>BSBM01001084.1:440000-2840000 GCA_027924585.1 Larix kaempferi | reverse complement strand
CTCATTTATTCTGGGACTTGAGGCTTAGAGTTCAGTTGAGTACCTTGAGGCTTGCAGTCATTAGTGGCAAGTTCTCTCACCATCGACAATTTTGGGAATACATCAATGTCCCCTGATCGATGGATTCATCCTAGTGTTCGACTTCAACCCATTTATTCACACTCTGATGATTGTGCTCTATGCCTTGATGCCCATTTTCATTATCGGTGGGTCATCTCGCATCTGTTAATGGTATACATCAATGACCGATAATCAGACGATGTCTCATCAGGTTCGACCCCAACTCCTTTATTCACTTGATGGGACTTGCACCGTCGAAGACTTGTGTAGAAGACCCTAGGAGATTGTGGCATTCAGTATGCTACATAAGACTTTGACTTTACATCTGAGATATCACCTCTCAGATTTCAGCAGTTTGTACCTCCAGTTTGCACCAGTTGTCTTCTTTTCAGTAGAAGACCATATCTTACTATAGAGGGATCATGGATATGATCACTTATGACATGTATCTACTTATGTACTGCCTATTCATGGCCATTGTATCAGATTGTTGTACTATACCGACATGTATTCAGAGATACTATTGTATTATGACGAGTGATCTGTTCTTTCCACTTGTGTCTCCATCACTCCACTTCTGAGTTTTATAATGTATTTCGGCCATCGTACCAATTTCAGTCTCTGACCTCACACATTAGGGGGCATATGTTACACAGAAATCTTCCACCCTGTGAGCATCAGCATTCTTTGGCCTGTAGGATCCATTTCAGTGACTCAGATCCATTTTCATCCTTCAGTGATACTAGTTTATCCTATTTTTGTTCCTACCCGCATGTTGCATCACTATAGCATGCGTACCCACAAGTTGCATCCCTATAGCCCGCGAGTATCAAGTAAAATGGTAAAAACCACTATTTTATTTCTTTTTACTTCCAAAAAGCGGTCATTGGGTGACGTTTGGCTCTCCATCTTCCCAAGTAACGTCTCGATGAGTCCTTTCACCTACCTTTGAGAGGACTATATATTGAGCACATATGGCTTATGGACAGGAGTAGGAAGAGAATAGTAAAGGCACTCTAGTGGATGTTTTTCCCTATCTTGAGTCTGCACTCATTGATCCTTGTAGTTATGAACCAGTTATGTTCACCTTCCAAACTCCTTTCTAGTTTGAGTTTGTCATTCATGGAGGATTGAAGTGGTGGAGGCACAAGTGGATTGATCTAGATCTTGGTTCAGATTGGTTGCCGGCAAGAGGTTGTATCACTTTGTACTTCTTCTTGTTCGTTAACAGAAATACTCATGTTCTCGTCCATTCATGGTGTGAATGCCATTTATTATACACTGGGTTGCATTTGCTTATGGTATTATGGACCATTGTTACTGATGATGTTAATGTTATTTATATATCACATGTACTTGTTAGATATTTGTTGTCAAGACTAGTTTGCAGATTACAAGTGCTTGGATGTGCGTGGATTGAAAGCTCCAACGGGGATCTACATCAAACGTTGGATCGAGGTTGGTTACATTTCTCCATGGTTTTAACATTGTCATTTATAATAGGATTTTTTTGAGAATTGAGTAGATTTCTGGTAGTCATCTGTCTGTTGTGGTATTCCCAAGCCATAGTGAGTTTTCTCCAATACATTTGTATTATTGTTGTTGGACACATATGCTTTATAAGTCGTCCCGTTGTAATTGTTGATCCATATTTTGTATTGGCCCATGGTTTGTATTGACAAATGGTATTGACCCATGGTATTGGCGCCTAGACTTAGTATATAAGTTTGTGTTGCGACCAATGAAGGTATCGTGAAGTTATTTGTATTGAGCTTGCTCAAAGGAGGTTGCCCCCTCGAAGTGGCCTACGATCAATATAAAAGTTATTCTGAGTTCTGTTATTTTTGCTATTTCGTGTGTTTTCATTAATTAATTATTGCAGGTTCTTCACATCTGGTATAAGAGCACTTTCTTGGGCTCGCTGGGTGAAATTTCAGCCAATTTTTTTTTTCGTAGCTTCGGATCTGGGAATAATCCCTATCTACTTAACTGTGGGAAGTACTTGGGCATAAGCCCTAAAACTCATTGTGAGGAGTACCACAGGAACCCCGAAGTAGTTGGCACATTGAGAGGACCTGGCAGCGAAAAGGGAAACGACCCCTACCTGATTGACTAGTTCCTACCCGTGAGGTAAACCAAGAGCTGTCGTTTGTGGCAAAGCGATTATCAGTTTTACATGAGCCATGGAGTTAGGGGTATTGCCTCAATACGCAAGCCGTTAGACAGCATTGGTGGTCAAGTGAATCCCCTGAACCGATAGGGAGCTGCACATACCTGGGGGTCCATATCTATTTTTAGCTGAACTGTTGTCGATCACTTCCGCACCATTTCAGATCCATTCCAATCCGTTTCAGATCCATTCCGATCCGTTTCAGATCCAGCCATTTGAGATTCATTCTGAGCTGTTTCATATCCATTCTGACAGTCGTTCCAGCTCCAGCCGTTTCAGATTCATTCCAAGCCATTTCAGATCCATTCTGATAGTCATTCCACCTCCAGCCGTTTCAGATCTATTCTGAAAGTGGTTTCAGATCTATTCTGAAAGTGGTTTCAGATCTAGCCATTTTTTATCCATTCAGTGTCGTTTCAGATCTATCTATTTCGGATCCCTTCCACGCCGTTGCCGATCCATTCCTGGAAAAAAAAAAAAAAAAAAACATTTTTTTGCCATATCTCCCTTGTTTTAACTATGTTTCCCTTGAAACTTCCCGGACACCCCTGCAATTCCATTCTGCATATTTCATTCCCTAGGACCCTATCCCAAATTCTACTTCCCAAAGCCAAAAATCTCACATTTGTCTATTTTTAGGGTTTGCCATAACTTCTTCAATTTTCACCCACTCGCCTCCAAATTTTGCCACCGTGTTCATTCCCTATTTCTGCTTCTTTGTCACTCTTTGACAAATTTTCTCATTCTTTCACCCCACTTCTGAAATCCCCATTTTTTGCTTCCCTTTCAATTAGAAAGTGTCCAAAACCTAGTCAAACCCTAATTACCCATCCAATTTTTTTCCAAATCCAAATTCCCCTTTACTAAATAAGCTTTTGTTTGTGTTTTTCTATCCATTCCCCCCCCCCCAAAAAAAAAAAAAAAAACTCCTGGTTATGGTTGTCACTCGCACAGGAGCAAAACCCATGGAGGAAGCACTTGCAGCCATCCAAACCAAACTCCAAGATCTGGATGAAAAATTTCTCAGCCTCCATCTTCAACATTCATCCATGAATAATAACCGATAGCAAGAATCTTCTGCAGGCAATGGGTTCTCTTCTTCCAGCACTTTCCATGGTCCGAAGCTTGAATTTCCTCACTTCAATGGTACTAATCCCACTGGATGGATCTATCGTGCAGAATAGTATTTCAGTCTGCATAATACTTTTGATGTCCAAAAAGTTCCACTTGCATCCTTTCATTTGGAACAGGAAGCCCTTCAATGGTACCATTGGTACATTAAGGCTCATCAAATTGGCACTGTAAGAGAGTATTAGACAAAATTTGAGAAACTAGCCAACCACGCAGAAGGATTGTCTGATGACTTCTACAGGAGTTGTTTTATCAGTGGTCTTAAGGATGAAATTTGCCCAGAGGTCAAAATGTTCTGTCCCAACACAATGATGGAAGCCCTGGGGTTGGCTAAGTGGGAAGAAGACAAGATTTCTACCCAACAGCTCTCCAAACCCACTTTTGTTCCCTTCCGAAATATGGTTTCTCAATGACCTCCCATCCCACTAGCTCCTTGACCAACTCCTATCAAGCATTTGTTCGAAACAGAGATGCAGGCATGCAAAGAAAAAGGGCTTTATTACAATTGTGATGAAAAATTCACTCGGGGACATAAATGTGTTCAACAAAAGCTCTATCTCTTGGATGTGGATTCTCCACTCGCCTCTGAAGTTCGTGAAGAATCTACAGATACACCGGATGATCAGGTCGACATTCAGGAGATGCCTATTGACTTCCCATCTCAGGAAGACCACCCAGAGATATCTCTGCATGCTTTATCCAGCGTCACCACCCCCCAAACAATGTGGGTCAGGGGTTACTTCAAGAAGATCCCTCTTACAATACACCTTGATTTTGGTAGCACTCATAACTTCATTAACCCTCGGATTGCCAAACACGCTGATTGTTTTGTCCATCCTTGCTCCAACTTTGAAGTCATGGTTGCCAATGGGGGCACCTTACCTTGCAAGGGAAAGTGTCACAATGTGCGTATCTCTCTGGAATATTATAACCTGCGCTCTGACATGTTTTCCTTGTCCTTAGGCGGATGTGATGTGGTTTTGGGCGTTCAATGGTTATGCACACTTGGCCCCATTTTATGGGATTTTATTAAACTTTGGATGCAGTTTTCAGTCAATGGGACACAACACAAATTTATGGGCTTACAACCAGGGTCTCTCTGCATCATCAGTTTACATCGCTTGGAAAAGATCCTTAAGAAGAATTCACATGGTGTCATTTCTCATCTCCATTCCATTCAAATGCACCCACCAACGGTCTCCACTACTTCCTTGGATAGATATGCTGGTGTCTTTGTTGCACCAGTGGGATTGCCGCCTTCAAGAGACCTTTCCGGTAAGCATTTAGCCGCATCTACATGTCAGCAGGAAATGATGACTATTTTGCATGCAATACAGAAGTGGCAGCCATCCCTATTAGGAAATTATTTCTGCATCAAGACTAATCTCCAGAGTCTGGAACATTTTCTGGAACAATGGGTCTCCTCACTAGCACACTGGAAATGGGTTATCCAACTCATGAGTTATGACTATGCGATCACTTACAAGAAGGGTAAGGATAATATGGTGGAAGATGCTCCTTATCGCCAATTGGATGACCAAGTTTCTCTTATAGCTATTTCTCTACTTGTTCCAAATTGGTTGCAATCTATTCAATAAGGCTATCTCTTCTATGAACTCCATGCTTCTCCATCGGCAGGGCACTCTGGGTTCCTCAAAACCTATGACTAGGAACAATGTAACTTCTTTTGGCAGAGATTGAAAATGAAAATTCACTAGATGGTGGTTGAGTGTGATACTTTCCAGGTCAACAAGGGTGAAACGACACTCCTTTCGGGACTGCTCGAACCCTTGCCCATCCCTACATAGATGTGGACAACTATTTCTATGGATTTCCTAGAAGCGCTCCAGTGGTACAATACCACATCTAAAATGACACCATATGAAGCAGTATATAAACAGGAACTGCCAGTTCTTCTTCCATACACGCTCAGCAGCTCCCCAGTTCAGGCAATTGACTCGGTTCTTTGAAACCGTGATTAGATTATTCTCATTCTACAGGACAATCTTCACATGGCAAGAATTCGACTGAAACAACAAGCCGATCAGCACTGTTTTGAGTGCACTTTTCACGCAACTGATATGGTCCTTCTTCGTCTACAACCTTCCAAGCAATCCTCCCTGAAAATCAAAAGGAGTCAGTGGGACGGAATGCAACCCGAGGATGCTATAGGGGAACCACTCCTTCAGATTCTGCATCAATTTCCACATCTAAATCTTTGAGGACAAAGCTTTTTCTAAGGGAAAGGGGATGTTAGGAACCCATGTCAACCCTTCTATTTACTTTGTTAGTCTATTGTTGTTGGATGCATATGCTTTGTAAGTCATCTTGTAGTATTTGTTAATCCATAGTTTGTATTATTGTTGTTGGACGCATATGCTTTGTAAGTCATCCTGTAGTAATTGTTGATCCATATTTTGTATTGGCCCATGGTTTGTATTAACACATGGTATTGACCCATGGTATTGGCGCCTAGACTTAGTATATAAGTTTGTGTTGAGACCAATGAATGTACTGTGAAGTTATTTGTATTGAGCTTGCCCCCTCGAAGTGGCCTACGATCAATATAAAAGTGATTCTGAGTTCTGTTATTTCTGCTATTTCGTGTGTTTTCATTAATTAATTATTGCAGGTTCTTCACAAACCCCCAGACATGCCTATAGAAAACAAACAATAAAACTACCTTTCACTACCTAAATGACCCATATCACTGAGACCTACTGAGACCATCTGAGACCTATTAGTCCCCTTCCAGAGGGCATGGGAGCTTGATCAATCAATCTCAATCAAAGGCCAGCTGGACAATCAATAGGCAAAGAAACAACTGCTTCAATGAATTAGACCATAGGCCCTGGATATTTTTTCATATTTATTTGGGCAAAGCACTACCAAAATGGAAATAGCAGGTTCGAGCAAAATCAGGTAAATTCAAGTAAACTAGGGTAAATTCAACTCCAAGAATAGGTTAAATTCATGTAAACTGAGGATACATTTATAACCAGTTCGGAGGGATTCGATTTTATCACTAATTTAGGGGGCATTGTCTCCTCTGCTTGGCGAATGTGGCCTCCTCTATGACCTCCAGATTAAAACCTCTATGACCTCCACCTATTTCACCTTTGCTTCATGTGTTTTTGGTGGTGGTTAACAGGTAGATGCACCTAATCCCCAAGCTAAACTGGTTTGAAATAGAAGGCTACAGCCAGGGCTTCCTTTGATCTCTCTCTTCGTGCATGTGGGAAGTAGTAAGGTTCATGTTTTATTTTGATTTTCATATATATATATATATATATTACCATAAATAATTAAATATAATATAATATTAAAAAAATAATACATACAATATATATAACCATAAATAAATAACATATTAATAATACATAAAACAATTTGTATATATATATATATATATAATTAAATTTTTATATATACATATCGAATAATATATATATATATATATATGTATAATTAAAAATAAGATCTAATTTGAAAACTTTTGATTAAAAAAGAACATATTAAAAATGCAATGATGATGCAAGTGTTGATGACGCTAACGACATTGGTGCCAATGAAAATAATCGGCATCACCATCACCAAAATCATGATCATGATCATCATCATCATCAAGAACCTCAATTTCATCATAATTTTCGTCGCCGTCATCATTGTCAATAATCATCATAAACAACACCATCGTGATCATCATCACCATCATCATCGTCATCATTAGGGACAATGACGATGCTGATGTTGAAAAAGAAACCATCCACGTCGTCATAGTCATCATGACCATTTGACCCCCAAAACCCTCCCCATTAAGTTATTATCCATAAATAGTACCCCGTCACCCCTACCCCACCTCAAAACAAACACCCCCTAACTATGAACACTATCATAACATCATCCTATCCGTCATCATCATCAGTAATCATCATCATCATCAGTAATCATCATCATCATCATAGACAACACCATCGTCATCATAATCATCATCATGGTGAATGACAATTATGATGATGTTTTATAACGAAATCATTGTCATCATCATAGTCATCATGACCATCATCATCATTTTCTTCACGACCATCATCGTCATCATACAGATGATAATCATTATCATCATCGGCGTTATCATCAGAAACAATATCATCATCATCATCATCATCATCAAGAACATCATCATGATCAAGAACTCCATTGTCATCATTATAAGATTCATCATCTTCATCGTTAGTAAAATTTATGACATAGGGGTGAAGCACCTTCTATTTCTAGAACCATGATGATTAGAGAGTAGGGGTTGGTACTAGGATGTACCACACATGTTTCCAACAATTCACAAATGAACTATTCTATCTCATTTTTGTGTGTAATAGGATGTTCATGGTATTGGTGCACATTGGGTGGTTGTCATCCTAGAATCAATATAATTATATGATCATGCTACCCACATGAGAGTGGAAGTATATGGGGAAGTTCATAGACTTGTTTTGCACGAGACAAAGGAATTGTCATCAAACATAATATCAACTTCTTGAGGATATTCCAATTTATATATCATAGTAGTCAATTTGCACGAGATAAAGGAATCATCATCAAATGTAATATGGGAAATTCCTTCTATAAGGTAAAAAAAAGTTCATTTTCATTGTCATTAAAACATTTGACTTCTTGAAACAATTTATTAATTACATAAGTCCATACATCGAGTCCCATATGTTTCACCATTGGAAAATATAAGATGTATTCCTTTACTCTAAATATCAAGAGGCATTTGACAAGGATGTCCTCTTTATTCCCTTCTCTATATCATCATGGTAGAATCAATAGGAATGGCATTGGACAGATATGGACAATAAGAAAGTCTATGAGGAATAAGAATAACGAATGGTGTCAAGCATATGAATCATTCTCACTTCATTGATGATATTGTCTTTCTTGGAGGAGAGTCACTCATCTAATCGCTAAAATATTCAAGGTAAGTATATCTTCATGCCTAGATATATATGGAGGATCTATCAATAAAGGAAAGTGCAACTTATATGGTTGGAATTTCATGGAATATCTAAGGACAACAGTGCATCATTCTTAATGGAGGTAAAATGGAACTCCTTCTAGTATCTTAGGACCCTAATTATACTAAGCATCACAAAAATGTGATAAAAAACCAAATTTTCAAACAATTAAAAAGAATATTTCCTCATGGGCCCAATGGCTAATTCCCCATGGAAAACTAGCCCTAATAAGATTGATTCTATCACCATTTCCAAATTATATGTTCTCGGCACTTCTTCCCTTGGAAGGGTGATCAAACAAATTTGAAAATCAATCAGTGTCTTTATATGGAAAGGGGTGAAATTTAATGGTGGAAAAGGTTTGATATGGTTGGTTGGAACAAGCTCCTTATTCCCATTAAAAATGGGGAACTAGGAGTAAGCATGAACCAATTAAGAGAAGTGGGAAAGCACTTATATATAATTTTGGAATATATATGGTGCTAAATGATTCATCAAAAAATGATTTTAAATTTTCATTTTCCAAAGAAATGCCTATGCCCATTTACAATATTGAAGAACCTTCACGGTTGCATTAGCACTATTAAAAACTACAACCAAGCATGTGATTAAACTACTATTATAAACACAAGGATGGATGGATGGGATATAGATATGAAAAAATGCCCCACCCCTAATTGATGGTTGGTGTACATCAAGGGATGAATGAGCCCATCATTACACTAGAAATACAAGTTTGAGTAGTGTTGAAGTTTGAGAAAAAGTGATTATTTGGGGTCAGGTCATCTAAACCGAAGGTTGGATTTATAAATCTGAGTATAAATTTCATTTTTTGTGTCTCCCTTGGAGATATTAAGAGTGGCCATTCAAAATCTATGCAAGGTGGTATATCAATATCAAATCCAATGAGGTGAAGTAATGAAGCAGTTCTCACATACCAACAACAATCAATCCCATACTATGTGCACTCTAGAGGCTTTGAGAGCAATAAATAGTTATCTAATAAGATCACTCTATGAGTTACCGATCCCTCTTATCTTGTGTACCATTTTCACCACATGCAATATCACTAAAGTAATGAGCGTATTTGTGCCAAAAATTGCCAAAATGATATCATGAGGTATTAATATCTTGGCATGAAGATATTTAGATAACATCCTTAGCCCAGAGGCTTACTCCTAGGAAGTTGTATTTTGAAATAATTCTCTATTATTTTCTTTTGCCTTCTATAGTATGGATAACCTAGTTATTTCAAATTCAATATTAGTTAATATTGTATACTTTTTTCAAACATGTACGATTATGATTATAAAGACAAGGATGCATGAATTGGATATGGATGTGACAAAATTCCCCTCTAATAAAGCATTTCCTTTAAAAAATGATGATCAATGATGGGATAGATCTCCAACATTCTATTTGATGGGATGACATGTTTCCCCCTTTCCACTTTCAATCCCTTATCTAGTCAGCATGCCATGCCATCCTTTTCTAGTTCCTAAGGTCTACTACATTTTATATTGATGATGCTTTCCACACTACAACAAAATAGGAAATTTTAGCTGTTTTTAGCCTCTATTTGTAGTGTTTTTAATTTCATAAAATTTTCAAATCCTTGTCCATAACCTTGATGATACGTTTAATTCCATTTTTGCATCAAAAGTAGAGTTGGAATTAACATCATCAATCATGTTATTTCATTGGTGAGGTGGCACCCTTTGCACCAATTTTAATATCTATCATAGCCTCCTAAATCGTGTCCATATTAGTGTTGGAATGTGTGTGTAGATATATAAATAAATAGTGTAATAATATCATCCCATCCCAGCAAAAATTGCACTCCTAGTGTCATTTCCATCTTCAAGGGGATTTAAAAGAAGTGTCAGTTTTAACCGATGTTTTGAAAAAAAAAATCGATTTGAAGACAAGTAGATAGTGTAATGGGAAAGGAATAAAAAAGTATTTAATAGAATAGTCAAAATTAACAATAGATTAAGTTAATCAATTTCATTTTTTAGATGTTATGGTTTCATAATGGGAAATGAGTTTGTTTGAGCGAAGACTTTTAAAGGCATAAAGGGTGATCTAGATCCCATATACAGAGTATTAATCTCCATTTATTTTAATCATGCTAAAGGATAGTGTGTAAAAAAAGTTCCCTCAATGCCCCAAAAACTTTGCATTAACAAATTTCAACTCACCCAACCAAGGGGATATGACCATAACTCACCAATTCAAGGTAGAGAACATGGCATGTATTTCAACCAATCGCACCACATTGGGCATGAGTGACCACTGCAAATCCTCCCCACTACCTTGCAAGGATCACCTATATTGGATGTGAGGCCCAAATATAGGTGCACTCAGTGGATTCCTTGGGTGTGAATTGTATTCAAAAACTCAACTCATGAGATTCTACATTTCACACCAAGCATCACATTTCACTACATTCTTCATCGTAACAAGAGACAATGATAGATGTTGTTGAAATTTGTTTCTTTGCATTACCATGTATATTTTATGACATATATTAATTATATATGGCAGACAATGCATTGCAATGTATTGCCAATTGTGCTTAAGTGCTAAAGTTGTGTATTTTCCTGCTATAGTATATTATTAACAAAAAAAAACTCGTTTCCTGCTAAATTATCTTATTATAGTCTCTAGTTGTGTTCTATATATTTGTAGTTTATTCTATCCTAATATTGCTCTATAGGGTTTACCTTGTACCATATGTGGCATGAAAAATATAGGGTTTAACTTGTGCCATCCTTGAATGAGATAATGTGCTTCGAATTTTACCTTGGTGTTTTACCCTCCCACACAGTCAATGCATGCGTCTAGTCTAACCATGCCAAATTTCAGTCTGTACAAGCACAAATTTAAACAAATTCAATGTTGGCCCCGTGTAGCACATTAATTAATCTATAGGTATGGTTTTTGATGCTCGAATTGTTATTTTCAGTCATGTTTGAGTATGGAAACCCTCCCACACCATCAATGCATGTGTCTAGTCTAACCATGCCAAATTTCAGTCCAAGCAAGCACAAATTTAAAAAATTTCAACGTTGGCCCCGTGTAGCACATTAATTAATCTATAGGTATGGTTTTTTATGCTTGAATTGTTAGTTTTAGTCATGTTTGATTCTGGAAACCCTCCCACACCATAGATGCATGTGTCTAGTCTAACCATGACAAATTTTAGTCCAAGCAAGCACAAATTAAAAACAATCAACGGTGGCCCCGTGCAGTACATGATCAAGCACACCATTTGGGTTAGCATGATAATTGTGCATTTCTTTACTGAGCTTCTCTTTGTTTCGAGAATAATTTAATATTCTCTACTGAACAGGTCCAACCACATGAAGGTGGAAGCTCTTAGGCCCCTCATCCCCCTCACATCACTCTCAATTCCCCATAACCCAAAAAAATATATGTAAAAAAAAATAATTTTTTTTTTTGTCATACTTTATAAGAAGCAATGTTTCTAATTATAACATATTCCAACATACATGAAAATGGAAAAAACATGAAGAAACAGTTAATTTATACATACCAATAAAATTCAATATTTCTATCGCAATAATAAATCAAAATATATAGGTAGATATATTAAGGCATACCTCATACACTGCACTGGACTTCATCATATTCTTCATCCAAGTCATCATATGTATCATCCGATCCAGAGTCGACATTGTAAGGATTGGCCATATCATCATCGTCATCGATGTCAGTTATGATCATCATGTCATCATCGATATCATCTTCATGGACATTGTCTGCTCCATCATCTGATTCAACTAATTCTTTGACATCTTGTTCTGGAACATGATCATCTAACTCATGTTGATCATCTTCAACATTGTCTTCTTCTTTGAGACCCTCTTCATTACTTTCCTCTACGTTATACTTTACCGGCCTTCCCCTTGGATCGTGTCTCACAACAAATGACCAACCCCCTCTACGTAGAACCTCAGAGTAAAATACCTGTTCACATTGGCTTGGAAGAACATAGGGCTCCATTCCTTGCTCAAACAACCTTGTATTAACCATGGTAAATCCATTATCATGTTCAATAATAGTTTTATCGAGATCGCGTTGATTCAATCGTAACCTGTACCATTTGACAACGAACATAACTACCTTGAAGGAGTTAAAGTCACACTGAAGAATATCTTCCAAATACCCATAGTATCGATTTTATGAGAGTTCTGGATGTCTGTCACTTATAGAGGAAACATTGGTCACCTCAAAGATTGCAGATATCCCACAATCTGATGTTTTCTTCATTTTATCCAACTTTTTGATGCAATATCTACAACCATTGCACCACATAGCCTTATGGTGTTTTACCTACAACAAGCCATACACGTAAAGATTGCATAATGATCCATTTATGATTAAGTGGATTTTTATGCCCTATAGGGAAACAAATCAACGTGTACACCAATATGTTAGCAAAAAAAAAATAGTGTGGTTGATTACTATGATTGCCTGCTTATATTTTAAACCATATGCTAAATCGATTTCCCTTTGTGTAAGATTGGTATCTCCATTGTGATGTGCTGCTTTAACCAATGAAGCCACATCTTCCCATGATATTCCATGACCAGATTGTTCACATCGTTCAATCCATACCTTCATCCAGTCAAGATTGTTTGTGATGTATAAATGAATTGCATCCCACTCTCGACCAACTGTTTGATGAAAATAAAATTAAAATTCAATACAAATGTATATTCACTTAACAAAGTATACACTCTTAATTGATGCATATTGAATATAAAAATAGAATATGTATGATATATACATAAAAATCAATAGTCAGATGTATTATATTAATTAATCTCCACTAGCTAATAATTACCTTTCACCTTCCTCAATCTACATTTCCCCTTCGGGTACTCCTCTTCAAAATTGTTATTGGAGTCCGGATCACAAATGCAACGTAAATTGAGATTTGATGCTAATTTAGTAAGATATTCACTAATATACAACATGTTTGGGTAAACCATATATCCCTCCATCATAGAATCCTCAGGATGTGCTCGTTGTCTAACCAAACCCTTCAAAAATTTCAAGTGTCTCTCAACCATCCACACAGACCTTGAGTGTACAGGTCCACACAGTTCAATCTCCTCAACTTGGTGTATGAGGTAGTGTTCTTGTGCATTGAAAAATGCCAAAGGTAGATGCTTCTGCATTTCACACATGAGACGAGGAATTTCTCTCCTCTAATACTTTATATCTTCTTTATGGATTTCTTTAGATGGAAACCATCTACAAGTGACACAAACCAATCACGAGATTTAACAACAACAAAAAATTATATTACATAACATGAATTAGTGCACAAAAATAAAATATAAGTTATACAATGAATTAAACAAACACTAAGCGCATGCAAAAAATCGCTACTTACCTCATGTATTTCCCAAGATTATATGTAACTTGTTTGACATTGTTGTCAAAGTTGTCCAGGAGAGAGAGGTAGAACATACTGTAACAACATACAAATCGTTTCATTTTTTTGCAAAAAGTAGACAAACAAAATACGGAATAAAAAAATATAGAAATAATGATATGCATACCATAATAATTACCTTCATGAAGACATGCCAATCATGCGTTTTCACCCCCGCAAAATCACCTTTCTTTGTTATGATATTCTTCATGTTCGCACAAAATCCGGTGGGAAATTTAATTTTTCGCATGACTTCTTTTCCAACATTACTTTGCTGCTCCGTTAACATCCATGGAAGTGAGTTTATATTAATTTGGTCTTCATTGCTATGAAATTGAATGATGTCTTTCATTGCATGGTTTCCTTCTTGAATGTCTTTGCAAATTTTGACAATTTTTTCTTTCTCACTCCTTCCATCCAATATTCTCCATAATGTTTCAGTCACATTCTTTCCGATATGCATTGTATCAAACATATGAGCAATTTGTAGGTTCTCATAGTAGGGAAACCTACTGAATTGTTTAGGATAACTTTTCATTCCTTGTGGAATCCCATTAATGCCTTCATCACCATGACGGCCATCATGAATCATAGTTTATAAAGAAATTACATAAAGCAATGTCAATTACAGTAAACAACACACAATAAAAAAAAACATAACATTTCATATATGATGATTCATACATACCTTGACGATTTCTATTATATTGCAACTTCCATAGGTGAGGTGTCATTCTCTGCGGTTTTAATGCAGTCTCTTTCTTCCCATTGAATAGATGTTTTTCGGTAGTTCGATACCTGTGATTCTTAGAGAGGAAGTGCCTATACTCATCAAACACCTCCTTTCCTAAGCTTTTTGAATGACAAGATTTGACCTTAGGACCACAGACTGGACATGCAAATTTTCCCTTTGTCTGAATACCTACATAAATAGATGGATTATCTATGTCAATTATAATTTATATAAAATGAATGGATTATTTAAAAAAACATGAGTGCATAGTCTATTAACTAGTTCATAAAATTAAATGCAATCAAAGTGGAACTTATAATTACAAACTGCAAAAATGGTTTAACCTTGGGGCATCATGTATTGTCCATACAAGTATTGCATGGAATTGAAATTTCCTTTGTCGTGTTGGTCTAGATACGTCATACATAGGGATGCCATTCCATAACTTTAGTAGCTCGTCAATAAGAGGTTCTATATATACATTCATATCTTTAACTTGGTACTTGTCTGATTGATTTGAACATATAAAATATATAATTATGAGAACCATTTAGATATATAAACCATGCACAAGAGAAAAATAAAAAATATATATATGACATTATGCAACAAAATACGACAAATGAGATGCCACTACATTAAAAAAAAAGTTGTAGACACAATATACTTGGAATAATCAACAACAACATTATGTGCTCCCTCTTTATTGACAACAATGGAGGAATGTTATTGTTGATAACAAAAATAGACCACGCCGAGTAAACGGATCTCATCTCTGCAAATGGATTGAAACAATTTGCTTCCAAATAAATCCTAAGATTACGAGGTTCTTCTTTAAAGTGAGGCCATTTTTCCTCCATATATCTAAATGTAGACCCATCTGTAGGCATTTGAATAATGTCATATTCACTTCTATTCCATGCATGGTAATACATAAATTGCGCTATGTTTTTGTACCTGAACAATCGTTGCAAACATGGAATAATGGGAATATAACGAAGAACCCTGCGAGGCACCTTTTTTGTTACTTGATATGTTCGATATCTACTAATATGACATTCTGTACATTCTGTTTCAAATTCATGTTGATTATAATATATAACATGGTCATCGGGGCATGCATGAATTGCTTCATACTGCATTCCAATTTCTTTCATGATGGAAGATAAATATCGATATGTGCGAGGTAAAATATTTGACGGTGGTAACAAAAATTCATCTGATCAACTTACAACAAATACAAATAAAAATCTAGTTAATATAATATATAAATAATATTAATGAAACACATTTCATCCATATTAATTTGACTTATGAATTAACAATAAAATTATTAGACGAATAGTGATAACCTTTAGCGCGATCATATATATTATGTGATGGAATATATCACATACCTTGACATCCATGTGACTGATATGTTTGAAATACCATTCATAACCTTCAAGTTCATTATCAAAAATATAGCGGAGAGAAGATTTGTGTTGGAGCCCTCATAAAGGGGTTCCTACGCCTTCTCAAGAAGAGGTAAATCATGAATATCATCAAAATCATCATTTTCATGATCATCATCATCATCCATTCTAACATTAAATGTATCATGTATCGATGTATTTGTACCATCATATTCAAGTATGTTATCAGTATGATCATCTTCTTCAATACTATCATTAACTTGTTCTCCATTATTCATAGCTCCATGTTCCTCTGGTACTTGTTCTGAAAGCACTTCCTCTGGACAATATGTCGTAGGATGTCTTTCCTTTATAATTACACGAAACCATCAATAGATATAAGTTAAAATAATAAATATTAAAATAATACATACATTTACAAAAGCAATCAATATAAAAACATATATAATGCAAAAATTACAAATGGACGATATTCATGTCCCCCCTCAGCGTGTCCATGTTCCCTACAATGTTTTCTGGTTGTTGTGATCTTTATTATTCTCCTTTTAAAGCCCCTGCATTAACTACATGGACAATAACATTTCGCATCACCCTTTCTTTTTAGTCCATCCCACAATCTAGCAAGCAATTGTTGATTTTGTTCGTCTGGATCAAGAATATTGCTATTTCACATTTTTTCATAAAGAGTTTGGATGAAGATTATCGATCTTAGAAAATCCAGCTCCACACTTCACTATTTTTAATCACAAAAAAATTAGAAATAATTGTGTATTCTTTTACGGAAAACAGCCCGTCAAAGAATATAATTTCCGCAAACCATCGCTTGTATAGAAAACGTGTCAGAATGTTTCCATAATTTATAGATTTTAAAATTTAAAGGTTCATCGGATATCCAACGATATGATCATAGTTACCGTTATAGAATATATGTTGGATATCCGATGACTCCCGTCGGATAATCGACGGGAGTCGTCATATATACGACAATGCCATGTATCAATTAGAAAAAAGTTGATCAAAATTCGTAATTTTAAAGGTGAAATCCAACGACACAGTCAATTTCGTCGGATTGTCTCGTCGGATTTTGGGTTCAAATTTTGTAGTGTATGGTCCATACTAGACCATGCATTACCCATGCAAGGATTTTTGAGCAGGTATATGTAAAAACTAAGGAACAAACATTATACAGTTGTAAAGAAGGTATTTGTATATTTGCATGGCACTTCATATTATGCAATCTAATTCCAAGGAAGCTCTAGACATCAAGGGGAGTAATTAGTTGGATAAGAAAGAGGTGGAATTTAGTTTCAATGTCCACCATAGAAAATGAGCACATGGATGCCACTCATGGAAGCATGGAAGATGTATGGTTGCATTTAGGGATGGTTTCGATTAGAAAGTAGTGAGAATAGGTTATGACAAGTCAAGTGTGATATTTCTAGCAAATAAGCCTACTTATCATTCCAAGACAAATCATATTGTTGTATTAATATCATTTTGTTAGATACATGGATAAAAAAATCAAGGTATTGTTGGATAATCTTGATACCTTGAAGAATCTTGTAGATTCATTGACAAAGTCTGTTGGTACTAAAAACTTCTCTTGGTGTAGAGAATTAGTGGGCATTTCTTTCCCTAGTAGTTGATTACATGAATGATTTTCCTTTCCCCCCTTGTTTTAAATAATACAACAAGTGGGAGCATGTTAGACATGTGTTGTACTCTTTGTAGGTTCCCGTAGCAAATTTTGATTCGGCCTATGGTTCATTTTGTGCTTTTTTGGCCAATGGTTTTTCAACCCATTCTAAACTAATTCCAATTAAGGAATTATGGTTGTAATATAATATGAGTTAATGGATTAAATTTTTGGATTATATAATATTTCATTTTAAATGGTGAAGATAATATAATGAGTAAAGAGAGGGGAAACTCTAAATAATGTTGTTTTTCTCAGTGAAGGGTTTTGAGGGAAAATCTCTATGTACTGAGTGTAAACCATTGTTATTTCATGTTTTAGATTTTGTTTGGTATTGATTTTCTTATATGGGTTTATCAAAATTTTCGCCCTAGTACCAAGTGTAGAAGAGGATTCTCAATCAGATATTTTATATCACTAGGGTCACAATTTAAGGGATCCCTAGTAACCACTTGATTTTAGCCAACAAATTCACAAGAGACCTTACTGTAGTAAACAAATGGATTTTTTCTATCAAAAACAATGTGAGGTAAAGGATGAATTAATACCCAATTTTACACACAAATACACACTATGAAGAGGGGGAAAGAGGAGAGTGGAGTGACCATATTGTTTTAGGGCCAAATTAAGAAACCCTAGGGTAAGACGATACATGATTAAAATGAGAGGGAAATACACCAAATTAATTAAGACTAAAATATTTGGTTAATATAAAACTATGGAAATATATTATTAGGTTCCTTAACTTAGACTATATATAAGTTTTTACCAACAAATTAGATAAGGAAAATAATCTAAGTAGCTAGGGTTAAAATTAATCAACACCTCCTTCAATGAGCCACAAACCTTAATATTAGAATTCCAAGAAGAAGAATGGAGAGAGCTCACTCATAATTGATTGTTGTTGATGATCAATCTCCTTGGTATGATGAGGATATTTTTGACATGTATACAAGAGATATACATGTCGTAGAATATCCTACAGATGTAGCTCAAATTTCCTACAAGGCAAGACTTGATTTTCAATGTCCAATATAAAGATATATGTGTGTGTTTATGTAACCCATAAACTATAGATCTAGTTTTGTCTAGATAAATAAATGATAGTGGATACTAAAGAGACCCTAATACCATCAAGATGGATGATAACTTCCTTACCTTGGCTTTGATGGAAATTTTATTGAGGTTAAATAGTTGAAATGTACAAGGTATGATTGGAAATATGTCAATGAATATTCCCTAGGGTGAATCAATAAAACCTACAAGGTTGGAGCCAAGGTAACACAAAATATCCATGTGGTGGTGATGGATATGACAAGTGAAAGAATCCCAAGAGCATGCAAGAGGTGGAATGAGATCACTAAGCTATGTGTGTACTTGCAAATTAGAGTTTTCAAAGATAAAAGTAATTGGAAGAGTTCAAGTGCGGAAGCTTACAAATAGTATCTTAATGGTATAAATAGCTAAGGGAATGACCTAAAGGAATATTTGTATGTTAAATTTATCCATTGAAGATCCAATTCATGCATAATCATTGTATTGTTCTTATTGATCCAATGATGTGGGTTTGGTCAGATGGTGTCACCAGTTTTAGACCCTAAAATGACCTAAGTTCTAAACATCCTAGGGAGGTCCCACCCAAGCACTAGAAATCCCATAGAGGTACCACCTAAGCACTAGAAATATCAGAGATGTCCCACCTAAGTGACAAACATCTTAGATTTTTCCCACCTAAATGACAACAACTCAGAGAGGTCCCACATAGAGGATAAGGTGAGGTGGTCTTGACTATGGTATTCCATTACATTAGAGCAGTTCTTGAGAGGTATCATATCATCATTATAAATCCATGTATGAATGAAACATAGGAGTGAACTACTAAATGAACCCATTGGTCACCTGGTGCATGTGAGTATTCAATTGTGAAGCTCATATGCTACATTCTTTCCCCCTTACAAAAGTCGATATCTAGGATATGGGAATAGTAGAGAGTTGCAAGGAAGGAGAGAATAAAGAAATGTAATGAAGGAGAGAAGCAAGAAATGCATGGTAGTATTCTAGAGGTCCTCATAGTGTGAGCCAATTCCCTAGTGTCACAAGGGAATCCTCCACCATTTAGTCCATGATGTCCCATTTTACATTGGAATCCTACGAGCCTTGATCGCCAGTGCAAGTGGCGCTACAAGGGTGCCTCGTGGATCATAATGATGTCAAGCAAGTGGAATACAAGAGAGAAACATAATTCAAGGAAAGGGACGTCCATTAAACCAAGGACAACTTAAGAATAAAATGTGCCATACAATATTCAAGGACGGGGTGAAAGTAAGGGAATTGACATACATTAATGTAAGCTAATACAAGCATGGAGGGGATTGGTGCCGATAATTCACTAGCAAAAGAAATTGACAACATACTTGAAGTCTATGCAATGCAACCAATTGAGTGTGAAACATCAAGAGAAGTATCAAGGAAGGAATCGCTAGTCCTATCTAGGAGGTATCCATGTTGAGTAGGGTCATACTGAAGATAACAACCCAACAAGGATTAAGTGATCGACAATGCAACCAAGGAAAGGGTAGAAAAGGAAACACTAGAGTTGATCCTTGCCTTGAATTTTCAAGATACAAGGGTGAGGGGTAAGTGAAAAAGGAAGGATGAGAGGACAAGAAACCATGAAAAGGAAAATGAAAGAAGAAACAAGAAACAAGAGGAGGGTCATGCATTATTGAAGTAGGAGATGGATATTGTGGATGATGGGGGGTCCAAATTGGCCCCAAAAAGGTTCCATTTAGGATGGGGATTTATTTGATTTGGTAATACCAAATTTAAATATAGGAACATTATGAAGTTACGAAAATTTGTCTTGAATCTCTAGTGAAAGGTTGAGGAAAGAGGAAAGATAGGAAGAGGAAGAGGATGGGTTGCTTTTAGTAGATTGAAATAAGCGTAGTTGGAAAAGGAAGAGATGTTCAACCCATCTTATGATTCTATTTAGAAGGGCAAGTATAAAGGGCATAACCCAAAATAAGAAAATCATCTCGTGGATATTTCACAAGGTTCATTGTAGCATCTATCTTCCTCATAGTATGACGATTTTCGACATAGTTGATTCCTAACATGTGATAAGAACACCATTCTTTAGATATGGATTGAGAAGGGAAATGGGAAACAACTTTATACAAAAATAGTTGTTGAACCATCCTAAACATACTTCTCATGACATGGTACTTGTGGGTGGTATGGCCCATTGGTGAGACTCATATTGGTTAAAGGATTCAGGTTTAGGAAGGGGGGTCCTAAAAGATGAGAAACGAGTGAGACTAGGGTGATATGGTAAAGAATCCAATATAAGAGAAGGACAAAGAGGAGGAGAGGGGTGATATACAAGTATAGGGTTAGGAATAAGGATTTATTGTGGTTATGTTACAAGGGGTTAGGAATTATAGGTATTACAAACAAGTCAAAGATTGTATTAGAGGTTATAGGTGTTATATATTATCACATATATAGATTAGGGGTTAGATGGTTTTTATTAGGGTTGCATGGCATAAGGGTGGTAATTCTTATAAACATTATAGATTATAGGATTCATGGGTTAGGAGAAATAGGGTTTAGAGATGTTATCTATTATGAGTCATATTAGTTAAGGGTTTTAGGGAATAGGAGTTTATGATGGTCATGTAATAGAGTTTAAAAGGGTTAATTATTAGTGGTTACATGTGTTAGTACTAGTTATTAAGGATTATAGGGAACCTTATAAATTAATTTCCGTTGGGGTTATAGCATGTATAGTGATTATATGGTAGATAAGGTGGCAAGTGAGGTAATTAGGGTGATGTATTTAGCATTTAAGATTTATCAAGGGTAGTGGTTAGAGTATATAAGGATTATATATTATACAAGTTAATCAATGGGGACTAGGTGTTACAAGGGTAGGAGTTATAGAGGTTAAGGGTTCCCATGATTTAGGGATATAAGTGATAATGCTATCAAGGTATGCGGTAATAAGTTTTATATGGATTATAGGGGTCGGAGAGTGTGTGTTTTATAGTGGTTAGTAGTTATAATTGGTATAGACGTTAAAAGTTGTATGCCTACAAAGATTTGGAGTAAAAGGATTTAGGGGTTATAGGTGTTATAGGATTTATATGAGTTAAAATAGTTCAATACTATCCTTTATAAGGGTTATTAGTTATACATGTTGGGAGTTAAGTTTTTATGGTGATGATTGTTATACTAGTTAGGTGGGTGGGATTAGGGGTGATACTAACAAATGTTATAAGTATTAACAGAAATGGGATATTTTAGAGGTTTCATAAGGTTAGGGTCGACAATTTTTGTAGGTGATTAGGATTGATTTTTATTATTGAGATTAGGGGTTATAAGGGTTAAAAATAGTAAAATTAAATATTATATGTGTTATTGTTATGGTTTATGGGACATATGACATAAGATTTGCATTAACGATCTTAAGGGTAAGGGGTTATACATGCTACATATATATAAGGAGGGTTGTAGGGGATAAGTATTAAGAGATATATGTGTTAGGGGTTTTAAGATATAAGGGTTACATGGATTTGGAAATAAGAGGTTATAGCAGTTTGGAGTTGAATTAATGATCAAGGTGGTATGTTTTCGGTTATAAGGTTTATAAATAGTTGAGGTTGACGGGTTAGGGATTACATGGGTTATGGTTAGGGGGTTAAGGGTGATATTAGTTAAAGGACTTAGAGAGTAGAAGTGTTGGGATTTATAGGGGTTATATTTTTCAATAATTAGGCAATACGGATCTAATGGGTTATAAGGGTTAGGGTTATAACTTATAAGTGTAAGTAGATGGTGTTTTAGGGAAGGGCTTAATGGAATCAAGGTTATAAGGATTGGGTTTACAAGTGTTAGGAGAAAGAGGGTTATATTTTTTGGTCCTAATTTACTCACATTAATTAAGTCTTTTAATTGTCAACCTAGGAAGGTAAACTCATGAAGTACATTCACTGTATCTAAAGGAATAAGTTTTTAGAGGAGGATTTTTTTGTTTTCACTTTGTTATCTAGAATATCAAACAATTAAACTTATCTAGTCCAAAATTGTAATTATGAAGAAAACTATGAAATCTAAATTGCAATTATAAATGAAGCTATGAAGAACTTCTTTTTGTCTTTTAGAAAAGAGTATTAACTTAAATTGAAAATAAATCCAAGACAATCTAAAATTCAAACTACAAAATAAAATAAATAAAATATAAATTCCTATAAGACTGAAACTTTTAACAACTAAAAACTCATTGAGTGTTAAGTTGACTTGTAAGAATTATGCTCAAAAAGAGCTCAAACAGTCAACACTTTCTTCAATCCTTTGAAGAAGTTAATCATATCAAATCTGCATCTCACTTACTGTAAATGAATATAACTGTGTACACATAAGTAAAACTTATCAAAATGTCAATTTCTGCTAGCTCACTTGGTTAAGGTGTAGGTCTCGTCAGCAAGGAAACCCGGTTTCAATTCCCCTTAGGGGTGACTTAGTTGGGAGGCGACACCCAAAACCCAGTCAATTTGACACTAGTACAGTCCAGACCGGGTGCGATCCCCAGGTGATTTTAATGGCTTAGATGCCCCTGCGTCATGGTTTCTCAGACCACAGGCCACTCTCGCAAGTCAAGGAGATTCGAGCAAACAAAAATAAAAGGAAAACTTATCAAAAGAAATGGATTTCATATATATCAAATATTTATCAACTCATATAACAGACTAGTAAAAAGGAAATATATATCAATAAATATATACACTAAGTGCACATTTGAAAAGAATAGGGGGTCCTTCCTCCTCTTCATCCAATCCATACAACCATTAGATACTGGAAGTCTTCAAGATTTATTCACAATAAGGAAAGCATGGATACAATAAATCTGAACTGTGTAATAAGTCTAAAACGTAGAGCTAGTTCATACAAATTCTACATGATAGACTAATATGCTATTATTCTTTTTATAAGAGAAATACATAACAAACAGAACTAAAAAATGTGCCCAGATGGCGTGTTTCTATCTTTAGATATATTTTGGATCATTATTCATCCTCATAACAACGAATGGAAATGAATCCAACCATTTCAGTGACAAGTAGTCAAGTTTATAGGTAGAATCTGTGTTTTACCCTTGTTGAGTAACCACATTGATCGGGCATTGACCAGGTGTTTGCAATGAGTTTTCCTGAGGATGAATATGACTACACCCATATAGGGAGCACCATGAACTCATTCATGTACTCAGATTGCACCTAGAACATTTGCAAGCATCTTAACCTTGGAAAAATTACAAAATCAACTAAATTCTAGTGAAAAGTCCATAAAAATACATTTTTCAACAATAAAATTTATTAAAAGATAAAAAGTAAAATTAAATAACAAAATACCTCTTTGGATGTTTCTTTAGAAAAAAATGGAGGGAAAATATAGCAAAAAGGGATGCTTATGGATGAAAATATGGTAAAAAAGATAAGTATTTGGCAACAAAAAGTAGGCCCAACATCTCCCCCAGACTGGAAAGTTTCAATGGCTTCATGCAAAATTTATATCCTTGTTTCCTTTCAAGCAATCTCTGCAACTCTTAAGAAAAGATCAACATTTGGAAACAACCTTCTTCTAGCTTGGAGGAACCTTCGATGTTTTTGCATATTGAATTCAACCTGCAAATGTGTGTTTTGTCCCTTCAGAGTCTTATGTTCCTTAAGCCATTTATGTGCATGAGTGTAAAAGAGACTCATTTATTCCCTCAAATTTTAATTCCCCCCCTTTAAAGTATGATTTTCCTCCATAATAATATGATTTCTTTCTGTAAGGATTTCATTATGTGGTTTACCAAATCTATCCAACAATTTGATTTCTTTAACTTTCTTTTTCAATGTCTTGATTTTCTTCTTTAAATTTTCATTTGATTTTGTAGATGCTTTTGAAAACTTCATTGTATATTCACCTTTGTATTTTCTAGATGAAATCTCCATTGTAGTCTTCCCTTTATCTTTCTGAAAAGAAATTTCAGCTTGATTTTCGTTTTGAATTTATTTTTCTATAGCTTCTATTTTGGATGCCTCTCTCTGTTCATGCTCTAATCCTTCCACATAATCATATAAATTTTGTTGATGAGGGCTTGAAATTTGGTATTGATGTAAAATTTCTTGAGGAATATATATTTGTGTTCTCTTAGAAACTAATTCAAAGAACATAGGTGTTAGAAAAACAGGATCGCAGAGCAATAACAATATACAAGATGCAAATACAAATAACACAAACACATTACAAGAGAGACACCAATATATCTTGGTTCACTTAAGATGGGATACATCCACACTGAAATTGCCAGTCCTTATTATTATACCATCCATCAAATGAAGGGATACAACCAGCAGCACATCCGCTGCACTTCCTCTTCACTGTCTCACAGTCTCTCTTCACGATCTCAGAGATCTTTACAATGCATAATACCTAATACATCAACCCTAGCTGTATTACAATGTCTTTCTTATAAAGGGGAATACCATGGGAAAATACCACTGGTTACCCAAAACCATGGTCCCATAAAACTTAACCCAAAAATTTTCTTCGGGGGCCCTACCCTCGGACCCCAGTGGGGGGAGGCTTCGCCCCCCTCGCTGGGGTGAGTGTACAGTACTTTTTCATATCATATAAAGCTGGGGTACAAACACAGCTGAATAATAATATCTCTGAATCTGGGAGATCAGGCTCCACAACCAACAATCTCCCTCTTGGAGACTGATCACAACAACTCCACCACTGCTGCACTTGCTAGACCTTGGACTTGGAAAATTTCGCATCTTCACCTTCACACTAGAAGTCCAATTGAAACCGAGCAGGAACTCACTTTCTCTCTGGTCACTACCTTTGTGAAAATGTCTGCAGGATTCTGGCTAGTATGTATCTTCTCCAGCTTCAATAGTTCATCTTCTAGAACAAAGCGTATGAAATGGTACTTCAGATGTATATGTTTAGCATTGGAATGGAATGTTGAGTTCCTTGAAAGATGAATGGAACTCTGGCTGTCACTATACAACCTGCTATCCTTCTGCTTCTTACCCAATTCCTCCATAAACCTCTACAACCAAATCATCTCTTTACTAGCCTCTCTAATAGCAACATACTCTACTTCCATTTTTGAATGTGCAACAACCTTTTTCAGTTTCGAAATCCAACTTACTGTTGTTCCACCTACAGTAAAAACATACCCTGTGGTGCTCCTCCTGCTATCCTTATCGTCTGCCATATCTGCATCAACATATCCCTATAGAAAAGTGTCTGAACCTCTAAAACATAATTCTTGAGTGGTAGTACCTCTCAAATACTTGAGAATCCATTGTACTTCCTTCCAATGTTCTTTACCTAGATTGTTCATATATCTGCTCACAACTCCCACTGCATGTGCAATATCTAGTCTTGTACACACCATGGCATACATCAAGCTGCCAACTGCTGATGAATAGGGAATCTTGGACATGTAAGCTATTTCTTCCTGTGTCCTGGGACACATTTCCTTACTTAGTTTGAAATGGCTGGCCAAAGGTGTACTAAGTGATTTTGCATTCTGCATTCTGAACCTCGCCAACACTTTTTGTATGTACTCACTCTGAGACAATGTCAATTTGCGATTTTTTTTGTCCCTTGTTATTCTCATACCAAGGATTTGCTTTGCAACACCCAAATCCTTCATCACAAATGAATTTGCTAACTTCCTTTTGAGCACATTTATTTCCTTCATGTTAGACCTTGCAACAAACATGTCATCCACATACAATAACAAGATAATATATGTTCCATTATCTAGCCTCTTGAAATAAACACAATGATCAGAATGACATCTACTATAACCTTGTTTTGTCATAAACCTGTAAAATTTTAAATACCATTGCATTGGATCTTGCTTCAAGCCATACAAGCTCTTTGTCAACCTACACACCAATTCTCCTTCCCTTTGACCTCATACCCTTGTGGCTGCTACATATATATATCTTCCTCCAAATCCCCATGGAGAAAGATTTTTTTTACATCTAAATGTTCAAGATGCAAATCTTCTACCGCCACTAGACTTAAAATAGTCATAATTGAATTCATCTTAACAACAGAAGAAAATATTTCATCAAAATCTATACCTTTCTTCTGTGCAAACCCCTTTACAAGTCTGACCTTGTATCACTTATTGCCTCCTTCTTCTTCCTTCAACTTGTAAACCCATTTGTTCTGCAATGCTCTTTTACCAGTAGACAACTGAACAAAATCCCAAGTCTAGTTTCCTACCAATGAGTCAATCTCCTCATTCATTCCTTGCTCCCACTTCTTTCTAGTTTCCACATGCATTGCTTCTTCATAACATTCTGGTTCACCAACATCAGTCATCAATAAATAATACATTGAAGGAGAGTATCGTTTAGGGAGTCTACTTAACTTGGTAGATCTTCTTACACTTGCAGGAGTTTCAGATACTTGCTTATATTCTTGATTTTTTGGCACCTTTGGAACTTCATCTTCTTTAATTTCATCAAGTACTATGTACTTTGTGTTTTCATTTTCTTGTTTCTTTCCCTGCAACTGATCTTTATACATGACCTTTTCATTGAATATCACATCTCTACTCCTATTGATTTTGTTATTTTCATAATCTCATAAGCTATAACCAAAATCATCAACCCCATATCCAATAAAGATACATTTCTTGGATTTAGCTTCAATCTTTGTTCTATTTTCTTTATCAATATGGACAAATGCTTCACAACCAAACGTTCTCAAAAATGAATAGTTTACCTTTTTACCTTTCCATGCCTCCTCTAGAATACCACCATCCAAAGCACTTGAAGGCCCTATGTTTATTAAATAAACAACAGTATTTACAACATCTTCCCAAAACTATAAGGGAAACCCTACATGCAATCTCATACACTTGCACGCTCCATGATCATTCTATTCATCCTTTCTGACACACCATTTTCTTGTGGTGTTCCTGGTACTGTCTTCTCTCTACGAATCCCATGGTATGAACAGTAACTATCAAACTTCTTGCCACAGTACTCACCTCCATTATCAGATCTAAGACACTTCAACCTTTTTCCTGTCTCATTCTCAACCAAAGCTTTCCACTTCTTAAAAGTAGCAAACACATCAGATTTATTTCTAATGCAATAAACCCAAGTTGTTCTAGTTGCATCATCAATAAATGTAACATAATAATGAGATCCACCAAGAGATTGTACCTGAGTCGGTCTCCATACATCTGTATGCAGAAGCTCTAACTTTTCATTCTTCTTCTGTTTCCCAACCTTGAGAAATATGACTCTCTTTTGTCTTCCATAAACACAGTTCTCACAGAATTCCAAACTTACCTGCTTCAAATCTGGAGGCAACTTCCTTGAGTGGAGTATCTGCATCCCATTCTCACGCATGTGGCCAAGCCTATGATGCCACAATGTTGTATATGTTCTTGTGGAAGCTAAAGAGATAGAATGGTTAGTATTATGAGGACATAAATACAACGTACCTACCCTGTTTCTTTTTTCTATCACCATTGATCCTTTAGTGATATTCCACCACGTTTCTCCAAACATAGATAGACATACGCCATCTTCCAACTGCCCTATTGAGATCAGATTTCTTTTCATAGGAGGAATATGCCTAACATCTTTCAATAGCCATTCAGTTCCATTCTTAAATTTTATCCATACCTTACCCATTCCAACAATTTTACATGGCTCATCATCACCCAATAAGACATGTCTAAAATCACCTGGAACATAATCATGAAAATATTTCCTATGGGGTGTAGCATGACATGAAGCCCCTAAATCTACTACCAAATAATCACTAGTATTATCTAAAGCAAGAATCAAAGCATCTTGTAACATATCACCTGCTACATTTGCTTCCTAAGTAGTCTCTTGTTGTCCATCTCCTTTCTTCTTTAGAGATCTGCAGTCTTTCTTCAGATGTCCTTTCTTTCCACAGTTTTAGCACTCTATTTTTCCCAGTCTTGACTTGGATTTGTCCATTTTAGACTTGCTACGATTTCCTTGGCTGTTTGCTCTCTCATTTTGTCTTCCCCTGCTCTCCATGGTCAACACATTACCTGATGTCTCACCTGTGATTTTTCTTCGCATTTCCTTGCTAAGAATAACACTAACAACATCATCAAATATCAAGGTGTTTAAATGAGAGACAGATTTACTTACAGCCATGACCGAGCCATTCCAGCTTTCTGGCAATGAACACAAGATTAGAAGAGCCCTAACCTCATCATCAAAGTTCACACTTATAGAACTTAGTTGATTTGTAACCGTATTAAATTCATTTAAATGATCAGTAACAGATCCAGCTTCAGACATCTTCATATTAAATAAATGCTTCATTAGAAATACCTTATTGGAGGCCGAGGTTTTTTCATACAGCTTACCCAATGTGCTCATCAAACCCTCCATTGTCTTTTCTTTTGAGATATTGAAAGCCATCGACGAAGCCAAGGACAAATGTATTGTTCCCAGTGCCTTTCTGTCAAGAACCTCCCATTCTTCATCCTTCATAGTCGCCAGTTGCTTTGCTCTTCCTCCCAATGGTAGGAATAGATCCTTCTGGTACAGATAGTCCTCCATTTTCATCTTCCATAACTGGTAGTTTTGGCCATTAAATTTATCGATGTTAAACTTTCATTCTTCCGCCATTTCTTCCACTCGAACCAGAAACCATAGTTTCCTGCAGGTTTATCTGCCAAATGGACCTTTGGATCTGATACCAATTGTTAGAAAAATAGGACCACAGAGCAATAACAATAAATAAGATGCAAATACAAATCACACAAACACATTACAAGGGAGACACCAACATATCGTGGTTCACCCAAGATAGGCTACTTCCACACTGAAATTGCCAGTCCTTATTATTATACCATCCAGCAAATGAAGAGATACAACCTGCAGCACATCTGTTGCATTTCCTCTTCACTGTCTCACAGTCTCTCTTCACGATCTCATAGATATTTACAATGCATAATAACTAATACATCAACGATAGCCATATTACAATGTCTTTCTAATAAAGGGGAATACCATGGAAAAATACCACAGGTTACCAAAACCCATGGGCCTGTAAAACAACCCCAAAAATTTCATTCGGGGGCGCTGCCCCCGGACCCCAGTGGGGGTAGGCTTTGCCCCCCCCCCCCCCACTGTGTAATACCCCAATTTTAACCCTTATGAAATATTGGATTTTAATGTAAATATTGTATACATGCGATGTATGTTTCCCTAGCGTGGATCTCAAGGCCAAGGCCCCACTAGTGTATGTTCGGATTTTATTTAGAATGGACAAGCATTTGATATTTTGTTACCCATATGCTATTAAGCCATGGAATATTGTAAATGGATGTAAATATTAATATTTCAATAAAATGCCAAAACTGGCTATGGAAGCAACGAATGAGAAGGGGCCATGTGTAATCCACTAGGGAGTGGTGAGGGGGCTATGTGATTGAACCATAAGCTTCCAAATGTCATCTTGAGAACCCATTTGACTTTCCTTGCTGACATTTATTTCAGTTGTAAGGAAGTTGTTGAAAAATCAGTCCATGGCTTCAATGGAGCATGGGCAGCCCAGAAATTCGTATGGCAAGTATGGGCTCTATTTTTCTTATACCAGAAGTCACTCTACCTCATAGGAATTGGTTCTTCCTCATTCCCATCCCATGGTGGAAGATCCCAACTTTAGTTTTCATCCATTACGAATGCCTAGCAGTGAGAAAAAACAGAAATCGCAACTTTGCAAGAACCCACGTTTTGAAAAGCCATAAACACCCAGAGTTTGGTATTGACAGTAAAATCCAATGGGAGATCCATAGATATGAACCTTGGGGCGAATTTGAGAGTATTAGATACCCCGAAATCCATATAAAAACCCATTTTTTATAGCCCAGAAGTCCAGTGACAGGATTGAGTTATTTGATCACCGAATTGAGAAATTCCAAGTGTGAATTCTAGAACAGAGGTTGGGAATGCTTGATAAACCTAGTGAAGGCTGGAATCTCAATGATTTAGCAGCTTGGACCTTTCTATGCCCATCCTGAAGAGCACTTGAGGAAAGGAACGCCTGAGGGACTGTGCAGCAGAGAAGGGGACCTTCCTTGTGTTGAGTGTGGTAGGTATTGTGGGTGCCTTGACTATTTGAATTATCTTGAGATGCCTGTAGCTCTGTGGTTGAGCTCACTGGCTTAGAATTTCCCTCCTCTGTCTTTTGTATGCTTGATAAACCTAGTGAAGGCTGGAATCTTAAGGATTTAGCAGCTTGGACATTTCTATGCCCATCCTGAAGAGCACTGGAGGGAAGGGACGCCTGAGGGACTGTGCAGCAGAGAAGGAGACCTTCCTTGTGTTGGGTGTGGTATGTACTATGGGTGCCTTGACTGTTTGAATTATCTTGAGATGCACGTAACTCTGTGGTTGAGCTCACTGGCTTAGCATTGCCCTCCTCTGTCTTTTGTATGCTTGATAAACCCAATTGTGTGTTGGCTTAGCATAGTTGTTGAGTGAAACCATGGCTGTGAGTGAGCCCATCTAGTTCCTCCTTAGTGGATGCATAACCCAGCTCGGGGGTGATCTCTCAGCTGAAAGAATATAGGTTGGACAGAGATCTATGGTTGGGTGGAACTTTGGTCTCACATAGCCAGTTGTTTGGACAACTTCATCTCAAAGATAAGTGTTCTCTGTGGTTTAAATTATATGCATTATGTGTTCTGCAATGTGTTAGTTCTGAATGATAATTGTTCATGTTGATGAAATGAAAGGCATCCTGTTTTATGCAATGTGATAATTTATGGATGTTATATGCATGATGAAACTGTGTGTAGATATATAGTGTTTAATTCCGTTGTGTTTGCTGAGTATGAATACATATACATAAGTTCTTATTTATCCATGAATTTATTAGTAATGTATGGGGCTGAGTTTGTCAAATAAGCCCTGGTATTTCAGTCATGTTGCCTTTATGGTTTGGAATGATGGGAGGGGACGTGACAGAGTGGTATCAGAGCCCATGTTGTAGCACTGGGGCTACGTGGGCCAAACTCTGAGTTTGAAGGCAAGTAACAGAATTTTTTAATGCAGTATTGGTGAAGTTTGGGCGGCATTTTTTATTGGAAAAATGGTAGGATCATAATTCTCATATGTGACAGAGGACCACACAGATGCATAGAGATCTGCAATATCTTTCCAACGGTACCAGACTCACCTCATTTGGCTAAGGGACGAGGGAGATATGAACCCCGCAAGTTACAGGGACGGAGGTGCTTCCACGTTTGCGGATTCAGAAACGAGGAATTCCAAATTTTACGTTTTGGATTTCCGCAATTCCGAACCCGCAATTTCGGGATTTCGGATCTCAAGTTGTGGAAATGCAAAATTTTGAAAATTGCGTTTTGGGTTTCCGCAATTTCAGGATTTCGGATTTCGGGTTGTGTAAACGCAAAATTTTGAAAATTGCGTTTTGGATTTCTGCAATTTCGAGATTTCGGATTTCGAGTTGCGGAAACGCAAAATTTTGAAAATTGCATTTTGGATTTCCGCGATTCCGCACCCGCAATTTTCGATTTCGGGTTTCGGGTTGCAGGTTGCGGGAATGCAAAATTTTTGAAAATTGCGTTTTGGATTTCCACAATTTCGGATTTCAGATTTTGGGTTCAGGAAAAAAAAACACTGTTCTGGGCCATGGAAGGTATAGAGGCTGAAAATTGATTTTTGGATTGCAGGAGCATGCGGGATTAGAATTGGATGAGTTCAGTGGCATTTTGAGGCCCTTAACGAAGGCCATGGAAAGTCCAGTGAGGATCCCGAGCTCATTATGCTCCAATTTGGCATAAAATTGGAATTAATGGCTTTTATAAATCAGTGTCCTGACGCTTGATAGAAGGTCGGATTGAGATGAAACTGAAATGGAGCAGTCATGGAGCAGACACGGTGTTAAGTTTGGAATTTTGGATCCGAACTCCAAAAGATGTGGAGTCGGGGTGTGCAAGAAGGCCAAAAAGCACTATTCCGAGCCACGTTTTTAGAATTTTGAAAAGCTTGCAGTGGATGAAAGTGACCCTGTAATTAGGAATCAAGAAATTATTAAACTCAACATTTCATATTCTCATTAAAACAGACAATTCACGTTAGAAAAAAGATTTTCCAGAAATGCAGTTTAGGAGGTAGACATTTTTGGCTCAAAATTGGAAATTTTGGAAAAATGTGAAAAGTGGAAAGTAATCAAACCCAGAATTTAATAGAAAATGAATGGTGCATAGGAACAGAGATCCACGAGTTGCTGAGTGTTCTTTGTTGTATGGACTAACTTCTCCCAATAGAAATGTTTTGTTGAATCCTTCTAGATTTTCTTCTACTGGTGGCTGAAGTTGGCAATTGGGGATATTTTGTAACTGTGTAAAAGTGCAGAATTTTTGGTAAAAGTTGTCATTTTTGAAGTAATGTAGTTTCCACACCCGAAGTGAAAATGGAGCACGGGGATAGGCATTGGAAATCTTATCCAGCAGGTAATAATGGTGCATGACCATAATTTGAATTGGGTTATCATACACCATAGATATATAGAGCAGAACAGTGCCAACGATTGTTTTGACAAGTATTGCCAATATGGGCAATTTCCATAATTGCATGAATGAGCAAAGGAAATGAAGATTTAGTAGCTATGTGAATTATTCCATGAATTTAATGCTGTTAAAAATTGATGTTGAATGTTTCTATATGCATTCCTAATATGTCTAATAAATAATTTCATAATGCGCAGTGCTTGCAGCTCATAAGATTTAAATAAGTGTAGCAGAAGTAGCATACAGGGAAGATAGTCTCCAAAGAAAAATGGTGACCATAAATGATGCTCAAGATCCTTATGAGCATGAAGAAGATGTGCTAGGATAAAATGTGCAAGAAGGGAATGTTGAGACTGAATCTAAAGGGAGAAGGGAGCACATAACTCCTCAGAATTTAGTTGAGACCATGGTAAGCTTCAATGAAAGGTTGATGAAGGCACAAGAAGAAAAAAACCAACGCAATGCTGCTATTTTGCAAAGTCTCACTGATATGCAGCAGAGGATAAATATTGGGTCCAACCCAAGCAATGTAGGTGAAGAAGGAAGAGATGCAGAGAGTCGCTCTAGAAGTCGTTCAAAGAAGAGGACTCCAAGCCCAAGGAAGAGTTCTGTGAGCAAGAAGCATAGAACATCTTCCTCTAGATCTTCTTCCAGCAAATCATGTGACTCCAGAGGCTCTCAAGGAATTCCAAGGCATATGCCCAGGAGATTTGATGGAATAAAGAAGTTCAAAGAAATCCCACAGGGAGAATTCAGGAAAGCAAGACCTCCCACATTTGATGGAGAAGGAAAGACTGGCCAAGAGGTAGAGGCATGGCTTCTTGGAATGAAGAAATATTTCAGAATTTAGGACTACTCAGGAAATGAAACAGCTAGAATTTCCATTTACAATCTAAATGGCAGAGCTTCAATTTGGTGGGATAACCTCTTGCAAGTGAAAGGGATCAATGAAAGGAAGATCAGCTGGGAGAGATTTAAGAAGTACTTCAAAGAAAAATACCTTTCTGCTAGGTATTATGACAGTAAGAGAAAAGAGTTCAATGAACTCAGGTTGGGACAAAAACATATGGAAGAACATGTCCATAAATTTTTGGAATTACTGAGATATGTGGATTACATTAAAGATGAGACAGTAAAAATCCAATGCTTCCTTGGGAGTCTACCTCAAAGTTTCAGAGATAGAATTGAGTTTGTTAATCCACCAAGTCTTGATGAAGCCATTAGAATGGCAATGCATTGCTATGAGCAGAATAAAGGAAAATCAGAGGTTAACCCAGCATGGAAAGGAAAGCCAAGAGGAAGGTTTGATCAAAAGAAGAGTGGCTTCATGCCACCATTCAAAAGTCATCCCATAACCTTTCCACAGGGGCAGCAAGCAAGGAGTGGATTCAAGCCAACAGTAGTAGTAGATAAAGCATCAAAAGGACCACTTCAGTGTTGGGGATGTGGAGAAAATCACATGCTAAAGGATTGTCCACATCGGAAGGAGAATCCCCGAAGGTTGCACAACTTAAACGGAGCAGCTATAGTGGAGGAAATGGCAAGGGCAACGCCTCGAATTTATGCAGCGTTGGATAATCATCAGGAAGATTATCAATCATTAGTGGTGGAAGTTGAAAGTAAGATTGCTAAGCAATCTATTTCTGTTTTGATTGATCCATGATCTATCATAGTTATGTTTCTCCAAAATTGGTTGAAGATTGTTCTCTTAGAAAAGTGAAGCACAATAAGTCTTGGTTGGTTCAATTAGCCACAGGGACCAAGATAAAAGTTAGTGAAGTAGTGGTGGAGTGCCCCATAGAATTGAATGGACTCCACACACATGTAGATTTAAATGTACTACCATTAGGATCTTATGATTCTCTAATTGGCATGGATTGGTTGGAAAAGCATAGGGCCAAGTTGGATTGTTATGAGAAATCACTTAAATGCATTGATGAGGAGGGAAGGCCAAGATTGGTAAGAGGAATACCCAAGCAAGTTTCAGTAATACAAATTTCAGCCTTACAATTGAAAAGGTTTTATAAGAAAGGTTGTCAATTATACGTGTTACACCCAAAATCTACTCATCATAAGATTCAGTGTATACACCCCTAAAGATACTTGGACTAAATAATCATCTTGGGAGGATTTGTGCTCAGTTGTGCTAGGTTTTGAAGGGTCCTCGCAGGTTTCACACTAGCAACATGCGACGTCATAGCTTGCTCCACTGCAGGGTGTGACGAGGTAAGTTAATGAGAAAAAATAGCTTATTCGAGATCCTTCTCGAAACTTGCTCATTTAGGGGCTTATCCTTGACCTCTAGGGGAGTTGGTACTCGACCCCTAACTCTTTGGGAGGATCCCCTATCTCTCTCCTACCATCTCTCAACCTATCCTATCCATATCCTATCCACTTAGTCCTATATAAGTGAAGCTCACTCCCATCCCAAGGGGAGGAAGCCTATGGTATCTACATGCTAGTGAAATCACTTTTAGAAAACCTCCATTCACCTATTGGAGAACTCATACTTCCTTGGAAGGACGTGGCAATTGGCTTGGTCGGAGAAGGGCTACTAAGTTAAGTCTTGGTTGTAGTTCTATATCTCTATCATGTACTCCTCTATTTACAGTAATACAAATGCTTTCTACCAATATTGTTCATGTGTGTAATGATATTGAGTAGTTTACTTGCTTAACTGTTTACTTAGATCTCTTATTGTATATATGTCTTTTACTGGTTTCTCTTGTTTCTTTGTCTTGACAGGTCTTACAGCTTGGATCTGACGACCGTGAGACATGGAGCAACATTTAGGAGAAAGGATTGTGAAGTAAAAGGTAAGACATCTAGTACTCGATCCTTAAGTAGATCTAGGAGATGTATTTGTAGTCTGTTCTATTTGTTCTAGACTCACATTGAGCTAGGGAGATCCTACTCGCGTTCGCTCGAGTGGATTGTCTGATAACAAATATGGTGACCATACTGGGGAGTATTGATGTTTGGTCAGTAGTTGTTAATCTGAGAGTCATTTTCAGTTGATTGCTTGACACAATCCTTTTATTTTTTTGACATTTTCTTCTTGAGGTTGATTTCACTATCAGATCTTCGCATTGAAGACTCTGATTTGCTTCCTCTGAGTTTATACAACTCATTTTCAAGCCTTTTTTTGGTTCATTGCTGAGAGATCTGATTCATTTTTGAACCTAGACCTCGGTTGTCGCACCTAGGTTGTGGAAACAGAGCAACACTGTGTCTTTCTGAGTCTATGTTCTTCACCTGTTAGTCACCCGTCACATCCTTTGCATTGGTATACTATGACATCGTCGCACCTCCCGTGAAGGAAAACTGCAATGTCGCACTGTGTGTAAGGGCAGAGTGCGTCGATCTGTCAAAAGTTGGCATACTGGCATCCCTTCCCTCATTTGACAGTTTGAACTTTGGTCTAATGTATGAACTCCCTCTGTGTTGCAAGATCCATCCAGAGACCCCATTTATGATTTGTGTGTTGTGAGTTTGGTTTCATTTGGATTGACTTTGGGTTCTGTCTTGGACAAGTTTGAGAACCGGTAGTGGTGGATGCTCTCATCTCCTCCACCTTCATCCGTTCACTCTTGCATTCCCTTCCTTCCATCCCTGATCTAATCATTGCATTGGATCAACCTCCAGACCTCATTTACATTTGTTTTGAGCTTTGCTTGCTTAGTTTGCTTGCTGTTGCTTGATTTTGAGTTAAGTGTGTCTTTCAGCTTGGTTGAGTGCTTGTCTTTTCTTGAGTTTTCTGGGTGTACTAGTGCTGCAAGTAGTGTTTTCTTTTCAGTCATTTAGATCTGAAAGCAAATTTGCTATCAAATTATTGCTTTGATGAATCCATTGAAAAATTGAAAGTGCTTCTTTCCCATCATTTCTTGAAAATTATTGAAGAAAAATTGTTGTGCATTGGAAAATTCTCGTTTATGTTTTGGAAGAATTGAATGAATGTATGATCTATTGTGTTTTTCTCGAATTATGAATCGCTCATTTTCTTGAAAGGCTCAAAGAACACTTCGATTTTTACAAAATTGATTCCATGCTAAGGAAAGATAGATGCATTTTTAATTCTTGTTGCTTTTAGATCATTGAAAGTGAAATTGAAAATCTTGCATATTTCATTTCAGAATCCTCTCTTTTCATTACTTAGGGTCATTTTACTTTGAAAATAAAAAGAAAATAAAAAGTTGTTTTGATTTGGTTTAGTAGTGTTGTGTACTTTTATGTTTCGTTGGAAAAAGAAAAGAGTACTTTCATTGTCAAGTTTTGCTTGAATTGAGATTGTGTTGCATTGAGTTTGTTTTGGCAATACTAGTGGAAAAAGCTTTCTCCTTCCCATAGCTAGAATTCATTGAAAGAAAAGAATATTTCATGCATGTAGCTAGGGCTTGCATTATGCTTCTGATTATGTACTCACCTCATGCATTCACCTAACCGTCCAAGATAAAATTAACGGTAGAACTAGGTAAAAATTTTAGCAACTTGTGTGTAAGTTAGAGACGTGTTCCAGCGTTGTTAAGCGTGGCAGCTATCGTTATTTGCCAACACTGTATCCCGAGGGTTTTGTAGTCTTCCACGTACATCGGTATATCGAGATCCTTCACGTACCCACCAAGTACCATAATCTGTACTTGGCGTATATAGAAGGGTGTATCACATACTTGACACGTATATCGGAAGGTCTCTTTCCGAACGGTTGTGCATTAGACAACACCACTACGGATTTGAGCTCCCACGTACCTTGCGTATATCGGGAGACACCACTAGGATTCATAAAACCAACCGAGTTAACCATTTGGCCGTCTTGGAAAAGAAATACACCGAGAACAGCACTCGAGGAGATTAGCACACACGTACTGTCCAGGTAATCAGGTATGCAGGAAAGGGTACGATCCTAATCCTCCTTGTCGCATCATATTGTTGGACCCTGCAGTATATCGCGGTTTGTGATGCCTTGATAATCCCGTGAGGTTCCAAACTTTTGAATCCACTCTGTCACATAAGTTTGCTTGTTGCCTTAGTTTGAGTATGTTTTTTCTGGATTGCTTTTCTTTTAGCATAGCCTTAGGAGAAACGTTGTTTCGGCCTTTCTGGCTGATTTTCCTGATACTCTGGCAGATTTTCCCTGGAGAAGATCCCATAGGATCTTGAACTTACCACCTGAATATCCCCTTAATCCAAAGGTTATTTCTAGGGTAATAATGGATCAGCATAACGCGGTCGTAGTTACTGAAGTGGAAAACCCCACTTTGAATGTTGGAAGAATTTTTTTTCCACCAGCTTCACCTGCCTCTCATCCCCCGCAGGATGAAGAAGCATACACCCCCACTTCATGAGACATTTCTCCCATTTTCTCGAGAGAAAATGGATCGTTGGAATGGATAAACCAACCCCAGAGCGACCCTACTACAGCTGTTGGTCCTTCAGTATCTTACTGGACATCTTCTGCAGACCACCCAGTGGCTCATTTTTCCACCTCATCCTCACCCAATGAGACTACCCAGAAAGACACTTTAGCTTACTTTCGTGGCCAATTGGCTCACTTTCGTTCCATGGCTGAAGAGTTTCGATAGTCAAGTCTCCAACGGAGGGTTCAAGACCCATCGTTACCTCCTTACCAACCCATCCCAGTTCATCCGATATATTTCGGATCACCTGAAGCACCCCACCACGATACCACTAACAAGACTGGTCAACCCTCGCAAGAGTCCAATCCTACACCTCAAGTGAACCAACCGATGGAAGGACAACAATCCAACACACCCGTCACTACCACAGTTACCTTACCAGTTCCTCCCCCACCTCAAAATTTGAGGGGAGGGTATTCCATTCCCCCAGGTTACCTTATTGGTAATGTTATTACTACGGTAGCTAGTCAACAACCTACGTTGGTTCAACCTTTGAATAGCGGTCATCCTACTGTGGTTGGGGGGCAACCCCTATTTCCTAACTAGAACATAGGCGGTGGAAACCCCAACGGGCCTTCCGTTGGACAGTCCCAACCCGCTAGACCATCCACCATGGGATTATCTCATGTTGGGGGGCCGTCCAATGTAACTCAACCCCCACGGAGTCAAGCATATCCAAGTTTCGTTAACCCTGCGCCAGGTCAATCTAATCCCGGAAATGCACCATACACTCTATGGGGGAAACAGCCTATGTTGCACCATGGACCCCAACTGACTATCCCTCAAATACTGCCACCCCCGATTGGCTGACCCCCACCTAACCTTGGTGAAGGCCCACCCCACTTTACCTACAACTTCCCCCACCCTTCCAGCGGTGGCAGGAATGGTCCACCACCCCATCCAGGTGTAGGTGGTGGGGGACCACCCTATCATGGTGGAGGAGGACATTTCCCTTCGGGTGGCGGAGGTGGTCCACCACCCCCTCTAGGCGGAGGTGGTGGAGGACCGAATTACTATGGTGGTGGTGGTGGCGGTGGAGACCCTCACCCTTCCGACGGCGGAGGTGGTGGGGTCCCCCATCCTTCTGGCGGTGGAAGTGGTCCACCACACCCTCTAGGCGAAGGCGGTGGTGGGCCACCTTATTACGGTTATGGACCCCCACCTCCTCCCGGTTGTGGCGGCGGACCTCCACCCCCTCCCGGTGGTGGAGGTGGACCCCCACCTTATTGGAATGGACCACCTTATGGTGGCGGACCCCTTTACAGTTCGGGCGGCACACCCCCCTACGGTCACTTTCCTCCTGGTACACCTTATGGTCAGTTTGGTCCTTACACGCCTTATCCGTATTATCAATATGTGCAGCCTAACCCACAGCTGCCCTTCCTGGCTACTTTGGACCTACTTGACCTATCCCGTTTAACCAACGATCCTATTTACCATGGATCTAACTGGCCACCGATTCCGGTGAAACTCCCGTCTGATATCCCCAAATTTGACAGCAAGCTGGGTGAATACCCTAAAAACCACGTGATGACATACCACTTATGGTGTTCATCTAATTCCTTAATGGACGATTCAATTCGTCTTAGATTGTTTCAAAGGACTCTCACCGGTTCGGCTGCCAAGTGGTACATCGAGTTGCCACCCCCACTCTTTTCCTGATTTCGGCTCTCTTGCTATGAAATTTTTGATGCATTTCCAGCTGCCTATATAGTATGAGACTGGTACTAATATTTTAACCTCGCTTCGTCAGAATACCACCACTCATATTTCCGATCATATCCATGAGTGGCGAAGGAGACGACATCTTATTAAATCTCCTATTCCAGATCAGCTCCTAGCAGACTGCTTTACAAAATCGCTCATTCCCACCATAGCAAAAGATGTCTCCATGAGAGGTGATGTCACCGAAGAACAAGCCATCGCGAATGCCCATCTGCTACACCTGGTCTACACTCAATCTGGCACTCTGTTTAATATTCTACCTAACGCACCCCGTGATGTTAATGACCCCGCGAAACCACATAAGGGACTCCAAACTGATGGAATCATTGGATCCCTTAACACCCATCCTGCCTCTAGTATTGTTGGATCATCCAACCTTCAAGGGTCTTCCCCCTTACCGGCTCAGGCTAGCCACAGCACCACAGCTCCTAGCAGACTGCTTTACAAAATCGCTCATTCCCACCATAGCAAAAGATGTCTCCATGAGAGGTGATGTCACCGAAGAACAAGCCATCGCGAATGCCCATCTGCTACACCTGGTCTACACTCAATCTGGCACTCTGTTTAATATTCTACCTAACGCACCCCGTGATGTTAATGACCCCGCGAAACCACATAAGGGACTCCAAACTGATGGAATCATTGGATCCCTTAACACCCATCCTGCCTCTAGTATTGTTGGATCATCCAACCTTCAAGGGTCTTCCCCCTTACCCGGCTCAGGCTAGCCACTGCTGTAACTGAAGAGGTGAATTCTGTTCAATCAGCTCATCTCAGAAGTTTATCGGCAAAAAGAAGAACAAGGGGAAACCCAAAAAGTATTCTGCCCAGTAGGAACAAAAGAGCACTCCTGACAATACTAAGCAGAAACGGAAACTAAAGTATCCTTGTTTACTGTGTGGAGATGACCATTTCTCCAAAGAGTGCCCCCATAGAGACGAAGTGCAAAAGTTTCTTTGGGGCAAACCAACTCCCACGGTCCTCAATGATATGTTTCCTACTCAGAACCAGCAGATGATTGCTCAACCCCCCCAGCCCAGGGGGAACCATCCAATAGTGCACATGTTCTCATGCTACGTAACGAGACGATCAATTTAAATACTCACTCGCGATCTTACGACCCGGTCCCTTCAAAGGAATCCACTGGAAGTAATACTGAAAACGCTTCCGACTCTTTGACTGATGTCACTGTACCATCAACTTCTCTCACCATTGAGAAGCCATCCTTGGATTCGATATTGAAACCTCCCAAAAGCACAATTTGAAAAGATGTTTTCAATCCAAACGCTCGGGCGACTCAAAATTGCAATATCGTGGAAGACTTGGCACAAGCTCCTTGCGCCATGTCTACCCTGGAAGTTTTGCAGAATTGTCCTAATCAATGCAAAAATCTCCTTTCAGCCATCGGTGCAGTTGACCCCGATTCCTCGAATACCATCATGTTCTGACTTGACAACCTTAAGTCGAGGCTCTCACACCAGCTCGCATTCCAAGTTTCTGCGAACATTGTTGGGAAGATTGTCCATAGTACCCTTTAGATGAAGGTGCCTCCACTTTTGTCATGTCAATCGCCTATTGGAGAGCCATTGGATCCCCTGAATTGAATAGTTCTCCTACCATGTTGAAAGCATTCGACGGGCGTGGCTTTCAACCTCATGGGCTCTAACAAGCTCTTGCAGTTGAGTTGGGTGGAAAGACCGTAACCATTGACGTGGAAGTGGTCTCGGCCCCGATAGATTGTAATCTCTTGCTTGGTCGCAATTGGTTTTACACCATGCAAGCGGTCACCTCTTCAGTCTTCTGCATAGTGCAATTCTCCCACCAAGGACAGATTGTTACTATCGACCAATTAGACTTTTGTACACCAGACGCCACTACTCATCCTGGTGACCATGTTCCTTCCATTGGACAAATGTCAAAACAGTATCTGAGTGTAGGGGTGGGCCTTTTGAAAGATTCATCTCTCATGGGCGTTTTTCCAGCCGCGAACCCCCCTAATCATGTTTCTACGGTGCACATGGTCTCCACGGAGATTTCATCTCACTAAAATGATGCTTGGCTTGTACCGGATGAAGCCACAACACACCTGCTTGGAGATATAATGCCTCTTTCACCCGCTAAACATATTTACGAGGCTATCCAATCAGCACCCGAGGACCATTTAACCGTGGCCTCTCCATCTTGTTCTCTACGTCTGACGTCATCTCTACCTGATCTCTTACTTCAGACTTTTAATTCAGACGAGTCCATCATGGAAGTAATGAATATTGACGACAGTCCGTGGGATGATCTCCACCATAGGTCATCTTTTCTTCCTCCTTTGGAGTACATAGAGGACAACATTCACACCCTCTTTTCACCAGATATCTACCCATCCCCTCATTCCCCCATCCTTACATGTCTTACGGACACGGAGGGAAACTTGGCCAACTTTGAGCCAACCACCCCGGTAGACATCTCGGTGAAACTAGGTATAGTGGAACACATTTTTATAGGCCAGAAGTGTTCCCCTAAAGAAATTGTTGTTATCACGGCCTTGTTCAAGCAATTTCGGGACGTATTTGCTTGGTCCTATGAGGAGATGCCTAGGATAGACCCTGTGATTGTTTCTCATGAAATAAAAACCTATCCTGACATCAAACCTGTGCGCCAAAAGTTGCGACCGGTACACCCTCGGAAGACTGCGACAATTAAGGCAGAAATTGAAAATCTCTTAAAGGATGGTTTTATTTATCCTATCCCATTGACGGATTGGGTCTCAAACGTCATTCCTATGAACAAAAAGCAAGGCACCATTCGTGTTTGTGTTTACTATCGGGACCTTAACCGAGCTTGTCCAAAAGACAACTACCTGAACCCCTTCATCGACTAGATCATCGACAACTGTTCCAAAAGCGTCATCTTCTCATTCATGGATGGCTTTTCTAGTTACAACCAGATTGAGATCAACCCAGCCGACCAACATAAGACGGCTTTCATCTTCCCATGTGGTACATTTTCATACCGCAAACTCCCATTTGGCCTTAAAAATGTTGGCGCCATGTTTCAGCGGGCTATGTCATATGCCTTCCATGATATTAAGGACTTTTTGGAACCTTACCTGGACAATCTCCCTGCTCATTCAAAGCAGTGCGAGTTCCACATTGATCATCTGACAGCCGTTTTCCTTAGATGCAGACGGTACAATATCCGTTTGAATCCTCATAAGTGTATCTTTTGCGTTGAGTCTGGATGCCTCTTAGGATTTATCATTTCAAAGGATGGGATCCACATTGATCCCTTAAAGGTGGAGGCCATCATCAACCTACCACCCCCGACTGATGTTACGGAACTTCAAAGTATCCAAAGGAAGGCGACTTATTTAAGACATTTTGTTTGCAATTTCGAGGAAAAGACTTAGGGGTATATGAGACTGCTCAAGAAGGATGTCCCATTCATTTGGGACGACCAAGCACAAAAATCCTTCGATAGTATCAAACATGCCATCATGCATGCCCCCGTGCTCCAACCGCCTAATTATTATCGAGATTACATTTTATATCTCGCCGCTTCTGTTACCACCATCGCCATGATTTTGGTATAGGAGGATCAAAATGCCCAGGAACATGTAATATATTATGCGAGTAAGGGTCTCACCGACACTGAAACTAGATATTCACATGTCGAAAAACTTGCTTTCATGACAGTCATTGCCGTCCAAAAGTTCTGTCACTACATCTTGCTCTGCACCACCACCATCATTGCCGACTCGAACCCCATGTACCATGTACTGACACATCAGGTACTTGGGGGCAAGTATTCACACTGGATCATGATACTGCAAGAATTCGATCTTCTTTTCGAGAAAGCCAAGTCTAAGAAGTCTTTGGTGTTTGTCGAGCTTATTTGCGACCTTCCTCGTCCTAATGCAGAAGTTGAGCACAATGACTCCTTTCCGGATGAATCATTGTTTCTCATCAGTATGACTAATCCGTGGCATGGAGATATCTTGTTATATCTTCAAACCCAATACTTCGATCCTCAACTATCTCGTGACGATCATCGTAAGATACATCACCATGCAAAGTATTATTTGATCATTAATGATACTTTGTATCGTCATGGCGTCGATTCAATTTTTCGACGTTGTCTAACTCACGATGAGGCCGAACGTGTTCTCAATGACTGTCACGCTGGGGCATGTGGCAATCACCTCTCTGGGATGGCTATAGCCCAGAATATTTTGCGCGCAGGATATTACTGGCCTACCATCTTCAAATATTGTATTGAGGCCATTAAGAAATGTCCTCCTTGCCAACACTTCCATACGAAGAAGAGCACTCATCCTGCCCCACTACATCTGGTTATTGCCGTGGGCCCCTTCACAAAATGGGGCATTGATTTTATGCATTGTAAGCCTACCTCGGTCGGGGGGCATAGTTACATAATTGTAGTTGTGGATTACTTTACAAAGTGGGCCGAAGCTATGCCTACATACCAGAACAACGGCAAAACCGACGCACTCTTCATGTTCAATCATGTAATAGCACGGTTCGGAGTTCCCCAGGCAATTGTTACCGATCATGGTTCCCATTTCCAGAACCATATGGTTGATGAACTGAGCGATAGGTTGGGTTTTCGCCATGAAAATTCGACACCCTACTACCCGTAGTCCAATGGACAGGTCGAGGCCATTAACAAGGTCTTGAAAACTGTGGTCCAAAGGATGATAGGGACACATAAGTCCAATTGGCATAACATGCTCTTTTCAGCATTATGGGCCTACCGAACTTCCGTCAAAACCACCACAGGCTTCACTCCTTTCCAACTGGTATATGGATTGGAGGCTGTCCTACCGATAGAGTGCGAAATTCCGTCTCTACAACTCGCTGTCGAACTTCTTCCTAACACTACTGCCGAGGAAGAACGTCTCTTACACTTAGCAAAACTTGATGAGTCTTGCTGAGATGTCACTCTTGCTAATGAAGCGCACAAGAAACACATCAAATCCCAATATGATAAGTCATTTGAACCTCGTATCTTTAACGAGGGTGACCTGGTTCTCACTTATGACCATAAGCACGACAAACTAGGAGCAGGGAAGTTCGAGTCCATGTGGCATGGACCTTACGTTATAAAACGTGTGTTGAAAAAAGGTGCTTACGAGCTTGAAGACTATGATGGAATCTCTTCGGGTGAACCCCGCAATGGGATTTACCTAAAGAGATACTATGCTTGATCTCTCATGCATAGACTTGCTTGTATATACTGTACATGGCGTGTTTTTGTGTGGTGTGACACATTTCTTTTCGAGTGTCTTTTGATCTTGTTCCCGCTTCTTATACCATGTTCTGTTTGCGTGTGCAGATGGAAACGTGCTATGGATTCACGGACGGCGCCAGCCAGCATACCCATAACCTTGCTTCGATAGCCTGGGTACTATATTCCCCTACAGGTGAGCTCATTAGCTCAGGAGGAAATTGCCTAGGGTTTACGACCAACAATGTCGCATAATATCAGGCAGTAATCGGAACCCTAGCTAACACCATTTCCTTGGGTATCAACCACATTGTCATCCACATGGATTCTCAATTAGTGGTTTCCCATCTTAACCAGGTTTACATCATCCGTGAGACCACCTTACTCCATCTCTTCAGACGAGTACGTCTCTTGGAAAGGTCATTTGAATCCGTTCAATACCTGCACATTCCACGAAGTTAAACATAGTTGCCGACTCAATGGCCAACTTCATTTTGGATTGGTACATCACACACACATAATATCCATAATATGTAAAAGCATTCACGACATGTAAATACAATGTATAAAAGCAAACATGTAAACAAGATCACATCACTAATCATTTTAAAAACACACAATGTATAAATCGTCGATAATGTCTGTATATATATATATCGCTCAAAAGTAGTGCTGGTACAAAATCTGAAGCATGATGGCTTTCAGTGTGTCTCTACAAAAATCTGAAGCATCATAGCTTTCAATAGTACAAAATCTGAGGCCTCTAATCTCTCAGTACAAGTATATAAGTGTCATCAGGCCTGACGCCTGACCCATAAACCACCCCTAGCTCGAACAGCTCGCTGTCGCTGGGTGAGGAAACAGTCCATGATCCGAACCACCTTGCAGAGTAAGGCGTTGAAGCACACGGATGCTCCAACCCCAAATATTTGCATGGGTCCCAGTAATTCATCAATAGTTGGCTCCGGTACCTCCACGGTCAGCTGGGATAGGTTCCTGTACACCTCCTCCATCTCCTCGATGGCAGCATGAGCACCTACAGGAACGACTGCCTCCCCGCCTCTGTCTCTCCTCTCCAGAAGGGAGAGAACCACCAACCGTATGGGGCCCACATCTGCACACACATATTACATACTTGTCAGCACTACATCAAAAAAATGATATAATATACAAAACTAAAAATACAAGGGTAGTTTTGTTCTCACCTATGTCACCCCATGCAGCACCCTCCAGCAGCACCAAGTCGGGATCCTCTCGAAAGTCCGTACTGCTATATGGAAAGTCCTCGACCATGAGTAACTGGCCCTCTAGCCAGCTGAAAAATTCGGTACCAAAGCTAATGATGGGCCTGCTGCCATGACGGGTCATGACCTCAGCCCATCTGAGCATATGGGGATCCCTGGGCTCCCTGTCATCAAGTAGAAACTGCGAACATAGAAGAGGAATCCGCTCTAAGAGGAACGATACTATGATCAATCCATACCCAAAATTCTTGAGCTCCCCTCATCGACACTTGGTGAGCTTAGCTCGGATGTTTACGAGAAGACCCTCGCACCAGTTGAAAACCATGGGGGACATACAGTCCTCTGCATACAGCATCTAGGTCCGAGTAGCCATGTGTGGGGCTTGGCTACCCGCCACCCTAGTAATGGTAAGAAATATGGTCCACAATGGATGGCTCACCACATCCTTGATGAGAATCTTCCCACTGGAAGGTCGAGAGCTAGCGATACAGTGTGCAATATCATGTCCTCAACTGTACGGTCACTGGCCAGTGTCCTAGTAAGATGTATAGTGTCCCCTCTTCAGGACAAACCGGTAAGAAAGTAGATATCCTCAATGTCTATCATGAGGATATGCTCACCTACCACAAAGTATTATTGGGCTGCATCCCAACTCTGGAGCATGTGTGTCAGTAGTGGGATCTAGGATCTCATCCCCTGGATCTCAAAGAACTTGAGTAACCCATAGTTTCTCAAATCTTCCACGCATTGTGGATCGTTCGCAGCTTGTTCATCTTCTACTTCATGTTCTCTCTCTCGCCACTCCAATACCATATTGGCTAGTTGGTAACCTGCCAAGAAGGACATTTTAACACTGTTAGGTCCTGCTTCAAACCTCAGAAGTCCATTTTTTGAATTCTTTTTTATGTTTGGATTATGGTTCTCCGTCGTCGCACTGTACGTTTAGGTATAGTGCGATGACGCCGCACCTCTCGTATTTGAGGCTTGCGGCGACTCGGTCTCGTCGCAGGTCCCGAAAGGGAAACCTGCAACGAGCCGAGGGCGCATGAAGCCCTCCATAACACCATCAAAAACCCAAAAAATGGACCTAAAAGCAAAAACTAAACCACTGGAAAGTTGCTGGATGAAGTTTAGGCCTACCTGATCCGGATGGTTGGTGAAATGGCGGATCGTAGCTCCCGAAATCAGCAAAGGAAGTTTTGGCTCCAAATTGGTACTTCCCCACCCAAATTGGCAATTGAAACAATGTTTTCTATTTTTGGCCCATATTTCTATTTATAAATAGAATGGAATATTCCTTTTCAAATATTTTGATGCTTTTGGGCCATTTACTATAGTTTCTACCATTTGTCATTATATTTGGGGCTATTTGACACTTTCTCTAGTGTACAGGAGTCGTAAAGTGGTCTTTTGTGTCGTTTCTCACATCACCAACGATAACTACAGGAATGAACACCCCTTTGAATGTTTTGTCATTATTATTTTTGGTTAGTCGTAATTATTGCATGAGCATGATTTTACTCTTCGTTTGTTCACGTACTCATGAAACCATGAGAGCAAGTACCGAGTTATGATTTATCACTTTTCCGGGCTCGTTAAACTCCCACGAAAAAGGACACCCCCCGGAGTCTACCGTTAAGCTCTGTTCAGGTTCTCGAAAAATGAAAAGATTGCCAAGCGAACTTGTCACATTCACGCTTGTTAAAGTATTTGAATGGTCGTCTTCCTGGTGATAGTTTACCCCTTTTTCGGACCAGGAGGTACTAATTACGAAAAAGGTATACTCCAGCCAATCATGACTAGAAGAGTCCTCTCCCGCGTTGTTTTACCCTTTTTCGGGCGATGAGGCTAACTTTACGAAAAAGGACCGTTGGATTCTTCTTTAGTTCTTTTCAGACTCTCTAAACATGAAATGACGACCGAGTTTACCTTCTATGGACTCGTTAAAATTTTCACATTGAAGGGCCCATCATGGGACGAACCCCTCCTATCCTAGGTTCGGAAAATATTTTGGATTGGACTCATCTGTGAGATTATCTATACCGAGCATCTGGTTACCCTCATCAAGCTCGTAAAAAACACATGAGGCACTCATCATTCATGATGGGGAAAAAGGAAAGTGTTTGTGTTACATACCTTAGTGGCAGTATATAGTCGTTCTTGAACATGGCACTCATCTACATTTGCATACAATACTTGGGTCATCTATTTGTCTGAGTCCCCGCTTACTTTTTGAGTCTTGTTACTCCTCTGAGTCATTCGAAGAAAGATTCCATTATCAGTTGCATTAGAAGTTTGCATCATTCTCATTATGTCAATACTGCCAAGTCATGCCATGCCCATGTTCAAGAACACGTTCACTATCTATCATCTACAGTCAGTACACATGTCATCATGCCGTTGTTAATTTGAGTCAGTCTTACATGTTACTGTACCATCCGATCCACTCTACACATCTTTTGTCGTGTTTCGTGGCGATTGATGGGGGATTCATCATGGACCTCCTTCGATGGATTCATCCTTGTCGACTTCGACACATCATCCGAGGATTGAATCTAGAAACCAACCAAGTACCTTGGCCCTGCATACCTCAATGGCAGGTTACCTCGCTTTCATCATGAGTTTACATCATTGAATCTTGATTGAAAGATTTCATCTTGCATTCGAATTCAGCTCATTTATTCACGCTCGATGATATGTACTGTGATATCTTGGGAATCATTGACATCAATGGTGATCTCCCTCGCACTTGTTAACGGTTTACATCAATGACCGATAATCAAGTGGTTTCTACCATGTTTGAAGTCAAGACATTTGTAATCACATGGATAGATTCGTATCATTGCGGGTTCAGCTTGAAGACCCTAGGGAGTCATGTTTTACCCAGGTTGCGATGGAGTTTGTATTGATTCATATTACATGGATCCACTTTTATATTGGTCTTGGCTGTGTTATCATCTCATCATGGATCTATGCTTGTGTCTAGTATCCATGATTGTGTTCAGTTGGTCATTATTACCATGGATCTGCAATGTATTGGTCGGCAGCCATGTTGTACTTCATATGAGATTGTCAGTTCGGAGTCAGTTGTACTACAGCAATGTCCTTCATCCATCAATCCTATTGCCATTGCTTCTTTCAAAGCACTTCACCTGTACATCCTTAACAGCTTCATGCTTTGGGGGGCATTTTGTTACACCCAAAATCTACTCATCATAAGATTCAGTGTATACACCCCTAAAGATACTTGGACTAAATAATCATCCTGGGAGGATTTGTGCTCAGTTGTGATAGGTTTTGAAGGGTTGTCATAGGTTTCACACTAGCAACATGCAACGTTGCAGCTTGCTCCACTGCAGGGTGCGACGAGGTCAGTTAATGGGCAAAAATAGCTTATTCGAGATCCTTCTCGAAACTTTCTCATTTAGGGGCTTATCCCTAACCTCTAGGGGAGCTGGTACTCGACCCCTAACTCTTTGGGAGGATCCCCTATCTCTCTCCTACCATCTCTCAACCTATCCTATCCATATCCTATCCACTTAGTCCTATATAAGTAAAGCTCACTCCCATCCCAAGGGGAGGAAGCCTATGGTATCTACATGCTGGTGAAATCACTCTTAGAACACCTCCATTCACCTATTGGAGAACTCATACTTCCTTGGAAGGACGTGGCAATTGGCTTGGTCGGAGAAGGGCTACTACGTTAAGTCTTGGTTGTAGTTCTATATCTCTATCATGTACTCCTCTATTTACAGTAATACAAATGCTTTCCACCAATATTTTTCATGTGTGTAATGATATTGAGTAGTTTATCTGCTTAACTTTTTACTTAGATCTCTTATTGTATAGATGTCTCTTACTGGTTTCTCTTGTTTCTTTGTCTTGATAGGTCTTGCATCTTGGATCTGATGACCGTGAGACGTGAAGTAGCATTCAGGAGAAAGGATTGAGAAGTAAAAGGTAAGACATCTAGTACTCGATCCTTAAGTAGATCTAGGAGATGTATTTGTAGTCTGTTCTATTTGTTCTAGACTCACATTAAGCTAGGGAGATCCTGCTCGCGTTCGCTCAAGTGGATTGTCTGATAACAATACGCAGTTCATATATCAGATTCGTTAGAGGACCAAGGTCTAAGGATAGAAGACTTCTAGATATTGCAAGATTTTAAAGATGTGTTTCCGAATGAAGTGTCAAGACTACCACCAAAGAGAGATATTGATTTTACCATCGATCTTGTCCCAGGGGCAGCACTAAATTCCAAAGCTCCTTATAGAATGAGCACACCAGAATTGGTAGATTTGAAAATGCAGCTACAAGAATTAATGGACAAGAGGTATATTAGGCCCAGTGTGTCTCCTTGGGGAGAACCGGTGTTATTTGTTAAGAAGAAGGATGGGACTTTAAGGTTGTGTATTGATTACAGGAAGCTTAATAAAGTGACAGTCAATAATAAGTATCCATTGCCAAGAATTGATGACTTATTTGATCAAATGAAGGAAGCTAAGGTGTTTTCGATGATTGACTTGAGGTTTGGGTACCATCAAGTGAGGATTAAAGAAGAAGACATTCACAAGACAGCTTTCCGAAATAGATATGGTCATTATGAGTTCACTGTGGTGCCATTTGGTCTTACCAATGCACCTACTACATTCATGTGTCTCATGAATAGTGTTTTCAGCAAATATTTGGATAAGTTTGTGATGTTGTTCTTGGATGACATTCTTGTCTATTCAAAGAATGCGGAAGAGCATGAGGAACATCTAAGGATGGTGTTACAAGTTCTTAGAGAACACCAGTTGTATGCTAAGTTAAGCAAGTGTGAATTCTATCAAAAGAAGGTACAATATTTGGGTCATGTTATTTCTAAAGAAGGAATTGCAGTGGATCCAGAAAAGATTAATGCCATCATGGATTGATCTACTCCAAAGAATGTTTTAGATGTTAGATCTTTCATGGGTCTTGTCGGTTACTACAAAAGGTTCATTGAAGGATTCTCCAAAATAGCTCATCCAATCACTTCATTGCAAAGGAAGAATATCAGGTTTGTATGGTCTGAACAGTGTGAGAAAAGCTTTCATCAGTTAAAGGATTTACTTACCAGCGCTCTTGTTTTGAAGATAGCAGATCCAAAGAAGGATTGTGTAGTGTGCACAGATGCTTGCATTGAAGGGCTAGGTGGAGTGCTCATGCAAGAAGGATTTGCGATTTGCTATGAGTCAAGGAAATTAAAAGAGCATGAAAAGAATTATGCCACACACGATTCAGAATTAGCAGCCATAGTACATGCTCTCAAGATGTGGAGACATTATTTGATGGGAAGGAGATTTGAGCTTAGAACAAACCACATGAGCTTGAAGTATCTATTTGATCATCCAAACTTGAATGCTAGGCAAGATAGATGGATGGAGTTTCTTTGTGAATTTGATTTTGAAATTAAGCATGTAAAAGGGAAAGAGAATAAGGATGCAGATCCTCTTAGCAGAAAATTCATGTTGCAGCATTAAGTATGTGTAAATCAGATTTGAAGACAAGAGTTCTTGAAGCCCAAAACAGTGATGAAACTTGCATTCAAATTAAAGAAAAATTTGCAGCAGGGTAATGTGGATGAAGCATGTGCAAGATATCAGTTGGGTGATGATGATGTTCTCATTTATCATGGTACCATATTGTACATTCCAAATAGTGTAGATTTGAAGAAGCTTGTGATGGATGAAATACATCAAATGCCATATTCTAGACACCCGGGATATCAGAAAACTATAACAGCGGCAAGAAAGAAATAATTTTGGCATGGTATGAAGAAGGACATAGCTGAGTACATTGCTAGGTGTCAAAAGTGCCAACAAGTCAAGGCAGAGCACCAACATCCAGCAGGATTGTTGCAGCCCTTACCCATTCCGAAATGGAAGTGGGAAGGGATCTCTATGGATTTTATAATAGGTCTTCCCATGACAGTGAATAAGCATGATTCAATCATGGTTGTGGTGGACAAGCTATCAAAGTTAGCTCACTTTATTCCAGTCAAGTCCACTCACAAGGCTAATGACATTGCAAATATTTTCATGAGAGAGATATTCAGGTTGCATGGATTGCCCAAGGAAATAATTTTTTATCGTGATAAAAAGTTCACTTCCAATTTTTGGAAATGATTGTTTCAGGAATTGGGAACTAGATTAAATTTCAATATAGCATATCATCCTCAAATAGATGGCCAAACTGAGAGGGTGAATCAGGTTCTTGAAGACATGATGAGAATGTATGTGATGAATAAACCATCCAAGTGGGAAGATTACCTACACTTGGTAGAATTTGCATATAATAATGGACATCATGCATCATTAGGAATGATTCCATTTGAGGCATTGCATGGAAAAGAATGCAGGACTCTAGTAAATTGGGATAGTCTGGTGAATAGGTTAGTGCTTGGGCCAGAGATGATCAAGGAAATGGAACAGGAAGTTGTTAAGATCGGGCAGAATGTAAAGGGAGCTCAGGACAGGAAAAAGAGTTATGCAAATTTGAAAAGAGTGCATAAGGAATTTCAGATTGGGGATCATGTTTATTTGAAAGTGAAACCAAGGAAAAGTTCTCTCAAGTTAGGGAGTTGTGCCAAGTTGTCATCAAGATATTGTGGGGCATTTGAAGTCCTAGATAGGATAGGGATAGTTGCATATAGAGTTGCATTGCCTGCTAACATAAGAGCTCATAATGTTTTCCATGTATCTTTGCTTAAGAAGTATGTACATGATCCTAATCATATGATTGATTGGAATGTGATACAGGTGGAACCCGAGGGAGAGTTCCAAGTAGAGCCTATGCGCATCCTCGACAAGAAGGTCACTTTGCTCCGGAACAGAGCCATCAGGAAGGTATAGGTCCAATGGGAGCACCTTAGTCCCGATGAGGCTACATGGGAGCTGGAGGATGCCATGAGAGAGTCATTCCCATTTTTGTTCAATTTTGAGAACACCGAGGACGGTGTTGTTCTAAGGGGGAGGGGAATGTAATACCCCAATTTTGACCCTTATGAAATATTGGCTTTTAATGTAAATATTGTATACATGCGATGTATATTTCCCTAGCGTGGAGCTCAAGGCCAAGGCCCCGCTAGTTTATGTTAGAATTTTATTTAGAATGGACAAGCATTAGATATTTTGTTACCTATGTGCTATTAAGCCATGGAATATTGTAAATGGATGTAAATATTAATATTTCAATAAAATACCAAAACTGGCTATGGAAGCAACAAATGAGAAGGGACCATGTGTAATCCACTAGGGAGTGGTGAGGGGGCTATGGGATTGAACCATAAGCTGTCAAATGTCATCTTGAGAACCAAATAGACTTTCCTTGCTGACATTTATTTCAGTTCTAAGGAAGTTGTTGAGAAATCAATCCATGGCTTCAATGGAGCATGGGCAGCCCAAAAATTCGTATGGCAGGTATGGGCTCTATTTTTCTTGTACCACGAGTCATTCTACCTCATGGGAATTGGTTCTTACTCATTCCCATCCCATGGTGGAATATCCCAGCTTCATTTTTCATCCATTACGAATGCCCAGCAGTGAAAAAAACAAGAAATCGCAACTTTGCAAGAACCCATGTTTTGAAGAGCCATAAACGCCAATATTTTGGTATTGACAGTAAAATCCAATGGGGGATCCATAGATATGAACCTTGGGGTTAATTTGAGAGTATTAGATACCGCTAAATCCATAGAAAAACCTAGTTTTTATAGCCCAGAAGTCTAGTGAGGGGATTGAGTTATTTGATCACCGAATTGAGAAATTCCAAGTGTGAATTCTAGAATAGAGGTTGGGAATGCTTGATAAACCTAGTGAAGGCTGGAATATCAAGGATTTAGCAGCTTGGACCTCTATTCCCATCCTGAAGAGCAGTGGAGGGAAGGGATGCCTGAGGGACTATGCAGCAGAGAAGGGGACCTTCCTTGTGTTGGGTGTGGTAGGTACTGTGGGTGCCTTGACTATTTGAATTATCTTGAGATTCATGTAGCTCTGTGGTTGAGCTCACTGGATTACCATTTCCCTCCTCTGTCTCTTGTATGCTTGATAAACGCAGTGAAGGCTGGAATCTCAAGGATTTAGCAACTTGAACCTTTCTATGCCCATACTGAAGAGCATTGGAGGGAAGGGACGCCTGAGGGACTGTGCAGCAGAGAAGGGGACCTTCCTTGTGTTGGGTGTGGTAGATATTGTGGTTTCCTTAACTATTTGAATTATCTTGAGATGCCTGTAGCTCTGTGGTTGAGCTCACTGGCTTAGAATTTCCCTCCTCTGTCTTTTGTATGCTTGATAAACCCAGTGAAGGCTGGAATCTCAAGGATTTAGCAGCTTGGACCTTTCTATGCCCATCCTGAAGAGCACTAGAGGGAAGGGACGCCTGAGGGACTGTGCAGTAGAGAATGGGACCTTCCTTGTGTTGGGTGTGGTAGGTACTATGGGTGCCTTGACTGTTTGAATTCTCTTGAGATGCCTGTAGCTCTGTGGTTGAGCTCACTGGCTTAGCATTTCCCTCCTCTGTCTTTTGTATGCTTGATAAACCCAACTGTGTGTTGGCTTAGCATAGCTGTTGAGTGAAACCATGATTGTGAGTGAGCCCATCTAGTTCCTCCTTAGTGGATGCATAACCCAGCTCGGGGGTGATCTCTCAGCTGAAAGAATATAGGTTGGACAGAGATATATGGTTGGGTGGAATGTTGCTCTCACATAGCCAGTTGTTTCGACAACTTCATCTCAAAGATAAGTGTTCTCTGTGGTTTAAATTATATGCATTATGTATTCTACAATGTGTTAGTTCTGAATGATAATTGTTCATGTTGATGAAATGAAAGGCATCCTGTTTTATGCAATTTGATAATTGATTATTGTTATATGCATGATGAAACTGTGTGTAGATATATAGTGTTTAATTCCGTTGTGTTTGCTAAGTATGAATATGTATACACAAGTTTTTATTTATCCATGAATTTATTAGTAATGTATGGGGCTAAGTTTGTCAAATAAGCCCTGCTATGTCAGTCATGTTCCCTCTATGGTTTGGAATGATGGGAGGGGACGTGACACGCTAGGGTGAGTGTATAGTCCTTTTTCATATCATATAAAGTTGGGGTACAAACACGGCTGAATAATAATATCTCTGAATCTGGGAGATGAAGCTCCACAACCAACAATAGGATTCTTACCCCCCTTCTTTTTTTTCTTGAATTTCCTTTTCCATTGCCATGGCCATTCCCCTGGGGAAAAAATCTCCGTGAATTTCTTCTTCTCCTGGAGATGAACAAATATTATGGAATTATTCTTCATGCTCTGAAAGTATATCCTCTATGAAATGATTTTCAAATAGAAATAATTTCCAAAAATTATCTTACTTTTGAATCTCATTCTCAATCATCATTTTTATAAGTCCATAATGATATAAACGCCTTTCTTCATTTTTAGGTTGTCTTTGAACTGCCTTAGCCATTCTAGTAAGACTTTGTAATAAGTAGTGAGGCATGTTTAATGGCTTCTCCTGCTTAATATGTTGTAAAATCTCGATGTGATATAAGAAGACAAAACTAAAGCTTCCTTCACATGTAATATATTTTTGAATGAGAAAAATTAATTCACTCCACGGATATTTAAACCAACTTCTTGGAACACCAATATTCCAATTATGTTTGGTTCTTTGTCTTTCTAAATATGGTGTCCATGATTTTTCATCCATTGGTCAATTCTTAAACCATCTTTCCCCTTATTGAGGCAATCCATTTACTTGATAAATGAAATGCTCTGTGACATGAAGGATTAAATTTCCTATTTTATCAATTTCTCCATCAAATTTTTTTACAAATTGTTTAGTAACTTCTACATTGAACCCATGAAACTTTACGAAAAACTCATCACATCCTACTCTGTGAAGAATCTCTAAAGTTTTTGGATGAAAGCTGGAAGATTTAAATTCTATGGGTTCCATTTTGATTTCCATCTTGACCCAAAATAAATGGTCCTCTACGTTATTATTCATTCCATCATCAATTGAAGCTTTTGATAATAAAAATAAAACAATAAAATTGCAAATCTATAACAAAGATATTACTGTTTCTCTTTGTTGTTACTATGGAAAACAAATATTTTTTATTTTTATTATGTGTTCTTGCAGAATATTTCAATTTTTTCTCGATAAAAATTCACAATCTCAAAGCATATGCATACATGACTAGTTATGCCCATCAAATTTGATATCCCTGCTCTTCTTCATGCATTTTACTGTGATCTGCTTTTGCTACACGTTATTTGACTATGAAAACTCAAGCTCAAATACTATCCAAGATTTTAAAAACTCTGTATTTATCAATCCCTTACAACAGGTATCAATTCAAACCCATACACTGCTCAACCGAGAAGGATAAATTTCATAAACAACATTCTTCTGAGAATATCATAACCAGAGGTCGACTCTCACAAAACTGATAAAAATATTAAGACCAGAGTTTGACTCTCCTCGTGGTCATTTAGCTAAGATAGAAATTTTCTTCTCTTACTTTCAAATAGTACACCACTCTTTTATTATCATACCATTCCCCTTATAATGAATCTATGAAGTCATGGCATTTTTAATGAATTACGACATCCCCATTTGGAAAAGAAATCATTTGTAGTTATGCACTCTTAAGAAGGAGAAATCATTTTTGCATATAGGACTAAATTCTAAGAGCAGAGAGATATGAATTGTTTCAATGACTCCTCATGATTTTAAAACAAGTATCCCTTTTCCATAATCATACCATAATGAAAATCATGGTTTTAAATTGGGGGAATAGTTCAAAAAGAATTAAGAAAGGATGTTTCTAGAAGGAAACATTTTTATTGTGAAAGTTAGGGTTAAAAACAGGATCTTTTTACAATTTTTTATTTCCAAAATGGAAAGATAAAAGGAATTGAAGGGATAAATGAAGGCATGGTATATACAGGTAGTAAAACTATCATAATTAATGACAGTTTCTAGAAGTCTATCCCGTCAATCTTGCTTGTGAAGTTGGACTATCTTGGTTATGATTGATTCGAGAACTTTGTTTGAATATTCCACCTTCCCATTGGCTTATGGATGATATGGTGTATACTTATGATGCTTAAGCTTATATTTATCAACAACTCCTTTCACAAGTTTGGAAGTAAATTGTTCTCCTTGGTCAGTAACAATTTCCCTTGGAATCCCAAATCTAGTAAAAATATTTTCAAACAAGAAAGTGACTATTTCTTGCTTAGTTGCTCTTGCCAATGCTTTTTCCTCCACCCATTTGGTTACATAATCCGTGCAAATTAATATGTACATTTTTCCTTGAGATGGTGTTTTTATTGGTCCCATGAAATCTAGAGCCCATTTTTCAAAAGGCTCCATTAGGGCTTGTGGTTGTAGGGGCATTTGATCTCTAGCTAAAGGCTTCCCCATTCTTTGACAGCTATCAAAACTTCTCACATAATTTTTGGCATCTCTAAAAAGAGTTGGCCAATAGTATTCAAGACAATTTTTTTATAAGAAATCCTCTTATTTGAAAAATTCCCACCACAAGGTTCATCATGACATGCTTTTAAAATATCTAAAATTTCATCTTCCCTAATACATTTACAGATTATCAAATCTGATATAGTATAGAAAAGATCTCCTTTAATCCAAGAGATCTAGCACTCTGCTTGATGACTTGTCTCTTCTCCCTTGTTCAAAAGTGTGATGGAAACTTTCCTAAGGACAAATGATTAGCAATATTTGCAAACCATGGAGTTTCAAATCATATGGAGAATGGGAAAATAATATAGAATTGGAGTACTCTCAGTAGGATTATTAAGACGAGAAAGAAAATATGCCACTTTGACGCAAGGTGCCTTAGACAAGTAAGGTTCTTGCTTAACAATACACACTACACATGTGTTCACATAGACACGATGCAAACAACATGCCAGAAGCTGGATTATATTACTTCTCTGAATCGGTTACAATGCAAACTACAAAGAAATGAAATAAATAACTAATTGTCGGCCTTGGCCGTTACAATTCAGAAGTAACTATGTGTTATCCCAGTGTGTCAACCTCACCCTCTCCTGGTTCACTGCGGAACTCTGAGCTATGGCTCGATCTTCTTGTCTTTGTATATGTGTCACTCTCCTATCCAATCTACCAGAATTTCTCTTGAGCTCTGCTTGACTCTTCAAAATGCCAAGTCCCCCCTCCTGTTCCTTCTCACAAGTCTTCTAACTCTGATGTTGTTGTTCTCGAGTTCATTCCAACCCCTGAGAAACACATCCTCTGTCTGTCGATCTCCTCAAATCCTACAGACCTGCAACTGTCAATTCCCCAACTGTGCTGCACAGCCTATACCTATGACGACATCGTTCATGTCTTCACCCACCTGCAACAACTGTCATTAACTTCCTTAGCAACCCCAAACTGTTGCCAAGTACTCACCTTGACTTCCATGCATCCTTTCGACAGGCTACAATAAACCATCACATCGACCATACTGTCTCTGTAAACTTCGACCTATCTGTCGGCTTCCTTCACACTCTTTAGGCTTCGCCAGTCCGCCCCTTCCTCCTCGCTTGGATCACGTCCAAACCTGTCGGAGTCGTAGTTCGACACATGTCGACCCTTGAGGCTCCGTTATTTCCATCGTCTGTCGACCCCAATATGTCGACTCTCGACTTTTTCCGTACCTATAGGTCTCATTCCCGACTGCTCCTGCTCAATTTATTGACTCAAACAAGTCAATCTACTCTTCCAAACCAGTGGTCGCTGGCACTCCCCTCTGGTCGGATTTCCTCATGTCGACTAACTTCGACTGATCTGCCTAGGCCCTAATGCTCCCGCATCAGACTCCCCAGGTGAAAAAGAACTCGATTGCCCCATCAATCTCCTGAACTCTTCTTCTGAAATCCATGTTGCCTCCTGCAACTCATCATTCTCCCATCGCACTAAGTATTCCTTCCTCCGCGAACTGCGTGTACGCTCGACTTCGCGTTCCTCTATTACTTCTGTGATTTCTTCTTTTTGTCGATCTGGAATTTGCTCCTTCCAGTCAATATTCGACACTTCAGCTCTTCCACTGCTGCTTGAACCTTCTTCAAACTTGTACATATCTGAGACATTGAAAGTTGGTGAAATGTTCAATTCATTCGGAAACTCCAATACATAAGCATTGTCCGAAATTTTCTTCAGAATCTTACATGGTCCAATCTTTTTCAGCTTCAGCTTGTTATATGTCTCTGTTGGAAATCTCTCCTTCCGCAAATGTGCAGAGACCAAGTCTCCTTCGCTAAACAACTGTAGTCTCTTCTTCCTGTCGACTCTCAACTTGTATGTCATGTTGCTCTTTTCTATGTGCTTCCGCGCACCTTCATGCACTTCCTTCCTATGCTCTGCAAATGATTATGCATCTGTGCTTTTCCTAGTTTATGTCGGTAACTCGACCAAATCCACCACTCCATGTGGGCTTCTTCCTTGAAAAATCTGGAATGGGCTCAAACCTGTCGACTGATTCACAGAATTGTTATATGCAAACTCTACTTGCGCCAACACATTCTCCCACTGCTTGGGTCTGTCGACCGCCAAACATCTCAGAAGGTTTCCCAAAATTCTGTTCACCACCTCGGTCTTTTTGTCTGTCTGCGGATGATATGCCAACCTAAACTACAACCTTGTGTCCAGTTTCTTCCATAGGATTCTCTAGAAATGTCCCATAAACTTGGTATCTTTGTCCGATCTGATACTCTTCGGAAACCCATGCAATCTAACTACTTCCTTGAATAATAGTACAACAATGCCTATGGCATCACTTTTCTTCCAACACGGAATAAAGTGTGTCATTTTCAAAAATTTCTAGACTACAACAAAAATTTAGTCACTCCCTTGTTGCGTCTTCAGAAATCCTAGCACAAAATCCATGCTCAGGTACAACCATGGGGTATCTGGTACATGTAATGGTGTATACAACCCCATGTTCTGACTTCTCCCTTTTTCCAACTAGCAAACTCTACATTGTTGAACCCACTTTTCGACATCTCCTATCCTTCCTAACTAATAATACTTTTCTTCGACCAATGCCCTAGTCTTGTCGATGCCAAAATGACCTACTAATCCGTCTCTATGCAACTCTCGGATTAGGTTCTCCCTTATTGATCCTCTAGGAATACACAATTTTTGTCCCTTGAATAGGTATCTCTCTTGGATAAAATAATCCAAGTATGGAGTTCTGTCGACACTCCATGGTTCATAACAAGCTCCCCATGCTTTCACAAAATCCTCGTCGGTCTCATACTCTGTCCTTACCGACTCTATTCCCGTTTCCTGAATTGTCGTCGTGTTCAACAATGCAACTCTTCGACTCAGGGCGTCGACAACTTTATTCGACTTGCCCGACTTATGTCGCAACATGAATGTATATCCCTGTAGGAATTTGACCCATTTCATGTGTCGTTGGTTCAACTTTGACTGAGTATTCAAATACCTTAGTGCTTGGTGATATGTGTATAACACAAATTCCTTAGGCAACAAATAATGCCTCCACTTCTTCAATGTTTGGACAATAGCATAGAATTCCTGGTCATAGACCGACTATTTTCGCTTCGCATCATCCAACTTTTCACTAAAGAATGCAATTGGTCAACCTTCCTGGCTCAACACTGCTCCAATTGCCACTCCACTCACGTCGCAATCAACCTGGAAAACTTTGTGAAATATGGGAGTGCCAACATTGGGCTCTCAGTGACCTTTTCCTTCAATTTGTCGAAATCTTGCTTGGCTGCTTCCGTCCACTTGAACTCACCCTTTTTCATGCACTCTGTCAAAGGTGCACAAATCTGACTGAATCCCCGAATGAACTTCCTGTAGAAACTAGCAAGTGGATGGAAACTCCTTACCCCAATCGTACTTGTTGGTTCTGACCAATCAAGTATTGCCTTCACCTTCTCTGGGTCCATCACCAACCCTTTACCCGAGATTACGAATCCCAAGTATACCAGTTCTTTCTTCATGAAGAAACATTTCTGCAAGTTCACCATCAGCGTCTCTTCTTGCAACTTCTACAATACCTGTCGAATGTGCTCCAAGTGTTATGTCTTGGTTTGACTGAAAATCAGAATTTCATCTAGATAGACTATGACAAACTTTCCCAAGAATGGCCTCAGTAACTCTTTCATCAACCTCATGAATGTACTAGGTGCATTAGTTAATCTGAATGGCATGACTAACCATTCATACAACCCTTCTTTTGTCTTGAATGTTGTCTTCCATTCATCTCCTTCTCTAACCCGAATTTGGTGATAACCGCTCTTCAGGTCTATCTTCGTGAATTACTTCACTCCACTCAAGCAATCCATCAATTTGTCCATTCTTGGCAATTTAAACCGGTACTTGATCATGATATTGTTGATATCTCTGGAGTCTATACACATCCTCCATTTTCCACCTTTCTTCAGCGCTAATACTGTTGGTACAGTGCATGGACTCAGACTCTCTCGGATCAATCCTCTGTCCAACAACTCCTGGACCTGTTGGTTGAGTTCCTGACCTTCTGTCGGACTCATCCTATGCGGTGCTTTGTTTGGAAGACTTGACCCTAAAATCAAGTCGATCTGATGGGATATGCTCCTTGTCAGCGGAAATCACGTCAGTGTCTCATCGACTACTATGCTCTAAAACTCTTCAAGCATCTTTTCAACTTTGACCGGAATTTTCTCCATTGTCTCCTTCTCGACACATGGCCCCTTTGAAATGATAGCATAACACCCCAAGTGCTTTTCCTCCTCCGCAAGGAATTCTTTTGCTGTGCACATCAATACTCGCTTCTCCCAAGATTTTCTCTCGTCGTGCTTATCGTCGCCTCGCTCCTCTGGCCTCGGCTGAAGAGTCCTCTTCACACCATTTTTACTTACTATGACTGTGTTGGCTCGACCATCATAGATCATTTTCCGATCATACTTCCATGGTCTCCCTAACAACAGATGGCACGCGTCCATTGGGATTACGTTGCACAGTACACTGTCTTCAAATCCTTTGACTCTAAAGTTGATCATGCACTGTTTGGTCACCTTCACATGATGTCCTTTCTGCAACCATGAGATCTTGTAAGGGTGTGGATGTTCCCGAAATTTCAACTTTTCCTTTTCAATCACCTCTGTCGACACAACATTCTCAGTGCTTCCACCATGAACTATGGTCTTGCAACGCCATTCTTCGATTCGCACTTTGCTTCGAAAGATCGCCTTTCGTTGTGTCGGCTCTTGCTCGTTGCTTCTGTTGTCTAGAACCAATGTCTTCTTGGTTTTCATGGCCCGATTTTTCTTCTTACCATCTTCACTAATATCGGATGTTGATTCTTCCCTCTTGTCAACTTGCTCATGCCTTCGACGTCTGGATTTCGATTCCTCTGCAGCATGTAGATTCTCTGGGCACTCATATGCCTTGTGTCCCGCTCCACAACACTTGTAACATATTATGGCAGGTCTGTTAGCTCCTTTTCTGTCGGATGGACCACCTCGACTGTGGTTCTCACGACCATTGCATCTGTTCTCTTACGCTTTCTCTTTTGTCGATGTCCCTTCCATCCTTTGACTTTATTCAAAAAATTCCTTCCTGTAATCGCTACTTTGGCCTTTTACAAAAACAGTCTTCGCACCTCGACCAGTCATCCTACCTCTAGTCGCTGCAGATTTCCTTGACAGTTTCTCTTCTGCCTTCAAAGCTAACTGGTAGGCTTCATCCACTGTTCTGAATCTTGACATGCTCAATTTATCCTGAATAGCATATTTCAAGCCGTTCACGTACCTGGTGACAGCTTCCTCTCCTTCGTTGGTCTGACCCGACCTTATCAACAATTTGTAGAACTCGTCTGTGTACTCCTTCACGGTCATCTCCTTTTGTCGAAAGTTTTGTAACTTCTGGAACAAGAAAATCACATAGTCATTTGGCAAGAAATTTCCTTTCAACATGGCGACCATCCTATCCCAAGATTTTATTTTCTCCTTTCCTTTCTTGACTCTGTCAGCCTGCACATTGTCCCTCCATAATGAGGCATGACCCTTCAACCTCAGACACGTAGGCTTAACCCGTTTAGGATCCTCGATCTGCTCTGTATTGAAGTTTTTCTCCATCTCTCTGAACCAGTTGATCAAGTCTTTTGGATCCAGACTTCTTGAGTAGGTACGTACATCAAGCTTTGTCCGACCTCTCATATCCATCAGAGGTTTGATCAGTTTGTCTTTTGGTTCTTCTCCTGCTACTTCCCATGGTTCCACTTCTTCGAATTCCTCGTCGATGTGGTCTAACGCATCTAGAATACAACCACGCCTTTGGATTTCTTTGATCGATGCGACTTCATTTGTCAAATTTCTCATTGTTCGGATGCACTCGTTGAACATCTTATGATCAACTGTGACTACTGTGCCACGCACTCTTCTTCCAACTCCTCGAACGTTAACGCCTATGTGAGCGATTTTCAACCTCGGCTGAAACTCCCACTTTGTCCAATCGCAACTGGACTTCAACAAGTCATATACAACTCTACCCAACCTCAGCTGGAGTTGTTCTATGCACTTGTAGGTTCAATACCACCCGTTGTTCTTCTGCTTGCAGGATTCTCTATCGCTCTGATATGGCTATCCTTCAAATCTCAGGATGCTATGGCTCTGATACCAATTGACACGTGACTAATGCAAGGTGCCTTAGACAAGTAATGTTCTTGCTTAACAATACACACTACACACACGTTCACATAGATAAGATGCAAACAACATGCCAGAAGTTGGCTTATATTAATTCTCTGAATCGGTTACAATGCAAACTGCAAAGAAATGAAATAAATAACTTACTGTCGGCCTTGGTCGTTACAATTCAGAAGTAACTGTGTGCTATGCCAGTGTGTCCACCTCACCCTCTGCTGGTTCACTACGGAACTCTGAGATATGGCTCGATCTTCTCGGCTGTATAGATGTGTGACTCTCCTATCCAATCTACCAAAATTTCTCTTGAGCTCTGCTTAACTCTTCAAAATTCCAAGTCCCCCCTCCTGTTCCTGCGCACAAGTCTTCTAAATCAGCTGTTGTCGTTCCCGAGGTCATTCCGACCCCTGAGACACGCATCCTTTGTCTGTCGATCTCCTCAGATCCTGCAAACCTACAACTTTCAGTGCCCCAATCGTGCTGCACATCCTGTTCCTGTGATGACATCGATCATGTCTTCACCCACCTGCAATATTCACCCACCTGCAATAACTGTCATTAACTTCCTTAGCAACCCCGAACTGTTTCCAAGTACTCACCTTGACTTCCATGCATCCTTCTGATAGGCTACAGTAAACCATCACGTCGGCCATACTGTCTCTGTCAGCTTCGACCTATCTATTGGATTCCTTCACACTCTTTAGGCTTCGCTAGTCCGCCCCTTCCTCCCCGCTTGGCTCACGTCCAAACCTGTCGGAGTCGTAGTTCGACAAATGTCAACCCTCAACGCTTTGTTCTCTCCATCGTCTGTCGACCCCAACATGTCGACTCTCAACTTTTACCGCACATGTTGGCCGCATTCCCGACTGCTCCTACTCGACTTATTGTCTCAGACAAGTCAATCTGCTCTTCCAAACCAGTGGTCGTCGGCACTCCCTTTGGTCGGCTTTCCTCATGTCGACTAACTTCAACTGATCTTCCTAGGCCCTGATGCTCCTGCATCACACTTGGTTTTCACTTCTAGGTCGATCTATGACAATAATATTAAATTCCTACAGTAATTATGTCCATATTGTAATTCTACCATGAGTGATGGGTTTATTCATTAGATATCTTTGTAGTGAATCAGCCAGGTTCACGTACACACAAGACTATCCAAATGAATAAGTCATTACAATAGGTGGGATTTTATATAAGCCTTATCATGCTTTTTCACTAACGGTCACGTCATTTAGAATTTCCTAATTAATTATTACATTATATTTATTTATAATATTATTATTAATATTATTTATTTATATATGTAACATTTCCTTCCTCTTCAAAACTGCTTTGTCCTCAAAGCATATTGATGAAGAAGATTTTACGTTTTTACTTTTTCTTGTAATTGTCGTCACATCTTTCTATGTTCTGTTGTAATGAATGATACATGACGATATGAAATTTTGAGTCCTAAACATAATTTTCGAAAAGTAAAAGGATCGGTCCATCCTAATTCAATTCTTTGTGGAACATATCACTTCAACGATGAGTTGTTATCTTGAGACTTGATTGCATTGGTATCAATATTTTCCGTTAGTTGTTCATGTCCTTTAAGATATCTACTTTTATGATTTGGATGTCGATAAGGTGTGCTTATTGTTTGTACTCCAACATCCTTATATCTTTGTTCTTCAACTATATTGGCATCTTCTTGAATTGTGATCTAGAGTGGATATGTGTTTATTCCTTTTTCCACAACTTGGATTTTTACTTTCGAGGGTTTTGATGCCTCCTTCTGGATTTTTTCTAACTTGTCTTCCAACAACTTGTTATCACTCTAACACTGCACGAGCATTTCTTCTTGCATCTTCTCATCTTCTTTTAACTTCCTAATATGTTCCATCAAATATTGATTATGATTTCTAAGGTGGAAATTCTCTTCTTCTTTTTCCAATAATTTTCCTCTGATATCTTCATTAGCTTGCTCCATCTTTCGACTATTATTTAAATTCCTGATTTTTGTAACTATAATTTTATTGTGATTTCTCAACTAGAAGATCTCTTCATTATTGTTTGATATTGTTTTATTGACCTTTGTAATTTCTAATTTGTGCACGTTTTTAATGTCATCAGTTTATTGTTGGAGCTCTTTAATTTGTTGTTGACGTTGGAAAACCTCTAACTCTTGGCATTCTAATTTTTTTTGTATTCGAATAATTTATTTATCCTTGTCGTTAAGGGTTTTTTCCAAGCGCGTTATTTATACTTCACTCTCATCAAATTTATTTTTGATGTCTTGGTTTTGTAATTTCTAATTGAGGTGCATTTCATTCCTTAATTTTTCAATTTGTGCAAACAAAACTTCATACGATTTTTCTGGTCAAAATAAGCCTTGTTTTTTAATTCCATTTGATTTTTTTGTAAATCAATCAAAATTTGTAATATTTTGTTTTCCTTTTGATAATTCACTAATTCATATTCTAATTTTTTTTATTTGTAAATATGAACTATAATCCATGGTTACTACTTTGACTTCTATTTGTTACTTCTCGACAATAATTGGGCACAAAAAAAATACAAGGAACCCAATGTGGTTCTTAAATCTTCCTTTGACCCATTTTTATTTCTTTTTTTTATAATTAATAATTGTAATAAATACAATTATTAAATAATTATTATTATTATTATTACTATTATTAAAAATTTAATTATAATAATAATAATAATAAATATAAGTTAATAACAATTATTATTAAAAATAATATATCTATATATATATATATATATATATGTAAAATCTCAAGCACAGTTGAATCTAGCTACTGTGGATTCCTCACTGGTGAAAGATTGCACAACATTTGCAAGAATTAGCATAAAAAATTTAAATGAATGAAGAACAATACACATGAATTGGTGAATAATGTCAATATTATTAACTGTCCAACCTTAACAAAGGTTAAGAACACCCATATATACAAATCTGGAAGAATTCGAATCCATCTGGTGTGTTCACACTGATCTAGCTTAGAAAAAGCTCAAACCCCCCTAGGTTGACCAAAATATCCCAAACCATCCCAAACTGGTTCGAATCTGCAGTGTGAATGCTGGGAATGACTGGACAGGCCCATGTGACCTCACACATGTGAAGAAACTGGTTGGCTAGAGGTTTGGAGTCTAAAATTGGTCAAAAATGTGACAAAACAAGGCAAAATTGTCCACAAGAGAGCAAATGCGCCCTAGGTAGAAGAGAAGCATGCTGAGTGCATTAAATGACCTGAGGAGGGCGCTCTAGGCATGCTGAGTGCATTAATTGCCCTGGGGAGCGCTCCACTTAGCTGGTTTGACTCAGCACTTGTTCACATTGCTAACTAGTTCAAGACAGTTTGACCATTTGCCAATCTAATCAACTTAGGGATGTAATCATTAATCACTTGGGCTAATTAATCATCAATTAATACATGATTAATTTACATAGGTGGAAAAATGTTCTAACAATATATATTGGAGGGATAAACGTGGGAATTAGGGCTTTAAACCCTAATGCGTGGAGGAGGAATGGAGGAGACTGTTTGGATGGAAGGTGATGGAATGGGAGGCGATTGGAGCGAGCTAGATTGGATTGTGGGATGATCTTAGATTGGATGGGATGGTTGGAGTGCAAGCTGAAGGAATGCAACGAAGTAAAGTATTTTTGGAATGGAGGGGTGATGGAATGAGGTGTAGATCTATGCAGTGGAGTTGGGATAGTTGAATGGCGTTGGTGGAGTGGCCTAAGGGAGTGAAGGTAGGGGAGAAGTGAGTGCAGAATGGAATAGTGCGTATGATTGGGGGAAAGGGAATAGTGGAAAAAGGAGTGGGCGTGGGAATATGGTCTAGAGTGTGTGGGAGCATTAATGCGGAGAGTTGTAGGAGAGGGAGATGAAGTTTGGATGGAAGAGGGAGGACACAAATAGAGATCAAGGTAGAGTTAGTGGGGGGGGTACTATGTATCAATTAATGCGATGGAGCGTGGCGATAGATGGAGAAACAAAGGGAGGAGGGGAGGAACAAGAGTCGTGGCGATGAAGGGACGTGAAGGGTGTGTAGTGAGGAAGGGAGAGATCGAGGTGTAGCATTGGAGTGAAGGCGTATGGCATGATGCGGAAGAGGTATGGGAGGATTCGTAGGTGGAAAAGGGGGGAAGTGTAGTGTGGGAGGATGTGATCAAGAGTTGAGGTGCATGAGGAGTTGAGTGGAAGAGAGGTGAGGAGGGTGGAGTGCACAAGGATAAGGATGCAGGAGGGATGCATTATATGGATGGACGCGAGGGTGGAAGGAATGAAAGAAAAATGAGAGGAATGGGTGTGGAATAAAGGGGTGGACATGGAGGTGTAAGGAGATGGGCCCAGGGATGTAGTTGGAGATGTATGGGAGGTATTGGAGTAGCATGGAGCAGATTTGGAAGTGGTGTGGGAGGGAAGGCTGAGTGGAGAGGAGTATGTAGGCTAGGGAGGAGAGTAGCCCACATAAAGATCGAAAAGAGTGATAGAAGAGTGCACGTGCTGGAAGGGGAGAGAAGGAAATGGGGAGCATGAATAGAGGAGGGTTAGATGTTGTGGGAGAAGTGGAGGAGTGGTAAAATACCAATTTACCAGAGAGACTCTGAAATTTATATGGCCACAAGAAAATTCAGACAAGGTATAATAATGATAGCCAAAGGCCATATCATACTTGCATTGAAACCAAATGCAATGAATCAACCTGATTCACGTAAACACAAGCATACCCAAATGAATAAGTCAACCAAAGATACTCCATCATCGATTAAGTAAATATGTATTGATAATAAGATGATGATAATACATCACAATAGGTGGGACTTTATATAAGCCTTATCATGCCTTTTCACTAAGGGTCAAGTCATTTAGACTTTTTTAATTAATTTTTACATTATATTTATTTATCATATTAATATTAATATTATTTATTTATGTATGTAACAACCTTATGGAAGAATGGTCTATATGGACAAAAACCTCATATCCAGTGATATAGTGTCAAAATTTATTAATAGAATGTATACATGCCAACATTTATTTCTCAATAATAGTATAATTCACTTCGATAGGAGTTAAACTTTTACTGATAAAATAAATAACATAGGTTTGAATATTTTCCTTTTGACCTAATACTACTCCCACTGACACGTCAAATGCATCTATTGAGATGTGAAATGGAAAGTTCTAGTTTCGACCTCTAAGTACTGGTGCCATTGAAATCTTTTCTTTAAGTAATCGAAAAGCACTATGGTAGTTAGAATCCCAATAAAATTCAACATCTTTACTAAGTAATTTGAATAAAGGCAAAGCCATTTTACTAAAATTTTCAATAAATGACGATAGTAAACTGCATTGCCTAAAAATATTTGAACCTCTTTTTGAATTTTTGGATTCGATAACTTAGTTATGACCTCTATATTAGTTGGATCCACTTTTATCCCTTCAATAGATACATGATGTCCCGGTACAACTCCCTCAGTTAATAACATAAAACAATTTTCATTACTAAAGGATAAATTTGTTTCTAAACATGTTATCAAAACCTTTTCTAAACTAAGTAAATCTTCTTTAAAATAATTTACATACATACAAAAATAATCCATGTATACTTCAACACATTCATGAATCAAATCAGAAAATATGGCCAGGACTTCCCTTTGAAATGTTTTTGGTGCATTACATAATCCAAAAGGTAATACTTTATAAGCGTATGTCCCCCAGAGACATGTAAATGTAGTCTTATATTGATCCTCTAAAGCTATTTTAATTTGATTATAGACATTGAATCCATCCAAAAAAAAGAAAACATTATTCCCTACTAGTGTATCCAGGACTTGATCTATGAAAGGTAAAGGGAAATTATATTCAAGAGTTGCTTCATTTAGTTCTCTATAATCTAAACAAACTCTCCATTTTCCACTTTTCTTTGGTACTACCACCAAAGGAGAAAACCATTGACTATTAGAGATAGGATAAATAAAATCCACTTTTAACAATTTCTGAAGTTCAGTTTTTACTATCTCTCTTAACATTGGATTCATCCTCCTTTGAGGTTGTATAATAGGTCCAATAGCTTCCTCCATATAAATATTATGTACATGCAAGTATCTGGATGAATTCCATGCATATCTGTATAATCCTAGCAAAATTCTTTAGAATATTTTTTGCAATAATTGAATCAATTTTTGTTCCTGAGATTCTTCCAAATTAATATTAAGACTTTTTCCTGGAAAAATTTCAATAGTCTTTGTTTGGGCATTTGATATTGAATTTATAGGAAATATTGTTTGAAATAAAAATTGTAAAGAACTTGTTGTACAATTTTCCTGAAAATATTGCTCTAAAAGATGATAAAAAAGATTTGGATCTATGGTAATCTGAGTTTTTTCCTCAAGATCTAAATTAGAAAAAAAAATGATGAAACATAATTCATGATGTTTGTTTTAATTCAGATATTGATTTTGCAGGTGGATAAAGTGAAATTTGTTTACTTTCATTTGCTTTGGAAATAGTCATTGAACCAAATCTACAACTAATTATGAAAGCATCAGTTGTGGCCAACCAAGGCCTTCCAAAAATCAAAGGATGTCCTCCCAAAGTAGATTTTGGTTGAAGAATAAATAAATCCATTGGATATTCTCATGAATCTAAAGATTCAATAACGTCTTCAACTACACCTTCAGGATTTATCTTAGATATAACTGCCAACTCAAGTACTGTAGGTGTAGGTTAAATGTTGCAAATATTCAAATTATGCATAGTTTCTAGTGTCATTACATTAATAGCTGCACCCAAGTCAATTAAAGTATTTGGAATAAAAATATTGTTAATCAAATTAATAACGAAGGTACACTTGGATCCACATACTTTTCTAATGCAATATTGGTTGACATTAAGCTAGCTAATTTTCCATTAACATGCACTTTGGTTGGATCCATCTTCTTTCTCCCTGTTTTATTTATACATAATTCCTTGATTGTTTTTGAATGTATAGGAATACTCTTTATAGCTTGTAACAAAGGAATATTTATACAAATATTCTTTAATTCATCTAAGAAATCATATTCAGGAGAAATAACATCTTTTTCTAAATACAATCTTTCTGGAAAAGGGGACACATTTACCACTTGTGATTGGTTATTTTGAACTCCAAACTTTTTATTTGGAATGTCAATTTTCTTAGGAATATATTTTTTCTATATACAATTACATGAGGGTCTTTATTAAGGATATTTCATGATATTAAATAAATACTTTGTATAGATGCGATTGAATATGTTGGAAAAACTCCTTCTATATTATACACTGGTTTTTCCACTTTATTATTTGGATTTACTGTTGGATGAGATGGAAATGATGTAGATTTTGGAGGTGGTTGATTAGAAGGTAGATAAATTTGTTGTGGTTGAATTAGTTGTGGTGGCGAATCTATAGGTTATGATTGTTGCGTTGTTTGAGGATATCGAGTAAATGGAAATTTTGTTGCTACTGATATGGCTATTGATAGTATTGATAGGGAGCAGATTTTTGTTGATAAGGGGGTTGATAATATCATGAAGAAGCATATGGAGGTTGGTTTCGAACAATAGGTAATCTCCAACCTTGTTGAAAAGGTTGGTTTTGGACATGCTGAGGAGGCCATACCTATCAAGGCATAGGGGTAATTTGAGAATTTCGCATGGGGGTTTGATTATAAAATGAAGGAAATACTTGAGTAGATTTTTGAGACGTACCTATTGCTCGAGGATTCCAAGGCCTCCTTCGTCCAATGTAATAAAGAGATTCCCCTACTTCAACTTCACCTTTACGATTATTATTGATTTCCTGTAAAATTGGACAATTTTCAGTTGCATGATTTTTCGGACAAATATTGCAAATTTCAATACTATCTAAAGGAAAATCCCTTAAAGCTTGTTTTTTCCTACACTTAGGACAAAATATTGATAATGCTTCATTCTGTTCTTCCTATATTTTCTTAGTTTTTAATGAATCAAATTTTGAACTAAGTGTACTTAAAAGATCAATTTTAAAGTTTTCCAACAGATTGCCCAATTATGCCCTTGTTACACTTCCTATAGTTGATTTTGTAATCTTAGAAAGAGGTTATCTTGGACCTCTGCTAGTTTTAGATTTTCCTCGAGAATATTTCTTGCATAGCTTGGATATTTGATCAAAAGGTAAAAACAAGTTATACAACTTGACGAGAAATTTATACTCAAAACAAGAACTCTAGCCATAAAAAATCATATTTTTGCATAAAAATGTGGTGCTACCGGTAGCACTAGTTTTTTTTGTGGTTAAAAATATAGACACAAACCAAAACAATCCTTATTTTTGTTTACAAAAACCTTAAAATCAAGCCTTGAATTAGAAACTAATGCTACCGGTAGCACACTTTTTCAATAAATGGCATTATTACATCATTTTGTCATAATTTAAAATTGTATTTATTGAATATCTTAGAAACTATATAAAATGTGCACTCTATTTAATTCACAAATTATTCAAGAAATTATTTCACGACTCTTTCTATATAAATAAAATAATTTCTAATAATATTCATAATAAAAAAATCTTCCAAAAATATATACTGTTTAAACTTTATAATTTTTTTTTATAAAAACTTAAAATAAAAACCATTTTTAAAAACATTTAAAATTTTATATAAAAAATAATAATTATAAAAACGTTTAACAAAACTTAAATAAAATTAAATTAAAAAGAAAAATAAATTATAAAAACTTAAATATAAACATTTTAAAAAAATAAAAAATAAAACAAAACAAAAACTAATCCCTCTCCCCCCCACTCCATCTGCATCCTCCCCTCCCCCTACTCCCCTGTCCTCAGCCCTCCCCCCTTCTCCTCTCCCCTCTCCTCATCCCCTTCCCCTCCCCTCCACCCCCTCCCCTTCCCCCCACCTCCTCCCTCTCCCTTCTCCCCTTCCCCTCCCCTTCGCGCTCTCCCCCTACCCATCCAAACTACGGGACATTTTTGGATCCAAATTCCTGCAGGCATTTACAAAAATTCTGAATGTTTCCCAATATAGTTTGGGAAAAAAAAGAGGTGTTTTTCACACAGTGCATGGTGGTTTTGGCATGCATCTTGATGCCGAAGTCTGCATGCACCTCGAGGTATTTTTCACATAGATCAAGGTGGTCTGCACACATCGCTAGGTAGTTTACAATGCACATGCAGTTTGGAGCCGTACAAACTATAGGGATTAGAGGTAGTCTTGGAGGTTGTGCCAAAGGGGGAGTCCCAAGGTCCAATTCAAAAGGGGGTTGAGTTTATACTCAAAAAGACTCTATTTTTCACAAGGAGTCTGAATCTAGCTTCAGTTTCTGCATCCAGACACTTAGGAGAAAAAGTGATCATAGAACCCTTTAGCTACATCGAAGTAGAGCCATGTTTATACTTCAGAGAACTAGAATTGTCTTATGAAGCTGTTGGTAAAGTATGTTTCTACTCCAGCACAACAAAACACTAAGGTGATATTTGGGGTGATTTCTAGCTTTTCTTTGTAAATTGCTAAAGCATTTTTTAGATTAATAAAGAGTGGTCCCAGCTATAGGGAGTGGACCCAGAGATATATCTAGAAGTGGGTGAATTATGTTATCAAATCTTGGTGCATTTGTGTGATTTGATGTTTGCTTATAGTCTCTTTAATCATGTCAGAATTATGTTGCAAGCAAGTAATTCTCCTAAAGTACAAGTTTGGCTAAGTAAAGAATTAATCCACTTTCATGCAAGAATCACTACCAAATAATGATCCAGTTTTTAATTGAAAAATATTGGTTAAAATGGGTTAACATATATTTTCATATCAAGTGGTATTATAGCAAGATTGGTAGGTGCATGCTCACAGGAGCTAATCTAAAGAGAGGAGAAGGAATACTTGCAAACTACGATCCAGAAATGCAAAGGATATTTCACATATGTAAGATGGCATCTGCAGTTAATGAGGGAGAAAATCGTCCCATGATTACACTCTGTGCGATGAGGGAGATAATAGATGATTTATATCAAAGGGTTCAAAGGGTTGAAGACGATGAATCTTCGATAAAAGCATAAGGATGAGGTGAAGGTGGAGGACCTTGAAAACCTTCTTTGCCCTCATCATCTTCATCTTCTACTAAAGATCCTAGTGAACACTCATCCAAGAATAAGTATTCTGAAAAGACTTTACAATGTAATGATTTGCCTTTATTAAAATTAGATGTCAAGTTTGATTTACTTGTTTATGATGGAGAATTGAATGCAGATAAATTAGATAACTGGATTAAACAGTTAGACGTATATTGCAGGGTGCAGAAAATCGAAGAAGACTCTGCAAAGATTCAGTTGGCCACTCTATGCATGGGAAGAATTGCCTTGCCATGGTGGGAGAGTCGAACTCAAGTGGATCTAGTACAACATGAAAAAATCATTTCCTCTTGGGTTGAGTTCATTTCTGCAATGAGAAATCAATTCTATCCTTTGGCATATACTCAAAATTCTATGATAGAATGGTTACATCTAAGGCAATTAAAAGAGAAAAATGTTTAGGCTTATACACAAGAGTTTAAGAAGAAGACTTTAGCATTGGAAATTCCTTTACATACTCGTGAAACTCTTCTTAAATATATTGGTGGTTTACATTCTTATCTTTGCCATACTATATTGATGTTTAACCCCAGTAACATTGATGAAGTGGCAGGAGAAGCTACTCATTTTGAAGATAGCAAAGGTAAACATGGTATGGAAGATGAGCCACCTAGATTCGAGAAGCAGTCAAAGAAATATGAGAAGAGGGAAGCTACGGTAAAGAAGGTGAAGGGGAATCCTACATGTTCCCATTGTGGTAAGAAGGGACATGAGGAGTCTAAGCACTCAAAGTTGCATCCTGAGTTGTTACCGAAGAAGTTCTGAAAAAAGGGAAGAACAAAACATTGTTGCAACAATGCAACAAGACCTGGGGTCTGATTCGGGTGATGAAGCAATGATTACTACTTTGGGTATCAAAGGTATGTCATTTGCTAGTTCTATTTCTTTTATTTAGTCTCCTAATTTGGAAGATGATATTGATGATAAGGAAATAAATGAGCCTTTTCATATAAGATAACAAGATGTATCGGGCACTTCTCCAGGTGGTGGTCCTGGTCATCAGTGTTCATTTGGAAAAACTGTTCAAAAGGTTAAGCAATTTATTAATTCATTTCCTTTGGAAATATTTTATTCATTACTATTGCTAGTTAGTTGTTTCTAGTTAATAGGAATGCTAGTGAGTACAAGAGATTGTGAGAGTAAGGGAATGTATGCTTTTTCTAACATAATTGCAGTTTTTATCATGGTTGGACAGTTTGTTGTGATGCAACAAGTTTTCACTATCTAGTCACAATGGGTGAATACTAGACAAGTGAGGAGGCAATGCCCTCACTTGATTGATGTATGAAATTTTTTTGGAGGTCCAAAAGCTCCTCGGTGGGGAGGAATGATCTAGGAGGATCCATGATCACTCAAAATTTCAAAGTCTCAAATGATGATGAAAGTGGTACCATCACAAAGGGGTCGATGAGAGATTTATGATGACATTTGTTTCCCCTCAAACGGACTCCGGATGGCCGAGATATTAAGTTCTGAAGTATTGGAAAAAATAGTAGCTAAACATTGCATAAGTGGCAAAAGAGGTGCCACATGACACCACTGGAAGGGTGACATGTGGAATCCATACAAGTGTACGATGATGATGTGGCATTCCCATGTAGCGCCATGTGGAAGGTTGAAATGATATGACCACTGAGTTGGTAGTCTAGTTGGCAACTGCAAGGCATAGATGTGGACCAATTATATGTTAATTTTTGAGCATCAATTCAATATACTCTAGGGTCTTTACTGAGATAATAACATGTACAACATATCAATCACAAGAAGCAAACACAAGATACAATAGACACACAGAGTTTCCTTGGGGAAAACCATAAAGGTGAAAAACCCCAATAACTTCCTCAGAGATAGATAGAGAAATGATACAAAACCCAAGCATAAGAGATAGTATCCTAGCAACATATTCTCCTCCTCCACTAGTGCGCCACTCTCCAATGAGTGTATAAGTGAGAAAGTGAATGATCAAATAGAGTGCCTCTCGCACTCTATTTATACTTGACTTGACTTTCCTGATAACCTTACTAGGTCGGCCTCAACTTAACCACTTGACATAATGCTGACAGGGCTGACCCCCAATAGGGTGGTCTAATAACCCTTTGACCCACATGACTTATACAGGGTCGACCCCATCAAGGTGGTCTAATAACCCATCAAGTATAAGTTACGACACTTACAATATAAATGACGACACTTCTGTATAGAGGAATAATAACATCTCTATAGGAATAGAATATACATATGTGAAATACATTCCGAAGTTACATATACATCAACATTATATTCCGACATGTGGAAAATCCCCATTGGATGGAATGGTTAATTTTTATTAAAAGGATGGTGGAGGAAATGGGATTTGAACCTGTGACCTCCCACAAGTCTGCCAAAGTCTTCAACATTCCACCTTATCTTTTGATGTATGTTGTAAAGAATGTATTTAACCTTGAATGTATTAAAGTTTTTGCGGAAAAAGGGCTAACCAAAAGCCATATATTCGTGCCAACAACCATATATATAGAGAGAGAGAGTATAAATTTACAACAAAGTGCCAAATGGGGAGAGGTCCACAAATTTGAACCCATGACCTCCTCCCAAAATAACAACACTCTAACCATTGTGCCATGCACGCCCTTTGTTAAGGGCCACAACATATTTTATATTTAATTTTGTGCCAGCAGATACATGAGTTTCATGCCATAATTTCAGCTCCCATGCCCTATAAAAATATAGCATGCAAAATGAGAATGGTACAATATACAGTTCAAACTATGCATGCATTTCGAGAAGATTGTGCACATTTTCCAAGCTAGTTTGGGCATGACCACTGAGGCAGTTTTCACACAGACCAATGTGGTTTTAGGAATGCATCATGAGGCTGAATTCTGCACATATCATGAGGAATATTACACGCGTCCAAAGGAAATTTTATGAGTGCACACAGTTCGAGGCCATGTACATCAGAGGCAGTTTGGAGTCTGAGCCAAAGGGGGAGTCTCGAGGTCCAACTCAGAAGGTGGTTAGTTTATACTCAAAAGACTCGATTTTTCACAAGGATTTTGAATCCAGCTTCATTTTCTGCATCCAGACACTCAAACAGAAAAGTGCTCAAATAACCTTCCAACTACATCGAAGTACAACCATGTTTACACTTCAGAGAACCAGAATTGTCTTATGAAGATGTTGGTAAAGTTTGTTTCTGCTCTAGGACAGGAGAACACTAAAGTGATATTTGGGGTGACTTCTATCTTTTCTTTGTAAATTGATAGAGCATTTTTTAGACTAATAAATAGTGGTCCCACTGATAGGGAGTGAACACAGAGACGTAGCCCAAAGTGGGTGAACTCCATTATCAAATCTCGGTGCATTTGTGTGATTTGATGTTTATTTATAGTATCTTTAATCATCTTAGAATTATGTTGCAAGCAAGTAATTCTCCTTAAGTACAAGTTAGGCTAAGTAAATAATTAATACACTTTCATGCAAGAAGCACTGTCAAATAAATATCCTTTGTTTAATTGAAAAAGATTAGTTAAAAGGGGTTAACTAAATATTTCAGATCAATGATGATGAGGATGGCGATGATGATTACGATGATGTTGTTTGATGATAATGTCTATGATGATGACGATCATGATCATGATCATCATGTTGATGATGATAATGAAGAGCATGGCGATGATGATGGCAATAATGATCATCATGATGACAACAATGAGGATGATGAGGATGAGGATGGTGATGGTGATCATAATCATACCGATGATGATGATGAAGGTGTCGATGATGATGACAACCATGATGATCATCATCATGTCGAATATGATGATGAAGAAGATGGCTATGATGATGGAAATGGCGATTTTCATGATGACGATATTGATGATGATGATGATGTTGATGATGATGGGGATGACGATGATGATCATACTAATGATGGCAATGATGTTGTTGACGATGATGGTGTCGATGATGATGACGAACATGATGATCGTAATCATGTTGACGATGATGATGATAAGGGTGGTGATGATGATGATGATGATGATGATGTTGTTTATGATGGTGATAATGATTAGTGATGATGAAAATGATGATGATGATGATGATTAGTGATGACGAAAACAATGATGATGATGATGATGATTAGTGATGGTGATGACGATGATGATGATGATGATGATGATGATGATGCTTATGACGACGAGATAGAATTTTTTTGTTTATTTGGAGTTAGATTGCTTTTTCGAGCATGCCTATATTTAGAATCTATTTGTGTCAAGTACATTTTATGATGTCCTGGGTCCAATTAAGTAATGATGGAGTGGTTTCAAGATTTTGGTGGGTGAAGAATGTACTTGAGCAAAAGGATATTTTTCCTATATGTGACATGTGGTAGCTAAATGGTGGGTTTCCATTGATATGATCCTTTAAAGTTGTCAAATTCAAAACCATATATTGAATTCCAAGGATTAGGTGTCCTCCTTGCCAATTATGGTCAATCCCAAAAGCTCATTTGGTTTAGTACAATTATGATTTGGAAAATATGTTATTTGTACCGAGACAAAGTTTCTTGTTTGGAAAGAATATTTAATGTCCTAAAAGTTCTAGTTTGACCTACCTTTTTTGAGTGGATAATCTTGCCAATAATCCAAAGGAACTGTCAATTCATTGACCCAATGTATTATTTACATTATATCGTGAGTTGCAACTCACATCCAAAATACATTCAAGGACGTCTGCAAAAATGGTATTGGGGACTTAAAAACCAAATGGATCAAGAGAACTACATTATGTCACCATGAAAAGATGTGGTTTTCCATTATATAACACACCACACCCTCCGTTAATGTATAGGGTAGTGATTACAAAGTTGGCACCCCAACGTGAACATTTTGCATCATATCCCATTGAATGAAAATCTAGTCCTAGAACTCATCCAAAAATCCATGACAGAGTGTGTGACTACTGAAGGATCGGAACCCCCAGCATAATTATGATACAAAATCTAATAAATATTATGGTTCATTGATTCAATGTACAGTTTCCATTATATAGTGAGTTTCAACTCACATCCAAAAGACATTCAAGGGCACTTGCAAAAATGGTCTTGGAGGCATAAAAACGAAATAGATCAATAAAATTGTGTTTCAATGCCTCATACATGTGTGTTTTCCATTTCGAATCCCACTACACCCTCTGTCGATGTCTAGGGCAATGATTCTCAATTTTGACCCATTTTTCCAATCTAAATCCCACCACACCCTCTATCGATATCCAAGGAAATGGTTTTCAAATTTGACCCCCAATACAAAATTTGTACATTGCATCCATTGAACTTAACCTAGTTCCAGAACTCATCCAAAAACACAAATAGTAAGATGTGACATTAGTGGATGAAGGCTTCCCTCCTAATAACTATGATGTTTGGAATCCAAAAGAACTAAAGGTTCATTGATCCAACACACATTTTCCATTATATCATGAGTTTCATCTCCCATACAAAGGGAATTTAAGGACACTTGTGGAAATCATCTAAGGGGCATAAAAACCAAATGGATCAGAAGTAATGTGTATTGTTGCCTCACGCATATGTGGTTTTCCATTTAGTATCCCACCAAACCCTCAGTTGATGTTCATGGAAGTGAATTGTATATGAGTGCAATAGTGAGCCATCAAAAAAGTACATCATGTAATCTTATATGATGGAAGATTGACATTATTGATAGCTACATCATTATTCTAGTGCATTCAAGCTCAAAATAAGTCCTAGAGTGTTAGACAGTGCCTTGAAGGTTAAAATATATTTCTTAAATCCAAAGGTAGTCTTAGTGAATAGATTTCTAAGGACACAATCCTTTATCACTATTACTTCCACATTAATTCCATTAAGTACTTTCTAAGAACTAAACGCACATGGTCTCACTACCATTGCTCAAAGTAATCTATTCCCAACACCTTACCATCCACGTACTAATGATCACACCATCCTTAGGTTGCATGGACGACACATAAACTTGTGGCCTCAACCTTTATGAAGTAAATGGAGGTTGATTATTAATAGTGAAACAAAATACATCATTGTTGTCCCAAATATAAATATGCTTTTAGTTAAATAGATAAAATGACATAAATATTTATTTTGTTCATTATTTATAACTGGCCATTAATACAAGGATGAAATGGTGTACACATGTCATCTAAATAATTGGAAATTAGTGCAAGGCTTGAAGGTTGTGTTCATAAAAATGAACTTAGCATCATTCCCAAAATATTCTCAACCCACAAGATCATAGTTATGTTTTACAATGTCTTGTGTTGAGTGAGACATCTTATGAGGAATCAATATTACCATCTTAGAGAGTGAAATTCCACGAAAACCCTACATCTACAAGGACGTTGTGGCACGTTGGTAGTGGAAGAAAACAAAGACCATTGAGATGAAAGTATGGGTTTCTTGTTTGTCAATTTTGTAGTGGCACGAGGAACATATCCATAAGTATCCACAATGCAATTTTGTCAATTTTGCAATGCCATTGTATGATTGTAATGTTCTTATAAATTTAATCATGGACATACTTTTACCTAATGATGATTTGGATTATGTCGCTACAATCCTTTGTGGAAATAGGTCCTTAGGCCAAACTGCCACTTCAATCATAAAGTGATCCTATTGTTACCATCATAAACCCAATGATTTTACATGTTATTTAACTAATTGTAATTACTAGAATAATCTTCTCCATATAAACAAATAGAAAAAAAGTTGAAAATCAATTTGTAGTAACCATCAAGCCATGAAAATACAAGCTAGACCCATCATCTCTAGGATATTGTTTTGGATGCATATTTTTATATTTCCATAAAAACTAGTATTTAATTTTTGTGATCCTTGGTTATGATCTATATCTCATGGTCCACATTAGGATTGGTTATTAATTTCTAAAACTCCATTTGATCATTGAACATAGGTCATACATGTGAACAACATTTAATATACACTAGTATTAGTTGGTTGTAGTTGTCACATTGTGATTTGGTGAAATGATGCAATCCCTTCTACACAAGCCAAGATAGATTAGTTGAGTTGTCATTAGAGAAAGAGTGCAATGCCACATTACAATTAATTGTGTAATAGATTGGTTCACATATCTTTTGTCACATTTGTAAATTGGATAAAAGTGGGGAAACCTTAGGTTTTTGCATGGAAGGTTGCATCTCTAGGTTGACAAAAAAGGGGTTTCATTGCAAGCATCTATTATGTTACATAATATACTAATAAAAGAACCACCAAATTAAGAGGTACTTAAATTCGTTGTCATAGTTTTTGACAATCTCCATAGTTTGTTTCTTGGTTTCTTTTAACTTTTGGGCACCAAAATGTTCCATGTTGCATGTAATAATGTTGAAAGGAACCTTATTCAATTTATTGGTGTAAATCCCATGTATTCCTCGATTTAGGTTCATAAAATAGCCTAATCCTTGATCTCTAACTGATGCATCAAAATATAGTAACCATCATACGACATCGTTGACCAAAATAGCCCTCAAAGTTTTTACACAAAAACTATTTTTTTTTTAATCTCCATATCCATCATGCACAAAAGGAGCTATAATTTATTCATGAGAAGTCAACGTTGTTTAGGTTGTGAGGAAAATGATATTTTAGACATTCATTTCTCACCAGAACATAGATATTTTAGTTTAAGTCTCTTAGTTTTGACAATGCTAGTTAATGTTATATCAACTTGAAACAATAATCAATAAATTATTTGATAATCGGGATTGATGATATACACTACGTTGATTAAAAATATTATTCTTTGGGTTATGTCTCTTTATGATATTATAGTGTAATAACTTAGAGCCTATTATATCAAATTTTTGTAGTAGGTCATTTTTAGAGTGCATCAAACCTTTTTTAGAGTGCAAAACTTAAGGAGAGGTTTCCACCTAAAGGGGGTTTACACCTCTCGGCACATTGATCAATCCAGAGTTAAGATTGATCTAGGTTGGTTCCAATTGTTAGTAGGTGAGCATGTAGATGATTATCATTATGTATATGTATATTTTTTATATAAATTTAATCCTTTAAAATGTACTAAGTATCATGACACACATATGACTCATTTGAACATGAGCCAACTGATCAATCTTATCATGAAAGTTTTGATATGCAATATTCACACCATCAATGATATTGGTATAGTATCCTTTGTTTGAGGTTATCAACTAGGTCTATTTCTATTATGGATAAACATATATATGCATATGATGATCATGCAAAAGAATTATGGAACTCATTCACAACAATTGTGACCCTTGATATTGTGTTTCAAAAAGATGGGCAAAGTCATGATAAAAATGTTTTTGTCACTTGTTGATGTATGTTAGAGATGCAATGCCAACTGTAAAATACTGGAAATTACTTATGGCTCATACAAATATTTCCTCGAATGTTTCCACAAAATAGACATTTGATAAGGTCATACATTTGTTTGTGAAGCGGTGATCTATGCCAAAGAGATGAGGACATTATATATATAGATAGATAGATAGATAGATAGATAGATAGATATAGATATAGATATAGATATATAACATTGAAATCAATGCATAAATCATTGCACTATCAATTTTATCCATTGTACAATCATTGAAATCAATGCACTTTAGTAAGAGCAATGCCATAAACAACTTAGTTGGAAATTGTTGACTTTAGGAAAACTTATATGTAGGCAATATAATGAAATCAATGCACTAAAGTATATTTATTTAATTGTAAAAACATTGAAATTAATGCAAATTTCTTAATGGTAATGCAGACGCTGAAATAATGTATTATTGCAAATTTATTCATGTAATATTTATATATGACTAAAATTTGTATAAAAATGTTCTCCATTCATTGTTCAATAACACATAAAAATGAATAGTATTGTTGATCATTTGTGTGGATATCAACAACTTGGAGTTAATCACTCATTGTAATTGATTTTTTAACAATTTGAAGTTGTTTACATTATAGATTCATTCTCACATGGAATATAGCCTTGTTTCCTTATCAAATATTTCTAATTTTCTCAATAATGCATTAAGAAGTATAATGAAACCAATGCACGAATCATCGAAACCAAATACATTGAAATATATTTAATCCATCGTAGAAACACTGAAATTAGTACAAATTTCTTCATGCTATTGCAAACTAAATATCCTTTTGTTATGTTTATATGACTATTTTTTTCTAGAAATGTTTTCTATTCATTGTTAAAAAGCACATCAAAATGAATAGTATTGTTGAAAATTTGTGTGGAGATTAACAACTTGCATCGAGAGTTCTCACTGTAACTGATTTGTTGATTCTAAAGATTTTTTAATTATATTTCATTCTGACATGGAATATTGCCTTGTTTCCCTTTGAAATATTTATAATGTTGTCAACTATGCATTAAGCAATAAAGCAATACAACAAAAGAAATACACAAATCACAAAAATTAATGCATTGATATAGATTTATTCCATTGTAGAAACACTAAAATCAATGCAAAGTCCTTAATGCTATTGCAATCATTGCAAATTTCTTCATGTTATTGCAAAAAATAAAATCATATATTATTGCAAATTTCTACATGTTATATTTATATAAATAAAATTTGTATAGAAATGATTTCCATTCATTGTTAAAAAGCACATCAAAATTAATATAATTGCTAATAATTTGTGTGGAGATTAACAGCATGCATATGATTTAATCACTCACCGTAATTGATTTGTCATAGTCAAAAAAAATTTATTTATATGTCATTCTCACATGGAATATGGCCTTGTTTTCTTATCAAATATTTACAATGTTTTGGGCAATGCATTGAGCAGTATAACAAAATCAATGCATGAATCACTTAAACTGATACAATTAAATAGATTTATTTCATTGTAGAAACACTAAAACCAATGCAAATGTATTCATGTTATTGCAATCAATACAAGCTTATTCATGTTATTAGAAACTCTGAAATAATATATTATTATCCATATTGCTCTAAAATATAAAAAATTTCAATTCCCAATTGTGTTGGAGAAAACTTCCTATGGCTTGGGGTAGACCACAACAGACAGCTGACTACCATAAATTAACTCAATTCTCAGTACTATGCTATATAAATGGCAATGCTAAGATAATGAAGAATATAACCAACCTCAATCCAAATGTTTGATGTAGATCCTCGTTGGAGCTTTCAATCCGTGCACTTGAATCTGAAAATTAGTCTTGACAGCCAATATACAACAAGCGCGTATAATATATAAACGACATTAACATCATCAATAGAAATGGTCCATGATATTATAAGTAAATGCAACCCAATGTAGTATAAACAACATTCACAACATTAATGGACGAGAATATGAGTATTTCTGATAATAAACAACAAGAAGTACAATGTGATACGACCTCTTGCCGGCAACCAATCTAAACCAAGATCTGGGTCAATCCACTTGTGCCTCCACCACTTCAATCCTCCATGGAATGGAAAACTCAAACTATGATAGGAGTTTGGAAGGTGAACATAAAGGGTTCACAACTACAAGGATCAATGAGCGTAGACTCAAGATAGGGAAAAAATCCACTAGAGTTCTCTTGCTCTCCTTTCTCCTCTCTGTCCATAAGCCATATGTGCTCAATATATATTCCTCCCAAAGGTAAGTGAAAGGACACATCGAGGCGTTTCGGGGAAAATGGAGGGCCAAAGGTCACCCTATGACCGCTTTTTGGGAGTAAAAAGTAATAAACTAGTGATTTTTACCATTTTACATGCTACTCGTGGGCTATAGTGATGCAACTCGCGGGTACGCCCACTGTAGTGATGCAGCTAGCGTACAGGGAAAAAAATAGGGAAAAATAGTGTTTGAAGGATACAAAGTGGATCTGAGTCAGTAAAATGGATCCTGCAGGCCAAAGAGTGCTGATGCTCACAAGGTGGAAAATTACGCTGTAACATATGCCCCCTAATGTGTGAGGTCAAAGACTGATGCTACGATGGCCGGAATACATTATAAATCTCAGAACTGGAGTGATGGAGACACAAGTGGAAGGAGCAGCTCACTCATCATAATACAATATATTCCTGAATACATGTCGGTATAGTACAACAATCTGATACAATGGCCATGAATAGGCAGTACATAATGAATACATGTCATAAGTGATCATAGCCATGATCCCTCTACAGTAAGATATGGTCTCCTGCTGAAAAGGAAACAACTCGTGCAAACTGGAGGTACAAACTGTTGATATCTGAGAGGTTACATCTCATATGTAAAGTCATAATCATAAGTAGCATACTGAATGCCACAATCACCTGGGGTCTTCTAAACAAGTCTTCGATGGTGCAAGTCCCATCAAGTGAATAAAGGAGTTGAGGTCGAACCTGATGTGACATTGTCTGATTACCGGTCAATGATGTATACCGTTGACAGATGCGAGATAACCCACCAATAATGAAAATGGGCATCAAGGCACAGAGTACAATCATCGGAGCGTGAATAGATGTGTTGAAGTCGAACACTAGGATGGATCCATCGATCAAGGGACATTGATGTATTCCCAAAACTGTCGATGGCGAGAGAACCTGCCACTAATGAATACAAGCCTCAAGGTACTCAACCGAACTCTAAGCCTCAAGTCCTGGAATAAATGGGTTGAAGTCGACGGAACTAGACTCGTTGGAAGGAGGGCATTAAGGCATCCCCCATCAACCAACATGAGGTACCAACTATGCTGAAAGATTTGGAAGATCTCAGGTGAAACGGACTGACTCAATAAGGATGGCCGACATGCAATAGTCAAGAAATCTAAGGAGTGGCTGACACTGGTTTCAGGACTTCCTTTGAATAAGAGCATGAGTAGATGGATAGAATCGGGCAGCATATACTCAATATAAACTATGTGATGCAGGAGGCACCACAAAGGGATCCATAATGACTAGAATCTTAACCAATCAGTGGAGTAAACTGAGAAACAAGTACAGCTCCTAAGGTCCAACTATAGTCTAGACTCATAATGTATGGAGTAGTATGAATGCTCTGTTCAAAGGCGACACAACAGCTGCCAACTAGAAGTAGTAACCATAATCCCGTCTGGCTTTTTGGAATATTTGATTTTTTTTTGTCTTTTTCATATTTGGAGAAAGCTTGAAAAAGAATAAAATTGCTTATAGTACAACAAGTGAGGGAACGAGTGTCAAATAGCGAGCAAACTAGTTCCAAGCAATGGAACATTCCTATGATCAATGCAAGGAATCATGTGCAGGATGTGGACACTCAAGGGGGTGTTCCCTCAAGGTCAAAAGGTCATCAAATTGTGAAGGACAAATGGAATCTCTGCAAGGCTCGACAGGGAAAAGTGCTCAGGCACCAAGCTAACAACTGAGTGAGAGGGAGTTGACACAAGGCTCAAGCGGCAAGTAGGACGATGCAATGCAATCACAACATGATATAACTGGGGGGAGTCCTTATGGGAGATGGGCAGCATAAGACAAAGTAGAGTATGAGTCTTTATCGCAAAGTCATGGCGTAACTACAAAGGACTCCCAATCCTAAGGACACACAACGTCATGGGAACCATAATGCAATAGGGGGTTCTAACTAGGGTACCCATGTTCGGAAGGACCCTACCACCACATAACGACACTTCTATAATAGTGTGAAGGTTCCGTGTCGGTTAAGAAGCGGGGTCGCACCTAAGGTTTATGAGAATTGTCAAAAAGTCAAATGCATAATGCATGTGAAAATGACATCTAATCTATATGCCAGGTGTGAAATATACCTTCCGTAGGCGCGAAATGGTCCAAAACAAGTCTCACCGAAGAAATTTGGTCAAAAATACTACTCCAAGACGTTATATTAGTCCAAAACAGCATATAATGGCGAAAACTATAGACAAGTGGGTCTTGAAAATTATAAATAGTAACAAAAATTTACAATTTACAATTCATTTTACTATTCACCCATTTGGAGTTTTGTGGTTAGTTTTCACCTCAAAGTTCAGCTGTTGATTCTGGGAGCTACAGGTGTCCAATCATCGAACCGTCAGGAGCAGGTTGGTATTATCATCCCTCCCTTCCATTTTAATGCTTTTATTTCAATTTTTACCGGTTGGATTTTTGTTTGGCCAAGCCCTAAATGGTTTCGGCGCTACCCACGGGCTATAACTATGCAGGTCATGGGTAGGACAAGGTACTCGCAGTCAACGCACATGTTGACCACAAGTACCTGCCTCTGTAAGCAAACTTGCCCGTGGGTATGGCTGTGAAGCTCATTTTTTAAATGAAATTGACTAAATTTGTTGTTTTTCTCCCTCCAGGATGGTTCTAGAGTGGAGAGAGAGGGAACATCACCAAGTGGATGAGGCCTTCCGCAATGATGTGCATGCACAGAAAGCGCTACAAGCATGTGGGCTATACAAATTTTGGAGCATAGGGGGTTTAAGGGACCAAAACCTATTACTCTGCTGCTTAATAGACTACTGGGACATCGATGCACAGAACTTCAACCTAGATGGGAAAATAATCTCACTGGAAGTGGAAGATATCTACTTCATTACTGGTTTGTCCCGCCGAGGTGAGGTGGAAAGCCTTCGATCTCGTTCTGTGGGTGGTGGGATCACCATCCCTGACTATATAGAGCGATATTGTATACCAGATACTCGGGCAGTGGGGATTCAGGTGCCCATCAGAGCCATAGTTAATCTGAGTATGAAGATCATAGTGGCAACCCTAGTGCGGATTACTGGTTTGAAAGCTCTTCACCAAGCATCCATGCCAGTGATGTTCTATGCGTCACAGTGTATGAAATCCATGATATTCGACTGGTGCACAACGCTACTGGGGTCCATGAAGACCAACTGACAGAGTGCAAGCAAGGGGAGGAAAAAAAATTCGGATACGGTAGTATCTTGTGCAGTTTCTTCTTTGAGAGAGTTCTGGGGCTCAGTCCGAGGGTTGAGGTCCCTCCTCATAGTCTCTGCGACCCAACCCTGACCCGGTGGGAAGAGGTCTTGACTCGACAGGGTGGTGGTTGTCAGGCGTCACCATATACAAAGGATTTCTTTCACTGGTGGGACCGACAGGTCATAGCCATAGAGGACTACCCCTATTTAGGGATAGACTTCTGGCATGATCGTGACATGCCGCTTCCACTGGATGCCGCGTTCGGAGACATTGGTGAGTACTCTTTTTAAGTTTTTTGGTGTGTTAAATTTTTATGGATTTTTTATTATAGATGTAAATGCAAAAATATTTTTTAGGGTAGTATCACATATTAATGTTTTACTGTTTTCTCGCGGACAAGGGACCAGTGAGACCCGAGGGCTTCCTGAGACATCGTCGCCGGGGCAGGGGTGATGAGGTAGGGGGTGCTGCAGCAGAGCATACACTACAGACTCTGCGAGGCAATCTATCACGGATGATTGCCAGGGTACCACAGATAGAGGTGGCATGGCTACCAGAGGATATGCAGCACCAGGTAGTGGGGGTGCCGGGTAACTGGGTACGACTACTACAGTGTATAGCAAATGCAATACAGTACTACTATGAGACTCATCCTGTCGGGGCGGCAGCTAGGCTTCCTCGTAGGGAGTAGATATCTCAGGATCCCATTTTTTGTATCGATATGTATATTTTTGAGGGCTACGGGCTCCAATTTTGTATTATGACACTACCATTTTTGGACATATTATTTATAAAAAACTTTGGTTCTCTGGTTCTACTATATGTGTGTATGTACAAATGTATGAATGTCTTCCTTTATTTGTGTGCTTCATTGTGAATGTGACAAATGCCAATCTAATACATAGTTAGCATATGCATCAGATATATGATTAACACTTCTCGGAACATGAATGTATGTAATTGAAACAAAATGTCGTTCCAAGAGTCTTACCCTTAGGAATTTCCGTAGTAGCATAGGATCTCTCACATGGTACTGACCATTCAACTGAGACACAACCAGTTGTGAATCTAGGCGGACTTCTAAAGACTGGACGCCATGTGAAATGGCATCCCGAAGTAGCTCAATCACGACACTATACTCAGCCACATTGTTAGATGTAGGACCGAGACAAGCACCTCCTGAAGACACAACTAGATGATTAGGTGAATAAATAACCCAGGCAGCAGAAGCAAGCTGCTGCGTATGATGGCTAGCACCATCTACGAAACCTAAGAACATAGGAAATTCTGCTGACATCTATCAATCAAATGGAAGCGAATCAGCAGACCCGAAGACCAAAAGAAATCTAAACTATATACAGAAATAACTATACAATAGTATACAAAGGCATTAGCTCAAACTAGAAGTTCAAGCGTAATACTGCTTGAGGTAGAGCCCATTCCTAGGCTCCTTCAAGGCATTCCCCTCATAGTCCTCTAATTCATAGGCTCCTTTTTCCAAGACACGCTTCACAATGTAAGGACCGTGCCACATGGGATTGAACTTGCCTGCCCCCAGGGGTTCTTTAGCTTGGTCATATAAGAGGACCAAGTCACCTTTAGCATACTGTCGAGGATGGACAGACCTATCGTACTGAACCTTGACATGATGTTTATTGGCATATATAGCCATAGCGGCATCTCGACGTTGCTCGTCAAGTTGCTCAAGGTGGATTAAACGTTGCTTAATACCTGTCGTATCAGGGAGGAGCTCTATGGCCAATTTGAGCGAAGGGATTTTGCATTCAATCGGTAAAATTGACTCCACACCGTGTACTAGCTGAAACGATGAGAACCCGGTGGTAGTCTTGACTGCGGTTCGATATTCCCACAAAGCAGGATATAACATAATGTGCCAGTTGTTCTTTCTTTGGATGGTACATTGGAGAATGGTCTTTAAAGACTTATTGACTGCTTCAACTTGACCATTCGCTTGGGGATAGTAAGAAGATGAGTGTTCTTGATGAAACCCAAGCTTGAGTGACAAATCCTCCATCATTTTGTTCTGGAAGTGACTGCCATGGTCAGTGACAATCTCTTTCGGAATACCGAACCGAGTAATAATATGATTGAACATGAAATGGGATATTGTAGCACCATCGGCTTTTACGGTAGGCATGGCCTCAGCCCATTTGGAAAAGTAGTCCACGACCACTATGATATGGTGATGCCCCCCAGCCGAAGTTGGTTTGCAATCCATGAAATCCACCCCCCACTTCGTGAAGGAACCGACGGTGACGACCAGATGAAGGGGCGTTGGATGTGAGTGTATATTCCGAGAAAACACCTAGCAAGGGTGACATCTCTTCACAGTGTTAATACAATTTTTAAAGATTGAAGTCCAAAAGTAACCAGCTCACATAATACGTTGGGCTGTAGCAAGCCCGGATAAGTGACCACCACACGCCCCAGCATGGCAATCATTAAGCACACGCCCCGCTTCTTCGTGATTCAAGCAACGACGAAGAATAGAATCCTTTCCTCAGCGATACAAAGTGTCACCGACGATAGCATAATCTTTAGCATGATGTTTCACATGCCATCGCTCATCCCGTGAATAATGCGAAGGAAACTTCAAAGTTTGGAGATACACAATGACATCCCCATACCAAGGGTCCTCTGACGAGATAAGAAATAAGTGCTCATGATCCATAAAGGAATCTTCATGGATGACATCCTCATCAAGTCTCGGAAGGTCCGACATAAGCTCAGCAAACACCAACGATTTCATCGACTTCGCCAAAGCAAAATCGAGATCGAACTCCTGAAGGATCACAATCCATTTATTGTACTTCCCCCCTATAAGGCGTCATGATAGCATGAACTGAAACGGATTGATATGCGCTACAGCTGTGGTCGTTCTAAGCAAAATATAGTGTTGTAACCGCTGGACTGCATGGACAGTTGCAAGTGCCATCTTTTCCATATGAGTATATCTCAGTTCAGCGTCTACTAGGTTTCAACTGAGGTAATAGATGACATGCTCGACGAGTGCATCATCAACCTGAACTAAGACCATGCCAATCGTCTCTTGAGACGCAGCCACATAAAGTATAAAATCTCATGCAAAGTCGGGCGGACTAAGCACAAGGGCTGATACCAAAGCTTTCTTAAGGGCATCGAAACACTGTTGGGCTCGCTCATCCCAGATAAACGGCGTGTCTTTATTCAACAGGCACGCGAAACTTTTGGTAAGATTATCATAATTGACTACAAATCGACGTAGAAAAATAGCTCTCCCTTGGAGGCTCTGAAGTTGAAACAAGTTGCACGGAGGAGGAAACCGAAGAATTGCCTCAACTTTAAGAGGATCGACTCTAATACCCTCTTTCGAAACTATGAATCCTAAAAGGTGACCTGACCTCACTGCAAAGATGCATTCGTTGGGATTCAATCGGATCTTGTAGCGTATACATCATTCGAGAATCCAACATAGGTGCTTGGGGTGGTCCACTCTCTTGCGAGAATGGCTGGCAAGATCATCCAAGAAAACCCCCATTATACTTTTAAGGTCGTGAAAGGCATAGGTCATGGCACGCTGAAACGTAGCTCCAGCATTTTTAAGGCCAAAGGGCATTTTTCGATATGCAAACGTACCCCAAGGATAAATGAAAGCAGTCTTATGTTGGTCCTCGGGTTTGATTTGAATCTGGTTATACCCTAAAAATCCGTCCATGAACGAAAAAATCTCACTTCTAACACAAGCATCGAAGATCTGATCAATGAATGGCGTGGGGAAGTTGTCTTTCGGACATGCACAATTCAGGTCTCTAAAATCAGTGCATACACAAATCGTTCCCTGCTTCTTATCCATAGGAACGGGGTTTGACACCCATTTGGTAAGGGGAACGAGGTAGATAAAACCCACTTTAAGCAGTTTTTCCACCTCTGCCTTGATAGCGGCTGCCTTCCTAGGGTTAACAGCTCGAAGACGTTGTCGAACCGGCTTAGCATGATGATACATTCTAATTTCATGCTTAACAATACTAGGGCCTATTCCTGGAATTTCCTCGTATGACCAGGCAAAATCTTCCCGAAGTTCTGTAAACAATTCGGTGTAGATGGCAACCTCCTCAGGTGAGCAATCAGCACCGATGTAAACATTTTCAATATTTTCGAGAGTACAAGATATGTTGATCGGTATAGTCGGGGAAATATTAGCCATGTTCCCCTCCGCAAAAATCTCATGTGAACCCAAAAGAGCCACAGGGTGACCAACCATCTCTGCAAGAGTCATCCTAAACTCTTCTTGCACGACGAGATCGAGGTTGGGAAGGAAATAAGAGCGATGGTGCATATCCTCCCAAGGCCTCTCACTACCACACATGGCCTCGATAATAGCTTCATCTGAAGGTAAAGTACCATCAAGGCAATCATTCGAACAAGAGGAGTCGGCTGCCCAAACTGGCAACATAACGGGATATTCCTCGTATGTCCAAGAAGAAGAGAGATCCGTTTCTGCAGTGGCTTGTTGAATATCCTGGTAAGCAAGCTCAGTTACAGATAGTGGCATAGACATCCCGACGTGCGTAATGTCTCCAGATGTAGAACTCGTAGACGGTAAAGTCCACGGATCGTCAAAATATCAGGTCTGGAACGGTACATTATGTGAAGGAGGAGACGCATTGTCGAAAACGGTTCCAATAAAATTCACGGGTGCGGGAAAATCATAAGATCCCATCAATGAAGGGTACATACTAACACCCATGTACATACCAACACCCATGTACATAATCAAGCTTTCCAGCCGCAACTCCTGTGGATGAAGGGTACATACCAACCTGCGGGACTATGGATCTCGTGGATGCTTCAGGAGGAGGATTAACGAAATCCAGCTGATTGATTGTCACAATCTTGCCTTCGTGTGGAAAGAAAATAGTCCCGAATATAGTAGGCGCGACAGCTTTCATAGCGTACATTCAATTCTGACCTAGTAAAAGGTTGTAGTCGATGGGTGCATCAACCACTTAGACTTCAATAGGCACAGGATTACCCCCCAAGAGGACAATAAGGGAAGGGATAATCCCATGCAGCTTAAATGACCGACCGTCAAATGCAGTGAGCATGGTTCTAGATGTGAGTAGAGGAGGAGAGCCAAGAGCTTTCCAACAAGCTAATGACATCACTGACGCGGAAGCACCTTCATCAACCACCGTTCTTTTGATGAAATTCTTAAGGCACTCCACATGGATTTGAAAATCCACGTGGTAAGGTAAGTGAGGTTGAATATCAGTAGTGTCGAACTTGATAATGTTGGGATTTCCCCCATCCTGAACTCCTAACACACTCAAAAGGGCATGCCTTTGAGAAGGACGCGCCTGTAAAACTTCAAGAGCCGAAATGGCACATGGAGTTTGGACCAAATCTTCTACAATGGAGTAGTTCTGGGCGGCTCGAGCATTGGGATTATGCGTAGAGCGCTTAAGAACACCTTTCGGTATCCGTGGCATAATAGAGGGCTTCTCGATATGCAAGGAATTATCAAGAAGAGGGGGAGGCTCACTCCCCATATTAGGTTGTGGTGCACCATAATCGCGTTGACGAGTAGCAACACTAACCTCCGATTGAACCATATTCACGCATCCATAACCACTAGTATTGGAAGAAGACTTTGTGGTCTCATTAGGTCCATAACCAGTGGCGGGAGCATGCGAAGCCATGTTTTGGTGATGAGGAAGGGGATCCTTCAACATAGCTGGGCTCTATGCCAAATGCTTCGATGCTTCTTCGATTCGAGGACACAAGTGAGTAAGATGATCTTCCCCACAAAGCTTACAAGGAAATTTCACATTATGCCTAGGTTTACGGTCCTCACTAGCATTTTCGCCTTCCCGAGGAGGGTTGAATTCTCTTTTCGAGGGGTATTGCGATTGCTATTATTTTTCCCATTGTTTCCACCCTTACGGTTGTTTCTCCCCTTTTTCTTACCACCAGGTTGCTGGTTACCTGATGGGTTCGTCGATTGCACACTGTGTACATCGGACGACGGGGTAGAAGTGGACAAGGTGTGAACCTATCCGGGAGTAGACTGGTTTAGCAATAAATTTTGCATTTGATTAACCACCAAATCTATAGGGCGAGTGCTTGCGGATCCCACAATGCCATCGGCATGTGGTCCAGGAACTGACTTGGGCTCATGTTGTGTTCGCGGTGCATTAGGAATAATTTCATACAAAATGCCAGACTGAGAGTATAGTAAATCTAACTGTTGGACTTTTAAGATGGCTTGTTCCTCAGTCACAATGCCAGACATCGAAACATCCTTTGCAATATATGGGAGTAAAGACTTGAGGAACCATTCCAACAGAAACTATGGAGGAATGTTGGCTTTCACTAACTTCTTCCACCGACGCCACTCTTGAATGTGGTCAGAAATATGTGTGGCCTTGTTCTAACGGAAAGTAGACAAAAGTTCAGTACCGGTATCATAATGAACCGGCAACTGGAAATGATCCAAGAAAACCAAAGAGATCTCATTGAAACCCCTATAAGTGTTCCCAGGCAACTCAACATACCACTTCGCAGCTGCCCCCGTGAGCGTGCATTGAAATAGTCGTAATCGAATGGAATCGTGATTCAACGAGTTGGAAGAGCACCAAAGGTGAAACGTTGTGACATGATCACCCGGATCCTCACCACCCTTCCCCTCAAACTTAGGAATGTCCGAAGGGAGCTTGGTAGGGATCGGAGGCCAATTAGGGTCATGACACACCGGGTCATTCGTGAGCTTCGAAAGATCCGAAAGATTCAAACGTGCAAGGAACAGGAGCTGCGGCTGGAAAGCTTGATTATAAGCTCCCATAAAAGGTTGGTTGTACGGAACCGAATTATAAGATGGACCAAATGCTTGACCATGAGCATTTAATTGTTGATTATACGGACCTGACTGACCATAAGCTTGACCATGGCCATAAGGTTGATAACCTCCTCCGACCTGACCCGTGTGAGGGTAAGCAGGTATATAAGTGTTTTAGGCACCATATTGAGGTGGCTTGTACTGGTGGCCAGCACCGACTGTATTGTAGTAAGGGTTGCCACCATAATTATGGGGCATATACGTAATATTCGTAGCGGGAACTGTGTTTTAATGACCATAATGGTAAGGTATGTTCCCACCCCCAACATTAGGATTAGCATGAGCAGTCGTGTGGTGACCATAAGCATAAGACGTATTCCCAACCCCAACCTTGGTGTTACTAGTAGCAGGGATGGTGGTGTTATGACCATGAGGATGAGGTATATTCCCACCTCCTGCATTAGCATTACTAGTAGCGGCAGCGAACGCAAAAGTATGTGGTATATGTCCACCCTCATGGTTGAGAGGAGCATTAACATTCGCGAAAGTGGTCCTAGGTTGACGGGTAGCGGAATGTGTATTAGGCGGTGGATGGCGAGTCGTGTTGCGAACAGTGTTCCTATTAGGTTGGGTAGCCGTCTTCCAACATTAGCATTGTTAGGAGGAATATGACCGGTCCCCATACTATGTGTGTGAGTGGATAACATGGTGCCCTCGGTGAGGGTATTGCCCCCAGTGGGTGTAGTGTTGCTAACACCATGAATGGCGCCAGCATGACTACCAAAAGCAGTGGAAGGATCAACTGTGGTGTAATTCGGCATACCATATGAGAACGCGGTAGGTTTGATCGTAGGAACTGTGTCATCATGTAACTCTGGCATCCCATATAAATAATTATGTGGATATGAAGGATCGAACGGGTCGTCCTCGGGTGGAACCGGACCAAACAAACTAGGTCAAGTCTCGGGTGGATCCGAACCAAACAAACTAGGTTGGGTCTCAGGTGGATCACCCTCCCACATCTCATGAGGAGTAGAGGTGTCTGAAGTGTGCCCAACTCTACCCGATGGACTAGTCAGGATTTCTCCCGTGCCAGAATGTGCAGTCATGGTGTTGATAACGTATGTCTCGTAAGAATCTGCAGATTCGGAGGGAGCCTAGCGGCGTCCCTTCTTGACATGACGTGAAAGCTCGACAGCTGGTAAACCAGCCAACCAACGAGATCGACAGAGAGCAGGACTCCACGCCACAATATCTCCGGAGAGACTATAAAATCAAAACGTCCCCTAAATCCCAACTATCGATAAAAAATAGTAAATCAAAAGCACACACCTAGAGAAACTACAGCCAAGAGCAGATAAACAGAGTGGCTAAATGAGCTCCTGACACTAGAGCCGGTATGTCTCACCTAGGAGAGGCTTAAGACTCCCAAACTATAGTCGGAGGTAACAGAATCAGTTATAACGGCCCCCAGACTTCACTACGTGCACAGGGTGAAGTCCCTATACAATGGAAACTGTGTTGTCTGACCCCTATCTGACTCAGGACACAAACATCTTAACCACTGCAAGTACCCTATGCGATACCTAGGTAAGGAAACTATGGTCACCGCAATATAACCAATGCTCAGGGGGACAGTCGCAGGTGGGATCCGTCGTATGGGTAGGGTAGCTAAGCCCGAAGCATAAGAGGGTGAACCTCTGGTACCCCCAGATACGAACAAACCCTGGAAATATCTCCCACGTTCAGCCGGTATTGGAGGGATATCTCCTCAACCAACCTCCCGTGACCTCGTGCTTAAATTTGGTCTGAGTAGAGATTCCTGAGAACACCAATGTATACCATGGATTTCACCACTCCCTGGTCATACACATAATGTTTCGTCTAGTAGTCTTGGATTGTTTACTCACAATGATCTATTCCAAGACTCTAAACCTATGCTAGTTGGTATACCCTATAAATAAAATCGGTCTAATCAATTTTAATATTAAGCGTTAATTTTAATGGCTGTGGTTACTCAAAAGATATGGTCGTGAAACTAGTAATGTATATGACTCAATAGTATGCAAATTCGTCAAACTCTAGACTCATCTATCCATAAAAACAATGCCCCTAACATGCGAAATCAATCCAACGATTTCGAAATAAAAATGCAACTCTTTTATATTTTCAATGCACAAGTAGAACCTAAATGAAAGCAGCAAGCACTCAATGCAAGATGCAGTACATAAAAGTAAAAAAAAATTGTATTTTCTCTTATAAACAAAAGAAAAATGCAAAACTATATATATTTTTTGTATTTTTCAATATAAGGAAATGAAAAATGCAAGCAAAATCCTACTATCTAGTCATTGAAATGTAGGGGAGATCACTAAGACAACCCAGCAGATCCCAAACAGTAAGACTCAGCCAATGGAGTGAGCTCGATAGGAAAAAACAACAAGGCTAAATCCAAAGATGGGTAAAAAACCAACAAGGCTCAACCAAGAGAAGAGAAGAGTTCTGGTCACAAACAAGGTATGGAACAGTCAAGAATCAGGCCAATAAAGACTCAGGATCATCCAAAGCCAACCTAGCAACAACCAAGGGTCATGAAACAACCAAAGCCGTAGTTGTATGCTATTGTCGAAGGAATACCTACGGGTTCCCGCGAGCAGTAGTGTAAACAGAGGCGGGTGTACGCAGGTAGAGCTAAGCTCACCTGCAGGTAAGGAAAAGCAAATTGGAAAACAAAGAGTCCAATGGCTCAGAAAAAACCAGTTTTCTATAGTGTATCTCAATGGCCAATCAGTGACACAGAGCTTCGACAAACAACAACTCTAAATAAGGACTAATGCTCAAAAATCTCCAAAAATGGATGTTTTCCCCAGCGGAGTCACCATTTCTGTGTTGGAGAAAACTTCCTATGGCTTGGGGTAGACCACAACAGATAGCTGACTACCAAAAATTAACTCAATTCTCAATACTATGCTATATAAATGACAATGCTAAGATAATGAAGAATATAACCAACCTCGATCCAAACGTTTGATGTAGATCCCCGTTGGAGCCTTCAATCCATGCACTTGAATCTGCAAATTAGTTTTGACAGCCAATATACAACAAGCACGTATAATATATAAACGACATTAACATCATCAATAGCAATGGTCCATGATATTATAAGTAAATGAAACCCAATGTTGTATAAACAACATTCACAACATTAATGGACGAGAAAATGAGTATTTCTATTAATAAACAACAAGAAGTACAATGTGATACGACCTCTTGCCGGCAACCAATCTGAACCAAGATCTGGGTCAATCCACTTGTGCCTCCACCACTTCAATCCTCCATGGAATGGCAAACTCAAACTATGATAGGAGTTTGGAAGGTGAACATAAAGGGTTCACAACTACAAGGATCAATGAGTGTAGACTCAAGATAGGGAAAAAATCCACTAGAGTTCTCTAGCTCTCCTTTCTCCTCTCCGTCCATAAGCCATATGTGCTCAATATATAGTCCTCCCAAAGGTAAGTGAAAGGACACATCGAGGCGTTTCGGGGCAAATGGAGGGCCAAAGGTCACCCTATGACTGCTTTTTGGGAGTAAAAAAGTAATAAACTAGTGATTTTTACCATTTTACATGCTACCCGCGGGCTATAGTGATGCAACTCGCGGGTACTCCCACTGTAGTGATGCAGCTAGCATACAGGGAAAAAATAGGGAAAAATAGTGTCTGAAGGATATAAAGTGGATCCGAGTCAGTAAAATGGATCCTGCAGGCCAAAGAGTGTTGATGCTCATAAGGTGAAAAATTACGCTGTAACACCAATGCAAAGTTAAGTGGCTAGATTACAATTGTTCATGCTTAAGTATTTGTGTGAATAAGCTTTAGTTAAATAGATATTTTGAAGTAAAATAAATTAGGACTTTGATTATAAGGAATTCTTTTAGATGGTCAAACAATAAAATTTTCTCATTGAAATTTATAAAGTTTGAAGCATTACAATTCTTAATGCAAAGTTAATATGAAGATTTACAATTCTCAATGCAAGGTTAAGTGGCTAAATTACAATTTGTGAACGATTAAGCATGTGTGAATGAAGATTTAGTTAGATAAATATTTCAAAGTAAAAATAGTTAGGACTTTGAATCTAAGAAATTATTTTAAAAAATCAATCAAAAGAATTTTTTCTTTAAATTTGTTTTTAAATTTTGAATAATTAAATTCCTAACCCAAAGTTAAATTACCAATCTAGCTCTAAAATTTGAAGAAATACAATTTCAAAATTGACAACTTAACTTTTGTGCTTTACAAAAGTGATATTTATCCATTTATTTAATAAAATATGAATGTTATCTTAATTTTTACATTAATTATTAGTTATAGCCTATGCTTTAAATTTCCACATCCACACATCAACCCCTTGTGGGACTACAATCTAAACCTATGGCTTAAAAACAACTCTCAAATTTTATTTTTAGCAAATTCAAATTCTCCTCTCAAATTTTATTTTTAGCAAATTCAAATTCTCCTTTGATGTAGCAAAAAAAACTAAAAAACTTAATTAAACAACCCACCAATTTAAAATGTAATATTATAAATGTCTAAACTATAATATTCTAAATATTTAAACAAGATTATTTATTGTTTTTATCTTTGCTTTCTTAGATAATATATGGCTTACCCATAATATAACTTATAAGAATATATAATTTGAGGATGTATTAAGAAAGGTAAAAAAATACATGGGATGCATAGTAAATCTATTTTCACTATGATATATTTATGATGCATTTTTTAATACAATGCATTTATGTTTTTGGGTTTTAACATCTATTAAATCATTTCTACCTTTCTAATTTGCTAGATTGAAGATCATTTATGTTTTTAATACTAGGATGGTATGGCAAACTTTGTGATAGCTCACGAAAAGAAATCCATGTTCCATTCTCATGTATAAGGGAATTTATATTAAAATATTCACATAATTACATAGAAATACTCATAGACCTTTGGGTTATGATCAAAATCATTAGAATAATTTGACAGGTGTAAAAATAGTATATTTTATCCTTTGTTCCTTTATTGGCTCAATTCCCTCAATTAGCTCATCTTATCATGCAATTGTTTGATCCTTTACATTTGGAGGTTAGGTATAGATTTTTTAGTTTCTATTTATATTTGGTTTTATATAACCGACTTGTTATTTTGATATGTTGTTGTTGTTGTTATTATTATTTCCACATCAACATTACCCACATGCGTGACAACATCTCCTCTGTACTGGGTTGTTGTAGTGTTCCTTAACCTAGAAATTAAATCAGAACAATGATATAACACCCTTAAACTTCATAAATAAACACAAATACATACACATAAGAATGAACAAAAAAATATGGAAAGAACCCTTAAGGTAAGGTAACACCATCAAATACTCCTTATGGAAGTAATCACTCCACAAGCCATGCTTACTACAAAATAATTCATCAACACTTTACAAGACATCTCACTACACGGTTTCTACTTATTTATATAATTTCTATCAAACCTCCAAGGTACTTTCTAGAGAAGCAACTTTTTAGTAAGAAAAACCTTCTAGTAAGTCTCCTTACAATTATTGTTTTTCACACTACATCTACTTCACGGGCCTTATTTACTAGAGATGGCCTCAATACATAGAATTATCCCTTTCGATACCTCCCTAAGTACCCCATATTATCCTCCCTAAGTACATTACATTCCATATCCCTTAACATGTTTCGTTCTCAAAAAACAAGAGGAAGCCATACAATATGATCTACTAAGCAATGTAGTTGTTGGTACCAAGAACATGCATCCATCCATCCTGGTGAAATGTGGACATAGGGTCCAACTTTTTCATTCCCACCTCAATCTTCATCTTGGTTTCTCCTTTGGTTCCATGTTGTTGTTGTGCTACTATGATATCTTTGTGCATTACTTTTAGTTGACCTTTTCCCCCCATATTGGTTTCCTTTCTTGGGCCAAAAAATTAGATTCTTTTTTCCTTTTTACATATTTTTGAAAGAAAAAAGAGGATAGTGGTATTTAACTCAATTTCTACAAATTTTTATGTAGGATATGAAGAAACTAGTTGCATATCTAAGCTCCTCTCACTAAGGCACCAAATTTAAAAATAACCAGCATAGATCCAAATCCTAGGCTCTATCAAGCACCGAGAGGAATCAAATCTCCCGAGGTGCAAACCTCTCCTTGAATAGCTCCTTGAGTGCAATACGTGAGCCACCTAATCCTAAGCTCCAAAGTCTATAGTTTAAGTCTCATATTTACTTCTTACTTTGTATTATTCTTTTTTGTTTATGTTCAACATAATATTTATTACTTTTTACTTTGTATTATTTTGTTACTCGACAAACACTCTAAAATCTTATATTTACTTTTTACTTTGTATTAAAATTAAAAAGTAAAGTCTCTAGTTTAAGTCTCATATTTACTTTTTACTTTGAATTATTCTTTTTTGTTTATGACCGACATAATATTTACACCTAATCCTAAGCTCTAAAGCCTCTAGTTTAAGTCTCATATTTACTTTTTACTTTGTATTATTCTTTTTTGTTTATGGCCGACATAATATTTATTACTTTTTACTTTGTATTATTCTTTTTTGTTTACTTTGTATTGTTTTGTTACTAGACAAAAACTCGACAAACACCCACATGTTACAAGATCTCCCCCATACTGGGCTGTAGAGCGCCTCTCGGTGCAAAAATAAAATCGTCCATATTGGAGTCTAGGAAGTAGAGTTCTCATCGATTTAAAATCAAGTATTTTGGGGTTTTTCGGTGACAGTTCCACAAATTGCGGAGATTATTTATTTTGATATAGTCCTTAGGTTTTAGTCAAACCAATGCCAATAGATGCACAATGTTTGTGGAATTTCATAATTGTTGTCTTAATAGAGATTATGAGCGATATTGAGGGAGTTATAGTCATTTTAAATTTGTTGCCTCAAAAGTAAGTAATTTTCTTCAAAACCCTAGTTCTATTTTTGAAGTTATAGCAAGCAAGGTGCATTTTACAAGAAAATTGGATGGTCATAGTATTGAAGAATATATCAAAGGACAAAGTCATAATTCCCATAGAGGTGGAGAGAAGAGTGATTCATGAGTTTAAGAAAAGATGATGCCATATGGTGGATGTTGCTTAACCCTTACAAGGTGCACACACTTCCAAATGAAGAATGTGAAAAGAGTACTTTTAGATAGTTGGGCTAATGTTGTGAAGAAGGATAATGAGATGCATAAGGGTTTATTTTCATGTGACAATGTCATATTACATGTTCATGGATATATTCCAAAAGACATCATTTTTTCTATAAACCCTAGTAGCAAGCATAATTTAATAAATGTTGATGTGGCTAAAAGATTGCAAGTCCCCACAAAGCATATTCAAAACACACAAGTTAAGGATGAAAATGTTCAAATTTTTAAAATTTTGAAGATTAATGTGGATAAATATGTGTTGCATTCATATCTTTATATTATAGATATGAATGACGTGGACATTGTTTTGGGATAACCTTGGCTGGGCTCTATTGATACAATTAATATTAACATGCAAAAAATATTCTTGAAGCTTTGGTAGAATAAAATGAAAATTACACTACAAGATATTTCTGTCACTAAACAATAAGGGCCCGAGGGGAAACATGAAGAAGTCCCTGCAAGGAATCTAATGGAAGTACCTATAAACATATTAGATAAAGAGTCCAAGGTTGAATAAGAAGGGTCTATAGAAGCAGGTAAGCATGAATGCACCAAGAAGAGCATACAAAGGAAGAAGAAACTAAGGAGCTACATCACTCCAAGGAACATCATGTTCAAGAGTCAAAGAAAGAAGAACCAGTAACTAGCATTCTTATATATCACCACCCACACCACCATGGGAAACAACATTCATCGAGGTAAGGTTGGAACCAACATCAAAAAACATGGAACCAAAAAGACAACAATTATGGGGGCACATGGATAACTAAAAGCAATGCATATGCATATTTGATAGAAATTATGTAAAGAATTTCATTCTCTAGAAGTCCATATTCTTTTGTTCATTCTTATGTAGACGTCTTTGTATTAATATTGAAGTTTAAGTGTTGTATATCATTTGCAATAAAATTTCTAGGTTAACATTGCTATAGTTGTAGAGTGCCTCTTGGTGCAATAAATTAATAGTTTGATTATATAAAATTCACTTAGTACTAACATTCAATATTAAATGTTTGTTTTATTTTTGGAGAATAAGATCCAATGATCCAAAAGATGATGACCCATACTACATTGAGGTTGGATCAAAGTTGTGAGATGAGGAAGAGGAGGAGGATGAGGATGCAAATGATGATGATGACGCTAATGGTGGTGGTGGTGATATTGTTGAGGACAATGATAATTAGGATTCATATACTGAATGTGATGTATAATTTATATGATGATCCATATGCATATTATCTACATCATATTAACTTGTTTCATGGATTGGTGTTGAGATATCATGATGATACATAGACTATTTTAATTTTTATATATAGGGGGATCATCAACATTGTTTCTCATGATATTGGTATCTACATCATATATATGTGTTCATTTACTTTTATATGGTGTTCTCTATGACATGGTGATGTTATGATATTAACATTATATTATGACTTATTTTAAATGCAAATGGTGATGATAATGTTATCGATATTACCTTGCTTTTATATATATATATATATATATATATATATATAATTCGAAGTTGATGTTATTTAATGGTGAATTTATAAGAAGTATTGTTATTGTTTTATCCAGTTTATAATAAATAAGCTTGTTTTGATGGATGTACAATATGTTTTACTTTGGATGGATGTTGTTCATTCCCCTTAAATGTCTTGATAAATGTTATGATATAAATTTGAATCGAGACATTTGTTTCATATTGATGTATTTTAATTTAGAATTCTAATATACTTCAGTAGCAATTTAAATTAATAAAATGAAGATATTGACATTTACATTTAACTATCAAACCTTGTTTTAGTACAAATTCATATATATATAATGATTGAAAACAAATAGGAAAAATTGGAAGCAAAACCTAATGCTAAAATGAAAGCAAAACCCAATGCTAAGATGGAAGTTAAACTCGATGCAAAATAGGGGTTAATGTGGAAGCTAAATCTGATTCTAAAGTGGAAGCTATAAAAAAAGAAAACATGGTGCTGAAGTGGAAGAAAACTTGGTGCAAGAGTGGAAGCGATAATGGAATGAAAAACCGATGCTAAAATAGATGGTGTTGTGGAAAAAAAACTCGATACCAAATAGTTGTAGTGGAAGCTAACCTCTGTGCTTAAGTGATAGAAAAAACAATGTTAAACTAGAAGTAACATTGGTTGGAAGAAAAAATTGACATCTAAATAGAATAAAAAATTACTTCTAAAGTGAAAGCAAACTTGCATGCTAAAGTGGAATCAACAATCAACATTAAAGTGGAAGCCCAAATTGACATCAAAATGGAAGCCAAACTCTAACACTAAAGTGGAAGCCAAACTTAAGCGAAATTTATAATGAAAGCAAAACTCAGTGCTAAAGTAGAAGCAAAAATCGATGCTAAAGTGGACCTATAGTAAAAGAAATTTTGGAAGTTCTTTCTAGTGCGAGCAAACCAAAAAATGATAACTTTGGTGCTAAACTAGAAGTTATATTTGGAACAATATTAGGCACTAAATTTGGCACTACAATAAGTATATTGGATGGCACTAAAGTTGGCACTCAAAATGCTCACCTATACTAAATTCAACGCTTTAATTGGCACTAAACATGGCACCATTCAAAAATCAACACAATTCTTGACACTTTATACGGTGCAACAGCTAGCGCAAAACTCTACAAAAAATCCAAAAATCACTTTCTCGACAATTTTTGTGCCAAGAAAACACTAAAATGTGGTGCTAAACTATGAACTAATGGCTTGTTTTGTTGTAGTGCGTTCACCATATTTTATATTTTGGGGAAAAGCACACTCTTTCCATGTAGCGATGTGTTTTGGTCCCCATCAATGACCTAGAGCTAAAGGAGAAACGAGATTGGATGGGGACTAAAAAGTCCCATTGTCCTTCCCAACAAAAAAAAAACTTCAGATCTCTTTAAAAAAAATGGACTATGAAGGTACCTAGGTTTTCCTTATAGGTCTAGTGCAATTTTATTATCCAAATTCAAATTTGGATCCAAGGAATAAGGCATACTGCTTTGATCTCCTTCTAAACATTGATGAAAAGTTGGGAAAATGAAGTTTGGTCCCATACCTTCCAAAGGATCTACTGAGTAACCTAAAACAGCATGCTTCAATCATCTAAAATGGGCCTTCTCTTCCAATCCTTTGTATATCTATTATCTTATTTGTACACATACAAGATACAAATTTAGGATATAATGGATGTATATAACTTTTGACCTAATAAAGTAGTGATTCAATAATTATTTAAATTTGTTTATGTTATATGATAGTTTGTTTAGGTAAGTTGTAACTAAAAAAAACATTAGGTTATGAGATTAGACGTTTCCATAGTGTTTAAACATAGTGCTTCAATTATTTTGGATATTCACTATGTAGAATCTATTGGATGATCGATGCGTTTTGAGTGGAACCTCCACTCATCATCGGGATCCATCAAAAGTTGCGATCTCTTGATTGAAAAAGGCTGCTTAAATAATAGAGCAAAGAATTATTAAGGGTTGTAAACATAGTCGTTAAGAATCCAAATTTTATTTAATTTATTTAAAATATCATTTGGAATTTAAAAGTAGGAGTTGGGTTATGGTTTAAAAATGTGTTTAGGTCCAGGTTTAGGGAGAAATAAATAAATAAAATTTTAATTTTCTTAATTAAGGGAACCCTTAATTCGACTTCAATAAAATTTGGATTGTTAACGACTATTTTTGCAACCCTTAATAATTCTCTGCTTTATTATTTAAGCAGCCTCTTTCAATCAAGAGATCGCAGCTTCTGATGGATCCTGATGACGACTGGAGATTCCACTCGAAACACATCGATCATCCACGGGCTTCTACATAGTGAATATCCAAAAGAATTGAATTAGCACCAAAACATTAGGTTGTTATTAGTGTAGTTTCATGTTGTTTGATAGATCTTATTGTTCTTAGGGACATAGACACCATCGTCAATTTGAGATTTTTTAATTAGTTAATAAACTACCAAATAAGCTATTAATACCACCAAAAGTTTTAAATATTAAAACAAAGTTTGAGACTTATTTAAGCTAACATATGAAAATCAATAAATCCATCTTTTGATTATATTTTGATTTGATATGAATATTATAAATGTTTAAATATTTTTATTTAATCTTGTAAATAATATTTAATATTATATAAACATGTTTAGAATCCTCATATGTAATATTGAAAATAATTTTATAAATGTTTTTGGTATTAAAAGAAATTGTTAATTTTAAGAGCTATAAGACCAATGTTTATTAAAATGAACTTTAGATATTATGATTGATCTCTGAAATAATACAATTGAAATCTTGTTTAGATATTAAAATTAAATCTCAAGAATATGGTTGGCGTTATCATATCTCTTAATGTATTTAATGCCATTGAAATGTGTCAACAAATGTTGATGTGATGTTGAAATTTTTTATATTCAAAATGAATCTAGAATATATAACACTTATGATTTGAATGTTGATAGAAACAACATTGATGCAATCTTAACAATCATATCCCAAAAATGACCAGTTTAATTTACATGGACACTACATGAATCCTCCTTCATAAATGACACCAATCCTTTTTTATTGATGCAACTCTAATCGATGTTGGGGAAGCGCTTTTTTGAGTGCTTTTCCACCCAATCTATTTACAACCAAAGATGTTAGAAGTATCCCCACATTGGACACTTAAGCTCAAAACCTGGGGCTAAGATTTCACTCCCACAACCCCTAGCAAGCAAGTTTAAACAACTTAGGACATGTCCAGAAATATGTCATGCACATAACCAATAACCCACTATTGAGTGGATAATTAATATTAGTTATTGTATCAATACTCTCTCTGTAGAGAGATTGTGTGATATGGGATTAGAACCCTCTGCATAAGACTATTGGTTTTTCTACCTTCATGAGTGCACCAATCTAGAACAAAGATGACAACATGGTATATCCCAGAATGCTGCAAAACTCTCAATGCACCCAAACTCTAAAACCAAGAACATCCCAAACATAATCAAAGATGGAAGCTAAAGTAGGGAAAACAAATACTCTTGTGTTTAGTCATGGTTGTAGAAGACCCCACCTTGGTGCGAACCAAGCTTCCATTCTTGATGCACCACCAATAATTCTTGGGAAAAACACTATTTTATGTGTTTTTACAACCAACCAACATACAACTGAAGATGCCAAAAGCACCCCATTTGCAAGAAGCCTCAAGTTAAAAACCTAGGACTAAAGTTCACTCCACAACTCTTAGCAGGCTACCAATCTCAACAACCAAGGACAAGTCGTCTAGAAATAGATCATATTGCACATAAACTAACAACAAAATAATGAATTAATAAAGAATATTGGTTATTGTATCAACATTCTCCCCATAGGGAAATTATGTGATACATGCTAAGAACTCTCCTCATAGGTCTAGTGTGCTCCCAACTTCAATGACCAAATCAAGGTTCTCAGACTTTCCCCATATGGCTATTGTGGTCCCAACTTCAATAACTAGATTAAAACTCTACACTCTCCCCAAGGCTATCATGCTTGCACCCTTAATCAGTCCACCAATACAAAACAACAATGGAAACACATAATTAATCCCAAACTGTACCAAAAATCCCAATGCACCCAAGCTTTCAAACCAAGAATAGCCCAAAAATAATGATCAACAAAATCCCCAATACTCCCATTTCAAAAATAAAATCCTCCACAATACTCCCATCCACCAAAAGCCCCAAATACAAGCTTCTTAAAATAGGATCTTAGGTGGTTACACACCTAGGGACCACCTCTATGGTTATCCCTCCTATAAATCATATCAATAGCCTTGAAGACTAAAATTCCTGAAAGATCATTAAATACATCACTTTTCAATAGTTAAACCCACCTAAAATCCTCACCTACTAGTGTAATCTAATGTCTATGGATGTCTAGATTTGAGCATTAGGTCCCTTCCTTAGAACACCAATATCCACAACAAATCCACATCATTCACTGCTCCCAACATCTAACTAGTGTCAGTATGGTTCTTGAAAATGGATCACTCAAAGGTAGTTGAATATGCTTCCATCTCTTTATTAGAATCAATATAAATAAAAATGCTAAATAACAACAATTGATTTTCCCTTATCTCCTCATTGATGTTAGTGTAGGTCCTAACACTAGGACAAACAAAAGTAGCTTAATATACCCATATTATATCTATTAGGAACCACATGTTAGGAACCACATGCATTAAAATGCATAATAATACAATCACATAATAAGGTCAACACAAATGTATAATATCTGTAGGTGATCCATATATGATGTGACAATTTATCTTGGTGATATATATATATATATATATATCACCAACATAAAGTGTCACATCATTTAATAACAAACTCAAAATCATCCTTAACACAGGAAACATCAGAAAACATCATAATGTCCAAAATGGGGTGCTACATAAATCCCTTCCCCATGTCAAATATTGGTGGGATACTTACTGTGTACAAATTCCCATAGATTTCGAATTATATGCAACATAACTCAATCTAGGGGGAGATTTGGGAAACAAATCGAGTATTTCAATGTTGGAAATTATGAAGATCAGTACTCAAGATGGATGACCTATCACCTTGTGCCAAGGTAAAGACCACCTTGTGTTCGAGTAATACCATTGTGTTTCATACCTTATGCACAAATGAGCAGGCACAATTGGTTCTAAATACAACAATGACATACATAGATACATCCAAACATAAATCGAGTTTCTTGAAATCTCTTCACTAGAAGCCACTTAGGGCTATGTCATCAATATTAACAAAAACTTTGGCACAAGGGTAAGAAAGATCTTGGGGTCAAAAATATGTGGAAACATAAGCGTAAAGGTGCCCTAGACCTTAGAACAAAGGACAAACCAAAAAATAAAAACAAGAAATTAAAGAACACAAGGAATCACGATGTGACACCCATAAAGCCCTTGGTGCAAAAATGACAAATGGCATACTGGACAATGATTATTGGCCAAGATGTAAGCCTTGGCCTCTAAGTCAGCCCCAATGCCCCCATATCCCATAGATAAAGGGAAAAATTATTAGCATGCAACCTATTGTTACTATCACCATAAAAAATGTCCAACCAGAGGAACCCCTGGTGCCTGAGTAAGGTGGGAACCCTTGCCACTCAAAGATGTGGGTGAAGCGAATAGTGTTGAATTTCATTCTAGATAAAAAACAACCAAAAGAACCTAAATTCAATGTAGATTGGAAAGAAGATGAAGATTCCAATGACATTGGACCCCCATCCATACAAGACATTTGTATTAAGTGTTCTTTTAGGACAACCAAATATGTAGGGTTTCGTGTTGTTTCCAACTCGAGTAATGTTATTCTCACCATGGGGATCACTGCAGAGTGATACTAGAGGTAACCCCAACTACCACAATATTTCTAATCATTTCTAAGTAGTGTAGGAAGATAATTTCTTGCACTAGGAGGTTGGTCCTCCTCATGGTCTAATCAAAAGGAGCAAAGAAAATCATGACAACCACTAAGGCTTCTACAAGAGGTCCCTCTATGCAGCACTTCCATGTAAATTAGTGGGTGTAAGAAGATAAACATGGATTCAACTCACCTGTATGAGTACTTATATGATGTTAGTGAAAGCATGCAATTGATTTAACACTAAGTGCCCCTAATCCACCCAATGGCCCTATATACATATGCTCTCTTTTGGAGAACAAAGAGAGGAAATATTAGATTCAAGTGTTGATACATAAAGACAAAAGTCAAACAAGCCTCTTGGCCCACAAGCCTCCCTATTGCATTGGATCAAAAGAAGGATAATACATGGAAACTCTATATTGACTATAGAACCTTGAACACAATCACAATTAAAAATTGGTTGGCCCAGATTTGTGATATGCTTGATCAACACAAAGACGCCATGTTTTTCAACAAGATTGACTGTAAGTCAAGTTATCACTTAGTGCCAATTGATCTAAGTAATGTGTGGAAGAAAGCGAAGGAAAGTCTCTTTGAGTGGTTGGTCATGCCCTTTGTTATGTGGAATTCTGCCCTACGGATAAGTCAAAATTCCCTTAGACTAAAGCAGACTTTAACTAACTCTAGGCTAAGAACAAAACAAAACAAATGCTACCTTGAATCCCTAGATTTAACAAACATCTCAGGATTAAAATGCTAAAGAGAATAGAAGGGGTTTAACTGACCTTATGTCCAAATGCTCGTTTTTGGTATTTGCTCCAAGCTCCAAGTCCTCACAAGTAAACCTGTTAAAATGGAACCAAAACACAAGTATGCACTATTCTCTAGCAACCTGAAACATGAGTTAGGATCTAAATCTATGAAAGATACAAATCATATGATTAAAACAAGATTAACACAAATGATTTGGGAAAACAAGACAAGTTATTCCATTACAACTTGAAGATTACTTACAAAGGGTGCTTGATGTCCAAGCCAATCCTCCAACTCCAAGTGTCTTCTCCTCTAGCTATCCCCACAATGCTGCAAGACCATAAGTTTGGTGCTCTCAAGAGTCCTCCCCTTTTTCCAATGGCATGCCTCTCTTTTATAGTGAATGGTGAGGTTAACCAAGAAGAGAGATGGGTGGATCTAAGGAGGGATAAGTGGATCAGGGTTTCTAATCGAAGGAGATGAGTTGAGATCGAATCAAGGAACCCAATCTTCCATTATCTTCGAATCTTCGAAAATCCAAAATCCCACAAGCCAAGGGCAAAAAGCTATTAAAAGGGTACCGTGTTTTGCAAAGTCTGCAGAACGCGGCACTGCCGCGCTTTGAGGAAAAAGCAGAACGCGGTAGTGTCTAGTACCGCGTTTTGGGAAAATAGCAAGGCGCGGTAGTGTGTAAAAATAAAGTCCAATGTGGGTCAAAACTTGCCAGGGTGGATTCACCTTCAAGGTTGACTCATCATCTGTCTCTTCTGGATGGTTTAAAACAGTAGGGAAAATGTCGTCAACTTGTTTTGTGATGGGGATGCGACACCGACACCGTGAAATATAGAGGTATAACAGATGCCCCCTAAAGTGTGAGGTCAGAAGGGATTGATGGCCGAAAGACTTTACGAATATAATGTGAAGAGATAGCATCGAGGAGAGCGACACGGAGCTGAAATAGAAACAAAGTGTTAGATATACCACCGAGGCGGGCATTCCCATGCTCGGAAACAAATGACTCAAAGCATGGCTGCCGACCAATACATTGCAGATCCATGAGTACTGAGATAATGTAAACTGTGGACAGATCATGGCTACTATGAACAATCGTAGATCCATGAGACAATAACGACACAGCCACGACCAATACAATAAGTGGATCTGTGTGACAATACAAGAGACATCTCCATCGCAGCCTGGACGCAGTCAAGATACAGTGATGCGCCCAGGGTCTTCTACCCGATCGCATAAAGATACGAATCTAACCATGTGATTACAAGATGTTGAAGTCGAACATGGAAGAAACCATTTGATTACCGGTCAATGATGTGGACCGTTAACAAATGTGAGGGAGATCACCAATAATGACAATGATTCCCAAGGTATCAATAGTACATCTCAACGAAATGCGAATGAATGAGTTGATGTCGAGCATCCGAGAGATCGCTTGATCACAGGTCAATGATGTGAACCTACTGTCAAACGCGAGGAAACCTGCCATTGAGGCATGCAGGTACCAAGGTACTAATGGTTGATCTCTAAGTCTAATTCCCGGATAGTGATTTGGTGTCGACAGGAATAGACTCATCGAAGGTGGGCCATGATGATTCCCACATCATCGACACGAAATCGGCACATATGATAGGATGATGAAGCAATGGAGTATGTACTGACACAGCAGAGGCCTGACACAATGAACGACTAGATACAATGCAACCCTTTGAACATATAACGGCATGTAACAAGACTTGGCAGCAGGGATTATTGATAACTAGAGGATAGACACCGGATGAGCGGACTCGTGGCCAGGGAGACGACCCATGATGATGACTATGACTCAATGAAAGACGGATACCCAAATATAGACAAGAGATGGACACATGCCATGTTCAAAGGTAACGACTGACAAGCTGCCATAGATAAACTTGACTTGTTTCCCCATATTTCCCCGACATGATGGACGAGTACCTCTTTCTTGTTTTACGAGCTTGAAGAGGATAATAGATGCTCGGTGTAGCTCATCTTGTGGATGAGTCCAATCTCACATGTTTTACGAACCTGAGAAAGGAGGGGTTCGTCCCAAAGTGGGTCCTTCGATGTTAATATTTTAATGAGCCCAAGGAAGGAAAACTCGATAGTTTTTCATATTTAGAGAGCCTGAAAAACTTAAAGGAAGCTCCATATGTACTTTTTCGTAAAATTTAGTCCCTCGATCCCGAAAAAGTGTAAAACAATTCCCGAGAGAACTCTCCCAGCCGAGATTGATTGAGGTATACCTTTCTCGTAAATAGTCTAGACGGGCCGAAAAAGGGGTAACCTATCACCGAATAGACGACCTTTCAAATACTTTTACAAGTGTGAAAGAGTCAAGATCACTTGGCAATCTTTTCAATTTTAAGGAGTTTGAAAAGAGCTTAACTATGGACTCCTATGGTCTTTTTCGTAAATTTTAAATTATTCTGGTCCGAAAAAGAATAAAATACAACCAGGATAATACTTTCCTCATCGTTTAACGAGCATGAGTAAAGCTGACCGTACTCGACACCGTTTACTTGTGTTTGACAAGCACGACACAGGTGTGAAAGCGCTTGGAATCTTTTTCAAGTTTTAAATCCAGAGCACGAAAAAGATAAAGTGGGCTCAATATGAAGGTCAAATTACGAATAAACACCAGTATGAATGCATCCCTTTTCTACCGCAGATCCTGTCAATAAATGCTCAATAACCGGGCATTAGCAATGCGAACAAGGGTTTATTTATTTGAAATAGTAATTAATTAAAAAAATGTAAAAAAAAATGCTATATAAGGTATGGTAAAAATAGAAATTACTATTCATTTGTGCTTTTTACCCAAAGGAGACATTTTTACCCATTTTGGAGCAAAATTTCAAGGATCGATACCGAGAGTTCTGGGACACCATTTCGACTGCCGTCTGCGCCAGGTAAGAGTGCTTGAGCCCCTCTTTCATTTCATGCAAGAAATTTTTACTTTCACCAGGGGAAAATTAATTTTTTGGCAAGCCCTTTTGGGCAAAAATCGCTCACCGTACTACCGCACGGGGGCCCTATCGAAAGGCGCGGTACTGTTGAACAGTTCCGCGCTGTAACCCCAAAATGAGGTGCGGCACTGTGGACTGCCGCGCGGTAGGGTGTCCTCCAGGCGCGGCACGTGCAAAATTTAAGTTCAAAAAATTAAATTTTCTCCCATTTTTTGCTAGAAGTAAGTTGTTAAATAGTTACTAATTGCTTTGTTTGCCTTTTTGCAGGGATTTGCAACTTATTTGGAGCAAAATGGTGAGTTGGAAAGAGAGGGAGCACGAAGCGGATGATTTTGCAGCCGAAAATGACTTACCAACCGTGACCGCATTGCGAGAATGTGGTTTGCTAAAAAATTTCAAGACCAAAGGGATACGCCAACAATCTAAGCTCCTTACTCACCTTGTTCAATTGTGGGACCCCGATATCCAAGCTTTCCGAGTGGGAGAGCATGTGCTTGAAATCCAACTTGAAGACATCTACTTCCTCACGGGCCTCTCAAAAAGAGGGGCCCGGCCGAATTTTACCGGGTACACCGCTTCAGAATCAAGTACGGATGATTTGATTGCTCGATATTGTCAGGCGGGTTCAAGTAAGAAAAGTGGGAAAGTGGCCATAAAAGAGGTCACAAATCTTCCTTTTAAAACCTTGCTATTCACTATTACACGTGCAGCAGGAAGCGTGAGTCCACATCAGGCAACCCGCACGCAGGTGAATCTCGCAGCAGAGTGCATGGGAGGAACAGTTTTCAACTGGTGTGATGCAGTGTTGTCCAACATGAAGGAACAGGTGCACAAATGTAGAACTGGGAAAAATACCCAGTTTGGGTATGGGAGCATCCTGGTTACTTTCTTTCTGGCAAGAGTGCCATTACTGCGTCCACAGATATCTATGCATCCTCGTCCACCTACTGAGCCATGGATGGCTCGATGGAGTGACTACGCTGGACGCCTTGGGGGACCTCAGCGGCTAGCCTTTGGAGAGGACTTTTTCTCTTGGCTAGAGGAGCAGATAGTCATGATCGACGACTATCCCTATTCAGGGGTAGATTTCCGTGAGGATATTGACTTGGCTTTGCCAGAAGATGATGACTGGGACAACTCTGGTATGACCTTCATGGACATGTATTTTTCTTTTTGAATATTTAATTTTTAATGCTTTTTTAGAATGTGTAAAAGACTTCTAATGTATATTCGCATGCATGTTGCAGATCGTGGACCACAGAGGCCAGCTGGATACTCTCCACTACGCCGTGGCGGTGTAGATCGTCAAGCTGATCCTGTCGAAGAAGAAGATGAAGACGAGGCAGGAGGTGTCCGGGACATTGAGAGGAACCTGCAGGGATTGACTCATGGTATCCCTGCTATGCAGATGGATGACGTCCCTTACCCCCTCCAGCGTCATACTGTAGGTGTACCTGGTCGTATCAGTCGACTTCTTCGCAAGGTGGTTCAAGCTGTGATGTGTTACCACCAGCAGCGGGAGGAGTCCGATGAGGGACATGATAGGTCTCCTAGATCTCCATAGATGGTCTTTCGATCTTTTTGCGGCATGTACACGATATGTAGGCTTTGAGGGCCAATTTTTTGTATATGGGATTTGATCCCCAATTTTGTCTTTGACACAAACTTTATGTATTTGGAAAGAACACTTTTATATACAGTGATACGGACCTATTTATGATCTAAATATTTACAATGACTTGCGCATTTTATTTTTTATGATGTGTTTATGTATGGGCAAGATGCCAATCCAAAATGTAATTAGCCAATGAATCGGCAATACAATTGAATTCTCTCGGTATGTGTTGATATGTGATAAAATCAAATGACCGTTCCAAGAGGCGTACTCTTCGAAATAAACGAAGCAATGTAGGATCGCGAACTGTGTAAACACGATTTAAATGAGAAACCACGAGTTGGGAGTCTAAAAAGACCGATAAGGAGTCAATCCTGAGTGAAGCAACCTCTGTCAAGAGACCAATGACTGCATGGTACTCTGCGATATTGTTGGTTGCGGGACCTAAACAATTGGCTCCTGAGGAAATTAACTCGCCAGTGGGGGAATAGATCACCCATGCTGCGGAAGCGAGATTCCGGGTATGTCGGCTTGCACCGTCAGCGAATCCAAAGTAGGTAGACATCTGCGCATAAAGGCACGAGTCAAAGTAAGAGTAGATACATGAGGTCCACGCGCATACTAAAAATAAATCAAAAAGCAAACTAAGTACATTATGTACAAGAAGTAACCCGCGTGGGGTAACCTCACGCGTAGAAACGCTTGAGGTATAGCCCGTTACGGGGCCGTGCCAATGGCGTACCATCACAATCGACTAGTTCATAGGCTCCTTTTTCTAAGACACGTTTTACAATGAAGGGGTCGTACCACATAGATTCAAGTTTACCTTTACCAAGCTTATCATGCATCTGATCATATGTAAGTACGAGGTCACCCTCATTGAAGATCCGAGGTTGAACGGATTTGTCGTATTGAGCTTTGACGCGTTTTTTGTGAGCTTCATTAGCCAAAGCGGCGTCGCGGCGGGTTTCATCTAGCTTGGCTAGGTATAGAAACCGTTCTTCTTCGGAAGTAGTGTGTGGAAGTAGCTCTATGGCTATCTTGAGTGATGGAATTTCACATTCAATCGGAAGAATGGCTTCCAGGCCGTACACCAATTGAAATGGTGTAAACCCAGTAGCACTTTTCACTGAGGTTCGGTATGCCCACAGTGCTGAGAACAGAGCTGAGTGCCAATTGGATTTTTGGGTACCCACAATGCGCTGAATCATTCGTTTCAGGACCTTATTGATGGCTTCAACTTGGCCATTAGCTTGTGGGTAATACGGGGTTGAGTTTTCGTGGCGAAAACCCAGTTTGGCACTTAGTTCTTCGATCATATGATTCCTAAAATGGGAACCATGATCGGTCACAATAGACTGTGGGACACCGAATCTAGCTATGATATGATTGAATATGAACTGCGCTGCTGTTTTGCCGTCTTCAGCATATGTAGGCATCGCTTCAACCCATTTTGTAAAATAGTCCACAGCTACTATGACATAGCTATGCCCCCCGGCTGAAGTGGGCTTACAGTGCATAAAATCAATGCCCCATTTGGAGAAGGGGCCGACGGCAATGACAGGATGGAGTGGAGCAGGATGCGAGCGCGCTTTGCTATGAAAGAATTGACATGGCGGACACTTCTTGACTGTTTCAATGCAGTCTTTGAAAATTGAGGGCCAGAAGTATCCCGCTCGCAGTATTTTCTGGGTCGTAGCCATCCCAGAGAGATGACCACCACATGCTCCAGCGTGGCAATCATTGAGAACGCGTTCCGCCTCATCTAAGGTCAAACAGCGTCGAAGGACAGTGTCGACACCACGTCGATACAAAGTATCGTTCACGATAAGGTAATATTTTGCGTGATGTCTGATACGTCGTCGTTCATCGCGGGTGAGATTGGGACGGAAGCGTTGGGTTTGGAGATATAAGAGAATATCCCCATACCACGGATCAGACGTGCTAATGAGGAACAATGATTCGTCGGGAAGAGAATCAATGGGCTCGGATTGCTCAGTAGCACGGGGCAGGTGACAAATTAACTCAGTAAAGACCAGAGATTTTTTAGACTTGGCTTTGACAAATTCCAAGTCAAACTCTTGAAGGATGACAATCCAACGGGAGTACTTGCCCCCAAGCACTTGTCGTGTGAGGATATAGTACATTGGATTGAAATCGGCGATGACGGTGGTCCGGCGGAGTAAGATGTAGTGACGGAATCTATGGACAGCAAATACTGTTGCCAGAGCCAGCTTTTCAACATGTGAGTAGCGAGTTTCAGAGTCGAGAAGACTCTTGCTGAGATAGTACACCACATGTTCTATGCCGTTGTGGTCTTCTTGGACTAACACCATACCAATGGTGGAAATTGAGGCTGCGAGATAAAGGATGTAGTCCTGTGTGTAATTGGGGGGTTGAATCACAGGATCTTTGGTTAAGGCTGCCTTTAAATTATCAAAGGAGCGTTGGGCTTCATCATCCCATATGAAGGGAACATTCTTCTTGAGAAGCCGCATGTAGCCTTTTGTTATCTCAGACAGATTACAGATAAAACGGCGTAGAAAGTTTGCATGCCCTTGCAAACATTGAAGTTCTGGAATATTGGTAGGTGAAGGCAGGGCTATGATAGCTGCTACCTTTGCGGGATCTAGACGTATCCCGTCTTTGGAGACTATGAAGCCCAAGAGTTTTCCGGCTTCTACACAGAAGACGCACTTATGCGGATTCAAACGTATATTGTAGCGCCGGCACCTTTCGAAAATGGCACTCAAGTGATCTGGATGTTCTTCCCGAGTTCGAGAATGAGCGGGAAGGTCATCGAGATATGGTTCTACGATATGTTTGATGTCATGAAATGCGTAGGACATCGCCCGTTGGAAAGTTGCCCCGGCGTTTTTGAGGCCAAAAGGTAACTTCCGATATGCAAAGATCCCCCAAGGGCAGATAAAGGTCATTTTTTGCTGGTCGGCTGGGAGGATATCGATCTGATTATAGCCAGAAAAGCCATCCATAAATGAAAAAATAACACTTCCGGCACAGTTATCGATGATCTGGTCAATAAACGGAGTTGGGTAGTTGTCCTTGGGACAAGCTTTGTTCAAATCACGGTAATCAACACAGACTCTGATCGTTCCCTGTTTCTTGGCTACAGGGACGATGTTGGATACCCATTCTGTCAATGGGACAGGATAGATAAAACCAGCACGCAAAATTTTTTCAACTTCTGCTTTAATGGCGGCTGCCTTACGAGGATGAACGGGTCGAAGCTTTTGCCGAACAGGTCGGGCGCCAGGGAAAGTTGGAATTTCGTGGACCACAATCGACGGGTCGATTCCTGGCATCTCTTCATAACTCCAAGCGAAAACATCGCGGAAAGTTTTAAAGTAGGCATTATAGAACTCCGTCTCGAGAGGAGTACATGTTTTTCCAATGTGTACATTTTCCACGATACCAGGCTTTACTGAAATGTCGATGGGAGTGGTTGCCATAAGATTGGCCAAGTTGCCTTCAGAAAATACTTCGTCGAGGGAAGTGGGGAACTTGGTTTGAACCATCCCAAGTGAAGCACTGGATTTGGTGTTAGGCTCAAGTGACTGAATGGTGGGGAATGAAGATCGATGATGAAAATCTCCCCATGGTGGCTCATTACCGCACATAACCTCTATGATTGATTCGTCGGTGGGAAAAATCAAGTTGAGAGGATCAAACAATGGTGGGTGTGTATGAGTTTCAGTCGAGAGCTGTGCCACTGTGTGATCAGTAGAACAGTCGACCCAATCTGTGGCTGATTGGATCGCGTCATATGCTGCAAGGTTTCTGTTCAAAGGCATGGAATTGCCATAGCCTTGGATCTGAGTAGGACTCGAGATCACCCATGAATCATCGGGCGGGGTGACATGCGACGAAATCATGTTGACTGGTTGAAGATGGGTTCCCAGCTCTGGAAAAACTCCAATGAGGGATGAATCCTTCATGAGACCAACACCTATGTCTTGGAACCGGTATCGAGGTTGATCCAATAACGGAACGGTATTGGCGGAGTTCGGATGGGAGTCTGGGATACAGTAATCCAATTGATCAATAGTGACAATTTTCCCTTCATGAGGAAATTGTACAATCCGGAAGACTGTAGATGCTATAGCAGTCATGGCATAGAACCAGTTCCGACCAAGTAAGAGGTTGTAATCCAAAGGTGCATCTACGACTTCGATGTGTACGGATACTGTTTTGCCCCCCAGTTCAACACCGATTGAGGGGATGAGTCCGTATGGTTGAAAACCATGTCCATCAAACGCTCTAAGAGTAGTGGGAGAAGTTGTGACCTCAGGCGAGCCGAGGGCTCTCCAGCAGTTCAAAGACATAATCGACGTGGAAGCACCCTCATCTAACACTGTGCGGTGGATAACATTTCCACGGATTTTCGTATGCACCTGGAAGGCTAACTGGTGAGAAAGCCTAGGTTTAGCGTGCTCCAGGTTAAACATGATGGAGTTTGAAGTATCTGGGTCCAATGCCCCCAGTGATGAAAGTAGGGTTCTACGCTGCGTGGGGCAGTGTTGGAGAACCTCGAGAGTTGACATAGCGCAAGGTGCTTGAGCCAAATCTTCAACAATGTTGTAGTTTTGGGCAGCTCGCGCATTCGGATTGAATGTCGCCTTTCGTATGGTGCCCTTGGGTGGGCGTAGCACTGTATCCATAAGTGGTCTCTCGATATGGAGATGACCATTAGGGGGGGGAATAGGAATCGGATCTTCAACAGGAGACTTGCCTTTGGCTGTCTCCGATTGTTTGTTTGAACTTGGAGGATTGTCATACGTCTTTGAACGAGTGGTGATATTAATCTCCTCATTACTTGTCATTAGGATTTCGCGGTTTGTGGACGTCTCTCCACGGGAAGGATTGGTCGGGTTGCTCCCTTGTGGGGATTCTTGGGCAACCATTTGCTGTTGCTGTTGGGGGAAAGGGTCAGTTAGCACTGACGGTCGAGAGGATCCTTTAACGAACTTATGGACCTCGTCCTTGTAGGGACAGTCACGCGTATAATGATCATCTTGACAAATCAAGCAGGGAAACTTAGCTTTCCGACGTGGTTTTTGGTCATTCTGGGTAGGTTGTGGTTTGGGGTTCTCCTGCTGGTTCTTCTTGGGTTTACCACGATTGTTTTTCTTCTTTCCTCCGGATGGTTGTGATGTAGATTGGACTGCATTCACTTCGAAGGAGACAGCAGGAGAGGTGGAAGCTTTTGAAGCGGCCTGGGTAAAAGCGGGGGAAGCAGAAGCTTGTTGCCCCGTCGAGTTGGTAGCAGGCTGAGCTTTGACTGAACCAACAATACCATCAATGGGTGGTTCAGTGGTAGGCTTTGTAGGATCAGTGTGAACGCAGGAGGCATGTGGAAGAAGTTCATGTAAAGTACCGGATTGAGTATATACTAAATCCATGTATTGTGCTGCCGAGATGGCTTGTTCTTCCGTAACTGGTCCGCGCATAGCAATATCTCTGGCTATGGGAGGCAAAAAGGATTTTGTAAACCAATCAGCAAGTAGCTGATCTGGAATAGGTGCCTTTATTAGCCTACGGCGTCTTCGCCACTCATGGATGTGATCCGAAATGTGTGTGGAAGTGGTTTGACGCAGTGAAGTTAGCAGTTCTGTTCCAGTCTCATACCGGATGGGAAGCTGGAAATGTGTCAGAAACTGCATAGCCAAAGTGTTGAAATCACGAAAAGAGTGCTGTGGCAGCTCGATGTACCATTTTGCTGCCGTTCCGGTAAGCGTACGTTGGAAGAGCCGAAGTCGGATGGAATCATCCATCAAGGAGTTGGATGAACACCAAAGATGGAATGTCATCACGTGGTTCTTGGGGTCTTCCCCGGGCTTAGCATCGAACTTGGGAATGTCCGATGGTAGTTTGGCTGGGATAGGTGGCCAGTGAGGTTCGTGCCATATAGGATCGTTGATAAGCCTCGACAAATCCGGTAAGTCAAGTGTGGCCAAGAAGGGAAGTTGACGGTTGGTCTGCGGGTATGAGTAATAACCATGCGGTGCAGAGAACCCTGGAGGGCCCTGCATAGCATGCTGCTGTGTGTTATACCCATATGTGTTTCCCGCGGGATACTGTTGGAAGTTCTGCGGATAGTAAGCCATCTGGTTAACCGGTTGATTGTAAGCAACCGGTTGGTAAGTGTTCTGCTGAGTGGGTATAGTACCCTGAGGCTGTTGATACCCAGGAATGGTTGCTGTTCCTTGTTGGGGAAAAGTTCCTTGGAATTGTTGTGTTCCAGGGATGTTGCCACCATACTGTGTAAGTGGAGGATTTCCCATAGCAGGGTTGGGGGGTGGCTGCGACGGAGGTGTCCATGGAAGACTCATTCCTGCTTGAGGAACGAGTGGAAATTGAAGTGACGGGTTCCATGGAGTTGTAGCAGCCGAAGGGTAAGGGAAACCAGAATTCAAGTTGGGGGAAATCTGAGATTGCCCCCCAGCTTGGTTCCAGTTTCCAAAAAGTGAGTACCCCCCACTCTGTTGGATTTGATGATCCCAAGAAGGAAGCATGCCTGACGGGGGTTGTTGAGAGTAAAGCCCGGTTGGAATACCGGAATAAGGTTGCCCACTGCCAGGTGGATTGTACATACCAAACTGAGTAGATACTGCTGGTTGGGAAGCTTGTTGGATCGAGCCAATAAGTTGTCCGCCAGCAGTTAGGTTGGATGGCCCTATGTGAGGAGGCTGTAGACTGGAAACTGGGTTCCCAGCAAAAGGTTGTCCTCCAACTGGTTGGGTTGATGGCCCACCAGTTGGAGGTTGTTGACTGACAATGGGGTTTCCAACAAAAGGTTGTCCCTCAGCTGGTTGGGTTGATGGCCCACCAGGGAGGGTTTGTATGTTGGAGTTAGGGACCATTGCAGTCGGTTGTCCACCTCCTGAAATAGTATAAATGGTGGCTGAAGGTGATCCTCCGGTTGAAACGGAAGATCCAGCAGTATGACTAGGTGTTCTTCCGCCGCTAGCCAAATATGATAGCATGGATTGGCCAACGGCGCCAAAAGTACCAATTTGCGGAGGAGGTCGTCCATATTGGATAGGTGAGGACGGAGAAAAAACTGGGTTATCCCTCATAGAATGTGCACCAAACATTGGTGATGACAGCAAATGTGGGGAATTTAGCCCAGGGGTATCGGCGTCGTCCATAACGTGTTCAATGATAGGAGGACCAACGAGAACTGGGTCCGAGTTCATATCCTGAAAAAGATTTTGGGGATCCGGCAGGAACCTAGGTATAGTAAAGTCCGAAGGTCCTGAGCCGTCTGCAAAGGAGTGATGAAATTCTGTGCTAGACGGGACGTTGGGATACCTATAGTCAGAAGGACGAGAAACAGGGGGGTATCTAGACGCTGTCGAAAGCATTTGCTCTGTGTTGCGTCTAAATTGTGCTGATGCTAACGGAGAGTTCGCCAGGCTAACCATACTAGACTGGATGGAAGCCATGATTTCGTGTCCCGGTGGGATGTTGGGTAGATGTAAAGTGCGAGGTACGTTGCTAGAAGAACTTGTCTCCTGAGGATGAACACTGGGTGACATAGTAATAACAGGCGGAAATTCCGTCTGGGAAGTAATGAAGCCATAATCAGGTTCAAAAGGTGTGTCAGGTAGACGAGTATCTTCAATGATCTCAACGTATCCTCCTGGGACTGAAATTAAGCCAGGTATGTCCTGGTCGGACCTTTCTGTGGTGCCAATAGATCCGTCTATATCATCGTGAAAAGTGTCTGATGGACGGGAAGTGTTGGCATCCGGTAGAAGGATGACCTCTGGTCTAGTACTCTGGGTTGTGCTAGGTTCAGCTGCTGTAACTGTGTCCACTGTTACAGATAAATCTGGAATGACAGTGGGTGAGGTGACAGTGGAAGTCTCAGACATGCTAGTGGTTATGGAAGCTGCAATAGATTCTGAGACTATGCTGTGTGTGGCAGTTACGGGCGTAACTGAAGATGTTGTACGTATCGGCGGTGGGATGTTTCCTCGACCAGCACCGCGGCCAGGAGGAGCAGGAATGCGTGATGCAGGCGGACCAGAAGTCCGTGGTGGTGGTGGTGGTGGAGGGCTTAGGCCCTGTTGTCTTCGTGATCTTCGTTGTTGATCTGACATGATGACAGGAAAATGAAAATCGGGGGCAGTACCGTAAACAAAGAACTCAAAAACTCTAATGCAGCCGAGTGTGCAAAAGAGGAGCTATAAAAGCAAGGCTCACAGGCCAAAAAGCAAGCTCTAAAATCTATACTGAGACCGGTGTCTCAATAAGCGAGCTGATCAACAAAACTGGCCAGAATGCCAACAAGCAGTCCCTATAAAATAAAAAATGACCCTCTACAAAGATGAGATAGCAAGCAAACTCCTAACTAAGAGCTGGAGACCTCAACAGGCTGTATCCTTCGCAAGGTGATGAAATCCAAGTCGAACAATACAACATGAGAGACCGATATAAGAAGGATATCCCTCTACCGAAAGGGATCCTGGGTAAAAGAGCCCTAGTAGAATAGATACTAAGCCACCTCGTTCATGACACGTCGGAAAAGGTTTTGGGCACTTCAGCCTTCCGAAGAAGACAGCGATCGATGTTGCCTTAGGGCTAAGTGGAGTGCGGTATTCCACAGAGTCCGTCCGGTTCTCAATCTCGCGACCGTTTAACCCCTGAAAGTTGGAAACAGTCAGGAGGCCCCTCCACAAACTAGCTGTGACCGTGTCAATAAGTACTAGAGGATTTTAGTTCCCTAAAGACAACGACTATGTCTCAGATGAAAGTGACAAGGGGGAATTATTTTGATGCCTATCCCCGGTGTCCTACCTAACTACCAAATTCTTTTGATTTCCTCAAGTGAGGTTTAAAGTTGGTTTAATTAGGGTGATTAATTTTAGTGGCTGCCTTACTCAATCGGGTAGTGGACGTGAAACTTGATGGTGTTATGACGACTCAAACCATGCAAATGAGAATGAATCACAAACAAGCCTTTGTCTTCGATGAAATCTAGCTAAGGTAAAGATAGAGGTTCTTCGATCAAATATGCATAACAATTTTCACAAGCAATCAAAGTAAAAGATTTTTCTTTTCTTTTCGATTTATAAACAAAGCCAAACTGAAATAAACACTCTCTTCAATGCACTGATTTTACAATCTACAATGCTTCTATAATGAGAATTTCTATGGCAAAATTAATGGTTCATTTCCCTATGCAAAATACCACTAGACTTTTTCAATTTAAATAACAAAATTTTCTCTCAACCAATGATCTTTTTAATTTACTGAAAATGATAATGACAATATGACTGTAAAACTACAGTGTTCAGTAACAGCAGACAATGGTGTTGAGTTGGTTGTGGGGAAAAAGTCAAGTCAATGCAATCAAATTGAAAAATGACCAATATGTCAAAAGTGCCACTTAATTCAATCAATCAATCAAGCTCACAAACTAGGTAATAAGCAGACCATACAAACTGTAAATTAGCCAGAATGCTAACAGGCAACAGTAAAGACTACTTAAGGCAGAGAGGAACTCAGGAAACCAAGCAAAGAGAAAAAATTTAAACACTTGCAGACACTACCGCGGGTTATAGTCTGGATGAAGCGCGGCACTGTGTAAGTACCGCTCTGGTACTAAGGCCTAGGACGCGGTACTACCGCGCTGGAAGTGGTTATGAGGGCGCGACACTGTGGCAAGAGAGGAAAAGAGTGCAACTGGAAAAGAAAAAATAAAGTTTTCAGGGTTGTTGCTAACCCAGGGGACTCAGTAATTAAACAGGGAGATAAATCCTGCGAGGAGGGATGAATGAGGGTAAAAAAGGACCAAGATTCAAACTGGTTTGAAGTGCAACAAAAAACTCACAATTCATAGATAAATGACTGTGAATTAAAATCAATCAAGCAGTAATCAAAACCAGCGGAGTCGCCATTCTTGTTATGTGGAATTCTGCCCTACGGATAAGTCAAAATTCCCTTAGACTAAAGCAGACTTTAACTAACTCTAGGCTAAGAACAAAACAAAACAAATGCTACCTTGAATCCCTAGATTTAACAAACATCTCAGGATTAAAATGCTAAAGAGAATAGAAGGGGTTTAACTGACCTTATGTCCAAATGCTCGTTTTTGGTATTTGCTCCAAGCTCCAAGTCCTCACAAGTAAACCTGTTAAAATGGAACCAAAACACAAGTATGCACTATTCTCTAGCAACCTGAAACATGAGTTAGGATCTAAATCTATGAAAGATACAAATCATATGATTAAAACAAGATTAACACAAATGATTTGGGAAAACAAGACAAGTTATTCCATTACAACTTGAAGATTACTTACAAAGGGTGCTTGATGTCCAAGCCAATCCTCCAACTCCAAGTGTCTTCTCCTCTAGCTATCCCCACAATGCTGCAAGACCATAAGTTTGGTGCTCTCAAGAGTCCTCCCCTTTTTCCAATGGCATGCCTCTCTTTTATAGTGAATGGTGAGGTTAACCAACAAGAGAGATGGGTGGATCTAAGGAGGGATAAGTGGATCAGGTTTTCTAATCGAAGGAGATGAGTTGAGATCGAATCAAGGAACCCAATCTTCCATTATCTTCGAAAATCCAAAATCCCACAAGCCAAGGGCAAAAAGCTATTAAAAGGGTACCGCGTTTTGCAAAGTCTACAGAACGCGGCACTGCCGCGCTTTGAGGAAAAAGCAGAACACGGTAGTGTCTAGTACCGCATTTTGAGAAAATAGCAAGGCGCGGTAGTGTGTAAAAATAAAGTCCAATGTGGGTCAAAACTTGCCAGGGTGGATTCACCTTCAAGGTTGACTCATCATCTGTCTCTTCTGGATGGTTTAAAACAGTAGGGAAAATGTCGTCAACTTGTTTTGTGATGGGGATGCGACACCGACACCGTGAAATATAGAGGTATAACACCCTTCAGCTTTACTAATGCACCAACAATATTCATAAAGATGATAGATGATATTTTGTGGCCATTCACCAATTATTTTGTTGTCGTATACCTAGATGACATCGTCATTGTCAACAAAACATCAAAAGAATATATGAAGCACAATCAGTGAGCTTTGAGCACCTACGGAAACACAATCTATACACCAACTTGGAGAAGTGTTCATTTAGAATACACATAATTCATTATCCGAGGTACATCATGGATGAGTGTGGTGTGCATGTGGATCCACCAAGATCCAAATTCTCCATGATTTGTTAGCTCCAAATACATTAACAAAGCTTCACAACTTCTTGGTTATCATCCACTTTTGTCACAATTCATGTTGGGGTTCTCTCATATCCTTAGCCCTTGAGCTTGGTGACCATAAATTACTCCTTCCATTTATCTCCTAGTTTCCCACACCTTGCTTGTCCCATAGTCACTTCTAGGATTCAAAGAAAAGGATCTTTATCTGATTTTGAGGTTACATGCTCACCTCAATGCATAGTATAAAATAATTATATTTGTTTTTTGTCGATGTGTCTATGGACTTGTATAAAGCATACATTGCTTGAAGTTATCGTGGATTTGTGTAGTGTGTCTAGATGATGTTGTTGTATAATTGTAGTAGTGCATGTTAATTCAATCTATCTCTAGATAACTCTATCAAGCGAGCGAACCCCCTTTCATTATTTCTAATTTTGATGGAATGAATGATATTGATTAAATCATTAATTGGTAGTTATGCCCAGTACTACCTTAGCATTTTTTCGAATGAGAGAGAGAGAGAGAGATCATCACTTGGTTGTTAACATTTCAGTTATGTCTTCTATATGAAGGAAGAGTATGGTACCTCTTTTGTTTCAACTAGAGGTATTCACTTAACAACCCTCTTTGATCACCTAGGACCTAAGACACCTTCTCTTTCTTTTGATTAATTAAATTTTCTCCAAAAACAAGTTATTTTTTAAGAAGGGGAAGCACTACAGTGAAGGCGAAGTTTGTTTTTGCCGAGGCACAATGGAAAGAATTCAAGGCATTGAAGCATCACCTTTGCACGTCTTCATTGTTGATTTGGCCAAATCTAAAACAACCATTCAAATCGAGAAACATTCCTTAGATCATGTCATTGGTGTAATGCTCACACAGCATGGACATTTAATGCAGTAGTGAAAAACTCTTTGATAATATTTGTAGATACCTCACCTATGACAAGGAGCTTTACTCCATTATCTAGGGTTGTCGAGTAAAGCATTAGATTATGGTTAAAAATAAATGTTCATCCACCCTAATCACATGCATCTGCGATTTATGCATGTAGAACAAGTTGGAGAATCACTGCCATCAGAAGTTGTCCATGCACCTTTAAAAATTCCACCTAAACATCAAGTATAGAAAGGAAAGCACCAATATAATTTCCCACTGCCTCAAGGGACCTTCGCTTATGGAATTACCACAATCCTTTACTCTTGCAAACATGAAATTTTAGAGTGGCCCCATCTCTATGACAACAATCCTAGCATCATTTCTAAATACCTAACAATGGTCACATTGAAACAAGTTTTAGACTTTCATCTACAAGATGGAATTCTATGCTATCTAGGCCATGTTTGTGTTCCTTTAGGTGACCATGAGAAGATAACTTGGGAGGCACACTACATTCAGGGAAGAGACAATTTCGACATGGAAAAGATAACGATAGTGTTGCGGAGGTACTTCTACTACTAGATTTAAACATCTCATTCCACGACTGTTCCACAATTTTTTGCATCGAAAAAACTTCGGATACAACATGTGTTTTTTTAGATTTTATTCCAATGAAAAATGTGGAACTAACATCACTTCAACGCCAGTTAAACATCCGAAAAGATATGTTTCAAGTGTGGAACTAACGTTGGTTAAACATCTAAAACGCTACATTTAAAACATGGAACTAACGTCAATCAAACATCCAAAATGTTGTGTTTCAAGTGTGGAACTAATGTCGATCAAACATCTGAAAAGCTACATTGCTTACATGGAACTAAATTCTAACATCGATCAAACGTTTGATAAGCTACATTTCAAACATGGAACGAATGTCAATCAAACGTCCTATAAGCCATGTCTATAAATGGCTTGAACAAAAGAAAAACGTGCACATAACGTTGAAGCATCGTGGAATGAATGTTGATTAACCTGTAAAGAATCGACGTTAGAGTTATTCTATCGATATTCAACCCAAGCTACTCAAACGTCGAACTAACGTCGATTATATGTTGCAAACCTTGGAACAAACATTGGTTAAGCATCCGATAAGCCACGTTTATAAATTGCTTGAACAAAAAAATGTGGACCTATAAAGAAACAACTCGTAGTTATGGAACACATAACCCACAACCTTCTAACGTAACTTTACACCACACCTAGAGTTGCAACTCTTGTGTTACAACAACGCGAGTCATAGAACTTGTGTTGCAGTGAACGGGAGTTGCAGCTCTTGTGTTACAACAATGAGAGTTGCAACAAATGGGAGTCACAGCTCTCGTGTTACAGCAATGGGATTTAGTGCCTTAGGCCATTTCATTTTCCTTTGGCCTCGAACCATCGCATAGGCCCTCCATAGATAATATTTGGCAAATGAGTTGGATATGGTGCCTATTTTGAGGTTTAGAACACGAAGGATGGTTCTTGATGTCCAATTCATGTTTCAATGTGAACACCTGGGTTTTTGGGCCATGAGGCTTCTCACTGGGGCTCATAGGCCATCCATTGGGCCTTAGACCACCACATGGGCTCTATGAAGGGAATATTTGGCATGTGAGCAAGATATGGTGCTCATTTTGAGTTTTTGCACACTAAAGATGGTTTTCATAGCCCAAGGAATGGTTTAAGGTCAAAATACAAATTATTACACCATAACATTTTTTGTATGGCTCATGGGCCATGCATAGGTCCCTTAATGATCACTTGATTCCTACATAACGGATTCTTAAATTACAAGTGGGGTGTGATGTCCATTTTAATATTAACAACACTAAGAGTCGTTCTTGGTATCCAATATTTGTTTTTAGCTCAAAATATAGGTTATTAGGACTAGCAATTGCCTCTAGGGATCATGATCCATGGGCATTGTCTATAACACCACGCAAGTCCTAAATGGGGAACCTTTAGCTTATAACACATGGTCACCATTTTGAGTATTATACACACTATGGATTGTTCTAAAAGCCTATGCAATGTCTAGGGCCAACATATAGGGTCTTATGCAATACGATTTTCTATTGAGATTCATGGCCATGCATATGGCCTTGACCCATCCCCAATCCGTGAATTTCCTAGTAAGGGGAACACTCGATGACCTTGATCGTGTCATATCGAGCCATATAAAAGTTGATCATGTGGATTCCTATCTCTTCAAACCATCCTCAACTCTTCAAGATGTCCTCTTCCCCAATCCAAACATGGGGTTCATCGTATTCTCAAAGCCAAGCAAGGTACTAGCCATTCCCCCTAAGTTTTTTCCAAACACCCAAATGCAATTTCAGTGTACCCGCTTCAATTTTTCATGCAACTAAGATTTTTTTCAAATCCACAAATGCGGTTTCAAAGTACCTACTTCAATTTTTCCAGGCAATTGATTACTTGAGTATGTTTTGGTTACAGCAACAACATCATCCTTTGTGTGGTAAGCAAGAGCAACTGATATTTTGACAACCACTAGACTCAATGAAGCAGGAAGAAAATACAGAGAACCCTGAGGGTGATGAAGAAGAAGCAAATCCTCTTTCCAGACCAAGGACTCCTACTCAGGATCATCAATAGCCCTAGAATTAAATGATGTGGGAAATTAGAATCCATCACATGGTGAACAACGCTATGCAAAGGCAATTCATCACATTCATCCCTTGTCATTGATGACGCTTCCACTTTGGCTTACCAGAAAGCATCGAATTAATGGGATGTAGTAGGTAGGATCAAGGGTCATGAAAGGCATTGTGAAAGTGATAAAGGTGAGAAAATATTGATAGAAGTAATTAAGGGGTTACTAATGATAAAGATGGATATCGAACAACAGTCAACAATGGGTACATATATCTATCATTAATATATAGAGTGATATAGAGACATAAGTCATGTAGAGATGGATATGCTCCAAGGATAGATCATCTAACCACCATAATGAAGAAAATGATGGCAAGTCTCCCAATCAAGAACCAGAGTTTAAGGAGCATCTAGGTCCATTTATCAGTCTATCATAGAAGGTACCTTTTTCCGCGTTCCAAGTATCCAAAAGAGCAAAAGGTGGAAACAATAGTAGCAGTTGCAAACCCAAATGGAATAGACATACCTCTAGTTACTGTTGTTACATGAAATAGATCACCCAAAGATCAGGCCTTGATTTAGCATAGGTGACGCTAAGTCCCAAGATTAATATTCCATCAAAATCACCGACGATATGTGTCTTGTCTGATTGCTTTTTGAGACATGCCATTTGTATGGTGAGATTGGAATGGAGTTATGGTGGGAGGATTAATACTCTACCAGCCTTACCAGTGAATCAAGGACTCCTAGGCAGTTGGGAAGCTTATGTTGTTTATGCAAACAAGCCCTGGTATTTTATAGTAGGTTTAATAAATAAAATGGCTCAATTTACGTCACCAGTCAACCAAGATCGCATTCGTAGTGATCCAGTCTTAGGTTGTTAATGATTTTTTCAAACAATACCCTTGCATTTTATGTAAGGCTTTTACTAAACAAAGATTGCTTGATATCCCCTCAGCCTCACCATTGAAGGAAGGCCCTCTTGTAAATGATCTAATTTTAGGTAAATATGTTTTCTACAAACAAAACCCTGATATGAAGGTAAATAAATAAACACATGGCTTACAAGCTATATCTCTTTAGCTAGTAATGTCCAATCTGTACAATGATGATTGGGTTTAACTACCCATTTAGATTGCTTTGATCTTTCAAGCATTAAGTTATAGCTTCTAATGACCGTGTTCTAAGAATTTGATGGTAAAGCTACCTATGGTATTTGATATTTTGATTGTTGTATTTTTTAAATTGTCTTCACATTGGGTGACAATAGTCCTATATTCCCTTATAGCTTATTTGTTGAATATTGTAACTTCAAAGAATATTATATTTGTACTTTATTATTCCGGAGATGTTTCATTCCTTCGTGAAGATCTTATTGTATATCCAGAGATGTTTATTCCTCCGTCGGAATGTGATAACTTGGGTTATTAGACTTCCCTAGTGGGGGTTGGCCCTGTATGTGTTATGTGGGTCAAAGGGTTGTTAGACCACCCTAGTGGGGTCGGCCTAGTCAGTTGTAATGGGGTGTTTAACCCAGTGGTAAAGTTGGGGCCGACCTAGTTAATATAAAGTGCAAGTCGGAGATGTGTATATATAGAGGAGGTGTGTTCCTCATTTTACACACTTCACTCACTTGAAATACAACGCACTTGTGAGAGAGAGGTATGCTATGGAGGAGGAGGAGATCATGTCTTCGGTTTGCATCTTTGAATATTGCTAGTCATCTATATTGAGGAAGCTTTGCTGGGTTTTCTACCCCATGAGGGTTTCCCAGGATAAATCTATGTCTCTTGTGTTTATGATGTGCTTGTTGTTTCTTCAGTGATCATGTATATGCTATTATTGTGAAATGGAATGTAATGCTGATATTTTTTGTCTTAGCATATTGAATCTTAACATGGTATCAGAGATAACCTAAAGGAATGCAATGTATGGCACTTACGACACTTGCTTCACTTGCGACAATTTGAAGGTTTGGGTTTTATATAGAAAAAACAAGTCATCGTGGAACTTTCACTATAAATCCATTTCTGCGAAGGTTCAGGATTTGAAAAGTTTACAAGTCGTAGATAACATCCCCATGTACCTTGTGTCCAAAGGGAACCCTCATGTTCATTGTACTTTGTGAGTTATGATCAGTACAAGTTAGGATTCCTGCCTCTTCTAGATCTCAGTCATAATCAGGTGACCTAGGAAAAAAGGTCGTTACTTGGGCTAGGAAGATCCAAATGAAATTTCGTAAAAAGTGACAGGTAGTACACAGACTGTACTATCTCAAGAACCGTTTTTAGAGGCCGAAGTTGAACCAGTGACACGTGGCATGCCGTACAAGTTCGCTCTCCTGTTTTATCCCATAAACAGGTCACGTTGCGACACTTGGCATAACTCTCTCTCATAAAATCCAATTGAGGTAAGACCTGTCAGGATGAAAAGATGACAGGTCAGGATACCACAGAAAAAAAAATTTCAGACCCTGTGGATCGAAAAGTTCATAGTTACAGCAGAAACAATCAAGTACATATTTCTGTCAAAACAGAATTATTTTTGGAGCACCTTCATTCATGGCTTCCGGAATTTAGGGTTTCGGAGAAAGTTGGAATTTTTGGAATCGGAGTCCACGGCTGAATGCTACTAAGGAAAATCGAAATTTAGAGACCAAGATCAAATTTTTTGGTTGGGTAGAAGACCAGGCTTGATCAAACCCCAGTTCGGGATTTTGATCGAAAAGATGGAAAATTAGGGCTTCAGCAAAAGTTGGAATTTTTTGAAGTCTGTGACCACGGCTGGAAGCTCCTAAGAAAAATAAGAGTTTAGAGCCTTGCATCGAACCTTCTGATTAGGCAGAAGGGTGGGCTCCATCAAACCCTAGTTCGGAATCCTGTCCAGAAGATCCAGAAGTTTCATAGGCAATTTTTGAGCAGTCAAATCTTTGGAGATTTCAAAATTGAAGTATGCAAGTTTGATCAGCTCAGCAAGATGCAGTTTCAGGGGGAGTTGAGGCTAAGGCCTTACATAAGAAGACTACAATAAATCTAGACAGGTATGACTTAAGGAGATGCAGGTATGTCTTGAAATCTGATTTTTGATTAACTTCATAATATGTTTGTCTTCATATTATTCAGGTTAGTACAATCTCGATTAATGTTAGAATTGTCTTATCACCCTAATAAAAGTATGAAGGCATGTGAATGATAGAAGACATTGATTGATTAGGGTTATATGATTGTAATAATGCACTATGGTGTTGTATGAGGTTGATGTTGACTGCTAACAAGATATAGGTACATCACGAAAGACAAATCAAGTTCCATGACCATGACAACATGAAGACAAAGACTCCTCCATAATCTTTGATCACTTACGAGGTATGTATGACTTTGTTCTATTATGAGATATGCAGGTTCCAACACAGAATCTCTAAATCATTGAAGAGAACAAAGAAGATATTGATTAGGTATGTTAGACATAACTAAGCAGGTATACTAATCCAAGTATGTTTTCCTATGTCAAGTTGGAATCTTACCTTGTGTTAGGAACCCTTATATAAGTATACTTGGTATGATTGGTTATGATTATTCATAAAGCTAGTATTGTTGATGTATATGTAACTTCGGAATGTATTTCATCTATGTATTTCATATATATTTATTGTACCCTTATTAGAGATATGTTATTCCTCTATAAGGAAGTGTCGTCATGTGGATTGACAAGTGTCGCAAGTGTGTGTACTTGCCGATGGGTTATTAGACCACCATGTGTGGGGTCGACCCTGAAATATATATATTATATTGTGGATGTATCTAGATAGACAAGTCAGCCCCATAGTATAACTGGGCAAACAGGTTAAGTATAAATAGAGATCAGGAGATCTCTATTTGGATCATTCAAAAATTCATATCTCTCTCACTCAGAAAGTGGCGCACTAGTGAGGAGGAGGATCATCTGCTACTAGGAGACTATCTCAGTATATTTTGGTTGTACTTTGGTTGAGCCATTGCTCTCTCTATCTCTAAGGAAGTTGTGGGGTTTTTCACCTTAGGGTTTTCCCCACGGAAACTCTGTGTCTCTTGTCTCTCATGCTTTTGATTCTTGTGATGCTTGTCATGCTTATTGTGATTGTTATGCATTGATATACTGTATATGTTATTCTCTCAGTGAAGATCCTAGAGTATTGTGAATTAATGCTCAAAATTTAACATGGTATCAGAGCTAACCTGAAAAGAAGACATTTTGCAGTGACAAAAACTTGAGTTTCTTGTTTATTGGGTTTCTCTCCACAGATTTTGGAAAAGCAGTATAGTAGATTGACTCTACTCATCAAGGAGAATCTATCTGTCCAATCAGAATTCAATTCTGAGTATTTTCAGATTTGACCCTAAAAATTAGGGTTTCCACAAAAATAGGAATTTCTGAAATCTGAAGACATAGCTGGAAGCTCCTTGCAAAAATCAAAGTTTAGAGCTTTGGATCGATATTTTTTGCTGGGTAGATCTCCGGGAAACTCAAACCCTAATTCAGGGCTCTCCCTAGTGAACCCGAGAGGACAAAAAGACAAATCTGAAGGGTAAAACTTTGCTGATCTCAAATTCTGAATGCACCAGGCTTATCAGCTCATCAAAGCGCATCTTTCTATCCTTTCAGAAAATTGAAATTCACATTTTGAATTTTTAGGGTTTTTCCGACAAACCCTAATCTGGGAGACAAACCCTAATCTGGGACCAGATCCAGTTTTCAGCATTTCAAGTGGTAAGACCTAAATCTTTTCTATTTCCATTTGAAGTACTCTTTAAGATGTCTCACCACACCAAGCTTGAGGATAAGCTTGAAGGGGCTGATAACTTCCGAGCTTGGAAGTATAGGATTGGGTTAATCCTGGAAGAGAATGAGTTGGACTCATATATAAAAGAAGACATCCCTATCCTAGAGGATAAAGAGGCCAAGGTATTGCATAAGAAGAACTTGGTCAAGGAAAAGAGAATCATTGTTGATTCTATCAAAGACCATCTCATACCCCATGTGTCTTCTCTAAAGACACCCAAGGAGATGTTTAACTCTTTGACCAAGCTATTTGAAGGGAAGAACATAAATCGGAAGATGACTCTACAGAATCAATTGAAAGGGGTCAAGATGTTGAATAGAGAAACCATTCAATCTTACTTCTCCAAGGTCTCTCAGATCAAGGAGCAACTCGAAGCTGTGGATGAAGTAGTGGACAATGGTGAAGTTGTTATGACCACTCTGAATGGCCTACCTAGGTCATAGGACTCCTTTATTCAAGGAATCTGTGCAAGAAAGAAATTGATCTCTTTCAGTAAACTATGAGAGGAATGCTCTCAAGAAGAAGCTAGACTTGTAGCTCGCGAGGAAAAGATGGAAGGTGAAGATCAAGCTCTCGCAACTCACACCAAAAGAAGCAAGCCCAAGAAGGAGCACTCTCGCTACAAAAGATCCTTTCAAAAGAATAAGAAGGATCTAAGATGCTTCACATGCAATGAGAAGGGTCACTTTGCTTCAGATTGTCCCAAGAACAAAAGGGATAATAACAACAACTTCAGCAAGAAGAAGAAGGGCAGCAAAAGAAAGTTCCATGCTCATGCTGCCGAGGATGATGAACCTCCAAAGAAGAAGGCTAGGGCAGAAAGTGATGATGACTCATCAAGTGAAGAAGAGTATGTTCTAATCTTTGCTCTCACAGGTACTATCTCCCATGGTTGTAATGATTGGTTAATTGATAGTGGGGCTTCCAAACACATGACTGGGTTTAAGGAATCTTTTGTGAATCTATCTGAACATGAATCACCCCATAAGGTGAAACTTGGGGATGATTATCAATACCCAATCAAAGGAAGTGGTGAAGCCTCCTACAACCTAGATTCTGGAAAATGAAAGAAAGAAGTCCTTTATGTACCTGGGCTCAAGAAGAACTTACTCTCCATCTCTGCATTGGATGCAAAAGGTATGAGGGTTGCATTTGTGGATGGCCAAGTCCTAATGTGGCCAAAGGGAAAGACCATAGATGATGCAGTAGTGATTGGAGAGCAAGAGGGAGGATTGTATAAATTGAAGGGACAACCTGAACATGCCATGGTGCATGAATCTATGGAGCCAAGTGAACTTTGGCATAGAAGACTTGCTCATATGCACTATAGGGCACTTCCAATTGCAAGCAAGGCTGTAGAAGGTCTTCCTAAAATCAAGACCAAACATGAAGGTGTTTGCAAAGGATGTGCAAAAGGTAAGAACATTAAGAAGGCTTTCCCAAGCAATGAAAGCAAGGCCAAAGATATCCTGGAAATCATCCACTCAGATGTATGTGGTCCTATGTCATCCAGTTCTCTTAGTGGGTATGTTTACTATGTCTCATTTATTGATGACTTCTCCAGGAAGACTTGGGTATACTTCTTAAAGAACAAAGATGAGGTGTTTGATAAGTTCAAGGAATTCAAAACTTTGATAGAGAATCAAACTGACAAGAAGATCAAAACATTCAGATCTGACAATGGTGGAGAATTCACCTCAGGTGACTTCAAGAAGCTTTGTAGTGATTCAGGGATTAAGAGGGAGTCGGCTGCTCCTTATAATCCTCAACAAAATGGAGTTGCAGAAAGGAAGAACAGAACTATCATGGAAGTAGCAAGGGCAATGTTGCATGACCAGGATCTACCTATGCATCTATGGGCAGAAGCAGCTAGAACAACTGTATATGTGCAGAACAGAACACCCCACAAGATATTGGACAACAAGACACCAAAAGAGGTCTTTTGTGGTAAGAAACCTGAAGTCAGCCATCTCAGAATATTTGGTTGTCCAGTATACACTCATGTCCCAAAGGAAAAGAGGACTAAACTAGATCCTTCAGGAAAGAAGGGTATCTTTGTGGGTTACAGTGAAAGCTCGAAGGCTTACAAATTATACTTTCCAGGGTTCAAGAAGATTGATGTCAGCAAGGATGAATATAAGTTCAATGACAGGTAATCCAGGAAGCAAAGATCAAGAGGGAGCACACTCTAGCAGCTCCTGCAAGGATGCAGATTTTCAGAGGGAGTTGACCATCTTCCTACATTCCACAACAGAAAGGTGTAGAAGAATCTACTTCAGCAGCTCCTGCCAGGAAGCAAAGACTCAGAGGGAGTCCACCCAACAAACAAACAAAGATAAGTATTTCAATTATCATTTCTTGCATATTTTTGTTTAAATAATATTATGCTTAGGAGATGTATTGTGCATATTAGAATGATTGCATTAATGAACAGGATACTACTAATATGCATGTGATGGGTAAGTGGCCTATGGCACTATACAACATTTCAGTGCTACTTATCTAGAATGAAACCTCTTTGCTGACATGTTGGGAGTAGTGCAAACTCTTAACAATGTTCTGGTAGAGACTGGAAGGCATCTAGAAAGTTGTGGAACATGGATAAATGTTGTATTGAAACATTGGCTAAGATAACTGCATGACATATTTCTTTATGTGTAAAGAATTTGTTCTGAAAATTATGAAATGTTTCTAATCATGCAATTTAACTTGTTTTGTAGGAAAGACCGTATATCTTCACCTACAAAAGAAGGACTACAACATTTGTTCCAACAACAAAGATATCTATTGAAGATATTGAAGTTCCCAGGATCTGGGATGAAGAAATGGAATGCCATGATCCGTCGATCATGAAGAAGATGTTTGGGATGCAGTCCCAAGACCTGACAGGGAGTCACATGTGTGCAAATTGAAGAAAGCCTTGTATGGCTTGTAGCAAGCTCCCAGAACTTGGTGTGATACAAAGAGGAAGCTCGCTGCTGAATTCTATATGAAGAACTTAGGGATGATGCACTATTTGTATTTGGCATGGAGGTGTGGCAGAGTGCAAATGGAATCTTCCTTGGACAAGGGAAGTATGCAGTAAAGATCCTGAAGAGGTTCGGGATGATGGATTGCAAGGCCATGGCCACACCTATGGCATCGAATCTGAAGCTTCTATGTGATGTTTCATCTGAGCCGGTTTATGTCTCTATGTATCGTCAGATGATTGGGTCCTTGATGTACCTGACGAACACGAGACCGGATATTTGCTTTGCGGTGAACACATTGAGTCAGTTCCTGATAGATCCGAGGAGTGTTCATCTGGTTGCTATAAAGCATGTTCTGAGGTACCTAAAGGGTACAATGGATTATGGGCTCAAGTATGAAGCGAATCAAAAGTTTAAGCTGCAGGGTTATGTTGATTCAGATTGGGCTGGTAGTGCTGCAGATAGGAAGAGCACATTGGGGTGCTGCTTCAGTATGGGATTAGGTATGATCTCTTGGTTTAGCAGGAAGCAGTCCTGCGTAGCACTGAGTATAGCTGAGGCAGAGTATGTTGCAGCCTGTACAGCTAGTTGTGAGGCAGTATGGCTACGGAAGCTACTGTTTGAGTTATTTGATATCCCATTGGATGCTACTGGTATCTTCTGTGATAACCAGAGTTGTGTGAAGTTGTCTAAGAACCCAGTGTTTCATGACAGGTCGAAACACATAGAGGTCAAATATCACTATATCATGGATATGGTGCAGAGAGGAGTTGTGAAGCTCCTGTATGTTGTGACGGACGAGCAGATTGCAGATGTGTTGACGAAGCCACTAGCCAGGGTGAAGTTCAAGTACTTCAGAGAGAGGCTTGGTGTTCTTCAGAGTGATGACACTTCAAGGAAGAAGTGATGGACACATTTGCTGAAGCCATTCCAAGCATGTTGGAAGGAGGATCCTTCATATGGCTGTGGATGTAAGCGTTGAATGATGAGCATCAGGATGATGTTCTGGTTTATGCTGGATATGATCAGTTGGATCATTTATATGTATATGTATGTATGCATCATGTTGGATGCTGGATATGATCAGTTGGATCATTTATATGTATATGTATGTACGCATCATGTTGGATGCTGGATATGATCAGTAGGATCATTTGTATTTATTTTGTATATGCATCATGTTGGATGCTTGGACCATGTATCTGTATATGTATCAGGTGGATACATTGTATGATCAGGTGGATCATGTATGGTGATATGTATCATGTATTTGTATTTGTATCAGGTGGATACACTGTATGATCAGGTAGATCATGTATGATGATATGTATCAGGTAGATACTTGGTATGCATCAGGTAGATGCATTGTATGATCAGGATGATCATGGATGACGAGCTTCAGGATGTTGCTCCAGATAACATGCAGCAGGATGTTGCAGTGATGATGATCAGGATGATCATGTGTACATCAGGATGATGTATGGTGAGTATCAGGTTGATACTCTATGGCCGTGGATCAGGTTGTGCAGATGAGCATATAATTTGGCCCTGGGAGATTTGCAGATAGTCTTTCGAGATTTTGCCTATGGCATATAATTTGGCCCTGGGATATCTGGCAAATGCTTTTTTGAGGTTTTGCTCTAGGAGGACATATAATTTGGCCCTGGGAGATCTGCAGATAGTCTTTCGAGGTTTTACCTATGGCATATAATCTAGCCTTGGGATATCTGGCAGATGCTCTTTCGAGGTTTTGTCCTATGGCATATAATATGTCCCTGGGAGATCCGATAGGTTGGGCTGTGTGCTCGTAATAAGTCCTGGGATGCTCTTGCGAGGTTTTTCCATGACCACATATAATCTGTCCCTGGGAGATCCTATAGGTAGAGCTGTGTGCTCGTAACAGCCTGGGATGCTCTTGCGAGGTTTTGTGGTGACCATATATAATCTGTCCCTGGGAGATCCTATAGGTAGAGTTGTGTGCTCGTAACAGCCTGGGATGCTCTTGCGAGGTTTTGTGGTGAGGTCACATAAAATATGGCCCTGGGAGATCCTATAGGTAGAGATGTGTGCTCGTAACAGCCTGGGATGCTCTTTCGAGGTTTTGTGACGCATGTAATAAGTCCTGAGGATTCCATAGTATGGCCAGTGATGACGAAGACCTGCAAGTGGTGGGCCTACATCCAGTATGAAAAAGGACTAGCTCTGTAGAACTTCCTATGACGAGTAGAGTCAGAGATTGGTTGAGATAGCAGCAGCAATGACGATGACGATGATCCTGAGAAGAAGACTTGTCTAGCAGATCTGTATCGAGAAATACATTCCTAGTTAAGAGGGAGTGTTGATGTATATGTAACTTCGGAATGTAGTTCATCTATGTATTTCATATATATTTATTGTACCCTTATTAGAGATGTGTTATTCCTCTATAAAGAAGTGTCGTCATGTGGATTGACAAGTGTCGCAAGTGTGTGTACTTGCCGATGGGTTATTAGACCACAATGTGTGGGGTCGGCTCTGAAATATATATATTATATTGTGTATGTATCTAGATAGACAAGTCGGTCCCATAGTGTAACTGGGCAAACATGTTAAGTATAAATAGAGATCATGAGATCTCTATTTGGATCATTCGGAAAGTCATATCTCTCTCACTCAGAAAGTGGCGCACTAGTGAGGAGGATCATCTACTACTAGGAGACTATCTCAGTGTATTTTGGTTGTACTTTGGTTGAGCCATTGCTCTCTCTATCTCTGAGGAAGTTGTGGGGTTTTTCACCTTAGGGTTTTCCCCACTGAAACTCTGTGTCTCTTGTCTCTCATGCTTTTGATTCTTGTGATGCTTGTGATGCTTATTGTGATTGTTATGCATTGATATACTGTATATGTTATTATCTCAGTGAAGATCCTAGAGTATTGTGAATTAATGCTCAAAATTTAACAAGTAGCTTATCTTGATTGATGATTTAACTAACCAGAAGAGTCCTATGATCAAACAAGAATATGCATGAGTAAAAGAAGATCCATGAAACCTTGAATACTAATGTTTATTATGATCATGGCTATACATATTCAAGAATTATAATGTTTTGATAATATTGAGAATATACTAATGAATGTATGTTTGTGTATGAGATCACGAGGATGACACTAGTGCACACTTGAGCATGCACAGTGGTACAGAATGAATAGAAGTTCAAAAGACATATAGAAGATCAAGCGAGAGACAACCACACAAACATAAAAGATAAGTATTTGAGTTGTTATTTGAAATAGTAAATGATATTGCTTGTAATAGATTGCATGCATATTTAGAATATATCATGCTGAGTGTAAACATTCATATAGCATTGAACAACATACTACTAATATGCATGTGATTGGTAAATTGGACAAACATTCCATTGTTGCTTGTCTAGAATGAAACCTCTTTGCTGACATGTTGAGAGTTGTGCACATTCTCGATAGCATGTTCTGGTAGAGATGGAAGGCATCTAGATAGCCACTGTATGCATACAGGATATGGAAAAGTGTTTGCCAAAGTATTGGTCAAGATAGTTGCATAACTATGTAAATGATATCTATATGCATAATAGGTTATCATGTCAACATGATTTCATGATTATGAGGTATTACTAATAATGTACTTAATTTTGATTTTTAGGAAAGATCATGAAGAATGATGAACACCGAACAAGTGATGGATGTTCAACAAGAAGATTTACAAATCAAACATAATATAGAAGGCTCGTGGCTAAAAGATTCTCTTAGAAAGAGCAAGAAAATCATGATGAGATGTTTGCTCCAAGTGGCTAGATAAGACCATTCTCTCAATGGTGTAATTAAAGAAGAAGTGTGAATCAAGTTCTGTATGGGTATCCAAGATTGATAGTCAATTGATGAGCTTAATGATCACCATGGGTGATGTGGATCTCAACCTTTGCTACAAGGTTGAATATGGTTTCTATACACAGATGACATGGATGCAAGAAGGAACTCACCACAGAGTTCGAATGATATTGAGGCTCATATCAGTAGATCCATCTGACGAGAGATGGCACAGATAAATATGCAGAAGATCACTCAATGCAGAGTGTGAATGATGTTCAGTCACAAAGGGAGAATTGACAGTTTCTTGATAAGTTTGGGCTTTACCAAAAGTAAAGCTGATCCATTACGAATGATGAACCTGTCATATTATTACTATATGAGGATGATCTATTTTTACAAACATATCATGAAAAGAAAGAAGAAGATGGCTGCAAAAATGAAAATGAAAGATCTCAGATTGATGCATTACTTCCTAGGTCTGGAAGTATGGCAAGGCTCAGAAGGAATCTTTCTCAACTAGGGAAAGTATGCTGAGAAATATTAAAAGGACTTGATGTGTTGGAATGGCCACTCTCATGGATTCCAACTTGAAATTGTTAGCGGATGACTCATCAGAGTTAGTGGATATAACTCTGATTATTGGGTCATTGATGTATCTAACGAATACTAGGTCAAATATATGCTTTGCTGCGAACACCTTGAGTCAGTATCTAGTGGAAACTAGATGTGTTCACCTGATAGTTGCAAAGCATGTGATGAGGTACCTAAAGGATACGATAGACTTTGATTTATGCTATCTTGGAGATCATGACTTCAGATGGCTACATAGATGTTGATTGAGTAGACAGTGTATCAGACAGGAAGAGCACATCGAGAGCATGTTATTGTCTGGGATCAACCATGATCTCGTGGTTTAGTAGGAAACAGTCTAGTGTGGATCTCAGCACAAACGGAATATATGAAACGGAATATATGGCTGCTTGCTCTGCTAGTTGTGAAGCGGTATGGCTTCATAATTGTTTGACTTAAAAGTGAACCCAACTGTGATCCTATGTGACAAACAGAGTTGTACCAAGATGGCAGAGAATCCAGTGTTCCATGATAAGTCAAAACACATAGAGATCTGACATTTCTATATACAAGATATGGTGCAGAAAAAGAACTATAAAGTTCGAATTTGTAACAAGTTGCCGATGTACTAACCAAACCTCTACCTCAAGTAAACAAGTTACCGATGTACTAACCAAACCTCTACCTCAAGTAAAGTTTGAGTATTTTCTGAGACAAGCTTGGTAGGACCCTCCTCGAAAGGAGGAGTGATGTGGTCACTTATGATGAGATTGCCTATATCGACAGTGAGGTCGATGATGTGGATACCTATATTGGTGATGCCGATAGAGAGGTTGGTGGATAGTCCATAGACAGGGTCTAAGTTGACGAGGGGATTGCATCATCCTTGAACACATGTTCTAAGAGGATCCGTAGACATATGTCTCCGAGAAAGAAGAGGGATTGCATCATCCTTGAACATATGTTCTAAATTGATCCGTAGAAAGTTGTCTTCGAGAATGAAGTCCTTAGTGGATAGGTGGGGATTGTATCATCCCCGGACTTCGGTCCCTTGAATTGATCTGTAGACCTATGTCTTCGAGAATGAAGTCCTTAGTGGATAGGTGGGGATTGGATCATCCCTGGACTTCAGTCCTAAAGTGAGCCGTAGACATATGTCTCCGAGAATGAAGTCCTTAGTGGACATGTGGGGATTGGATCATCCCTGGACTTCAGTCCTAAAGTGAGCCGTAGACATATGTCTCTGAGAATGAAGTCCCTAGCGGATGTGATAGGACTACATCGTCCCTAAGCGCTTAGTTCAAAATGTATGTGTGTGGATTAAATCATCCTTGGACATAGTCCTAAATTAATGGTGTGGATTAAATCATCCTTGGACATAGTCCTAAATGAATGGTGTGGATTAATCATCCTTAGACCGTAAATCCCGTAATTCGGAAAGGAAGGATTGTCTTAAAAGAGATTGAGTATGGATTAATCATCCTTAGACCGTAAATCCCGTAATTCCGAAAGGAAGGATTGTCTTAAAAGAGATTGAGTATGGATTAATCATCCTTCGACCGTAAATCCCGTAATTCCGAAAGGAAGGATAGTCTTAAACATGATTGTGATGAGATTGATCCTGTAATTCCGAAAGGAAGGATTATGTGTATTGCAGAGTATGTTGCTATTGTGTATACTTGACTGATGATGATACTTGTATTGATATTGATGATATGTATTGATGAGGATACTTGTATGTATACCTGTATTGATGAGGATACTTGTATTGATGATATGTATACTTGTATTGGTGTGGATACTAATACTGATGATCTAGATGACGATGTTGATGATCGTGTGATGATGATGTTGATGATCGTGAGGATCCAGATGTTGATGTTGTTGTAGTTGTTCGAGTGTTGCAGAAGATAAAGACTCAGTACTGAAGATGTTGATGTTCCAGTATTGAAGATGTTCCAGTAACTGCTTGAGTTACTGATGATGTTGAGAAAGCTTCCAATGATTTATAGATGTATCATGTATGATGTTGATGACTCCTTGCTCGTGCAGATGTTGTTATAATATCCTTCTCGTTAAGGGGGAGTGTTGAATATTGTAACTTCAAAGAATATTATATTTGTACTTTATTATTCCGGAGATGTTTCATTCCTCCGTGAAGATCTTATTGTATATCCGGAGATGTTTATTCCTCCGTCGGAATATGGTAACTTGGGTTATTAGACTTCCCTAGTGGGGGTCGGCCCTGTATGTGTTATGTGGGTCAAAGGGTTGTTAGACCACCCTAGTGGGGTTGGCCCAGTCAGTTATAATGGAGTGTTTAACCCAGTGGTAAAGTTGGGGCCAACCTAGTTAATATAAAGTGCAAGTCGGAGATGTGTATATATAGAGGAGGTGTGTTCCTCATTTACACACTTCACTCACTTGAAATGTAGCGCACTTGTGAGAGAGAGGTCTGCTATGGAGGAGGAGGAGATCATGTCTTTGGTTTGCATCTTTGTATATTGCTGGTCATCTATATTGAGGAAGCTTTGCTGGGTTTTCTACCCCATGAGGGTTTCCCAGGATAAATCTGTGTCTCTTGTGTTTATGCTGTGCTTGTTGTTTCTTCAGTGATCCTGTATATGCTATTATTGTGAAATGGAATGTAATGCTGATATTTTATGTCTTAGCATATTGAATCTTAACATTCTTTTAGCTAGATACTTAGATTTTTATCTGATTTTGATAGTGTTGTAGGAGTTGTTTTTTCACTCCCACTATGTACATATATCAAATGTGCCGTTTTTCAGTCCCATTGACGTACTTGATGTGGTCATTCGTTGCACATGGATACAATCAATCTTTTTCGTCTACCACAATTTCCATACGCAAGGAAATTGATGGTGTTTTTTGTTTCTCATTAACACTTCATTCTCATCTCAGTCGAGATGCCTTTGTTTCCCATGTAACTAAAAGATAACATGAATTAAAACATAGAGATATACGAAAGCAACTAGAATGTAATTACAACATGGAGATTATGCACAAGATACATAAATGTTAGGTCAAAAGATAGTCATCACTTAAGGTAAAGTTCAACGATAGGGAAAAGTGGAACATAATGTATGTCACCATGGCCATATTATTTTGTAGAAGAAACCAATGTAGCTAACTAAAAGATAACATAAATTAAAGAAATAAAAAATAGAGAATATACAAAGTGACTAGTATGTACATTTTTACATTGAAATGCAAACTAATCACCAAGCAAGTAGACAAAGTAATTTTATAAAGCAAGAAAAGAACTATAAAAAATTAAACTACCCGTACTCTAACCTACACTAGCTGTTTCAAATTTATGTAAAATTGTGAATGCAATGTAACATCTAAGGATATCAACACCTATAAGAACATTAGGATTGTAAATAGGTCTATGAGACTAGTATGTTACATATTGCTTGACGGAAAGATTTAAAGTGTTATAAAAATAATTTACAACAAGAAGGATTGTTTGCTTACCATCAAGAGGAATCTCCTAAGAAAATGATGACTCCACCTAGTATTCAATGATGTTAAAACAACCATTGTTGCAATGTTAAAATGTTGGAACACAATCTAAAAATAAGGCAAGATGTACCTCATCATCACTCCTACCTAGTAGTGTCAAATTGTTGGTTAACAAAATCACCTAATCACTATGATTTTCTTCGCTTGTAGATAGTGAGAGGTAGTCCAAAATATGATATTCTTTCATTCTCAAATACTAAAAGTTCTATAATTGTAATAGATCCTGCATTCAAGAACATCAACGAAGAATCTTTTTGAAGAAGATTTGCATAGGAAATTAAACAGGCTCAAGTTTGACTTGGTTAATAATTGGTTTAAACTTTAAATATACTTCAATTCCCCACAAGAAAAAAACCATTGTTGTTAGATAAAGCATTGGCATTCACAATTCATGTTGCTTTAGTTTGTAGGTTGCTAGATTGTAGACTGAACAATGATAAAATTATCGCATATTTCAAAATTTATAAAATACAATATTTATGAAGGTATTCTTCATTAATTTAATCTTGGAAAGCTCCCATCTCTTCCCCTAAATAGTTTGGTAATTGTGCATCATGAATTTCAACTTCCTCTTTTTCAACCACTTGTCTCTATTGGAATTAACTCCAATGACTAGCCATTGTCTTGTATAGAATTATTTGAAATAGGGCAAAGAGAGATGGATGTTAGAGATTTCTACAAATCTTCATCTAAATGAATTTCTCCATAGTCTTGATGTACAATATCGACAAATTTTGAATCCAATTTTTTTTTAGCATTATCAATTGGAATGTTTGAAGAGATTGCATATATTATTGGTTCTTTTTACTTTCATGGTGTATGACAAGTACTTAATTACCTTGGAGCATTCTTTCCTTAAAAGATAGATGACTTTTTAATCATCTAAATATACTCGTACTTGATCAAGGGATGCATGGCTATATGAATCAGATTGACAATTGAGGCTTCCCCAACTGTAGTTTTAACACCATTAGTGAATGATATATTCTCTTTCATCCATTCCTTAGAAATATAACTATCTATTCGTGGTGTATATTCTCACATATTCACATAATTCTTTTTTTCAATCATTCTTAACCATCAAAAGGTAAATTATAGGAAAGCACAGGGTTAACAGGCTTTGTCATTATTGGTTGAGCATACCGAGACTCATACTCGGGGGTCTTGTCTCTACCTTATTTACTTTATTAATATAAGGCTCTGTAAGCACTATTGATTTTTTAGCAGCATCGAGAGCCATTCTCCAAGAGAATGGAGGTACCTGATCAGTTACCGGGGTTGATCAATATGTTCAGTCTGGGATTGAAGCTCAACCTAGGGCTGAGGACCATTCCTAGAGAATGGGGGACTTGGTCAAGGACCAGGGGATTGATCAAGATGTTCAGTTTGAGACTGAAACTCAGCCTAGGGCTGAGAGACATTCTTCAAGAATGGAGGCGCTTGGTCAGTTTCCAAGTTGTTGACCTTAGTCAACCTTCAGCCTAGGGCTGAAGAACCTGGTCAGGGACCAAGACATTGATTTAATCAACGTGAAGTCCTAGATTGGATCTAGGCAAGTGTTGCACTTCTTCTCCTTGGTCAGTAGAACTATGGGATCTTCTCAAGGGATTGGCCACCCCTTGTTGATGTACCTAGCAAATGACCTTGGTTCGTTAAAGAGAGCAAGAGAAACAATGATAATCTTCCCTATATATGATGATGTACTTGAATGGTTGACTAAGAACCCCATTGATGGTCCAAGAACCCCAATGGGTAACTAAGAGACTCTTTTAAGATCCAAAGGCCCACCTGTGGGGATTCAAAAGCTAAAGAGTCAAAGGTTAAAAGATAAAGTTAAAAGTTAAATTTAAAAAATTAAAATTAAAAAGTTAAAATTAAAAAGTTAAAATTAAATTTTTAATCTTTTATTTAAGGGATAAAACATAAAAGTTAAAATTAATATTTTAATTTAATTTTTAATCTTTTAATTAAAAGATAAAAATTAAAAGTTAAAATTAATTTTTTAATTTAATTTTTAATCTTTTAATTATTCCTAAATCTAAGGTTATGAACCTTACAAATAAAGTGTACCTCTCATTTGTAAATTACATTTCAAGAAACTTTAGATCTGATCCACAAAAAATAAGTCGTGGGGCATCTTCCACAAAAAGAAGTCGTGGGGCATCTTTCTCTATGAGTTTTCGGCAATAGCAGCAGAGGCAGAGTTTTCATCTTCTTTCTTTTTGGCACACAGTTTTGTTAGGGCTTCTCCCTTAGCAGCCCTAAGTTGCCTGGAAAGGACCCGAGCCCTTATTAGGGCTGCTAAGACCTTGGACGCAGGGTTTTTTTGTGGGAAGCTACAGTCCGAATTAACTGCAGTCCGAATTTGCTGCAGTCCGAAATTGCAGCGGTCTGAATTTCTGAAAATTTGCAGCAGTCCGAATTTATGAACAGAAGCAGCAGTCCGAATTTATGAACAGTGAGAGAAGGAGCAGACCGAACCTGCTCAAGGTCTGTTCCTCATTTTTGTCTCTTAATCTTGACAGTCCGAGTTTATCTGCAGCATCAGCAAGAAGGCAGCAGACCTATCTCAGTCAAACTCGGTCAACTGCAGAACCTTTCCAGTCAAATTCAGACTCAGAAATTCAAGATCAGCTATCAGAAATTACTGGGTGTTCTTCTTTGGTCAACTTCATCTCAGAACAACAGTTGATATAATTTGAAATTAATGGCAGTGGTCATCTAGTACAGTCTTGTATGAACAGTCTTGGAATGTGTGCCCTAGAGGCCAGGTTGATGTAAAAGTCTGTAAATTCAGTCATCTCATATTGAGGAAGATTATCATTGTTTGGGGTTTTATTCCTTGAAAGGTTTCCCCGTGAAATTTTTGTGTTCATGTGGATTCATGGTCTTCTATTTTAAAGTAGTTGATGTTATACTGCTGCTAATTTTATTTGAAGTCTGCTACTGGTTTGTTATTCTCAGAACCATGATAAAAAATTAACAAGCACATGACAGATTATTTCATGCCAGACTTCTATGTATGATAGCTATGATTCCATAATTGATTTACATGGATTTTCACAGCCAATTCTATTTATTTTCAAGCTCAATAGCTTGCTTTAGTTAGGAAAGTATTATTTTTGTTAACAGAGACTTTAGTATTTATGAAATATGCCACATATTCCTCTATTCATATGAAATGGATTGGATGAAAAATCAAGCCTTATTCTTCACCTTCTACTTGAGCAACAAGTTCATTTTCTGGCAGATGTTCTTGTAACATAGGATGCTCTTTAACAACCAAGCACAGTGGATGAGTATTTTGCATATTAGTGATTTCATTATTGATGACCACATATGGTTTTGTTTCTAACCTTACATTTATGTCCAGATTATGTGAAATACGAATTGGGAACTCAGAGATACTTAAGCAGACAATCATATACTTCATTATAAAGATTCATGTTATGTGCTTTATATAATCTTTAGCCACAATTGTTTTGGACTGTTACACACAGATAGACAGGCCTAGAGATGACGCAAATACACCTTTTTCTGCTGCAATTGGTTGCATCATAAACATGCTGAGGGATCTGTCAAAACTACCTTGGGAAACCATACAAATACCATTGTAACTGTTGTATATTTTTTGGTTGAGATATCTATGATGAAAAACAACAATTAGGGCCTTTAGATATGCTTCTAGTTAGGCATTCTTCTTACTGGAATTCATCAACCATCAAATCTTTTGGCAAGGAAAACCTCTAAGGTGAACCCTGAAATCCATCAGCAACCATAAGGTTTCGCTTAACAGACTATGTTTCTAGAAAGATGAATGCCACATCATATTTCTGGTTGTGGAATGGTTTGCATATTTCAGATCCACCAGTTGTTTAAACCATATTAATGGTATGCTAACACACCTTGAAATAGTGTTTTAATGATGCCCCTGCAATGTTACCTAAAATTCAAGCAATGTAGCAGTAGAGGTTGATGAGAAGCCCCTGAGCTGAAGGTTTTCATCCTATATTTCCTCCAAGATGGCATAATAAGCCTCTTCACACTGTCATGCAAATGTTCCATCCAAACAACACCTCCAAAATGACGAACAGGTTGCAAGTTGCTTCCCCTTTTCCAAGTTTTCAAAGACTGTCATAGCAGGATGACCTACTTATTCAGCGTGTTAGGCATCTTCCTTACACATGACAATACACGACACCTAGTTTGAGGCTGCTGCTACAGTAATATACATTACATCTTGCCCTGAATTGACTGCCGATGTTGTTTGTTGTAAAAAAAGCCCTAGATTTTGCCCAAAATGCCCAGACTGTTGCATGATTGCTGTCAGTAATAAGTTTGCTAGTATTTCCCCAAATATGTTGGAGACTAAACATGACTGAGGTACCTAAGACCCCTTTCCACCTCAAGGATCATTTGGAGGATGGAATGTGCCCTCCTTTCTAGGTGTTGATTGGCTGGTGCAAGACCCAGGATAAGTGCAAGACCCGGGATAGATCTGGGCCATGCATTTACTATTACCTAACCAATCCAGAACACTTTTTGCTTATCATGCTGAGTTTGGTGATATTACATTAGTCTTCACAATATATGTATCTAGTCTGGCACACTAGAAGAGCAACTATAAACAAACCTTGTCCTCCCAAAATCTCTTCAATAAGCACAATCCTTCAACGAACATGTGATGAGAGTCACATGTGGACACCCATGCACACTAGATAATGAAGAAGCTAAATGATAGCACTAATAGTGTATCAATAAGCAACCGAGTTTTTCCATAATGGAAATTATTGTACATTCTAATGAGAGCTAATATGAAGTAATTAAGTTAATAAAAAATACCTGGGAGGAAGATGATTGAAGTGGGAGAGAAGCTCGTCTTTGAACCTTGGGGCATTAACGACTTTGTTACCAGACTCCTTAAGCTGCTTGAGTATTTGATTATATGCCTCCAGCTTCCACTGTTGGTGCCTCGGATGTGTCAGGGAGGAATCTCCCCCACACTGCTGCCTGGTGGCCCTGCTGTTGCTGCTGCTACACGACCTCTCATAGTAGCAATCTTCCATGGCCATCTATTTGGTTTTCCCTACCCCTAGCTAATTGCTTTAAATCATTATCATGAGATCCAATGAATCTATCTTCGATCTACCAAAGTTGGCCTTGATAAGGTAAATCAATCGATCATTGTGCATTCTTACATTTATTTCTTACCAAGATATACATTGCTTTTCCAGGTGGGTGTGATTCCTTCCATATCTTCTGCACTCCATGCAAGATGGATGGACGAATGATGATATTTTACCGAGTGGAAGAGAAATTCCAGGTGTAGTTCAGGAAATCCCTCCCTCCTTTCCATCCTAGTGTTGTGTGTATGATCTTTCCATGCCCGTGCCCGTGCCCGTGCCTCTGGATGGAAGGAATCACACAGATATCTTCTGCACTCCAGGCAAGATGGATGGACGAATGATGATCTCTTACCACGTGGAAGAGAAACTTCAAGTGTAGTTCAGAAAATCCCTCCCTCCTTTCTACCCTAGTGTTGTGTGCCTGATATGCCCGTGCCGGTGCCAATGCCTCCATAAACAATGAAAGGGAAAGTGCTTTTAAAAACAATTGAGATAGTAAAGCCCAACTTCGCTCTTATGGGAAGTCCTCTGTGGAACTACATCCTAAACTCTAGATGACTAAGATCATTATGTTCTCCTCACAACTATCCAATAACCCCTTTGTTCTTCAATGAATACCATTGTATCTTCAAGTAGATTAATAATATTCAAAACTTCTCAATATAACTCGGTTGTCATTTTCCTTCTTCTCTTGGTGTGTTGGTGAAGCACCAAATCTACCCAATAAAACCTATATGCTTTTTACCCACTACAGGAAAGGATGTCTCAAAGTGCTCATACATTTTGAGGGGTAACAAAGAGTTATCTTTACAATCAACCCTTAGCCCTAACTTGGGAAACCAACTCATCAAATGTTGTTTTCTGAAAAGTCCCATCAGACCCTACTATACCTTCAAAAATAGAGTTACACCAAAGCAAATCCAATACCAAGGATCAAATGTAGTGCCAAAGACCACAATAATGACTCAAAAGAAGGGATCTAGAATGACCAAGTAAAACCTACAACAGTGACTGGAAATAAGGGCTCTACAATGAGTGAACCGAATTTGACCCATGCTATATTCCAACAATTTTTAGTAGAGGGGCATGCCCCAAAAATATGCTTGTCTATCTCTAGTGTTATACATGGTGAACACTTATCATCTATTGAATTGATTCGAGTTAATCTGAACCTAGTAAGCAAGCCTTAATATTAAGTCAATCATGCAAACACTCTAAGGCTTAAGCTTATAACTTACCATTATAATATTTTACATAGACAATGAGGGTCTTGCCCATGCTAGTAATGGATAAATCAAAGAAATACTAATATTTATTCGACTTGAATTAAGGTCAACTTCAGATTTATCAGGCCATGTATTTTTCTTAAAAGAAAAAAAATGATTGATGACAAAATAAGGGGCAGTTGAGAGCCAAAACTTCAACCTTGACAACATCATCTTTAATCAACAAAGGTGTGGCTGAGGCCGACTTGAGAAATCCTTTCATCCAGGTTCCTCTTCATTCCATCCTTTCAGGAAAATTTACAAGGTGGTTGAGGCCAATCCTTTACAAGGTGAGCCATCAATAAAAAATTGCAAATATTGTTGATTTGTAGAGGCATCTAACTTCCCTGGTCTTGATGTCCACATAATTCTTTTGGAAAATTCACCTTCGCACCTCCACTCTATTGAAGGTCTTAGGTTTTTCTTCTTCTGCAAGAGTTTTCACTTTTCTTGATGGCACATAATACTCCTTTATTCTGCTTCCCAAGATAAACATAAGATGAGATAATTGTTATTAATGTCTAAAAAATTACCATAAATAGGTCAATTGACTGCTAGGTACATCCAAATCAATAAACAATTGGAATACAAATGCATCTCTTATAACATAATACCTCCTGGGAATGAGTGCTATTTTTTTTAATTTGATTCTGATTTTGAGATGGTGAAACATAAGACTTTAACATAATACCATGTTGTTTCTATCCTAGAAGCAGTGATCACCCAGAGAAATCAGATTTGACATACTAGAGATTTATCTCATGTGCATGTTTGACATACCCAAAATTTGAATTGCAAACTTTTGTAGTTGAGGGCCTTGGTTTCCAAATGATTCCCACCAATTCACTGCAATAAATCATAAGAGCCAAAGACAAAGTCATAAAATTCAAGAAACTAGTTTTTAACTTTGTCTAGAAATGTTCAAAGCCTAGAACAATGAATACTTGAGCTTAAATACTTTGGAATTGCTTACATGGTTGGTCCTCATCTCTTGCAAGAAAAACTAGGTTCTTGCCAAAGGTACTTGCACTTTTACTGACAAAATTGACCTGTGTGTGTATTTCCAACTGAACTTTTTGATCAGGAACCATGCCCTCCAGGCAAGTGTACAAAATCCATCTTTGACCTCCCCAAGTTCATCTTTTCCAATGATGGCTGTGTAATGGTACCTTAGGTTTAGAAAACAAACAATGGCATGTATAGGCCAATGAAGTTGGCTGTCCCATTAATTACCAATGATCTTCCAAAGAGGTGGATGCTTATTTTTTTCTTCTTGTTTGTTGCCAATAAATGATATTTGACCTGATGAAATGACCAACTTATCCCCATCCATTCTCCACAATGCTTTGACAATCTTTGCTGCTCTAGACCAAAAATAGATATCAATTTTTTTTCTTGCAAATTTCCTTCCCATCACCCTTGCTGCACCACTAAGACTAGTCCACTCATCAGAAGTAAACATTTTCCCCCTCAGGTCATGAAAACTAGGGCCTTTGAAGCCTTTATCACATGCAAGGCAATAACAAAAATTATGGTTGGAAAGATACACAACATATTGATTGAGAAAGATCAAGATGATGGGAACCCATTAGCCATGGATACTGGATTGGTCAACGACATGAAAATTGTCAGTTTTAAACGTATTTCCGTCCTTTAAAGGCACCAAAGTTCCAAACATTTAACACTATTGGCTTGCCTTTGAAGAGCCCATTCACAAATTATTTTCTTGGTATTAAAGATGATGTTTCAAAGAAATTGACATTGTAGTTGATCTAGAAGCATGCATCCTCATCCAAAACATGTTCTAGAATATAGTGGAGCTTCATAGGAGAAGGAACAAGTATGGTCTAATGATTAGCAGGTGGGGTCTTTCCATTTCTACATATACTTGTGCAGAGTGAACTGTACAATGGGAACCAAGCCCTCCATTACACAGGAAACTTGGTTGACAATGCTTCCCTCCATCAACTTAGGTATCTAACACACACCTAATTAACCAGTAAAACCTTAAGCTCCCTTTTACATGTTCATTTGGCTTTTCCAATTTTGTATTAATTTAACTGTTCATTTTGCTTTTAACACTCTCCATTTAACTGATTATGCATGGCACTAATAATTTCTATGCGAGCTGAAGAGAACTTGAAAGATACACTTCTGACCAAGGTCTTGGAAGTGCAAGGACTATTTTTTTCTTTGTATGGCTCTGACTTCCTCATTGTTGTGTAGTCAGATTAGAGATTTGTTTAATGTTTACCCATCTTCTCTCTCGGTAGTGTTATTCTCTATTCATCCTATGCAACTTCCACAATCAAAACTATATAGGAAATGACTTGGCAGAGTGACAGCCTTGGAAGTCAATAAAATAACAAAACTGGAAGACTAGTAACTAGTGCAGACCCACCTAAGTCTGGGAGGTTGCAAAGCTGAAGTTATATATCTCCAGTTTAAATATTTTATGACTAGTAACTAGTGCAGACCCACCTAAATCTGGGAAGTTGCAAAGCTTAAGTTATATATCTCCAGTTTAAATATTTTATGGCCATTTGTGCGAGATCAAGATATATACTCTGGAGTTTGGCAATCCAAAGATGCATATCAAACCATGGTTTAGATGGACCAAAGCTAGTACTCATATCCATGAGCCTTCACACATTTAAAAAAAAATGATAAATCATTCCCACCTACAGCAGGCTGTAAAATGCACTGAAAGATTAACAAAGTTTTTCAATGTCATTTGTGATTAAAACATGCTTCAAATTGATAAGGTGATGAGATGATGAGCTCCACAGTGTGGGGGTAAAAATTTAACTGTTGAACTTCATTAAACCAAATATTCATACATCACTAACTTCCTCAACGTCTTGTTGCCCCAAAAATTGAATCAATACAAACAATAAATGCTCATAGTGTAGCAACAATCTTCAATCAGAAACTATCATTGAGACTTGTTGAAGCTCAGGCAACATCTCTTTTTTCCAATTTAGCCATATGGTTGGAAAAGACCCCGCTTTGTCTAACATTGCCATTAATTGCTTCGGGAAGTTTGAGAGTGGTTCCAACCTCATCAGACTTCATATGCAAAAAGTAGAATTTTAGATCCCATTCAGAATTCGACAGACTCAATTCTCATGATTTCAGAATTGCAATGTTTCCATTGGATTCTATCATGTATGAGGGTAAGGGATTGGAATTTAATCCAGCACATCAACCTCTCTATGTACCTTGGTGTTGGTGGTGTTGATTGTTGAACTCCATTATCATGACCTTAATAAAAATGTACCCTTCAGTCAAGCAAAATCACTTATTAAGCATTCCCATTCAGAATTCAACAGACTTAACAGTTCTCCAGATTTCAGGATTGCAACTTTTCCACTGGATTCTGAAGGTGAACATGAGCTTCATGAAGCACTTTTAAGGGATCAAAAAGAAGGGAAATATGGACTGCATGTTAAGAGATTGGAACATGGTAAATTGGTAATAAAGACATTGGGTCTAGAATGAATGATTAGCCATTAGACATTAAAAATTCAAGGATGAGAAATGGAGTAACTGTTGTTTCTAGCACTAGGTTGGCTAAAAATTCAAGGATGAGAAATGGAGGAAATTTTGTTTCCAGCACTAGGTTGGCCTTTGAAAAAGTTCAATCTTGTCAGAAAGAAAGTTCCGATTCTGAAAGTGTAGAAGAACAATTGGGCGATCAAGTTTCTTGGTCAAAGAATGGTTGGTATCATGTGACCAAATCCAACCAACAATATAATGATGAGTACAGTCATAATCAAGAAGAGTATGAAACAAATGCTCGTTTTGAGGATAAGGTTGAACCCAATTCAAGAGGTCAAGATGCAACAGTGTATCAAATTCAAGTGAGCATTCTTCCTCCCACAAAGCTAGCCAGACTCTGTTAGTCAGACACTGTTTGAGAACTAATGATGATGAAGATGAGCATGAGAGGAATTTCTCTGGCAGCCCGAGTTACCAAACTACACTTTGGGGCTATAGAAACTATGAAAATGAGGATTCCCAAATCCATCATTTTCAGCACTTCAGTAATCAAAAGCAGTTTGATAATGAGAATGATGCATATGAAAAGGTTGTCAACTGAAAATAATATCGTAACCAAAATTTTACACATGAAAGCCCAAGAGTTCCTGATAGATTTGGGTAAAAAATAAGGATTATCCGGCCTATTTGGTGCATGTGAGAAGAATAGTGTACCTTTCATAAACCTCTGTTTTCAGCTGAACTTGTTTCTATGCTTTAGGTTTTGAGAACAGTCTGTCCTCATCATAAAATAGCTCTCTGTTGAGAATACAACTCCAATCAAAACCTTTTAATCCCCAAACCCAGCTCTTAACAATGTAACTGGACTAAATATAACCATTACAGGTATTGATAATCCTATAACTGTAACAGAACAAGTATTACAGGAATTTTAAGTTCTTGCAACTAGTTCCACAAATCACTAGAGATTTAGTGTTATGATTGCCATTTATCAAAGATGGATCTAATTTGTTCTCAATGAACCAATACGCCCCTGAGATTGGAAGTTAGATTCAGAATTGAAATTGATCAATGTAAATTGCCAAAACTCAAAGTAAAACTATGCAATCACGAATTTGATAGTGGAAACCTTATAAATTTTACCCTATCAAGAAAACATATTAACCATCGAATCATTGCTAAATAGTGCCCAGATTTATAACAAATTTTGCTTTGATTCTACTTCGAGCTACCACCGTTACATCCATTCATAAATGGAGTAGTTCCAAAGTTTATTTCGTTCACAGAAGTCCTACGGAGAACTTCGTTTTAAACAATCTGATTTCCGATTTAATTACAAAGCAACTATGACAGCAAATAGATCATCATGAAAAGGAAAGGAAGAAAATACAGTCTTTGATGCTTCTCATGCATCAAAGAATCAAGGATGCATCTGGATTTGAACAACTCCAGATCTCCTTCTCAACGTATCAAAGAATCGAACCTTTGAATTTGTCTTTCATCAAAATCCTTTAAATATTATACACATAGGCCACAAAACAGAGCATGTGGAAAGAGGAGGATATATCTAGATTGAAAATCAAAACATTCTTCATTCATTTCATTATAGATCGCTCCTATTCCACTATAACAGAACTTAAGCTACCTTCTTATACACAATGAACTGATTCGATCGAGATCCACTAATAAAGGATCGAATCCATTTATTTGGGGGGAAAGATCAAATCTACTCCTAAAACTCCTAACTATCCATTTGCCCAAAATAGCAATTACAATTAATTGAGTAATCGAATCCCTTATTCTCTAACTAATCTTATCTTTAGAAAATCAAATTGAGGGAACCCACTCCCTTTGGTAAGATTGATTTGACCTTCTAGAAGCCGAAACATTGGTTTGAAACCGATGCTCTTGCATCACTAGTAAGAATAATGAAGGTGAAGGGTATCTATTTACACAGAGTGTGCAAAGATCAAGACCACCTATGCTACATGAAAGCCAATTGGATGATTACGTGAAGCCTTTGAACGCTGACGGAAGAATTAAACTTCACATCCATTTTAGACTCCCAACCAGATAAAAATTCTCCTCGACAGAGACACTCGAAACAAAAAAGCACTAGAGATATGGCATCTGATTATTAGTCTACTTCATTATCATACAAACAGGATAACTCCAACGTTGTCTGCTGCCAGACTCTTCTCATTGGGGTTGATAGTTGCTTACTAATTCACTACAACCTTAAATGAAAAGTTCAAGTTTTGAAAACAATTCCCAGTAAGAGATTTGAAGAAGAAATCGTGAAATACAATAAATTTCATTATAGCAGAAGAGCGCAAACCTGGTCATTTCATGCCGGAGAGAAGTTCTGATTTTACACACCCGCGTCTGTAAATTCAGAGCAAAGCCTTCAGTCCTGCTTGTTCTCTAATTCCTTGTGGCGGGCAATTTCACATTTGAATTCCTGTTTTTCCACTCTCGAGAAGAGAAACAGTCATAATTTGTCAAATATGTATGTCCACTGTTACTTTGGCGAGGGAAAAGCAAGTTAGTTTAGGGACGGAAAAGCATCAGGGATGCAAAAGCACGGCGAAGGAAAAGCAAGTTGATTTAGGGACGGAAAAGCAACTTGTGTGTCAGTTTGTGTGTCAGTTCAGGGATGCAAAAGCACCGCGAGGGAAAAGCATAGAAACCAGTTCAGGGATGAAAAGCAATTTGTCTGTTAGTTTGGAGACGGAAAAGCAATTTGTTTGTTAGTTCAGGGGTGCAAAAACAACTGCCTTATCTGAAAAAGCAATTTGTGTCGTCTTATCCTATGCTATCCTATCCGTTGAAGGTAAAAGGTAAAAAGCAGTTAGTTCAATCGTTTCTGGTAAAAAGCAGGGTGCAAAAGAGACGAAAAAGAACCTATGCTATCCTATCCTATCCTATCCGTTGAAGGTAAAAAGCAGTAAGATCAGAGTGGAAGATGCAATCTGTTAATCTGTTAAGGATCAGTTCAAAAGAGAGTGAAACACACTGCCTACATATATCTGAACTATTACACGCTTTCAAAACATTTTCCTCCTGCTCCTCTATCTAGCCTGTGCCCTGAGTCTGTATGAGTCATATGCGATGGAGGAGGAGGTTGGACGGCACTGCACTGGAGGGTAAATGCTCTGAAAGGACCTCATGCGGATGCGGTTGAGCTGCCTTTCCAAGATGGAGATTAGTGATTTCTCTCAATAACGGTATGTATCACATACTTATTTCTTTCAATTTCATGTATTCATTTATTTAGAGGCCTGATTTGCTATGCCCTAGCCTGGCCCTTCCTGAATTCATTTACAGATTTGTTGTAGTGTAGCCTATCGACCTCGCCTTTCCTTTCAGCAATACTGCCCTTCTATTTCCTGTCTCCAAAGGGCACCAGAGCCTGATCTGCTTCGCCCTAAATTCATTTACAGAGCTTGTATCACTGGCTTAGTTCTTTCAATTTCATGTATTCATTCATTTAGAGGCCTGATCTGCTCCGCCCTGCCCTAGTCTAGCCCTTCCTAAATTCATTTACAGATTTTCTCCTAAATTCATTTACAGATTTTCCCTGGTGTAACCTATCAACCTTGCCTTTCATGTCTCCAAAGGACACCATGCATCCAGCCAGCTCTGTTCTGGTCATTCTATCTACCTCTATCTACCTCGTCTTTCCTTTCAGCAATACTGCCTTTCACCTCTCCAAAGGCACCATGCAGCCTATCGACGTATTTGTAGCCAGCACATGTTTTCCTTAGTGTAGCCTATCAACCTTGCTTTTCTATTTCACCTCTCCAAAGGCCACCATGCAGCCAACCAGCTCTGCACTGGTCATTCTATGTACCAACCACGACGACAGCCACGGCCCAAATTTATATCAGTTGTTTGAGACTCAATTTCATGAATCGTGATGCCGCAGATAAGTGTTGCTCACATTAACTCCAAATGAAAGTCATTCGGAGTTCATTAAGTGCAAGCAGAGATTATGTTAATGAATTAATTTTTGTCTATGTACATATGTTAATGATTTTTTTTGTTTACGTAGTTAATGAATTTTTTGTTTACATAGGTACATGTGTATAGGTACATCGGTTAATGTTATCTTTTCTGTATATGTATAGATATGTTGATGAATTTTTCTTCAAGGCGTAGTTTTTGAATTTTATATAAAAGGATGCCAGAGATACATATGTTGAGTTAATAATGAATTTGTATTCCAAAGCATAAGGCTTAGTCTTTGAGTTAATATCTTCATATGTTAAATAACTATATTAATGAATGTTTTTTTCTTACAGAGCATAGGGCTTAGTCTTTGAGTTTATGTCTTCCTCTGTATGTTTTACATAAACAAATTAACATATATATATTTTAGGAAAACAAAATAAATATATGCTTTCCGTAATTTTGACTTTAACACACAGTTTGTATTTTTTTTTTAATATTTTGGATATGTCAAAAGTTTGTATAACTTTAATTGTTTGTAAAATATACTAAAAGTTTTTAGGCCAAAAGCTTGTATATTTTTTATTTAATTCTTTGTAAATTATGTCAAAAGTTTGTATATTTTATTTTTTAAAAGGGAGGTAAAGTATGCTAAAAAAATTTGTATTTTTTTAATTGTTTTTGGGTATTAGTTATTTTAAAGAATACAATAATTTGATTTTATAATTCGATGAAAATATAACTTAATATGTCATATATCTATTCATTCTAATCTTTTGTATTGTATTTATGGGTAATATATGTATATGTTTTATTAAGAATATTTAAAAATATAAATATTAGAGATATATTTTTAAAAAATTATATGTTTTATTATTATTTAATATTTTGAAGTTTTATGTTAATTTATTTTTTAAAATTTATATTCATTGTAATAAAGTATTAATATTTAATTTGTGCATCATGATAATTTTGTTTGTATGTTTAAAATTGTAAATGGTGGATCATCAAAATTTATCTCCTAATGCATTACTAACTAATAGAACACATTAATACTACTCACATTTATATATAACAAAAGACTAATTATTACTATTTTGGATCTTGTTAAAATGTGGTGGTCTTTTTTTTTGGTCATGTGATATCATGTACATGAAGAAGGAGAGGAGGGGGAGGGTGAGGGGGAGGTGGAGGAGGAGAAGGAGGAGGAGGAATAGGAGAAGGGGGAGGAGTAGTAGGAGGAGGAGGAGGAGGATGAGGAGGAGCAAGATAAGGAGGGGGGAGAGGAAGAGGAGGAGTGGGGAGGGGAGGGAGGGAGGGAGGGTCGGAGGGGTTGGGAGGAGGAGGAGGAGGAGGGAGGGAGGGAGGGAGGGAGGAGGAGAGGGTCGGGGGGGTTAGGAGGAGGAGGATAAAGGAGGGAGGGAGGGAGGGAGGGAGCATAGCTAGGGGGTGGAGGAGGAGGGAGGAGAGGGGGAGGAGGAGGAAGAAGAAGAGGGGGGAGGAGGAGGGGGATGAGGAGAAGGAGGAGGGAAGGGGATGGAGGGGAGAAGAGGAGGCAGAGGAGGGAGGAGAGAGGGAGGGGGAGGGAGGAGAGAGGGAGGGGGAGGGAGGAGAGAAGAGGAAGAAGAGGAGGGAGGAGAGAGGGAGGGGGGAGGGCGGAGAGGAGGAGGGGGGAGGAGGGGAGGGGAAGAGGAGGGAGGAGAAGGGGGGGGTGGAGGAGGAGGAGGGAGGAGGAGGGGGGGTGGAGGAGGAGGAGGAGGAGGAGGGGGAGGGGGGGTGGAGGAGGAGGAAGGAGGGAGGAGGAGAAAGGATGAGGAGGAGAAATGAGAGTGGGGGAGGAGGAGGAGGAGAAAGGACGATGAGGAGGGAGGAGAGTAGGGGTGGAGGAGGAGGAGGGTGGAGGAGAGATAGAAGAGGGTGGGGGAAGGGGGAGGAGGAGGGAGGAGAGAGGGGGAATAAAAGGGCGAAGGAGGAGGAGGAGGAGGGTGGAGGTGGGTAGAGGAGGGCGAAGGAGGAGGGAGGAGAGAGGTGGTGGAGGGGGAGAGGAGAGGGAGCAGAGGGTGGGAGCAGAGGAGGGAGGAGAGGGGAGTGAGGAGGATGAGGGAGGAGTAGAGCGGTAGGGTGGAGGAGGAGGAAGGAGGAGGATCGGTAGCATATGATCTTTTACAAAAAGTATTGGGAAGGTACAAATAAGTGGGGAAGGCCTGCAATACAAATCTTTACAAATAGTGGGAAAGCCTGCAATTATTGCTAAGACATAGTTGATACTCCTAGCACTATTAAACTAAAAGCCTTGGCATTTTTGGTCACAATATTCTATATCAATCTTTGATAAAGCAAGCGCAATCCACATAGACTTATCTTTCCTTTATACTCCATTGTTGGAGGAGTAGAAGTAGAAGGTGAGGGGAGGAGAGGACTAAGAGGAGGGGAGGGGGGAAGAGAGATGAAAGGAGGGTGGGTGCATGGGGGAGGGGCATGGAGGAGGAGGGGGAAGGGGTGTGGGAGGCATGGGGGGGAGGGAGGAGAGGGAGAGGGAGGGGGAGGAGGAGAGGGAGAGGGAGGGGGAGGAGGAGGAGGGGGAGAGGGAGGGGGAGGAGGAGTCGGAGGGGCGGGGGGGAGGCGATGGGGGAGGAGGGGGAGAGGGGGGAAGGTGGGGGAGGAGGGGGAGAGGGGGGGAGGGAGAGGAGTAGGAGCAGGAGTATGGGAAGGGAAGGGGGTAATATATGCGAGAGGTGGGGAGGAGTAAGGGGAGGGGGGAAGAGAGATGAAAGGAGGGGAGGGGAGGAGTAAGAGGAGGGGAGGAGGCATAGGAAAAGGGGGAGGAGGGGGGAAGTAGGAGGAGGAGAGTAATTTGCTTGATGGTAGATTGTGAGAGACTCTTATGTAAAATATTTTTCTTTTTGCATTTATATATTGCCTCAAGTAGTTATTTGGATAAGGTCGTGGATTGTTTCCCACTTTGAGGTTTTAAACCATGTAAAACATTGGTGTGTTGATATGTGTTATATTTGTGTGAGCAGTTGCTTAAGGTGTTCAACCTTATGGAAATACCTTTTTTTAGTCGAACACCTCGATGGCTTATCTCATTCGTTTTCCTAGCTAATACCATCCAAAAATATTTTTTTGCACGTTACTAAAGATTCTAAGGTAAATGTCAACTCTAATTGTAGGGTTCCGGTTAGTGTACAACTCCTTCATTGGAATTTACATAACATTTAAATTATCAGTAAAACAAAGCAATTGGATAGTAAAACCGCATGGAAGTAGAACTCTCCCATACCATAATACCCAACAACAACATATGCCATCCCAGCCCATGGTTGTGTTTCCTTCTGCTATGAGATCAAGACCATGTCGCACTCTTGATATAGGGAATGCCTACCACATGAATCTTCCACATAAAGATTATATGTTGTCATGGCCATATATAACATAAACATAACATGCAATGGAAAATTTGTGAAATAGGGTCACATAAACATGCATGTACACCCATTTTACAATTTTTATTTAATCTTAACATTAAGGATTTTTCCTTCATATATCATCAAACAACAAGAATTGGTTGATGGTGTGAGCTAAAACTCCCCACATTTAAGTTTAATTTTCCACCTTTTAGGTGTATTTTTTGATCATTTTTTCCTTGTATATGATGATTTATTAGTTGTTTTACAAGGTAAGCAAACCTACAACCATGCAAAAAGAATGCCCACTTCAATGAATCCTTTACATTCTTCAGTGGCATGCAAGTCCAAGGCATAACACCCAACTCATTTTCGATGTTTAGTGTTTTACCCTTTATTGGCTTTAGAACAAGGTAAGCATAACCACAATTATGCAAAAATAATTCCCACCCCCATGAAGCCTTGGCATTCTTCAATGGCACTCAATCCCAAGGTGTAAAACTCAATTATCATGTTTAGTGTTATGCATGGGTTTATTTATTAGCTCTAGAATAAGGTAAAAAGATCCATGGTTATTGAAAACTAATGCCCACCCCCATGATGCCTTATAGCATTATTCAATGAAATGCAAGTCCATGGCATAAAACACAACTCAATCACAATGTTAATGTTATGCTTGTGTGTGTTGAACTTTTTACTCTAGAACAAGATAAGCAGATCGATGTTTATGTGAAACGAATGCTCACCCCTATGAATCCTCGTGCACTTCAATGAAATTCAAGATGATGGTGTAAAACCCAACTCCATCATGATGTTTATGATCTATGTGCATGTGTTGATTTATTGTCTCTAAATTAAGATCAACATATTCATGGATATATAGTTATGTTAATATTGATATCCAAATTCCTACAAATCATTGATCCATCTAACATGTAGGTGTTTATTTTTCCTCTAATAACACAAGATGGTTTAGCCTCTTAAATGCATGTCATCTAGAAGCTACTATGGATTATCATTTTAAATGCATGTCATATGGAAGATAAAATGCATTAGCATTTTAAATGCATGTCATGCCATTATCTCTTCCAGTGCTTGTTCATCATCAATGCCATTGCATTGAAAATCATCGTGCTAGCCACTAAAATATTATGGGACAAAGGATTGATTTGCAAGTTTAATATATTTACTCCTTCAAGAATTGGCCATCAAATTTTGCAAGAGGGTACTCATACTCTTACTTTATTTGATCCACCAAGGGTATTTCATTGTCCTTTTCCATACTTGTGACTAACAATGATGCAAGATGGACCCTAGTTTTTTTGTCAACTAAAGATGATCAATAAAGAAGTGGTTTCAAGAGTTTGAACAATAATCAAACTTACCACAATTTGATAGAATTTCCCATTCTAGTGCATTGTAATGAATTACATAAATCCATGAGCTTGGTCACAATTGCAAAATTTATATCCAACCTTGCAAACCTTCCTCTATACTTCATTTCAATATCTATAATCTAGTATTTATCACTTTGTTGCTTCCTTTCCACTAAGCATTCAAAGATTCATTTGTGCTAGTATTTTGAAAAGCATGTGAATAATATTCCTTCTTTCCACTTCATCTCGCGAGACAAGGTCAGCAAGAACAATGGATAGGTGGAAGATGAGGTGGAACACAAAAACAACAACAACAAGTACCTATTGAATTTTAGTGTTATTCTTTAGGTTTTGCATATCAACTAAAAATTCAGGCTATAATGTTATTTTTTTTTACTGACATCACCTACTTTAGAGAAATGCCAAGCAAGGCTATTGTTACATGTGTAATAATGGACCAAATCCCTCCCAAGTACCATAAGATTTGATGGGTACAATGTTGCATGGGCCTCTTGATGTTGTTAGCATGCCATTAGGTAATTTTGAGATGACCAAGCCTCAATCTATGCAATTACAGTGCTTGTTTTTTCATTAGCTTTTGCAAATCAAGGAGCAACAACAAGTGTTATCATAAGGGACATTTCTTCAATTTCAAGTTTTGCGAAGGATAGTGCATCTCTAGTTTTCTTATAATACATTTCTCTGACATGAGTTTTGTTGTTTGTTTTCCAAATGCTTGGATAATAGTGCTTCCCTCTCATGGATCAACTAGAATATGATCATGTTGGGAAAGGTAATAAATGCAACTAGAGATTGATTGAATCGAAAACCCTACATTTAATTAAATCTCTCGATGATTTAAAATCCAAAATTCAATAAGCCTGGAAGGCTCTCCACTAGGCTTACATTGCAGCTATTGTAATCCAAATTGATCAACCTACTTCAATGTCATTAAATGAGCCTCTTGTTTCATGAGGCTTCAATTTTATTAGAATACAAGGCTTATATTTTATAATAAACAATCACTTTATGACTTTTTTCCAAGTTTATTTTTTTGTACCTTGTGTAATGCATACTATCCCACATTCATAAGTGGAAAGGACTTGTTCAATGAATAACCCTATATAAGGAGGTGAACTCCATTGTAATACTCATTTAGTTATTTTTATAATACCATAGTGTGTTATTGTGAGTATTTTCCTTTGTGTTAAGTTATGTGACTCAATCCTATATATGGTTTCATCACAATGATCTAGTTCATTTTATAATACGGTACCATCTGATGTAATTTGATAAGAGGTTGGACATTGATAGTGGCAATTCTTGAGTTTTTTTTTAAGGGAGCACATAGTCAAGCCTAAGTTGTGATATGAAATTTATTATATAGACTACCACAATTTGAGTGCAATACTTGTTAGATCAAGGCCCAAAGCATTATTACTTTGAATCCAAAGAGACATAACATTCACAATAATATTGTGAAAAAGAACATCAGTTGTTTCATTTAGTTTCTAGCATAAGGAATCCTATTTCCAATTTCAAAGGGTGCATAGTACAAACAAAGAATTTTTCTATTTATTTTATGGCATTTTGTTGTTTTCAAGCAAAGATGTCTCATATTTTTAATATGGTTTACATAAATTTTGGTTTTTTAATGGAAATCCCATTAGAAAAATACTATGGTCTCGATTTCCACACCTAGAAAGGATAAATCCAAATGAAGTTGATGAACAAATTCTTGTGGGGAATAGTAATGGAAATGAAAAATCTCCTACAAATCCAAATAGATTACTAGATGGTAGAGAAAAGATGAAGAAGCCAAAGCCATTTTTGGCCTTGCTCTCTCAAATTTTGAGTTACATCATGTAGATCTGGAAAAATCATCTAAGGAAATTTGGGATAATTTAAATAAATTGTTTGGATCAAAATCAGTAAATGCAAAGTTTTCTTTAAAGCTTCAGTTATTCATATCAATATGGATAATGGGTCATTTTGTTTGGCCACATAAGTAATATGGGATCTCTCATTAAAAAACTAGCAGAAATCAATGTTATAGCAGATGAAGAGAATGCCAAATCCATTTTGTTAAAAGAAATTCCTTCTAAATATAACAATGTTATTTTTACTTTCAGTTAGATGCCTTCTCAAACTCTAGAAGATACAATTTCAACTCTCTTTGCTAAAGAAAAGATAACAACTACATGAGGTAGAATGAAAAAGTCGTAAATGGAATGTTCTTGTAGCCCCTAAGGCTCACGGTGAATGGGGTCTTAAAAACATCAACATATTTAACAAGACCGTGGCCGCCAAGCCTTTGTGGATCTTTTTCATAAGGAATAGTCTATGGAAGTCTATCCTGGTTGCAAAATACATCTCTTCGGGTTCTATCATTGATTGGATTCAAAGAAGGAACAAATCAAGTCAAAATGTTTTGAATCATTGCAAATCCCTCACTAAATCCTTTCTTGTCATAGGTAATTTCCTCGCTTTGGTGGGTAATGGGAAATATGTTTGCATGGGGGCAGATGCGATTGTGGGCCTATATTCTCAGGTGAATTTTCCTAGATATATCATCATATATCTTCAAAATCTAGGTAGGGATACCATGGACAAGATTGTGGTTCCAAAGAACTCCAATTTGTGGCATCAAGGGTGTCTTTCTAGTTAGGATCTATCTTTCAATGGCAATTGGGTCCGTATTTGGGAAGATTGCACTCTATTCCTCACCAAAGAACATATCTGAATCAAGAACGAGGTTGATTCTCTAGTTTGGATATACAACTCGGTCGAGGGATCTTATACAACAAAATTAGGATATGAATCAATGTTTCAATTAGGTGATGCTCTAGGATGTTGGAGGTGGAAGAAAAGTTTGGAAGACTATCATTTTGCCTAAATGCACATTGTTAATGTGGCTCTTTCTTTCCAATCAGGTCCTCACTTGGGATAGGTTGTAGAGAATGAACTGGGATGGACCTGGAATCTGTGTCCTTTGTAAGTAATCGAAAGAAACAACATACCATTTATTCAAAGATTGTAGTTTTTCCAAGTCTAAATTGGAAGTGATCTATCAAAAAAAGGACGTGGTCAGATTTTTCCATCGATTCCTATTTTCTTAAGTGATGCAGTCACTCTGCTACAAAATACCTCAAACCCATGCAAGAAAAACAGGGCAACAAACTAACAAAGAATTGAACTATAACAAACCCATCTCACTGCACAAAATTCAAGAAATATATATTAGAAAATAAGGAATCCAGAGTACGAAACCATATTAAATATTAGACAGGAGGTGGCATACTAGCCACATACACACAAAGAACTCTAATAGGCTCGCAGGTCACTAATCCAACTTACTAAACATAATCACGCACCCATAATACTCTAATTAAAACTTATAGTCCACATATCAACTCAATGGACTCGATACAACAAAGATTAACTAATATCCACTAAAATATCCCCCCTTCTATCCATCTTAGTCTCTTTTTATTATTTTGGGTTCCCACCTAGAATTCCTCTGGCCAACTAAACTCAACATATCCCTACAATTTTGGATCAGCCATATTGGCACCAGGATTCCAACTGAAGTTCAGTTAAGTTTTTTTTTTAAGCTAGCAGTTAGTTCCCAATAGATGGATGCTCCACAACATCAGCAAGATCGAACTGAATTCAAGTGGAGGTTCTATTATGAACGTCATCTCTTAACAGGTGGCGCAATTGGAGGATGCTCCACATCATTCTTCCCAAGTTGAAATAAAATATGAACCTCCTAGTTCAAATGTGGTTTTCCTCCGTTTTCTCCATCGATCAAAATACAACCACAAAACCCTAAAGAACAACAGTCTAGTCAACAACAACCACTCAATTTTCAATATGATAGCATTGAGCTTCTACATATAATCCTTCATGCATGTACTCAGCTGCACCAACCAACCTTGGTTTAAACCATCTATCTTCATAAATTCATTTTTCGGACTATCATTAGTTCGTTGCCCAGGAACATTTAACAATTCTTCCATAGATTTTTGGTATCCAACTGCATTAACAATTGGAACATTGCCATTTTTATTTGTTACACCTTGTTCAATGTCCTTCTTTGGAACCTTTGTTACCACATGCATGAGCTACAAATACTCAGCCAGCTTCCACTTTGTTGCAACTTTGTTAGGTTTATTTTCATTAAAGGAACCATTTTCCTTTAAATATTCCATGCACATGGAATTCGCTCCCCCATATATACTTTGTTGCATTGGCATTCTATTGATCAAGATTTCATCGACCCTCACTTCTTTGTAATGTTCTTCTTCCATACACCCTCCTTCGTGCTTCTTTTTAGCAACTGACCTTTGGATATGGGTATCCACTCTCGAAGTCAAATTTCCATCTCCTTGAGTGCCTACAGTTGCACTTATTGCCAACTCCGAGTACCACCTTTCCTTCCCATCATCCCAGTCTGATGGCATGTCTACATATTCAACCACACTCTTTGTGCATTTCCCGACCATTTATTCTTCCACCAATGGAATAATTTTTTGCTCCTCCTTTGCTCCCATGTGCTCAGCAACACTGTATTCTTGATCTTCAACAATGTATTCCCCAACAACATTGTAATCTTTTTTAACAATTTCTCTATCCACTACAACTATCTCCATTGGAAGGTAAATATTCTCTTCTCTCTCCTTAATCTTTACAGGAATGCAAATGGTAGCATCATTCTTCTCTTCAAATTTATTTGCATGCATGTAGGTCTCTACATGTTCAATCCTCATCATTTTTTGTGTGCTCTGAACAACACACACATTCTTAGTGTTTATGTATTCTTCCTCAAATGCTTCACCTTCTTCCAAGTAGAAAAGCACTTCCACAAATGAGACCCCCTTTGAAATCTCTCTTTTCAATTTGATTTTTTTCTTTTTCCTCCAAGACCCTTATCCTCCTTCTGATCGTTCGGATCTCTTCTTTTCTCTGCATTATTTGATCACGTTGTTTTATTAGTTGTCTAATTGCTTGTATCTCTGCCCTGATCCATTCTTTCTCTTCTTGGCTCACCCGCTTCTCCTTTTCCATTTTTAACTTTTACTCACCAATATCTCTTTGTATTCTCAACATCTTGCTCTCTTAAAGTTGTTCACCATATAGATTTCCAGAGCCAAACCCACTGGTTACAATAATGCACCTCCATGCAATCTAGTGCTCCTTCGAGCACACTTGGTTCTCCTCTCGAACCAACTCTTCGGCTCCTCTAAGCTCACTTAGTTCTCCTCTCGAACCAACTCTTAAATTCCAATAGCTAAGTATCTAGCAGCAAGCCTACAACAATGGATTCCCTTCTGGCTCATTATGGTTTTCTCTGATACCAAAATGATGCACTCACTCTGCTGCAAAATACCTTAGGCTCTTGCAAGAAAAACAGGGCAACATACTAACAAAGAATTGAACTATAACAAACCTATCTCACTACACAAAACTCAAGAAATATATATTAGAAAATAAATAACTTAGAGTATAGAACCATATTAAATATCAGACATCAGGTGGCATACTAGCCACATACACACACATAGAACTCTAAAAGGCTTGCAGGACACTAATCCAACTCACTGAACACAATCACGCACCCATAATACTCTAATTAAAACTTACAATCCACAGATCAACTCACTGGACTTGATACAACAAATACTAACTAATATCCACTAAAAGATCCCCCCTTTTGTCCATCTCAGCCTCTTTTTATTATTTTGGGTTCCCACCCAGAATGGCTCTGGCCAACTAAACTCAGCGTATCCCTACAATTTTGGATCAGCTAGATTGGCACCAGGAGTCCAACTGAAGTTCAGTTAGGTTCATTTTTTAAGCTAGCCATTAGTTCCCAACGTATGGATTCTCCACAACATCGGCAAGATCGAACTGAATTCAAGTGGAGGTTCTATTATAAACCACATCTCTTAACAAGTGGTGCAGTTGGTTGATGCTCTGCATCATTAAGTATCTTCAATCTAAATACCTGAAGGAATTTTACCCTCTGCCCTTTCTTGCCACCTAGGGGATATGGCTTATAAGGAACAAAGTGTTATTGTCTGAAGAATCCCTTTTGTCTACCTCTTTAATTGGTAAAATCCAAGCCCTATTTAATCATTTCCAAAAATCTTAACAAGAATACTGGGACGCATCAAATTCAGACTTTCAACCCTCGAGAGATATTTCCCTGGGATTTTTTTGATGGGTATTCTCGATAGAATGGATTCGGATGTGGTTTTGGTTTGTTCTTATGTTTGTCTCCAGTCCATTTATTTCAGAATGTTGTTTCAATAGGCTCGGGATCCAACAATTGGGCATAATTACAGACTCTTTTTCATCTCCTCAAGTTTGTTGAGGAGAAAAATATTCAGATTATCAGGATCATGGGCAACTCTCTGTTTGCTATTAACTATATGAACAACTCAATCAATGTCCATAATCTCATTGATGATATTAAACTAATTGCTCGCAACTTCCAGTCAATCAATTTCGCTCATTTCTATCTGGAGCGTAATCATGTGGCTGACTCGCTGTTTAAAAAAGGATTAGACATGACTCTTGGATCGTGGTCAATTGAAGAACATAAGGATGGTTTCAATGTTATTGTTAATATCAGGAAGATCGAGTGAATTTCAATATTGTTTATCATCTATGTTTTCAAGGGTATATGATCCAACTTTTGTCTCAAATTTTTCATTAATCTTAGTATTTGATATATATAACATACCTTCTCTGTTTAATATCTAAACTAAGATGAAATCATTTTAGGATCTACCTGAAGAATGTATTTCTCATTTCTTTTGAATAGAAAATACATTTTTTTTTCTTGAAAAGCAAATTCATCATTTCATATTTTGAAACAAGAGATATTGCACATGCATATATCATATCAAGGCATAAATGGTACCAATACATTGTTTATTTACAATTCCCAAAGCTATTTACAAGAACTAGGAACAAGAACAACCCTAATCACTCTTAAATAATAACAACAAAATATACAAATTTATTAAAAATCCTACCTCAAGGAGATTTTCTGAAGTTAAATCTTGAGCTTTTTGATGATTTTTGTGTGGATTTTTTTGTTGGTTTATAATTGTATCTAAGTTTCTCCCTAAGACATCAATTTCATTACTTGGATAAATTTCCCCTACGTAGTTTCCTTGTCATTATATGTGTCCTTCTTTGCTTGGCATGTTTTTTGGCCTCCATAAGACTAAGTGCCAACATATAAAAAATTATAAGCTAAGCATGTATATCCACGAAAATATATACTAGAAAACCATAAACTACTGTATTGCAGAAATAAATTCTAAACATCCGATATAATGCAATTAAAAAGTACATTGTTTTCTCATTGAGTACATCAAAGAAGCAGCTTATTAAACTCGATGCAGTTTCCATTGAGAATAGGATTTAGTAGTTGTGAATTCAAAGCAAGTCCTATATAAATCTTTTTTTCCTTTGCACAGTGCAAGGCTTCTCATTTTTGCTTTGCTCTCTCGATTTGTTTCTCGTGTGGAACATCTTTTGCATGCGTTAGGGGCAACATCTTTTACTACTTGGCTACCCTTTCCCTAAGCTAGTTGTGCCCTTAGCATTATATATAGTCTTCTTTGTTTGGCCTATTCCTTGGCCTCCATAACATTGAGTGCCTAGATAAGGTCATCTATCGTACTACAAAAATAAATCAGAAATATCTAATAGAATGAAATTAAAAAGTACATTATTTTCTCACTGACTTCATCAGATCAACAACTTATTAAACTCTATGCAATTTCAATCAAGACCAGGATTTCGCACAATAGTAAATTCAATGCATTTCCTGTATAAGTACTAGGAGACAATATGAAAGCTACATTGACAATTTTATAAGTGAAACCCACCACAAACCTTAGCAAACTAACATGTAAAACATTTTGTTAGCATTCTGTTTGACACATGACACCTACTTTGTTAGACACAATGGCTCACTAAGAGGGGGGGTGAATCAGTGAGCCTACACTAAATCCAAATTTCTGCTTCTTCAACTTTAAATCTTTAAACATTATTTCTCATTCACATCAATATCATATTCATCTTCGAATTATCAACTTAAACACATCCACATCAATACATTGCACAAGATGTAGCTTTGTAAATATTATATAAGTGGAGACTTCAATTTCCAGTATGGGCCACAACCCATAAGGTAGCACCACCCACCAGAATGAATCAGTCAGCTACAACTGACTGGGATGCTACAACATCCAAACAAGCTTCAACTTGCCAAAAGACCAATAAGCCTTTCCCCAGCTCCACCCTATCTCCCTATACAAATTTCAGATTACAAATTACATACACTCTTAAACAAAAAACAACTTCTCTCATCAACATATATCACATCATCACTCATTGTCCTAGCATCAACACATGTCTCTGTCTCAACACATTATTATCACAATTGTCCTTGCATTTCTGACTATCATGCTTCTGTCCTCACATTCAATGCTGCTCCAGAAAAGCTTCATTTTGTCCATACATATGATCTCATCACTGTCTTCATTGTTCACCAGCTGCCTAGCCTCATCAAACATTATCATTCTGATTATCAATATCACCAACACATCTATACAGGCTTCAAGTTCTAGGCAACATCTTCATCATTTTTTTCTCAGCTTGTCCAGCAAAATGTTCAGCATCAATTTTTCAGCATATTAAAAGTTATATCAGCATCATATCAAAAAATCAGATTAGCATCATATCAAAAATCAGATCAGCATCATATCATCAAGTTCCCAAACATATCATGTCTTTAGCAGTCTGCCCAGCATTTTATTCATCCACAGTCATCAGAATGTCCTCAAGTGTCTTTTTGAGTGCTCCATCTACTGTCACATCATGTCTAGATATACAAGACAAAAATAATTTTCTACTGCTCCTCGACCCTGTCCTCATGTTGACCCAAAATCAAAAATTCTGTCCTCCTACTGCTAAAACCCCCAAAATTCAGAGCTCACAAAAAAACCACCGAAATTTTTCACCAATGAATGAGGGTGTTGACCCCTATTTATACTTGTTCCAGCATAGAAAATTAATCTGGGCCGACTTGCATTTTTTATTTTTCTTTTGGATTATGGAGCCGACTTTGCATCAATTGAATTTATCTTTCGATTATTATAATCTTAAATATAGCTGGGCCGACTTCCTTCATGAAGATTAATAATTAAGATTTTAATTAGCTGCTCGAACAAGATAGAATTAACCCTTCTTTAGCAGCTCGACTTGTCTTGTGACTCCAACGTGACACCTTAAGAATGTGTTTTCATCATGCAAAACATGAGAGGGGCTGCTGGACTGTCTTTTAATTAAACCTTCAAGGACCCCATCGAAATGATATGCTTTCATTAACACTTCATGCTTGCAAGACCTTCATATCCACTTTATCAAGGATGCCTGCACTACTTCATTTAACATGCACGCAATGGTGACTTAATATGCCCGTAGGTTTGGTTAAGTATGCTCGCACTAGGGTTTATATGAGTGATCTTTGATGCCCGCAGGGGCTTGGAGAGATGCTCGTAGCTAGTGTATTCAGATGCCCATAAGAGTTTCCATCATGCATATTTATTTGCCATTTATATGCCTGCAAGCTTATGCTTGCTTGGCATTTGTCTTTTTTTATTTGCCATGTCACTTAATTTATTCTTGCTTCTGGCCCATCACTCATTCTTGTGTTGTTTGTCTTGTCCAGGTTATCATTCAACCATGACCTTTGTCCACCTCATCATCTAGGCTATTAGGGCCATCTCCAAATGACCACAGAATGGGTCATTTGTCTCCTTAGGTGGTCCAAAACCCATCACCTTCATTCTATGTGTGTTCTTCAAGCCATCCACATCATCATCTTCTTTTCCATTCCTCAAGTCTTTGTCATTAATGTTGTCATGAATGGAAACCATAGACATATTCACCAATCTCCCCCTTTGTCATTGATGGCAACCAACCAACTTCTTCTTCTCCCCCTTTGACATTAATGACAAAGGGTTGAGTAGCCATCAAGGGATTCACAATGCCGCCAAAAAAAAATTGAATGCTTTCATGAGATCATAAATTTGCATCTTGATATATATACTGCCCCTTTCAAGCTGAGTTCATGTGATTTGAAAATTTTTCTGAGTTTACCATCTTCAAGTTTTGAGAAGTATACACACTCCCCCTATCAAATAGGCTACTGAAGGTGAGTCTCCATCACTTGTTATCTTCAAGTTTTCCATAACTGAACAAACTCCCCCTTTTATGTAAACTGCTTGACATACTGAGATTGGTCTTCCAGGGTTTGTCTGCTCCCCCTGTCTGATATGCTGCTTCAAACTTTATTTGAAATTCATAAAAGGTAAGAGTGCATCAAGTCATCGTCCAACTCAGTACTTAAACCCTTAACTCTCAAATCTGCCCTCGAATGTGTGCCAGACTATCCTCAAAGAGTCCAAAGTCTGCTTTAAATCAGCCTTTAAACAACCTCAAGATAAGATTCAAATCACCCTTCAACAAGAGCCCGAAAGTCCTCTAAATCTGGAATCAACATTCTTGGAATGTGTGCCAGGGATACACTTCAGGTCTGTAATAATATTCTTGGAATATGTGCCAGAAGTAGGGCTGAAACAGTCCTTCAATCTGCCCTAATTGTACCATTGAGCAGTCCTTAAAATCTCTGCCTAGATCTTTCACAAAATTATCCTCAGATCTGTTCCAAATCGGTCACAATAACTGTCTTCTAGCTGTAGCAAATACCCTTCAAACAGCCTTCAGAACTTGTCCAAAATCAGCTCTCAACAGTCATAAAGTCAGCACCTAAAGTCCTTGGAATGCATGCCAAAAAGGAATCTGCTTATGCCAAGGCAACAAGGAATCTACTTATGCACATCATGCCATCACAGGAATCTGCTCATTCCAAGACTTCAAGCTCAATGAACTTTAGTTATATCTGCTATCCTTCTTTCTGGTGCTAACTTCCATTGAATGCTCCAATATAGGTTATACAATCAACAACAAGTATTTTTTTTAATACTCCCTTTTTCAATCATATACAAGGCTAGAGAGAGTCATTGGTAAACTTCTATGGATGAATACATCAACCAGTATTTAATAAATTCACAATAAGCATCAATGACAACATTTCAGTGCTACTACTCCTCCTATTAACATGCATCTTTCTTGAGCAAAATTGTAACACCTTACACCTTCCAGACTTCATCTCTGTATTGCATCTCTATTGCAAAATTTAGAACATTTTGTTGTAGAATATACTAAATTACTCTTGCTTACTTAACATTACGCAACGATACCTTAGTGTGTAGAGGTGCATCATCATACATTATTCATCAATGTATGTACACTGTATGCATCATTACAACATAGCATGCATTATGTATGGAATCATATCCGTGTGTCATCAGCATGCATCATATATGCAAGACCCAGAGTTTTGTTTTACTTCATAACCAACATCATGTACTAGAATTCTTGACTTGCTTTTGTATTTATCACTATCTATTTCAAGGGCTATTTCAGATTGTTTATGTCATAATCAGTTGTAACTTCGTGCCACTTTTTGCAATCTTCTATAGCCTGCATTGTATATATACTTCAACCTTTTCATATGTCAAGTAAGTTGTCACTGTCAAAGTCAAGAGTCTGCTCATCAATCTTTCCATACTTATGTCCTCAAGAGTATTTCAAAAGTACTTCAAAATGCCCCTTACACATGCATATCATGATTTATACTTAAGCCACGACCCTTGGACCTGTTTAATTGCTTGGAGTAGTCACCATTCATCATCGAGTTCATCCTCTAGCATTATGAACTCAAAGTGTATGGGAAATCTTTAAGAGACTTCAAGTATGACTTGCCACATGGCAGTCATCTCCACTTGTGCATTTATCATCAACGTCGTTTAGGTTTATAAAAATATTTTTCTTCACCCATACCTTAGAGCTTCCTTGGATGAGATTGTTTGTCTTATGATCTTCAGTTTTGCTGGTGTCATTCTTCATCCAAGCTTCATTTGACCTCCTTGTTGATGTGTATGAGAAGCTCCTCATATACTGTCTTCTTGGGCTTGCACACACATTGGCTTTATGGCCAACACCTCCACAAGTGTAACATCTCATGGTATGACAGTTGGCAGCTATATGTCCTCTTTGATTGCATGTCCAACATCTCATTATGTCATGTGGACTTCCAACACTTTTTCTACAATCAACAGCTTTATGAACAAAATTAGAACAAGCAAAACAGTAACCATTAAATTTATTTTCATACCTGGGACTTTGGTTCCATTTTGGTGTTGTTTCTTCTCTGATTTTGTTTTGAGGTGGAGAACTATCTTCTTGATGCACACTTGAGCTTCCAAGATTTTCGTTATTATGTGCAGGTGTATGGAGAGCAGCTTGATTTTCAGTTTTGCAGGAGGATGAGCTTGCTTCTGATTTCTTGGAAATCTGAATGACATCTTCATGATCCTCTGCTTCCTTGTTGAAACCCAACCCAGTCTTGTACCCTAGGACCGATTTGTCAATGGGGGCCTTTGACATTCCAAAATTTCATCTAAAATAGCTGATCTATGTTTGAACTTGCCATATGCATCAAGCTTTTCATTTTTCTTCTTGAGTCCAACAAATTCCACCTCAAGCTCTTCATTTTTCTTCTCCTTTTCATCCAAGTGACTCCTCAATACTTCTTCTCTTCTTTTAGCCTCCTCCAATTGAATTTTTAGACCAAGGTTAACCCATCTTGTCTCTTCAAGTTCTCTAGGATCCACATCAGTCTTTTCTTGTTCATTTCCTAGTTGATCCTTCAACCTTTTGACCTCAAGATTTTTATCTTCCAACTCACCTTGCAAATCATTGTTCTTGAGTTTTAACTTCAAGAACAAGTCCTTTGTTTCCTTTTGGTATTTTTCAAATGCTCCCATGATCTTCTTTCTAAGCCTTGAATTGGATTTGACATCCCTATCCAACAGAGTATTTGCAAAATCCTCCTTGATTTTCAACAAATCTTCTTCTTCCTTTACAAGAGCAACTTCATCATCGTTAATTTTAGAATTATTGCCAATAGAAGAGTTCTTACCTTCACTAGTGCTTGATGCTTGAACCTCCTTCCATGTCTTGAATTTTCCTTTTGTGCTCACTTTCAAGTGTACTCCAAAGATCTCTGGCTGAGGTGTACTTTCCAACATTTAGTCTTTCTTTCTTTGACTGAGATAAGGCCATCATGATTAAGCTTAGTGCCTTTTCATTGCTTTCAAGTGGCTTCTTAGTTGCTCCTCCTTCAATTGATTTCCAGATATCATATTCTTGTGCCTGTATGTTATACTTCATTCTGATGCTCCACGACTCATAATTTGATTCATTGAGAAATGGGACTCCATCCTCCAAATAGACCTCATGACTTTCTTTCGCTTGTGTCTGATGATTCCTTCAAGCTTGTTAGGCTTATGCTGAAGGCCTGCTCTGATACCAATTGTTAGACACAATGGTTCACTAAGAGGGGGGGTGAATCAGTGAGCCTACACTAAATCCAAATTTCTGCTTCTTCAACTTTAAATCTTTAAACATTATTTCTCATTCACATCAATATCATATTCATCTTTGAATTATCAACTTAAACACATCAACATCAATACATTGCACAAGATGTAGCTTTGTAAATTTTATATAAGTGGAGACTTCAATCTCCAGTATGGGCTACAAACCCATAAGGTGGCACCACCCACCAGAATGAATCAGTCAGCTACAACTGACTGGGATGCCACAACATCCATACAAGCTTCAACTTGCCAAAAGACCAATAAGCCTTTCCCCAGCTCCGCCCTACCTCCCTATACAAATTTCAGATTACAAATTACATACACTCTTAAACAAGAAACAACTTCTCTCATCAACATATATCACATCATCACTCACTATCCTAGCATCAACACATGTCTCTGTCTCAACATATTATTATCACGATTGTCCTTGTATTTCTGACTATCATGCTTCTGTCCTCACATTCAATGCTGCTGCCAGAAAAGCTTCATTCTGTCCATACATATGATCTCATCACTGTCTTCATTGTTCACCAGCTGCCTAGCCTCATCAAACATTATCATTCTGATTATCAATATCACCAACACATCTATACAGGCTTCAAGTTCCAGGAAACATCTTCATCATTTTGTTCTCAGCTTGTCCAGCAAAATGTTCAACATCAATTGTTCAGCATGTTAAAAGTTATATCAGCATCATATCAAAAAATCAGATCAGCATCATATCAAAAATCAGATCAACATCATATCATCAAGTTCCCAAACATATCATGTCTTCAACAGTATGCCCAGCATTTTATTCATCCACAGTCATCAGAATGTCCTCAAGTGTCTTTTTGAGTGCTCCATCTACTGTCACATCATGTCTAGATATACAAGACAAAAATCATTTTCTGTTGCTCCTCGACCCTGTCCTCATGCTGACCCGAAATCAGAACTTCTGTTCTCTTATTGCTAAAACCCTCGAAATTCAGAGCTCACCAAAAAACCACCGAAATTTTTCACCAATGAATGAGGGCATTGACCCCTATTTATACTTTTTCCAGCATTGAAAATTAATCTGGGCCGACTTATTTTTTTATTTTTCTTTTGGATTATGGAGCCGACTTTGCATCAATTGAATTTATCTTTCGATTATTATAATCTTAAATATAGCTGGCCGACTTCCTTCATGAATATTAATAATTAAGATTTAAATTAGCTGCTCGAACAAGATAGAGTTAACCCTTCTTTAGTAGCTCGACTTGTCTTGTGACTCCAACGTGACACCTTAAGAATGTGTTTTCATCATGCAAAACGTGAGAGGGGTTGTTGGACTGTCTTTTAATTAAACCTTCAAGGACCCCATCGAAATGATATGCTTTCATCAACACTTCATGCTTTCAAGACCTTCATGCACACTTTATCAAGGATTCCTGAACTACTTCATTTAACATGCACGCAATGGTGACTTAATATGCCCGCAGGTTTGGTTAAGTATGCCTGCACTAGGGTTTATATGAGTGATCTTTGATGCCCGCAGGGGCTTGGAGAGATGCTCTTAGTTGTGTATTCAGATGCCCGTAAGGGTTTCCATCATGCATATTTATTTTCTATTTATATGCCCACATGCTTACGCTTGCTTGTCATTTTTCTTTTTTTATTTGCCCTGTCACTTAAGTCATTCTACTTCTGGCCCATCACTCATTCTTGTCTTGTTTGTCTTGTCCAGGTTATCAGTCAACCATGAGCTTTGTCCACCTCATCATCTAGGTTATTAGGGCCATCTCCAAATGACCACAGAATGGGTCATTTGGCTCATTAGGTGGTCCAAAACCCATCACCTTCATTCTATGTGTTTCTTCAAGCTATCCACATCATCATCTTCTTTGACATTCCTCAAGTCTTTGTCATTAATGTTGTTATCAATGACAACCATAGACATATTCATCATACTTGTTATGAGGACAAGTGGATTTATGATGTAAGGAGTTACATGACTAAGGGAGAGGTGATGGAAGTTGTTCAGGATCCCATTGTAGCCATGTAGTGCCATGTAAAGGGGATGGCTACATTTTTAAATAATACTTTCATGTAGCTCGAGAAATACCAATCTTAATTGAAAGGTTGTTTAACTTGAGTTATGCAAAATGAAATGCTTTTGTGGCTGTACATTTGTCTAAACATGTTGTTGTCTTGAAGTTGACTATTCAATTTTCATGTGTTCCATATCATATTATTTCTTGGGTAAAAAATTGTGATACATGAATTTTAAGGGGTAGCAGTTCTTTCAATGTCATATGTAATTGTGTAAACAATCCAATTTAAATTCTATCATGACAACACTTGGAGCCATTTTAAGTGGGATGCTTGTTATGTGGGTTATAGGAAGGCTAGGATTTCCAAAATCCATCTTGAGAACATTATAAACCATTTCCTTGGGGTGAGTGTTATTTAGGTTATTATAAAGGTAAGAAATTACACACATTTTTAAACATCATGCACCATTTTTCTAAATCATTCACTCATGCATCATCATGAGAGATCCCCTCACTTAGTTCCCGTTGCCCCCTATTTGCATGGGTGGTCACTTGGAGGTTTTTTGGGTTTTTTTAGGATTTATGGGCATGGTTGGGACAATTGAGAATTTTTAGGATAGATCTGTGCATTCTCTATAGCAATTTAGGCATTCTATGTGTGTCTAGGACATCAAGCAGCAATAGTCTTCCTATTTGAAGGTAGTTCTAAGCCTGCTTTGTCTTCAAACAACCTTAATAAATCTTTTTTGGAGAAAACCTATGCCTATTTTGACCCTTTGCAGTATTAAACAATCATGAAAATCACCTTAAAATAAATTTTGGGAATAAATTTAGACAAAAGCAACATTTATGGGTAGGTATGGACTATTTCTGTGTACTTTGTGGACTCTTTCAAGCCTTAAGTTAGCAACAATAGGCCTGGTTCTTAAATATGGGCTAATTTTGAGGATGAAACAATAGGGTTGAGGTTGTTTGAGCTAATTCTAGGTATGTCTTAGCCCCCTAACAACACCTAATATCCATCCTGGACACATAAACAATGATGGAAAAGGATCATTCCTTAGATCAGGGCGTAATTAGTGATGAAAAGGATCATTCCTCATATTTGGACATAATTAGTGATGAAAAGGATCATTCCCCATATATGGGTGTAATTAGGGTTTTTCTAGGCCCAACACAGTCCTAGAGTGATTTTTTTGGCAGTAAGGTAGCGTGAACAATAGTCACATCAATAGCTTCAAACCTCATCTCTAAGCACTAAAACATAATACCCTAACAACACTTAAACATCGTACCCTAACAACACTATTAAGAGAAAAAATCGCATCTTGCATTCTGTAAAAGAAAAGCATGCACAAATATCCCCTATTTCTTCCATCATGCAAAGCACGGTCCAACCAATATAGGTCCAACAACTTTGGAATTTAGTTATTCTAACTGCAATATAGGTCCAAAGGATTGGGACTTTAGTTATTCTAATTTCAAATAGGAAATGAAGGTGCATTTTATAGCCTAGTGTAAAGGAGATGTGTTCTCATGTGACAGCTTTGCACAAATACTCAATATAATATTTTTAAAACCAAATGGAAGTGCATTTTACAACTAAGTGTAAGGGAGATGTGTTTTCATATGACACCTTAGCGTAAATAATCAATATACTATTTGAAAAAAAAATAGAAACATTCGTACTTATAAATAAGTCAAAATCTCTCTCTCTCTCTCTCTCTCTCTGTCTCTCTAGTGGAAAATATCAGACAAATCAGCAACCTGAAAAAACTTGGGTTAAACTAGAAATATTAGAAGAAATCAGAGATGTTTGCAAGACTGCTTTATAAATAGAGGGTTTCAACTACTTTCAAGGTAGGTCGTCATGAGGCCTCCAATGCTAATACAACTAAGGTTAAGTTAGGGCCTATGGAGATCCCATAGGTTGGCGCTCTCCATCTGAATAGATTAGTATCTCAATTTTTCTTGATGCCTACATACTTAAAAGACTTTATTTTTAATTTTGGTAGACTTTCGTAATTTGGACATCAATTAAAAGTAAAAAAATTATAATGTACTTAATTCTAGAATTCATGGTTTTAGATTTCTTTAATGTTGAAATTGCATTTGGAGGAAGAAAGTGGCTCCTAAAAGTGATTTTGAGGAGAGAGGAGATGCCTTAAGCACTGCATTCATGTACTATACGATATACTCGTTTTTTCTAGTGCGATGAACCACTTTTGCTTATATATTGGCATAAATATGCCTTCCTACATTCTCTTGCTACAAGTGCAAAAATGTGAAAACAAAATTAATTACCAAATCCATAACCTATATAAAATTCATAGTTTTCATATATAAGTATTATTTTATCCCGAAGGGTTTGATCAAGTGATCAACATCTATACGTGAGATATCTCCCTTCGATGTAGGGGAGGTCACAAGTTCGACTCCCTTTGATTCCCTCAATGCAAGATGCCTAAAACTTAGGCGCCATCCACTTTACACAAGATACCATCCTCGAAATGAGGGAAAGTGCCTAGAAGTTTCTTGGGGTGTTATATTATTATTTTCATGGCATTATCACAAACAAGGAGTTAGAAACATTATGGAAAAATTCATATGAGAGGCATATCTATTGTATAATGATTGTACCCATGATGCACGTAAAAATATAGCTAAAGGAGAGCCAATTTCAGCTAAAGCCTCCAAATGAAAGTACTTAATTAATGTCATCTTGACATAGAGTAGCACTAGCCTTCACTATAAGATAGACATAACATCTATGATTGATTAATGTCTTGTGACAATGTTGACTTGCAACATAGATCAAATCATAGAGTAGATAACTAGAATCGTACTATTGTTTTGCAATTAACCAAAATGAGATTCAACTGTCTTTGTTAACATGTATAAACATTTTTAATGCCATTTATTGTGTTGAATAATTTTGACATTAATAAATTCAAAACAAAATACAAACTCGTGAATTTGGAGCAATGCTAGAATTTACAAAAGCATTTCAAAGTCACAAATGAAGAGAGGTTGCCAAAAGTTCAACAATGTATTAGACAAATAGTAATGAGTAAACAAAGAATATATTTTCATTCTATAAAACAAGACACTACTTCAATTACGTCATTTTACGCAGTTGCATCAGTTGTTGGAGCTTACTATTGTTGTTGTAGATAGCTTCCCTACATCATTAGATAGGCCACACATAGAGAATGTCAATGTAGAGTATTCAAAGAAGATCTCTTGATCATTAAAACAACAATAAATAGTATATGAAGAAAAAATCAACTCACAACTTATTGTTGGCTGGCTGTTTGGATTGCATCATATGAAACCCATTGTGCTTCCATATTTTGTTGTGTGGTCCCAACAACAAATGTATGCTAATTTTTCTGATTACTAGATCTGATTCTAGTTCATGATCATTTTTATACCCATAAATTTGTTCTGAAATTATAAACGAAGATACATTGATAATTTTAATACTAACATGGTGGAATAAAACATGAAATCAACCACACATTTGACACACTTGTTTACCCTAGAAAACCCCAATGGAGAAAAACCAGCAAGCGATGATTTTATTAAAATAAAATCTTGGTCTCCTGCCCTAGGATAATGGCCCACCTAAGGAAAATAAAAATCAGCAAATAGCCAAGCCTTACAAACCTTAAGATCGGTCCTTTAATCTTGCTGGTTGGTTGGTATTTCTCTTGCTAACCCTTTGATCCTTTCCTCATCCCCTGCCCCTCCACAATCGGATGGAAGTCCTTCTCCACCCACTCAATGAGATATCACTCACTCATTCTATGTGTGTACTCCTCTCCCTTAGGCTTCCTTCTATAACATCTCAATGACCAAAACCCCAACCCTTTATCTCCAAATTGATCGATGGTTGAGATTAGATCTCAAGCCTCACTTAAGATCAACAATTGTGACTTAATCTAAAGTTCACCTTTTTTAGTCATTTTCCAACACTAAGTTAATTAATGTGTTTTTCCTAAGTTAGACTTATGAAAGAGATATAAAGGTCACTTGCTCTCTCAAGCAAATACCTAGAGAAGTAATTTGGACGACTTCTACATGCTAGACACTTAGCCTATGCAGAAGTATCTTTCAAAGCTAAAAACATCAAAACTCCCCCTTAGCAAGGAAGGTACTTCTCCCACCCGGTGGTGGCTCTGTCTTCACTATCATATCCGCTACCATGGCTTCTCTCTAATAGGCCTGTTTAGTTGCTCCCTCTGAACAGAAAGCTATCCCTTCCATCTTGTTTGGACTTGTTATCACACCATAGTAGTTGGGCTACTATTCTTGCTGAGTAGATATCTGCACTTTTTAGAGCTTTGCTTTTATAGAGATCAGTTATGATGAGCAGCATTAGTTGAGATCACTTATAGATCAGAGCAGTGTATATCAGAAATTGAGTAGACCTTGTGCCAAGGCTGAGCCTTGAGAGCTTAGATTTGATGACCAATATGACCTTTTGTTCCATACAGTTTCAGTTCATTGCCTAGAGTTCCAAATGTTATTATTGCAGTAGTGTTTCAGTTGGTTCTAGATGATGATTATTGATATGCAGTGACATGGCCATTAGACTTGTGATTGTTGTCATTGATTATTATCTTGTTGTTTCAGTCATCTTCATAGCATTAACTTGGTATATAACTCATGATGTGGTAGTATTATTAATGAAATGAACTATCTTGGTTGTATTTAAATATTGAATTGGATGTATTATGTGCAATTAAAGTTTCACTATGCTCCCATGAGCATGAACATGGTCTTTCATAACGTTTATGTCTGCTAGCTTAGGCACCACATTCACTTGAATCCAACCATCCATGGCCTTCCCTATTTTGGATTTCACCTTGACTTGCCTTTTCTACTTTTGATATGGAGGGCTTCTCTATTTCTATCGTTGTGTTGGATTGCATCCATGTTTTTTTTGTGTCTCAGCTCTGAGTTGGTGACAAAACTTGCCCCTGGTGAGTTGGGTTTTATGCCTAGATCATTCTAGTCGGTTGCCCTGATGTGTGGCTTAGCGCGGAATTCCCTCTAGTCACACGAGATGTTGTTGGCTAAAACCTGAAGCACATATACTACTTGTATGGAAATTAATGGAAATCTCTTATGAGCACTTAAAGTTTCACGTGCACTTAAAGTTTCACTACCCTCCTATGAGCATGAACATGGTATTTCATGACGTTTATGTCTACTAGCTTAGGAACCACATTCACTTGAATCCATCCATCCATGGCCTTCCCTATTTTGGCTTTCACCCTCACTTGCCTTTTTACTTTTGATATGGAGGACTTCTCGATTTCTATCGCCATGTTGGATTGCATCCATGTTTGTTTTGTGTCTCAGCTCTGAGTTGGTGACAAAAATTGCCCCTGGTGAGTTGGGTTTTATGCCTAGATCATTCTAGTCGGTTTCCCTGATGTGTGGCTTAGCGCAGAATTCCCTCTAGTCACATGAGATGTTGTTGGCTAAAACCTGAAGCACATGTACTACTTGTATGGAAATTATTGGAAATCTCTTATGAAAGCCTATGAAATTAAATTCTAGAATGTGTTTCTAAACACACGATGAATTAAAGGCTAAAGCAATGAAATGCTAAAGTACCCCATGAAGGGTCCAAAAAGGTCTAAAAAGCAATGGCTAAATAAGTGCTAAATCTAAAGATTGTTGACCTCTTAAATGTAAATATACCCCGGATGCAAGCTGCGATTAGTTGTACTTTTAAGCGCATGCAAAATACCAGAGGATTCATATAGGTCAAAAAGGCCATGGAAATTAAATGAATGATCCTAATGAACTTGGATCACCTTGATGTAGACATGATGCCAAGGTTGAATGAGCACTCTCTAAACAACTTACCCATTTGTGAGGCACTTCCATTCCCTTTGTTTATCTTGTCCAACACAGTGTGTAGCTTCCCCCTTTCCCCGTCCAAAGTATCACTTAGTTAAGTTGGTCAAGTCATCCCTTTACCTAACCTTGTCCTTAGCCTTCACCCTATCCTAGTAGTTAGACCATGTCCATTGGATGAGTATGTCTTTAAAGCTTTGGTGCAAGTAAATTATAAATAACATTTAAATATCTATGTATTAACTGCCACTTGATTGATGTCTATACTTTAAGTTAACCTGTGAATATGGTTAAAGGAACATATCTTAGTCATTTGTTATAATATAGTCTTTGGTTGTGTTTTGACCTAGTCAAACATAGTTTGACCATGGTCATTCTTGGGATCTGTGATGAGATGGACCACTTATACTTTATGATGTTGATCTATGGTCCCACATGCACCTATTGATGATTCCATATGTTGGATATATGCTCCAAATGATGATTGATGCAGTTGGTCATTTTTATTTTATTTCAAGATCACCATATTTTACATTGTCCAGGTATGGTGGACCCTACATATGACCCTATAGGTTATCATGAGGTGTATGAGTATTCATCTCTAGTGGATTTGGATCTTCTGGATCCATTGAGACACTTATCTTTCAATTTTAGGCACTCCTGGGCATGATACTAGTAGTTTTCCACCTGTTGACCAGATTGGCCATGCTGATGTGGCCTGTCCAGTAGTATCCTTGGAGGCTAGTCGTTTCCTAGGGTGCTATAGAGGAAGAGAGTGGTCTAGCCACTTGTTTTACCATATTATCCCCCTTCTGGACATGATGGTGCATTCAAATGGACAGCGCAGACACTTGAGAGGCAGTTTTGGGCACTTTCAGGGTTTTTCGGCAGATTAAAAAAATGGAATAAAAGGGTCATTGAGGAATTCGATTTGGGAAATTGAGGAAAGGTTTTGGCACTTGATCTGATTAGAGGTCATCCATGGTGTATCCCCCTTCTTCCATACCAGTTGGCATCAGTCAGTGGGGTCCACATGGGCTACATGAGCTCTTTTATTGTATTTCTCTCTCTGATTATGGGGACAGGATTTGATCATTTGTATACTTGGACATGTCATAGACTCATATTTTATATTATTTTTCCATGGGGTCATGCTAGTGAAGGGGATTAATACCTCCTAGCTCCACCATGTGCTCCTAGTGACTGGTCTTGGTCTTATTGTTGTGGCACATATGTTATTAGCCACCCCCATGTATGACGTCACCCCTCATCGAGATTTTTAGGCTATGACATCATCACTTAGTGAGTGATCCATGTCTTATATTGTATTGGCTCATCTTAGCCGTTGATTAGATTGTTATATCTTTTGATCTCAACCATTAGTTTTCAAAAGTGGTTTAGGGTTTTGGTCTTCCTATCCTATAAAAGGAAGAGACCCTCTCATTGTAAAAGGCTATCTAGAGATTTTTGGTTCTTGGCTATTGGAATAAAATCTATCCTTTGGAGTAAATGCTTGGATCTTGGAGTGGATGTTGGTTGTGATGATTGTAAATGCTTGTCCATTGCACTGGAGGATATTTTGTAACTAGCTTGCATCTTTTGCCATACTTTTGATTTACAGGTGAAGAAGACATCTTGGGATGAATGCGCATTGGTGGGGAGGCTTGCCCTGCAACTTCTTTCCAAATCGTGGATCAAACAGGGAGTGGTTTTGTCTTTGTACCAATCATTCTTTGTCATCTATTTCTTGCTTGTATCTACCCTCATTCTATTTGATTGATTGATGCTTTGTCTCCTTGGTTTGACATGTATAGAGGGGCACATGTGTGGGCTTGGACAAGTTGTTTTGGCAAGAGGGCTTCAAAATATTCCATTTGATCTTTGGAAAATTAATCCTCATCTCAACTAGCATTCATCTCATTATCTAGGTATGCTCTAAAGGTTAGTATTTTTCCTCCTTGTCTTATCCATAGTTTCTAGCATAAAACCCTCATAATCAAAACCCTTGTAATTTTTATTTTTTAGATCTACTTAGATCTAGCATGCTTTTGGGGATGAAACTTAAAACCCACCTCTATAGTATCCATGACAATTCAGATCTATAGTTTGGTAGTGATTGGCCTTAATTTGACCCATTTCCCAAGGGACCTTTCCCTCCTTGAGTGAAGTCGCATTCCTTGAGGGAGGCAAGTTTGTTGGTTCCAAGACATGGGTAGGTGAGTTTGTTTATTCATTGGATAGACAAACCCCTAAAACCTACCCCTGGTGCTTCACCTTGTTGATTTTCGCCTTGTGGGCCCCATTCCTCATTTTGAGGGTTGAGCCCCACTTGGGTCACTTGGTGATGCATTAGATCTATGGAGATCTAGCCATGGCATGTGTTTGACATTGAAAACCACCTTGATATTCATCTTAACTATCCCAATCTATAATTTGGTGGACATCCGACTCCATTTGCCCCTTGATCTAAGGCACTAGTCCTCCTTGAGGCAAGTCGCACTCCTTGGGTAGGTGGCCATTTGCTAGATCCCACATGTGGGTATTGCTAACTCTTCATCAAATCCATAGATCTATGTTATAGTATACCCCCTAGTGCCATCTCATTTTAATTTCACCTTGTGGGCCCCACTTGGGTACTTTTCTTTGGTGTTAGATCTATCTAGATCTACTATTCCTAATCCATAAGTGACCCTATCTTACACTTGGTTGAACCTTTGTCACCTCCCTAAGCCTCTTCAACCAAGCCCTAACCATCTTGAGTCCACTTATCATCCTATATCTAGATCTTGTTTTATCTTGGTCTCCTACTCTTTCATCATCACATTTCCCTAGGAGATCTTGATTGTATTTGCTAGCCTTCATTAGCTGAGCTAGGGTCTCCCCCTTGGTCTTGTTTTGTCTTGATCTAAAGTGAAGAGTGCCTCGCTTATCGTGACACCCAGCTTGCATTGGGAACCGTGGCGTCTCTTGGGTCACCTCTTTAGTTGTCCAACACCTCTACCATCTTGGATGGGATACCTTTAGAGAAAACTAGAAGTTGTGTGATAACATGACCCTTCTTCGAAGACTTCCCTTTGAACATGCTCCTAGAAGCATCCTACTCCTAGGCATCCTACATGGCCATCTTGTACCATGACTCCTTCTTGATAGACTTGGAAGGATGCTCCTTCCCACTTTAACCTAAAGGCTGACTCCCTCTGAGTTGCTCAACCTTTGAAGCTACTCGCTCCTTGTTCTTTTCCATAATGTTTCTTTCCATTGCTTAGCAAGCCACCCAACAAAGACAAATTTAGTTTCCCAGACCCGCTTCCCACTGCCCGGACCTGCTACTCGAACCCTCTATGGTCTTCCCAAGGATACTTCTAGCATTTTGCTACTGTCCAGGGTCTTCCTAAGCTTTTTTCTCGTTGCCCAAGTCTATTTTTTGGTAGCCCATATTTTTATAGGCCTGCCTGAATTTCCTAGGCCTGCCCACAACTTCCTTGAGCTACCTTGTTTACCTGGAAATTTCCCTAACATGGTAGCTATGTTGGCTAGGCCTGAATGACTGTCCTCTACCAGCGTTTGGATACAACCCAGTGCCTGTTGTCCTGCCAACAACTGGCTGCTAGCCTACCACTATAATACCTGCAGCCTCTCTATGCCTCTGCTCCCAACACCACCACGACCCTCCACTGACATCTTCCTTACTGCAAAATCCCACCTACTCCTTAGCCTGTGTGTTGCTACCTCCCCGCGTAGCTCTCCTTTTTCCCAATTCCTTTGCTACCAGCGGCCTCATGCCTCAGCCTGTGACCTCTAATTCTATCTTCTGACCATCACTCTACCCGCGAGATCTTTCCTTCTCCCACGGCCCGCACATCCTAGCTCTCTCCATGCCTTCTCATCCCCATCCACGACTTCCCTCCACTTGATCTCCGCATCCCAACGTTGGATCTGCTTCCAACTTCCTCCTCCCTTTCTCCTTTTTCAACAAATACTACTTCAACGTTGGCTTCCATGTTTTCTTCTACAACTCGATCGCCAACGGATTCCTCTACGTGACCACTCTTCTACCACAACCTCCTTCTCGATGCCTACAACTTAGCTACTCTACAACCCTGTGATCTGTGCTTTACGCCATCACCTACCCTCAAACCTCCTGCTACCCTCCGATACATCGCTTTCTAATTCACTACCCTCCGATCCAAGTCTTTTTTATCCACCACCCTATTGCTTTCACAACCTTCCCATGCTCAATCGATGGCTTTTCTACCCACATTTTCCTTCACGACTATGGATACTTCATCAATGCAATTAGATCCTCCGCTTGTTGCAATAGTCCACACAGCTATGACTACACACGATCATACGACGATTGTTGTGCAGTCCATACGACAGTTGTATGTTGCTTCCCTTTTATTTATATTCATAAACCCTGTCAAATCATGATTTCCCTTTTAGAGCTAAACCCATCCTGATACCATGTTAATTTTTTTTATTATTAGATCTGATTTTCATTTACGATAATTCTTATGCCTAAAAATTCGTTTTCATTGATAATTTTAACTACTAACGCAGTGGAATAAAACAGGAAATCAATCACACATTTGACACACTTGTTTACCCTAGAAAACCCTAATGGGGAAAAACCAGCACTACAACAAAAACTAGAATTTCAAAGTGTATTTTTTTTCCCAATTGTGGTAAACAATCTAGCACTATTCTCCATTTTCATAAAATGCAGACTTTTGCATCCATTTTTGCATCCATTTTTAGTCCAATTTTGCATCTAATTTTTTGCATCCTTTTTTATGTATTTTTCTGTGCACAATTTTGCATCTAGTATTGCATCATTTATTACATCCTTGTTTGAATCTAGTTTTGCATCCAATGTCGTGTCTTGTTTTGCAAGTAGTTTTACGTCGAGTTTCACACCCAATTTTGCACCATGTTTTGTGTGCAATTGTGTGTCCAGTTTTGCGTCCATATTTGCATCCAAATTTGGGCCCAATGTTGCATTTAATTTTGCGTCCATTTTTACATCTAGTGTTGCATCCCATCTTGCATCCAATTTTGCGTCCCATTTTACATATTCTTTTGCTTCCAAGTTTGCACCCAGTGTGGCATCTCGTTTAACATCTTTTTTTGCATCTAGGTTTGCACCTAGTTTTGCATTTAATGTTGCATCCAGTTCTGACTCTAGTGTTGTGTCCAATTTTAAGTCTAGTGTTACGTCCCATCTTGCATCCAATGTCGCATCTTGTTTACATATTTTTTTACCTCCACATTTGTGCCCAATGTTGCACCTAGTTTTGCACCCAATAGTGCACCTAGTTTTTCACTCAATTTTGCATCCAATTTTATGTTCAGTTTTGTGCCCAATTTAGCGCCCAATTTTACATCCAGTTAGGAGTCCAATTTTGAATCTATTTTTGCATCTAGTGTTGCGTCCGCTTTTGAGCCTAATATTGCATCTAGTTTGGCACCCAACTTTGCACCAAAATTTGTCTAGTGTTGAGCCTCTTTTTGCTTCCACTTTTGTGTCTAGTGTGGTGTTCACTTTTGTGTCATATTTTGCATCCAATTTTGCAGCTAGTGTTGCGTCTAATTTTGCATCCACTTTTATGACCCATTTGTCATTCAATTTGGCATCCATTTTGTGTTTCATTTTGTGTCCCATTTTGTATCCACTGTTAATTAAGAATACTAATTTTAATTATTAATAGTGAAATATATCAATTTTTATTGATTTTTTAAATTTCAATCAGATATTGTAATATATCAAAATTTTCAAATATCATTAAAAATTCAAATTTATAACATTACATTTGTGAAGAAGTTCAAGGGAAATTCACAACATCCATCCAAAAGTAGTAATATCATCATACATAATAATTCTCCATCAAAAGAACAATGACAATTTCCAATATATATAAAGTAATAACAAGACAATATTGATAATATCATCTTCAATTTTAATCAAATTGACTAAAATTTCCAATATATATAAAGTAACAAGACAAAATTGATAATATCATCATCAATTTTAATCAAATCAACTAAAATTCAAATGTATGATTAGTAGATCAAAACCTTTCATGGATATCATTACAATAACACTGTTATCACACAACTTATAGTTGTCCCTAAAGGTATCCCATCCAGGACGGTAGAGGATATGGACAACTAAAGAGGTGACCTAAGAGATGCCATGATTCCCAATGCAAGCAGGGAGTCATGTCAACTGAGGCACTCTTCACTTTAGATCAAGATGAATCAAGACCAAGGGGGAGACCCTATAGCCAATCAAAAGAGATTGGGTCCAAACAAAGGTTTTTAGGGAAGTGTGAAAGATGAGTTACATAAACCAATGCAAGGTTAGGTGGACCTAGAAGTTTAAGTATGGTTGAAAGAGGCTTAAGGGATGACTAGTGTTTCAACCAATGAATGATTTAGGCCACCTAATGAGATCAAATGACAAGATCTAGTACCATGAAATACACAAGTGGGGCCCACTTCCTTGGGATATGGAAACAGTTCAAATGGGACCCACAAGGTGAATTTAAGGATGCGAATGGTACCAAGGGGTATGCAAAGAGTAGATCTATGTATATAAGATGAAATTAGAGATACCCACATATGGGATCTAGCAATTGACACAAATCCCAAGAAGTGTGATTTGCCTTAGATGGACTAGTGCCTTGAAATGGATGGGAAAATGGAGTCAAAAGGGTGTCAAAATGTAGATCGGGACACCTAAGATGCAAACCAAGGAGGTTCTTCAAGATCAAGTGGATGTGATGGTTAGATTTTACTAGATATACTGTTTCACTAAATGACCCAAGTGGACAAGAATCCCCAAAATGAGGAATGATACCCCCAAGGAAGAACTTCACAAAGTGATACACTAGATGTAGGTTTCAAGGTATGCCCTTTCAAAAACAAGTGGGATCTTAAGCACCCAGTTTCTCTAAGTGGGTCAACTCAAACCCCCAAGAAGTGTGACTTTTCCCAAGGAGGGCTAAATGCATGGAAAAATGTGTCAAATCAAGTCCAAAAGCCACCAAAGTTTGGATTCGGGTAGTTTATGCAATTATTAATATGGATCTTGAAAATCAAGGGCATCCAATGGCTAGATCTCCATAGATCTGAGAGTGAAGATGCATCACCAAATTGACCCAAGTGGGGCTCAACCCTCAAAATGAGGAATGGGGCCCACAAGGTGAAAATCAATGAAGTGAAGCACTAGGGGTAGGTTGTCAAATGTGAGGATCATGAATCAAGTGGAGTCTCACCTACCCATGTACTAGATCTAGCTTAACTCAACCACCCAAGGAGGGCGACTTTACCCAAGGAAGGTTAAATGCCTTGAAAAGTGTGTCAAATCAAGCCCAAAAACCACCAAAGTTTGGATCCGGGTAGTTTATGCAATTATTAATATGGATCTTGAAAATCAAGGGCATCTAATGGCTAGATCTCCATAGATCTGGGATTGAAGATGCATCACCAAATTGACCCAAGTGGGGCTCAACCCTCAAAATGAGGAATGGGGCCCACAAGGTGAAAATCAATGAAGTGAAGCACTAGGGGTAGGTTATCAAATGTGAGGATCATGAATCAATTGGGATCTCACATACCCATGTACTAGATCTAGCTTAACTCAACCACCCAAGGAGGGTGACTTTACCCAAGGAAGGTTAAATGCCTTGAAAAGTGTGTCAAATGTAGCCCAATCCACACCAAACTATAGATCCGAATCGTCATGGATACTATAGAGGTGGGTTTTCAATATCTTTTCAAAAGCCAAGCTAGATCCAAGTAGATCTAAGAAAAACAAAAATGAGGGTTTTGATTTTAATGTAGTTTTTTACCAATAGGATGGATAGCAAGCGAAATCAATACGTACCTTGTAGATCTTACCTCAAGAACTTGTGGCCTCTTAGCATATGGAGAAATCTTGCCCTAGTTACAATTCCAAGCTTGATCCAAGTGTCTTAAACCAAAATCGTCCAATCCCTAGGAGGAGAGATGTCTCATGAAAACCTATAAATCAAACTACAACAAGTTAGATTTGATCCACAAATCCATAAGATCTAAGCATGTCATATCAAGAAAGCAATCAATGGACAAAGAACAATTGAAAAAATCCCTCTCTATGAAGATGTCTTGCTCATGGGGGATGTGAGCAACCCCTACAATCTTCCCACAAAGCAAATCGTTGAGCTAGCTTCAAGCAATTCAACCTCCCTCTCTTGATGTCGATTTCACCTGTAGAAGCAAAGAATGTCTAGAAACAATATGCAAGAACATGTACAAGAGCAACCCAATCAAAGCCAAGAAGTAGATCTGCAAAATAATATTTTCATTCCAATTTTTCCAGAGCCCAAAGGTGAGCTATACAATAGGGGGTCTCCTCCTTATATAGGATAATAAAGACCAAAACTCTAGATCTCAAAACCACTTTTTGAAATGAGTGGTTGAGATTAAAAGATCTCAATACACAATCAATGGCTAAGATGAATCATAACAACATAACACATGGGTCACTCAAAAAGGTGATGACGTCATAGCTAGAAAGTACTCATGAGGGTGACGTCATCCTCTAAAGGGGGCAAAAATACATGGGCCCACCCCAAATGACTAGGACATGACTCATAAAGCACATGGTGGGGCTAGGAGGCATCAATCCTTGCTATCTCATCCCCATGGGACAATAAAATAATATAATATGTCCAAAATAAATACAAATGATCAAATCTGTCCTCATAATCTGTGAGAGATATGTAGTAAAAGGCCTCCTGTGGCCTCTATGGACTCCATTGACTGATGAAAACTGGCTGGAAGATGGGGGGTTCACCCTGGAAGACCTCTATGAAAAACAAGTGCCAAAACATTTCCTCAATTTCCCAAATTGAATTCCTTAGTGACCCATTTATTCTATTTTTAACTTGCCTCGGTAACTGTGAAAGTGCCGAAACTGCCACCTAGGGCACCTGCGCTGTCAAACTGAGCCCACCTGGCTCTCTAGAGGGGGGGTAAATGGTAATATCAAGTGGCTGTACCACCCCCTCTTCATACAACACCCTAGGTGAACTAGCCTCTCATGGCCCCTGCTGCTCAGGTTAGGAAATCAGCCCCAAATCTGGTCAACAAGTGGAAAACTGCATCTATCACTGTCAGAAGTGCCCGGAACTGAAAGATAAGTGTCTCATTGGATCTAGAATACCCAAATCTACTAAGAATGTGTACTCATACACCATGGGTTTCCCTGATGGGCTAGCTGTAGGGTCCACCATATATGGACAATGCATAATCTGATGATCTAAAGTAATAATAAAACCTGCTGGACTGCATCAATCATCATCTGAATCATATGTCCATCATATAGCATCATCATCAAGAGTATGTGGGACCATCAATAATCGTCAATAAGCATACTGGCCCACATCATCACGGATCCCAAGAAATGACCATAGTCAAATTGGGTTTTACTAGGTCAATATACAACCAAGGATAAATCATATCAATAGACTAATACATGTTCCTCTAATCATACTCACAGCTTAACTTAAAGTAAATCATCATTTAGTGGCATTAGTCATACTTGTTCATTCCGTTGTTATTTATATTTACTTGCACAATAGCTTAAATGACAGACTCACCCATTGGACATGCCCTAACTGCTAGCTAAGGATGAAGGCTAGGAATAAGGTTAGGAAAAGGGGGTGACTTGTCTAAACTCGACTAAAAGACACTTTGGACTGGGAGAAAGGGGAATCTACAAAATCTGTGCTGGACAAATAAAACACAGGGAATGGCTGTGTCTCACAAATGGGTAAGTTGTTTAGAGAGTGCTTATTCAACTTATGGATCATGTCAACTTTTATAAAAGATGATCCAGTTTCATTAGGATCCATTGATTTCATTTCATGGCCTTTTTGGCTTGCATAACCCTTCGGATCTCAGGTGTGCTGATAAGCACAACTAATTGCAGCTTGCATCTAGGGCATGTTTATACATAAGGTCAGCAATTGTTTAGATCTAGAATTTAAGAACCATTGCTTTTTGAACCTTTCTTATACTCTTTGAGGAGTATTTTTAGCAGTTCATCGCTCTTGCCCTTTTTTAGTTTCCATGGGCGAATTTACATAAGTTTCCATAAGTAGTACATGAGCTTTCAGTTTTAGCCAACAACATCTCAAGTGACTAAGGGGAGTTCGTGCCAGTGCCAAACATCGGGACAACCGACCATAATGATTTAGGCCTACAATCCAACTTTACCAAAGGAAAGTTCTGTCACCAACTCAGAGCTGAGACACTAAACAAACAGGGATGCGGTCCAAACACGGAGGTAGTAAAAAAAAGGGATGTCCTCAATATCAGAAAGTCAAGTAAGACAAGTCAAGGGTTAAATCCAAATAGGAAAGTCATGGATGGATGGAGTGAAGTGAAAGTGGAGCCTAAGCTAGCAGAAAACTGGTGTCAAGAAAGACCATATCTATGCAAGGTAGTAAACCAGTGAGTTTTGTCAAACAACCTAAATGTGCAAGTAAAATGTCCATTTTAATTTATTATCAAGATAGTCCATTTTATAAATTTTGCCGCATCATGAATTATATACCAAGCCAATGCTGTGAACATGACTAAAACAACAAGATAATAATCCACAGTCAATGATCAGGAATCCATAAGTCATACAACATCATCATAAGAATAATCATCATATATCATCTGAAAGACTGCTGTAATACATCTCTAGGCACTGAAATGAAACTGTATGGAATAAAGGGTCACATCGGTCATCAAATCTGAACTCTCAAGGCTCAGCCTTGACACAAGGTCTAACATAAGTCTGAATAATACACTACTCTGATAATGAGTGATCTCAAAATATAAAGTCATCATAGCCAAGCTATGAATAATCTAAGCTCTGAAATGTGCAGATATCTACTAAGCAAGAATAGTAGCTCTGCTACTATGGTGTGATAACAAACACCTTTTGTGGATATCATTACAATAACGTAAAAATAAGTCAAATATATATGCTATTTAAATATCACTCTGACAAGAAAGAAGTTGTATGATCCCTATATATAAATATAAAAGTTAAAATGATAAAGATATCATAGTCATATATCAACAACATGTAAATATAATCCAGAATGTAGCATGTTCATGGATAGCATCAATAGCTAGCTAACACCACCAGCACCATCATCAAGATCATAGTCATGATCATCAAACCTCCCATCTTGCTCAACCTCATCACGATCGTCACCATCATCATCTTCACCATCATCATCTTCTTCTTCTCCTCCTATATATGAAGCAACCCCAACATAGTTTGGATCATCATGTATGGGGTCATCAACTGCCATGATTTGAAAAAATTTCAATATTAGATGTTAGTATCAATTTCATACTACAATGCATATTTCTATTATATTTGTAATATTAACTCATACCAAAGTAAAACAAAGTATAATACATTGCAGTTAATATGTGTGTGCGCACTAATATGACTACAAAAGGAAGTGCAAAAAATAGAACTAAATGACAATTTTATTAAAATATATAAACAAATTAACAAGTTTAAGAAGTATGAAATGCCAATAACGATATTGATCTTCTCATTACTTTTATGATTTTAAGATGCATACTAAAGTGATAGATTTTTCCTAGCTGTCAAACATGGCTTGCCACTTCGACCATCAAGCTTTCCTCCACTTAGCAAATCATGACAAGAAATGAAGGTTTGATACAAGAATTTTAGGTAATTGAATTTTAATACATTTGTTTTTTTCAAAACCTAGGAAATCCAACCAGATAACTTAATTTGCTCTTTCTTTCTCATGAAATTACGAATTGGTTCTTATTACCTCTATCCTACACTTATATCTTATGCATGTCCTATACTTACCATATCCCATGGAAAGCTTTAACAACAATACAAAACAAACAACTCCAAGGGATATTAACCATCAAAACAAACCACTCCAGGGGATATTAACCATCAAAACAAAAAAAATATAGTTATTCCTACACCACTTGAAGAGATGGATAATAAAAAATTATAATATTGTCAATTGTAAAGAAAGGGATGCTTAAAAAAGGACCAACTTTAGTAATGGGGAGACCAAGCTTTAGAGAATTTTAGGTAACACATATTATTAGTGAGGAAGGATCGGGGCTAATGTCATCAAATCCCTACCATCAGACAAACATTCAAAAACTTCATTTCACAGTTGACTAACCAATGCTCAAAACTTCCAAACACTTCATAACCACAACATTCACATTTGACAAAAAACACTAGAATCAACATCTTGCTAAATCAAATCCTACAGTCAATGTTGTATTCTTGTATTATGTATGCAATTTTCTAATATAACGAGAGCAATAATATAAAAACTTACCAAAAGATCAACTATCAAAGTTGGCATAGTTTGTACATGTGCAGTTTTCAACTGGACAGTAATTCATTGAGAGGTCGAGATTCAATAGTTCAAGGAAGAATCATACAAGGTCAAACAACCAGTAGACATATTTGTTGCTACGGAAAAGAAAAGATGTTAGCATGCTAACAGGTTGAGCATTTCTAATTAGTTTTAGCTAGGGAAATGTTCTTTAGAACAATGCTAGGTATGGGTATTGATCTCTCCCCAAGCCATCCATATTTCCATATGGAGATGAGAAACATATTAAACATGGTTTCCAAGCAAACCAGGTGAGGTCTCATCCCTTTCACTATCAATTTTCTGATGGGCAATAAAATTCTTTTAAGTTGTACAGTGCACTATGCTTATGTTTGGATGTTCTCCACAAATTTAAAGCAAGCAAGGCACATTTATTTTGTCCCTCATGAGAGAATGTCATTGTACTCCATCTAGAACAACAATCAAGCTAGCATACCCAACTTTAAGCTCAAGCATACATTGTTAATATTTAATATGCTAAGATAGAAAATAACAGCATTGCATTCCATTTCACAATAATAGCATATACAGGATCACTGAAGAAACAACAAGCACAACATAAACACAAGAGACACAGATTTATCCTGGGAAACCCTCATGGGGTAGAAAACCCAGCAAAGCTTCCTCAATATAGATGACCAGCAATATACAAAGATGCAAACCAAAGACATGATCTCCTCCTCCACCAAAGCAGACCTCTCCTCCACAAGTGCGCTACTCTGAAGTGAGTGAGTGTGTTAAATGAGGAATACACCTCCTCTATTTATACACTACTTCGACTTGTCTTTTACACAAATCATGTAGGCTCGTATTTAACAATTGGGTTAAATACGCCATTACAACTGATTGGGATGACCCCTCTAGGGTGGTCTAATAACCCTTTGACCCACATAACACATACAGGGCCGACCCCCACTAGGGAAGCCTAATAACCCAAGTTACCACATTCCAATGGAGGAATAAACATCTCCGGATATACAATAAGATCTCAACGGAGGAATGAAACATATCCGGAATAATAAAGTACAAATATAATATTCTTTGAAGTTACAATATTTCAACACTCCCCCTTAACGAGAAGGATATTATAATAGCATCTGCACGAGCAAGGAGTCATGAACATCATACATGATACATCTATAAATCATTGGAAGCTTTCTCAACATCATCAGTAACTCAAGCAGTTACTGGAACATCTTCAATACTGGAACATTAACATCTTCAGTACTGAGTCTTTATCTTCTGCAGCACTCGAACGGCTACAGCAACATCTGGATCCTCACGATCATCAGCATCGTCATCAAATCATCTCGATCTATAGCATCTGGATCATCTCGATCTACAGCATCTGGATCATCTCGATCTAAAGCATCTGGATCATCACGATCTACAACATCTGGATCATCTCGATCTACAGCATCTGGATCATCTCGATCTACAGCATCTGGATCATCTCAATCTACAGCATCTGGATCATCTCGATCTAAAGCATCTGGATCATCTCGATCTACAGCATCTGGATCATCTCGATCTAAAGCATCTGGATCATCACGATCTACAGCATCTGGATCATTACATGATCATCAGCATCGTCATCACATGATCATCAACATCATCATCTAGACCATCACGATCAACAGCATCGTCATCTAGATCATCACGAGTATACATATCATCAATACAAGTATCCTCATCACTACAAGTATACATATCATCAATACAAGTATACATATAAGTATCCTCATCAATACAAGTATACATATCATCAATACAAGTATCCTCATCAATACAAGTATACATATCATCAATACAAGTATCCTCATCAATACAAGTATACATATCATCAATACAAGTATCCACACCGATACAAGTATACACAATAGCAGCATACCCTGCAACAGACATGATCCAATTACGGGATGGTCAATCCCTCTCACTTTAGGACATAGGTCAAAGGATGATACAATCCTGATCCACTTACGGGATGATCAATCCCTCTCACTTTAGGACATAGGTCCAAGGATGATACAATCCTAATCTATTTACAGGATTATTAGTCCTTATCACTTTAAGACACCTCTCCATGTCTAGGGACGATGCAATCCCAATCGATTAACAGGATGATTAGTCCTTATCACTTTAAGACACCTCACCATGTCTAGGGACGATGCAATCCCAATCAATTAACATGATGATTAGTCCTTCTCACTTTAAGACACCTCACCATGTCTAGGGACGATTCAATCCCAATCAATTAACAGGATGATTAGTCCTTATCACTTTAAGACATCTCACCATGTCTAGGGACGATGCAATCCCGACCACAGTGCCAGTCCTCTTTCATACTGGATGTGACCTAGATTAAATCTAGGATTTTATCACCTGTGAATGATCACCTGCTGCAGTCCAGGAGCGAACATTACATCATTATAGGACCTGCAAATGATCACCTGCTGATACACTGAGTAGTCCAGGAGCGAACATTGCATCATTCCAGCCAACCACAGAGCCAGTACTATTTCAACTGGGGTGTGACCTAGATCAAATCTAGGATTTACAACCTGTGAATGATCACCTACTAATCCAGGAGCGAACATTACATCATTACAGGTTTCGTGAATGATCACCCACTGCTGAGCAGTCCAGGAGCGCACATTGCATCATTCACCAACATCTTTCTCGAAGACAAGAGTCTACGGATCACTTTAGGGCTAAAGTCCACAGATGATACAATCCTCTTACTCTCGGAGACATCTATCTGCGGATCACTTTAGGACTGAAGTCCACGGATGATACAATCCTCTCATCCACTAGGGACCACATTCTCGGAGACATACATCTACGGCTCTCTTTAGGACTGAAGTCCAGGGATGATCCAATCCCCACATGTCCACTAAGGACTTCATTCTCGAAGACATACATCTACGGCTCTCTTTGGGACTAAAGTCCAAGGATGATCCAATCCTCACATGTCCACTAAGGACTTCATTCTCGAAGACATACGTCTACGGCTCTCTTTAGGACTGAAGTCCAGGGATGATCCAATCCCCACATGTCCACTAAGGACTTCATTCTCGAAGACATACGTCTACAGCTCTCTTTAGGACTGAAGTCTAGGGATGATCCAATCCCCACATGTCCACTAAAGACTTCATTCTCGAATACATACGTCTACGGATCAATTTAGAACATGTGTTCAAGGATGATGCAATCCCCTCGTCAACTTAGACCCTGTCTAAGGACCATCAACCAACCTCTTTGTCGGCATCACCAATATAGGTATCCACATAATCGACCTCACTGTCGATGTAGGCAATCTCATCATAAGTGACCACATCACTCCCCCTCTCGAGGAGGGTCCTACCAAGCTTGTCTCGAAAAATACTCAAACTTTACTTGAGGTAGAGGTTTGGTTAGTACATCGACAACTTGTTACAAATTCAAACTTTATAGTTCCTTTCTGCGCCATATCATGGAACACTGGATTCTCTGCCATCTTGATACAACTCTGTTTGTCACATAGGATCACAGTTGGGTCTATCTCTAAAACAATCCAGAATCCATACTGCTTCACAACTAGCTGAGCAACCAGCCATATATTTCGCTTGTGCTGAGAGCCACACTAGACTGCTTCCAGCTAAACCACGAGATCATGGCTGGTCCCAAACAATGACATCCTCTCGATGTGTTCTTCCTGTCTGATACACTTTCTTCCCAATCAACATCTGTGTAGCCATCTGAAGTCATGATCTCCAAGATAGCATAGATCAAAGTCTATCGTATCCTTTAGGTACTTCATCAAATGCTTTGCAACTATCAGATGAACACATCTAGTTTCCACTAGATACTGACTCAAGGTGTTCACAGCAAAGGATATATCTGACCTAGTATTTGTTAGATACATCAATGACCCAATAATATGTCTGTACAGAGTTATATACACTAACTCTGATGAGTCATTCACTAATAGCTTCAAGTTGGAATCCATGAGAGTGGCCATTCCAACATATCAAGTCCTTTTAATATTTCTCGGCATACTTTCCCTGGTTGGGAAAGATTCCTTCTGAGCCTTTCCATACTTCTAGACCTAGAAAGTAATGCATCAATCTGAGATCTTTCATTTTCATTTCTGCAGCCATCTTCTTCTTTCTGATCTGTTTCTCATTCCTTGTCAGAAAGAGATCATCCTCATACAATAATGGTATGACAGATTCATCATCCACAACCTTAAGGTAAAGGTTAGGATCAAATTTACTTCTGGTAAAGCCCAAGCTTTGTCAAGAAGCTGTCAATTCTCATTCATTCACACTCTGCATTGAGTGATCTTCTGCATATCTATCTGTGCCATCTCTCGTTAGATGGGTCTACTAATATGAGCCTCAATATCATTTGAACTCTATGGTGAGTTCCTTCTTGCATCCATGTCATCTGTGAATAGAAGCCATATTCAACCTTGTAGCAAAGGTTGAGATCCACATCACCCATGATGATCATTAAGCTCATCAATTTACTACCCATACAGAGCCTGATTCACACTTCTTCTTTAATTACACCATTAAGAGAATGGTCTTATCTATCCACTTGGAGCAAACATCTTGTTATGATTCTCTTCCTCTTTCTAAGAGAATCTTCTAGCCATGAGCCTTCTATATTTTGTTTGATTTGTAAATCTTCTTGTTGAACATCCATCACTTGTTCAGTGTTCATCATTCTTCATGATCTTTCCTACAAATCAAAATTAAGTACATGATTAGTAATATTTCATAATCATGAAATCATGATAACCTATTATGCATATAGATATCATTTACATAGTTAGGCAACTATCTTGACCAATAATTTTCCATATCCTGTATGCATACAATGGCTATCTAGATGCCTTCCATCTCTACCAGAACATACTATCGAGAGTGTGCACAACTCTCAGCATGTTTAGCAAAGAGGTTTCATTCTAGACAATGGAATGTTTGTCCAACTTACCAATCATATGCATATTAGTAGTATACTGTTTCAATGCTCTATGAATGTTTACACTCAGCATGATATATTATAGGAATACAAATATGCATACAACCTATTACAGACAATATCATTTACTATTTCAAATAACAACTTAAATACTTATCTTTTTATGTTTGTGTGGTTGCCTCCCGCATGATCTTCTATATGTCTTTTGAACTTCTATTCATTCTGTACCACTGTGCATGCTCAAGTGTCATCCTCATGATCTCATACACAAATATACATTCATTAGTATATTTCAATGTTATCAAAACATTATAGTTCTAAATAATCTTGAATATGTATAGTCATGATTATAGATAATATTCAAGGTTTCAGGGAAGTCTTCTTTTACTCATACATATTCTTGTTTGATCTGGTTAGTTAAATCATCAACCAAGATAAGAGACATAATATGCATAAACCCTTGATTACTAACTTTATGAATAAGCATAACCAATCATAACAGGTATACTTATATAAGGGATCCTAACCCAAGGTAAGATTCTAACATGACATAGGAAAACATACCTGGATTAGTATACCTGCTTAGTTATGTCTAACATACCCAATCAATATCTTCTTTGTTCTCTTCAATGATTTAGATATCCTATGCTGGAACCTGCATATCTCATAGGTTAAGCATAATAGAACAAAGTCATACATACCTTGTAAGTAGAACTTCTATGTGATCAAAGATTGTGGATGAGTCTTTGTCTTCATGTTATCATGGTCATAGAACTTGATTTGTCTTTCGTGATGTACCTGTATCTTGTTAGCAGACAACATCAACCTCATACAATACCACAGTGCATTAGTACAATCATATAGCACTAAACAATGAATGTCTTCTATCATTCACATGCATTCATATTGTTACTAGGGTGATAAGACAATTCTAACATTAATCGAGATTGTACTGACCTGAATAATATGAGGACAAACATATTATGAACTTAATCAAGAATCAGATTTCAAGACATACCTGTATCTCCTTAAGTCATACCTGTCGAGACTTCTTGTAGTCTTCTTATGTAAGGCCTTAGCCTCAACTCCCCCTGAAACTTGATCTGGAGCTTGATTAGGGTTCATTAGAGAAACCCTAAAAATTCAATCTTTGACTTTCACACTTCTGAATGGATGGAAGGATGTGTCTTGTTGAGCTGATCAAACTAGCATACTTCAATTTTGAAATCTCCAAAATTTGACCCCTCAAAATTGCCTTCGAAACTTCCGGATCCTCTAGACAGAATCCCGAACTAGGGTTTGATGAAGCCCACCCTTCTACCCAATCAACAAGTTTGATCCAAGGCTCTAAAATCTTATTTTTATGAGGAGCTTCCAACCGTGGTTACAGACTTCAAAAATTCCAACTTTTGTTGAAGCCCTAATTTTCCATCTTTCCGATCAAAATCCCGAACTAGGATTTGATCAAGCCCGGTCTTCTACCCAACCAAAAATTTGATCTTGGTCTCTAAATTTCGATTTTCCTGAGTAGAATTCAGCCATGTATTCCGATTCCAAAAATTCTAACTTTCTTCGAAACCCTAAATTCCGGAAGCCATGAATGAAGGTGCTCCAAAAATAATTCTGTTTTGACAGAAATATGTACCTGATTGTTTCTGCTGTAACTCCGAACTTTTTGCTCCACCGGGTCTGAAATTTTTTTCTGTGGTATCCTGACTTTTCATCTTTCCATCCCAATAGGTCTGACCTCAATTGGATTTTATGAGAGAGAGTTATGCCAAGTGTCGCAACGTGACCTGTTTATGGGATAAAACTGGAGAGCGAACTTGTACGGCGTGCCACGTATCACTGGTTCAACTTCGGCCTCTAAAAACGTTTCTTGAGATAGTATAGTCTGTGCACTACCTCTCACTTTTTACGAAATTTCATTTGGAGCTTCCTATCCAAAGTTATGACCTTTTTTCCAAGGTCACCTGATTTTGACTGAGATCTGGAAGAGGCAGAAACCCTAACTTGTACTGATCATAACTCACAAAGTACAACGAATCTGAGGTTGTCCTTTGGAAACAAGGTACCTGGGCATGTTATCTACGACTTGTAAACTTTTCAGATTCTGAACCTTCTTATAAATGGATTTATAGCGAACGTTACATGATGACTGGTTTTTGCTATGTAAAACCCAAACCATCAAACTGTCGCAAGTGAAGCAAGTATCGTAAGTGCCATACATTGCCTTCCTTCAGGTTAGCTCTGATTCCATGTTAAGATTTAATATTCTAAGACATAAAATAACAGAATTTCATTCCATTTCACAATAATAGCATATACAGGATCACTGAAGAAACAACAAGCACAGCATAAACACAAGAGACAGAGATTTATCCTGGGAAACCCTCATGGGGTAGAAAACCCAGCAAAGCTTCCTCAATATAGATGACCAGAAATATACAAAGATGCAAACCAAAGAAATGATATCCTCCTCCACCAAATCAGACCTCTCCTCCACAAGTGCGCTACTCTGAAGTGAGTGAGTGTGTTAAATGAGGAATACACCTCCTCTATTTATACACTACTTCGACTTGTCTTTTACACAAATCATGTAGGCTCGTATTTAACCATTGGGTTAAATACCCCATTACAACTGATTGGGACGACCCCTCTAGGGTGGTATAATAACCCTTTGACCCACATAACACATACTGGGCCGACCCCCACTAGGGAAGTCTAATAACCCAAGTTACCACATTCCAACGGAGGAATAAACATCTCCGGATATACAATAAGATCTCAACGGAGGAATGAAACATCTCTGGAATAATAAAGTACAAATATAATATTCTTTGAAGTTACAATATTTCAACATACATGTGGATAACAGCTCCAGAAGGGTATCAATAACATTGTACTCAAGAATTTATTTTGTCCCTCATGAGAGAATGCCATTGTACTTCATCTAGAACAACAATCAAGCTAGAATATCCAACCTTAAGCTCAAGCATAAATGTGGATAACAGCTTCAAAATGGTATAATAACAATATGTATGTATATTGTCACCAATGTTATTGAGCATTTTCCTAGTTCCATGTCAGTAGGTACTTGGTTAGAATCCCCCTGGGTGAGGTGCACTATTCTATGCCAATGGCATTACTAGGGATGACATCCACAAATGTGGGGAAACATCCCTTGGATTTCCCTATAAGGTTTTCCTTAGCAAAAAATATATCTGAGTGGCCAATAACCGCCACCAATATTGTCATTCAATGCTGCCTGACTGGCAGTTGTGGAACAAAAAGATTGTCGCAAATGCAGCATGAAAATGTAGAAGCGTTATGGGAGAGATATATCCTTAGTTAGAACACCCAATCCTTAATTATACATTCTCATTGAAAACACTAAAGGCTAAGAGGATTATAAATTTTCACAAAACATAACCTTTACTTAGGATCCTTTTCAGTGGATTGCTTCTAGGAGATGGCTACCTTCAGGTAGACTGGGAATCTTCCTCCTTGTAAGAAACATACTTATTCATTCCAAGAACTGTTTATGCTTAGTCGCTTTCAGTGTAGCCTATTATAGTTTATGATGCATTTTGAACATTTCTACAGCTGGCTTGCAAAAAATTAGGGACATGTTTAACTTGATTAACATTTGGTATTGAATAGGGAAATAATTGACCTCCCTAATGAAACTCTTCAGTAGGAATTTTCCTTTAACCAAAGGAAAAATGAAAACATCAACATGAAGGCATGTTTATCAACCCATAGGGGAAACGTTTCACAAAGCTTCACAAAAGAAATAGCTAAGTAATCAAGGATATTTATGTAATACCTAGGAATGAGGGGTGGGGACATGTCAGGATAATAGTAGAGAATAGGCAATAGGTTGATAGGCAGGGAGTGCATTTAATGATATTTTTGAAATAACTCCGGATATTTTTTAGTGGCTAGCTAGCTACTAAACACTTCAATTTGCAGCGATATTGCATAATAAACATGTCAGTAAAAAATTATTTTCCAAACATAACACTAAAATATATTACCTAGCCAAGGAAAACACCAATGGTTTTAAGGTCTTCAAACCTATAGAATTAGTAATCACTACTTTATGTGCAAAAGACAACTTAGTAAAGTGAAAATCTTATGTTCAATCTGAATGGTAAACAGTGTACAAACAAAACTATTGTAAAATTGATGTGTCAAAGAAACTTACAAAAACATCCTCAGAAATATCAATTAGCTAATAATCAGTACGACTAACATGGGGGACTCGCAAAATAAGAAAAAAAGAGCAATTACTAATCTATCCTCATCAACCGGTTCATAGTGATTATAGTAAATTTACCTAATTCATACAAGTGGAGGCCAAATATATTATGTATCTTTACCCCACAGGAAAACCTATCTGGCACAAAGGTGGAGATGTAGTGATATTTTTTTGCACAAATACATGTCTATAAAGGTGGCTATTAGCCTAAAAGATAAAGGGCACCATCTTCCAAATGCATATATCAACCAAGTAATGAAAGCTCAAAAACACAAACTGTAGGAATATAACCAGTGACATCGACATATCTCGTTGTCATGTTTGCCACTAAAAATTTAGAATGAATGGTTTCTTTTATCAAACAAAAAACAATAAAAAATAAAAGGCCACTTACATCGCAGTTGTGTGAGGATGGCACAATACTTCAAGCTTTTTGCCACTGAAGATGTCAATTCCTACAAAGTGGCATTTGGCATGCCCATGCTTTCCTGTCTTTGAAGTAGTACTTCAACCACCTAAAAACAACATGCCTTATAAGAATATTGTTCACAACCCTTATTTAAGATTGACACCCTATGCATTCAGAGTCTGGTTCCATATCCACTTATCATTGCATCTTTACAGAAAACTCTAACCCTACCTCAACAAGTTCACAAATGTATTCTAAAACTGTTTAAATTTAAAATATTACCACAAAGAATTATTGAAAAATAAAATAAACTATGAAAAATCCAAGTATTGAACCAGGATTTCCTTCAAGAAGATAGAAGATCAACAAAAATACAAAGAAATATATCAATATCCTGCCCAACAAACAAACAAAACTCATTGAGCAAGAGAAGAATATTAAGCACCCAAAATGGTGAAACTGCACACAAATAATGATAAGGTTGAGAATAATACCAAGCCCGCTGTCAACAAAATGAAGTTGAATTGATACACACATACATTACTAAAAGTGGACATGCACTATATAAGGAGCTAATTCTGAAATACTAGAACAGAAAAGAAACATAGACATTGTGATCTATGCAGAAACTTCTATGTGCTTTATATGAGCATGAAAAACAAGATTCTTTGCAAGTTTGACGGGCGTTCCTATCATATGAATTTGTTTGGAGACATAAGCACATGCTAAAAGAGGTCAGTACCTAAAAAAAAATAGTATTAAATGGTGGAGGTGGTGGCAAAGATTAAAATTAAATGGTGTTAGATCTTGCTGCTATTCATGCTACGAAATCAGATAAAATAAAGAAATTGGAATTAGGCACTAATGATAAAACCAAAGGCACTCTAGATTTCAATATTGTAGATGTTGCATTTGCTTCAGCAATTGGAAGAAGTGATGCAACTACTAAAGCAACTCACATGAGAAGATGCTACATCTGCTTCAGCATATGGGAGAAGCGTTGCAACTACTATAGCAACATTGCATGAGAAGACTATAAATGCAAGGCCATTCTTCATTGTAAACAATCATTCATTATTTTATATATTCAATATTTATATTTCTTGGTATCTCCAATTGAAAACTATAAATTAATTTTAGCTTCCGCTACTAATATCTTTTTGATCAATCATTGAGTGATGATCATTTGTTAACACCTTAAGTGGACAACCTGTGGTCGGAAAGGTTGTCTTATTATGGCACCTTTCCTTCATTGCAAATCTATAGCTAGGGTTTTACCCCTAGCTTGTGCAAATGAGCACCTACTAAGGAGAATGGACTCCTTAGTAGCAGTTCAGTAAATGTAAATAATTAAGCTAAAACAGAAATTAAATTATTTCTAAAACATGCATAAAACATAAACAACAAATTTAAATAATGGTTTTTTTTGTATTGATATTACCTTCAATGTGAAGGTTTGATGAAGCCCTTTGCAATGTCCGAGAGGATGCTCCAAGCTTCAATATGCTCCTTCTCCTTCTCCAATGGTGGGAATGGGCCAAAAGTGGCTCTCAAGGTGAAAGTAGTTCAATGATGAACTAGGATTTCGAGAGAGATTTTGGCAGAGTAAGGGTGCTTGTGATTGTGGATATGGAATAAGGGATCTCCATCACCTATTTATAGTTTTTTGGTGGTGGAGTGCTGACCCATGGTTTTGGGAAACACATGGTTTAGGGCAGCTGTATAGGGTTTTTTCCTCCTTTTCCTCATTATTTTATATTTTTTATTCCCTTTTTAGGGGATTTTTGCTATTTTTGGAGGAAAAAGGGGTTTTTTAGCCTTTTTAAGGCTATTTTGAGGGTTTTGTGACCTTTTGGAGGCATTTTAGGCCTTTTGGAGGCTTTTTAATGGGATTTTTTGGGATTTGAAGGGAAATATGGTAGGAAAATGGACAAATGAGCCATATAATATGGTAGATGAGGTAGTGAACACTTTTTGGGTGTTAACAGATTGCCCCTTGATGTGCGAGGGCAGGAGCTCATCGTATGGCCGATGGACATCATAAGTCATGAATGGTTTTCCTGGGGTGTGGAGAGAAGAGAAGAAACAAACTGAAGCCCGGAACAACGATCCCGAACAACTGCAAGAACTAAAAGTACATAACCTCAATAATGGATGAGGAATCATCTGATCATATGGACGAGGCGGGCATTCCCATGCTCGTATCAGGATATAACATAACAATAACAATGGGGTCCAAAAAGGGGACCTAAAATATACATGACCTCAAATACTGACTGAGGAATAATCTCAATATATGGACGAGGCGGGCATACCCATGCTCGTATCAAGATACATAAACAGAACTGTGAGGCCCGAAAAATGGGGACCTGTAAGATACATAGAGAACCACTGTGTACATCATAAGAGTCCAGAGGGGACACAAAATCTGGGACATACTGCTGAGCTGATCATGTGGTAACTGAAGAACTGGTGCACTGGAATAATCAACAGTGCTACTGAGTGTGGTACCAAAGGGGCTGATGAGCTGCTGGATCAGAGTGACAAGGGGTACACTCGTAATGGTACGCTGAACTGGAACTGATCTGGGACTGAAACTGGGTACTCAAGGAAGCATGTAATTGGATGGATTCCGAATACAAACGCCAACGCAGCCCGGACATCCACGGGAACATATAACTGGTCGTTCCGAAGTGACTCACCAATGTGCTAGAGTCAGGGGAAATCTGGGGTCTTCGACTAAAAACTGATGGGATATAATCCTACGCGATCCTCAATGATGCGATCAAGGTGCTGAAGTCGAGCATGTGAGGAACAACCACTCGGAGAGGCAATGATGACTCCTCTCAGAATGGTCCGTAGGCACTTACCACATATGGTGATAAGTCCAAGGCGTAGGGACCTCTGGGCCTATCCTCTGGAATAGAGGGGCTGTCGTCGACAGAGGGAGACCTGCAACTATCAAGGCAATGATGTTTCCTTGACAGGAGCGCGAGGTGAAGAACTGAAATGTGATAGTACTGAGGGCAGGACTGACAAACTGGTGGTGACAACTGGGCAAGTAGAGTGGGTGGACTCAAACTTCCTTTGTTCAGAGTATGATAATGGGAATGATCTGGAAGCATATGAAACTGACTGAGGGGAAAGGGATCACAGCTGTAATGGATCTGGGAGGGTAACTGGGATGAGGGAGACTCAAGCTGGTCTAAAATGGCAGGGGACTGCAGAATAATCTGAACAAAGGCGACCTGATTGGTGGTGCTGCCGAGATGATCGATCATAGTGCCAGGAGGCACGGGAGGAGACTTCTTCATGGGTTAATGAACTAGAATAAGTTTGTGTAAAATGATACTGTCGTGTGGATTTTACGAGCCCAAGACAGTTCATGCTCGTGGTTGCTTTCAATTTTAAGGAGTCTGAAAGCGATAAGAAGACTCTGAAATGATGGAATGGTACTGTCGTGTGGATTTTACGAGCCCAGGACAGTTCATGCTCGTGGTTGCTTTCAATTTTAGAGAGTCTAAAAGCAAATAAGAAGACTCCAGGGGGTTTCTTTTTTGTAGATTTAGTCTCCAAGGCCCAAAGAAGCATAAAAGGATGCAATGAAGAACTCTTCTAGCCGGTGTGACTAGAGTATTCCTTTTTCGTAATTAGTCTACCAGGTCCGGAAAAGGGGTAAACTTATACCAAATAGACGCCCTTTCAGGTACTTTAACGAGCATGAAAGGAAGCAATATTGCTCGGCGATCTTTTCATTCTTTTAGGAGTCAGAAAAGAGATTAACAAAAACTCCCTAAGTGCCTTTTTCGTAAAGGAGTTGTCCGGCCCGAAAAAGGGATAAAATTATACCGAACAAAAGGAATGGTCGGGCAAGGAGGAAGTGTTCAATCAAGGATCAGTAATGATGATCAAGAGCGAGGGTAGTGGGGAACACTGGTGGGCCTCCTTGCGGGGTAGATGAAATGGTGGCAAAATAACGAAACATTTGCAGTATGACAGGAGTGAATGGCTCATGTATAAATGTGGAACAATCCGATAGCGGCCGATGTGGCACGCAAACCGAGGCGGCAAGGTGTTGGGACACAATGTTGAAATTGTACCAAGTGAGAACGAGAAATGGTCTCAAGCATCATCACAAGCTCGGAAAAATGAATCCGGCGATATAAAAAGTGTGTCAAAAATGGGTAACGGCCGATGTGGCACGCACACCGAGGCGACGAGGGCGTTTTGGAAAAAATACCCAAAAAATCTGGGGGTGAGAGCGAGAAATGATCTCAAGCATCATCACCAGCTCGGAAAAATGAATCCGATGATATAAAACATGTGAAAAACGGAGAACGGCCGATGTGGCACGTAAACCGAGGCGACTAGTGGCGTTTGAAAAATGGGCAAAAAATGATGGTGTAAAAATAATGCAACGAGGTGACCATCATGACGGTCTCGTCGTGCTGATTCCAGTGGTGGAAACGGTTCGTAAAATGGACTCCGTATGGGGTCAGAATGGCCAAAACAAGAAAAAGTCAACTGACTATAAATAGTGGTGGGTCCAACATGACATGTGTCATTTGTACTTGTTTGACTTTGACTTGTGATCAGAGTGGACCAGAGCTTAGGTGGCATGTATGGATGATCTGACCGGCCGATTTCAGATCCGGGAGATACAGGTATTCCGTCAAACTCATAGCTGCATGTTTTTTAGGGTCGGGGGTTGGGTAGTGGGTCCCAGGGCTGATTTGTACGGTCCACGTGGGGTGGACCGTGGGTTAGGGGGTCGAAACCGCGGTTGGCAACCGCGAGTTTCAGGGTGAACCACGCGGTTAGCGACCGTGTGATTCCTGGATGGATACGCGGTCCAGTACCGCGAGTTCCAAGGAGGAACACGCGGTGCGAAACCGCGAGGTTAGGGATAACAGGCGCGGTTAAGTACCGCGGATATAGGCCTGACAGCCGCGGTCGGAAATCGCAGCAGGAAGCCCGATAGCCGCGGTTTTGGGCCGAGCTAGTAGGGTCTTCCTGGAAAGGGAACATGACTTATTTATGGGACATGAGTTGGATGAGTTGCCTTTGTGTGATTGACAGGATGCCGCAGGCGCTATGGAGAGAGCGGGAGATTCCCGACGAGATCATGACCGTCATCCGAGAGGAGCGTCATGTGCGATCTGTGTTGGGACTGTGCGGACTACTGAAGTTCGCACAGATACCCATGATACGGTCAGCAGCATTGCTGCTGAACCGTCTGATCAGCTTCTGGGAGCCGGACATACAGGCTTTCCGGGTACAGGGTGAGAGGGTGGACCTCACCCTGACCGATGTGTACTTTCTGACGGGGTTGCCCTGCCTGGGCAGGGTAGCAGACACACAGCCGCGGGTTTCCGTGGACGTCGACATGGAGGACATGTTGGAGAGATACTGCGGTCCTGAGGCGAGGGTGCATAGGAATGCACTCCTGGTGAGGGACTTATAGGAGTCGGCCGTGCAGGCTATAGCGGCATGTGTGGTGCGGGTATTGGGTTCCCGGTCACCTGAAAAGGTGTCTGGGGGCCAGATGCAGATGGTAGAGCGCGTACTGGATGGGGTGTACTACGCGTGGGGCCAGATGTTCCAGACCTGCGTTCAGCGGAAGCTGACGGCAGTGAAGGAAGCTGGCAAGGGCTTTTGTTTTGGTTCCTTCTTATGTGCCTTCTTTATGGAGAGGGTACCCACACTGCGGCCACGGGTGCCGATCAGGGCAGGAGGTATGAGGGAGCCGCGGATGGTGCAGTGGGGCGAGATGATGCGTCGCCGAGGTGGCGGCGACGTGGGCAGGTATTTCACGCAGGAGTTGTACCTGCAGTGGCTCCAGATACCACTGACACTGGACGACTTCCCGTATCGGGACATGGACTTCACGGGAGATCCGGAGGCGCCACGAGCGCCAGGACAGGCATGGGGTCCCGACGGTACATATGTGTTTTTGCTTACATGTTATGTATGTCAAGTGTTATTTATATGATAGTAGATTGATATATTGTGACTAACATATGGGTGACCTTGCAGATGTGGGCCCGAGGCCGCCTCCAGGACATGTGGCACGGAGGGGTATTGTGGCCGTCCCAGCTCTGCCTGGGCGAGGTGAGGTCCGTCGCCGTGATGCGGAGGGGACACTGGAGTCGGTGCGGGCACTACTGGATCGGTTGTTGATAGGGGTGATCGACGAGGGATGGCGGGATGTTGATCCTGATGTAGTTCAGGATTGCATGATGGCACCCTGGGAGTTTAGATCTATCGCGATCCGGGTGGCGATCTTGGTGGACCGAGCACGGGAACAGGAGCCCGTAGGAGATGAGGACTTGCCGGAGGAGGAGCGAGGGGAGGACTCAGAGGCAGCCGATGCAGGAAGTGATGCAGGATACGACTCTCATTAGGGAGTACAGGGGACTCCCCCCGAGTTTTGTAGCTACGGCATGTATGTAGATGAGGCTTTAGGCATGTATATCCATTTTTGTATAGCTGAGTACAGGGGTACTCAGGACATGTATAGCACTGAACATGTATATTTTTTGATATATATATATATGCACATGGATGCACCTTTTTGTATGATGTTGTTGTATTTGTACACACATGGATGCGCGTTATGAGTTGTGATATGTTTACATTGCACGTGGATGCAAGTAGGTTAGGATGTTAGGCACGTGGATGCCCCTTGTGTATTTTATGTGATGCGACATGATGTATGTATGATTAGGCACGTGGATGCCCCGATGGATATGCATGTGGTTTATGTACATGGATGCAAATGTGGATGCGATGCAATCTTTTTGGGTTTTTATATATTTTCATGAGATGCTATGGGATTGTGATGTATGATGTTACATGGTGTGATTGATATGCCATTCTAGGATGTTGTTGGCCATTTGGTCTGCGACACTATTTTGGGCTCTTGGGACATGTGTGAATGTTATGGATTCAAACTGTCGGCTGAGTTGTTTTGCGCACATGAATTTTCTAAAAAGGTAGGGATCACGCACCTGGTAGCAGTTGTTGAGCTGGGAGACAAGTAGCTGGGAGTCAAGGAACACATGAAGGTGACATATGCCCATTTGGAGGGCGGCAGTCAAGAGACCGGTCACAGCATCATACTCCGCCTGGTTATTGGTAGCAGCGCCTATACATATTCCGTCAAGGTGAATCATCTCGTTGGAAGGGGAGTACAAGACCCATGCTGCAGAAGCCAGGTTGGGAGACCAGCGGCTTGCCCCATCAGCGAAGCCAGTGTAACAAGGTGGAAGATGGTCCATCTGTAATCATGCAGAAATGATGAATGTAAGATGATGGTAAAAAAGTAAAAAACAAAAAGAGAGCAAACTGTACAATGCGGACCAATGAGGTCGCCAGTTATTCTAGGGATAGAGACTCCTTAGGATACAACCCAACATGGGGGTTGCGCAAAGGAAAGCCTTCAGAGTCGGTTTCAGTACGAACAGGAAGTTCCTCTGGCCGTGTGTCCATGTGATGTTTGAGAATGGCGGGGTCGAACCCAGGCATTCCGGTAGAGGGCCAAGCAAAGACATCACGGAACTCTTGGAAGAGTTGTTTATAATCCTCAATCTCTTGCTCGCTGCAGGAGGCTCCTAAAGTGATGAGTTCAGGGGCACATCCTGGGAACTTTGAGGGAGGAAGAGGACGCTGTTTCTGACGGACAGGGGGTACATCAGGCCATGTGTCAATGTGGTGCTCTATAATGCCGGGGTCAAGACCAGGCATTTCGGTATAGGACCAGGCAAAGACAGCACGGAATTCTCTGAAAAGGTTTATATAGTCCTCAATCTCTTGTTTACTGTAGAATGCTCCTAAAGTGATGAGTTCAGGGGCACGTCCTGGGGTAGCGATATCAACTTGGATGACAGGTGATGTTGGCCATGTTACCTTCCTCGAAGGCGTCAGGAGCAGGAATAGGGTCCTTGAACCAGTCGACCTTAGTGGGAAGGAAGTCTTTGGACTCAACTGTGACTTGGGTAGTTGTGCTAGAGGAGGATTCTTCTGGGATGAAATAGGAACGGTGGTGCATATCATCCCAGGGATAATCCGGGGCAGTGAGGGCCTCAAGAATCTCCTCATCAGTACGGAAAGTTTGCGTCGTCAAATCGGTTGACGAGGGGGTAGTGGAGATCATATAGATAGTATTAATATCTCCAGAAGGGGGAGAGGCCGGGGGGTGGATCTCCTCAATGGTGGTTGGGGCCGTCTCAAGATCCAGATTGTTCATCTCATAGAGAGCTGCTCTGTAATCTGGGAGATTGGGACAATGATGGGAGTAATGCCCGTAAATACCGCATATGGCACAGGGGTGGTTAGTGCGTAGGGACTTATCTTTAGGCTTGGGAGTGGGGTAAGTTCGACAGTTGGGATGTTGGGGTCATCATCGAGCATTTGCATGTGCTTCTATAATGCTAGTAACTGTGGGCATTGGTGGGTTGCATGGCCCAACTCGTCGCACAGCGAGCATTTGGGAGGAGCACGAAATACTGGGGGGTTTTTGACTGTCTTGGGAGGTGGTACAGCAGTGTAAGGTTGTGGACCTCTGCCCCCAGTGGGTTTGGGAGTAGGAGGAGGAGTCGTGGAGGACGAAGGGGTAGAGACACCAAAAGGTAGTTGAGAGGTAGTAGTCATGGGTTGCACCGGTTGGAGGACGACGTCTGGCGTCGGCGGGCGAACGGGAGCCGAAAGATACCATACAGGTAATCCCAAAGTTAACCCAGGGAGGCTAAGGGTAGCCATGACCGGGGCGCTTACTACTCCCGATGGAGGGACTAGGAAGGGGATCGTATGGATGGGTGTAACACCAATGTGGCTAGGTACCAATGGTGGTTTAGGCAACAAGGGTGGTTGATTGTTAGGTGGTTGGTTATCGTGGGACAAGGTACATAAGTCAGACACTTCAGGCGTAGATGACAGGGGAGGAATGGATTGAAAGGTGGAGGTCATCGGCGCGTCTGAGTAGACTCCAGGCCCCGTAGAGGAAATAAACGAGGTGGTGGCACGAGAAACAGGTTGTTCAACCATGGGGAGAACATTTTCAGGTGCCGCGGGAGCACTGGGATCATAGTAAGTAAGTTGGTCGATCTTGACCACGCGTCCGTCATGGGGGAACATCATGGTACGAAAGACCGAGGAAGCGACCGCCCACATAGCATACATGTAGCTGCGACCGAGTAAGAGGTTGTAATCAAGCTGGGCATTGATGACCTCGATATCGATGAGGATGGTTTTACCACCTAACTGGACAGGGACATTGGCTAGGAGACCTTGGGGCTGAGCCGAACGTCCGTCGTAGGCGCGTAACGCAGTGGTTGACTGCTGGAGTGTAGGGGATCCCAACTTCTGCCATACGAATGTAGACATAACGCATGTGGAGGCACCCTCATCAATGATGCATCGATGGATGACAAGATTCCGAACGGAAACAGAAACTTGGAATGCTAAGGTGGAAGGCAGGCGTGGTTCGGACTGGTCCAAATCAAATGCCATCAAATTCGAATCATTTGGGTCAATCCCCCCAATGGCGGAGAGTAAAGTCTTGCGCTGGGAAGGGCAGTTCTTCAAGAATTCTAACGCAGACATGGCTGCGGGAGATTGGGCTAGGTCGTCTACAATGTTGTAGTTTGACGCAGCACGCGCATTGGGGTTGTTGTTGATACGACGAAGTGGAAAATGAGTTGCTTTGGGAGCGCCATCGACCGGCGGGGGAGGGATACGTAACGCTTGATCAGTGGGATGAGCGTTAGCGGTTTTATCAGCGGGGAGGGCTTCAGAGGTGGAGCCATATTGGTTCCGACGGGTCTGTAGGTTGACATCATTGGAAGACATCATCAACAAGTGATGGGTACCTGAGTCAAACATGGGTTGATCATGAGCGGCGTATGTGATCTGTTGTTGTTGGGGTTGCGCGTTAGCTTGAGGGGCCAACGGCTGAGTGTTCACCACGCCTTGGGTTGGTAAGGGGTTTTGCAGCACCAAAGGTTGCTGCTGAGGTTGTGGGGGGTTGGGCGGTGCTTGAGGAGCCGCATGCCCTTGGCGATGGGCATCGTCAACCCAGAGCTGCCGAGCTCGCTCTAAGTGTGGGCAAGTAGGCGTATAGTGTCCATAGACCCCACAGATAGAACAAGGATGGTTTGTTCTCAAATTAGGGTTTTTAGCCTGCTTGGGCGGGCGATCAGGGTTTTGATTAGCGGGGGCCGCATTGTTGTTGTCGGGGGGGTTAGCCGGTTGACCAGCTTGGTCTGCAGGTTGGTTATTCCCACGATTACGGCCCTTGCCGCGGTTCTGTTGGCCCTGGTTACGTTGGTTGTTCTGGTTCTGCTGCGGATTTTTTTGGGTGTAGACTTTCCCTTGAGCAGCAGGTGGGTTTTGAGGTTGTGCAGGAGCGGGAGCAGGCTGCGGTGGATGGTATGTAGGTGGAGGCTGCGCAGGTGCGGCACCTTGAGGAGGTTGCTGATATGTCTGCGGAGCGGGTTGTGGATTTTCCGCAGGGGCTGCCTGTGGCGGATAATAAGCGGGTTGGGCTTGTGAAGGCGCAGGAGCTGGGGCAGCCTGCTGATGGTAGTAAGGCTGAGGTGCGACTGGGGGAGCATAAGCAAGAGTCGCATAACCGAAGCACTGAGGTGGACATGAGGGTCCATGGTGATGTGTCATGGGAGCATACGAGGTGGTTGCTCCAGACTGTAAGGTAGCCCGAGAAAGGTCGGGGCCATGGGAAGGACGTGTAATGGAAAATGGTTGGGGATGCGAAGAAACACGGTCAATGATACCATCTGCAGTGTGGGATTCCCCCGGTGCATCGTGCTGGGAGGACTCGCCGCGAGGGGCGTCAGGTATAATGGTATAAAGGTAACCCGACTGGGCGTAAATGAGGTCGAACTGTTGGGCCTTAAGGATGGCCTCTTCTTCAGACTGGGGTCTTTCTGATGCCACATCCTTAGCAATAACAGGGAGAAGGGATTTGAGGAACCAATCTAGGAAGATACGGTCGTCTAGTTTAATCTTGCATAAGCTACGGCGTCGACGCCACTCATGGATGTGGTTCGTGATATGGGTAGCCGTGTTTTGTCTGCAGGACAGGAGAATCTCAACGCCCGCATCATAGCAGACAGGCAACTGGAAGAACTGCAGGAAGGTCGAGGCGAGGGAAGCAAAGGAGGCATGGGTCCCATGAGGTTGCTCGATATACCACTTGGCTGCAGAGCCAGTGAAGGTGCGCTGTAAGAGACGGAGGCGAACAGAGTCGTCCACTATGGAGTTAGAGGAACACCATAGGTGGAAAGACATGATATGGTTTTGTGGGTCCTCACCGGCCTTTCCCTCGAACTTAGGGATGTCAGAGGGGAGCTTGGTAGGCATATGAGGCCACGTGGGGTCGTGTCGAATAGGATCGTTGGTCAATCTGGCCAGGTCAGGTAGGTTGAGGCTAGCCATGAATGGCAAACTGGAAGAAGGATGTGACACAGTAGTGGGTGGGACCAAGTTGGGGCTAGTGCCCCCAAGTGGAGGGACAAGATTTGGGGTGGTGCCCCCAAGTGGAGGAACTGAGGTAGTGGAGGATGGTCCAGCACCACCATGGGTAGTGTGAGCCACTGATGTAGTGGGGATAGGTATTCCCGCTGCGGGAATAGTTACCGTGAGGGGAACGGTAGCTGAGGGTCCCATGGAGAGCATACCCAAAACAGGTGTAGTAACTGGTGTAGTGGTGGATGTGCCACCAATGGTCCCTATCACAAACGGAGTGGAAGTCGTGCCAGCCATGGGGCTAGTAGGGGCAGTGTAAATAGGGTTCTCAGACTCTTCGTCAGAATCGGAGGTATAGTAAGGGGCGTCACTATCTGGTGACGGAGTCCTACGTCGCTGACGAGTGGAGTCAAGTGACAAGGCTCTAGATCTGTGATGAGTGGTATCAACGGATGATGATCGGAATCTATGACGGGTGGTGTCAAGAGAACCGTGCTGTTGGGGCTCGCCCCTGAGGCGCCGAGAATGTCTCGGGGACTCAATGGTGACAGATGGTGTCAAATCTATGTGGGTTGAGGTGAGTATAAAAACAACTCAAAAAATCCTAATGCAACCGAGTGTGCAGAAGGAGAGCTCAAAAACAAGGCACTCAGGCCAACAACCAACTCAAAACACCCACTGTAGCAGCTATGCTACAATAGGTGGAGTATCAACAAAGATGGTCAGAATACCAACAAGCAGCAGGTTTCCTAAAAATAAAATGGTGGACTCACTAGACCAAAGGGAGGTAAAGGAGCATGCAAACACCTAACTAAAAGTATTCTGACTCAACTAAACATATCCTCTGCAAGGTGATGAAATCCAAGTCAGACAATATGAGTAGGAAAGCCAAGTGGCTATGATATCCCCCTACCGGGAGGGATACCGAGTAGTCAATCCTAGAAGAATGGCAACTAAGATACCCCGTTCATGACACGTCCAGAAAGGTGAATCTGCCGTTTAGTTCGTTGACCGCAATACCCCTATACAGGGATATCCCGTGAACCGCGAAAGGTAGCCCTTCGGTTACTGAATGGAGTGCGGTATTCCACTCAGGCCTCCGGAACCAATCTCCTGACTTCAACCCTCCTAAGGGAGAGGCCCTCTGATAAACTGGTCGTGACCGTGCCAAAAAGTACTAGGGGATTTTGGTTCCCTATTTGGACAACAACTATGTCTCAAGTGAAATAACCGAGGGGTGTTATTGGAAGCCTATCCCCCCGATCCTACCTAACTACAATGATTCTTTTGTGTTCCCCAAGTGGGGTTAGAATGTTGGTTCAATTAGGTACTTTTTAAGGCTCACTTGATTTATGTGACAGAGTGTGTGCTCGTGAGGTTATGAACCCAAAATAGAAGTGCCACAAGGGGGACAACGTCTAACTATCAATAATGCTGGAATTGAAACTTTAACTTGCAAAATTTTCTGATTTTTTAAAAATACTGAAATTTTAAAAGAATTCTGTAAAGGGAACATAAATTATGTTGCAGAAAGGCTGTAAGGAAGTGGGACTGCAGGTAGGACAGGGGGCTGTTCAGATGCAGAAAATATTGCAGCAAAAAAGGGCTGGGCTCAAAACAAGAAAAATGCAGAAATCAGACCGCGGGTCTGTGGCGAAGCAAAACAGGCAGACCGTGGGTTTGAGGGAAACAGACGCGGTCAGGTCGCGGCTTTCGGGCCAACAGAAGCAGTCGGGACGCAGGAAATAGGCAAAAAGACGCAGTCGGGTCGCGACAAAAAGGGCTAACAGACGCAGTCGGGACGCGGGAAAGAGGCTAAAAGCCGCAGTCGGGACGCGGGAGAATGGCCGACAGGCGCAGTCAGATCGCAGCAAACAGGCTGATTAGCCGCGGCCGGATCGCAGGTAACAGACTTGAATCCGCGGGCAGGGCGTCGGAAACCGTCTGAGAGCCGCGGTCGGGTCGCAGGTAAAGGCCTGAAAGACGCGGTCGGGACGCGACTGCAGAGGGAAAAAGCGTGGTGTGCAGCGGCCGAAAGGGACAGCCGAAAAGAAAAAATTTGTAAAAACGAAACCAGAAATTCAAAATCTAGGGGAGTCGCCAAAACTGTGGCTAGGGTTTTACCCCTAGCTTGTGCAAATGAGCACCTACTAAGGAGAATGGACTCCTTAGTAGCAGTTCAGTAAATGTAAATAATTAAGCTAAAACAGAAATTAAATTATTTCTAAAACATGCATAAAACATAAACAACAAATTTAAATAATGGCTTTTTTGTATTGATATTACCTTCAATGTGAAGGTTTGATGAAGCCCTTTGCAATGTCCGAGAGGATGCTCCAAGCTTCAATATGCTCCTTCTCCTTCTCCAATGGTGGGAATGGGCCAAAAGTGGCTCTCAAGGTGAAAGTAGTTCAATGATGAACTAGGGTTTCGAGAGAGATTTTGGCAGAGTAAGGGTGCTTGTGATTGTGGATATGGAATAAGGGATCTCCATCACCTATTTATAGTTTTTTGGTGGTGGAGTGCTGACCCATGGTTTTGGTAAACACATGGTTTAGGGCAGCTGTATAGGGTTTTTTCCTCCTTTTCCTCATTATTTTATATTTTTTATTCCCTTTTTAGGGGATTTTTGCTATTTTTGGAGGAAAAAGGGGTTTTTTAGCCTTTTTAAGGCTATTTTGAGGGTTTTGTGACCTTTTGGAGGCATTTTAGGCCTTTTGGAGGCTTTTTAATGGGATTTTTTGGGATTTGAAGGGAAATATGGTAGGAAAATGGACAAATGAGCCATATAATGTGGTAGATGAGGTAGTGAACATTTTTTGGGTGTTAACAAAATCCAAGTCATACTTAAGGGGTGGTGTTAGTGTTACAGTGTAATATTGTCTTGGTGATAGTTGTGACCACCCTTTAGTGGCTTTTATGTGGTCTTCTTGGGTTACATTAGCATGACAGAGTTCAATGCCCGCCCCTTCTGGCTTGAGAGCATGTCCGGCCTTCTTCCTCTTCTATATTGCATTCGGGGATTTTTCGACTCGACGAAGGGACGAGACCAGTACCCCTACTTAGCCTATCGATCATCTGAGTCCATTGCTTTGGTTAGCCCTTCTAGCCATGTTTGGTGTTGGTTTGTTGGGGTTTCAAATCTCTTGGAGTCAATGGGCATTTTGATTGACTGGATCCCCCCATTCAAATATTCTTTGGATGCACCTAATCATCTCTTACCTTGTAATATCCCAAACTCATATTTTTCTTTTTTTGTGTTGTCTAGTAGTCTTATGTTTCAATGAAGTATGAAAATATGCACTGATCTCTCCATGCATGCAGATCTATAACCCAAATAAACTGAAATGCTATAAAATAGGAGGAATCGATGCATGTACATACCAGTAGATAGATCGGCTGATGTAGATCACTATAATCCTGGCATGCGAGAATTGTGATGGTGGAATAGGAATCTAAGGTAGGACGTCCTCCAGATAATAAATGCGCCCTCCTCAATGCTATGAATGCTCCTCACTAAATAACACTCCACAGATGAAGCTATAGATAAGGTGTGCTAGGGTTATAGTGCCCTTCTGAAGAAGATAGAAGCAACATGTAGAATAACTGAAGGCTCCAAGCCCTAAAACGTGTGCTCCTCTCTCAAAAAGTCACCCACATGCAAGAGGACGTCTTCTTGAAGATAAATATGTTGAGGAATAGCTGGAGACTCAAGCTAAAGAGCCCTTCTTCCAGGGGAAGGGTAATATCACTGCTCTGAAGAGGATGAGAGCAACATGCAGGAGAAATGAGCCCTGTAGACTGTAATGCGAATAGGGAGGTCCTTGGACAATGCGCCCATGCAGGAGGACAAATACCTCAATAGCTCATAAACTGGAATACTTCAGAAAATGAATGATAATAGTACCTGATGATGAAGCAATGTTGAATCTGGATGATCCAAACTGATGGTGACTAGGGAAAATAGATTTCGCTGCCAAAATACACCAGTTAGCTGAGTGCATGCACTCAACCCCAACTCAGCTCGCTGAGCTCTCCAATTCGAATCCACAAATCAATAATCATATAAGCAGGTCTTCCTTACTAGCTTTACCTTTCTTTTATAACATTCACTTGTCAGACCTAATTAGGTCACTTTACTTTCTAAATTGCAGTTAACTTGCATGCAGTGCTCTGGAGACTCAATCAATGCATGCATCATGAAATAATGCTCGGATGCCATGCATGTAGGTGGCCTATAGTTCCTGTGGCCCCTGTTTACCTATTGATGATCTAATACCCCTGCCAAGATCTTCTTAGGGTGCAGAAGGCATCAATCCTCAGTTGATTCCCTGAATGTCAGTGCCCGCTCGAACCTATGGGAATCATATCGGTTAGCGAGATGGTCCTCTGTGATTAAGCAGAAGAGGACATTACAATCCTCCCCACTTGAATTTGCTTGTCCTCAAGCAACTGTAAGGATGGGTGCTGTAATACATGTTCTCCTTCTCAAGTGGCCTCCTCTATAAGTAGATCTATCCACTCAACCAAGTAGTCTCTGATGATCCTGTTCCTCAGTTTTCACTCTCGCACCTCTAGGATGTGCTCGGGAATCATAATCAATTACCCCTCATCATCAAGGGGGGGCAGCTCGGGTGATGTAACAATATGCTAACCTACTACCTTTTTGAGGTTGGATACATGAAACACATTGTGAATCTTTCTCTCTGGAGGTAGTTCTAGCTCATATGCTACCTCTCCGACCTTTCGGATTATCTTGTAAGGACCATAGAAGCAAGGCTTGAGCTTCTCCGCTCCTCTCTTCTTAAGGGAAGACTGTCGGTAAGGTTTCAAGCGTAAATAAACTAAGTCTCCCACCTCAAAACTACGATCAATCCTGTGCCTGTATGCATATATCTTCTGCTGATTCTGAGCAGTTTGTATGTTTTTTCTGAGTATGCTAAGGATGTCTTGATTCTCTTGAATCCACTCTTTGGCCTTGGGGGCCCTGCTATCACCAAATATAATATTTGCAAAATTTAGGGTGTCGTATCCATATAGAGCTCTGAAGGGAGTCATCCCAATGGTCATATGGTGGGTGGTATTGTAGCAATGCTCACCTAAGTGTAGCCATCTGATCCATGTCCTCTGTTGTCCTGCTACATAATTCCTCAAGTACCCCTCAATCCACTTGTTAACTATCTCAGTCTGTCTGTTGCTCTATGGATGATAACTTGTGCTCATAGCTAATTCGGTTCACACCAACCTAAAAAGCTCTTGCCAAAAGGATCCAGTGAATTTGCTATCCCTATCACTGACAATGGTCTTGGGTAGCCCGTGGAGTCTGAATACCTCTCTGAAAAATAGTTCTGCCACCTGTGCCGCTAAATAATCTGAAGGAATGGCAAAGAAGTGAGCAAACTTGGTCAATATATCCACCACTACGTACAAGCAGTCTTTGCCTTGAACCTTGGGCAGTCTTGTAATGAAGTCCATGGAGATGCTCTCCCACTTCTGCTCAGGAATAGGCAAGGGTTGTAGTAAACCGACCGGGTGGGTGTGCTCTATTTTGTTCTGTTGGCACAAGCTGCACTCTCTCACATGTTGCATCACATCATTCTTGAGGCCCTTCCATGAGAACCTCTCTCTAATTTGTATGTAGGTCTTGAATAACCCCTGATGCCCTGCTAATGGTGAATCATGTGAAGCTTGTAGAATATTTTTCTTTAGGGAAGACTCTGGAACTAAGTAGATTTTGTTCTTGTAGTATATGATGTCATCAATTACCTGGTACCTGTCATCCTGAATCTGTCCATCCAATAGTTCGCAGGCAAATTTATCTTTGGAATACTCAACCAAAAGATGAGATCTCCAATCTGATGAGATGCTCATAAGGGAAAAAGTAGTTGGTCATCTAGAAAGTGCATCGGTCACCACTTTGTTCTTTCCCTTTATGTATTCAATCTCGAAGTCATAGGCCTGAATTTTGCTCACCCATTTTTGTTGCATCTCATTTAGCTCTTTCTGCTCTAGGAAGTATTTCAAGTTGTTGTGATCTGTCTTAATCTTGAATCTGCCAGCCACTAAGTATTGCATGAACTTGGTTAGTGCATGGAGAATGGCTAACATTTCCTTGTCATATATCGAATAGTGGTGCTCATAGTATTTGAGATTCCTTCTCTCAAATGCAATGGGGTGATTTTTTTGCATCAATACTGCCCCTATTCCCTCTCCAGAGGCATCACACTCTAACACGAAGGGATGAGAAAAGTATGGTAGAGCTAATACTGGGCATGAACTCATTACCTTCTTCATTTTCTCGAATGTCTGGCGTGCTGTCTCTGGCCAACTGAATGCCCCCTTCTTGGTAATATCGGTGAGGGGTGCGGTCATTTGTGAGAATCCATTGACATACCTCCTGTAGTAGGTGCTAAGGCCCAAAAAGCCCTTCAGTTCTGTCACATTTTTGGGTGTAGGCCAATCCAATATGGCCCGAATCTTCTCTAAGTGCACCTGGACCCCATTGGCCCCTATCACATGCCCCAAATATAACATCTCCTGCATGCCAAACTCACACTTGGACATTTTGACATATAGTGACTGCTCCTGCAAAATTCCAAGTACTTCGTCTAGATGTCTCAAATGTTCTTCCCAAGTTCTACTGTATATCAATATGTCGTCGAAGAATACCAGAAGATGCTTGCGTAACTGAGCCTTGAAGATATTGTTCATGCATGACTGGAAAGTGGCTGGTGCATTAGTGAGCCCAAATGGCATCACTAGAAACTCATAATGTCCGTAGTGGCAACAAAAAGTGGTCTTTGGAACATCCTATTCCCTAACCCGAATCTGATGGTAACCTGAGCGGAGGTCGATCTTAGAAAAGTACTGTGCCCCCTGTAGTTCATCCATCAACTCATCAATCCTGGGGATTGGATACCTGTTTTTTATAGTCTTCTTGTTGAGTGCCCTGTAATCGATGCACATGCGCAAGGTTCCATCCTTTTTCTTCACTAGCACTACTGAGGATGAAAATGGACTGGAGCTAGGTTTAATGTGCCCCAGTTTGAGTAGTTCCTTGATTGTACTCTCTATCTCATCTTTGTATCTCTTGGGGTGTCTGTAATGAGTGGTGGTAACTGCTTGAGTCCCCTCCTCTAACTCAATAATGTGCTCAAATCCTCTATCTGTAGGTCAACCTGTTGGAAGGTCTCCGAATACGGCTTTGTGCTTTTGTAGTAAGGCCTCTATATCTGGTGGATGTTGTGTGGCCTTATCTGGTGGTTTCCTGAAGGTAACCAAGCACTTTGTAGCCCACTCTATAACTCCCTGTCGGAGTACTACCTCCATCCTGTGTGAAGTCACTATTGTGGGAGGGTAGGTATTCATCCCTCTCAATACTACCTTCTGGCCCTATGTTCCCATGAACTCCATCTCCATGGTCCGGTAGTTCGTGGAATACTTCCCTATGGAATAAAGACATTGAAATCCCAATACCACATTCATGTTAGGTACATATACCACATATAATGTTTCTAACACTGTATAATTCCCAAGTATTACTTTCAATTTTGGAGTCCTCTGACTACACTCCATGGTGTGACCTACTGCAACTACTGAAAATCCATCAAAACTCTCAGTCTAGATGCCTTTCCTTTTAACCCATGCAGCATCAATAAATTTGTGGGATGCCCCACCATCTATCAACACTCCCACTTTGTGGCCCTGTATGGCACCTCTGGTCCGGAGAGTGTGGAATCTAGGGACCCCTGACAATGTAGCAATGGCACCTATTGGTGACTGTCCCTCATCATCTGTCTCATGTGTCTCTCCCTGCTCTTGATCCTAACAATCCTCATCCTCCCCACTATCGGAATAGACCTCTATGTAGTGGGCCTTTCCCTTCACTGAACATCTGTGACCTAGTACCCATGTTTCTTGACAAGTGAAACATAACTTTTTTCTTCTAAGGTCCTGGCGGGTATCATTTTCCATCCATTCTTTCTTGGGCCACTCTTTTTGGAAGGGTTTCCTCTCTTTTTCTTTAATAGGGAAATTAGTTCTGGGGGGGAATCTAGTTTTGGGTACTGCATCCTGCAAATCTCTAGTTTGACTGATGGCATCAGCTAGGGTGGTGGGTCTATAGGACTTGACCCATCCATGTAAGGCTTTAGTGAGGGCCTCTATAAACAACATAATCAACCTGCTCTCTAAAATATCTGTCACCATGACTGCTACCCTCTGAAACTCTTAAATGAATGCATCTAGACTACCTGTCTGCTTGAGCTGCGCTAGCTCTCTAAAATGCACCTCAGGGCCCTTCCTGTCAAATCGCTCAATGAGACTCTATGTAAAATCTGTGTATGAGTGATGGTATTGTGACCCAATGTCACCAACCCATGGTACCACCTCATGGGCCTCCTTGTCCAAATTCAAGGTAGCCAATTTAATGGCATTTGTCTCAATTATGGGGTTGAGTTGGAAGTATGTATCCAACTTCTGTACCCAATTCCACAGTAGGACACCTCGGGTCCCCTCAAAGGTAGGGATAAGTTTCCCTACCGTACGTTGTAACTCAAAGTTCTGGTTGAAAGGCCTATTGTATGCTCTGGGCCTATTCTTACTTTTAAAGTGGAAAAAGTCAGTGAAGGTCATGGCTAACTGGAAGTCATCTCCTAATGCTCTGTATTCTCTCAAATAGGCACTCATGGATTCTTCTGGCTCTACCTCTGCTAGAGGTACTACGGCTGGGCTCTCTAAGAATTGAGGCATGGTAGGTTAGGAGGGCCTGTTGTATATATGGGGATGGATCTGCATGTTGGTATGTAAATGTTCTCCACTACTACTGGTGTATACCCTATCACTGTTGGGAAATAATGGACTATGTGGGGTGGGCTTGTTTTTCTCTGCCATTTGTCTAAAGGCACTTACCATTTCTTTTTGTCCATTAGTGAGATCCTTTATAGCTGAAATGAGACTGCTGAAATCTATTTTATCATCATCTGCCATTGTTTCTTTTCCTTTACTTTTTTCAAACTGATACTCTCTATCCCCCAGTTCTATATCCTCTAATTCTTCTTCTCCTCTATCACCGTTTCTAAACCTTTGTCTCCGGTAAGTAATGTTGTGTGGGTCCTCTGAATTAATTTACTATTCACAATTGCATGCTCCCACAGCTGGCGAGGAACATGCTCTGATACCACTGTAATATCCCAAACTGATATTTTTCTTTCTTTTTTGTGTTGTCTAGTAGTCTTACGTCCCAATGAAGTATGAATGTATGCACTGATCTTTGCATGCAGATCTATAACCTAGATAAATTGAAATGCTATAAAATAGGAGGAATCAATGCATGTACATACCGGTAGATAGATCGACTGATGTAGATCACTATAATCCTGACATGCAAGAATTGTAATGGTGGAATAGGAAGCTAAGGTAGGACGTCCTCCAGATAATAAATGCGCCCTCCTCAATGCTATGAATGCTCCTCAATAAATAATACTCTGTAGATGAAGCTCCAGATAAGGTGTGCTAGGGTTATAGTGCCCTTCTGAAGAAGATAGAAGCAACATGCAGAATAACTGAAGGCTCCAAGCCCTAAAACGTGTGCCTCTCTCTCAGAAAGTCACCCACATGCAAGAGGACGTATTCTTGAAGATGGATGTGCTGAGGAATAGCTGGATACTCAAGCTAAAAATCCCTTCTTCCAGGGGAAGAGTAATACCACTGCTATGAAGAGGATGAGAGTAGCATGCAGAAGAAATGAGCCCTGTAGATTGCAATACGAATAGGGAGGTCCTTGGAAAATGCGCCCATGCAGGAGGACAAATCCCTCAATAGCTCATAAACTGCAATATTGCAGAAACTAAATGATAATAGTACCTGATGATGAAGCAATGTTGTATCTGGATGATCCAACCTGATGGTGATTAGGGAAGATAGATTTAGCTGAGTGCATGCACTCAACCCCAACTTAGCTCGTTGAGCTCTCCAATTTGAGTCCACAAATCAATAATCATATAAGCAGGTCTTCCTTACTAGCTTTACCTTTCTTTTATAACATTCACCTATCAGACCTAATTAGGTCACTTTACTTTCTAATTCACAGTTGACTTGCATGCAGTGCTCTGGAGACTCAATCAATGCATGCATCATGAAATAATGCTCGGATGCCATGCATGCAGGTGGCCTATAGTTCCTGTGGCCCCTGTTTACCTACTGATGATCTAATACCCCTGCCAAGATCTTCTTAGGGTGCATAAGGCATCAATCCTCAGTTGATTCCCTGAATGTCAGTGACCGCTCGAACCTATGGGAATCATTGAGGTTAGTGGGATGGTCCTTTGTGCTTAATCAGAAGAGGACATTACATACCTACTAGATAAGAGGTGGACAAGAGCATCAGATATGACATTCATAGGCAGATCATACATGTCACCTAAACCAATCCTTCGAATGAACTCCACTCAAATATGGCCTTCTACGCTAAGCACTTCATAGAGGTGAGGGATGGACTCATTATCCAACCCTCATACACTTTCCGTCATTGGGTACAATCTCTTTGTATCCCCTTAGGCCAATTCCACGTGGGCTCCCATCAGCTTCAGGTAGAGACGAACCACCAGCTAGGTAGATCTGTCAAGATTTGCGAGCTATGCCATTTTCAGGAGGTTGAGACAGAGGAGCACTTCAATTTCCGTTACCCTATTTACTATGAGATCCATGGACGATTCCATTGTTTTTTCATAGGACTGCAAACCCTCTCCAACTTCTCGCGGTACCCCGTCCATAGGTTCCTAGCATTATACATGCAAGAAGCATTCATGATTCATACTCAAACTCTCCAACGTCCTCCTAGAGTTTATTCCACTAGGATGATTACCTCCTCCTTCTAGGTGCTCCCCACCAGGGGAACCAAGAGAGTTTAATAGCAACATTGTTTCTGACTGTAGATTTGTATGCACCCAAGGGGCCCTATCCACATATCGACAATCACAGCAGCACGACCATACTAGATCTCTTACCAATAAACATACGAGATCATCCAAAGTTCAACGGAGTGTGCCCCCGTCCATACAACACCACAACAGACGTCACAAACACCAACCATCTGGTTACCATTCCATTTTGAGTTTCTTTCATTCGATCTCGGATGTTAGGAGAAGTGGATCTTGTGGACCATGACACTTCAACAACATCGTCACTACTTGGGTTCCAACTTCTAAATCCTTCCCCTCCAAGCATCTCCCCAGAGCAGCCGCCCGCACCAAGAGTTTCAAGTTCTCCATACTTGTACTCAACAGTCCCATTGACCTACTTGTACTTAGAGTTTCAAGCTCTCCATACTTTGTAATGACATCGTTGTACTCAACAGTCCCATTGACCTACTTTTATGGTCACTTGTTGGACATTAATAAAATTATCTTATCTTATCTTATACGTAGAATAAATTAATCCGTTGTCACCAAAATTTGTTAACAATTGAGATTACATTATTTCAAGGGAAATTCGATAATATGGTTATGCGCATGTGTTCATTTCTTGTTCTAATGACTTGGTTGATTAAAGTAAGTCCATTATCAAATAGTCAATATTATCTTTCCATAGTGCCAGCCAGGATAATTTTTAGCGGCGAAATTTCGCCAATTGGCTATTTTTCGGGCTTTTTTTCAAAAAATAAATTCGCTATTTGGTCATTTTTAGTCTCTAATATCGCCTATATATACATAAAATATGTTTTTTTTATCATAATTTTCGCCAAAATTTACAAATTTCAATAGTAAATTGTATGTTTCATATTTGATATTCGCCTACCTATCTATATATATGTTTTTTTCAATCCAAAATAATCGCCTAGAATACTATACTTAAGTGTAATATTAGAATCTTTAAAAAATACCCTGGTGCCAGCCACATCAAAACTGCTATGTATAACATTCACCCAGCTGTCTCAATCCCACTAACCTATAGGCTATAACCCAACAATTGTGGCATGTGTGTATTCACCAGCACTCAATTTCCATTAATAAAATGAAAACTCGATTTGTAAACAACGTACGACCTGCCATTGATATACTCATTCAAATGAAGTCCTGCAATCTAATTGTCATTAACAAAGGAATGAGCCGCACTTGTATTTTCCTGCAATGAGTTACCATAATTTATTGGAGCAATCTCATAAACACTACATCACTTTTCCTTCATTTATAAGACAACAATCAATTTTTAATTGTTTATAAATGCGCTATAATGCATTAACCACACAATAGAGTAGAAAGCATAATAAAATAACAGAAATGCCATCTCATAATTCAATAATTGTATGAACTCGAAGATGGATAGTTGTGGTCTAAATCTCCATGTAGGGCACTGAGGGGTCACCACGATTTGGTTAAAACATTTTGGACATAGCGTACAAATTAAGTGCAATCTAGTTCTTCCAAAAGAGTTGTTGCAAGAATTGGTTGGGGGTATGGGTGACTCAATCCACCTTCTAAGAAGTAACTAATCCCTAGAGAGGTGGCATTCAACTCTACCATGAACCTAACACTCTAAGGGGGTAAATTCTGAAATACAAGGAACTGGAAATAGAAATATAACTGGGAAATGCAATGATGGCAATATCTCTCTTATCAAAACCATTGATCTCATTGAACACAATTAGATAGACAGTCTAAGGTTCTTGGATGAGGTGGTTATCAAAAATTAACAAGAATTGATTTCAAGCAAGAATTAACATTGATACAGTGAAACTTTCAGAACAATCCACTAGAAAGAAACTGAGAACCACAATGCCATCACACATCAGCCACACAACAAACCAAGACACAATGAACACAATTTTACCTGGAAACCCAAATGGGAAAACAAGCATTCAAATGGCTTTGATCAATCCTCATTTTTCCACACTATTTTTGTTTTACAGGCATACAACTCAGTAAGACTATCTAGAGCATTTACATTCATTTATAAAGGATTTTTTAAAACATTCCCTTCACAATCACAATGAAAGAACCTCTTCTATATTGACCTGCCTTTGTTTATAAGAAAATGTGCTCTTTGGGTTCAATTGGAAGGCCAAGTAGCCTCAATAGTTCAACTTCCCCAACTCCAACGCTTCTCTTCCTCTTTTGTCTTTTCTGGCATCATAGTAGGTTCTCTTATGTTTTCTTTATCCTTCTTTTTAGTCACTTTTCTTCTCATGCTTGCATTGGCGTCATATGGCATTAATTGGCAACGTGTATGTCTATCTAGCATGGAGCCCCTCACACTATCAACCACATCTCCTACCTCGTCATCTGCATTTGTAACCACGATCTTATCTTCCTTGGCCAAACTACTTTTGATTTGTTGAACTCGTGTTACCAGGGTGTCCCTTGTTCCACAAGCAAAGGGGTCTCCTAGATTAATATGTTGTCTGGATAGCCCATGAACTTTAAAATTAGATGATTATTATTATCATTGGAGTTGGTAACTCTTACATTAAGAAACTTATCATCTTCATATAATCTCTTTAAAATCTCCTTGAAATTAACAAAGAATGTTGGACAATTACACTTGAAGAGTTGTTTGGATTATTAATGCAAGAAGAGTTGGACTAGTGCAAAAATAAAAGCACATAAGACAGAGCCTTTATGGTCAAGGGGAACAACAAGAAAAGTCTAAAGCCAAAGAAACCATACAGTTGACATAAATGCAACTGTAATTTAGATTTTAAAAGGTTTTTTTTTCAGAAAATTTGGGCATTTTAATAAGGATTGTTGGCATAATCCTCAAAGTCCAAATTATAAGGGTCAAAAGAAAGGTGCTCCAAAGCATAAACCTCAAAGTACAAATTATAAGGGTCAAAAGAAAGGTGCTCCAAAGCATAAACCTCAAAAAGCTAGCTTTATTAATGAGCAATCAAACACTCGAGAAGAAAAAGAGTATTTATTTGTTGCTAAAAAGATAAGTACTTCTCACATCAATAATGCTTGGTGGTTAGATCAAGTACAACCAAAAATATGATGGGTGCAAATAGTTGGTGACCATTGAGGATGATTTTGACAATGGAGATATAGTGTCAATTTCATTTGAAGCCACTTACGAAGCAAAGGGAAAGAATAGCATTACGTTGATAACAGATAACGAGATTTGGAGTATAAAAAATGTGTGGTATGCCTCTAGAGTCCAAAATAATTTGATTTATGTTCCATAAATTACTAATCAATTTTAGTTACCTTTGATGAAAAAAATTGTGAAATTTGAAACGAGACTAACGATGAAATTGTGGCAAGAGGAGTGGCAATTGGTGGTTTGTGTATGTTGGATGTCATCCCATCATCCAAGAAGTCATGGTGGCAATAGACCAAACTGTATCTAATATACTTTGGAATGATAGGTATGAGCATAATAAGTTTGCCTATCTTAAACCGTTACATCAAAATCATATGGGTAAGGGACTCCCCAAAAGTCCGTGTCATAGTGCAATTTGTGCAGCTTTCCTTGCAAACAAGAAACACCACGATTAGTTTAAAAAAGAATCAGAATTGCGAACACAAGGATTGTTGAATCTCGTTCAAAATGATTTGTGTGAACTGATGCCAACTCAAGAACTTGGTTGAGCAAGTGAACAAAAAGAAAAAGGAATTAAAGAAAACATGGAACTTCCACTTGCATCTTCAGAGGTTGCAACCAGGAAGCCAATTATTCCCTACAGGAGGAGGTAAGGACTAGATCTGCAACAATAAGAGCAGGAACAAAAAAAGGAAGAAAGGTCAGAACTGCAACTAGAAGAGCAGCCGAATGAAAAGGAAGAAAGATCAAAACTGTAGCAAAAAGAGCAACGGGAAGAGAGGAAGAAGGATCAAAACTGCAACAAGAAGAGAAACAGGAAGAAGAGGAAGAAGGACCAGCACAACAACATGAGGGAAACAAGAACAACAACAAGAGCAAAAAGAAGAAGGACCTTCAGTGTCAAAGAGGTCAGCACAAATTGCACCAAAAAATAAACAAAAAAATTATGCTCCAATGAATGTGGTTGTTAATTATCCATTGCAAAAGAACAAGGACCAACAATTTGTCAAGAATGATGACTTCAACTTGGCAGGATTAACAGATTCACACTGGACTGGATTAACAAATGGTGAAATGTCCACTTTAGGAAAAAACTTTGAATACACGTGAATTTAACAAGTTAGAAGGAGAATGAAACAGAATGGAGCAACCCCTTGGTTAGTGAAGACTTTGGTTTGTCGTTCTCAACTGGCTAATATATTCATAAAACCATTATTCAAAGACAAGCTTGTAAATTTTAGATATAATATTGATGTAAAAAGTTAACAAGTTAGTCATAAGGGGAAGGAGTTAAAATATAATGACTAATGTGAACGTTATGAAATAAAGTCAATTCAAATTCAAAATAAAGGTGAAAATGTAACTTAGGTTTAAATCCAGTAATTACGTAGTTAGTTATTTAGGAACACTCAAACCTTTTGGGAGATGAGTCGGTTATGTTTTAAAGGTGTAATCATTATCTCTTTCATGATGCAAATATAACCTATTACACTGCATTCTATATTATTCTTTGTCAATGTTATTGTTCTTGTAATTTATCATATATTCAATAATGTTTGACTCAAGAAACTCAGCATAGAAATAACAAAGACATCATTCCAGATCAGGTAAATTAGTAAGTCTTTAAGGTAATAAAATCCATTCCCAATAATCTATCTCTTCCACTATGAGACGGCTTGTGGCATTACCCATTATCTAATTTGAAGCCCTTCTCATACGAAATAGCCACCTCTACACCAACAATCTACATCTGTACTAGCTGAGTTTCAGATCAGGGATTGGTAAATACTAAAATAGGAATACGTGGAAGAGAGCCAGAAAGGTACAGTCATAGTGCCCAGATTCTAAGCAAAGGGCATTGACCTCAGCAATGGTCTTCAGCAAATTGCAAATTTGAGTCAAGGAAGTTCACCTCTCTTTCCTTGTGGCCATCTTGCCTCTGTTTAAAGTTTTTCATTTTTGGTTTGGAAAGTTGTTTGGGAACAGTTTAGCCATCTATGGAGCATTTTGATTTGCTGCCAATATCCCTTTTCTGTTGCTAGGGAGCATATTTTGGTTTTTTTGTCTATTTTAATTTACCCACTTTTTGGCCATTTTTCCAAGCCAGGTCTACTGTTGATAACTTGATGGCTGTGAATTATTTTACACAAAATTTATTCTGTTATCCATTCAGGGCATGCGAATCATTTAGTTGCTTGAAAATGATCTTATTCTTCATTTGATTTTTTAGTTACATTTTTGGATACGATGCTGCAAATTTATACAAAGAAAGAAGTCTTTGCAAGGTAGAGTATTGTGAAGTCAAGGACTGCATTGATCTGCCAGTCTTGTAATATTGATCAACTATTATGAACTCTCTCTGTAATTGAGTATCATCCATTTACTGCATCTGGATACTATGCTTTTGGGTCAATCTCCCCACGCCATATAGCTTAGCATCATGGAAGATTGTTTTCCTCCCCGTATCCATTTATTTGTGTCACCTCCCATCAAGTGGGTCTATTAAATACCATCCAATGTAAATCTTTGATTCAGATATTACTACTCCCTCTGAAACACCCTGAGATCTCAAGTAGTTTGAGTCTCGATATCAATACATGCTCATATAAATATAAACTCAACAGCTAGATCTCTTTACCAAACTGAAATACATGCAATCACACATAAACACTAAATATACCCTGGAAACCCCAACCGAGGAAAACCAACAAACTGTGGGGATATATTCTCTCTTGAGCCCAGAGCACATATATAAATGGACAAGTAAAATACAGTATTACCTCAAAGGTAACTCAATCCTTGAACCGGACAAACTCTAGATCTGCATGCATCAGATGATGCATGCACTGGAAGAGTGAGCCCTAACTAGTAAACTAGATCTAAGTATCTCTGACTGATCTGCCTCTTTGTATCACACTGCTCTAATCTTCTCTCTCTAAAGACTGCCTTTGAAGAATGCACCCTCCACTGCATGCATAAGTGTGCCCTCCCCTCCGGATGTCTGATGCTCGTACCGGGCTGGATCTCAACAGATGTGAGCTTTGATTGTCCCTAACCTTCCTTAAATGCTGAGGCAAGGCTATCCTGGAAGTCTCAGACTCTGAATTGGTTCATCAGGCTCCAAATGAGCTCCTCCCTCCTTGGGAAATGCGCCCTGCTCCGAGTGAACACATCCTCCTCTAAACTAAGTAGAAATCACACTGATGAGCTATCTCAGCTCACAGTACTGGGTGCCTAGTGACTCTAGAGCTAATGGTCACTGATCCAGCTCAGATTTGACCACCCTAGCTCCTGCAGTAGCTCCTCTCTCTCTCAGAAAGTCACCCTGCATGCACAAGTGCGCCCTCCTCACTCCTGGTCTATCACTCTCTGATAAAGCAACTGAGCAACCTCATCCGGGACCCCCTGCCTCTATATATAATCTAACCGATGAATTAGGTTTACCAAAATCCTAATTCTCGATGCATGCAAAAGTCACTTTTTGCATGCATCCAATGATCGCTGACAGGTCATGCAAAACTCATGCATGCAAAGGTCAAAACACCCCGGAAGGTCTGCATGCAGCCACCATTGGACTCGTGCCACTGAGTAGATTGCATCTCACCCTCTACTCCATACTGATGCCTATATAGCTAATGTACCTCCATGCAAGGCATCTGAACCATGGAGGACATCCCGAAGTTACCATAATCTAACATCCAAGACTTTCTCAAGTTCTGCAAAAATGGCTAACTCCGTAGCCTATGTAATGTGCCATCTCAGATGCTAATCTGGACTGGATGCTAGATCTTATAGATCTACTTGGAGGTCACCATTGACTTCCCTTCAGGTTTCAGTACTATTACACATCATTTTTTTTCATGATGATTTAATATTCTTCCATCATGGCTTTCGGTTGGCCTCCTTCCTGATCACCACATCATCTCTTGGAAAAAACACTTTTTTGTTGGCTCTATTGTCTAGTCCTGATAGAAGGATGATCACTGTAATGGAGGGACACTTGATTTGAGCATAATTGTCGTACTGGTCACATCATGGATCAGTCTCCACAATCTTTATAATGGACCTATCCATGACAAAAATGTCCATAGGGTTAGCCAGTACTAATTTAAACAGTCATACTATTCATCAATAAAGATAACAATTTAATTTGAGGAAATAAAACTGATCATATAAAGTATAAAATACTTATCTTTGTTTGTTTTGTTGGCTCCCTCTTGATCTTTGCCTCCTTGCAGAAATCACTGGAGTTTCTAAGAGGGTGCTCTTCTTCATAGTCTAGTATGACAACCTTGACCTTCTTCTGAACTTCTGAAACTTGTTGAAGTCTTCATCATCGGTCTACATGAAATAGATCACCAATGAAAACCATATAGTACAAGGCATCATCCAAGGATGATACTATCACTGTTGCACATGTATCTAGAGGGTATCAGAAGAAATACTCCTTCTGGATATCATCTACAATTTCATCAAGTTTATCTTCTTTTGTCTTCTTTGGTGAAGGCTCATCAACATTGGTTGTTGATGCATGCTACCTTTCCTTTCTTTTCCTTTGGGTACATTGGTTAGCATAGTTCCCAAATTTCTAACAAGTGTAACACTTTATCTTTGAAAGATCCTTCTTCCTTTGAGTTGGGGCTGATCCTTCACTTGTATTTTTCTTCTTCCTCTTCCTTTTCTTGCATGAGATACAAGAGATTTATTTTCTTCTTCTTGAGATTTCTGTGAGCTATTATTCCTCTTCTTTCACTTGTATTTTTCTTCTTTTCAAACTTTCTTCTTCCTCTTCCTTTTCTTGCATGAGATACAAGAGCTTGATTTTCTTCTTCTTGAGATTTCTATGAGCTATTCTTTGATAATACTCTAGCCTCTTCTTCTTGATATATCTGTGAGCTATTCTCTGATAATGCTCTGGCCTCTTCTTGAACACAATCATCCCATAGATGATCAAATTTGGGTAACTCTTCTCTTCCACAAACACTCTGAATAATCATTCCCATGTGGAAGGATATCTATTAAGGGTCATCATAACAAATTCTGCATCCTGAATAATGTCTCCAATGGCTTTAGGTTGATTTCTCAACTGGGAGACCCTCATGAAGTAAGTAGCAACAAAATCTAAGCTTGAAATCTTTATGCAATGGAGTTGATTCCTTAAGGCTAGTCTTCGGCTAGTGGTTTTGCTTTCGAACAATCCTACTAAGGCATCATACATTGCTTTAGCAGTCTTCAACTCAAAGATACGAGGAATCAAGTGGTATTTTACACTAGAGTAGATCCATCTAAAACACGGCTTTATCAAGCACCAAGAGTGATCCAATTTCTTGAGATTTTTTTGTAATCTTATACTCAATTTGATCCCCTTCTTTCTTGATAGCTTCTTGTTTAAGTTTTAATTTTTTATTTTGCACACCCACATGGATTTGTTAAATTAATTTTCATAATTGTTTGTTTTATGAGCAGACATGTTTTTTTTTTTATATTATAGTGTTACGTTATGTACGTGACAACATCTTCCCCATACTGGGCTGTAGAGCACCTCGCTCCTATATTTCCTCCAAGATGGCATAATAATCCTCTTCACACTGTCATGCAAATGTTCCATCCAAACAACATCTCTAAAAATGATGAACAGGTTGCAAGTTGCTTCCTCTTTTACAAGTTTTCAAAGACTGTTATAGCAATATGACCTACTTATTCATCGTGTTACGCATCTTCCTTACACATGAAAATACATGACACCTAGTTTGAGGCCGCTGCTACATTAATATACATTACATCTTGCCCTGAATTGACTGTCGATGTTGTTTGTTGTAAAAAAAAGCCCTAGATTTTTCCCAAAATGCCTAGACTGTTGCATTATTGCTGTCGGTAATAAGTATGCTAGTAATTCCCCAAATATGTTGGAGACTAAACATGACTGAGGTACCTATGACCCCTTTCCACCTCAAGGATCATTTGGAGGATGGAATGTGCCCTCCTTTCTAGGTGTTGATTGGATGGTGCAAGACCCAGGATAAGTGCAAGACCCGAGATAGATCTGGGCCACGTATATACTATTACCTAACCAATCCAAAACAGTTTTTGCTTATCATGTTGAGTTTGTTGATCTTACATTATTCTTCACAATATATGTATCTAATCTGGCACACTAGAAGAGAAACTATAAACAAACCTAGTCCTCCCAAAATCTCTTCAATAAGCAAAATCATTCAACGAACCTGTGATGAGAGTCACATGTGGACACCCATGCACACTAGATAATGAAGAAGCTAAATAATAGCACTAATAGTGTATCAATAAGGAACAAAGTTTTGCCATAATGGAAATTATTGTACATTCTAATTAGAGCTAATATGAAGTAATTAAGTTAATACAAAATACATGGGAGGAAGACGATTGAAGTGGGAGAGAAGCTCGTCTTTGAACCTTGGGGCATTAATGGCTTTCCACCAGACTCCTTAAGCTGCTTGAGTATTTGATTATATGCCTCTAGCTTCCACTGTTGGTGCCCCATATGTGTCATGGAGGAATCGTCCCCAGACCGCTGCCTGGTGGCCCTGCTGTTACTGCTGCTACACAACCTCTCATAGTAGCAATCTTCCATGGCCATCTATTTGGTTTTCCCTAGCCCTAGATAATTTCTTTAAATGAATATCATGAGATCCAATGAATCTACATTGGATCTACCAAAGTTGGAATTGATCAGGTAAATCAATCGATCATCGTGCATAAGAGATTACATCTATTTCTTACCAAGATATACATTTCTTTTCCAGGTGGGTGTGATTCCTACCATATCTTCTGCACTCCATGCAAGATGGATGGATGAATGATGATATTTTACCGAGTGGAAGAGAAATTCCAGGTGTAGTTCAGGAAATCCGTCCCTCCTTTCCACCCTAGTGTTGTGTGTATGATCTTCCCATGCCCATGCCCGTGACTTGAGATGGGTGTGATTCCTTTCATATCTTCTGCACTCCAGGAAAGATGGATGGACGAATGATAATATTTTACCACATGGAAGAGAAACTTCAAGTGTAGTTCAGAAAATCAATCCCTCCTTTCCACCCTAGTGTTGTGTGTCTAATATGCCCATGCCAGTGTTGATGCCTCCATAAACAATGAAAGGGAAAGTGATTTTAAAAACAATTGAGATAGTAAGGCCCAACTTTGCTCTTATGGGAAGTCCTCTGTGGATTATATAACCAAGGAACTACATCCTAAACTATAGATGACTAAGATCGTTATGTTCTCCTCACAACTATCCAATAACCCTTTTGTTCTTCAATGAATACCATTGTATATTCAAGTAGATTAATAATATTCAAAACTCTCCATATAACTTAGTTGTCATTGTATCTTCAAGCAGATTAATAATATTCAAAACTCTCCAAATCTAACCAATAAAACCTATATGCTTTTTAACCACTACAGGAAAGGCTGTCTCAAAATGCTCATACATTTTGAGGGGTAACATACAGTTAACTTTACAATCAACGCTTAGCCCTAACTTGGGAAACCAACTCATCAAATGTTGTTTTCTGAAAAGTCCCGTTAGACCCTACTATACCTTCAAAAATAGAGTTACACCAAAGCAAATCCAATACCAAGGATAAAATGTAGTGCCAAAGGCCACAATAATGACTCAAAATAAGGGATCTAGAATGACCTAGTAGAACCTACAACAGTGACTGGAAATAAGGGCTCTACAATGAGTGAACCGAATTTGACCCGTGCTATATTCCAACAATTTTTAGTAGAGGGGCATGCCCAAAAAATATTCTTGTCTATCTCTAGTGTTATACATGGTGAATACTTGTCATCTATTGAATTGATTCGAGTTAATCTGAACCTAGTAAGCAAGCCTTAATATTAAGTCAATCATGCAAACACTCTAAGGCTTAAGCTTATAACTTACTATTATAATATTTTATAGAGACAATGAGGGCCTTGCCCATGCTAGTAATGGATAAATCAAAGAAATACTAATATTTATTTGACTTGAATTAAGGTCAACTTCAGATTTATCAGGCCATGTATTTTTCTTAAAAGAAAAAAAATGATTGATGACAAAATAAGGGGCAGTTAAGAGCCAAAACTCCAACCTTGACAACATCATCTTTAATCAACAAAGGTGTGGCTGGGGCCGACTTGAGAAATCCTTTCATCCAGGTTCCTCTTCATTCCATCCTTTCAAGAAACTTTACAAGGTGGTTGAGGCAAATCCTTTTACAAGGTGAGTCATCAATAAAAATTTGCAAATATTGTTGATTTGTAGAGGCTTCTAACTTCCCTGGTCTTGATGTCCACATAATTCTTTTGGAAAATTCACCTTCGCACCTCCACTCTATTCAAGGTCTTAGGTTTTTCTTCTTCTGCAAGAGTTTTCACTTTTCTTGATGGCACATAATACTCCTTTATTTTGCTTCCCAAGATAAACACAAGTTAAGATAATTTTTATTAATGTCTAAAAAATTACCATAAATAGGTCAATTGACTTCTAGGTACATCCAAATCAATAAACAATGGGAATACAAATTCATCTCTTATAACATAATACCTCCTGGGAATGACTGCTATTTTTTTTTAATTTGATTCTGATTTTGAGATGGTAAAACATAGGACTTTAACATAATACCATGTTGTTTCTATTTTAGAAGCAGTGACCACCCAAAGAAATCAGATTTGACATACTAGAGATTTATCTCATGTGCATGTTTGACATACCCAAGATTTGAATTGAAAACTTTTGTAGTTGAGGGCCTTGGTTTCCAAATGGTTCCCACCAAGTCACCGCAATAAATCATAAGAGTCAAATACAAAGTCATAAAATTCAAGAATTTATTTTTTAACTTTGTCTAGAGATGTTCAAAGCCTAGAACAATGAATACTTGAGCTTAAATACTTTGGAATTGCTTACATGGTTGGTCCTCATCTCTTGCAAGAAAAACTAGGTTCTTTCCAAATGTACCTGCACTTTTACTGATAAAATTAACTTGTGTGTGTATTTCCAATTGAACTTTTTGATAAGGAACCATGCCCTCCAGGAAAGTGTACAAAATCCATCTTTGACCTCCCCAAGTTCATATTTTCCAATGATGGCTGTGTAATGCTACCTTAGGTTTAGAAAACAAACAATGGCATGTATAGGCCAATGAAGTTGGTTGTCCCATTAATTACCAATGATCTTCCAAAGAGGTGGAAAGTTATTTTTTTCTTCTTGTTTGTTGCCCTTAAATGATATTTGACCTGATCAAATGGCCAACGTATCCCCATCCATTATCCACAACGCTTTGACAATCTTTGTTGCTCTAGACCAAAAATAGATATCAAATTTTTTCTTGCAAATTTCCTTCCCATCACCCTTGATGCACCACTAAGACTAGTCCACTCATCAGAACTTAGAAGTAAACATTTTCCCCCTCGGGTCATGAAAACTAAGGCCTTTGAAGCCTTTATCACATGCAAGGTAATAACAAAACTTATGGTTGGAGATATACACAACATATTGATTGAGAAAGATCAAGATGATGGGAACCCATTAGCCATGGAAACTGGATTGGTCAACGACATGAAAATTGTCAGTTTTAAACATATTTCCGTCCTTTAAAGGCACCAAAGTTCCAAACATTTAACACTATCGGCTTGCCTTTGAAGAGCCCATTCACAAATTAAATTCTTGGTATTAAAGATGATGTTTCAAAGAAATTGACATTGTAGTTGATCTAGAAGAATTCATCCTCATCCAAAACATGTTCTAGAATATAGTGGAGCTTCATAGGAGAAGGAACAAGTATGGTCTAATGATTAGCAGGTGGGGTTTGTCCATTTCTACATATACTTGTGCAGAGTGAACTGTACAATGGGAACCAAGCCCTCCATTACACAGGAAACTTGGTTGACAATGCTTCCCTCCATCAACTTAGCTATCTAACACACACCTAATTAACCAGTAAAACCTTAAGCTCCCTTTTACATGTTCATTTGGCTTTTGAAATTTTGTATTAATTTAACTGTTCATTTTGCTTTTAACACTCTGCATTTAACTGATTGTGCATGGAACTAATGAATTCTATGCGAGTTGAAGAGAACTTGAAAGGTACACTTATGACCAAGATCTTGGAAGTGCAAGGATTGTTTGTTTCTTTGTATGGCTCTGACTTCCTCATTGTTCTGTGGTCAGATTAGAGATTTGTTTAATATTTACCCATCTTCTCTCTCGATAATGTTATTCTCTATTCATCCTATGCAACTTCCACAATCAAAACTATATAGGAAATGACTTGGCAGAGTGACAGCCTTGGAAGTAAATAAAATAACAAAACCGGAAGACTATTAACAAGTGCAGATGCACCTAAACCTGGGAGGTTGCAAAGCTTAAGTTATATATCTCCATTTTAAATAATTTATGGCCATTTGTGTGAGATCAAGATATATATTCTGGAGTTTGGAATCCAAAGATGCATATCAAACCATGGTTTAGATGGACCAAAGCTAGTACTCATATCCATGAGCCTTCACACATTTAAAAAAAAATGATAAATCATCCCCACCTACAGTAGGCTGTAAAATGCACTGAAATATTAACAAAGTTTTTCAATGTCATTTGTGATTAAAACATGCTTCAAATTGATAAGGTGATGAGATGATGAGCTCCACAGTGTGGGGGTAAAAATTTAACTGTTGAACTTCATTAAACCAAATATTCATACATCACTAACTTCCTCAACATCTTGTTGCTCGGAAAATTGAATCAATACAAACAATAAATGCTCATAGTGTAGCAACAATCTTCAATCAGAAACTATCATTGAGACTTGTTGAAGCTCAGGCAACATCTCTTTTTTCCAATTTAGCCATATGGTTGGAAAAGACCCCCCTTTCTCTAACATTACCATTAATTGCTTCAAAAAGTTTGAGAGTGGTTCCAACCTCATCAGACTTCTAATGCAAAAAGTAGAATTTTAGATCCCATTCAGAATTCGACAGACTCAATTCTCAGGATTTCAGAATTGCAATGTTTCCATTGGATTCTATCATGTATGAGGGTAAGGGATTGGAATTTAATCCAACACATCAACCTCTCTATGTACCTTGGTGTTGGTGGTGTTGATTGTTGAACTCCACTATCATGACCTTAATAAAAATGTACCCTTCAGTCAAGCAAAATCACTTATTAAGCATTCCCATTCAGAATTCAACAGACCTAACAGTTCTCCAGATTTAAGGATTGCAACTTTTCCACTGGATTCTGAAGGTGAACATGGGCTTCATGAAGCACTTTTAAGGGATCAAAAAGAAGGGAAATATGGAATGCATGGTAATAGATTGGAACATGGTAATAAAGACATTGAGTCTAGAATGCATGATTAGCCATTAGACATTAAAAATTGAAGGATGAGAAATGGAGTAACTATTGTTTCCAGCGCTAGGTTGGCTAAAAATTCAAGGATGAGAAATGGAGGAAATGTTGTTTCCAGCACTAGGTTGACCTTTGAAAAAAGTCAATTTTGTCAGAAACAAAGTTTCGATTCTGAAACTGTAGAAGAACAATTGGGCGATCAAGTTTCTTGGTCAAAGAATGGTTGGTATCATGTGAACAAATACAACCAACAATATAATGATGAGTACAGTCATAATCAAGAAGAGTATGAAACAAATGCTCGTTTTGACGATAAGGTTGAACCCAATTCAAGAGGTCAAGATGCAATAGTGTATCAAATTCAAGTGAGCATTCTTCCTCCCACAAAGCTAGTCAGACACTGTTTGAGAACTAATGATGATGAAGATGAGCACAAGAGGAATTTAACTGGCAGCCCGAGTTACCAAACTACACTTTGGGGCTATAGAAACTTTGAAAATGAGGATTCCCAAATCCATTATTTTCAGCACTTCAGTAATCAAAAGCAGTTTGATAATGAGAATGATGCGTATGAAAAGGTTATCAACTGAAAATAATATCATAACCAAAATTTTACACATGAAAGCTCAAGAGTTCCTGATAGATTTGGGTCAAAAATAAGGAATATCCGGCCTATTTGGTGCATGTGAGAAGAATAGTGTACCTTTCATAAACCTCTCTTTTCAGCTGAACTTGTTTCTATGCTTTAGGTTTTGAGAACAGTCTGTCCTCGTCATTAAAATAGCTCTCTGTTGAGACTACAACTCCAATCACAACCTTTTAATCCCCAAACCCAGCTCTTAACAATGTAATTGGGCTAAATATAACCATTACAGGTATTGATAATCCTGTAACTATAACATAACAAGTATTACAGGAATTTTAAGTTCTTTAAACCAGTTCCACAAATCACCAGAGATTTAGTATCATATGATTGCCATTCATCAAAGATGTATCTAATTTGTTTTCAATGAACCAATACGTCCCTAAGATTGGAAGTTAGATTCAGAATTGAAATGGATCAATGTAAATTGCCAAAACTCAAAGTAAAACTATGCAATCATGAATTTGATAGTGGAAACCTTATAAATTTTACCCTATCAAGAAAACATATTAACCATCGAATCATTGCTAAATAGTGCCTAGATTTATAACAAATTTTGCTGTGATCCTACTTTGAGCTACCACCGTTAGATCCATTCATAAATGGAGTACTAGTTCCAAAGTTCATTTAGTTAACAGAAGTCCTAAGGAGAAATTCACTTTAAACAATCTGATTTCCGATTTAATTACAAAGCAACTATGACAGCAAACAGATCATCATGAAAAGGAAAGGAAGAAAATACAGTCTTTAATGCTTCTCATGCATCAAAGAATGAAGGATACATCTGGATTTGAACAACTCTAGATCTCCTTCTCAATGTATCAAACAATAGAACCTTTGAATTTGTCTTTCATCGAAATCCTTTAACTATTATACACAGAGGCCACAAAACAAAGCATGTGGAAAGAGGAGGATATATCTAGATTGAAAATCAAAACATTCTTCATTCATTTCATTATAGATCGCTCCTATTCCACTATAACAAAACTTAAGTTACCTTCTTATACCCAATGAACTGATTCGATCAAGATCTCCTTCTATCCAATGAACTGAACTTCAGCTACCTTTTGTTCTCCTCACAACTATCCAATAACCCTTTTGTTCATCAATGAATACCATTGTATCTTCAAGTAGATTAATAATATTCAAAACTCTCCATATAACTCAGTTGTCATTGTATCTTCAAGTAGATTAATAATATTCAAAGCTCTCCAAATCTACACAATAAAACCTATATGCTTTTTAACCACTACAGGAAAGGATGTCTCAAAATGCTCATACATTTTGAGGGGTAACAAAGAGTTAAATTTACAATCAACCCTTAGCATAAACTTGGGAAACCAACTCATCAAATGTTGTTTTCTAAAAAGTCTCGTCAGACCCTACTATACCTTCAAAAATAGAGTTACACCAAAGCAAATCCAATACCAAGGATCAAATGTAGTTCCAAAGGCCACAATAATGACTCAAAAGAAGGGATCTAGAATGACCTAGTAAAACCTACAACAGTGACTGGAAATAAGGGCTCTACAATGAGTGGACCGAATTTGACCCGTGCTATATTCCAACAATTTTTAGTAGAGGGGCATGCCCAAAAATATGTTTGTCTATCTCTAGTGTTATACATGGTGAATACTTATCATCTATTGAATTGATTCGAGTTAATCTGAACCTAGTAAGCAAGCCTTAATATTAAGTCAATCATGCAAACACTCTAAGGCTTAAGCTTATAACTTAGTATTATAATATTTTACAGAGACAATGAGGGCCTTGCCAAAGCTAGTAATGGATAAATCAAAGAAATACTAATATTTATTTGACTTGAATTAAGGTCAACTTCAGATTTATCAGGCCATGTATTTTTCTTAAAAGAAAAAAAATGATTGATGACAAAATAAGGGGCAGTTGAGAGCCAAAACTCCAACCTTGACAACATCATCTTTAATCAACAAAGGTGTGGCTGAGGCCGACTTGAGAAATCCTTTCATCCAGGTTCCTCTTCATTCCATCCTTTCAGGAAACTTTACAAGGTGGTTGAGGCAAATCCTTTTACAAGGTGAGTCATCAATAAAAAATTGCAAATATTGTTGATTTGTAGAGGCTTCTAACTTCCTTGGTCTTGATTTCCACATAATTCTTTTGGAAAATTCACCTTCGCACCTCCACTCTATTCAAGGTATTAGGTTTTTCTTCTTCTGCAAGAGTTTTCACTTTTCTTGATGGCACATAATACTCCTTTATTCTGCTTCCCAAGATAAACATAAGATAAGATCATTTTTATTAATGTCTAAAAAATTACCATAAATAGGTCAATTGACTGCTAGGTACATCCAAATAAATAAACAATGGGAATACACATGCATTTCTTATAACATAATACCTCCTGGGAATGAGTGCTATTTTTTTAATTTGATTCTGATTTTGAGATGGTGAAACATAGGACTTTAACATAATACCATGTTGTTTCTATTTTAGAAGCAGTGACCACCCAAAGAAATCAGATTTGACATACTAGAGATTTATCTCATGTGCATGTTTGACATACCCAAGATTTGAATTGCAAAATTTTGTAGTTGAGGGCCTTGATTTCCAAATGATTCCCACCAATTCACTGCAATAAATCATAAGAGTCAAATACAAAGTCATAAAATTCAAGAATTTAGTTTTTAACTTTGTCTAGAGATGTTCAAATCCTAGAACAATGAATACTTGAGCTTAAATACTTTGGAATTGCTTACATGGTTGGTCCTCATCTCTTGCAAGAAAAACTAGGTTCCTGCCAAAGGTACCTGCACTTTTAGTAACAAAATTGACCTGTGTGTGTATTTCCAACTAAACTTTCTGATCAGGAACCATGCCCTCCAAGAAAGTGTACAAAATCCATCTTTGACCTCCCCAAGTTCATCTTTTCCAATGATGGTTGTGTAATGGTACCTTAGGTTTAGAAAACAAACAATGGCATGTATAGGCCAATGAAGTTGGCTGTCCCATTAATTACCAATGATCTTCCAAAGAGGTGGATACTTATTTTTTTCTTCTTGTTTGTTGCCCTTAAATGATATTTGACCTGATCAAATGGCCAATGTATCCCCATCCATTCTCCACAACGCTTTGACAATCTTTGCTGCTCTAAACCAAAAATAGATGTCAATTTTTTTCTTGCAAATTTCCTTCCCATCACCCTTGCTACACCACTAAGACTAGTCCACTCATCAGAACTTAGAAGTAAACATTTTCCCCCTCAGGTCATGAAAACTAGGGCCTTTAAAGCCTTTATCACATGCACGGTAATAACAAAACTTATGGTTGGAGAGATACACAACATATTGATTGAGAAAGATCAAGATGATGGGAACCCATTAGCCATGGAAAATGGATTGGACAGCGACATGAAAATTGTCAGTTTTAAACGTATTTCCATCCTTTAAAGGCACCAAAGTTCCAAACATTTAACCCTATCGGCTTGCCTTTGAAGAGCCCATTCACAAATTAATTTCTTGGTATTAAAGATGATGTTTCAAATAAATTGACATTGTAGTTGATCTAGAAGAATGCATCCTCATCCAAAACATGTTCTAGAATATAGTGGAGCTTCATAGGAGAAGGAACAAGTATGGTCTAATGATTAGCAGGTGGGGTTTGTCCATTTCTACATATAATTGTGCAGAGTGAACTGTACAATGGGAACCAAGACCTCCATTACACATGATACTTGGTTGACAATGCTTCCCTCCATCAACTTAGGTATCTAACACACACCTAATTAACCAATAAAACCTTAACCTCCCTTTTACATGTTCATTTGGCTTTTCAAATTTTGTATTAATTTAACTGTTCAGTTTGCTTTTAACACTCTGCATTTAACTGATTGTGCATGGCACTAATGAATTCTATGAGAGTTGAAGAGAACTTGAAAGGTACACTTCTGACCAAGGTCTTGGAAGTGCAAGGACTATTTTTTTCTTTGTATGGCTTTGACTTCCTCATTGTTATGTGGTCAAATTAGAGATTTGTTTAATATTTACCCATCTTCTCTCTCGGTAGTGTTATTCTCTATTCATCCTATGCAACTTCCACAATCAAAACTATATAGGAAATGAATTGGCAGAGTGACAGCCTTGGAAGTAAATAAAATAACAAAACATGAAGACTAGTAACTAGTGCAGACGCACCTAAACCTGGGAGGTTGCAAAGCTTAAGTTATATATCTCCATTTTAAATATTTTATGGCCATTTGTGTGAGATCAAGATATATATTCTGGAGTTTGGCAATCCAAAGATGCATATCAAACCATGGTTTAGATGGACCAAAGCTAGTACTCATATCCATGAGCCTTCACACATTTAAAAAAAAATGATAAATCATTCCCACCTACAGCAGGCTGTAAAATGTACTAAAAGATTAGCAAAGTTTTTCAATGTCATTTGTGATTAAAACATGCTTCAAATTGATAAGGTGATGAGATGATGAGCTCCACAGTGTGGGGGTAAAAATTTAACTGTTGAACTTCATTAAACCAAATATTCATACATCACTAACTTCCTCAACATCTTGTTGCCCCAAAAATTGAATCAATACAAACAATAAATGCTCATAGTGTAGCAACAATCTTCAATCAGAAACTATCATTGAGACTTGTTGAAGCTCAGGCAACATCTCTTTTTTCCAATTTAGCCATATGGTTGGAAAAGACCCCCCTTTATCTAACATTACCATTAATTGCTTCAGAAATTTTGAGAGTGGTTCCAACCTCATCATACTTCTAATGAAAAAAGTAGAATTTTATATCCCATTCAGAATTCGACAGACTCAATTCTCAGGATTTCAGAATTGCAATGTTTCCATTGGATTCTGTCATGTATGAGGGTAAGGGATTGGAATTTAATCCAGCACATCAACCTCTCTATGTACCTTGGTGTTGGTGGTGTTGATTGTTGAGCTCCACTATCATGACCTTAATAAAAATGTACCCTTCAGTCAAGCAAAATCACTTATTAAGCATTCCCATTCAGAATTCAATAGACTTAACAGTTCTCCGGATTTAAGGATTGCAACTTTTCCACTGGATTCTGAAGGTGAACATGAGCTTCATGAAGCACTTTTAAGGGACCAAAAAGAAGGGAAATATGGAATGTGTGGTAATAGATTGGAACATGGTAATAAAGACATTGAGTCTAGAATGAATGATTAGCCATTAGACATTAAAAATTGAAGGATGAGAAATGGAGTAACTGTTGTTTCCAGCACTAGGTTGGCTAAAAATTCAAGGATGAGAAATGGAGGAAATGTCGTTTCCAGCACTAGGTTGGCCTTTGAAAAAGTTAAATCTTGTCAGAAAGAAAGTTCTGATTCTGAAAGTGTAGAAGAACAATTGGGTGATCAAGTTTCTTGGTCAAAGAATGGTTGGTATCATGTGAACAAATCCAACCAACAATATAATGATGAGTACAGTCATAATCAAGAAGAGTATGAAACAAATGCTTGTTTTGAGGATAAGGTTGAACCCAATTCAAGAGGTCAAGATGCAACAATGTATCAAATTCATGTGAGCATTCTTCCTCCCACAAAGCTAGTCAGACATTATTTGAGAACTAATGATGATGAAGATGAGCACAAGAGGAATTTATCTGGCAGCTTGAGTTACCAAACTACACTTTGGGGCTATAGAAACTTTGAAAATGAGGATTCCCAAATCCATCATTTTCAGCACTTCAGTAATCAAAAGCAGTTTGATACTGAGAATGATGCATATGAAAAGGTTGTCAACTGAAAATAATATCATAACCAAAATTTTACACATGAAAGCTCAAGAGTTCCTGGTAGATTTGGGTCAAAAATAAGGAATATCCGGCCTATTTGGTGCATGTGAGAAGAATAGTGTACCTTTCATAAACCTCTCTTTTCAGCTGAACTTGTTTCTATGCTTTAGGATTTGAGAACAGTCTATCCTCGTCATTAAAATAGCTCTCTGTTGAGACTACAACTCCAATCACGACCTTTTAATCCCCAAACCCAGCTCTTAACAATGTAACTGGGCTAAATATAACCATTAAAGGTATTGATAATCCTGTAACTGTAACAAAACAAGTATTACAGGAATTTTAAGTTCTTGCAACTAGTTCCACAAATCACCAGAGATTTAGCATCATATGATTTCCATTCATCAAAGATGGATCTAATTTGTTCTGAATGAGCCAATACGTCCCTGAGATTGGAAATTAGATTCAGAATTGAATTGATCAATGTAAATTGCCAAAACTCAAAGTAAAACTATGCAATCATGAATTTGATAGTGGAAACCTTATAAATTTTACCCTATCAAGAAAACATATTAACCATCGAATCATTGCTAAATAGTGCCCAGATTTATAAAAAAATTTGTTGTGATTCTACTTCGAGCTACCACCGTTAGATCCATTCATAAATGGAGTAGTTCCAAAGTTCATTTGGTTAACAGAAGTCCTAAGGAGAACTTCGCTTTAAACAATCTGATTTCCAATTTAATTACAAAGCAACTATGAGAGCAAACAGATCATCATGAAAAGGAAAGGAAGAAAATACAGTCTTTAATGCTTCTCATGCCTCAAAGAATGAAGGTTGCATCTGGATTTGAACAACTCCAGATCTCCTTCTCAACGTATCAAAGAATCAAACCTTTGAATTTTTCTTTCATCAAAATCCTTTAAATATTATACACAGAGGCCACAAAACACAAAACAGAGCAAGTGGAAAGAGGAGGATATATCTAGATTGAAAATCAAAACATTCTTCATTCATTTCATTATAGATCGCTCCTATTCCACTGTAATAGAACTTAAGTTACCTTCTTATACCCAATGAACTGATTCGATCGAGATCCACTAATAAATGATCGAATCCATTTATTTTTGGGGGAAAGATCAAATCTACTCTTAAAACTCCTAACTATCCATTTTCCCAAAATAGCAATTAAAATTAATTGAGTAATCGAATCCCTTATTCTCTAACTAATATCATCTTCAGAAAATCAAATTGAGGGAACCCACTCCCTTTGGTAAGATTGATTTGACCTTCTAGAGGCCGAAACGTTGGTTTGAAACTGATGCTCTTGCATCACTAGTAAGAATAATGAAGGTGAAGGGTATCTATTTACAAAGAGTGTGCAAAGATCAAGACCACCTATGCTACATGAGAGCCAATTGTGTGATTAGGTGAATCCTTTGAACACTGATGGAATAATTAAACTTCACATCCATTTTAGACTCCCAACCAGATAAAAATTCTCCTCAATAGAGACACTCGAAACAAAAAAGCACTAGAGATATGGCATTTGATTATTAGTCTACTTCATTATCATACAAACAGGATAACTCTAATGTTGTCTGCTGCCAGACTCTTCTCATTGGGGTTGATAGTTGCTTACTAATTCACTACAACCTTAAATGAAAAGTTCAAGTTTTGAAAACAATTCCCAGTAAGAGGCTTGAAGAAGAAATCATGGAATACAATAAATTTCATTATAGCAGAAGAGCGCAAACCTGGTCATTTCATGCCGGAGAGAAGTTCTGATTTTACATACCCGCATATGTCCACTCTCGAGAAGAGAAACAGTCATAATTTGTCTCATATGTATGTCCACTGTTACTTTGGCGAGGGAAAAGCAAGTTGATTTAGGGACTGAAAAGAAACTTGTGTGTCAGTTCAAGGATGCAAAAGCACTGCGAGGGAAAAGCATAGAAACCATTTAAAGGATGAAAAGCAATTTGTCTGTTAGTTCATGGATGCAAGAACAACTGCCTTATCTGAAAAAGAAATTTGTCTCGTCTGATCCTATGCTATCCTATCCATTGAGGGTAAAAGGTAAAGGGAGGAGGAGGGACAGGGGGAGGATGAGGGAGGAGCAGGGAGGATGAGGGAGGAGGAGATGGGTGGAGGAGGAAGGAGGGAGGAGGAGAAAGGAGAGTGAGGCTGGAGGAGGAGGAGGAGTAGTTGGGTGGAGGAGGAGAAATGAGAGTGAGGGTGGAGGAGGAGGAGGAGGAGGAGGAGAAAGGACAAGGAGGAGGGATGAGAGTGGGAGTGGAGGAGGAGGAGGGGGGGGAAGAGAGAGAGAAGAGGGTGGGGGTGGAGGAGGAGGAGTAGGGGGGAGGAGAGATAGAATAGGGTGGGGGGAGGGGGAGGAGGAGGGATGAGAGGGGGGGGGAGTAGGAGGGAGGAGGAAGAGGAGGGTAGAGGTGGGAAGAGGAGGGTGAAGGAGGAGGGAGGAGTTGGGCGGAGGAGGAGGAAAAGGGGGGGAGTAGAGGAGGAATGGATGAGGAGGTGGAGGAGAAGTAGGAGGGAGAAGGAGGGTGTAGGAGGAGGAGGAGGAGGAGGATATGGGAGGAGGAGTGCATAAGAGGAAGAGGAGGGAGGAGAGGGGGTCGGAGTAGGAGGAGGAGAAGGGTAGAGGAAGGGGGGAGCAGGAGGAAGAGGGAAGAGAGTGAGGAGAGGAGGAGGATACAGGAGGAGGAAGGAGGAGAGGGGGGAGGTGGAGGAGGAGGGATGGAGGAGTTGGGTGGAGGAGGAGGAGAAGGGAGGGAGGAGAGGGGAGTGGAGAAGGAGGAGGAGAAGGGAGGAGGTATAAAAGTAGGAGGTAGTAGGAGGGTGTAGGAGGAGGAGGAGGACAATGGAGGACGAGGGTGGAGTAAGAGGATGAGGGAGGACAGGGTGGGGGGAAGGAGGAGGAGGAGGGAGAGGGGAGTAGGTGAGAGGAGAAGGAGAAAGGAGGGAGGATGAAGACGAGGAGGAGGGAGGGAGGAGGAGGGAGGAGAGGGGGGGTGGAGGAGGAGGAGGAGTGGGGGGTGGAAGAAAGAAAAGGAGGAGAAGGTGGAGGAGGTGTAGGAAGGGGGGGGGAGGAGGAGGAGGGAGGAGAGGGGGTAGGAGGAGAGTGAGGTTTGGAGGAGGAGGAGGAAGATGAGGAGAAGGGAGGGGGAGCTATTAGGAGGAGGAGAAGGGACGAGAGGGGAGGATAAGGACAAGGATGGAGGGGGGGGAGGAGAAGGAGGAGAAGGAGGAGGAGGAGATAAGAAAATAGGGGGGAGGAGGAGGAGAAGAGAGGTGGAGGAGGAGGAGGAGGGTCGAGATGGAGGGGGGGGGAGTGGGAGGAGGAGGGAGGGGGTGATGAGGGATGAGGGTGGAGGTTGATGAGGAGGGAGGAGGGAGTAGGAATGAGAGATGAGGAGCATGGAGGAGGAGGGGTCGGTGCGTGGGGGAGGGGCATGGAGGAGGACGGTGAGGGGGTGGGGGAGGAGGAAGGGGAGGGGGTGGGGGAGGAGGAGGGAGGAATAGGAGGGGGAGAGGGAGGGGCAAGAGAAGGGAGAGGGAGATGGAGGGGAAGGAGGAGGTGGAGGATGAGGTGGAGGGGCCAGGGGGAGGGAGAGGCGACTAGGGAGGAGGGGGAGAGGGGGGAAGGTGGGGGAGGGAGAGGAGGAGGAGGAGAAATATGGGAAGGGGGGAGTATATGCGAGAGGTGGGGAGGGGAGGAGTAGGGGGGGGGGAGAGAGATGAAAGGAGGGGAGGGGAGGAGTAAGAGGAGGGGAGGAGGCGGAGGATAAGGGGGAGGAGGGGGGAAGTAGGAGGAGGAAGGTAATTTGCTTGATGGTAGATTGTGAGAGACTCATATGTAAAATATTTTTCCTTTTGCATTTATATATTACCTCAAATAGCTATTTGGATAAGGTCGTGGATTGTTTCCCTCTTTGAGGTTTTAAACCATGTAAAACATCAGTGTGTTGATATGTGTTATATTTGTGTGAGTGGTTGCTTAAGGTGTTTGACCTTATGGAAATACATTTGTTTAGTTAAACACCTCGATGGCTTATCTCATTCATTTTCCTCGATGGCTTATCTCATTCATTTTCCTAGCTAATACCATCCAAAAATATTTTTTTTCACATTACTAGAGATTATAAGGTAAATGTCAACTCTAAGTACAAGGTTCCAATCAGTGTACAACTCCTTTATTGGAATTTACATAACCTTTAAATTATCAGTAAAACAAAGCAATTGGATAGTAAAACCGCATGGAAGTGGAACTCTCCCATACCATAATACCCAACAACAACATATGCCATCCCATGCCGTGGTTTCGTTTCCTTCTGCTATGAGATCAAGACCATGTTGTGCTCTTGATATAGGGAATGCCACATCAATCTTCCACATAAATATTATATGTTGTCATGGCCCTATATAACATAAACATAACATGCAATGGAAAATTTGTGAAATAGGGTCACATAAACATGCATGTACACCCATTTTACGCTTTTTATTTAATCTTAACATTAAGGATTTTTCCTTCATCTATCATCAAACAACAAGAATTAGTTGATGGTGTGAGCTAAAACTCCCCACATTTAAGTTTTATTTTCCACCTTTTAGGTGTATTTTCTAATCATTTTTTCCTTGTGTATGATGATTTATTAGTTGTATTACAAGGTGAGAAAACCCACAACCATGCAAAAAGAATGCTCACTTCCATGAATTCTTTCCATTCTTCAGTGGCATGCAAGTCCAAGGCATAAAACCCAACTCATTTTCCGTGTTTAGTGTTTTACCCTTTATTGGATTTAGAACAAGGTAAGCATAGCCACAATTATGCAAAAATAATTCCCACCCCCATGAAACCTTGGCATTCTTCAATGGCACTCAATCCCAAGGTGTAAACCCCAACTCAATTATCATGTTTAGCGTTATGCATGGGTTTATTTATTAGCTCTAGAACAAGATAAAACTACCATGGTTATTGAAAACTAATGCCCACCCCCATGATGCCTTATAGCATTATTCAATGAAATGCAAGTCCAAGGCATAAAACACAACTCAATCACAATGTTAATTTTATGCTTGTGTGTGTTGAACTTTTTACTCTCGAACAAGATAAGCATATCGATGTTTATGTGAAAAGAATGCCCACCCCTATGAATTCTCGTGCACGTCAATGAAATTCAAGATGATGATGTAAAACCCAACTCCATAATGATGTTTATGATCTATGTGCATGTGTTGATTTATTGTCTCTAAATTAAGATCAACATATTCATGGACATATAGTTATGTTAATATTGATATCCAAATTCCTACAAATCATTGATCCATCCAACATGTAGGTGTTTATTTTTCCTCTAATAACACAAGACGGTTTAGCTCTTAAATGCATGTCATCTAGAAGCTACTATGGATTAGCATTTTAAATGCATGTCATATGGAAGATAAAATGCATTTTTTAAATGCATGTCTTGCCATTATCTCTTCCAGTGTTTGTTCATCATCAATGCCATTGCATTGAAAATCATCGTGCTAGCCACTAAAATATTATGGGACAAAGGATTTATTTGCAAGTTTAATATATTTACTCCTTCAAGAATTGACCATCAAATTTTTCAATAGGGTACTCATACTCTTACTTTATTTGATCCACCAAGGTTATTTCATTGTCCTTTTCAATACTTGTGACTAACAATGATGCAATATGGACCCTAGTTTTTTTGTCAACTAAAGATGATAAATAAAGAAGTGGTTTCAAGAGTTTGAACAATAATCAAACTTACTACAAATTGATAGAATTTCCCATTCTAGTGCATTGTAATGAATTACATAAATCCATGAGTTTGGTCACAATTGTAAAATTTATATCTGACCTTGCAAACCTTCCTCTATACTTCATTTCAATATCTATAATCTAGTCTTTATCACTTTGTTGCTTCCTTTTACTAAGCATTCAAAGATTCATTTGTGCTAGTATTTTGAAAAGCATGTGCATAATATTCCTTCTTTCCACTTCATCTCGCGATACAAGGTCAACAAGAACAATGGATAGGTGGAAGATGAGGTGGAACACAAAAACAACAGCAACAAGTACCTATTGAATTTTAGTGTTCTTCTTTAGGTTTTTCACATCAACTAAAAATTCAGACTATAATGTTATATTTTTTTTACTAACTTCACCTACTCTAGAGAAATGCCAAGCAAGGCTATTGTTACATGTGTAATAATGGACCATATCTCTCCCAAGTACCATAAGATTTGATGGCTACAATATTGTTGCATGGGCCTCTTGATGTTGTTAGCATACCATTAGGTAATTTTGAGATGACCAAGCCTCAACCTATGCAATTACAGTGCTTGTTTTGCATTAGATTTTTCAAATCAAGGAGCAACAACAAGTGTTATCATAAGGGACATTTATTCAATTTCAAGTTTTGCGAAGGATAGTGCATCTCTAGTTTTCTTCTAATACATTTCTCTGACAGGAGTTTTGTTATTTGTTTTCTAGATGCTTGGATAATAGTGCTTCCCTCTCATGGATCAACTAGAATATGATCATGTTGGGAAAGGTAATAAATGCAACTAGAGATGGATTGAATCGAAAATCATACATTTAATTAAATCTCTCGATGATTTAAAATCCAAAATTCAATAAGCTTGGAGGCTCTCCACTAGGCTTACATTGTATCTATTGTAATCCAAATTGATCAACCTACTTCAATGCCATTAAATGAGCCTCTTGTTTCATGAGGCTTCAATTTTATTAGAATACAAGGCTTATATTTTATAATAAACAATCACTTTATGACTTTTTTCTAAGTTTATTTTTTTGTACCTTGTGTAATGCATTCTATCCCACATTCATAAGTGGAAAGGACTTGTTCAGTGAATAACCCTATATAAGGAGGTGAACTCCATTGTAATACTCATTTAGTTATTTTTATAATACCATATTGTGTTATTGTGAGTATTTTCCTTTTTGTTAAGTTATGTGACTCGATCCTATATATGGTTTCACCACAATGATCTAGTTCATTTTATAATACTATACCATCTAATGTAATTTGATAAGAGGTTGGACATTGATAGTGGCAATTCTTGAGTTTTTGTTTGAAGGGAACAAAAAGTCTTTTTTTTTGTAAGTTAGGGTAGAAACTTATATTACCATCAGAGAAAGATACAGAGTGCAGGGCCCTCCCAAAACTAGGAAAGCAAACCTGAAATAAAAAAATTAAGCAGTGTTCCCCGAAAGGAAAGAGGACTGCACCAGAAAGATTGAGAATTATGAACTGTATACAAAGATAGTTTGCCATAAGACTAAAGACAACAACAGTGACTGTAGCGACATACCAAAACCAAAGACAAAGAATTAAAAATTATAAACCGAGCTAAGGTTTGATATCGGCCTAGCCATCATGAAAACTGCAGTGAACATATCCGTTCACTAGGTTAATAGTCGAATCCGACTCTCATATTGGATAATAAGATAAGAATAATATATTTGATTGATAAAATGGATGATATGTTACAATGATAACCCTGCCTTAAATATGGCTCGGGCATTTGATGTTGAGGAGACGCCTCATTTCATAACCTAACTTTAGTTAACCTAATTATTATCTTATTTTATGTTCGTAGCATTGCCACTCTCTTAGAAAGGCTTTGTCCTCAAAGCCTTATAACTTTGTCGCATTGTTCTTTGCGATGTCATGGCTGACGAAACATGTCAATACGAACTGTTAAGTGTAGAGCATAACTTCCGATATGTGGATGGGTCAATCCATCCCAAATTGATTTGTTCCTGACTGTTGGGATTCCCCACGGATCGGTCGTTAAGAGATTTGATCACATTAGTACCATCGTCTTTCGACATTTCCCACTTTTCAGAATATCGGTTTTTATAGTTGGGGTGTCGATAGGGAATTTTCACAATGTCATTTTCTTTTACAAGCGTTGTCTTTTGAGCATTGATCTGAGCTGGGAGTTTTATTTTCGTCTCTTGAGGTTTTAAAGTTTCATTCTGTATCTTTTCCAACTTGTTTTCTAACTGCCTGTTATCATTTTGAAACTTCTTAATCAATTCAACTTGCGATTTTCTGTCATCTTCAGATCTCTTAAGTTGTTCCTTAAGACCTTCATTATGACTTCTGATACAATTATTTTCATCCTGCTTGTCTAGAAGTTTCCCTTCAATGTCATCCATAGACTGTTCTATCTTCCGACTATTTTTCAACTTCTTAATTTTTGTGACTAGTATCTTGTTATGACTTCTTAGTCTAAAAATTTCTTCAACACTGTTGGATAATGCTTTATTCCTCTTCACGATCTATGACTTATGTGTCTTTTTTGAGTCGTCATTTTGTTGTTGAAGAACTTTTATCTGTTGTCAACACTAGCTGACCTCTGATTCTTGACTTTCTAATTTATGTCGTAACTGCATTAGTTCTTCATCTTTGTCGCTAACGATTTTGTTCAAGCGTATTATTTCTGCTTCGTAATTATTTATTTCCTTCTTTATATCTTGATTTCCTAACCTCTGATTGAATTTATTTTCGGCTTTTAATTCATCAATTTGCGCATACAATTTTTCTATACGCCTTTCTTGGTCAGAGATTTGTATTTCATTGTACCTTTCTTGTAATTCAATTCTTATTTCTGAACTGTTATTTATGTCGTGCAATTCTTCAGTGTCTTTTCGATAACGTTTTAACGTGGCTTCTAATTTTTCTCGCAAATGGTCTTCCATGGTTTCTGTCTTCTTCGATGGTGGAATGATCTTCTTTGATTTATTTGATGAGTCTTTCTTAAACTTGGTCGTCTTTCTTTGACTTGACTTATCCAATGATGGATAGTCTTTGTTAGATCTTCACTCCGCTTTTTCTTCGATTTGTCTTCTTTGATTTTGTCTTTTTCTTGATTTCTATTTTTATTTTTATTTTTTGATAATAATTATTATTATTAAAAATTAATAATATTATTATTATTAATATATACACCTTTTTTTTTATAATAATAATTATCAATTAATTAATTAATAATATTATTATATTAACTTTTTATAAACTATATAGTTTTTTTTTAATTAAATATCTAAACAAATATAATATTATTATTATATCGTTTAGTATTTAATTTAATTGTTTTTTTTCTTTTTTAGGGTTTCGATGGATGGCGGGAGCTAGGAAGGATGAGCGGGAGAGCAGGTGGTGGAAGGAGGTGATGGAAGAGTGGAGAGGGAGGGAGGGAGCAGGTAGTGTGGGAGGGAGATGGAGTGTGGGGGCGTGGGGGAAGGATGCAGGGCGAGGGCGTGGTGAGGAAGCAGTGGGGGAGGGATGACATTGGTGTGAAGAGGAGCGCAGGCAGAGTGGAGGGGTGACGGTGATAGGGTGGTGGACGTTGGAGATGGAGTTGAGTGGGGCAGTAGAGGGGTGACGGCGGTAGAGTGGTGGACGTTGGAGATGGAGTGGAGTGGGGCAGTAGGGAGCGGCTAGCTGGGGAAAACATGGAGACGAGGGAAGACGCAAGTGGTGGCATCTAGGAAAGCGGGAGTGGAGCAGCGCGGGGTGGTGGAGGACGCAGGCGTGGTGAGATGGAGTGGAGTGGGGACTGTGGATGAAATGGAAGGGCAGAACGGAGTTGGTGGAGAGCATGAGCATGAGGTCGAGCGTGGGCAGGAGTTTGGGTGATAGGTGATGTGAAGGGTTGCATAGTGGAGCGGAGATGCGGTAGATGTTGCAGGTCAGAGTGGAGGCTGCGGAAGGGCGGTGTTGAGGAGGGTATGTAGGTGGTAAGGGGTCTGAGAGGTAGATGGCTGGGGCACGGGTCTGCGGGTATGCGAGTATGGTGTGGGTAAGAGAACGTAGATAAGAGCGCGCAGGTGTGGAGGGTGGATGGTGGACGCAGGATGCAGGATAGGAGATGGAAATGGATGGAGGAGGATGGAGGTGAACGGTGGGGATGAACCGAGCAGGGCGGTGTCTGAAGTGGGAAGGAGAAGCTGGAGGGAGGTCAAAAACCAGATTCAGAGAAACTCTGACAATTATAGCTAAAAGCCAGATTTGGAGAAGCTCCAAGATGGATGGCTAAAAGCCAAATCAGCAGGGCCGAGAACGATTGGCTATGGTACCAAATGCAGTGAACATATCCGTTCACTAGGTTAATAGTCGAATCTGACTCTCATATTGGATAATAAGATAAGAATAATATATTTGATTGATAAAATGGATAATATGTTACAATGATAACCCTGCCTTAAATATGGCTCGGGCATTTGATGTTGAGGAGACGCCTCATTTCATAACCTAACTTTAGTTAACCTAATTATTATCTTATTTTATGTTCATAGCAAAAACTTGGCTCCTTGGCAAGTTCTATGCTGAGACAGAGGGCGATTTGTTGCTGATTGTGGATGATCTGCTTGATATAACTGACCATTTCATTTTGCTGCAGAATAATTTCCGCATGTGCTTCTCCTTTTCCACCAGGTTTCTACCCATAACTGTTTTCTGCATCCAATGATAATCCAAGGTCTTTTGGTAGAGAGTGGTGCGACCTCTGGTGTTCCCCAGGTCTGGCAACAGAACCTTGAATTCGTTCATAATATCTATATCCGATAGACAACCTCAAGCCACTTGAGCGTCCTCCTAATCTTCCTGGATGTCCTCTTGAGCATGCTTTGGAATTTCTTCCTTGTAACGACGGGCTTTCCACACTATGCCACGTATGAACCAAACTAGAGGGCCTGACGAAGGGCCTGTTTCTTTGGACTTGCACCAGATGTAACTTCTCTTAACATGCAACATTGTTGTAGTGGCCGCGAGCATAATGGGAAACCAACTTTCACGATCAACTACTGTGCAGTGGAGGGAGATTCGCAGGGCAGTATTCCAAGCTCTATCCAAACCCTTGCGATAATTCCTTGCCTCCGAGGATGTATGAACCCTCTTCCGCACTCTGCCTTCCCTTATCATGAGTGCAGGAGTACAAACCCACTCCGATTTTTCCATGGGAGCAATGGCCATTACACGGGACAAGAACAAAACGCAAGGACAAGACAAAATTGCACGCAGGAACATTAATGAGCAGTACTTCATAGGATGGAGGTATTCATTGCCTGTCTTATGATGTCTTCAGGGGACACATGGTTAGCTCAAGAGGGCATGTGTCAAGCCTTGTGTCTATCCTCCCGTTCACTTTCATGGAACGTGTTTAGAACCCGTAGGGGGGAACATGATCTTGAGTGGATAGGTCATCCAATTGTGTTCTGAGAGGTTGTTCCCTGATGTTGTGCCAGGGGGAGTCTATCCTAGCGTGAGAAGGGACAACTCCGTGATTGGAAAGATGATCTGCTAGCTTTTTGGTCGTGCGACGAACATGACTAGTGGTGAAAACTTGAAAGTGATGTATGTGCTCCTGCAACTATTCTTTTAACCACTCCAGTCTCCAATGCTTGGTTAGCTTGGCTAGAGTGGTACTGAAATGGATTCTGTGAGAAGTATTGATGATGATTTGAGAATCCCCTTTAATTGTTAAAGCTGGCCAGCCTTCTCTTCTAGAAATTTTTAATCCTGTGTTGAGAGCCATTAGTTCAGCCACATTGTTGGTAGTGTCCCCTATGTAATTAGTGTAAATGTGTATGATCTATCCTCTATCATTTCTGAAGACTCCTCCTATTCCATCGGGCCCAAGATTTCCCTTTGAGGAACCATCAAAATTGAGCTTGATGGGGGGGTTCAGTGGCGGGAACCAAGAGGGGGGATGAGTTTGGAAGTAGAAGGGATGGTAGTTCAAGTATGGTGAGAGATTAGCTTTAAGTTCCAATCCCTCATGATAATTAGCTCCGAGGGCGAAAAAATGTGATCTAAGTCGAACCAAGCCACCAGCTATATGGTTTCATGAAGATTGGACTGAATGAGATCTTGGATGGTTGTCAGGGAGAGAGTGGTACTTTGGAAGATTCTTTTGTTGCGTTCTTTCCAGATGTTCCAGAGAACGAAGCCTGGGAAGAGAAGCTAGATGCGGTTCAAGATGGGATGGGAGAAAGGTTCAATCTACCAATTGTGAATGGTGGAGCTGATGTTGCCCATGTTCCAGTTGGAGCGGCGAAAAATGGTTTCTCCCCAATCCCATAGGGTGGAGGCGAAGTTGCAGATGTTGAGGATATGTTCCTGGTTTTCCCCATGATGGTTAAACATAACAAGTAGACTGGTGGTCCTTCAAAAACCTGTCTGAGAAGCTGATCCCATGTTAGGATCTTTTTCCTAGCCACCAACCAGAGGAAATTCTTGACTTTCAGCCATAAGTGAGAGTCTCGGATATTTGTCCATATGATGTATTTGGGTTGGAGAGATGTAGGATGAGTTTTTCTATAGGCTTCCTTGATGGTGAAGTATCCTTTCTGTTGATATCCCCACCTGAGCTTATCTGGTTTGTCAGAGATTAAAATATTCTTGGAGTTGAGAGCTTCCCATAATGCCTTTCCTTCCTCAATGTTAAAGTTCCAAATCCAGGTTTCTTCTGGGATCCAGGATATCCAAGTGTCGTTATTATTCTGAGGATCCCAATACAGAGAAATCAAGTGCTTTCCTTGTTGATGGGAGAAAAGCTGCATCTCTTCGATGTTATTGAGGTGCTGCAAGGAGGGAATTTTTTTCCAGGAATCCTCCTAGAAGAGAGCCATTTTCCCGTTTCTGACTTCGCAGAATATGTGCTTGCGAATCAGGTCTTTTTGAGCCTAGGCCGAGTTCCAAATGAGGGATCCTGCTAGAAGATTATCTTGTCGAATGAGTTCATGGTGCTTCATATTTTATGCATATGTTTGCATGCAAATGTTCATCCAAGGTGTGGAATCCTCCGTGGAGCACCTCCAAAGAATCTTTGTGCAGAGAACTTCGTTGAGGGTGAGGGGGTCTCTTAGACCGAGGCCTTCGTCAAACTTTGGAATGCAGAATTTTTCCCAGGCCACCAAAGCCCACTTTCTTTGCTGAGTGGTTCCACTCCAAAGGAAGTTTCTCTGAAGGTTGTGAATGGCTTTGAGAATGTACTTAGGGGCTTCCATGACAAAGAAAAGGGAGAGAGGCATAGCTTGGAGGACAGATTTTAGGAGGATGAGGCGACTGGGAAAGTTAAGGGCTCTGAAGGTCTAGGAGGAAATTTTATACTCTAGGGCAGAAAGAAAGTCTTTCCAAGATGAGTTTTTGATGTCTGATTCAACAAGGGGCGCACCAAGGAATTTAGACGGAAGGGAACTCTTTTGAAAACCTAGAATTCTAGTGATATGGGTCTGCGTTTGTAAGGGAGTTTTGAAGAAAAAGATCTACAATTTGAGATTATTGATGGTCATGCCTGAGGCCGCGCTAGAGGAATGGAGGATGTCCTAGAAGGATTTATCTTCAGTGACAATGGATTTCCCCATAAACATTGTGTCATCCACAAACTGAAGATGCGAATGGGTACTGCTTTTCCTGCTCACTTTAATTCCCTGAATTTGAGTCCCTGAAACTACAACTTTGATGCTTCTTCCCATACCTTCAGGGAGAAGGATGAAAAGATACAGGGATAAAGGGTCTCCCTGCCTAATGCCTCTGGAAGGGGAGAAGGTGGGTGAAGGAGAGCCATTGACAAGGATGAAAAAGAAAGTAGAGGAGACAAGGGAAATGATCCAACTAACCCAGGAGGGGGAGAAGCCAAAGGCCAAAAGGGTGTCTTGGAGGAAGTTCCTGTTAGTTTTGTCAAAGGATTTTTCCATGTCAAGTTTGATGAGCATACCAAACAAAGAGGATACTTTGAGAGTGTGTATCACCTCGTGCGTCGTAATGATTCCATCCAAAAATTTTCTTCCTTCCACATTACCTGATTGCTCCGGAGATATGAGATTAGGCAGAAGGGGTTTGAGGTGGTTGGAGATGACTTTGGTTATAATTTTGTAGATGACATTGCACAGGGCTATGGGACGAAAATTTGCAGGATCAACAGGTTTGTCAGTTTTGGGTATGAGAGTGAGGAAGGTGGCATTGAAGGCAGGTAGAATGGAGCCGAAAATTCTAGAAGCTTCAACCACTTGCGAAACTTTATCTTTTACAATTTACCAACAGGTCTGGAAGAAGTCAATTGTGAATCCATCTGGACCTGGGGCTTTGCCCGGCTTCATGTCCATGACTGCCGACTCGACTTCAGAAATGGAGATAGGGCTAGAGAGGTTGGAATTTTTCTCCGTAGAGATGAGAGGGGGGATACGTTGAAGGATCTGCTGAGTGGCTTGCAATCTATCCAGAATTTTATCTGTCATGAGATTTTTAGAGAAGAGAACCAACTCCTACTCAATGTCTTCCTTGTTGAGTAAAGTATCACATGTACTGGATTTAAGCCTGGTGATCCTATTAGATTGTCTACGTTGCATCAACGCATTGTGGAAGAATTTTTGTGTTTTTCTCCCCTTCCTTGAACCATTGGATTCTGGATTTTTGGCACCAAATAATTTCCTCCTGTCGATGTGAGCTTGGAGATATTTTTCTTGATGATTTAGCTCTTCAGTGTAACCACGATGAATGGCCTGGGTTTGGATTCCCACCAGTTCCCTTCCAACCTTTGTTTTTCCTCCTGAATGTGGCTGAATTCTGTTTTGTTCCAATGCTTTAGTTGAGTTTTGATATTCTTTAATTGTTGTTGGAAGCGATACATAATGGTTCCATCAACCTGATCTGAGGTTTGCCACCATTAATCCTTGACATTTTCTTTAAAGCTTGGGTGTGTTAACTAGAATTGTTCGAATCTGAAGGATCTTATGGAGTTAAGAGTATCAAATTCCAGGTGGAGACAAACTGGCCAATGGTCCGAGCCAGCTATCGACAGAATAGTGGTAGAGAGGTTGAGTTGATTCTACAGAAGGGAGTTTGAGATTATAAAGGCATCTAAACAAGAGGTCACTTACTTTTATCCTCCCCTCCTATTATTCCAAGTGTAGAATCCATTACTGGTTTCCATGTCTGCTAAGGATAGGTCTCGAATAAGAGCTTGAAGGGTCGAACTGTCTCTATAAAGTCTTCGAATGACTCCTTTTTTTCATTAAGAGAAGTGATGATATTAAAATCTCCTTCAATTATCCAGTGAGGCTTTGGAAGTTGCTTGCTTAGCCAAGAGAGATGGATAATAAATTGAAATTGTTGCTCCATTATTTAAGGGCCATAAATATTAGTGATCACACCATTGTGCATGGATTCGTTGATACATAACCACCCCGAAAGAGTATTTGGACTAGAGAAGAAACCTTCCATGCTTATGATGTTGGGATCCCAGGCTATTGCAATGCCTCCTACAGTACCCCTAGAATCCACGACTGCTATTTATGCCTTTTTCCAACAATTTTTACTGGAAGAGTGGAGCTTGTGCTCCATTGTTTTAGATTCTTGCACCATTAAGAGAGTAGGATTTTCAATGATCATTTTGTTCTTCAACATTCTCCTTTTGGAATCACTCTCGATTCCCCTTATATTCCAACTGATGAATTTCAGTTCCATTAATTAATTGGTTCGAAGGGGTCGTCGAGCTTGGCACTTTGACCAGATTCTATTAAGTGTTCTCCCAATTCCTGGATTAGTTGCTTGCTAGTTTTCCTTCCTTTCTTCGGGATTTCACTTTGAATTTTGGGGATATCTTTGCATTTTAGCACTTTCAACCCCAATTGATTGTTAGTTGTAGTGGTTAGAGTAGCTTCAGCCAGGGTTGGAAAATTATGTTTCTTAGAAAGGGAGTGGTAGGATTCTTCAAAGAGTTCCAGATGTCGAGGAATACTGTGAAGGTCATTTTTCTTTCAAGATTCTTGAATGGCCTCTAAGTCTAGTTCCCATAACTACATGTCATCAAGTTCAGCAGTGCCTCCTTCTGAGGGTAGCAAAGTTGGGGGCTGGAGCGTGGTAGGGCAGTGGGGTGTGGTGGGTGAAGGGGGAGAAGGTTTCAAATGGAGGACGTCTTCAAAGATGGGATCCTAGAAAGCGGAGGGGGGGGTGTTTGTTGGGATTGCTAGCCATGAGCCTTTAGGGTTTTGATGGGAGAGGACTGAGAAATTGTTTTGGTGCTCAGGTTTGGGAGGGGATTTTGGAAAATGGGATTTCCTTCCTTGTTTTCTGCGGTTATTGGCTCTGGTGAAGCATTCCTCATCGGTTTTTTTATGAGTTGGAGGAGGAGGAGGTTTGAAATTCAGAGGGAATTCACGGAAGAGGTTCCCATGTTCATGGAATTTCCTGCATCTGAAGGGAATGTGCTCATAGTCTAATGTTTGTATCCATTCAGATTCTTGGTAGGTGAGACAATAGCTTCTGGGAGAGCCACTGAGATATCCATGTAGATGCAAATGCAGGCATAGGAGGTGTAGCGCCCAGCTAGAGTGGCATCAGAATCTTGCACAAAGGTGCCTAGGGTGTTGCCTATTCTGGCTAGGGTTTCTAAATTCCAATATTCCTAAGGTAGAGAGTGTTGCTTGGTTTTTCAACCAAGTATGTGGAAGGATGCACCTATTAACTTGTAATAGTAGTCTCGAATGAAAAGCAAATAACAATAAACTTAATCTAATCTAACATTAACATATGTAAGAGAAATAAAGAACTAGATTGATAACAATAAGTAAATAAGACAAGAGATTCAAAAGAATTTGTTTTTGTATTACCTCAAATGGTGAGGATGATGGGTGTTGAGCAACTCCAAGGTTGAGAAGCTCCAATATCCAAAGGTCTCTTCTTCTCCAAAGCTTCAATGGGATTCTTCAAACTCGAAATGGGAGGCAATGGCTATCAAAGGGAATTTGGCAGCCTAAGGATAGGATGAAATATGGATGAAAAGTGAGGAGCCCCTATCACCTTTTTATAGTTTTTGGTGATGGGGAATACCATTATGGTTTTAAGGAAACCAATGGTATTAACCAACATGGTTTAGGTCTCTTTTTCTCTCTTTTTCATTTTTTGAATATTTTTTATATTTTTATTCCCTTTTAATATTTTTGGGGAATTTTGTGCCCTTTTTTAGGGTGTTTTGTGTTTTTTAAGGAAAATACATATTTTGAGGGGAAAAAAGGTGTGTTGTGGTCTTTCTGGTGACCTTTTGATGGTTTTAGAGGCTCAAATGGTGGAAGAAGTGGACAAATGGGTCATGTGAATAAGGGAATGAGCTAGTGAGCACTTTTTGGGTGTTAACAGATTGCCCCCTGGTGTGTGAGGATAGGAGCTCATCGTATGGCCAATAGATATCATAGTTCTTTTGTCTTTTTCCTAGGGTTTGGAGAAGAGAAGAAACCGATTGGAGACTGGAACAACTGCCCCTTGGAAGCTGCAAAAAACTAAAAAATACATGGCCTCAAAATGAATGAGGAATAATCTTTGATAATGGACGAGGCGGGCATACCCATGCTCGTGTCAAGACATATACATAACAATTAGGCCCAAGAAGGGGGACCTGAATAATACATAAAAATCTGTTGGTACATCATAGTGGTCCAGAGGGGACATAATGCTGGGACGTACTCATGATCATACCATGACTGATCTCAATAACTGATACATTGAAAAAGAGCAACAACCATGCTGAATAAGGTTTCAACAGGGTATGATCTGCTGGAGCTAAAGGTGTCCAACATCTGTAGGGACTCAATTAGACTCTCAAATGTGGTAGAGTCAGTAAATGAATCAACTTCTGAGGAGTATTTGTAACTTTATACTCGAGGGAGTATAAAACTGGGGTACATCGTAATACTGTCATCAAGTGCAACCCAGATATCCATAGGAAAATGTAACTGGTTGTTTCCTCAGTTTTAGACTCTCAAATGTGGTAGAGTCAGGTGATATTTGGGGTCTTTCAACAAATAACTGAAAGGGCCGATACCTTGTACGAGTCTCAACGATGCGATCAAGGTGTTGAAGTCGAGCATGTGAGAAACAATCATTTGGAGAGGCACTGAGGACTCCTTTCGAAATGATCCGTAGGCACTCATCATAAATGGTGATGAGTCCAAGGCACAGGGATCTCTAGGTCTATCCTCTGGAATAGATTTGGTTGGCGTCGACAGAGGGAGACTAGCAACTATCAAGGCAATGATGTTTCCTTGATAGGAGCGCGAGGTGTACGACTGAAGTGTGATAGTATTGATGGTAGGACTGACATACTGTGGGGATGGGGAATAAGTGGGGTCATAGAGTGGGTGGACTCAAACTTCCTTTGTTCAGTGTATGATGACATGGTTGACCTGGCAGCATAGGAAACTGACTTTTAGGTGTGAGGATCATAGCTTTAAGGGATCAGGGGTATGTATTGCAAACTGGAGTGACTCTGGGGGGACTAACTGAGAGATGTTATTAGGAGTTTCTTTGGGTGACATACTGCAGAATACTTTGAACAAAGGAAACCATAATGGACAAGCTGCCATATGAGTGGGCATGATCTGTTGTGGTGCTGAAAAGCACCGTTGGGTCCTTCTTCGTAGTTTTAATGAGCTCCAAGAAGGGATAAAAGTGTGCTTTGAAATGGTACTATCCTGTGGATTTATGCGAGCCCAGGGCTGTTCATGCTCGTGGATGCTTTCATTTTTAAGGAGTCTAAAAACGATAAGAAGACTCTGAATTGGTGGATGGGTACCATCCTGTGGATTTGTACGAGCCCAAGACGGTGATTGCTCGTGATTGCTTTCATTTTTTGAGAGTCTGAAAGCGATAAGTAGACTCCATTGGTGTTCTTTTTCGTATGTTAGTCTCCAAGGCCTGAAAAAGGATAAAATGATGTAGATGGAGAACTCTTCTAGGTAATGTGACTAGAGTATTCCTTTTTCGTAATTAGCCTACAAGGTCTGAAAAAGGGGTAAAATTATACCACGTAGATGCCCTTTCAAATACTTTTAGCGAGCATGAAAGGAAGCAAGATTTCTCAACGATCTTTTCATTATTTTAGGAGTCAAAAAAGACTTAACAAAAACTCCCTAAGTGCCTTTTTCGTAAAAGAATTCCTCGGCCCAAAAAAGGGATAAAATTATACCGGACAAAAAGGTTTTGGTGAGTGCGAGGAATGATCTCAAATATCATCATGAGCGTGGAAAACTGAATCCGGTGACATAAAAATCATAAAAAATGGGCAACGGCCGATGTGGCATGCGAAACGAGGCGATGAGGGGTATTTTATAGAAATTCCCAAAAACTATGGTGGTGAGAGCGAGAAATTATCTCAAGCATCGTCACGAGTGTGGAAAACTGAAACTGGCGATATAAGACTCGGCAAAAATGAACCACGGTTGATGTGACACACAAATCGAGGCAACGAGGGGCATGGGAAAAATGCCCAAAAAATCTAGTGGTGAGCGAGAAATTATCTCAAGCATCGTCAAGAGTGCGAAAAACTGAATCCGGTGATATAAGAATTGGCAAAAATGGACCATGGCCGATGTGGCATGCAAATCGAGGCAACGAGGGGCATGGGAAAAATGCCCAAACAATATGGTGGTGAGAGCGAGAAATGATCTCAAGCATCATCACGACTGCGGAAAACTAAATCCGACAATATAAAACTCGTCAAAAATGGACAACGATCGATGTGGCACGCAAATTGAGGCGACGAGGGGCATGGGAAAAATGCCCGAAAAATGGACCATGTGGAATCGGGAAAAGGAGTGGACTGTCGTGAAGTTCTCGGAGCGTTGATTCCAACAGTTTGAAAAATGGACATCGTATGATGCCGAAATGGTTGATTGAAAAGTGGTCAAATTTCTAGAAATAGCATGTGGGCCCAATGTGACAAGTGTCATTTTCACCGTTGAGTTTCACAGAGTAATTGAGGTGGTCAGAGCATTTTCTCGATTTGTGGGAGATTCGACTGTTGGTTTTTTATTCTGCGACTTTCAAGTAAGCCTATGTGCCTTAGCCTTTTAAATTATTTCCTTTCTGTTTAGCGTCGGGGCCCCGAAAGCTGCGTAATTCCATGTTGGCTTCCCAACGTGGAATATCGCGGGTTTCGGCTCATTTTCTGCGATGCACATTGCGGGTATGGGCTTGATATCTGCGATGTGCATCGTAGCTGTGGGGGCCGACAGTCGCGATGTTCATCGTGGCTTTCGGGGCTGACAGTCGCGATGTTCATTGCGGGTGTGGAGGCTGACAGCCACGATGCCCATCGCAACCGTGGGGCTGATACCTGCGATGTGCATCGCGGATTTGAAGTTGAAAGTCGCGATGTCCATTGCGGCTAAGAGCCCGAAAGTCGTGATGAGGTTTTTGAGAAAAAAATTTGTTTCTAAAAAAATTTCTTTTGTTTTTTGGCAGGATGCTGAGGAGGCCACTAGTGTCGTGGCGGGAGAGAGATATGGATGCGGGATTGATGGGTCTGATTCATGATGACCCGGGTGTGTGGGAGGCCTTCGCTGAGGGTGGACTCCTAAAGTTTGCTCAAGTTCCTCTTATGCATTCAATTAGAGATCTGCTGAACAAATTGGTGGATTTCTGGGTTCCGACAGAGGGTGCATTCATAGTGCAGGGTGAGTGACTAGAGATCACTTTGAATGATGTTTATTTCCTTATTGGCTTGCCTCATTTGGGAGAGATTGGGGAGCTTCAGTCGAGGATTCCAGCTGATTTGGACATTGAGGATCTCCTAGAGAGGTTATGTGTTCCCGGGGCTCGTACGCAGAACAACACGCTGAGTATTTCGGACCTGTGAGAGCTGGAGATGCAGGCAGTGGGGGATTGTGTTTTGTGGGTGCTTGGTGCACAGGCGCCTCATCGTTTGTTGGGGGGGGGGAATGATGATGGTAGACCGTGTGTTGAGAGGGACCTACTTTGCTTGGGGTCAGATGTTTTTGGCCTGTGTTCGGCGAGAGCTGGACAAGGTCAGTCGGGAGGGAGGGGATTTTAGCTATGCCTCCTTCCTCTGTTGTTTCTTTTTTGAGCGGGTACCTGCCTTGCGGCCACGTGTGTCGGTTCAGTAGGGGTTGCGGAGTGAGCCGCGGATGGTGCGGTGGGGGGAGATGATGCCCCGGGGTGGTGGTGGTATTCGGTGGTTCTTTTCGGCAGATATATATGATTAGTGGGAGCAGATGCCCCTACTTATTAATGATTATCCATATGCTGGTATGGACTTCCGAGGAGATCCTGATATGCCTCGAGCTCAGGGACAGGCTTGGGGTCTAGATGGTATGTCTTTGTTTTTGGTTCTCTGTTATATCATGTTTAGATGTTTTCGCTATAAGTATAGCCAGAGATATTTATATGATATTGGCTTGGTTCACTTGTGTGATTGTGCAGATATTGGTCCGAGGCCACCAGCTGATCATATGGGCCATCGGAGACGGATGATGGTGGTGGCACCTCCACCTGTAGCGGCACCGCCTCCTCGTGCTCGAGGAGTTGTGAGTCCTCGATATGATTCCCTAGAGGATGTACGTGAGAATTTAGAGGGGCTTCTAGTGGGAGCACTAGAGGAGGGCTGGAGGGATTTGGATCGGCCTACTATCGAGCATTGTTTCGATGCTCCCCGTGAGTGGCGGTCGATCTTGCTGAGAGTGGCTGTGGTGATGGTCGAGAGGAGAGCTCGGGATCAATATGATCCGAAGGAGCCGGAGGATCCCGATGATCATGATGATTAGGTGATCTTATACCTGCCCTCAAATGCTGATGAGCATATGGGGATGTATTTTTTTGTACGGCTATGTATTTTTTGTATATTTGAGTGCTGAGGGCACTCTTGACATTATGACTTTTATGATGATATATATATGTGTGTGTGTGTGTGTGTGTGTGTATGTTTTGGTATATAGTCGTGTATGCACGTGGATGCACATCTTGTCTTGATTACATTTTGTTGCACGTGGATGCAATTGTAGTTTGTTTCTTTTCCCATGGATGCATGTTTTATGCACGTGGATGCAATGTTTAGATTTTTTGTGCACTCGTGGAGGCATATTTTATGCACGTGGATGCAATGTATAGATTTTTTGTACGCCCCTGGAGGCATATTTTATGCACGTGGATGCAATGTTTAGATTTTTTGTACGCCCGTGGAGGCATATTTTATGCACATGGATGCAATGTTTAGGATTTGTGTATGCCTGTGGAGGCATATGCACAATGTTTTGATGTCCTACATGTTTTGGTTGATGTGCCAATCTAGACTGTTGTTAGCCATTTGGTCTGCTACAGTGTTATGATTTCTTGGGACATGAGTAAAAAAGATGGATTCAAAATGTCGAATCATTTGTTTTGTGCGCAGGAATTTTCTAAATAGATAGGGATCGCGTACCTGGTAACAATTGTTGAGCTGGGAAACAAGTAGCTGGGAGTCCAGGAAAACACGAAGGTGACTTATGCATATTTGGAGAGCGGCGGCGAGGAGACCGGTCACGGCATTGTACTCAGCTTGGTTGTTTGTGGCAGCACCTATGCACACTTCGTCGAGGTGGATCAACTCATGTGAAGGGGAATAAATTACCCAAGCTGCTGACGTGATATTTGGAGACCAACGACTTGCGCCATCGACAAAGCCAATGTGGTAGAGTGGAACAGGATCCATCTATGTTCATGCAGGAAAGAATGGAAATGTAAGGTTTCAAAAATTTACAGTGAAAAAATCAATTAAAAAACTGTACAATATGGACTATGGTGTCCAGGAGTTTTTTATGGGTAGAATATTTTGAGGTACAACCCATTGCAGGGGTTGCACATGAGATTGCCTTCTGAATCGGTCAAAATGTATGCTCCATGTTCAAGGCAGGTGTGTATGATATATGGGCCTTGCCACATAGATTGGAACTTTCCTTTTCCTATTTTGTCATGGGCTTGGTCGTAAACAAGTACCAAGTCTCCTTCACAAAATGCTTGTGGGTGAACATGTTTATTGTAATGGAGTTTAGATCTGTTTTTTGCGGCTTCGATTGTTTGGAGAGCTGCGCGGCAATCTTCGTCGGCCTGCTCTAAAAGAAGTAGCCGTTCCTCAATTAGTGACGTATTGGGGAGAAGTTCTATGGATATTTGTAATGTTGGTATCCGACATTCAATGGGGAGGACAAATTCTACGCCATGAACTAAATGGAATGGGGTAAATCCGGTGGCGGTTTTAGTTGACGTGCGGTAAGCCCATAATGCGGGAAAAAGCATATGATGCTAGTTGGATTTATGTTTGTCGACAGTGCGTTGAAGTATGGTCTTCAAAATTTTGTTAACAGCTTCGACTTGGTTGTTCCCTTGGGGGTAGTAGGCGGACGAGAAATAATGTTCAAACTTAAGGAGTATGGACAATTCTCTCCAAATGGAGTCTTCGAAGTGAGATCCGTGGTCTGAGACGAGTTGTTTGGTACTCCGAAACTAGCAATAACATGGTTGAGGAAAAAACGGGTTGAAGTGTCGGCTTTGCAATTGTAAGTAGGCATGGCTTCCGCCCATTTAGTAAAGTAATCGACAACCACTATGATGTGTTTATGGCTGCCTACGGATGGGGGATTGCAATCTATGAAGTCAATGGACCATTTGCAAAATGGTCCAGCGGTGACGACTGGATGAAGGGGGGCGGGGGGGGTTCTTGCCTTTGGGGCAAAAAGCTGGCAATTTTGGCAGTGTTTAACTACTATGATACAATTAGTGAATAATGATGGCCAAAAATAACCCACGTGGATTACTTTTTGGGTGGTGGCCATTCCGAATAAATCGCCGCCGTAGGCACCGCTATGACAGTCGTTAAGGACTTGTTCTGCTTCATCTTGGGAAAGGCATCGTCGTAAGATTTTGTCGACGCCACGTCGATAGAGGACATCACCCAAGAGGAGATAACAGGGGGCATAGTGGAGGATGTGGCGGTGCCCGTCACGGTCGATGTTGGGTCGAAATTTATGTGTGTGGAGGTATACCAAAATGTCACCATACCAAGGGTCGTTAGACGAGATGATGAACAAATGTTCGTCGATTATATCGGTATAGATAGTTGGTGATGATGACAATGATGGTAAGTCTGTAATGAGTTGAGCGAATGATAATGCTTTGGTGCTCTACAGGGTTTTAAAATTTAGGTCATATTCTTGTAAGATAATCACCCACTTGGCAACACGGCCTTGTAGTAGGCGACGATTCAAGAGATAGACCATTGGGTTGGAATTTGCCACAACTTTGGTATGGCTAAGGAGGATATAATGTCGCAGCTTTTGTACAGAAAAGATGATGGCGAAGGCCATTTTCTCTTCATGCGGGTAGCGTAATGGTGGGCCTGATAAAGTTTTGCTCACATAGTAAATGACATGCTCTTGGCGAGCAGATTCTTCTTGGACGAGAACTCCAAAGACAGTGTAATCCGATGCCGAAATGTACAATGTAAAGTCTTTCGTGAAATCTGGAGGAGAAATCAAGGGGGCACTCGTGAGCACTTTTTTCAGGTCTGTGAAAGCCCCTTCTACTTGGTCATCCAAATAAAAACGGGTATGAAGGAAAAGTAAACGGAGGAAACCATGTACTGTGGTGGCGTAATCTGGGACAAAGCGACGAAGGAAGTTGGAATTCCCCTGGAGGATTTGAAGCTGTCTTAATGTACGTGGAGATGGTAGGTCCACTATGGCTTGAACTTTTAGAGGGTCAACGGTGATCCCTTTTTCTGAAATGACAAACCCCAGCAGGCGACCTGCTGGAACACAAAAGACACACTTGAGTGGGTTCAAGCAGATGTTGTATTTTTGACAATGAAAGAAAACTTGCCGAAGATCATCTAAGTGGTCAGATCGTTTCTTAGATTGAGCGGTGAGGTCGTCTAGATAAACTAATATGATTTTATGCAGATCGTGAAAGCAATAAGTCATGGCTCATTGGAAAGTGGCTCCAGCGTTCTTAAGACCGAAAGGCATGACACGATAGGTGAAGGTGCCCCATGGGGTAGTAAAAGCGATCTTGTAGTGATCCTCTTTACGGATTTTGATTTGGTTGTATCTGGAGAAACCGTCCATAAAAGAAAGTACCTCATGCCCCGCACACTCATCGATTAGTTGGTCAATAAATGGTGTGGGGAAGTTGTCTTTGGGAAAAGCTAGGTTGAGGTCACGGAAGTCAGTACAGACGCAGATAGTGCCAACTTTCTTATTGACTAGGACTGGGTTTGAAACCCAGGTGGTATATGCAATAGGGTATATGAAACCTGCTATGCGAAGTTTCTCAATTTCTGCTTTGACAGCTGGAAGCTTGGATGGGTGAATGGGACATTGTTTCTAGTGGACCGGTGATATGTTGGGCCAAGTGTCTATGTGATGTTATACGATGGTAGGATCAAGACCAGGCATCTCGGTATAAGACCAAGCGAAGACATCTCGAAATTCTTGGAAGAGTTTCCTATAAGATTGGGTTTCTTTCTCAGTGCATGATGCACCCAAAGAGATAAGCTCAGGTTTTTCGGGGGTGGTGGAGATGTTGATTTTTATAATGGGTGAAATGTTAGCCATGTTACCTTCCTTGAAGGCTTCTGGAGCTGGTATTGGATCTTTGAACCAATCGACCTTGGTTGGTAAGAATTCCTTAGATTCAAAAGATAGTTGGTTTGCCGCGGTGGACGTAGACGCCTCAGGGAGGAAGGATGATCGATGGTGCATATCATCCCAAGGGTAGTCCAGTGCAGTAAGTGTTTCTAGGATTTCTTCATCGGTACGGAAGTAGTGTTCCATGAAATTAATTGGTTCGGGTTTATAGGTAGTTAAAATCATATAAATGGTATTTATTTCTTCTGAATGGGAAGATTCTGGGGGGACTATTTCCTCGATAAGTGGTGGGGATATCTCTAGGTCAGCATTATTCAAATCGTATAGTGTTGCTCTGTAATATGGGAGATCGGGGCAGTGATGTGAATAATGGTCGTAGATGCCGCATATTGTGCAAGGATGGTTTGTGCGCAATGATTTATCACGAGGTTGAGGGGGGTGTTATAGTTTGACTACTGGAATGTTGGTGTCATCATCCAACATATTCATGTGTTCTTGAAGTGCCAGTAGTTGTGGACATTGATGGGTAGCGTGGCCAATGTCGTCGCACAAGGAGCACTTAGGGAGCACATGGGTTGGGGGATTCTTAGCTAATTTGGGGGTCACTAGGGGGGTGCGAGTTGTGGGTGCAGTGTTGTAGATTTGTGGACCTCTGCCCCCAGTGTGGCAGGATTGAGGGGGGACATAACTAGGTGTTGATGTAGTGCCCCCTGTTAGGGGTTGCCGATTTTGGGGGTTCAAAAAACCTAGTAGTGGGCGATTTTGGGGGTTTGGTATGCCAGGAGGTGGCTGGTTCGACATATTCATGGGTTGCACCGGTTGTAAAACAACGGTTGGAGTCGGTGGGGGAGTTGGGGCAGGTAAGTACCATACAAGTAATCCTAACTTTAAACCTGGAAGGTTGAGTGTAGCCATTACTGGCGTGCTGACAACTCCTGAAATGGAAACAAGAATGGGATAGTATGAATCGGTGTTGTTCCGATATGACTAGGCACGATGGGTTCTTGTGGCGGTGGTTGAGGTTGTTAAGGATGTTGTTGTTCATTGTGCGATAAAGTGCACAAATCGGATACTTTAGTTACCTGGAGAGGAGGTGGGATTGATGGGAAAGTGCTGGTCATGGGAGTATTCGAATATATCCCAGGGCCGACTGATGAGACGAATGATGTCGGTGCACTGAGAACGGGTTGTTCGATCATGGGAAGAACATTTTCTGGCATTGCAGGGGCATTGGGATCATAGTATGTAATCTAGTTGATTTTGACTACGCGTCCTTCATGGGGGAACATCATGAGGCAGAAAACTGAAGAAGCGACAGCTTTCATTTTATACATGTAGCTTCATCCCAAAAGGAGATTGTAATCAAGTTGGGCATTAATGACCTCTATATCTATGAGAACCAATTTTCCGCCAAGCTGTATGGGTACGTTCACTAACAATCCTTGAATTTGAGCTACATGGCCATCATAAGCTAGCAGTGCGGTAGTGGATGGTTGTAGTGTTGGGGATCTGAGTTTCTGCCATACGAAAGTGGACATAACGCAGGTGGAGGCTCCTTCATCGATTATGCATCGATGAACGACGTGATTGCGAATGGACACAGAAACTTGAAAAGCTAAAGATGAAGGCAGGCGAGTTTCGGCTTGGTCTAAGTCGAAAGACATCATGTTGGAGTCGTTAGGGTCTATGGCACCGATGGCAGATAACAATAATTTTTTCTGTGCATGACAATTTTTTAGTATTTCTAGAGCGAACATAACGGCGGGGGACTGATCTAAATCTTCTACAATGTTATAGTTGGAAGTTGCACGAGCGTTAGGATTATTTTTAATTCGTCTCAAAGGGAAACGAGGTGCTTTTGGACCCCCATCTATGGGAATATTAGGTATGCGAAGTGGTTGATCGGTTGGGAGAGTACTCAAAGATGGGTCGGTAGGTGTGGCCTTAGGGGCGGAGCCATATTGATTACGACGCATTTGAAGATTGACATCATTAGATGACATCATAAGCAAATGGTGAGTGTTGGACTCTGTATGCTGGTAGTCGGCTGCTGCATAGGTAATTTGCTACTGTGTTGCAGTAGATCCTTGGGGGGGATCATTTGGATGAGTGTTTACCACGCCTTGGTTTGGTAGGGGATTTTTCAATATCATGGGTTGTGGCTGAGGAGGAGGTGCTGGTTGTGCAGCATGTCCTTGTCATTGGGCATCGTCGATCCAGAGTTGACGCGCTCAATCTAAATGTGGACAATTGTGTGTGTAATGGCCGTAGACTCCACATATTGAACATGGATGGTTTGTTCTCAAGTTATTATTTTTGGCTTGTTTTGGTGGAAGGTCATGGTTTTGGTTGGGGGGAGCAGCGTTATTATTATTTGGGGGATTAGGTGGTGGTGCACCTTGGTTGTGTTGCTGGTTGTTGCCGTGGTTACGCCCTCTTCCGTGATTTTGTTGACCTCCTTGGTTACGCTGGTTGTTCTGGTTTGGAGGTTGGTTTTGTTGTGCGTAGACATGCCCTTGGGCAGTAGGTGGGTTTTGAGGTCGTGCAGGCTCTGGAGTAGGTTGCGGTGGGTAGTAAGCAGGAGGGTTCTGAGGTGGACCTAGTGCTTGTTGCGGTTATGGGTAACCTTGAGCTGTTGGAAGTGTTGGAGCAAGAGGTGCTACCTGTTGAGGATAATAAGCCCCTTGGGCTTTTGGTTGAACTGGAGTCTGATGGGCCTGCTGGTTATAATATGGAGTTGGTGCATAAGCTGATGGTACTTTCCCATAACATTGTGGTGGACACGAGGGTCCATGAGTGTGGTGGGTTTGTATTATTGGATCATACGAAGTTGTAGCTCCAGAATGAGATGTAGCCCTAGAAGTGTCTGGGGCATTATTTGTACTCATAATGGTAAAAGGTTTGTTTTGCACCATAACCTGTCTAATAATATCGTCGGCGGCATGGGATGCCCCTGGCACGTCATGGCGGGATGGATCGCCGCATGGGGTGTTAGATAAAATAGTGTATAGATATCCTGACTGGGCATATATGAGGTCGAACTGCTGGGCTTTTAAGATGGCTTCTTCTTCTAACTGGGGTAATTTAGAAGCTACATCTTTGGCTATGAGGGGGAGGAGTGAGTTGAGGAACCAATCTAAAAAGATACGGTCGTCAAGCTTTATCTTGTGGAGGCTACGGCGCTTACGCCACTCATGGATATGATCGGTGATGTGTGTAGCGGTGTTCTTTCTACAAGACAAAAGTATTTCTACTCCTGCATCATAGCGTACAGGTAGTTGAAAGAACTGGAGGAAATTTGAGGTGAGGGATGTAAATGTGTTGTGAGTCCCATGTGGCTGCTCAATGTACCATTTGGCTGCAGAGCCGGTTAAAGTTCTTTGTAAAATTCTCAGTCTAATAGAATCATCTACTGTGGAGTTTGAGGAACACCATAGGTGAAACGACATGATATGGTTTTGGGGATCTTCTCTAGCTTTTCCTTCAAATTTTGGGATATCTGAGGGCAGCTTTGTGGGCATGGGGGCCACGCAGGGTCATGTCTAATAGGGTCGTTGGTTAACCGTTCCAGGTCTGGTAGGTTTAGACTAGCCATGTATGGCAGACTGGCAGATGGGTGTGGCATGGTCAATGGGGCATAATTGCTAATGGTAGCATTATTGATTGGTCCAGTTCCCCCTAAGGGTATGCTAGGTGTGAAAGGGATGTGTCCTCTAGCCGATGTGGTGTGAGAGAGGCCTGCGCTCCCAAGTGCAACATGGGTTGCATATGGGTTAGGAATGGTTCCAGTAATCACTGGGATCTGGGTAGTGGCGGTGAGGGAGGGGGTGACCCCCATGTTGGGCATACCTAATATAGGTGTTGGTCCTATGTTGGGCATGCCTAAAGCGGGTGTGGCCCCCATATTAGGCATGCCTAAGGGGGTTGTGGCTACCGTGGTTGTCACGGTAGTAGCGGGGGTTGTTGATGTAGCCCCAACAACACTGGTGAAAAGGGAGTCATATTGTGATCAAGCCATGGGGTTGGTTGGTGATGTCTCGGTAGGGTGTTTGGATTCAGCCTCAGAATCAGATGTGAAATGAGGTGCGTCAGAATTGGATGACTGGGTTCTATGCTGATGACATATGGAGTCAAGGGATAACGGTCTACGTCTATGACGTGTAGAGTCAAGTGTACCAAACTGAGGGGGTTCACCCTAAAAACGTTGGGATTGTCTTAAGTTATCAATGGTGAGATATTTCTAGAAATGCCAATGGATGATGGTGAGATAAAAAAACTCAAGACCCTAGTGCAACGATGTGTGCAGGAGGGGAGTGTGAAAAAACAATGGCTCTCAGGCCAACAACCAACCTCAAAAGCACTTACTATAACAACTGTGCTATAGTAATTGGAGTAATCAAGAAAAGTGGTCAGAATACCAAAAATCAAGCGGCTCCTAAAAAAAGTGGTGCTCACTAGACCAAGGGGGGTAGCAGAGCATGCAAACGCCTAACTAAAAGTGGTATTATGACTCAATAAGGTATATCCTCTGCAAGGTGATGAAATCCAACTCAGACAATATAAAATGTGGAATCAAAGGCTAGATTTCCCCCTACCAGGAGGGACACCGGGTAGACAATCCTAAAAATTGGCCACTAAGATACCTCGTTAATGACACGTTTAGTTGGGTGAATCTGCAGTTTGGTTCTATCGCCGCTATACTCCCATACGGGTGGTACACCGAGAACTACGAAAGTTATCCTTCGGTTACTGAATGGATAGCGGTATTCCACTCAAGCTTCCAGAACCAGTCTAGGTACTTCAATCCTCCTAAGGGAGAGGCCTTCCTGATAAATTGGTGTATAACCGTGTTAACAAATAATAAGGGATTTTTGGTACCCTAAATGTCAACCACTATGTCTCAGATGTAAATAATTGAGGGGTGTTATTGGAACACCTATCCCCCCAATCCTACCTACCTACAAGATTCTTTAAGTGTTCCCCAAGTGGGTTTAAAGTGTTTGTTGAGTTTAGGGGGATTTTAAGGCTTAGTTAATTTAAAAATATGGCAGATTGGGTGCAAGTGTGATTATTTAACTGAAAAAAAAAGAATTTGCCTCGCTTGGGCGATTGATTACAAATTAAAAACAAGATGATTTCAATTTGCAAAAAATAAAAGGCTTTTTCTCAAATGTAAATGCTTTAACAAAAAAAATTCAAAAACTATGGACTTTTGAAATAATTTTTTAAAGAAAAGCAAATATCATAAAATTTGCAAGAAATAAATGGATTTCTAAGTGCTTGCTTGGGCAAAACTATTGAGCAAATCGGAAAGATGGTTCGAAATTTGCAAAGAAGTGAAATCTATGATCTATACAAAGTGCTAAAAAACCTTTCTTTCACTTGTTGAAATTTTTTAAAAAGATTTTAATTTAGCATATGTAGTAGAAAATGATTTACTATTGCTGCAATAATTAAAACAGAATGCTAGAAAAAATTGTAGAAAAAATAATACTGGACGAAATAGGCTAAATGGGAAAAAACGCAGCAGAAACTTTTTCTAAAAATTGGGCCAGGCGAAAAACAACGGCATCATGGGTTTATGGGTAAAAGCCGCGATGTGCATCGCGGGTTTAAGGCGCACAACTGCGATGTGCAGCGCGGAAAAAAGCCGCGATGTGAAGCGCGGGAAAAAGTCGCGAAGCCGCGATGTGCAGCGTGGGAAAAAGCCGCGAAGCCACGATGTGCAACGTGGGAAAAAGTCGTGAAGCCGAGACACACACTGCGGAAAAAGGCCACGATGCGCAGCGCAAAAAAAGGCCGCGAGGTCGCGATGAGCCGCGCGGTTGTCGGGCAGAAAAACGAGACGCAAAAACGGAAAAATGGTCGCCGAAAACGAAACCGAAAAGTGAAATTTTGGGTTGTTAAAGGCTACAGAAAAGGCTAAAAGATAGGGCAGCAATGAATATGATGTCTAGTATGGCAGATCTGTAAATTGGAATGGTAAAAACTAGTAAAAAACGAAGATCTAAAGATAAAGTTTAAGATTCAAAAATTCGAATACCAGCGAAGTCGCCAAAAACTGTTGCTTGGTTTTTCAACCAAGCATGTGCAAGGATGCACCTATTAACTTGTAATAGAAATCTTGAATGAAAATCAAATAACAATAAACTTAATCTAATCTAACATAAACAAATGCAAGAGAAATAAAGAACTAGATTGATAACAATAAGTAAATAAGACAAGAGATTCAAAAGAATTTGTTTTTGTATTACCTCAAATGGTGAGGATGATGGATGTTGAGCAACTCCAAGGTTGAGAAGCTCCAATATCCAATGGTCTCTTCTTCTCCAAAGCTTCAATGGGATTCTTCAAACTCGAAATGGGAGGCAATGGCTCTCAAAGGGAATTTGGTAGCATAAGGATAGGATGAAATATGGATGAAAAGTGAGGAGCCCCTATCACCTTTTTATAGTTTTTGGTGATGGGGAATACCATTATGGTTTTAAGGAAACCAATGGTATTAACCAACATGGTTTAAGTCTCATTTTTCCTCTTTTTCCTTTTTTGAATATTTTTTATATTTTTATTCTCGTTTAATATTTTTGGGGAATTTTGGACCCTTTTTGGGGGTTTTTTGAGGAAAAATACATATTTTGAGGGGAAAAAAGGTGTATTGTGGTCTTTATGATGACCTTTTGATGGTTTTAGAGGCTCAAATGGTGGAAGAAGTGGACAAATGGGTCATGTGAATAAGGGAATGAGCTAGTGAGCACTTTTTGGGTGTTAACAGAGAGTATAGTCGTAGCCAGATAGGCACCACTTTGAAGTCTTCCTTCTCCGGGCTAAAGTGTTCTTTCCAGTTTCTCATGTACAGTCCTGCAGAGTGGAGGAAGTATGATCCTCCTTGGAATATTTTGTGTTTGTCCTCAAGGCTCTGGAATATTACTGTAAAAAATCCTTTGGATCCCAGCTTGAGTTCACATTGTCCCTTGGGTTTCCAGGTATTGGTGAGCCACCATATGAGATTCTTTTTTGTTGGGCATAAGCTTATGAATTTGCAGATTACCATATGATCCTGCATGTATTGAATTTGCTAGCTACCAAGGTTTGAATTAACCTCATACCTGGGTATTTGTAGCGATTTGGGATTGCACTTTCTTGTGTCCTTTGGTTGTGTTGTAGCTGGGGCTGCCTCTTCTTGTACTTCCCTCTCATCCTTTTCCTTTTTGAGACACGGTTTTTGCTTCTTGAGGTACCGTCCCCGTAAAGAGGAGAGTCCTAGTGTTGGGTAATCAGCATGAGATTATTTGACTGAAGGAGGGGTTGGAGCACCCTCCAATGGAGGCCTCCATGGCGACGGTGGAAGGTTGCAAGCGGCTTGGATCTCAAAGCGCAAACCCTAATATTCTCGCAATCATCGATCTGTGGTATAAGGGAACTCATATTCAAGCCTAAGTTGTGATATGAAATTTATTATATAGACTACCAAAATTTGAGTGTAGTAGTTGTTAGATCGAGGCCCAAAGCATTATTACTTTGAATCTAGAGAGACATAACATTCACAATACTATTGTGAAAATTAACATCAGTTGTTTCATTTAGTTTCTAGCATAAGGAATCCTATTTCCAATTTCAAAGGGTGCATATTACAAACACAAAAAATTTCTATTTCTTTTATGGCAGTTTGTTGTTTTCAATCAAAGATATCTCATATTTTTAATATGGTTTACATAAAAAAAAATTAATGGAAATCCCATTAGAAAAATACCATGATCTCGATTTCCACACCTAGAAAGGATAAATCCATATGCATTTGATGAACAAATTCTTGTGGGGAATAGTAATGGAAATGAAAAATCTTCTACAAGTCCAAATAGATTACTAGATGGTAGAGAAAATATGAAGAAGCCAAAGCCATTTTTGGCCTTGCTCTCTCGAATTTTGAGTTACATCATGTAGAACTGGAAAAATCATCTAAGGAAATTTGGGATAATTTAAATAAATTGTTTGGAGAAAAATAAGTAAATGCAAAGTTTTCTTTAAATCTTCAGTTATTCATATTCAATATGGATAATGGGTCATTTTGTTTGGCCACATAAGTAATATGGGATCTCTCATTAAAAAACTAGCAGAAATCAATGCTATAGTAGATGAAGAAAATGTCAAATCCATTTTGTTAAAAAAAAATACTTCTAAATATAACAATGTTATTTTTACTTTTAATGAGATGCCTTCTCAAACTCTAGAAGATACGATTTCAACTCTCTTTTCTAAAGAAAATATAACAACTACATGAGGTACAATGAAAAATTCGTAAATGGAATGTTCTTGTAGACCTAAGGCTCACGGTGAATGGGGTCTCGAAAACATCAACATATTTAACAAGACTGTGGTCGCCAAGCCTTTGTGGACCTTTTTCATAAGGAATAGTCTATTTAAGTCTATACTAGTTCCAAAATAAATCTCTTTGGGTTCTATCATTGACTGGATTCAAAGAAGGAACAAATCAAGTCAAAATGTTTTGAATCATTGGAAATCCCTCGCTAAATCCTTTCCTGTCATAGGTAATTTCCTCGCTTTGAAGGTGGGTAATGGGAAATATGTTTGTGTGGGGGTAGATGCGATTGTGGGCCTATATTCTCAGGTGAGTTTTCTATTGCACCTAAATCTCGTCACCATGAGCCATGTGTCAAATTTATGTCTAATCCCTGAAGTTCCCTTAGCTAAAGTGAATTGAGTTTGGGGTTTTCCTTGGGTTTCTTCCTTCTATAAGTACACCGGCGCAGTTTCCCTTCAGACAAGGTACACCGGCACACTTTGCACACTAACAAGGTGCGCCACCAACGCTCTTTCCCTTCATGCAAGGTGCCCCAACCTTCAGATGGCGCTCTGTCTCTTCCTGCAAGGTGCTCCATGGGTGTTTATAGGAAAAAACTCGAGTTTCGAGACCCTTCTCGAAGCTTGTTGAGGTGGAGGGTCATCCCTAACTTCTAGGTGATGTGGCATTTCGGTTCCTAACCTAATGGGAGGATCTCTTAACCATCTCCCCCTAATCCTCAACCTACCCTATCTCTTAAGCCCTATATAAACACCCCTCTCTCCATGGTAAGGGGGGGAAAGGTCTATAGTATCCTTATGCTTGTAGAATCAATATTGGTGAGAAGCTTGTACCATCTTGGAGGTTTGTCTTGGACATGTTGGATGGAGGATGCGACGTTAAGGCTTTGGTTGTATGTTTCTCATTTCTATATAACTCCTTTTATACAATTAATATAATCTCTTTCCATAAATGTTGTATCATTGATAATGTTTAGAGTTTTCCTCCTTAATTGTTAACTTAGATCAATCATATGAAATGTATGCTTTCACTACTTGTCGGTTCCTATTTGTTCAACAAGGTCTTGCAGCTTGAGATCTAACGACACTGGAGCATTGGATCAGCAAAGAGCAAAGGGATATGCAAATCGGAGGTAATTGATCTATCTATCTATTTGCATTTCTATTTGATCTAGGAAAGTAGGTTATGTTCTGTTTGATTTCTTCTAGATTCACTTTGAACTAGGGAGATCGTGCCTTAAGTCCGCTTTCGATAGATTGTCCAGTAACAAATTTGGCGACCATACTAGGGACTTACAATAGAATTGATTTCATCTCTTTTGTCTGAGCCATTTCTATCCTTTTGAGCCTTCCTACCATCAGATCTCTGTCATAAAAGAGTTTCTTATGTGTCCTTGATTCTCTTTGGGATCATCATCAGGCCTCCTACCCTTCTACCTTGGGAGATCTCACATTTTTAATGCTCGAAATTTGACTGGCGCACCTAGGTAGTGCTTCCCCTGCGCTTCTGTGTGGCTGACTTACTTTTCCTAAAGAAAAACTGCGCTGGTGGCGCACTTTTCCTGTGTACAACCTGCGCCGGACACTACCTGGTGCACCTTTCCTGTGTACAACCTGCGCTGGCCCCTTCAAGCCTAGTTTTTAGCTGGGATTTCCATCTTTTGGGGATTTTAGTCTGATTGATTGTGGTTTGTAGGTTGTGTATTACAGACACACACCCCCTAGGTCCGACATGTATTGTGTTTGGAAGTGTTTTTGTTGATTTTGGATGTTTCATTAGTCAAGTGAGTGACTCGGTTGTCGGGGGAAATTTAAATCCTCCACCGGTTGGTTCGATCTTGCCATGCTTGATCACCTTACCTGATCTTTTTAGAACAGTTCATATCATTAGATCTGATCTCCAAACCCTTCCTCCACTCAATCGTTGAGTTTTGATTGCATTTGGTACATTTTGAGCCTTTCTTAAGTGCTTTTGAGTTTGTGGGTGCTCTCATTTTTTCTTTGAGAATTTCTAGGTGATTAGAGTGTTATTAGACATTCTCTCATTTTCTGCTTGTTGATTCGAAAAGTATTTAGTTATCAAATTTCATCTTGATACATGCATATGAAAATCAATGTGCTTCATTAGTTTTTTTTCAAGGACAATATTTTGTTGCATATAAAGGTTTTGTCGCATCTTTGATTTCCTTTCCTTTTTAACCCATTATAGCGGAAAGTTAGAGTTTATGCATTCTGGATAGGAATTATTAATTTAATTTATGCTTAAGATCATTTTGATTATAAAAGGGAAAAAATACATCTCCTTACCTTAAATAGGTTTCATCGAAAGACAAAGGAAAATGTGCATCATCATGTAGTTAGGATTTGCATTATTTTTACATTTCCTGTCTGCACCTCATGCATCCACCTAACTGCACAAGATAAAATTAACGCTAGCTTAGGTTAAAATCATTTAGTAACTATGTGTAAGTTAGTGACGTGTTTCGGCGTCGTAAAACGTGGCAGCTGTTGTTGATTTCCTACACTGCATTCCGTGGATATTGTAGTCTTCCACGTACCAACCGGTATATCGAAGTTCTTTCACATACCAACCGGTATATCGAAGTTCTTTCACATACCAACCAGTATATCGAAGGCTCTTTCACGTACCTTAGGGTATATCGAAAGGAACTTCACGTACTTGGCATATATCGAAATGTGTTTCACGTAATCGGTAGTATATCAAAAGGTCTCGTGCCGTACGGTTGTGCATTAGACAACACCACTACGAATTTGAGCTCCCACGTACCTTGAGTATATTGAGAAACACTCCTAGGATTCCTGAGACCAACTGAGTTAACCATTTGGTTGTCTTGGCATTGCAATACATCGAGAACAATACTCTAGGAGATTACTACGCACGTGCCATCCAGGTAGTCGAATATTCAGGAAAGGGTACAGTCCCAATCCTCCTTGTCATGTTTTACTGTTGGAACCTGTGTTATATAATGTTGAATATTGTAACTTCTAAGAATATTATATTTGTATATTATTTATTCGAGAGATGTTCCATACCTCCGATGTGATTATACTATGAATCTGGAGATGTTTATTCCTCCGAATTGGTTGTGGTAACTAGGGTTATTAGACCCACCATGTGGGGGTCGACCCAGTCAGTTATAATAGGGTATTTAACCTAATGGTTAAATACGAGCCTACATGTACTTGTGTAAAATACATGTACGTGTAGTGTATAAATAGAGGAGGTATGTTCCTCATTTGATACACACACACACTTGAGAGAGGCGCACTTGTGGATCAGAGGTATGCTATGGTGGAGGAGGAGATCATGTCTTTGGTTTGCATCTTTGTATATTGTTGGTCATCTATATTGAGGAAGCTTTACTGGGTTTTCTACCCCATGAGGGTTTCCCAGGATAAATCTGTGTCTCTTGTGTTTATGCTATGCTTGTTGTTTCTTCAGTGATCCTTTATATGCTATTATTGTGAAATGGAATGTAATGCTGCTATTTTTTGTCTTAGCATATTAAATTTTAACATGGTATCAGAGCTAAACTGAAGGAAGGCAAGGTATGGCACTTACGACACTTGCTTTACTTACGACAATTTGAAGGTTAGGGTTTTATATAGCAAAAACCAGTCATCGTGGAACTTTCGCTATAACTCCATTTTTGCGAAGGTTCAGGATCGGAAACCTTTACAGGTCGTAGATAACATCTCCAGGTATCTTGTGTTCAAAGGGAACCCTCAGATTCGTTGTACTTTGTATGTTATGATCAGTACACGTTAGGGTTTCTGCCTCTTCCAGATCTCAGTCAAAATCAGGTGACCTAGGAAAAAAGGTCATAACTTGGGCTAGGAAGCTCCAAATGAAATTTAGTAAAAAGTTTCAGGTAGTACACAGACTGTACTATCTCAGGAAACTTGTTCAGAGGCCGAAGCTGAACCAGTGACACGTGGCATGCCGTACAAGTTCGCTCTCCTGTTTTATCCCATAAACAGGTCACGTTGCGACACTTAGCATAAATCTCTCTCAGAGAGTCCAATTAAGGTCAGACCTATCAGGATGGAAAGACAACAGGGAAATATATCTCAAGAAAAGTTTTCAGAGGCCGAAGTTCAAACAGTGACACGTGGCACGCCGTACAAGTTCGCTCTCCTGTTTTATCCCATAAACAGGTCACGTTGCGACACTTGGCATAACTCTCTCTCGGAGAGTCCAATTAAGGTCAGACCTATTAGGATGGAAAGATAAAAGGGCAATCTATCTCAGGAAAAAATTTCAGAGGCCGAAGTTCAAACAATGACACGTGGCACGCCGTACAAGTTCGCTCTTCTGTATTATCCCAAAACAGGTCACGTTGCGACATTTGGCATAACTCTTTCTCAGAAAATCCAATTGAGGTCAGACCTGTCAGGATGGAAAGATGACAGGTCAGGATACTGCAGAAAACGTTTTCAGACCCTGTGGAGCAAAAATTTCGGAGTTATAGAAGAAATAATCAGGTACATATTTATGTCAAAACAGAATTATTTTTGGAGCACCTTTATTCATGGCTTCCGGAATATAGGGTTTCGGAGAAAGTTAGAATTTTTGGAATCAGAATCCACAGATGAATGCTACTCAGGAAAATCAAAATTTAGAGACCAAGATCGAATTTTTTGGTTGGGTAGAATACCGGGCTTGATCAAACCCTAGCTCGGGATTTTGATCGGAAAGATGGAAAATTAGGGCTTCGGCAAAAGTTGGAATTTTTGAAGTCTGTAACCATGGCTAGAAGCTCCTCAGAAAAATAAGAGTTAAGAGCATTGGATAAAACCTTTTTATTGAGCAGAAGAGTGGGCTTCATCAAACCCTAGTTCGGGATCCTGTCCAGAAGATCCAGAAGTTTCAAAGGCAATTTTGAGGGGTCAAATTTTGGAATTGAAGTATGCTAGTTTGATCAGCTCAGCAAGACACATCCTTCCATTCATTCGGAAGTGTGAAAGTCAAAGATTGAATTTTTAGGTTTTCTCTAGCAAACCCTAATCAAGCTCCAGATCAAGTTTCAGGGGGAGTTGAGGCTAAGGCCTTACATAAGAAGACTACAAGAAGTCTCGTCAGGTATGACTTAAGGAGGTTCAGGTATGTCTTGAAATCTTATTCTTGATTAAGTTCATGATGTGTTTGTCTTCATATTATTTATTAGTACAATATTGATTAATGTTAGAATTGTCTTATCACCCTAGTAACAGTATGAATGCATGAAGACAGTCATTAGGGCTATATGATTGTACTAATGCATTATGGTGTTGTATGAGGTTGATGTTGTCTGCTAACAAGATGCAGGTACATCACAAAAGACAATTCAAGTTCCATGACCATGACAACATGAAGACAAAGAATCACGAGGATGACACTAGTGTACACTTGAGCATGCACAGTGGTACAGAATGAATAGAAGTTCAGGAGATATATAGAAGATCAAGCGGGAGGCAACCACACAAACATAAAAGATAAGTATTTGAGTTGTTATTAGAAATAGTAAATGATATTGCTTGTATGCATATTTGTATTCCTAGAATATATCATGCTGAGTGTAAACATTCATAAATCATTGAATAGTATACTACTAATATGCATATGACTGGTAAGTTGGACAAACATTCCATTGTTGTTTGTCTAGAATGAAACCTCTTTGTTGACATGCTGAGAGTTGTGCACACTCTCGATAGTATGTTCTGGTAAAGATGGAAGGCATCTAGATAGCTACTGTATGCATACATGATATGGGAAAGTGTTGTGCCAAAGTATTGGTCAAAATAGTTGCATAACTATGTAAATGATATCTGTATGCATAATAGGTTATCATGTCAATAAGATTTGATGATTATGAAGTATTACTAATCATGTACTTAACTTTGATTTGTAGGAAGAGAATCATGATGAGATGTTTTGCTCCAAGGGACTAGATAAGACCATTCTCTTAATGATGTAATTAAAGAAGAAGTGTGAATCAAGTTCTGTATGGGTACCCAGGATCGGTAGTCAATTGATGAGCTTAATGATCATCATGGGTGATGTGGATCTCAACCTTTGCTACAAGGTTGAATATGGATTCTATACACATATGACATGGATGCAAGAAGGAACTCACCATAGAGTTTGAATGATTTTGAGGCTCATATTAGTAGACCCATCTGACGAGAGATGGCACAGATAGATATGCAGAAGATCACTCAATGCAGAGTGTGAATAATGGACATTTGACAGCTTCATGAAAAAGCTCGGGCTTTACTAGAAGTAGAGTTGTTCCTAACCTTTACCTTAAGGTTGTGGATGATGAGCCTATCATACCATTATTGTATGACGATGATCTCTTTCTGACAAGGAATGAGAAATAGGTCATGAAAATGGCTACAGAAATGAAAATGAAATATCTCGGATTAATGCACTACTTATTAGGTCTAGAAGTATGGCAAGATCCAAAAGGAATCTTTTAAATCAAGGTAAGTATGCAGTGAAGTTTCTAAAAAGATTTGATATGTTGGAGTATAAAACCATGGCCACTCCCATGGACTCCAACTTGAAGTTATTAGTTAATGACTCATTGTATTTAGTGGACCTAACCCTATATAGACAAATCATTGGGTCATTGATGTATTTAACAAATACTAGGCTAGATATATGCTTTGCTGTAAATACCCTAAGTCAGTATCTAGTAGAACCTAGAAAGGTTCACTTAATAGCTACAAAGCATGTAGTGAGGTACCTAAAAGGTACATTAGATTTTTGGTCTATATTATCTTGGAGGTCATGAACTCCGTTTACATGGTTACTCAGATTCTGATTGGGCAGGAAGTGTCTCAGACAGAAAGAGTACATCAGGTGGATGTTATAGTCCTGAATCTGCCTTGATCTCATGGTTCAGCAAGAAACAATCTAGTGTGGCTCTCAGTACTGCTGAAGCAGAATATATGGTTGTCTGCTCTGCCAGCTGTGAAGCAGTATGGCTTCAGAAGCTTTTATATGGAGTGTTTGACTTAGAAATGGATCCCACTGTGATTATGTGTGACAATCAAAGATGCATTAAAGATAACTAAAAATCCTGTGTTCCATGATAAGTCAAAACACATAGAGATCCGATACTTCTATATACGAGATATGGTGCAAAGAGGAGTTATCAAGCTCGAATATATAAGCACTGACGATCAGATTGCTGATATCTTGACTAAACCTCTGTCTCGAGTGAAGTTTGAATACTTTCGAGACAAGCTTGGTATAGTTCAAAAGAACTCTCCTCGAAAGGGGGAGTAGCATAGTATCTGATAACAAGTCTGCCTCATCAATGATGAGGTTACCTATTCACTACACTTAGTTACCTAGAATTATTTAGATTTAGGACTCTTATATTTTTACTTTTGATGATAGATGTATTAGTGAGAATACATGCTTTTGATGATAGATGTATTAGTGAGAATACATGCTTTTGATGATAGATGTATTAGTGATATACATGTTTTGATGATGATATACATGTTTTGATATACATGTCTCGATGATGAGGATACATGTTTTGATATACATGTTTTGATGATGAGGTTACATGATGCCTTGATGTATTGATACGTGTTTGTACTTGTAAGAATGAAGTCCTTGGTGGACTTGAGGGGATTGGATCATCCCTGGACTTCAGTCCTAAAGAGAGCCGTAGATGTATGTCTTCGAGAATGAAGTCCTTGGTGGACTTGAGGGGATTGGATCATCCCTGGACTTCAGTCCTAAAGAGAGCCGTAGATGTATGTCTTCGAGAATGAAGTCCTTGGTGAACTTGAGGGGATTGGATCATCCCTGGACTTCAGTCCTAAAGAGAGCCGTAGACGTATGTCTTCGAGAATGAAGTCCTTGGTGGACTTGAGGGGATTGGATCATCCCTGGACTTCAGTCCTAAAGATAGCCGTAGACGTATGTCTTCGAGAATGAAGTCCTTGGTGGACTTGAGGGGATTGGATCATCCCTGGACTTCAATCCTAAAGAGAGCCGTAGACGTATGTCTTCGAGAATGAAGTCCTTGGTGGACTTGAGGGGATTGGATCATCCCTGGACTTCAGTCCTAAAGAGAGCCGTAGATGTATGTCTTCGAGAATGAAGTCCTTGGTGGACTTGAGGGGATTGGATCATCCCTGGACTTCAGTCCTAAAGAGAGCCGTAGACGTATGTCTTCGAGAATGAAGTCCTTGGTGGACTTGAGGGGATTGGATCATCCATGGACTTCAGTCCTAAAGAGAGCTGTAGACGTATGTCTTCGAGAATGAAGTCCTTGGTGTACTTGAGGGGATTGGATCATCCCTAGACTTCAGTCCTAAAGAGAGCCGTAGACATGATGTCTCCGAGAACAAAATCCTGAATGAACAGGTAAGGGGATTGGATCGTCCTCGGACTATTAGTCCTTTGAATTGAGTCGTAGACATGATGTCTCCGAGAACTAAATCCTGAATGAACGGGTAAGGGGATTGGATCGTCCTCGGACTATGGTCCTTTGAATTGAGCCGTAGACATGAGGTCTCTGAGAATTGAATGATAGGACTAGATCGTCCCTGAACTTCAGTTCAAAAGGTACATGATAGGACTGGATCATCCCTGGACTTTAGTTCAAAAGGTACATGATAGGACTGGATCGTCCCTGAACTTCGGTTCAAAAGGTACATGATAGGACTGGATCGTCCCTAGACTTCGGTTCAAAAGGTACATGATAGGACTGGATCGTCCCTGGACTTCGGTTCAAAAGGTACATGATAGGACTGGATCATCCCTGGACTTCGGTTCAAAAGGTACATGATAGGACTGGATTGTCCCTGGACCTCGGTTCAAAATGTATGTGACAAATCCTATAATTGTTCTAGGTTACATCCAGCATGAAACAGGGTTGGCTCTGTAGATGTGATACATCCAGCATGAAACAGGGTTGGCTCTGTAGATGTGATACATCCAGCATGAAACAGGGCTGGCTCTGTAGATGTGATACATCCAGCATGAAACAGGGCTGGCTCTGTAGATGTGATACATCAGGCATGAAACAGGGCTAGCTCTGTAGATGTGATACATCCAGCATGAAACAGGGCTGGCTCTGTAGATGTGATACATCCAGCATGAAACAGGGCTGGCTCTGTAGATGTGATACATCCAGCATGAAACAGGGATAGCTCTGTAGATGTGATACATCCAGCATGAAACAGGGCTGGCTCTATAGATGTGATACATCCAGCATGAAACAGGGCTGGCTCTGTAGATGTGATACATCCAGCATGAAACAGGGTTGGCTCTGTAGACGTGACACATCCAGTATGAAAGAGGACTGGCTCTATGGCAGTAAATCCTAGATCTGATCTAGGTCACATCCAGTATGAAAAAGGACTGGCACTGTGGTTGGGATTAGATCGTCCCTAGACATGAGACTTGTCTTAAAGAGATAAGGATTGATCATCCTGGAACTTGATATGGATTGTATCATCCATGGACCTATGTGCTAAAGAGAGCAGGATTGATCATCCTGTAATATGATCGTGTGATGACGATGCTGATGATCGTGTGATGACGATGCTGATCGTGTGATGTCGATGTTGATGATCGTGTGATGACGATGCTGATCATGTGATGGTGATGCTGATGATCGTGTGATGACGATGATGACGATGCTGATGATCGTGTGATGACGATGTTGATGATCGTGTGATGACGATGCTGATGATCGTGTGATGACGATGCTGATGACGATGTTGTTGATTGTATGATGACGATGCTGATATTCGTATGATGACGATGCTGATGATCGTGTGATGACGATGTTGATGATTGTGTGATGACGATGCTGATGATCGTGTGATGACGATGCTGACGATCGTGAGGATTCAGATATTGATGTTGCTGTACCTGTTTGAGTACTGCAGAAGATAAAGACTCAGTACTGAAGATGTTGATGTTCCAGTATTGAAGATGTTCCAGTAACTGGTTGAGTTACTGATGATGTTGAGAAAGCTTCCAATGATTTATAGATGTATCATGTATGATGTATGACTCGTTGCTCCTGCGGATGTTGTTATAATATCCTTCTCGTTAAGGGGGAGTGTTGAATATTGTAACTTCTAAGAATATTATATTTGTATATTATTTATTTCGGAGATGTTCCATACCTCCGATGGGATTATACTATGAATCCGGAGATGTTTATTCCTCTGAATTGGTTGTGGTAACTAGGGTTATTAGACCCACCATGTGGGGGTCGGCCCATTCAGTTATAATAGGGTATTTAACCTAATGGTTAAATACGAGCCTATATGTACTTGTGTAAAATACATGTCAGTGTAGTGTATAAATAGAGGAGGTATGTTCCTCATTTGATACACACACACACTTGAGAGAGGCGCACTTGTGGATCAGAGGTCTGCTATGGTGGAGGAGGAGATCATGTCTTTGGTTTGCATCTTTGTATATTGCTGGTCATCTATATTGAGGAAGCTTTACTGGGTTTTCTACCCCATGAGGGTTTCCCAGGATAAATCTGTGTCTCTTGTGTTTATGCTATGCTTGTTGTTTCTTCAGTGATCCTGTATATGCTATTATTGTGAAATGGAATGTAATGCTCCTATTTTCTGTCTTAGCATATTAAATTTTAACATATAGCAAGTTGTGGCACCTTGAAAATCCTGCGAGGATCTTGACTGCTTATCCACTCCTATTCACACAATTTACTTGTTTCTTTTAGACTTGAGTAACGTTTAATTTGTGTGGTACTTAAGAGACTCTTAGGAAGTTTAGATATGGAAGATTCTTCTGGGACTGCCAACCAGGAGACCCCTTTCCAGGGTATGCCATTCATTATTCCCTTTTGTGGAACTGTTGATCCTCCCTTTATGGCTATGTCGAGTCTTCCTGGATTGACGTTAGGATTACCAGTATGGTTATTCTCTAATCCAATTACACCAAGTGCACCAATTGTGTCGAACCTAGGTCCTTCACCACATGAGCTTCAATCGCATGGTGACCCTTCTCCTTCTTCGTTGGAAGTTGAATCGGCTTCCCTCTCTTCCTCTTCTCCTACTGAAAAATCATATGTTAGTAAGAAGGCAGGTGAGAAGAAGAAGAAAGGGAAGACTGAGAAGAAGAAGAAAGGGAAGACTAAGAAGAAGAACACTAAGCAGAAGGTCACACCCCCAACCTCTGACCATCATGCTGGGAACTCACCAGCCCCTAATCATCATGCTGGGAGCACCGATACACCAGTTTCGAATTTGCGTAAACCGAAATTCCCTTGAAAACTTTGTAAAGGGTCCCATTTTCTTAAGAAATGACCTAGTATCTCTAAGGTCTTAGATATATGGTCGCGTTCTGAACAGCCCATGTCATCAGTCTTTGGACATCATACTGATAATACTGCATCAACTAGTGACATTGTAATTAAGGGTCGAAAGGGTAGAGCTACAGACTCTTGTTGGTTATGCAAGGGCATGCACCGTACTTACCTTTGTCCTCGTATGGATGAAGCTTCACAATTGTTGGAAGACATGGACATATCCCATAAACAGCTTCCAACTGAATATTGTAGGTTATCCCTTGATCCTACGTTGGTTGATAGGACGGTCAATCCGACCCCACCCTCGGTTGACCCCACTCTTTCATCAGAGAGTGAGATTAAAACGGTCGATTCCAATACATACTTGATCAACCCCATTCCTCCCTCGGGAGAGAAACCCAATCAGTTAATCAAGTTTCGTTCTTGGTTAACTCCACTCCTCCTATGACGAGTGAAATCCAAGTGATTAATCGAGCATCATCTTCGGTTGATCCCACTCCTCCTTTGAAGAGTGAAACACAAGCGGTAGATCTAGTTTTATCCTCGGTCCACCTGACTCTTTTGTTGGAAAATGCCCAGATTGAAGTAGCAACCATCACAAAATCTTCGTTGCATCCTGATTTTCCAACTGAAAGTGAATTGGAAACCGTTGATATCTTTCTGGTCGGTTCAGACAGTTCTATGCAAGGAGAAGTATCATCCATGGGACCTCTTCCAAGTACTGAGGTTATTTCATTTGATTGGAATAGTCTAGCAGAATATCGTCTCCCCTCAGATGTTCCTTTCCAGATATCTATAGGTGTTTCCAATAAGGAAATATTTTGCACTATAGTTGACGAGGGAGCTTCTGTTAGTATTTTATCCTCAACTTCTTGGCAAGATATAGGGTCTCCTCATCTTGTTTCGGTTACCGGCCAAATTTTGGATTTTAATAGAAGTCCTACCGAACCTTTAGGGATTCTTCCGCAATTACCTGTCACCTTGGGAGGTAAAACTGTTTATGTTGATGTCATGGTTGTCCAAGGTCCTTTAGATTTCAATCTGCTCCTTGGACATGATTATGTCTATGCTATGAAATCTGTAGTGTCCACACTCTTTCGAGTGATGTATTTTCCCTATGATGGGAGGATTATGACCATTGATCAACTTTCCTTCGTGACACCCAATCATCTCATGACTTCCATTCAACAAACTTCCCTGAACTTTCCACACGTACTAGTGGTTTCTTCCCCTTAAGCATGAGGGGCATATCTCCAGCCTCTAGACATCATGCTAGGGGGCACACTACTAACCTCTAGACATCATGTTGGATAAGTGCCTTTAATCTTGAGCATAGTTCCCTTTCTGTGTCAAGCTCGTTAAAAATGAAACAGGTTCCCATGAGCACAGATTAGTCTTTGATTCCAAGCTCGTTAAAAAATGGAATAGACCCCCCAAGCATAGTTTACCTTTGGTTTCAATTTTGCATAAAGTGAAACCAACTTTGTGAGCATAGTTCCCTTCCTGTGTCAAGCTCATTAAAAAATGAAACAGATCCTTTCCCTTGGAGTCGAGTCTTCTCGTAGACTTAGTGCTTGAACCTTCTTTTCATTTGCCTATGCCTTAGGCGAATGAAATGAAGTTTGGGGGGCATGTCTTCAACCTCCGGACATTATGTTGAAGTCAACTCTATCACCTCTCCACATCATGTTGGAGCTAAGTCACTTACTTCTAGCAATCATGCTGGGGGTATGCACCAACCTCTGGATACCATATTGAGGAAGAATCCACCAATGGGAACATTTTCAAGCATGCTTTCCTTTTTGGTTTTCGAGCTCGCTAAAAAATGAAACATTACCTCTAGAAATCATACTAGAAGTAAGCCGTCAATTTCTTATGCTGGGGGAAAACTTTCCAAAAACTTGCCAATAGGCATCATCCCGAGCATAGTTCATTTTTTGTTACAAGCTCGTTAAAAAATGAATCAGACATCATGAGCATTCTTCCAACATATATTCGAGCTTGTTAAAAATAGTAAGATGGTATTTGAGCTTACTTTTCACCTTTTTCGTGCTCTGGTTAAAACATGAAAAGTGGTTTGAGCTTAGTTTTTACTTTTTCTTGCTATGGTTCAAATATGAAAAATATTTCGAGTGCTTTTGATACCATTGTCGTGCTCGTTAAAAATTTTGAGTAAAAAGGTGTGTCTAACGAGTATAGGTTTATCACTTTATCCGGCCTCGCTAGACTACTTACGGAAAAGGAACTGTGCCGATTTTACTTTTTCCTTTGTCGTACTCGGTTATCAACCATGACAAAGTTGTTCATGGAGTCCTTTTTAAGATCTTTTCAGACTCCCTAAATAGGAAAAGATCGCCAACCAAACTTGATTCCTTCACGCTCGTAAAAGCATTTGAAAGGTCATCTTCTTGGTGATAGCTTACCCCTTTTTCGGACCAGGAGGCACTATTTACAAAAAAGGAATACTCCAGCCAATCATGACTAGAAGAGTTCTCTCTCGCATTGTTTTACCCTTTTCCGAGCGGAGGGACTAACTTTATGAAAAAGGAACTTTGGAGACTTCTTTAGTTCTTTTCAGACTCTCTAAACTTGAAATGACCCTGAGTTTTCCTTCTATGGACTTGTTAAAATTCAACATTGAAGGGCCCGCCATGGAATGAACCCCTCCTCTCCTAGGTTCGTAAAAAATTTGGGATTGGACTCATCCATGGGATGAGCTATACCAAGCATCTGTTTACCCTCTTCAAGCTCATTAAAAAACAAGTGAGGCCCTCATCAGTCATGATGGGGAAAGAGAGAAGATTTTAAGTTACACTTTATTTGCAAAAATACATAGTCGCTCTTGAACATGACACTCATTTGCATTTGCATTCCGTACTTGGGTAATCTGTTTGTCTTCAAGTCCTATCAATTCCATGAGTCTTGTCACTCCTTTGGTTCGTCCAAAGAATGCTTCCATCATCGGTCGTATTGGGGTTTGATGTCACTCTTGTAGTGTCAATACTGTCAAGTCATGCCATGCCCATGTTCAAGAGACATTTATTACTCATCATCTGCAGTCCGTACACCTTCAATCATGTTGATCTACCTTGAGTTAGTCTTGCACATTAATCTACTGTCCGATCTACACCAAACATCTGTTATCGAGTTTCGTGTCGATGATGGGGGATTCATTAAGGCCCTCCTTCGACGGGTTCATTCTTGTCGACTTCAACACATCATCCAAGGATTGAATCTAGAAACCAATCAAGTACCTTGGGCTTGCATGCCTTAATGGAAGGTTACCTCACTTTCGACATGAGTTTACATCATTGACTCTTGATTGAAAGATCCCATCGAGTGTTCGACTTCCATCCCTTTACTCACATTTGATGGTTTGTAATATGATACCTTGGGGATCATTGACATTAATGGTGATTTCCCTCGTACGTATTAACGGTATACATCAATGACCGGTAATCAAGTGGTTTCTACCATGTTCGACTCCAACATTGTAATCACATGGATAGATTTGTATCATTGCAGGTTCGGCTTGAATACCCTGGGGAAGTCATATCGTACCCAGGTTGCGATGGAGATTGTTTGAGTCATATTACACGGATCCACTTTGTATTGGTTGTGGCTATGTTATCATCTCATCATGGATCTATGATTGTGTCTAGTAGCCATGATTGTGTTCAGTCGGTCTTTACTACCATGGATCTGCAGTGTATTGGTCGGCATCCATGTTTTGTGTCGTATGAGACTTGTGGATCTCAGGGTCATTTCTGCAGCAGCTCCTTCCAACCAGCAAGTCCTTGCCAATATTCTTTTCTTACTACAAATCATTTCACCTGACTTACTTTTCCAGCTTCATGCTTTGGGGGGCATTCTGTTACACCTAAATCTCGTCACCATGAGCCATGTGTCAAATTTGTGACTAATCCCTGAAGTTCCCTTAGCTAAAGTGCATTGAGATTGGGGTTTTCCCTGGGTTTTTTCTTTCTCTAAGTACATCGGCGTAATTTCCCTTCAGACAAGGTGCGCTAACACACTTTGCACACTGACAAGGTGCGCCACCAGTGCTCTTTCCCTTCATGCAAGGTGCGCCGAGGGTGTTTATAGGAAAAAACTCAAGTTTCGAGACCCTTCTCGAAGCTTGTTGAGGTGGAGGGTCATCCCTAACTTCTTGGTGAGGTGGCATTTCGGTTCCTAACCTAATGGAAGGATCTCTTAACCATATCCCCCTAATCCTCAACCTACCCTATCTCTTAAGCCCTATATAAACACCCTTCTCTCCATGGGAAGGGGGGGAAAGGTCTATAGTATCCTTATGCTGGTAGAATCCATATTGGTGAGAAGCTTTTACCATCTTGGAGGTTTGGCTTGGACATGTTGGATGGAGGATGCGACGTTGAGGCTTTGGTTGTATCTTTCTCTTTTCTATGTAACTCCTTTTATACAGTTAATATAATCTCTTTCCATAAATGTTGTCTCATTGATAACGTTTAGAGTTTTCCTCCTTAACTGTTAACTTAGATCAATCATATGAAATGTATGATTTCACTACTTGTTGGTTCCTATATGTTCAACAGGGTATTACAGCTTGAGATCCGACGACACTGGAGCATTGGATCAACAAAGAGAAAAGGGTTATGCAAATCGGAGGTAAGTGATCTATCTATCTGTTTGCACTTCTATTTGATCTAGGAAAGTAGGTTATGTTCTGTTGGATTTGTTCTAGATTCACTTTGAAGTAGAGAGATCACGCCTTAAGTCCTCTTTCGGTAGATTGTCCACTAACATTTTCCTAGATATCTCATCATATATCTTCAAAATCTAGGTAGGGATACCCTGGAAAAAATTGTGGTTCCAAAGAACTCCAATTTGTGGCCCCAAGGGTGTCTTTCTAGTCAGGATCTAGCTTTCAATGGAAATTGGGTCCGTGTTTGGAAAGATTGCACTCTGTCCCTCACCAAATAACATATATGAATCAAGAATGAGGTTTATTCTCTATTTTGGATATACAACTCGGTCGAGGGATCTTATACAACAAAATTAGGATATGAATCAATGTTTCAATTAGGGGATGCTATATGATGTTAGTGGTGGCAGAAAAGTTTGGAAGACTATCATTCTTCCTAAATGCACATTGTTAATATGGCTCTCTTTCCAATCGGGTCCTCACTTGGGATAGGTTGTAGAGAATGAACTGTAATGGACCTGGAATTTGTGTCCTTGGTAAGTAATCGAAAGAAACAGCATACCATTTATTCAAACATTATAGTTTCTCCAAGACTAAATTGGAAGTGATCTATCAAAAAAAGGATTTGTGGTCATATTTTTCCATTGATTCCTATTTTCTTAAGTGATGCAGCCACTCTGCTGCAAAATACCTCAAACCCATGCAATAAAAACAGGGCAACAGATTAACAAATAGTTGAACTGTAACAAACCCGTCTCACTACACAAAATTCAAGAAATATATATTAGAAAATAAAGAATCTATATTACATAACCATATTAAATATTAGAAAAGAGGTGTCATACTAGCCACATACACACAGACAATTCTAACAGGCTCGTAGGTCTCTAATCTAGCTTACTGAACATAATCACGCACCCATAATACTCTAATTAAAACTTATAGTCCACATATCAACTCACTGGACTCGATACAACAAAGATTAACTAATATCCACTAAAATACCCCCCCTTCTATCCATCTTAGTCTCTTTTTATTATTTTGGGTTCCCACCCAGAATTCCTCTAGCCAACTAAACTCAACATATCCCTACAATTTCGGATCATCCATATTGGCACTAGGAGTCCAACTGAAGTTCAGTTAAGTTCGTTTTTTAAGCTAGCAGTTAGTTCTCAATGGCTGGATGCTCGACAACATCGGCAAGATCGAATTGAATTCAAGTGGAGGTTCTATTATGAACGACATCTCTTAACAGGTGGCGCAATTGGAGGATGCTCCACAACATTCTTCCCAAGTTGAAATAAAATATGAACCTCCTAGTTCAAATGTTGTTTTCCTCCGTTTTCTCCATCGATCAAAATACAACCACAAAAACCTAAACAACAACAGTCTAGTCAACAAAAACCACTCTATTTTCATTATGATAGCATTGAGCTTCTGCATATAATCCTTCATGCATGTACTCAGATGCACCAACCAACCTTAGTTTAAACCATCTATCTTCATAAATTCATTTTTCAGGCTATCATTAGTTCTTTGCTCAGGAACATTTAACGATTCTTCCATAGCTTTTTGGTCTTCAATTGCATTAACAATTGGAACACTGCCATTTTTATCTATTACGCCTTGTTCATTGTCCTTCTTTGGAACCTTTTTTACCACATGCATGAGCTGCAAATACTCAGCTAGCTTCCCTTTTGTTGCAAATTTGTCAGATTCATTTTCATCAAAGGAACCATTTTCCTTTAAATATTCCATGCACATAGAATTTGCTCCCCCATATTTACTTTGTTGCATTGGCGTTCTATTTATCAATATTTCATCAACCCTCACTTCTTTGTAATGGTCTTCTTCCATACACCTTCCTTCGTGTTTCTTTTTAGCAATTGACCTTTGGATCCGACTATCCACTCTCAAAGTCAAATTTTCATCTCCTTGATTGCCTACAGTTGCACTTATTTCCAACTCCGAGTACCACCTTTCATTCCCAGCATCCCAGTTTGATGTCATGTCTACATATTCAACCACACTCTTTATGCATTTCTCGACCTTTTGTTCTTCCACCAATGGAAAAAAAAATTGCTCCTCCTTTGCTCCCATGTGCTCAGCAACACTGTATTATTGATCTTCAACAATGGATTCCCAAACAACATTGTAATCTTTGTTAACAGTTTCTCTATCCACTACAACTATCTCCACCTGAGGATAAATATTCTCTTCTCTCTCCTTAATCTTTACAGGAATGCAATTGGTAGCATCATTCTTCTCTTCACATTTATCTGCATGCATGTAGGTATCTACATATTCAATCCTCATCATTTTTTTGTGTGCTCTGAACAACACACACATTCTTAGTGTTTATGTATTCTTCCTCAAGTGCTTCACCTTCTTCCGAGTAGCAAAGCACTTCCACAACTGAGACCCCATTTGAAATCTCTCTTTTCAATTTGATGTTTTTCTTTTTCCTCCAAGGCCTTTATCCTCCTTCTGATCGTTTGGGTCTCTGATTTTCTCTGCAGTATTTGATTACGTTGTTTGATTAGTTTCCTGATTGCTTGTATCTCTTCCCCGATCCATTCTTTCTCTTCCTGGCTCACCCGCTTCTCCTTTTCCATTTTTAAATTTTACTCACCAATATATATTTGGATTCTCAACATATGACTCTCTTAAAGTTGTTCACCGTATATATTTCCATAGCCAAACCCACTGGTAACAATAATGCACCTCCATGCAATTTAGTACTCCTCCGAGCACACTTGGTTCTCCTCTCGAACCAACTCTTCGGCTCCTCCGACCTGACTTAGTTCTCCTCTCAAACCAACTCTTCAATTTCAACAACTAAGTCTCTAGCAGTAATCCTACAACAATGGATTCCCTTCTGGCCCATTGTGGTTTTCTCTGATACCAAAATGATGCAGTCACTCTGTTGCAAAATACCTTAGACTCCTACAAGAAAAACAAGGAAACAGACTAACAAAGAATTGAACTATAACAAACCCATCTCACTACACAAGACTCGGGAAATATATATTAGAAAATAAATAACCTAGAGTATAGAACCATATTAAATATCAAACATCAGGTGGCATACTAGCCACATACACACACAGAGAACTCTAAAAGGCTTGCAGGACACTAATGCATATCATTGAAAAAAATCACGCATCCATAATAATCTAATTAAAACTTATAGTCCACAAATCAACTCACTGGACTTGATACGACAAAGATTAACTAATATCCACTAAAAGATCCCCCCCCTTCTGTCCATCTCAACCTATTTTTATTATTTTTGGTTCCCACCCAGAATTCCTCTGGCCAACTAAACTCATCGTATCCCTACAATTTCGGATCATCCAGATTGGCACCAGGAGTCCAACTGAAGTTCAGTTAGGTTCATTTTTGAAGCTAGCCATTGGTTCCCAACGTATAGATTCTCCACAACATCGGCAAGATCGAACTGAATTCAAGTGGAGGTTCTATTATAAACGAAATCTCATAACAAGTGGTGCAATTGGTGGATGCTCCGCATCATTAAGTATCTTCAATCTAAAGACTTGAAGGAGTTTCACCCTCTGCCCCTTCTTGCCACCTAGGGGATATTGATTATAAGGAACAAAGTGTTATTGTCTGGAAAGTCCCTTTTATCTACCTCTTTAATTGGTAAAATCCAAGCCCTATTTAATCATTTCCAAAAATAGTAACAAGAATAATGGGACGCGTCAAATTCAGACTTTCAACCCTCAAGAGATATTTCCCTAGGATTGTTTTTATGGGGATTCTCAAGAGAATGGATTCAAATGTGGTTTTGGTTTTTTCTTATAATTGTCTCCAGACCATTTCTTTCAGAATGTTGGTTCAATAGGCTTGGGATCCAACAATTGGACATAATTACAGACTCTTTTTCATCTCCTCAAGTTTACCGAGGAGAAAAATATTCAGATTATCAAGTTCATGGGAAACTCTCTGTCTGTTATTAACTATATGAACAACTCAATCAATGTCCATAATCTCATTGATGATTTGAAACAAATTGCTCACAACTTCCAGTCAATCAATTTCGCTCATTTCTATCTGGAGCGTAATCATGTGGCTGACTCCCTGTTTAAAAAAGGATTAGACATGACTCTTGGATCGTGGTCAATTGAAGAACATAAGGATGGTGTCAATGTTGTTGTTAATATAAGGAAGATCTAGTGAATTTCAATATTGTTTATCTTCTATGTTTTCAAGGGTATATGATCCAGCTCTTGTCTCAGATTTTTTATTAATCTTAGTATTCGATATATATAACAGACCTTATCTATTTAATATCTAAACTAAGATGAACTCATTTTGAGATCTAGCTAAAGAATGTATTTTGTTTCTTTTGAATAGAAAATACAATTTTTTTTCTTGGAAAACAAATTCATCATTTCATATTTTGAAACAAGAGATATTCCACATGCATATATGATATCAGGGCAGAAATGGTACCAATACATTGTTTATTTACAATTCTCAAAGCTATTTACAAGAACTAGGAAAAATAACAACCCTAATCACTCTTAAATAATAACAACAAAATATACAAATTTATTAAAAATCCTACCTCGAGGAGATTTTCTGAATTTTTTTTCTGAAGTTAAATCTTGAGCTCTTTGATGATTTTTGTGTGGATTTTTTTGTTGATTTATAATTGTATCTAAGTTTCTCTCTAAGACATCAACTTCATTACTTGGATAAATTCCCCCTACATAGTTTCTTTGTCAATATATGCGTCCTTCTTTGCTTGGCATGTTTTTTGGCCTCCATAAGACAAAGCGCCAACATGTAAAAAATCATAAGTTGAGGATGTATATCCATTTAAAGATATATTAGAAAAGCATAAACTACAGTATTGCATAAATAAATTCTAAACATCCGATATAATGCAATTAAAAAGTACATTTTTTTCTCATTGAGTACATCAAAGAAGCAACTTATTAAACTCGATGAAGTTTCCATTGAGAATAGGATTTAGTAGTTGTGAATTCGAAGCAAGTCCTATATAAATCTTTTTTTCCTTTGCATAGTGCAAGGCTTCTCATTTTTGTTTTGCTCTCTAGATTCGTTTCTCTTGTGGAACATCTTTTGCATGAGTTAGGGGAAACATCTTTTACTACTTGGCTACCCTTCCCCTACGCTAGTTGTGCCCTTAACATTATATAGAGTCTTCTTTGCTTGGCCTATTCCTTGGCCTCGATAACATTGATTGCCTAGATAAGGTCATCTATCATACTACAAAAATAAATCAGAAATATATAATAGAATGCAATTAAAAAGTACACTATTTTCTCATTGACTGCATCAGATCAACAACTTATTAAACGCTATGCAATTTTAATCAAGACCAGGATTTAGCACAATAGTAAATTCAATGCATTTCCTGTATAAGTACTAGGAGACAATAGCAAAACTACATTGACAATTTTATAAGTGAAACCCACCACAAACCTTAGCAAACTAACATGTAAAACATTTTGTTAGCATTTTGTTTGACACATGACACCTACTTGTTATGTGGACAAGTGGGTTTATGACGTAAGGAGTTACAATGACTAAGGGAGAGGTGATGGAAGTTGTTCAGGCTCCCATTATAACCATGTAGTTCCATTTAAAGGGGATGCCTACATTTTTCAATAATACTTTCATGTAACTCGAGAAATTCCAATCTTAATTGAAAGGTTGTTTAACTTGAGTTATGCAAAATGAAATGATTTTGTGGTTGTACATTTGTCTAAACATGTTGTATTGAATTTGACTATTCAATTTTCATGTGTTCCATGTCATATTATTTCTTGGGTAAAAAATTGTGATACATGAATTTTAAGGGGTAGCAGTTCTTTCGATGTCATGTGTAATTGTGTAAAGAATCCAATTTAAATTCTATCATGACAACAATGGGAGCCATTTTAAGTGGGATGCTTGTCATGTGGGTTATGGGAAGGCAAGGATTTCCAAAATCCATCTTGAGAACACTATAAACCATTTCCTTGGGGGTGAGTGTTATTTAGGTTATTATAAAGTTAAGAAATTACACACATTTTTAAACATCATGCACCAGTTTTCTAAATCATTAACTCATGCATCATCATGAGAGATCCCCTCACTTAGTTTTTGTTTCCCCCTATTTGCATGGATGGTCACTTGGAGTTTTTTTTGTTTTTTTAACGATTTATGGGCATGGTTGGGACAATTGATCACTTTTAGGATAGATCTGTGCATTCTCTATAGCAATTTAGGCATTATATGTGTGTCTAGGACATCAAGAAGCAATAGTATTCCTATTTGAAGGTAGTTCTAGTCTTGCTTTGTCTTCAAACAACGTTAATAAATCTTTTTTGGAGAAAACCTATGCCTATTTTGACCCTTTGCAGTATTAAACAATCATGAAAATCACCTTTAAATAAATTTTGGGTGGAAATTTGGACAAAAGCAACATTTATGGGTAGGTATGGACTATTTCTGTTTATTTTGTGGACTCTTTCAAGCCTTAAGTTAGCAACAGTAGGCCTGGTTCTTAAATATGGGCTAATTTTGAGGATAAAACAATAGGGTTGAGATTGTTTGAGCTAATTCTAGGTATGTCTTATCCCCCTAACAACACCTAATCTCCATCCTGGACACATAAACAATGATGAAAATGATCATTCCTTATACCAGGGCGTAATTAGTGATGAAAATTATCATTCCTCATATTTGGACATAATTAGCGATGAAAAGGATCATTCCCCATATATGGGCATAATTAGGGATTTTCTGGGCCCAACACAATCCTAAAGCAGTTATTTTAGCAGTAAGGTAGCATGAACAATAGTCGCATCAATAGCGTCAAACCTCATCTCTAAGCACTAAAACAGAATACCCTAACAACACTAAAACAACGTACCCTAACAACATTATTAAGAGAAAAAATCGCATCTTGCATTCTGTAAAAGAAAAGCATGCACAAATATCCCCTATTACTTGCATCATGCAAAGCACGATCCAACCAATATAGGTCCAACAACTTTGGAATTTAGTTATTCTAATTGCAATATAGGTCCAAATTCTTTGGACTTTAGTTATTCTAATTTCAAATAGGAAATTAAGGTGCATTTTATAGCCTACTGTAAAGTATATGTGTTCTCATGTGACAACTTTGCATAAATACTCAATATAATATTTTAAAAACCAAATGGAAGTGCATTTTACAGCTGAGTGTAAGGGATATGTGTTTTCATATGACACCTTAGCGTAAATAGTCAATATAATATTTGAAAAACAAATAGAAACATCCGTACTTATAAATAAATCAAAATCTCTCTCTCTCTCTCTCTCTCTCTCTCTCTCTCTCTCTCTCTCTCTCTCTCTCTCTCTCTCTATATATATATATATATATATATATATATATATATAGTGGAAAATATTAGACAAATCAGCAACTTGAAAAAACTTGGGTAAAACCAGAAATATCAGGGGAAATAAGAGATGTTTGCAACACTGCTTTATAAATAGATGGTTTCAACTACTTTCAAGCTAGGTCGTCATGAGGCCTCCAGTGCTAATACAATTAAGGTTAAGTCAAGGCCTATGGAGATCACATAGGTTGGTGCTCTCCATTTGAATAGATTAGTATCTCAATTTTTCTTGATCCCTACATATTTAAAAGACTTTATTTTTAATTTTGGTATACTTTCGTAGTTTGGACATCAGTTAAAAGTAAAAAATTTATAATGTAATTAATTCTAGAATTCATGGTTTTAGAGTTCTTTAATGTTGAAATTGCATTTGGAGGAAGAAAGTGGCTCCTAAAAGTGATTTTGAGGAGAGAGGAGATGCCTTAAGTAATGCATTCATGTACTATACGATATACTCTATTTTTCTAGTGCCATGAACTACTTTTGCTTATATATTGGCATAAATATTCCTACCTACAATCTCTTACTACAAGTGCAAAAATGTGAAAAAAAATTAATTGCCAAATCCATAACCTATATAAAATTCATAGTTTTCATATAAAAGTATTATTTTATCCCGAAGGGTTTGATGAAGTGGTCATCATCTATACGTGAGATATATTTCTTCGGTGTAGGGGAGGTCACAAGTTCGACTCCCTTCGATTCTCTCAATGCAAGATGCCTAAAACTTAGGCATCATCTACTTTACACAAGATACCATCCTCGAAATGAGGGGAAGTGCCTAGAAGTTTCTTTGGGTGTTATATTATTATTTTCATGGCATTATCACAAACGAGTTAGAAAAATTATGGAAAAAATCATATGAGAGGCATATCTATTGTATAATGATTGTACCCATGATGCATGTAAAATATGGCTAAAGGAGAGCCAATTTCAGCTATAGCCTCCAAATGAAAGTACTTAATTAATGTCATCTTGACATAGAGTAGCACTAACCTTTACTATAAGATATACATAACATCTATGATTGATTAATGTCTTGTGACAATGTTGACTTGCAACACAGATCAAATCATAGAATAGATAACTAGAGTCATACTATTGTTTTGCAATTAACCGAAATGAGATTCAACTGTCTTTGTTAACATGTACAAACAATTTTAGTGCCATTTATTGAGTTGAATAATTTGACATTAATAAATTCAAAACAAAATACAAACTCGTGAATTTCAAGCAATGCTAGAATTTACAAAAGCATTTCAAAGTCACAAATGAAGAGTGACTGCCAAAAGTTCAACAATGTATTAGACAAATAGTAATGAGTAAACAAAGAATATATTTGCATTCTATAAAACAAGACACTACTTCAATTACCTCATTTTAAGCAATTCCATCAGCTGTTGGAGCTTACTTACTATTGTTGTTGTAGATAGCTTCCCTACATCATTAGATAGGCCACACATAGAGAATGTCAACACGGAGTATTCAAAGAAGATCTCTTAATCATTAAAACAACAATAAACAATATATGAAGAAAAAATCAACTCACAACTTATTGTTGGTTGGTTGTTTGGACTGCATCATATGAAACCCATTGTGCTTCCATACTTTGTTGTGTGGTCTCAACAACAAATGTATGTTAATTTTTCTGATTACTAGATCTGATTCTAGTTCATGATATTTTTTATACCCAGAAATTTGTTTTGAAATTATAAACGAAGATACACTGATAATTTTAATTCTAACATGGTGGAATAAAACATGAAATCAACCACACATTTGACACACTTGTTTACCCTAGAAAACCCCAAGGGAGAAAAAACATCAAGCGATGATTTTATTATGATAAAATCCTGGGTTCCTGTCCTAGGCTAATATCCCACCTAGGGAAAATACAAATCAACAAATAGCCAAGCCTTACAAACCTTAATATCGTTCCTTTGATCTTGTTGGTTGGTTGGTATTTCTCTTGCTAACCCTTTGATCCTTTCCTCATCCCCTGCCCCTCCACAATCGTATGGAATTCCTTCTCCACCCACTCAATGAGATATCACTCACTCATTCTGTGTGTGTACTCCTCTCCCTTAGGCTTCCTTTTATAACATATCAATGACCAAAACCCCAACCCTTTATCTCCAAATTGATCGATGGTTGAGATTAGATCTCAAGCCTCACTTAAGATCAACAGTTGTGACTTAATCTAAAGTTCACTTTTTTTAGTCATTTTCCAACACTAAGTTAATTAATGTGCTTTTCCTAAGTTATACTTATGAAATAGATATAAAGGTCACTTGATCTCTCAAGCAAATACCTAGAGAAGTAATTTGGACAACTTCTACATGCTAGACACTTAGCCTATGCAGAAGTATCTTTCAAAGTTGAAAACATCAAAACTCCCCCTTAGAAAGGAAGGTACTTCTACCACCCGAAGGTGGCTCTATCTTCACTATCATATCCGCTACCATGGCTTCTCTCCAATCCACTTGTTCATTTTCTCCCTATGAATAGAAAGCTATCCCTTCCATGTTGTTTGGACCCTTCTTCGAAGACTTCCCTTTGAACATGCTCCTAAAAGCCTCGTGCTCCTAAGCATCCTACATGGCCATCTTGTACCATGAATCCTTCTTGACAGACTTGGAAGGATGATTCTTCCGACTTTAACCTAAAGGTTTACTCCCTCTGAGTTTCTCAACCTTTGAAGCTACTCGCTCCTTATTCTTTTCCATAATGTTTCTTGCCATTGCTTAGCAAGCCACCCAAAAAAGACAAATTTATTTTCCCAGACCCGCTTCCCACTGCCCGGACCTGCTACTCGAACCCTCTATGGTCTTCCCAAGGATACTTCTATCCTTTTTCTACTGCCCAAGGTCTTCCTAAGATTTTGGATCATTTCCCGGGTCTTTTTTGGGGCAACCCATATTTTTATAGGCATGCCTGAATTTCCTAGGTATTCCAACAATTTCCTTGAGCTACCTTGTTTACCTAGAAATTTCCCTACCATGGAATCTATGTTGGTTGGGCCTGGATGATTGTCCTCTGCCGGTGTCTGGATACAACCTGGTGCTTATTGTCCTGCCAACAACTGGCTGCTGGCCTACCACTCTAATACCTGCAGCCTCTCTATGCCTATGCTCCCAACACAACACCATGACCCTCCACCTACATCTTCCTTCCTGCAACCTCCCACCTACTCCTTAGCCCGTGTGTTGCTACCTCCCCGCACAACTCTCCTTTGACCAATTCCTCTGCTACCAGTGGCCTTGTGCCTCATCCTGTGACCTCTATTTCTGTCTTCTGACCATCACTCTACCCACGGGATCTATCCTTCTCCCACAGCCCGCACATCCTATCTCTCTCCATGCCTTCTCATCCCCATCCACATATTCCCTCCACTTGATCTCCGCATCCCAATGTTGGATCTGCTTCCAACTTCCTCCCCCCTTTCTCCTTTGTCAACGACTACTACTTCAGTGTTGGATTCCACGTTTGCTACAACAACAAGATCGCCCGTACTGCTACTAGCAGCTTCCTCTACGTGACCACTCTTCTGCCACAACTTCCTTCTCGATGCCTGTGACTTAGCTACTCTACAACCCTGTGATATGCACCCTATGCTATCACCTACCCTCAAACCTTCTACTACCCTCCGATACATCGCTTTCTAATTCGCTACCCTCCAATCCATAGCTTTTTATCCACCGCCCTACTGCTTTCGCAACCTTCCCATGCTCACATTGGTGGCTTTTCTACCCACCTTTTCCTTCACGGATATAGATACTTCACCAATGCAATTAGATCCTCTCCTTGTTGCAATAGTCCACATAGCTATGACTACACATGATCATACGACGATTGTTGTACAATCCGTATGACAGTTGTATGTTGCTTCCCTTTTATTTATATTCGTAAACCCTGTCAAATCATGATTTCCCTTTTAGATCTAAACCCATCCTGATACCATGTTATTTCTTTTTATTATTCGATGTGATTCTCATTCACGATAATTCTTATGCCTGGAAATTCGTTTTCATTGATAATTTTAACTGCTAACGCAGTGGAATAAAACAGGAAATCAATCACACATTTGACACACTTGTTTACCCTAGAAAACCCTAATGGGGAAAAACCAACACTACAACAAAAACTAGACTTTGCAAGTGTATTTTTTTTCCCAATTGTGGTAAACAATCTAGCGCTATTCTCCATTTTCATAAAATGCATACTTTTGCCTCCATTTTTGCGTACTTTTTTACTCCAATTTTGCACCTAATTTTTTGCATCCTTTTTTGCGTCTTTTTCTGCACCCAATTTTGCATCTAGTATTGCATCCTTTTTTGTATCATTTATTACATCCTTGTTTGCACCTATTTTTGCATCCAATGTTGTGTTTGGTTTTACAAGTAGTTTTATGTCGAGTTTCACACCCAATTTTGCACCACGTTTTGTGTGCAATTATGTGTCCAATTTTGCATCTAGTGGCATCCATATTTGCATCCAAATTTGGGCCCAATGTTGCATTTAATTTTGCGTCCATTTTTACTTCTAGTGTTGTATCCCATCTTCCATTCAATTTTGTGTCCCATTTTACATATTTTTTTGCTTCCAAGTTTGCACCTAGTGTGGCATCTCATTTAACGTCTTTTTTTGCATCTAGGTTTTCACCCAGTTTTGCATTTAATGTTACATCCAGCTCTACATCTAGTGTTGTGTCCAATTTTAAGTCTAGTGTTACGTCCCATCTTGCATCCAATGTTGCATCCTGTTTACATATTTTTTTACGTCCACATTTGTGCCCAATGTTGCATCTAGTTTTGTGCCCAATATTGCACCTAGTTTTTCACTCAATTTTGCATCCAATTTTATGTTCAGTTTTGTGCCCAATTTAGTGCCCAATTTTACATCCAGTTAGGAGTCCAATTTTTAATCTATTGTTGCATCCCGTGTTGTGTCCGGTTTTGAGCCTAATATTGCATCTAGTTTGGCACCTAATTTTTCACCAAAATTTATGTCTAGTGTTGAGTCTCTTTTTGCTTCCACTTTTGTGTCTAGTAAATATATCAACAACACATGTAAATATAATCCAGAATGTAGCATGCTCATGCATAGCATCAGTAGCTAGCTAACACCACCAACGTCATCATCAAGATCATGGTCATGATCATCAAACTTTCCATCTTGCTCAACCTCATCACCATTGTCACCATCATCATCTTCACCATCGTCATCTTCTTCTTCTCCTATATATGAATCAACCTCAACATAGTTTGGCTCATCATGTGTGGGGTCATCAACTGTTGAAATATTGTAACTTCTAAGAATATTATATTTGTATTATTCTGGAGATGTTTCATTCCTCCGATGGGACTTTATTATGTATCCAGAGATGTTTATTCCTCCGATGGATTGTGGTAACCAGGTTTATTAGATCTACCATGTGGGGTTCGGCCCTGAGTTAATTTATTAAGGGTTATTAGACTCTCTTAGGAGAGGTCGGCCCCATAGGGTAAAATGTCATTCGGGAAACAAGTATAAGTAGAGGAAGATGTTCCTCACTTATCTCACTCATCCATCACTCGAAAAGTAGCACACAAGTGAGAGAGAGGTCTGCATAGGAGGTAGAGAAGGAGCTCTAGTCTTGGACTACATCTTGTATTTGGTTGATCATCTTATTAAGGAAATCTTTGCTGGGTTTTCTACCCCATGAGGGTTTCCCAGGGTAAAATCTCTATCTATCTTGTGATTGTGTTTCTTTCAGTGATCTTGCTAGTCAAATTAGTATAAAATTAACATGGATTCAGAGCTAGCCTGAATAGGACATCTTTCACAAGGTGAAAATCTCTCTCTCTCCTCCTCCGGTGAAAATTAGGGTTTCTGCAAAAGTTGGTATTTTTGGATTCTGATTGCATGGCTAGATAGCCCTCCTCAAAATTGAAGTTTTGAGCCCTGGTTTGAGGTTTTTGGTTGGGTGGAACTCCAAGAAAGTCAAACCCTAGTTTGACCAAAAGTACAGAAAACTAGAAAACCAAAGATCCAGAAAAGTTACGCACCTGTGCACCAGTAAACCAGAAAAGCTGCAAACCTGTGCACCAGAAAACCAGAAAACTAGAAATTTTGTTGCAGATCCAGAAGGTGAAAAGTCGAAGTTTCCAGAAGCAGAACACACCATATCTTCCAAGCACATCTCCTGGTAAGTGTTATTCTATCTCTTGAGAAACTTCAATCTCTTTTGACCCCTAGAGAAGATCGCTCCAAGCACTAAGCTTGAAGACAAGCTAGGGGGTATAGAAAATTTCCGGGCATGGAAATACAGAATTGGCCTCATTCTTGAAGAGAATGACCTTGCCCAGTATATCAAGGATGAGATTGCAGGACCTAGAGAATATGAAGCCAAAGAGAAGTATAGGAATGATTTGATTAGGGCAAAGAGAATCATTTCTAATTCTATTAAAGACCACTTGATTCCCCAAGTGGCATCCAAGAAGACTCCAAAGGAAATGTATGATGCTCTTTCCAGAATGTATGAGGGAAAGAACATCAATAGGAAGATGAATATGAGAGCTCAATTGAAGAGCACAAAGATGAATAAAGGAGAATCTTTTCAAGACTATTTCTCAAGGATCTCCCAACTCAAAGAACAACTAGATGCTATTGGAGATACCCTTGATGAAGATGAACTAGTCATGACTGCTCTAAATGGTCTCACTAGACCATGGGAGTCATTTATCCAAACCATGTGTGCCAGAAAAGAAAGCATGAAGTTTTATGTGGTATGGAAAGTTTGCGTCCAAGAAGAAGATAGGGTTTCTAACAGAGAAGCCCTGCTCAAAGAATATGACCAAGCCTTGGCTACACACACCAAGAGAAGAAGGAATCAATCTTACTTCAAGAAGGATACTCACAAGGAGTCTCAATCTCCACAAAGATTTCAGAAGAAAGGAAGAAGAAAACACTCTTCTTTCCAATGTTTCAATTGTCATAAAGAAGGACACATTGCTAGATATTGTCCCTCAAAGAAGAAGAAAAATCTTCACCATAAAAGATATCAAACACATCTTGCAGAAGATAATGAAGAAGAAGAAGAAGAGGAATAAAGGCCTCACAAGAAAAGATCTAGAAGAGAAGAATAAGAGGAAGAAAGGCCCCTCTTCAAGAGAAGATCTAGAAGAAATGAAGAAGAAGATGCAGAAGAGTATGTTCTGTTCTCTGCACTCTCTGGATCCATAACACCTGGAGAAGATACATGGCTTATTGATAGTGGTGCTTCAAAGCACATGACTGGACAAAATAAAACTCTTTCAAAACTAGAAGAGAAGACCTCCCCACAGAAAGTGTCATTAGGATATGACTATCAATATCCCATCAAGTTAATTGGTGAAGCAAACTACAAGCTTGATTCTGGAACCCCCATGAAGATGAAGGAAGTATTGTATGTACCAAGATTGAAGAAGAACTTGCTTTCCATCTCAGCATTAGATAAGAAAGGTTATAGGGTTGCATTCATTGATGGACAAGTATTAATGTGGTCCAAAGGTAAATCTATTAAGGATGCAACTGTCATTGGTGAAGAAGAAGGAGGTCTGTATAAGCTCAAGGGCCATCCAGAAGCTGCCCTTGTGCATGAAGCCACTAGCCCAAATGAGCTATGGCATAGGAGGCTTTCTCATATTAATTACAAGGCACTACCCTATGTAAGCAAGGTAGTTATAGGTCTGCCAGACTTAAAAATTGACCATGATGGCATATGCAAAGGTTGTGCAAAAGGAAAGAATATCAAGAACCCATTTCCAAAGAGTGAAACAACAACTAAGATTACCTTAGAGTTAATTCACTCTAATGTATGTGGACCAATGCCCTCCACATCCCTGAGTGGATATGAATACTATCTCACAATTGATGACTATTTAAGGAAGACTTGGATATACTTTCTAAAGGGAAAGAATGAAGTCTTTGGAAAGTTCAAGGAGTTCAAAGCCTTGATAGAAAATCATTCAGAAAAGAAAATCAAAATACTCAGGACAGATAATGGTGGAGAATATACTTCCAAGGACTTTGAAGATTTCTGTAAGGAAGCTGGAATCAAGAGGGAGCTAACCACTCCCTACAATCCCAACAAAATGGTGTTGCAGGAAGAAAGAAGAGAACCATCATGGAAGCTGTGAAGACAATGATACATGATCAAGACCTACCTATGTATCTATGGGCGGAAGCAGCTAGGATAGCAGTCTATGTACAAAATAGACTATCCCACGGTGCTCTTGATTTCAAGACTCCACAAGAAGTGTTTACAGGAAAGAAGCCTGAGGTAAGTCACCTCAAGATATTTGGATGTCCAGTATACATTCACATTCCAAAAGAAAAGAGGACTAAGTTAGATCCTTTTGGGAAGAAGGGAATGTTTGTTCGATATTGTGAAGCATCCAAAGCATTCAAAATTTACATCCCAGGTTTTCATCATATGGAAATAAGTAGGGATGCGACATTTGATGAAGAAGCAGCTCTCAAGAGATCTAGGAAGTGCCAATATGAAGAAGCATATGAAGAAGATGCACCTCCCAGAACTACAGAAGATGTACCCATCCCTGAAGATGTAACACCTGAAGACCATGATATGATAGAACCACAAGAACCCCCCCTTTCAAACATTTCAAGGAAAAGAAAGCCAGCATGGGAAAGAGATATTATACTAGGAGTAGAAAAGTATAGATCTCCTGAGGGCTCCACTAGAGTAAGCAAGAAATCAAAGCCATTCTCCAACTATATGGCTTTGATGTGTGATCTTGTAAATCAGGAACCTACTAGTTATGAAGAAGAAGTTCATAAGAAAGAATGGGTAGAGGCAATGACAGAAGAATACCAGTCAATAATGAAGAATGATGTTTGGGATATAGTTCCCAATCCAAAAGACAAAAGTGTGGTATCCTCCAAATGGATATACAAAATAAAGCATGATGCGGATGGTAGCATTGAAAAATATAAAGCAAGATTCTCTCAGAAAGAGGGAATTGACTATGAAGAAACATTTGCCCCAGTTGCAAGGAACACTTCCATTACAACCATCATGGCACTTGCATCCATGATGAAATGGGATCTACACCAAATGGATGTAAAGATAGCCTTCCTGAATGGTGTGATTGAGGAAGAAGTGTACATAGAACAACCATAAGGATTTGAGGTAGAAGATGGAAGAACCCATGTATGCAAACTGAAGAAGGCCTTATATGGGTTGAAGCAAGCACCCAAAGCTTGGTATGGAAGAATTGACAGTTTCTTGACAAACTTGGGCTTTACCAAAAGTAAATTTGATCCTAATATTTATCTCAAGGTTATGAATGATGAACCTGTCATATTGTTGCTATATGTGGATGATCTATTTCTGATTGGAAATGAGAAACAGATTATCGAGTGCAAGAAGAAGCTCTCATTAGAGTTTGAAATGAAAGATCTCGGATTGATGCACTACTTCCTAGGTCTGAAAGTATGGAAAGGACCAGATGGAATCTTTCTCAACCAAGGTAAGTATGTTGTGGGAATATTGAAAAGATTCGATATGTTGGAATGCAAAGCCATGGCCACTCCCATGGATTCCAACTTAAAGCTATTAGTTGATGACTCTTCAGAGTTAGTGGATGTGACTCTGTACAGACAGATTATTGGTCATTAATGTATCTGACAAATACCAGGCCAGACATATGCTTTGCGGTGAACACTCTGAGTCAGTATTTAGTAAAACCTAGATGAGTTCACTTAATTGCTGCAAAGCATGTGATGAGGTACCTAAAGGGTACGATAGATTTTGGTCTCTATTATCGTGGAGAACATGACTTCAGATTGTATGGCTACATAGATGTTGATTGGGAAGGAAGTGTATCAGACAGCAAGAGTACATCAGGTGGATGTTATTGTCTAGGATTTGCCATGATATCGTGGTTTAGCAGAAAGCAATCGAGTGTGGCTCTCAGCACAGCTGAAGCAAAATATATAGCTGCCTGCTCTGCTAGTTGAGAAGTAGTATGGCTTCGAAATTTATTATCAGGATTGTTTGACTTAGAGATGGACCCCACTGTGATTCTATGTGACAACCAGAGTTGTATCAAGATGACAGAGAATCCAGTGTTCCATGATAAGTCAAAGCACATAGAGATCTGATATTTCTATATACAAGATATGGTGCAGAAAGGAGTTATAAAGCTCGAATACGTAGGAACTGATGAACAAGTTGCAGATGTATTGACCAAACCTCTATCTCGAGTAAAGTTTGAGTATTTTCGAGACAAGCTTGGTGTAGTTCAGAAGGACCCTCCTCGAAAGGGGGAGTGACATGGTTGATAAATATATCTGTGTATACTTGTATTGATGAGGATACCTGTATTGATTATATGTATACTTGTATTTATGAGGATACTTGTATTTATGATGTGTATACTTGTATTGGTATGGATACTTGTATTGATGAGGATTGTATCATCCTTGGACTTTAGTCCTAAACTGAGCCCGAGATAGATGTCACCGAGAGTGAGGATTGTATCATCCTTAAACTTTAGTCCTAAATTGAGTCGCAGACAGATGTCACCCAGAGTGAGGATTGTATCATCCTTGGACTTTTGTCCTAAACTGAGCCGTAGACAGATGTCACTGAGAGTGAGGATTGTATCATCCTTGGAATTTAGTCCTAAACTGAGCCACAGACAGATGTCACCGAGAGTGAGGATTGTATCATCCTTGGACTTTAGTCCTAAACTGAGCCGCAAACAGATGTCACCGAGAGTGAGGATTGTATCATCCTTGGAATTTAGTCCTAAACTGAGCCGCAGACAGATGTCACTGAGAGTGAGGATTGTATCATCCTTGGACTTTAGTCCTAAACTGAGCCGCAAACAGATGTCACTGAGAGTGAGGATTGTATCATCCTTGGACTTTAGTCCTAAACTGAGCCACAGACAAATGTCACCGAGAGTGGGGATTGTATCATCCTTGGACTTTAGTCCTAAACTGATCCGCAGACAGATGTCTCCGAGAGTGAGGGGATTGTATCATCCCCGGACTTCAGTCCCTGAATTGATCCGTAGACATATGTCTCCGAGAAGTGGTCCTTAGACTTTGTCTAAGTTGACGAGTGGACTGCATTGTCCCTAGACATGATATGGTGTCTTAAATAGATCATGTGTGTTGCAGGGTATGCTGTTGTTGATCGAGAGGATCCAATTGATGACGATGCTGATGATCGTGTGATGACGATGTTGATGATTGTATGATGATGATGTTGATGATTGTGTGATGACGATGCTGATGATCGTGTGATGATGATGCTGATGATCATGTGATGACGATGCTGACAATCATGTGATGACGATGCTGATGATCGTGCGATGACAATAATAATGTTGATGTTGTTGTAGTTGTTCGAGTGCTACAGAAGATGAAGACTCAGTACTAAAGATGTTGATATTCTAGTATTAAAGATGTTCCAGTAACTGCTTGAGTTGCTGATGATGTTGAGAAAGCTTCCAATGATTTATAGATGTATCATGTATCATGTAGTCGATGACTCGTTGCTCCTGTAGATGTTGTTATAATATCCTTCTCATTAAGGGGGAGTGTTGAAATATTGTAACTTCTAAGAATATTATATTTGTATTATTCCAGAGATGTTTCATTCCTCCGATGGGACTTTATTATGTATCCGAAGATTTTTAATCCTCCGATGGATTGTGGTAACCAGGGTTATTAGATCTACCATGTGGGGGTCGGCCCTGAGTTAATTTATTAAGTTTTATTAAACTCTCTCAGGAGAGGTCGGCCCCATAGGGTAAAAAGTCAGTCGGGAAACAAGTATAAGTAGAGGGAGATGTTCCTCACTTATCTCACTCATCCATCACTCGGAAATTAGCGCACAAGTGAGAGAGAGGTCTACATATGAGGTAGAGAAGGAGCTCTAGTCTTGGACTACATCTTGTATTTGGTTGATCATCTTATTGAGGAAAGATTTGCTGGTTTTTCTACCCCATGAGGGTTTCCCAGGGTAAAATCTCTGTCTATCTTGTGATTGTGTTTCTTTTAGTGATATTGCTAGTCAAATTAGTGTAAACTTAACATCAACTGCCGTGATCTGAAAAAATTTCAATATTAGATGTTAGTATTAATTTCATACTACAATGCATATTTCTATTATATTTGTAATATTAACTCATACCAAAGTAAAATACAATTGCAGTTAATTTGTGCGTGCACGCTAATATGACTACAAAAGGAAGTGCAAAAAATAGAAATAAATGACAATTTTATTAAAATATATAAACAAATTAACAAGTTTAAGAAGTATGAAATGCCAATAACGATATTGATCTTCTCATTACTTTTATGATTTTAAGATGAATACTAAAGTGATAGATTTGTCCTAGCTGTCAAACATGGCTTGCCACTTCAACCATCAAGCTTTCCTACACTTAGCAAATCATGACAAGAAATGAAGGTTTGATATAAGAATTTGAGGTAATTGAATTTTAATACATTTGTTTTTTTCAAAACCTAGGAAATCCAACAAGATAACTTAATTTGCTCTTTCTTTCTCATGAAATTACGAATTGGTTCTTATTACCTCTATACTACACTTATATCTTATGCATGTCCTATACTTACCATATCCCATGGAAATATTTTACAACAATACAAAACAAACCACTCCAAGGGATATTAACCATCAATCCAAAAAAATATAGTTATTCATACACCACTTGAAGACATGGATAATAAAAAATTACAATATTGTCAATTGTAAAGAAATGGATGCTTAAAAAAGGACCAACATTAGTAATGGGGAGACCCATCTTTAGAGAATTTTAGGTAACACATGTCATTAGTGAGGAAGGATCCGGGCTAATGTCATCAAATCCCTACCATCAGACAAACATTCAAAAAGCTCATTTCACAGTTGACTAACCAATGTTCAAAAATTCCAAACACTTCACAACCACAACATTCACATTTGACAAAAAACACCAGAATCAACATCTTGCTAAATCAAATCCTACAGTCAATGTTGTATTCTTGTATTATGTATGCAATTTTCCAATATAACAAAAGCAATAATATAAAAACTTACCAAAAGATCAACTATCAAAGTTGGCATAGTTTGTACATGTGCAGTTTTCAAATGGACAGTAATTCATTGAGAGGTCGAGATTCAATATTTCAAGGAAGAATAATACAAGGTCAAACAACCAGTAGACATATTTGTTCCTACGGAAAAGAAAATATGTTAGCATGCTAACAGGTTGAGCATTTCTAATTAGTTTTAGCTATGGCAATGTTCTTTAGAACAATGCTAGGTATGGGTATTGATCTCTCCCCAAGTCATCCATATTTCCATATGGAGATGAGAAACATATTATACATGGTTTCCAAGAAAAACAGGTGAGGTCTCATCCCTTTCACTATCAATTTTAGGGTGTACAATAAAATTCTTTTAAGTTGTACAGTGCACTATGCTTACGTTTGGATGTTCTCTTCAAATTTAAAGCAAGCAAGGCACATTTATTTTGTCCCTCATGAGAGAATGTCATTGTACTCCATCTAGAACAACAATCAAGCTAGCATACCCAACTTTAAGCTCAAGCTTAAATGTGGATAACAACTCCAGAAGGGTATGAATAGCATTGTACTCGATCATTTATTTTGTCCCTCATGAGATAATGCCATTGTACTCCATCTAGAACAACAATCAACCTAGCATATCCAACCTTAAGCTCAAGCATAAATGTGGATAATATCTCCAAGATGGTATAATAACAATATGTATGTATATTTTCACCAATGTTATCGAGAGTTTTCCTAGTTCCATGTCAGTAGGTACCCGGTTACAATCCCCGTGGGTGAGGTGCACTATTCTATTCCAATCGCATTACTAGGGATGACATCCACAAATGTGGGGAAACATCCCTTGGATTTCCCTATAAGGTTTTCCTTAGAAAAAAATATGTCTAAGTGGCCAATAACTGCCACCGATATTGTCATTCAATGCTACCTGACTGGCAGTTGTGGAACAAAAAGATTGTCACAAATGCAACATGAAAATGTAGAACCGTTATGGGAGAAATATATCCTTAGATAGAACACCCAATCCTTAATTATACATTCTCATTGAAAACCCTAAAGGCTAAGAGGATTATAAATTTTCACAAAACATAACCTTTACTTAGGATCCTTTTCAGTGAATTGCTTCTAGGATATGGCTACCTTCAGGAAGACTGGGAATCTTCCTCCTTGTAAGAAACATACCTATTTATTCCAAGAATTGTTTATGCTTAGTCCCTTTCAGTGTAGCCTATTATAGTTTATGATGCATTTTGAACATTTCTACAGCTAGCTTGCAAAAAATTAGGGACATGTTTAACTTGATTAATATTTGGTATTGAATAAGGAAATAATTGACCTCCCTAATGAAACTCTTCAGTAGGACTTTTCCTTTAAGCAAAGGAAAAATGAAAACATGAACATGAAGGCATGTTGTCAACCCATAGGGGAAACGTTTCACAAAGCTTCACAAAAGAAATATCTAAGGAATCAAGGATATTTATGTAATACCTAGGAATGAGGGGTGGGGACATGTCAGGATAATAGTAGAGAATAGGAAATAGGTAGGTTGATAGGCAAGGAGTGTGTTGGGCACTATTTTGACCCCTTTTTTCCTCTTAGATAACCTTCATTTCCTTTATAAAATTTCCATTTTGAGTAGAAAGCTTTAAAGATCATCCATAAACCTTGGTCAAAGAGGTATAATGTCATCTGCTTATTAATAAATTGAGTTTTGTGATTTTTAGGCATTTTAACTAGGATTTTTACTAAAATTACGGGATGTACTAACTTCCCGTATTACTTCCAAAGTTGAGTAATTGCAGGACAGTTAGGAGGGAAACAGAAGATCAGGAATGGATCCTTAATGTCCACAGATGGATGAACATCCAACAGTCAGGAGAAGTGGCCTATGCAGATGTCGAGTCAAGCAGAGCTAAATGTGGCCACCTGTTCTGCGTTCAACACAAAAGAAGGAGCAATGCTGATTTTGTGGAACCCCACGATTTTGAAGATGATCTCGACTAGCTGTTAGCATTAATTAGATGTAGGGTTATAGTAATTTCAGTTTGATTTAGAATTGGTATAAATCATTTGCAAAACAATGAGATAGGGGATCACGATTTTAAAAGAGGAATGCATTACATTTGAGCTTCCGGAAACTGCGTGGTATCTCCTGTAAAATGATTCTGTGAATGAATACGAAGCTTTAAGTTCTGTGAAGTCGTTTTATGTGTGTTGAGCAAGGCGTTGGAGGGCCCCCATCGTTAAACTCTACACACTTACCTGTTGCTGGTTGATCGATTGGGTATGCATTTGAATGTAATTTCCAGTTTATGAATCAGAATATAATTTCCAGTTTATAGATCATAGAACAAGTACAGTCAAGTTTTAATTGAATCCATTGATGCTCTGTTCTTTTTATGTATGGTTTGAATTACAAATTCTGTCACTGTACATCACTGCAGTATTGGATAAACGCTGTTCTTCACTGATTAACTGTTATGAATATTGAATTGTTCAGACTACGATTTCTGTGAATTGTCCATTGCTGGTATTCGATACTGAAATGATAGAAAGACATTTACAAATTATGAGCACTGTCTTGTAAAAGAAATTAATTGGTAATTGACTTTCAGTGATAATAGAATCTTGCAGTTTAAATCTTAGGGTTTATAGGATTGTTATTTAATTTTTACTTCAATCTTCATGTTTTCACAAATCAATCATTGCAGGCTTAAAAATGAAACAATGAAATCACCCTTGTAAGAGGATTTTGTCTCTATGAGCTGCAGTACATCAGTTCCTATTAGTAGATTTAATTACAAACAGCTAAATTCTGAATAAGTCTAGCTTCTTTGTCCTAAAACTTGGATGTGTCTCGAAGTTCACAAACCTGGATTGATATTAAATTTAAGTTCTGATTAACACCGATAGATCAGAGCCCAACATTTTGGCGCCGTTGCCGGGGAGGCACTGTAGAAGTAGACTTAGGGACTTTAGTTTCTGATAAAAACAAAACTTTTCAAACAAAAACACAGATTAGATTTCACTTTTATGTTTAGATTAAGAGACGAGAAAGGAAGATTTATTAAAAACCCCCCAAAAACAGAAATAACAGGAGATTCTCTTCCAAAGGAGTTCATTTCAACAGTTGGTAAATTCAAAATGTCTGAGGAAGAAACATCAAAAGGTCCAACTGCAGAACAGAGAAGGGAATATGAGAGGATGTTAGAGATGGAAAACCAACGTAGACAAGAGAGAAGGGAAGAAGAAAGGAGGGAAGAAGAAAGAAGACATATGAGGGATGAAGGAACAACAGAAGATCAGGAGGCCACCTTTAAATTTCCTATCTTAGACACTAGTGTTATCCTAGGGGAAGAGGTGAAAATGAAGAATATTCCACCCTCTGTCTTACCAAACTTTTATGGCATGACCTCTGAGGACCCTGACTCTTTCCTATTCGAATTTGACATCTTGTGTCGAACCTATGGATATACTGATGATACCCATAAGCTTCGTCTTTTCCCTGCTACTCTTAAAGCAGCTGCCTTGAAGTGGTTCATGGGCTTAGGAGAACACTCTATCACTAGCTGGGATGACATGAGGAAAATCTTTCTTCGAAAATATCAAGCATATTGCAGATCAAAAGGGTTGAAAGATGATATTTTTGGCATGACTCAACAGGAAGATGAGAGTTTGGAGGAATATCTAGAAAGGTTCTCATACAATTTACAGAAATCTAAATACAATTCCTTAACACCTGAAATGATTAGAACAATATTTCTGAAAGGAATAAGAGAAGAATATTTGGACATTTTAAATGTTATGGGAAAAGGTGACATTTCTTACCTTCCTTTTGATGAGATACAGGACTTGTGTCGGAAGTATTCCAGAGGAAAGGCTCGAACTGGGAAAAGAGATAGCAATACCAAAGCAACTAAATCTGCAAACAGTGGTATTTCTAGGGCTGAGCTTGGGAATCTGCTAGAAGATTTCAAGACTGATTTGTTAAGCACCTTAGGCACACAAGTTGAGGCAACAAAAACCAAGAAGAGGCAAGAGCAACAGGACCAACAAGATCAGGCATTATCTATTTTTTGTCCTAAATGTCGAAAAAAACACCCACTGAGAGAGTGTCCTTTAAATACTGTTGAAATTTGTGGCTTATGCACTTTTAATCACAAAACTGATGATTGCCCTAGATTGAAGGAACTGCAGGCAGTACGACTGGAGGAAAATCACAACATGGAGTCTCTTTACTTCATGGGACAAAGGAGACCTTGGCAGCCACGATTCTCAGGTATGTCTCAAGATCCCATGCAGCAATTTAATACAAATTATCAGACTCCAGTTCAGAATTCATGGAATGCACCCATGCCTTGGCAAACTTGGTCTCCTCCATTAACCCAATCTGCTCCAAATTGGAGAGGTTATGCCCATGGTAATCAAACATATCAGCAGGCTTATTTGCAGCCATACCAACAACCATCAGCCTATCCCCAATACCAGCAGCAACAAGTCCAAACTCCTTATCAAGCTCCACCTTTTCAAACTCCATCTTTTCAACAGCCCAATAATATGGCTCCTCAATTGAGTACACCACATCAACAACTTCAGCTGCCATCTAATCAACCTCCACCAAGGCCTACACAACTGCCAGCTCAGCCAATGCCCAATCCAAATAATAAAACTGACAGACCCATGTATAATGTTGATGATGGGACAGTGCTTCCCTACTCCATTCTTCCACTGCAAAATATCAATTTGAGATCTGGAAAAACCTTAGAAAAACAGTCTCCTGTTATCTTAGAAGAACCACCAGAAAAAGACAAAACTCCAAAAAAATTGAATATAGAAAAATCTCAGTCAGAAAATCACAGTCAACGAGGAAACATAATAACATCTTATCCACCTCCTTTTCCTGAGAGGTTAGTCAAAGAGAAATCTTCAATTTCCTTACCTGACTTCGATATTCTGAATGAGTTAACCAATGTATATGTTAAAATTCCTTTACTGCAGGCTCTAAAAGATATCCCTATTTACACTAAAGCAGTTAAAGAACTCTGTCTTAACAAAAGAAGAAAAGACCCATTAAAAATTCATGTGGTAGGCAATCTAGCAGGGTTGATGTCCAACACCGTTTTCATTGAGAAATATGTAGATCCTGGAATTCCAATGGTTACAATTACCATCAATAATTTTTCCATTCCAAAAACATTGATCGATTTAGGTGCTGCCATTAATGTCATGACCCTGGAGACAATGAATTACCTTCACTTGACAAATCTCAGACCCACCACAACTGTTTTAGAATTGGCTGATAGGTCTAAGATTACACCTGAGGGAGTCTTAGAAGATATTATTGTTTCTCTAGACTCCTGGCAATATCCTGTCGATTTTATAGTCCTACAACCAAAATCCAACTTAGGAGGTCACCCATTGATCCTTGGCAGGCCCTGGCTGGCAACAGCAGATGCTTTCATAGGATGTCGATCAGGAAGCATGCTTATTTCGCATGGGACAGAGAGGAAACAGATTGCCCTCTACCCTTCTGCCCAACGACCTTCCACAATCGATCAGTTGTCATGGATTAGTGAAACCAAGGAACAAGAAGAAGATATAATTCAGCCTGTTTTAAGTATAAATCAGTACTTCGATTTCCAAGAAGATAATCATGAAGATCTAATGGATCATTTTATTGCTGAACCTGATATTTCTACAAACTTAAGAGAATTGGAATATGCTGTAGCAGAACAAGTCATGGGTCATAATTTCCAGGAAAATTGCAATGTTCATTCCTTAGCATTGGCATTTGATGACATTTTTAATGTTCATTCTATAACTGACATTCACAGTAAAACTGTAGAAATCAGTCCAGGAAAAACTTTGAACATAGGTGCACATCTTACCACATTACAGGAAGAACAGTTGACCACTTTGCTGAAGCAATATTCCCATGCATTTGCCTGGGAGTATACTGATATGCCAGGCATTCATCCTGAGACATGCACACACCATATTTACCTAGATGATACAATAAGACCCTTGAGACAGCCACAACGCAGAATGAATCCTATGCTAAAGGAAATAGTCAAAGATGAGTTACAGAAGTTGTTAAAAGTGGGATTTATTTATCCCATTTCCGACAGCCAATGGGTTTCACCCTTGGTTGTTGTTCCTAAAAAAAATGGTAAATGGCGAATATGCATCGATTACAGGGAATTGAATAAGGCCACTTTGAAAGATTATTTCCCACTGCCTTTTATTGATCAAGTATTGGATGCTTTAGCTGGAAAGGAATATTTTTCATTTTTAGATGGCTTCAGTGGTTATAATCAGATTAGTATTGCAACCAAAGACCAAGACAAGACCACCTTTACATGTCCCTGGGGTACCTATGCCTACAAAGTTTTACCTTTTGGCTTATGTAATGCCCCAGCTACCTTTCAGCGAGCTGTTTTAGCCATTTTTGCAGATCTGATTCATGAGTGTGTTGAGGTTTACATGGATGACTTTTCTGTATACGGACATACCTTTGAAGATTCCTTAGCAAACTTAGAGAAAATTCTGAAAAGGTGTGTTGAATCCAATCTTTCCCTGAGTAACGAAAAGTGTTTCATGATGATGACTGAAGGGATAGTTTTAGGACACCATGTTTCTTCATCTGGAATAAAAGTAGATCCTGCCAAAATTCAAGTCCTTAAAAATATGTCTGAACCCACAACTCAAACAGATGTCAGAAGCTTTTTAGGGTATGCAGGCTATTATCGTCGATTCATTGCAAATTTTAGTAAGATAGCCCTGCCATTGTTTAAATTGCTTTCAAAGGACGTGTGTTTTACTTGGGATATTGATTGTAAATCTGCATTTCAGACACTTAAGGAAAAGCTCTCCACTGCTCCCATTTTAAGGGGACCCAATTGGACATTGCCTTTCCATATTTCCACTGATGCATCTGCTACTGCAATAGGAGCCTCATTGGGCCAGAAAGAACATACTTTGACTTATGCTATCTATTTCATTAGTAAAAATCTAGCACCTGCAGAGCTTAATTATACAGTCACTGAAAAAGAGATGTTAGCAGTGGTCCATGCTGTTAACAAATTCCGTCATTATATCACTGGCTACGAAGTTTTTGTTCATACCGATCATTCAGCTTTACGCTATTTAATGAATAAATCTATCACTAATGGTCGGATTACTAGATGGCTGTTATTACTGCAGGAGTTCAATATTACTGTTTTAGATAGGCCAGGACGAGAAAATCAAGTAGCAGATTTCTTATCTCGCTTACACAATACTGGTGAGGTTGTTCCGGTTTTAGATAGTTTTCCTGATGAGCATCTATTTGCAATTTCTGTTATCACTCCTTGGTATGCTGACATTGCCAATTATTTGTCCTCAGGCCAACTACCACCATCAATGACCTCTAAGGAAAAAAAGAGGATTATCAAGCAGAGTGCTAGGCATATCTGGATCAATGGAGATCTCTTTTATACCGGATATGACTTAATCATCAGAAGATGTGTCCGCCAGGATGAAATCTTGGATATTTTGAAGGCATGCCATGATGAACCATGCGGTGGCCATTTTGCTGACAAAAGAACAGCATATAAAATACTCAACTTGGGGTATTATTGGCCTTCCATTTTTAAAGATGCAAAAAGGTATGTCAGAAGTTGTGACACTTGTCAACGAATGGGACGCCCAGTCCGCTCAGATGAAATGCCACTCCAACCACAGATTCTCATTGAACCCTTTGAAAAGTGGGCCCTTGACTTCATTGGTCCCATCCATCCACCATCACACGGACAGAAATACATTCTGGTCTGCAGAGACTATGTTACTAAATGGGTAGAGGCCAAGCCTTTACCAAGAGCTACGGAGCAAACTGTGGTAAATTTTCTGTTTGAAGAGATTTTTGTTAGATTTGGGGTGCCTCGGGAAATTGTGACTGATCAAGGTACCCAATTTACTTCCAAATTAGTGCAAGAGATAGCAGAAAAATATAAGATCAAGCACAGGAAGTCCACTCCTTACCATCCACAAGCCAATGGCCAAGTGGAATCCACAAATAAAACCCTAGAAGGCATCATCACTAAGACTGTTCAGATGCATAGGAAGGACTGGTCAGCAAAGCTTACTGAAGCTTTATGGGCATATAGGATCACTTGGAAGAATAGTACTGGGTTTTCTCCTTATCAACTGGTTTATGGTAAGCAAGTCCTCCTTCCCATTGAGTTTCAGGTTCATACTTTCAAGTTAGCAGCAGATTTGGGCATAGACCTTTCAGAAGCTCAACAAGAAAGGATACTTCAGCTGAATCAGCTGGATGAGATGAGGCAAGCTGCCATCGAACACAATATTCTGATACAACAGCAGAGAGCTCAATGGCATGACAAATTTATCAAAAAGAAGCAATTCCACATTGGTGACTGGGCACTGATGTTTGACTCCAAGTTTAAGGACTTCAAAGCCAAATTTACTACTCATTGGCTTGGTCCATATGAGATTGTCGATGTCTATGATAATGGTGCAGTAAAACTTCAAACCATAGATGATGAAGCACATAATTTTGTGGTCAATGGCCACCGGCTCAAGCTGTACCACAAACCTATCAACATGGCAGATTTTGTTCAACAAATTTCACAGCAACAGGACTTACAAGTGCTGGATAAACACCTCAGTGTTTTTCCTTCACCTGCTCCTTAGCTGTTCTGATACAGTTAGCCAATAAAAACAAACGAACAAAAATTCAAAAAAAAATATATAAAAAAAAAGGCAGTTTAGTTGTGAAAACCAGTTCGCTGGCACAATATAAACTGGAATTTTCTGTGGAAAACCAGGCTTGCCTGGCCATTGAAAATTCCCAAAAAAAAAAAAAAAAAATCTTCTTTTTCTATTTTTCCTGTTTTGTTTTCCAAATCATGCATATCTTGTTTGACTTGAGGACAAGTCAAAAATTAGGCCTGTGAGGGGGATAAACTGTCATTCTTCTTTAGAACCCTCCGAGTCTTTTTCAAGCAAAAGATTGCAATTTTATCAGCAGAAGGGACCTGATTACTAGCAATTTTTATCAGCAGAAGGGACCTGACTTGTGATAAGATAGAAGAGATATATGAAGAGATCCGACATTCAGTGACAATAAAGGAAATAGAGACAGCAGCAGAAAACAGCAGATGGATGATCAGAATACAAGCCAATTTTCACACTGACAGCAAGCTCATCAAGGGAACATCAAACAAGTCTGTAAGAATTCATGGTTTTTATGCTTAAAAAGTTTCAAAATTCTTTTGTTCTTAAGTGATGACATCTTACAAATTGACTGTCTATTATTGCCATCATTTTGATAAATCTCTACCAAGCTTCTTATTTTTCATTCATCTCTGCCATTACCTCACTAAGTCTTTGTCAGCACTTCATTTTTATCTCTGTCAATACTTCATTTTCCACCTTAGGGGTCAGAATGGTTGTCAGAATCAAGCCCAAGAGAAATGTTAAAAACTGCATCCTACAGGATATCAATTGCACTCTACAGGATACAAGCTGCATTCTTGAACAGAGTTTTCTTCTTGGTTTAAAGACAAACAGGGTCTCCTTCTTTGCAAAAAGTGAATGATGACATGAAGGAATTAAACAAAGATTTCCTTGTATATGAATTTAGTGCATCAGGCATTAAAAATAATACACAGAATTAAGGGAAACAATGGTCATATTCTCAGCACATTTTCTTTTCTGGAAAAGAAGGTTCATAAAAGAAAAAAAATGTATATATAGCCTGTTTAAATTAAACATTAGAACCAAGGCATTTTATGTTTTATATTAAACGATGGGCAATATTAAAATATTTACCCAAAAACCTTACCTTCCTCGTTTTTGAAATGACATGTTATGTAATGATGGAGGGAAACGTGGAATGATACCCACGACAGACATAGAATGATGCCCACGACAGCACTTGAAAAATTGATTCCTGTGTTATTCAAGTCTAAAACACGATTCATTCATTCCATTTGAAGCCGAGTCAGTTGTTTTGGAAAATCGATTTCTGTAATATCACAATTTGGTCGTTTTCTGGAGGCCAAGCCCATATTTTTTGTTGGTATATGAAATCGATTGAAGGTAATTGCCAGGAGGAAGGATTGTGAGCCACAGGAAATTTGAATATATAGTTTTGCTGAAGATAATTGTCAGTGGAATGAGGCCGTAAAATCACAGAGACACCATTTGTTGAAGGTTACGCGCAGGAGAGAAGACGGCCAGCAAAAGAAGAAGCTGTGGATACCCTAATCTCTGTGAAAATTATACAGGAAGAGGAAAATTGGTTACATCAGGGAAGAGGTAAGCTTAAACCCCTGTCATTGCTGATACTCCGTTCTATGCTAGCAAACACTTACAATTTCAGGATATTATTAAGGGGGTAGGAAGACAAAGGCAGTGAAAAATAAAAGATTCCTGTTTTCCAATTTTGTTTTTTTTTAAAAATGACATCTCGATTGGAACCCGAGGTATTCGAGCCTGCAGATGTCCATGAAAAATGTCTAGAAATTTTAAGGAGAAATCATGGATTCCTTTCTTTGAAAAATTCGATGGGCACAATGACAATGTGAGCTTAGCCTTTGCTGGCTCGTTTGATGGAGAAAAGGCTACAGTGGGTAATTTAAACTTCAGGCTGTCTGAAGATGTTTTGGGCACAAGTCACTGGTCTGCCACAGCAGGGAGAAAGGTTCTTCAAAACCAAGCAATTCAAAGAAAAATCTTGGGTGCCCTTTCTGTGCAGATCTAGAGCAGGATCAGTCAATTGGAAGAAAGGCATACCAAGGAGCTGGTTGGTACATCCTTGGGATGAAATGGTATACATTATACAAAGATTCATCACCTGTGAGGGGAGATTCAGTATCGTTTACCTTTACCATATCAAACTATTGCAGCACTTGACAGGTGAATGTGAGATAAATATGCCCTTCTTCCTATTGCAGAGTCTAACCAAAATGGCCAAAGCTGTTCAGAAGCGTGAAAAAGACAAATTGATAAGTCTTTTCCACTGTGGACTTATCAAAATTATCATTCGACATGAGCTAAGGAAGCAGAATTTGACATGGATAGAATTTATAGTCCAAAATCAATTTGAGGAACAGGATGAAGTGCAAGAAGAGGTTCTAAAAGAGGAGAAATTGCATGAAGAGGTTCCAAAAGAGGAGGAATTGCAAATGGTAACATGCCCTGAGGCAACAAGCTCAAAACTGCCTCAGGATAAAAAGAAGAAAGAAGAAGTATTGCTCATTCTTGATGATGAAGACAGCCCTGAAGCGACAAGTTCAAAACCTCCTCAAAGGAGGATACGAACTAGGAGTGCAGTAAAGGAAGATAAACAAATTCAAAATCAGGAACAAATCTTCACTACCTACCAGAAGAAGCCAAGGAAGAAGCAGGTTTATACCCAGCCAGCATCAGAGGATGAAGAACACCCACAAACTGTGGAAAGACAAGAAGAAAACTTAGCAGATGAAATAGAACAGGGAACCCTAGATACTGATGAGATAATGAGACAAACAAAGAAAATAAATCTTTTCTTAGATCAGCAGGAGAGGGAGAGGGAGAAAGAGAAGCAGTCAAGACAGGGAGTATTAAAAGACTTAGCTTCTCCTTCCTCAGAGCCACAGATTGTGCATGAAGAAAAGAAAAAGGGTTCAGAACAGGGAAGTGACAGTTTAGGAGCAGACACCAGTTCTATTAAGCCTTCAATGAAGAAGAAGACTTCTAAGAAGAATAAAGAGATCAGGAAACTGAAACTTGAAATCAAGGAGTTAGAACTCAAAAATGAGAAATTAAAAAAGGACAATAGGAAGCTGAGAATTCAGAGGTCACATATTTCTAAGACCGCATCCAGATGGTATAAGCAGAAGAAGAATTACAAAGCTAAGTATGAGAGGCTAAAGGTTCTCTATGCATATCCAACATCAACATATGCATCGTCTCAGTAGGAGATCAGAAGCAGGAAAGCCAGCAACAAAATTTTGGTTTCAACACAAGGTCAAAGTTTTTGGCATGAGGACATGCAACAGTTTCCTCTTGGGGGAGATGTTGGGCACTATTTTGACCCCTTTTTTCCTCTTAGATAACCTTCATTTCCTTTATAAAATTTCCATTTTGAGTAGAAATCTTTAAAGATCATCCATAAACCTTGGTCAAAGAGGTATAATGTCATCTGCTTATTAATAAATTGAGTTTTGTGATTTTTAGGCATTTTAACTAGGATTTTTACTAAAATTACGGGATGTACTAACTTCCCGTATTACTTCCAAAGTTGAGTAATTGCAGGACAGTTAGGAGGGAAACAGAAGATCAGGAATGGATCCTTAATGTCCACAGATGGATGAACATCCAACAGTCAGGAGAAGTGGCCTATGCAGATGTCGAGTCAAGCAGAGCTAAATGTGGCCACCTGTTCTGCGTTCAACACAAAAGAAGGAGCAATGCTGATTTTGTGGAACCCCACGATTTTGAAGATGATCTCGACTAGCTGTTAGCATTAATTAGATGTAGGGTTATAGTAATTTCAGTTTGATTTAGAATTGGTATAAATCATTTGCAAAACAATGAGATAGGGGATCACGATTTTAAAAGAGGAATGCATTACATTTGAGCTTCCGGAAACTGCGTGGTATCTCCTGTAAAATGATTCTATGAATGAATACGAAGCTTTAAGTTCTGTGAAGTCATTTTATGTGTGTTGAGCAAGGCGTTGGAGGGCCCCCATCGTTAAACTCTACACACTTACCTGTTGCTGGTTGATCGATTGGGTATGCATTTGAATGTAATTTCCAGTTTATGAATCAGAATATAATTTCCAGTTTATAGATCATAGAACAAGTACAGTCAAGTTTTAATTGAATCCATTGATGCTCTGTTCTTTTTATGTATGGTTTGAATTACAAATTCTGTCACTGTACATCACCTGCAGTATTGGATAAACGATGTTCTTCACTGATTAACTGTTATGAATATTGAATTGTTCAGACTACGATTTCTGTGAATTGTCCATTGCTGGTATTCGATACTGAAATGATAGAAAGACATTTACAAATTATGAGCACTGTCTTGTAAAAGAAATTAATTGGTAATTGACTTTCAGTGATAATAGAATCTTGCAGTTTAAATCTTAGGGTTTATAGGATTGTTATTTAATTTTTACTTCAATCTTCATGTTTTCACAAATCAATCATTGCAGGCTTAAAAATGAAACAATGAAATCACCCTTGTAAGAGGATTTTGTCTCTATGAGCTGCAGTACATCAGTTCCTATTAGTAGATTTAATTACAAACAGCTAAATTCTGAATAAGTCTAGCTTCTCTGTCCTAAAACTTGGATGTGTCTCGAAGTTCACAAACCTGGATTGATATTAAATTTAAGTTCTGATTAACACCGATAGATCAGAGCCCAACAGAGTGCATTTAATGATTTTTTTGTAATAACTCCAAATATTTTTTAGTGGCCAGCTAGCTGCTAAACACTTCAATTTGCACTGATATTGCATAATAAACATGCCAGTAAAAAGTTGTTTTCCAAACATAACACTAAAATATATTACCTATCCAAGGAAAACACCAATGGTTTTAAGGTCTTCAAACCTATAGAATTAGTAATCATTGCTTTATGTGCAAAAGACAACTTAGTAAAGTGAAAATCTTATGTTCAATCTGAATGGTAAACAGTGTACAAACAAAACTATTGTAAAACTGATGTGTCAAAGAAACTTACAAAAACATCCTCAGAAATATCAATTAGCTAATAATCAGTACGACTAACATGGGGGACTTGCAAAATAAGAAAAAAAGAGCAATTACTAGTCTATCCCCATCAACCAGTTCATAGCGATTATAGTAAATTTACCTAATTCATACAAGTGGAGGCCAAATATATTATGTATATTTACCCCCAGGAAAACCTTTCTGGCACAAAGGTGGAGATGTAGTGATATATTTTTGCACAAATACATGTCTATAAATGTGGCTATTAGCCTAAAAGATAAAGGGCACCATCTTCCAAATGCATATATCAACCTAGTAATGCAAGCTCAAAAACACAAACTATAGGAATATAACCAGTGACATCAACATATCTAGTTGTCATGTTTGCCACTAAAAAATTACAATGAATGGTTTCTTTTATCAAACAAAAAACAATAAAAAAGAAAAGGCCACTTACATCACAGTTGTGTGAGGATGGTACAATACTTCAAGCTTTTTTCCACTGAAGATTTCAATTCCTACAAAGTGGCATTTGGCATGCCCATGCTTTCCAGTCTTTGAAGTAGATACTTCAACCCCCTAAAAAACACCATGCCTTATAAGAATATTGTTCACAACCCTTATTTAATATTGACACCCTATGCATTCAGAGTCTAGTTCCATATCCACTTATCATTGCATCTTTACAGAAAACTCTAACCCTACCTCAACAGGTTCACAAATGTATTCTAAAACTGTTTAAAATATTACCACAAAGAATTATTGAAAAATAAAATAAACTATGAAAAATACAAGTATTGAACCAGGATTGTTGTCAAGCAGATAGAAGATCAACAAAAATACAAAGAAATATATCAATATGTTGCCTAACAAACAAAAAAACCCATTGAGCAAGAGAAGAATATTAAGCACCCAAAATGGTGAAATTGCACACAAATAATGTTAAGGCCGAGACTAATACCAAGCTCGCTGTCAACAAAATGAAGTTGAATTTATACACGCATACATTACTAACAGTACTAAAAGAGGACATGCACTGTATAACGAGACAATTCTGAAACAATCAAACAAAAAAGAAACATAGACATTGTGATCTATGCAGAAACTTCTATGTGCTTGATATGAGCATGAAAAACAAGATTCTTTGCAAGTTTGACGGTCGTTCCTATCATAGGAATTTGTTTGGAGACATTAAGCACATGATAAAGGAGGTCAATACCTAAAAAAAAAGGTATTAAATGGTGGATGTGGTGGCAAAGATTAAAATTAAATGGTGTTAGCTCTTGCTGTTATTCATGCTACGAAATCAGATAAAATAAAGAAATAGGAATTAGGCACTAATGATAAAACCAAAGGCACTCTAGCTTTCAATATTGTAGATTTTTCATTTGCTTCGGCAATTGGGAGAAGTGATGCAACTACTAAATAAACTCACATGAGAATATTTTGCATCTACTTTAGCATATGGGAGAAGTGTTGCAACTACTATAGCAACATTGCAAGAGAAGACTATAAATGCAAGGCCATTCTTCATTGTAAACAATCATTCATTACTTTATATATTCAATATTTATATTTCTTGGTATCTCCAAATGAAAACTATAAATCAATTTTAGCTTCCACTACTAATATATTTTTGATCAATTATTGAGTGATGATCATTTGTTAACACCTTAAGTGGCCAACCTGTGGTCTGAAAGGTTGTCTTATTATGGCACATTTCCTTCATTGCAAAGCCAAGTCATACTTAAGGGGTGGTGTTAGTGTTACAGTGGTAATATCGTCTTGGTGACAGTTGTGACCACCCTTTAGTGGCTTTTATGTGGCCTTGTTGGGTTACATTAGCATGACAGAGTTCAATGCCCGCATCTTCTGGCTTGAGACCATGTTTGGCCTTGTTTCTCTTTTATATCGCATTCGGGGATTTTCCGACTCGACGAAGGGACGAGACCAGTACCCCTACTTAGCCTATCGATCATCTGAGTCCATTTATTTGGTTATCCCTTCAAGCCGTGTTCGGTGTTGGTTTGTTGGGGTTTCAAATCTCTTGGATTCAATGGGTATTTCGATTGACTGTCTCCCCCTATTCAAATATTCTTTGGATACACCTGATCATCTCTTGACTACCAGACAAGAGGTGAACAAGAGCAATAAACCTTATAACCTTGAGTGCCTTTTCATCCCTTAAACCTTATGGTGCCTATAGTATTTAAGACCCATAAACCTTAACACTTATAACCCCCAACCTATATATGCCATATCATCCATAAATACAAACTCCTATATCCTATAATCCTTATAACACCTAACCCATTTAATTCATTTAACCCCTAACTCCTATAACATATAAAATGTAATCTATGAATTATGTAACCCTTAACCATATAATCACTTACTCTTATAACTAATATCATCAACAACCTCTAATATAACTCATATAACTTCTAACTCTGTATAGCCCATAATTCCTAACCCTTGTATCCCTTAACACCTAACTATTATAACTTATATATCACATCTAACATCTATAATTGCGAATATAAACCATAACATATATAAGCTTTATACCACGGGGGGTTCACTAGTGAGGCAATATCATATCACGTCCATTCATATTGGGGGGTTGAATACTCTTAAAAACCTCAAAAATATATTGCCCCGTATTAAGGGGTAAAGGGGGATTTTTAATTTGAAATAGTAATATAAATATTGGGGGTTATTTTATTTGGCAGTGTTGAGGAATAACCTCCAAATCATGGGATGGATTCATACGTCCAAATCACGAGATCGATTCATACCCACCTAAAACTTAAAGACCTTCCATTTTTATTTGATATTGCTTATGATCCTAAGTTTTGCTTAAATTTGATAATAGTGTACCAATGATAATATTGATGGAATTCTCTTTGGATTATTGTCCTTGAGCAATCCTCATTTAATAGCTTATTTAGGCTTGGTTTGAATTGATGTTATATTGTTTTTCATCTTTAAGTTAAGAGATGTAGTTAAATGTGTAACATCCCGAAAAAATCACAAAAGTTTAAAATTTTTCTACGTGACAATTAATGTTTATTTAATATGTGCGGAATAGAACAAAGCATAAAAGGTTATCCTGCTGTAATAAATACCATGCTGGTTTATCGCATAAGAAATTGCGACTAACAGAATTATGTTTATGTCTTGATGTTATTAATACTACTGCAACTTCTATTATTGATGTTATGATTTATGAATCAGTTATCTTTGACTAATATACTTTTATTGATTGATGAAGGGGTCCTATGGACACCCCGAGGCTTACTTAGCATTCGTGCTAAAGCATGTGATTTCGTACTTGTGACAGTTTACAGGTAAGAGTTTAAAGTTGCGACAAGTATTCAACAGTTTTTCAGAGAAGATCTGTAATGATCGTTTCACAGTGTTGTACCTAGAATTATTTTTGGTTTCCATTCATGTTGAACTGTGTGTAATTATCTACCTTCTTCCTCCATGGCAATTTGTGGAAATCCTATGTATAACTGTCTTGCTAACTTGCCTAGGATCTATACTTCTACCATGGTCATGATAATTTGATTTATTAACAAGTCTTATATTTCACTATACAATGGCATGTATGTATAAACAATCTTCTTTGATTATTTATATTATCTATTTATATGGTGTTTGGGACATTATCAAACAATTACAAACTATATACATAACATATTATATGTTGTGTGTTATGTGCAATAGTGTGGCCCCATGTGATAATATGCCACCCTAGTGAACTATACAAACATATGATGCTATGCAAAATGCGATATTATACAAACTTGATCGATAATTTGTAAACATATAATACTATATGATCCTACGATACTATGTGAACTTTGGAGATATTCTATTATGTGTTGTGTGCACTTATGTAACCTCGGTGATACTTATGCGACCTCGGTGAAGTTCTAACCAACCCTTAACTTAATGTTACAAGGGTGTATAATACGACCTTACCATAACTATATCCACGTTGTATGATGTGAATGTTAATATGGTTTACAGGTTGGCGGATGTGATTGTATCCTATGCATTGAATGTTTTCAACTAACGAGAATAGTGGGATTCCCTCGTGGATGGCTTAGTAAGCTTGGTTCACGTGAAAGCATCTTGGTGCATCAACTGAGTGCTGAGTTGTAACTTGACAAAGGTTTAAACCTTGTCGAGTTGGTTCCTTTGGTAGTGATGGCTCATTTAATGTGATAGATGGTTTGTGATTTCATAAATCCCACCGGTGATCTCCACCGTTGATCTGGCAAGGGTTTCAATGCATGTGGTTAAACCCTACATTTGCTGCGATCGATGAATTTATTGTGATTTTTGTTACTGGGTAGTGGTAGCTCTGCGTGGCCGACAGGATGAGGGTTTGTAGTTTGGTTGTTCTGCCTGTGGAGTTGTAGCTCCTGAGTCTTGAACTCGTAACCCATGTAATTTATAGAGCCGAGCTCTCTCCAGATTCTTGTACAGTGGTGAATGTCTCGTTTGGAAGTCTTAGAGTTTGTCTTTGGGTGGTTCGATACCCCGACTTGTTGAGGGTTTGTCTTTTTTAATACAGGGTTTAAAATGAATGACCAGGGGCCTCGCCAAAGTTGCTACCTCTCTCGGCACGGTTTCACTGTTTTAAAGTAGTTGATGGGATGGTTGGTGTTGGCTCCAGCTATACCAACATTCTTCGACGAAGTAGAGGTTTCGTTGCAGTTGCATCTGTCCTGGTGTTCATTGCTGCTACGGCTATCATTTTAAAAAGGTAATGTGTTTGATTTCCTTCGCTGTAATGTTCATACGTGAGTGCTAACGGTTATTAGAATTTCGATACTGTAATCTTTCCTTCTGAGATACCGTTTTAACCACATTTGTATTGTTCTTGCAGGGTAATATTTAATGGCTCCTCAATTCTGGACGTTGAAGGTTGGAAATAGCTATACCAACCGGTAAGCCTCAGCAGTTGCCTTGAAAACTCTGTGTAGAAGATGATGGCCGACTGTGTGATGTTCTGTGTGTTGTGTTTTAACTCAGAGATGTTTTGTAATCTGCCGAATTAGGGTTGTAAATTTTGTCCTAGATCATTTTTTCCAAGAAGATATGCGAGTTGATTTGGAGCCAAAATATGACGTATCAGTGTCCTTTCTAAAAATGTGACCGATTATTAGTCAGGTATGCCACCCAGGAAATCTAATAATAGCCTTTGGTTTTAGGGTTGCGGTATTCTTTGATGTTTCCATTGATTTCCTGCTAGATACAGGAGTAATAGATTTAATAACATATTTTAAACAACTTCTGGCCCGTTTGTATTATGCAACATAGCTGGATAAGAAGTTGATATGGATAGTTTTTACGATAATATTTTATAACCAAAGGAAGGGGTGATTTCACAGTAGTTTCCGGTAAGAAGTAGTTAACCAAACAAGGAGAGGTATCATACTTGTTGTTATCCAATCAAAGGGAGGTCCAAGGAGTGATGAAATGAAGAATAAAAATAATAAAGAAAGGTTGCGGTGTTGAATAAGGAGTCTATCCGATAATATAGATGCAAAACTGTGCAGATCTGAAACTGCACTGAGAAGTTCCCCCAAAAGTGTTTTTTTTATTTTCGTTATCAGAGCAAATAGTCGCCAATATATCCAAATTAAATTCCATGAAGATTCTTTTAAGTGTTGCTTGGGCCGTAGTTTTGAGTTGAAAATACCCTGTGAATCATGTTGAGAAATCTTAAAGAATATTTTGACCTGTGTTATGTTGTTCAAATGTATGGTTTGTCGGCTAAAAACACAAGATTGATACCATACGTTCTGGTGCAACGAAGGAAGCATATGTCCGAAGCATGATCGCACCAAGAAATCAGAGGCAGGCGGTGAAATAGAAACCCCACAATAGGTAAATGATTACAAGTAAGCTGGGTGTTTTTGTTGTTGGTTCCAAATCCAGAAACCCTAGCCTGAACAGGACTGTAAAGACATCATTTTCAAGAAAAAGATCTCCACAATAGTCCCACTCAGATCGAAGCTAGCGGTGTTTTCTTTTACTGTCAGGGCTTCGGCTAATCGGAAAAGAGAAACATATTGAGGGAAAATTATTGAAATGTGAGGGAAAAATACTATAATTACGATTCGACATTATAGAATGATAATTACTAACTTAATCGGAATGCATTGATAATTACTAACTTAATCTATTAATTCGACAGAGGGAAAGAGAGAGTAAAGAAGGTCATGAAACCATGATGCTGCTAAAGAGTAAAGAAAGTAATGATCTAGCAGATCCAAACCTGGATCTAGATGAAATCCCATTTATTTTATTTCGAAAGTAGGCAGAGGTAGATAGAGATAATTGGAAATTAATGAGCAGAAGAAACCAGGACAAATAAAAACAATGCAAATTCCCCGCAGCGTCTCGTTTCTTGGAAAGTAATTTAGTTAGTAAATTAAAAAACCAGAGGTTACACATTTAAAAAATAAAGTAATTTCGCTGCATTATTTTTAAGTAATTGAAAGTATTTTAAAGTAATTGAATGCTTATTTCATTTATAGATCACGTGAACTTCCTTAACAAGCACGAGGTAAAAAAAATTATCATTTTTCTTTTCATAAAATGAAAAACAGAATTATGCACATATATAATTGGAAGTATTTGAAAAATGAGATAAATCTATAGACGCACGAGTCGAGAATTCTGTAACAGCTACTGTATATACATTCCAATAATTAATATTAGTTATTATTTGTCTTATAATTTATTATAAAATTAAATAAAAATATAATGAATTAAAAAAGTTAAAGATGAAGAATGAAATCTTCAATTTTAAATTTAGAGAATGGCTATCATTAATTCTGAATTTAGAGAAGGGCTATCATTATTACTTCTCCCCTTTGCAATTTGCATGCTCATAACATTCCCGTCCTCCCGGCTTTAATCCATTATAGTTCGCCACAAAACAACATTTATGTTTTCCACCATTGCAGTCTCACTATCCTCTATTCGACTTGTTGTATAACTAGCTTATATCTACAGTATCCAAGGTACTCTCAAGTTCGCGGTCATCTTTGATCTTATAATGTAATAAGTCAAAAGATAACACTTGACATCAAGTGTTGTTGCAGAACACCCTCAATGTCCACTTGTGCAAAATGGTCATGATTTTGACTTGGTTTCCATAGCACCTTGCCTTCTCTGTTTCCAGCGAGGCATTTAAACGGTAACATAGTATGATTATTATGATGATTATTCCTTAATAGTAGATTATTAAGGGGAGCTTAGTAATGGATTATACAATGCAATTCCTTCACTTTTTCATTTCTTCCTCTATTATTTATTTTTGAAATTCTATATCAATTTTTGAAAGAACCAATTTGCTTTTATACTCTACTAGCTATCCTTGCATTTAAATTAGTTCTCTTTTGATCACCTAAAATTTTTGTCATTATTCACATCCCAATCTCTCTTCCAACTCTCCCATTATCTTAATGTTGAAGCTATATTGTCTTCACGGTAATCACGATGAGCTTCACATCTCCTGGTAGTAGTAGAAACACATATTGTGATGGCTACAAGAAGCACACATCTTCACCATGTTCATTTTATTTTTGTGAGTGCCTATCTCATCGAGCTAATGTTCCAAAGAAGAAGCTAGGGATGGGTATTTAAATCACCCTAAGATCATATGAATAAGTGAGGACCAAAGGGTTAGAAAGTTTTGAGATAAGCAAAGCTCATCGACATACCCCTCTACTTCTTCACCAAAGAAGAGCTAATTTAAAATTGAAATAAGATGCAATGAGTGAAGGCCTAGGTTGTATGGAATGGCTTGGTTAATCCCACACATACTATCACGTCGATTCACCTATATATTCATAATGCCAAGGCTGCCAAAGAATGATTGAATTGCACAAAGACTTATATGGAGGTTAAACTTGGTTTTCATGTGAAGGAGCATAAGCCAATCATATCCCATAATAAAATTCACAACTTCCATGACGATTGAGTCGAAGAATTAAGGAAATGACCCCTATGATTGAGTGATAGTTAGGCTTCCTTGTTATATGACTTTTAAGTGCTCCAATCACTTAGCCTTAATACCAAGGTTGGCCTATTTAGTCATCCTTACTCACATCTAGCGCCTTCCTTACCCTAGCCATTAGGGTTTCCTATGGTTTCATTTTTCATCTTAGCACCCTCCTAACCGACTATTTTACTCTTAAAGTTTAAATTTATTAAAAAAATTATAAGTGACGTGTCAAACAACAATCATAGAAAGAAATCATCAAAACAAAGGAAATATCATACTTTAAAAAGCCTCAATCAAAGAATCTACATTCTCTTCATGATTGAAGCTCCTTCGAGTAATCTATCAATGAGAGAGCCGTCAACTATTCTAAGAAATATTGATCGAATATCCATATAATGGATGATAAGATAGGTTCCCCTATTGATCAAAGTGAGGTAAATGCAATTTCACTAGAAATTGATAATACTAATGTTGAAGCCTTTTCCCTAGAAAGCAAAACAAACCATTCACAATCACAAGAAAGGAAAAAAGGTCAATGAGACAAGGGAGACAATTCCAATGAGAATGAGTTTCAAAATTTCCATTTATTTAGCCAATTTATCTCCATCAAGAATGTGTTTCAAAATTTCAATTTATTGAAGCTTGTTATTTCAAGTAGTGCTTCAAGAAACTAGTTTCTTTCTCGTAGTAATTTCAATTGAAGTGGATGATTAGGTCCCACACATTTTGTGAAAATTGATTGTACACCAAATGTCGTGGGATAAATTAATTGCACACTTTGACCAAGTGCTCAATTTTATATTGCAAATATTTATGAAATTATCTCTACATTATATCTTTAAGGAGGTATGAACTTACTAGCATAAGTAGTTGTGATGAGTAAAGTCAACAAATTATTTTGGATTTTGTTTAGAAGGTGTTTGATTGTAAGAGTACATGGAAAATCCAAAGTGAATACAAAATCATCTAGGAAATTTTATTCTATCAAATTTCAACCAATTTGCTAATAATTTACAAGATTTTATAATTCAGTGAAAGATTCACCAATACTTTAGAAGATTTTATAATTTTGTGAAATATTCGCAAAGGAATTTACAAGGTTTTATAATTATATAAAATATTTGCCATGATTTTACAAGATTTTATAATTCCATGAAATATTCGCCCATATTTTACAAAATTCTATAATTTCGTGAATGTTTTGCTAAGAAATTATATATACATATTATATTATTGATAAAATAGCCTTCACACTTTCCCATGTATCATGGCGATTTGCCCATTTATTATATACATAAATTTAGAAGGGGTCCTTAAAATTTTCCCTGCTTCCCCATTACTATTTCATTGGGTTTTCCATATCCAATGTCGCCCCTGCAATCTTAGTGGGATCATTATGAGCATTATACTATTATGTTATTTAGCATCATGTTTGCTTATACTAATATGCGTTAGGGATCTTGTTTGCTAAAACTTGATAATATTATATAAAGGGGGTATTAAAAATGGGTTGATAAAAATGGATACCTACAATATCTGGTGAAACTAGGGGTTTTCTTAATTAGAAAGGTATATTGGGAGGGGGCTTCAACAATACAATTTTAGGAGGCATTTTCCAATATTTAGTGAAATTAGGTATATTATTTAATATCTTGCGAACGATCGTGCTAGGTAACAAGTTCACTGAGTGAACCCCCCGTGCTTTATACCATATAATCACAACCACTAACTTCTATAACTTAACCCCTTACCTCCAACCCTTATCAAACCTACTTCTTAACCCATACAACATATATAACCAATTTAATCACATTTATGCTAAAGTCTAAGCTATCACTTGTTAACCCATAATACAGGAACTTGTAAACTTTAAACTCTATAACATATTAATCCTTAAACAGTATTACCCTTAACACTCATCCCTTCCAGACCATAATTTCCTATTCTTATAACCTCTAATCCTTCTAATTGTTAACCCTTAACACTTATAAATTTAACGGTTAACCCCAAACCCTTAACCCCTTTAACCCTTATCAATACAACCCCCTTTCTCCTAACCCTTGTAAACTCAATCCTTATAACCTTGATTCATTAAACCCTTGGCCCTAAAACACCAACCACTTACACTTATAACTTATAAGCCTAACCCTTATAACCCATTAGACATGTATTGCCTAATTGTTGACTAATGTAACCACTACAAATCCCAACAAATCTACTCTCTAAGCCATTTAACTAATATCACCCTTAACCCCCTAACCATAACCCATGTAACCCCTAAACTGTTAACCTCAACTATTTATAAACCTTATAACACACAACATATCACCTTGATCATTGATTCAACTCCAAACCGCTATAACCTCTTATTTCCAAATCCCTATAGACTTTATACCCTAAATCCCCTAACACATATAACTCTTTAAAACTTATCCTCTACTACCCCTCTTAATATATATGTAGCATGACGTATAACCCTCACCCTTAAGATCATTAATGCAAAACTTATGTCATATGTCCCATAAACCATAACATTAACACATTTAATATTTAATTTTCATGTGTTTAACCCTTATAACACCTAATCTCAATAATGATTATCACTCCTAATCCCTACATAATTGTCAACCCTAACCTTATGTAACCTCCAAAATAACCCATTTCCACTCAAACTTATAACCTTTGTTGGCATCACCCCTAATCCCATCCACCTAACTAGTATAACAACCATCACCATAGCCACTAAACTCCCAACATGTATAACTAATAACCCTTATAAATGATAGTACCAAACTATTTTAACTCATATAACTCTTATAACCCATAACTCCTTTTGCTCGAAATCTTTATAGGCATATAACTTTTAACTTCTATACCATTTATAACCACTAACCACTATAAAACGCATACTCTCTAACCCCTATAATCCATATAAACCTTATTACCACCTACCTTGATACCATTAATCACTTATATCCCTAAACCTTTTAACCCCTACCCTTGTAACACCTAGTCCCCATTGATTAACTTATATAATCTATAATCCTTATATACTCTAACCACTACCCTTGATAACTCTTAAATGCTAACCACATAACCTAGTTACCTCACTTTGGCACCTTAATTACCATATAATCATTATACACGTTATAACCCCAAGAAAATTTAATTTCTAACCCCTATAATATTTAATAACTAGTACTAACACATGTAACCACTAAATAATTAACCCTTATAAACTCCATTACGTGACCATCATAAACTTCTATTCCCTAAAACCCTTACCTAATATGAATCATAATAGATAACATCTCTAACCCCTATTCCCCCAAACCCATCAACCCTATAATCTCTACTTTTTATAGCAATTACCACCCTTAATCCATGTAACCCTAATAAAAACCATATAACCCATAATCTCTAATTGTGATAATATATAACACCCATAACCTCTAATGCAATCTTTGACTTGTACAACTTGTAATCCCTGTAATTCCTATCCCCTTGTAACATAATCACAATAACCCCTTATTCCTAACCCTATACTTATATATCACCCCTCTTTTCCTCTTTGTCCTTCTCTTATAGTGGATGCTTTACCATCTCACCCTAGTCTTACTCCTTTATCATCTTTTAGAACCCCCCTTCCTAAACCTAAATACTCTAACCAATATGAGTCTCAACAACAGGGCATCCAACCCACACTTGAGTACCATTTCATGAGAAGTATGTTTAGGATGTTTCAACAACTATATTTATATAAAGTTGTTTCCCATTTCCCTTCTCAATCCATATCTCAAGCATGGTGTTCTTATCACATGTTAGGCATCAACTATGCAGAAAATTGTCATACTATGAGGAAGATAGATGCTATAATGACCCTTGTGAAAGACCCATGAGATCATTTCTTTATTTTGGGTTATTCCCTTTACAACCACCCTTCAAATTTGAATCGCAAGATGGGTTGAGCCTCTCTTCCTTTTTCAACTACACTTATTTCAACCTACTAAAAGCAACCCATCTGATTCCTCTCCCCATCTTTCCTCTTTCCTCAACCTTTCACTAGAGATTCAAGAAAAATTCTGGAAACTTCATAATGTTCCTATAATTAAATTTGGGTTTACCAAATCAAATGAAACCCATCATAAATGGTAGCTTTATGGGGCCAATTTGCACCTCCCAGCATCCACAATAGCCATCTCCTACTTCAATAATGCTTGACCCTCCTTTTCTTTCTTCTTTCCTTTTTCTTTTAATGGTTTCTTGTCCTCTCATCCTTCCTTTTTCACTTACCCCTTACCATTGTCTCTCTTACAATCAAGGAAAGGATCAACCGCTAGTGTTTCCTTTTCTACTCTTTCCTTGGTTGCATTGTCAATCACTTAATCCTTGTTGGGTTTTTATCTTGAGTATGACCCTACTCAAGATGGCTACCTCCTAATTAGGACTAACGATTCCTTCCTTGATACTTCTCTTGATATTTCACCCTTAATTAGTTGTATTGCATATCTTTCAAGTATGTTGTCACTTGCCTTTGCTAGTAAATCGTTGGCACCAATCTCCTCCATGCTTGTATTGGCTTACATTAATGTACACCAGCTCCCTTACTTGCACCTTGTCTTAGACTAGTGTATGGAACCTTCATTCTCAAGTTAGCCTCGGGTTAATGGACGTCGCTTCCCTTGAATTTTGTTTCTCTCTTGTCTTCCACTTGATTGACATCATAATGTTCCATCAGGCACCCTTGTAGCACCTCTTGCATTGATGATCAAGGCTCGTACGCCTTCAATGTAAAATGGGATATCATGGCAACTAGTGGAGGATTCCCTTGTGACACTATGGCATTGGCTCACACTTTGAGGACCACTAGAATACTACCATGCATTTATTGCTTCTCTCCTTCATTACATTTCTTGATTCTGTCCATTGCAACTCTCTACTATTCCCATCCCTTAGATATTGACTTTTGTAAGGGGGAAATAATGTAGCATATGAGATTCACAATTGAATACTCACATGTGCCAAGTGACTGGGGGTTCACTTAGTAATTCACTCCAATGTTTCATTCATACATGAATTTATAGTGATGATATGATACCTCTCAAGAATAACTCTAATGTAATAGAATACCATAGTAAAGACCACTTCACCTTATCCTAGATGTGGGACCTCTCTGAGATGTGTGTCACTTAGATGGTACATCTATGAGATGTCTAGTGCTTAGGTGGTACCTCTTTGGGATGTCTAGTTCTTGAGAGGGACTTCCTTAGGATGTCTAGTGCTTAGGTCATTTTAGGGTCTAAAACATTGTTGATGCCTGGAAAAAAATTTGCGCCAACAATAGGGATTCTCCCCAATGAAAAGTCCCAACTAGACTATTCACTGTTTGGAATGGGGAATCTGTCTAGTTAATGGTCTGGATACTGTAGATTGTAGCTTGAATTTAGCTTTATTGGTTGCTGCCCAACCCACAGTTTATATTTTATATTTGGGGATGCATGTGCAAATGCTCTAATTCTAATAATGCATGATTCTAACTAAAATAAATTTTTTTGATAGGCAAAAGCCTCACAAGTGATGCACAGGTTCTTACCTCTCATCTTACCACTCCTACCTTATCAATCAGTTGAGACTATTTTAACTAACTAACCTAGCATGTCCTTGCAAGGAGAGAGATTTAAAATATGAGTAATATCTGATATTGCTAGTACAAATTCAACGGTTAACTGATTGAAATGAAGTATTCACAATCACAGTAAAATGATTACACAAATATAGCTTTGATATTCATTGATTTCATTCATTACTCAATTCTACACAGACATTTGCATTTTATAACAGAAATCAATAAAATCATTCATACGCCATTAGAATAGTCCAATAAAGTAAGAAGGATCTCACAACATAAATATGAATGAGGGAAGAAGTAATTATGCACCTTAATTCATAACATTCCATGTAATCTTTCACCCAGCAAAATAGTTTTTTCTCATTAGCAGAAAATTAATGCTCATACAAAATGGTACTTGCTTGCTATTACACCAACCAAAATCCTTTTCTCATTCTAATCCATCCTAATTATCTTTACAAATATTTGTCTCTATGTGACCAATCACTTCACATTCCCTCTTAACCCTTGGTTTCCACACTTTTGTCCTTTTGTGGTTACACCCAAAAATAACCAAAAATACATAATAAATTACAATTTACATTAATTTGATGGAGGATTTTATCGACTTAAAATGAAATTTTCCCAAAGGTCACTTTCATAAGATATCACATTAAATGGTTGAGGTTCTAATAGCTTTAAAGCAACTTTGTGAGTGGATAGTTCTTTGACCATCTCTATTAATCCCTTTGCTGCTTCCTTGTGACCTTCTCCTAGAAAGGATGCATTTAGAGTTGCTTTCCCAACATGCTATTGAAGATCCTCTGCAGTGAGCATGCCCAGCCTTTTAATGTTATACATATCCTCCCTCAAACTATTTCTTAACTCTGCTAGGCATTGTTCCTTGGATGGCAATTCATCAATAACTTTAGGGACTCGAATATGGCATTTCTCATATGCTTGGCATATAACTTGATAAATTTCTTCACACTTCGTATTTGATCTTTGTACTTCATTTTGTACTCTCTTTGCTGGATTCCAACAACTTTACAAGAGAGCTATATCTAACTTTAATTCAACAATTGTTCTTTTAGGTAAGTGAGCACGAATTTCCTTGATTCTTCCTTTCCACCCAATCAACTTCTTCACTTTATTAAATGTGTCTACTAGATTTTGTTTTATAGTGGTAGCTTCCATAGAGATCTATTTCAGTCTATCCATCATTTCTCTTTATTCATAAATTTCCTCTATCAATAACTCTTGGGAATGAAAAAGTTTCTTTTGTAATTCACAAGCATGTTCACAAAATGGTGCCATGCCATGCTTTTGTGCTTGAGCAATTCCGAGCTGCTCCATTAAGGACTCCTTTTCTTTAATCCATTCACCCATCTGAGCTTGCATAGATCCCTTTTCAATCGCCAGAGATTCTACCTGTTAATTTAAATGGGTTTCCTTTCCTTCTAATTCCTTGATTCGAGATTGAAAATCAGTTCTTTCTCCTTTCATAATTACTGGTTGTATATTTAGAGAATCCTTTTCATCCTCAAGGCCTTGATAATCCAACAAAATTCTTTCTTTCTATGCTTCTATGGCATCTTGCTTTCTTTTCATATCAATTCCTTCACTTTGTGATTGTACTAAGTTATCCTTTAACTTGATCATTTTTGCTTTGCTGTGTTCTAAATCATCCAGTAATTTTTCCACATTGTCTGCATTAGCTTGGGTCGCAGCGACATTCACACAAGCAGTGAATTTCAGATCTTTATTAGTACCTTCTACTAGAGTACTCTCCTGCACAGTCACAATATCGGGTTCTGTACCAATATTAAATCTCTTTTATGACCTCTTTAGGATGGTATTCCTTTTGGGATAAAAAGAAATGGTATCAAGCTTGGCTCCAAAATGTTGCTTTGAAGGAGTAAATGGTGTAATTACAAGCTCAGCTAATGGGAGATGGCCTTCAGTAAGAGGTATTTCTGGGTCGGCAGGTTTTTTCTACTTCCATATCTTGTTGATCTTGATTTTCTTCTTTTCTTCCATAGCTTTCTTGATCTTCTCTTCTTCTTCTTTCTTCTTCTTTCTTCTTCTTGGCTTCATCTTGTACTTTTTTCTGTTCCTGCTCAACAGCTTCCTTATCTGCTTTTTCTTGTTCTTCTTTAATTCTTGCCTCTTCTTCTCTTAGTCTTATTTCTTCTTCTCGACTTCGTCTTGTATTTTTTTTTTTTCCCACTCAACAGCTTCCTTATCCTCCTTTTCTTATTCTTCTATACACTTCTTCATATTTCAGAAAATGATCTGTATATTCAAAGTTGATCATGCATGAGGCACAATGTTTAGCTACCTTCCGTAATTTATCATTCCTTATAAATATTTTTTCTCCAAAGTGGTATGCTTCTAGCTCTTTCACAAAATTTTATGCACCTTTGACCTTAGTAAACTTATATGCTCTGATAGTAAAAGGTAGTGGAGGGTAAGATGATTTCTTATTCTCATTTAGGAAATGTCCGACTCTGTTTATGAATACCTATCTTATTGCTTCCTTGTGAACTACATAATCTGTGACATACTTTGGCATCAAAGAAGGACTTTTGGTGCCTCTGTACATCCGAATATAAGTACCTTCTAGTGTAAAATAATAATCCCCATACTCATTGATCACCTCCAATGTAGTGTCTGACATACAATTAGGCTCTTCATTGAAAATTAGTTTATACATGGGCATTAATATGAACTATTCATGGATGAGTTTGTAAAAGATGCCACATTTGTGGGCCCACATGATCTGGTAAGCCACATAGATGGGAGTTTCATCTGGGACCCAGTAACATCATAAGTTATAAAATGGGTTCCTAATCAAGATGCAATCAATTAGGTAAGATGCCTTGTAAAATTCTGCTTTATTCTGCGTCAAACCTCCTTGAGTTGTTGATATTGCTGCAACCATGCTCTCCGAAAGAATATATTCCTAGTTAAAAACAGTACCATGAGTGGCAATATGATACATGATTGGAACCTAGCTAATCTTGTATATGTTTGCATTTTCTCTTCCAAAGATTCTTCTCAACATCATTTTTTTTATTTAAAAAAAAGAAACCTTTGGCATCTTTATATGTGTTTTCCCTTTATGCATTTTGTAAAGTTTGGAAAAATAATTTTGTTGGGTTCCATACCCAAGTCTAATCCTCACTTAAAGTCACAATGAGTCCCTTCTGATGTTGTGGGTTCATTGATTGTATATTTGTATTGACCAAATTCATTCATCATCACCTAATGTCAAATTGATTACCTGGTTCGTTATCAATCATGCATTCACTGAGTTGGCATGGAATCATCGTTAGAAGTTTGGAGTGAGGATGTCCCAAGGATGTTGAAGGATTTGTTTCTGGATCGTCCAGTCTTCCCCTGTGATGACTATTTATGCATTTGAAGCTTCCTCCAGGATTTCTTTTCCATCAACTGATATTTTTTGTAGTTGACATGGTCGATTCTCGTTCTCACTGCATCATTTTCCTTGGAATCTACTTTGGCATTAAACTTCCTTAGAACATTGAAATCCTACTTGTTACTGAAAAGGATGAGTAGATCTTTGCATCTTAGAATCACTTTGGTGATATGGATGGAGGAAACTTCACTTGGCCCATGAGCTGCAAAAGAGTGAGGTGTGAGTCTCCAAGTAGAGTGTTATCCTGATTGGTAATTCTTTGAGAAAGTTCAAGCCTTTCCATAGGACCAAAACTTATGCAACATTATTAGTGGAAACTCTAATGTTCCACTCAAATTTCAGGATAAGGTTTCCAAATGGACAATAAATTATCTCTATTGAGCTTAAGGGTCCCAGATTGTCCTTCAAAGCACCATCAAGGAACAAAGTGAATCGATTGTGTTATAATTTTGGGTTTACTCTGAGAGTGTTTACGCCATGTTTGGGGTCCTTCATGAGATTTGGGTACATGGTGTATGTTTAGCTTTTGGGTGTCCGAATATGGATTGTAGCATGAGATATGGTCCATGATAGATATGCACACTTGTGATAGCTTACTCAGAGGATGCTTAAGATGGATGGCCTGAGATGGATTGTAGAATGAGAGATGGTCTGTGATAGATATGATCACTTGTGATAGCTTATGTAGAGGATAGGTTACCGTCGAACTTTTAGATGAAAACATGTTGCAACTAGTAAGAATTAAAATGCACATCTAGACTAATGTTACTTAAGACATAAATTGTGGTTTTCATATTGATTAACCCTCTAATTTCTAGTGCATTTCAACTATGGAGCATTGAATGTCCTGATTTCATTAATAGGTTTATTACAAGTACGTCATAAGTTTTAATAATATTTTTTTTTTATCTATACTAACAATGTTTTCCCCATCCATTTTATACATTTATTTTTCCATGTTTGCCTCTCATGGGCTTGTGTGCATCCTGCAAGGCCACCATTGATTAGTAAAAGATGTCATGGTTGTTAAAGTCAAGTTGGATGGTCACATACTCCTATAAAGAGTGTATGAAGTCCTGCCTCTTAATAGGTGGTGGTTATATATGTTATAGCCCAAATCGACACTTCTCTGTCTGTGCCAACACTTTCATGACGATGCTCTCATGACGAGACTTTCATGGTGAAATTTTCATGATGACATTGTTTCTCACACAAAAGGACACTATTGATGTAAGAGCCCTAATTTGGTACTTGATGTCACGGCCTTAAGTCATTCAGTGATTCCCTGGCAATCAAAATCTTTGTAACTAACTTGGAGACAAAACCTTTCTAAATGAGCTTTCAATTAGCCTTTTGTGCACTGAAAATGCTTGTTTCCTTTGACTCAAGGGCATTTTAAATGCTTGCTTCCCTTGTATGACCAACTTTTTTTTCCCTAAATGCTCAAAAAATAAATAAAAATTTAAATTTTGGGGTGGTTTGGGTGGTTTTGGTAACCTCCCTTCAGTTATAATTGCTCCCTACCCGAAGGTAACCATCTCCACTTAGTATAAAAGAGAGGGAGATGAGGCATAAAGGGAGACTTTGGCCTAAGTATTGTTATGCTGAAGGAATGACCATTCCCTATCCCTTTGCTATCCATGTTTTGAAACTGCTACTCTAGTTAGTTTCAAACCCTAATACATTGGAGCTTTGCTTGGGATTGTTGGAGAATAGAAACATGAGACCCAGATCAAGGTTTCACGAGGTACTGAAGTAGAGAAAAGGTAATTTTGTACTTGTTTCTGTTATCAATAATAGAATTGACATATTTCCCTTCCCTAATGCTGAGTTTATGACATGATTGATGGAATCATTGATATTTTATATTGAAGTAAATTCATATATTTATGTTCTTGTTTTCCTTTCAATTCTTCAATAATTTTATTATGGTAAAAAGATTTTGAGGAAGGTACTATGTTGGTTTTGCAGGTTCTTGGTTTGGAGGTTTGAAGCAGAGCTAAGGAGCAATGAAAGCTAGGATCAAACTCCATAAGAAAGGTGCATCATTCTATATCTTTCAAACTCTTTGTATGGTTTTGCTTGAATCTAGACCCTAATTTGCTTTCTGTGAAACCCTAGATGTCTATCTCTGTAAACCTAGTACATTGGTGACCTCACCACAATCATAAGATAGTTTTCCTCACAAGAAATGATCGACACTTTGTTAAAGGAATCTTATTCAAATTTCCATTTGTATAACACTTGCTGTTTTGTCCTTCTAATCTACATGTCTTAAATCAGAGTATCAATAGTAAGCCTAATCTTCACTTTTTGTCTTGTGCTACCTTTCTACCTAGAGAAAATAAAATTATCTAAGAAAGACAAAATTCAAGTCTAGTTAGTCAATGCAGTCAAATAAGAAAGGGTATGGATTCCACGGATCTGATCACATGTTTCCACTGGTATACATAGTAAAAGGCTAGTTAGTCAATGCAATAAAAAAAGAAAGGGTATGGATTCAACCGATCTAATCATAGCATGTATTTCTATTATAGATTTCTAGTATGGATTCAATAATTTACCAAAATGTGAATGGAAGTCTTCTCCTTGCTGAATGTATTCTATAAATGGAATCCCCTAGTTTGATATCTCCCTCAACAATGACCAAGTCCTGAATTTTATGAAAAGAAAACTAAATGGGCATTTCTTGTATCCTAGATAACTCCTAAGCAACAAGGAATGGCATGCGGTAGTTAGCATGTGATTTTTATTTTATTTTATAAAAGTGATAGGATATCATAGTGTGCAGTAATTGCATGTGGTTTTCAGTTCCTTATGACAACACATGTTCATGTAGTGATGATAATGTTGTGATATTTTGATGATAAGGTCATGTTGTTCTATGTTATTCATGACAATAGTATGATGATAGTGTTATAATGATGATGATAATCCATGATAGTTGTGTTGTAATTTGTGCAACTTCAAAAGTTCTTCTTATTGTATTTGATTGTACCTCCTAAGGGAGTTGAACTTGATGTAATTAATCGTGTAAACCCTATAAAGAATGATGTAAACCTTGGGGTAAAAATCAAGTAAAGATAAATACTAAGATAAATTATTTATTGTACCCTAGGTTAGGTCGTCCCAGTCAAAATTAGACAGGTCGGCCCAGTTAGGGAAAAGGCTAGTTTGGCACTTGTATAAATAGAGGGAAAGTTCACCTCATTATTCACTCATCCACTCAAGAGAAGTTTGCATCACTTGAATAGAGATTCACACCTCTAGCTAAGAGAAGACATTTTGGGGTTTCTACTTGGAAAATATTTCCATATTTTCTCTCTCATCATTGTAGTCCGTTCTCAGAATTATTCATCTCTATACGAAGGTTGTGGGTTTTCTCCTGATTGGGTTTCCCAGGATAAATTCTCATGTTCTTGTTTCTGTGCTTTGTCTTTCTTCTAGTGAACCTATTGAATTTATGCAATTGAATTATTATGCTATAATTATATGAAACACTAACATGGTATCAGAGCGGTACTAGAAGAAGCCATTGTCGGAACTAGGGTTTCATCTTTCAAGGCCTTCACTCAACTTTTTGGCAGAAAAAGCACCTTGGGAATTTTGCTCTAAGGAGGGTGCATCTTTTGGTGAACGTAGAATCAAATTCTGAGAATTTTCAAATTTTGACCTAATTCTGCAGATGCAACAGAAATTAGGGTTTCATTTTTTGACCTACTTCCTCCAGAATTTTGGCTCGGACCCACATTTTCTCAACTCGCCTTGTTAGGGCGCATCTCCCCGTGGAGTTAGTTTTCCAAGAATCCAAAATTCATTTTTGACCTAGCCCCTACTAGGGTTTCTACTTTGGATTTGCAGTCATGATGATTGGAATGAAGGTTGAATATCATTTGGAAGGGGCTTCCAACTTCATCTCTTGGAATTCTATGGTTCTTCTCTTACTAGAAGAAAATGATCTCTTGAATTTTGTCAATGAGAAGGTCCCAGAACTAGAAGTCGAAGAAGACAAATCTCATTGGAGGAAGAATGATGCCAGAGCAAGAAGGATTTTGGTGGACTCAATTAGAGACCACTTGGTTCCTCAAATCTTAGGAAAGAAGACTATTAGAAATATGTTCAAAACCATAAAGAAGCTACTTGAACATAGTAGTATCAATGTGACACTCACATTGAGGAACCATCTATCAAATATGAAGATGTCCAAGTCAGAATCCATTGCCTCATATTTCATGAGGATCACAGAACTAAGGGACAAGCTTGGTACCAGTGGAGATCCCATTGATGATAAGGAGCTTGACATTACTACTCTAAATGGTCTTCCACCATCTTGGGATTCATTCATTCAAAGTATAAGCGGTAGATCCAAGCTACCCAAATTTGATAAGCTATGGGCATATTGCACTCACGAAGAGACAAGAATAGCAACAAGGCAGAGACTTCATGGCACTCAACCTGAGGAGAATCAAGCATTCTTGTCCCATGCCAAGAAAGGAAAGGGAAAGGGAAGAAAAATTTACAAACACAAGCAGCAATGTAGGAGATCAAGTCCTCCTCCAGATCAGAACAAGAAGAAGAAGAAGGACTTGTCTCAGATACAATGCTACAGGTGCAAGGCATATGGTCATTATGCCAATAATTGTCGAAGTTCAATCAAAAGGAAGCATGAAGCCTCAACTGCTGATGTTGATGAAGACACTCCTTGCAAGAAGTCAAGGAATGATGATCGTTAGGAGTTCTTCTTCTAGTTCTCCATATGTTGAGGAGATATGAAGACCGAGACTACCAAAACAAAGGTCTCTCATGATTCCCACAAGAAGGCAGTGGGAGCCCACACACAAAAACAATAAAAGATAAGTATTTTTTTTTATTGCTCACATAGATCTGTTTTTTCTTTACATATCAAGTTATATGCAGATATTTCAGGAAGTTTGTTGAGCAGTTGATGTAGTTCGCTTTTGATGTACCATAGGCTCTTGTTGTATTTATTATATGAGCTTCACAACATTCCATGAACACATGATGGAGCTAGTCTAGATGATATATCCTTCCTGCATGCTTAGATTAGTGGACAATCTTGATGGCATGTTCTAGTGGAGATAGCAGACATATAGATAATTCCCAGATGTGTTTGGAAGACATGTTTATGATTTTTGTGCTAAAGTATTAGCCAAGATGCCTAGTGTAAACTATTATCATTGCATAAAAATAGAAATTGGTTAAATTTGATTATACAATGTCACTAATCATCAGACGAGATTTGACTTGTAGGGAAAATACCATGTGATATGGCCTACAATAGAAGGATGATGAGACTTGTTCCGATGAACAAGTGGTGGACACATGAACCTCGTTGATGTTCAACAGGAAGCTTCTAGGAGTATGACCCTCATACTAGAAGGATGACCTCGAAAGAAGCTTTCACAGGATTGAAACTACAAGTGGGCCACCATCGAATCTTTGATTATCCAGTCTACATGCATGTGCCCAAGGAGAAGAGGACGGAGTTAGAACCTTCATGCAAGAAGGGAACCTTTGTAGGATACAATGAGTCTTCAAAGACGTACAAAATCTACATCCTAGGATCCAGACAGATTGAAGTCAGCAAGGATGTGTCCTTTGAAGTAGAAATGGCTGTTAGGAAAGGAATAGGATCAAACATGGAGATCGATGATGAGGAGATGCTAGAACCAAATGAGATGAGATCATCTCCCCCTCTAGTTCAGAGGGAGTTAGCACAAGAGGATGAACCCATCGAATCCATTGATCCAGTTGAGCCAATTGATGTTCCCAGAGGTATCGCAGTAGGCTAGAAGAGGCCTACATGGGCACAACAGAATTTGTAGGATGCAAAAGGGTATCAAGCACCACATGGTACTTTCCAAGTGCTTATACAAAATCAAGCATGGAGCAGATGGGAGTTCGGAAAAACACAATGCTAGATTTGTTTCCAGAGGGTTCTCTCAGAAAGAGGGATTCGATTACGATGAGACATTTGGTCCTGTGGATCGATATACTTCCATCAGATCAATCATTACTATTGTTTCAACCATGGGATGGAAGTTGCATCAGAATGATGCAGACGTCAAACTTTACTACAAGGTTGTGGATGATGAGCCACTTATTTTGGTCCTTTATGTTGATGACCCGTTTCTCACTAGAAACGAGAAACTTATCGTATGGTATAAGAAGAAACTTGCCTCTGAGTTCGAAATGAAGGACCTTGGATTGATGCATTACTTCTTGGGATTAGAAGTATGGCAGAGGCAAAAGGATATTTTCCTAGGACAAGGAAAATACACCATAGATATTCTGAAGAGATTCGGGATGTTGGACTACAAGTCCATGGCCACTCCGATGGATACAAATTTGAAGAAAAGCTGAGGGATTTTGTTTTAGATTCAAATTTGATTGATCCCACTATGTATCGCCAGCTGATTGGGTCCTTAATATATCTGACGAACACCAGACCAGATATATGTTTTGTTTTGAATGTTTTCAGTTAGTTCATGTGTGAACTGAGGAAGATTCACTGGATTGCTGCAAAACTTGTGCTCAGATACTTGCACGGAAATTCAGGATATGGCCTGAGATATACTTCAGAATATGACTTGAGATTGCATGGGTTTACAGACTCAGATTGGGCCGGATGTGCTGCAAATAGGAAGATTACTTCTAGATGTTGCTTCATTTTGGGTTCTACAGTGATTTCCTAGTGCAGCAGGAAGTAGAACTCAGTATCACTCAGTACTACAAAGGCCGAGTATATGGCTTCTAGTACAACATCCCGAGAAGCAACATGGCTTCATAAACTCCTTACAGGATTGTTTGGCCAGATTCCAGAGCCAATCATGATTCAATGTGATAACTAGAGATGTGTGTAGATGTTAGTGAATCCTATATTCCATGAAAGATCGAAGCATATAGAGATTCGATATCAATTCATTTGTGATATGGTGCAGAAAGGTGCAGTCGAGTTACAGTATGTTCTGACAGATGACCAGACTATAGATGTTCTCACCAAGCCTCTTCCCAGGATGAAGTTCGAATACTTTCATGGAAGACTTGGAGTATAAGAGAATGTGTACCTCCTTGAGAGGGAGAGATGACATAGAGATGTTTACCTTGCTTCCACCCAGGTGCCTCTAATCATCCAGGTATGGGAGAAATCCTATCGACGAACATGCAGTAGATGGTTAGGTTCCACCTAGGCGCCTCTACTCCTCCAGGTTCTCATCCAGGTATGGGATAAATCCCATTGGCAAATGAGACAGATAGGTAGTAGATGGTCAGGTTACACATAGGTGCCTCTGCTCGTCCTGGTTCTCATCCAGGTATGGGAGAAATCCCATCGGCAGATGAGATAGACAGGTAGTAGATAGTCGTGTGATGATTGCACAGGTACCTCTACTCGTCTAGGTTCTCATCTAGGTATGGGAGAAATTCCATCAACAGATGAGACAGACAGGTATTAGATGGCCATGTGATGATTGCAGAGGTACCTCTGCTCGTCGAGGTTCTCAGCCAGGTATGCGAGAAATCCCATCGGCAGATGAGACAGACAGGTAGTAGATGGTCATGTGATGATTGCATGGGTACCTCTACTCGTTCAGGTTCTCATCCAGGTATGGGAAAAATCCCATCGACAGATGAGACAGAGAGGTAGTAGATGGTTGTTTGATGATTGCACAGGTACCTCTGCTCGTCCAGGTTCTCATCTAGGTATGGGAGAAATCCCATCAGCAGATGAGACAGACAGGTAGTAGATGGTCGTGTGATGATTTCACAAGTACCTTTGCTTGTCCAGGGTCTCATCCAAGTATGGGAGAAATACCATCGGCATATGAGACAGACATGAAGTATATGGTCGTGTGATGATTGCACAGGTACCTCTACTCGTTCAGGTTCTTGGCTAGGTATGGGAGTACCCCATCGAGATATGATATGAACAGGCAATAGATGGTCGTGCACCTCTGCTCATCTAGGTTCTCAACTAGGTATGGGAGGATCCCATCGACAGATGAGACAGACATGTAGCAAATGGTAAAGTAGATGGTAAATCCTATCTCTCAGACATCCAAGTAGGATGGAGAGACTACTCTTGGACACACTGAAGGATTGGTGGAGTTGATTCATGATGACACTTCTCGAAGGACTGGGACTATGTTGACAACCTTTAGTATGTATAGATATGATTGAGACAATATAGATGTACAGATGAAACCCAGATGATCGTGATTTTGATGATGACCGAAGAATACCTTCCTCGTTGAGAGGGAGTGTTGGAATTTGTGCAACTTCAGAAGTTATTCTTATTGTATTTGATCGTACCTCCTAAGGGAGTTGAACTTGATGTAATTAATCATGTAAACCCTAGAAAGAATGATGTAAACCTTGGGGTAAAAATCAAGTAAATAAAAAGACTAAGATAAATTATTTATTGTACCTGTTATCACACCATAGTAGCTGGGCTACTATTCTTGCTGAGCAAATATCTGCACTTTTCATAGATTTGCCTTTACAAAGATCATCTACGATGAGCAGATTCATTTATGATCACTTACACATCAGAGCAGTTTATATCAGACATTGTGTAGACCTTGTGCCAAGGCTGAGCCTTGAGAGCTTACATTTGATGACCAATATGACCTTTTGTTCCATACGATTTCAGTTCAGTGCCAAGAGTTCCATTTGTATTATTGCAGCAGTGTTTCAGTGGTTCTATATGATGGTTATTTATGATATGCAATGATATGACCATTAGAATTGTGATTGTTAGCATTGGACTATTATCTAGTTGTTTAGTCTTCTTCATAGCATTAACTTGGTATATAACTCATGATGTGGCAGTATTATATAATAAATGAAATGAACTATCTTGGTTGGATATAAATAATGAATTGGATGTATTACTTTCACTTTAAGGTTTACTGACTATACTCATTGGTTTCATTACCCTCCTGTGAGCATGAACATGGTCTTTCCTGAATTTATGTTTGATCTCATAGGCACCACATTCACTTGACTCTATCCATCCATGACCTTCCTTATTTTGGCTTTCACCCTGACTTGCCTTCTTGACTTTTGATATGGAGGACTTCCCATTTCTACCTCTGTGTTGGATTGCATCCATGTTTGTTTTGTGTCTCAGCTCTGAGTTGGTGACAGAACTTCACTTTCGTGAGTTGTATTTTATGCCTAGATCATTCTAGTTGGTTGCCCCGATGTGTGGCTTAGTGCGGAATTCTCTATAGTCACATGAGTTGTTGTTGGCTAAAACTGAAAGCACATGTACTACTTATGGAATTATTGAAAATCTCTTATGAAATCCTATGGAAATTAAATTCTAGATTGTGTTTTTAAACACACGATGAATTAAAGGCTAAAGCAATGGAATGCTAAAGTACCCCTAGAAGGGTCCAAAAAGGTCTAAAAAGCAATGGTTAAATAAATGCTATATCTAAATATTGTTGACCTCATAAATGTAAATATGCCCCAGATGCAAGCTGCGATTAGTTGTGCCTTTTAGCACATGCAAAATCCCAAAGGGGTCATATAGGCCAAAAAGGCCATGGAAATTAAATGAATGATCCTAATGAACTTGGATCAACTTGATGTAGACATGATGCCAAGGTTGAATAAGCACTCTCTAAACAACTTATCCATTGGTGAGACACTTCCATTCCCTTTGTTTATTTTTTCCAACACAGAGTGTAGCTTCCCCTCTCCCCGTCCAACGTGTCACTTAGTTGATTTGGTAAGTCATCCCTTTTTACCTAGCCTTGTCCTTCACCTTCACCCTTTGCTAACAGTTAGGCCATGTCCATTGGATGAGTATGTATTTAAAGCTTTTGTGCAAGTAAGTTATAAATAACATTGAATATCTATGTATTAACTGCCACTTGATTGATGTTTATACTTTAAGTTAAGCTGTGAATATGGTTACAGGAACATGTCTTAGTCTTTTGTTATAATCTAGTCTTTGGTTGTATTTTGACCTAGTCAAACATAGTTTGACCATGGTCATTCTTAGGATCTGTGATGAGATGGACCACTTATGATTTATGATGTTGATCTATGGTCCCGCATAAACCTATTGATGATTCCATATGTTGGACATATGCTCCAAATGATGATTGATGCAGTTGGTCATTTTTTATTATTTCCAGATCATCATATTTTACATTATCCGGGTATGGGGGACCCTATAGATGACCGCACAGGTTATCATGAGGTGTATGAGTACTCATCTATTGTGGATTTGGACCTTCTATATCCATTTAGACACTTATCTTCCAGTTCCGAGCACTCTATGGCATGATAGTAGCAGTTATCCACCTGTTGACCAGTTTGGGCATGCTGATCTAGCCTATCCAGCAGGAGCATTGGAGGCAAGTCGTTTCCTAGGGTGCTACAAAGGAACGGGGTGGTCTAACCACTTTTTTTTTACCATTAAACCCCCCTTCTGGACATGATGGCACCTTCAGTTTGACAACACAGGCACCCTAGAGGCAGTTTTGGGAACTTTCAGGGTTTTCAGGAGGATTAAAAAATGGAATAAAAAGGTCATTAAGGAATTCAATTTGGGCAATTGAGGCAAGGTTTTGGCACTTGGTTTGCTCAAAGGTCATCCATGGTGTATCCCCCTTCTTCTAGATCAGTTTGCACCAGTCAGTGGGGTCCACATGGGCTACAATAACTCTTTTATTGCACTTCTCTCTCTGATGATGGGGACAAGATTTGATCATTTGTATACTTGGACATGTCATAGACTCATATTTTATATTATTTTTCCATGGGGACATGCTAGTGAAGGGTATTGATACCTCCTAGCCCCACCATGTGCACCTAGTAGTTTGTCCTTGTCTTATTGAGTGGCTCCCATGTTATCTAGCCACCCCCATGTATGACGTCACCCTCCTAGAGTCTTTTTAGTCATGACATCATCACTTATTTGAGTGATCCATGTGTTATATTGTATTGGCTCATCTTAGCCATTGATTATTATGTTTTATCTTTTGATCTCAACCACTAGTTTTCAAAAGTGGTTTAGGGTTTTGGCCTTTCTCTCTTATAAAAAGAGAAGATCCCCTCATTGTAAAGGCACCTTTGGAGCTCTTGAAGATTGGAATAAAGAATACTATTTTGTGGATCTACCTCTTTTCTCTTGATGGATTATTTTGCAAGTTGAATATAAAATCTTGTTCTTGTGTATCATTGTGGTTCTTGGGGATTCAAGTTGTTTTCTACAGGGAAGGATGAATTGATGAGGAGGAGGACGATTTGAAGGAGGCTATTGTTGGGGGAGCCCTCATAGCTTGCTTTGGATTGATCTTTGTGACAGGGAGTATCATTATTGTATCTTAGTGACATAATTGATACTTTGTTTTACATCTCTTCATCATTTTCATCATTCTTTTGTTGGGCTTGTTTCTCATTAGATCTTGTATTACAGGAGGAGGAGGATTTGGTCATCTTTGAGGGAGGACGTTTTGGCTTGGAGACTCTAGATCTCACTCTTGAATATAAACATAAGGAGAAGGTTATCAATTTGAAAAGTGGCCACAAGCATTAGAGGTATGTTCTACAAGGTATGTACCTAGATCCATTCTTTCTTCTTCATTGGTCATAAAACCCTTAAAATTCAAAACCCTCATTTTACATTTTTTTATATCTACTTGGATCTAGCATGCTTTTGGGGATAAAACTTAAGACCCACCTCTATAGCATCCACGGCAATTCAGATCTATAGTTTGGTGGTGATTGGCCTTCATTTGACCCATTTCCCAAGGCACATTAGCCTCTCCAAGGGAAGTCGCATTCCTTGGGAGAGACTACTTTGCTAATTCCAAGGCATGGGCAGGAGAGATTTTTGTTTCATTGAATAGATCAACCTTTGAAACCTACCCCTAGTGCTTCACTTTGTTTATTTTCACCTTGTGGGCCCCATTCCTCATTTTGAGGGTTGTGCCCCACTTGGGTCACTTAGTGATGCATTAGATCTACGGAGATCTAACCATGGCATGTACTTGATCTTGAAAACCCACCTTGATAATCACCCTAACTACCCCGATCTATAATTTGGTGGACATTCGACTCCATTTGGCCCTTGATCTAAGGCACTAGTCATCCTTGGGGCAATTCGCACTCCTTGGGTAGGTGGCCATTTGCTAGATCCCATTTGTGGGTATTGATAATTCCTTCTCAAATCCATAGATCCATGCTATAGAATACCCCTAGTACCATTTCATTTCAACTTTGACCTTGTGGGCCCAACTTGGACCATTTTCTACTTTTTAAGGAGTGGGTCCCATTTGGCTAATTTTCATGGTACTAGATCTATCTAGATCTACTAATTCAACTTCATAAGTGGCCCTTATCTTTCATTGGTTGAACCATTTGTCACTTCATAAGCCTCTTCACCCATATCCTAACTCTTTGGGTCCACTTACTCATCCTAGATCTAGATCTTATTCCATCTTGGTCTTCCTTCATTTCATCATCACATTGCCTTGGGAATCCTTGATTGCATTCACTATCCTTCATTGGCTAAGCTAAGGTATCCCCCTTGATCTTGCTTAGGCTTGATCTAAAGTGAAGAGTGCATTGGTTATCGTGACACCCAACTTGCATTGGGAACCGTGGCATCTCTTGGGTCACCTCTTTAGTTGTCCAACACCTCTACCATCCTAGATGAGGTACCTTTAGGGACAACTACAAGTTGTGTGATAACAATACCCCAGGTCAGGTCAGACCAGTCAAAATTAGACAGCTCGGCCTAGTTAGGGAAAAAGGCCAATTTGGCACTTGTATAAATAGAGGGAAAGTTCACCTCATTATTCACTCATCCACTCAAGAGAAGTTCACATCACTTGGAAAGAGATTCACACCTACAGCTAGGAGAATACATTTTGGGGTTTCTACTTGGAAAGTATTTCCATCTTTTCTCTCTCATCATTGTACTATGTTCTCATAATTATTCATCTCTATACGAAGGTTGGTAGGTTTTCTTCTGATTGGGTTTCCTAGGATAAATTCTCGTGTTCTTGTTTTTGTGCTTTGTCTTTCTTCTAGTGATCCTATTGAATTTATGCAATTGAATTATTATGATATAATTATATGAAACACTAACAAGTTGTATAGTTTAATTTACAATCTTCAAATAGCATGAGGTAGCATGCAGTTGTTTACTATTCATGATGTTATGATGTTATGATGGTGTATGATATTGTCACATTCCTTGATACTCATGACAATGTTATGTTCCTTGATACTCATGACAATGTTATGTTTTCATGATGGCATGTAGTAGCATGTGGTTCCTTCATAGTCACGGTGATCATGTTATGTTTTCATGATGGAATGTAGTAGAAAACGGTTCCTTCATATTCATGGTGATGACGTATGTTTTCATGATGGCATGTAGTAGCATGCGGTTCCTTCATATTCATGGTGAGGATGTATGTTTTTGTGATGGAATGTAGTAGCATGCAGTACCTTCATATTCATGAAGATGATGTTACGTAACAACTTACATTTTATGATGGTATGTGATAGCATGTAGTTCATTGGTATTCAAGATGATGTTATGTTCTCATAAGGGCATATGGTAGCATGTGGATCCTTGATATTCATGTTGATAGTATATGTTCTCTCATTTTATGTTTATAAGTAATGCTTAGTTGACATGATGTGAGGTGGAGTTTGACATGAAATCCATCCATGGGCCTAGAGGGTCACTTCATTCATTAATATCGTGGTAGCCCATAACCACGGAGGAGAATGTATACATGTAACACTTTATGGGTTGGGGACAAACTCAACTAGTAAACCCATGCTAGCAGTTCCTTTCCTTTATATAGTTACTGGAAGCCCATAGCTTGAGGTATTTCGTTGGGGGGGGGATATATGGAGAAGGAATTTCGATGCCTGGGGTTGATTTCCCAGTTGGATTTTTGGAGGGATTTTTGGGCCAGCCTTACGGGATGTCTGGTGTGCATGGTTTAGCACATTGGACTAGATGTCTAGTACCCTATAGTTGAGTCCTTAGGGCCATAGAGATATGTCACAGAGTTCACCGAACTTGAACCTTGAGGTTCGAAGTTCGACGAATGTCAAAAAAAATTAAAAGTTCGTTCAGGTTTGCCAAACCTGATAAGCAAACTTAATGGTGAGCTTTGAGATAAATGAGTTTGTTGAACAACTTTGTTGAGGTTCGAATTTTCAAGGTTTTTTTTTTAATTTTATTTTAAAAAACCTCCTATACCCATTGACAATGAATCCCGCGTTCATTTCACCTGCAACTACAATTGAAAATCGAACCTTGTTCGACTCTGAAAACGATTCTTGTACGAGCTCAAGTCTTGACCCGTGAACGACATTCAATATAGAGAGAAGCTCTAGAACCCACGAACTAATTCATGCCGAAAAGAGGGCAATTGTCGAACCCTTACTTGTGAACCAGTTAGTGCTGGAAAAAGTTGGATGGTGTGACACCAAAACTTGAAAGGGGCAACGGTGTGGTGGACCACGGTGTCCGTGTGACCGACAACTCAGAATAGCTTTACAGACTCTTCCATTCCGCTTAGAGTTTGTGGAAGATGGCTTAATTTAAAAATATAAATTTTCCCATAATAAATAAAAATCGTGTTGAATTTTTTTCTAAATGAGAGCTTTGTTGAAGTTTTTTTTAAATATTATTAACATCAAACTTTACTCTATTAATATTAACATAGTAAATACTAACTTACTAATAAATTTACAAATTATAAACAAATTCTTCTAAGTTTTTTTTAAATATTATTAATATGAAACTTTACTTTATTAATATTAATTTAGTAAATACTAACTTATTGTCAAGTATATGACAATGGATATTCTTTTAAATTTTGAAGTTTGAAGAATCTATTCTATTTTTTTACAATTTGCAATTCCATTATATATATATATTCGAACCTAATGGCGAACCTCATTTGAACCTCATTGGAAAATTTGAACCTGAATCGAACTTAATGCTTTCCGAACACAAACCTTGTGACATTGCCATAGAACCCAGTTAAGGCCGAAAGGCTTTAATCCTTAGCCTAATGCTAGAGGTCGAGGATATAGCAAGAGTTATACTCGCACCTCCTTAGAGCTATGATGAGACTTTTGATGGTTGTTGCGGTCACACCATGATGGGCGACCCTTATACTAGTTGCATTAGAGGGCCCGTTCCATGTCAAGCGAGACCATCTAGAGTATTGGGGGTGTTCGAAGGTTGATCAGATGGTATGATGTTGGGCAAGGGTGCATGAGACCTACAATTTTGATGAAACCTAGTAATCCAAGCATAAAAAAGGTGGAAAAAGATGCACATGCATAATAAGTAATTCTCCTTGAGCGAAGAGTACATTTTTACTAAGGTCATGACAAAGGAGTTAAACAATCAACGTCACTAACATCAAGGTACATAGAGAAGTTGATGCCCTTGATTAAATCCCAATCCCATACCCTAATACATGATAAAATCCAATGGAAACGTTACAATCCTGAAACCCTGAATACTGTTAAGTCTGTTGAATTCTGAATTGGACCTAAAATTCTACTTTTTGCATATCAAGTCCGATGAGGTTAGAACCACTCTCAAACATACTGAAACAATTAATGGTAATGTTAAAAATTTCAGTAAAAGGATAGAAAATGAAAGATAAGGAGAATGTCACTTTTACTTTAAGAATTTAATATTACAATTTAATGTTATTGATGATTACTAAGGTTAGGATTTTTGTTATTAGTGTAGGCTTTTTTTTTAATTGAATTTTTAGGGCCTAGAGCCACGATTTCACGATGCAACACGAAACCGATCGGAACTGATCAGATAGATGAAAAAAGGTTGGTTTTGTACAGGGACAATTTTAAGAACCCCCCTAAATTTCTATGTATAATAAATGGGCGAATCCCCATAATATATATGAAAATATGAAGGCTATTTTATCAATGCTATATTATGTGTATATAAGTTTTTGGTGAATCTCTCATTGAATTATACAATCTTCTAAAATATTGGTGAATCTTTCTCTAAATTATAAAACCTTGTAAAATCTTGGCGAATTTTTCACTAAATTATAAAACCTTGCAAAGTCTTGGCGAATATTTCAGCAAGTTTATCCTTGGAAAGTCATGGCCCCCTGCATCCCCAAATACATGACTATGAATGAAGTCCCAACCCCTAGGCATGATGCCGCAAACACCCACAAAAATGTTATTGCCGCATCGTCGATCGCAAGCTTCACAATCTCCATGTTTCTTGGGGAGATTTTGGAACTAAGGTGATGGGATTTAGAACTCTCCTAGATGCAAATGGATTTCTATAATACCTGCTAATAAATATCAATTGCCCTTCTCATGTGGAGATTAAGCAACTAGCAATATGAGATTCAACCCATAAAATCTAGATGAATGTAACTCTGACTTCGATTTCCATGATCGATAGAAGACGAAAGAGCCCCTAGAAACTATCACTTATGGAAATCGAGGGTGAATGGGAGCTACCTAGTTATTTTTGTGGGCAAATAGATGTTTAAATCCATTTTTAAAGGGGCGAAATTCTTTTATCTTGGCTCCCCTTTTTAAATTTGATGGGGCTAACCTCCTATTCATTAAAAATAATTAAATAAAATATGGGCTAATCATACCTAGAAGGTGTTTAATAAAGAATTATTCCATTAAAAATTAAAACCCCCTAAATTTAGCCCATGGGATAAGATTAGTCCCTAAAGTTTTCCATGGTTTCGTACCTGTTGTCACATCCATAATAGTTGGGATACCATGATTGCAGATCAGTTCCCAGTATATTTTTGAGCCGGTCCTTTACACATTTTGATGAGATCAGTTGACAATGAGAAACATTTTTTTATCACTCCCATGACTTCAGTGGATCCAAAGCTTGTACATTTATAGTCTCATGCCAGGATTGAGCCCCATGACACCAGGTTAGTGATTGAGTTAGTCATTCTTCTATCATCTAGAGAAGATTGATGACAATTCCCATATTATATTCAGATGCAATGCTTTAGTGTGATTCAGGTATATTATACTCACACTTTAAGTATAAATAGAGAGGATCACTCTCTCATTTGGTATCACACTCACTCAAGCAAATGCGCACCAAGTGAGAGAGAAAACAAGTTCGCTGGAAGAGAAAGAGAAAGAGATGCAAAATACATTTTATATTTGGGTTTTCCATCTTGTTTGATATTGTTCTAGTGACGAATCTATTTCTGAGGAAGTTGCAAGGTTTTCTCCTTTATGGTTTCCCCGAGGAAAATTCTTATGTCTTTTATGTTTTGTTGTGCTCGTCTATCTTTCAGTTTAAAGATCTAACTAAATTGAATTAAAGTGCAAATTCTAACATAACCCAATTTCTTGTGATACTTTACGCTCATTAAGCAATTCGCACTTTTCATATGTCATGAGTTGTTGATGCATTCCAATATACATGTGGATGATCTTGATGTTTCATTTATGTAGCTTATTCTCATATCTTGTTGAGGTTACAAGTACCATGATTGGTGTGCTTATATGAATGGTACATTGGTTATATTTTGTTAATGAATAACTTTTACCTTGCTTATGTGTCATACTTTACCTTTTCATGGTCAATATCCTTAAATTGTTAGTAAGAGTGTGTCTTGATCTTAATCTCCCACCTTTAGATAGGCACCTCTCCCTCAAAAATAGAGTTATACAAGTATACTAGGTTGGCTAAGTTCTGCATTGTTGTCCTTAGAGAAAGTTGGGCTAGGGTCTCTCCCCTGGTTAGTCTAGGATTGTTCACTATTGAGTCTAGGATACCTAAAAGAGGAGCTTTCTCTATTAGTGACATGTTAGGGGGGAGATCCATAGTTGTATTGGGTCCTGCTATGTGACATCATTGAGAAAGAACCTTCCAACTACGAAGAAGCACCATAGAAAAAGAATGGAAGGATGCCATGACCGAGGAGTACCAGTCGATTATGAAGAATGATGTCTAGGAGATAGTTCCAAGACCAGTAGGGAAGTTTGTTGTGACTTCGAAATGGATCTACAAGATTAAGCATGTTGCAAATGGTAGCATAGAAAAACACAAGGCAATATTTGTGGCACGTGGCTTCTCCCAGAAGGAAGGTGTTACGATGGTACTAGCACCAGCTTACCTGCAGAGGTGCCCCACGGAGAGGGTGTCTTTTTTTTTTCTCACCGGGAGGAGTGTTTAGCCAGCTCATTCTGAGGTAGGGGCATGTCCAAACCCTCTGGCTTCTCTTCTGGAAGTACTATGGCTTAATGGCATCGTTGACTGCCTCATGAAAGGGTTTGAAACCCTGAGGTTGGTGTCTCGGTCTTCCAGGGGTGGGTCACTGGGTCAAATCACCCCCACCTTGTTTCAACACTCCAACGGTAGTTGTTCCAGCATTGAACTCACTCTTATCTTCGAGAGCACATCCAACACCCTCCTGGTCCTCCAGTTCAGCAACGCCCTCCCTATGGGCCCTCCTTCAAAGGATGACATCATCCTCCTGGCAGACTATTTGCTTGCTAAAAAGGAAGGGGGGGGCGTTGAGGGTTTTCATCACTGTTGGGGTTAGTTGGGGCACGACGACCCCCCTCTGCATAGTATAGCCTTCAGTTTCGCCAAATTTGGCCTTGTTTAGCATATTTTAGCACCTAGGGGGTAAAATACCCCAGGTAGCCAACAATAGGCCATCTTTAGATTATTTTATATTATTTTTGTTATATTTTTAAGTTGACATTCTTAAATATTAAATTGACCTTATTTTGTGTAAAGTGAGTGTGAGATCATATAAGTAAGATCTCCTCACTTCATTTTTAGATATCAACTCTTGGGATAATTTCATTATGTCTGTTATTTTCCCTAACTAGGACTCTTTGAAGGGATGCACTCTCCTCGATGAAGGTTATTTTGCAAGTTTGAAGCATTTCTTGGAAGTTTTACTATTGTTCATGCCATTGCTAAGGTGAGGCTAGAGTTGTTTGCTTAACACATGCACTCAGAGGTATCTATACTTTTTGTTTGATGTCTCTCTGTCAATTGTATGAAAGTGATGCTTGTTAGGGTTTGATGGAATCCATTATTGCTTCATTTTGTCTTGATTTTCATGTCATTTTTTTCATTGATCACCATTGCATTCAAGCTTGAGCTTTAGGTCTTCAAGTCTTGCTAAGCTAGGCTCCCTCTACGAATGCTTGAGATTGTGGAGGTGAGCCCTAGTTCGCTAAGCTTTCCAAGTACCATCTCAAGGAGGGTTGCTCCCCTCATTGATTCCCTAAGTTTGGTGAGTAGTTGTCCTTTTGAAACCCTAGTTGTTCAACTACTTCCAAAACCCTAAAACCTTGAAAATTCATAAATAAATAAATAAAAAATTGGCCATTTTACGGCCTCCCAAAATTTTCGACCCCTATAATTTCGAGCCCTATAATTTCGGCCCTCTTCTCCTACTCCTTCCCTAAAATTTTTGCCCTAACCTACAACCCTACGATCTTTCCCTATATCCATTCTCTCCATCATCTCCCTCCTACCTTCCACACTACCCTTTCCTTCCCTGCTGCCCTAACTTTCTGCCCTATCCGCAGCCCTCTATCTCCTTACTTTTCCTACCTTTCTTCCTCCACTTCGCTGCCCCTTCTTACCCTTCTCTTCACCCCGTCCTTCCATCTCCTTCCCACTCTTTTGGTTGTCCTTTCCTTCCCCTTTCACTGCCATATCCTAGCCCATTCCTTCACCTAACACAGGTCTGCAATTTATTGCAGACCTTGTGCATTTACCCTAACTCTATCCACACCCGCCACATACACAAAAAAGCAATTTTTAAGTTAGTATTATTTCGACCTGCTCATACCTTTAAACAAAAATCAAATCCTTTTTGTATTCATTTTCTGTGTGAATGTACGTCTGATTTTGTTCACACTTTGGGCATATGCTACATACAGTAAACTCAGATTTTGTTACAAATAAGTGGTGTACATGTGTCTCTATTTTTGCTGAGTAATAACATTTTCTTCACAAGCTTACATTTCAGCTCTGGTGCTTGTAAGATATAGATAATTATGAAATAACATACAATAAGCTATTGTTTTCTGAATGCAATGTTAGTAGGTGAATGAACTTTGGAAAGTGGCCGGTGGGTAATGCTAGATTTAGTGCTCAAGGAAATTCTGAGTTGTTTATTTTTCAATTACTCTTGTTATACGTTGTAAATCTGCCTTTAAATATTTATGGTTTAAAGTAAAAAGGATGGTTGATTGCAACATGCATTTTCACATTAATTTATTTCCATGCTAATCTTGTTACAAATCTGGAGAAAATCCTGGTCTATTTGAACTGAAATTTGTTTTGGTCTTTAATGGTTGATACATATGTTGATTAAGAAGCTTATGATAACGTTGCATTGGTGAGTGAGTTGGCCATCTTGTTGTGAATGTTGATTAATTGGCATAACTGAATTGACACTTGTCTCTTATTAACTACTGAAACTGATTGTCATTCCTATGCTTTACTTCACTTACAACTGGCTATTTCTTGCTAATGATATTCCTTGCATCCTTCTGTTTCTGCTATAATTGCAATAATTGACAATTACTACTTAATCCTTATTTGGTTGTTGGTTAGTAGTGATTCAAAATATAGTCTTTTGATCCAATATTGTTTATCTTGATATACGTGTATGCACTTCATTGGTTCATTGGCTGAAATTGAATGTACTTGAATCCATTTAGGCACTGAGCTAACCGTAAGATTGCATAGAATATAGTTGGTTGGTTGTTCTAAGTGTTTTACATGATTTCATAAGGATACTTCTCCTTGGAGGTTTCGACTTTCGAAGAAGTTAGAACGGTGACTGAGGTGACATTGGGTCACTTTTCTTAGTTGTGCTTACTGGGAATTAGCACTGCTAATTTGCCCGGTAACATAAGACATAGACTACGAGGAGACAATTGCACCTGTAGCAAGATACACTTCCATCAGATCCATACTTGCATTGGCTGCAATAATGAAATGGAAGGTACACCAAATGGACATCAAGACAACATTCTTGAATGGTGTAGTTGAAGAAGAAGTGTATGTGGAGCAACCACTGGGATTCGAGACACATGACAGACAAACTCATGTGTGCAAATTGAAGAAATCCTTGTACGGATTGAAGCAGGCACCCAGAACATGGTATGGCAGGATGGACAGTTTTCTGATGAGCTTAGGCTTTACCAAGAGTAAAGTAGATTCCAACCTTTACTTCAAGGTTGAGGGCGAAAGACCAATGATACTACTTCTATATGTAGATGACCTGTTTGTGACAGGTGAGGATGAGCTCATTGCAAATACTAAGATAAGGCTTCCAGCAGAGCTCGAGATGAAGGACCTAGGGATGATGCATTACTTCTTAGGCATCAAGGTGTGGCAGAGTGCAAATGAGATTTTCCTTGGTCAAGGAAAGTATGCAGTGGAGATTCTGAAGAGGTTTGGAATGATGGACTGCAAGGAAATGGCCACACCAATGGAATCGAACTTCAAGCTACTGTGTGAGGCTTCATTAGAGACAGTTGATGCCACGATGTACTGACAGATGATTGGTTTGTTGATGTACTTGATGAACATGAGACCAGACATATGTTTTGCTGTGAACACCCTGAGCCAGTTCTTGACAGATCTGAGGCTTGTTCACCTGACGGCTTCAAAACATATATTGAGGTACATGAAGGGTACAGTTGAATATTGGCTCAAGTATGAGGCGGATCAAAGGATTAACCTGCATGATTATGTTGATTCGGATTGGGAAGGCAATGCCACTGACAGGAAGAGCACTTCAGGATGTTGCTTCAGTTTGGGATCCGGTATGATCTCCTAGTTTAGCAGGAAGCAGTCATGTGTGGCGTTGAGTAAATCTAAAGCAGAGTATGTTGCAGCTTGTCCGGGTAATTGTGAGGCAGTATGGCTTCAGAAGCTACTGTCGGATTTTTTTGATCTCGCACTTGAGGCAACTTGTATATTCTGTGACAACCAGAGTTGCATGAAGTTGTCTGAGAACCCGATGTTCCATGACAAGTCGAAGCATATTGAGATCAAGTACCACTATATCCAGGATATGGTGGAGAGAAGATCAATGAAGCTCTAGTATGCGGCGACAAACGAGCAGATAGGCGATGTGTTGACCAAGCCTTTAGCAAGAGTGAAGTTTGAGTACTTCAGAGAGAAGCTTGTTGTTATACCGATTGAGGTTCCTTGAAAGGGGGAGTGATAAGATCGGAAGACGCAGGTGCACTAGGGATGGTTCTCGCATGGTGGAAGACATAGGTGGTCCTTGGGGCGTAATGCACCTGGGGTGCTCCTGGGTTGTAACCACATGCTGGATACGTTGAGAGGTCCACCGGTCACAAAGACACCTTGGGTGCACCTAGTTTGTTTCTCGCATGGTGGAAGACGCAAGTGGTCCTTGGGACGTAATGCACCTGGGGTGCTCCTAGGCTATATCCACATGTTGTAGACGCGGGATGACCGTGAGAGATGTAATGCACCTAGGGTGCTCCTTGGTTGTACCCACTAGGTGGGAGACTCAGGTGGTCTGTTGGACATGAGGTGTGCACTTGGGCTACTCTCCATGTGAGATGATGAGATGATCTGGATACAATGAGATGATAGTAGGAGATGCGGGTGATTGATGTGGAAATGAATGTGTGGTCTTGGGCTGTCCCTATTTGATGGCTTGATCGTGGAGATGATGAAGACCTAGATGAGAGCTAGGCCTACATCCAACATGAAAAAGGGTTGGCCCTGTAGAACTTCTCATGACAGATAGATTCAAGAAATGTCACTAGTCAATTATCAACGAGAAGAGGATTGATGCAGCAGCGACGGTAATGATCTAGTGTTGATGATGATGTTCCAACATTGATGATGATCCAACGATGATTACATTGTCCAAAATTTTGTGTCCAGAGTGATGATGACTGTGGCGAGAGAATACCTTCCTAGTTAAGAGGGAGTGTTGTTGTAAATGTAACTTCAGAAGATATGCATTGTACTTTATTATTACTATTATTGTATTTTATTTGTACCTCCAATAGAGATGTGTTTTCCTCCGTTCGGGGATGTCATTATTATGTTTGCTCATGCAATATTATTGAGGTAAAACCTCCATTGTAAGTCGGGGCATTAGATCCCCTAAGTTCAAATGTCAATTGTATTATTGAGTCTCCCTAGGACAGGTAAGCCTGGTCAAGTTAGTGAGGTCAGCCCCATTAGGAAAAAGGTCACCTAGACATAAAGTATAAATAGAGAGCTTGCTCTCTCATTTGAACACACCACTCACTCAAGCAAGTTCGCTAGAGAAGAAAGAGAGAGAGTTGCAGAAGACATCTTACATTTTGGTTTCTATCTTGTTTGATATTGTATTAGTGACAAATCTATTTCTGAGGAAGCTGAGGGGTTTTCTCCTTTATGGTTTCCCAAAGGAAAATTACGGTGTCTCTTGTGTTTTGTTGTGCTTGTCTGTATTTTAGTTAAAGATCTAGTTAAATTGAATTAAAGTACAAACTGTAACAATGCACGTGCACATGGATGGTTTCCAGAGGTATCTTGACTTCTCCAGTCGGTGAACATCTCCCCAAAACACCTTCCCCCATTTAGATTATCCCTAGATGCATTGAGCCATCTCTAGCCACCTAGACAAGTTCTTAACCAACCCATAAGAGAGGATATCTACAGATTATACATTCAGGTCACTTGGGCTTTAGCCCTAACGAGCTTGGGCCCGAAGATGTCCTACGTTGAGCACTCCTTAGAACTTCAAGATGGCATTATCTTCTGCCCCCCATATACACGAAGGAATTGGATGCATTCACTTAGGAATCCCGTGGGACAACTTTGAGTCGGCTCCCATCGACTCCGAGTGGACACTGACCACCTGTTATCACACCATAGTAGCTGAGCTACTATTCTTGATGAGCAGATATCTGCACTTTCTAGAGATTTTCTTTTACAGAGATCAGTTATGATGAGCAGTGTTATTTGGGATCACTCACAGATCAGAGCAATATATATATCAGACATTGAGTAGACCTTGTTCCAAGGCTGAGCCTTGAGAGCTTAGATTTGATGACCGATGTGACCTTTTGTTCCATATAGTTTCAGTGTAGCGCCTAGAGTTCTGGATGTTATTATTGCAGCGGTGTTTCTGTTGGTTATGGATCATGATTACTGATATGATGTGATGTGACCTATGGAGTTATGATTGTTATCATGGATTATTGTCTTTTTGTTTTAGTCATCTTCATAGCATTGACTTGGTATATGACTCATGATGTGGCAGTACTATCTAAATAATGAAATGAAATATCTTGGATGTTTTTATAAAATATTAAACTGGATGTATTACTTGCACTCTAAGGTTTTGTGACAATACTCATTGGTTTCATTACCCTTCGATGAGCATTGACATGGTTTTTCATGACATCTTTGTTTGCTATCCTAGGAACCACATCCACTTGACTCCATCCATCCATGACCTTCCTTATTTGGCTTTCACCTTGACTTGCCTTCTTGACTTCCTGACATGGAGGACCTCCCCATTTCTACCTTTGTGTTGGACCGCATCCATGTATGTTTGTGCCTCGGCTCTGAGTTGGTGACAGAAATTTCCTTTGGTGAGTTGGATTTTATGCCTAGATCATTGCATGCCCCTTAGTACCATTCTACCCCTAACTTGACCTTGTGGGCCCCATTTGAACCATTTTCCCACTTTTTAATGAGTGGGCCCCACTTGTGATACTTTTATGGTACTAGATCTATTCAATTGAGCCTCATAAGTGGCCTTAGTCATTCAGTGGTTGAAACACTTGTCACCTCCTAAGCCTCTTCAACCACTAGGTCCACTTAATCTAACTCACCATTGGTCTCCTTGATTTACTTTACACATTTCCCTAGGAACCTTTGGATTAGCTAGTCTTCATTGATTGGCTAGGGTCTCCCCCTTGATCTTGATTAGTCTTGCTCTAAAGTGAAGAGTGCCTTGGTTATCGTGACACCCAGCTTGCATTGGGAACCGTGGCATCTCTTGGGTCACCTCTTTAGTTTTCCAACACCTCTACCATCCTGGATGGGATACCTTTAGGGACAACTACAAGTTGTGTGATAACACCAACATCTACCACAATCTGTTAGGATCTACCAGATGTGCCATCTACAAGGGCCAGAGACAGATATGCATCTCATTTTTTATGCCCCTTGTAATATCATATCAGAGGACAATATCACTGCCTCTATAGGGACTTGGGAGGATCCCTCTCCACCTTCTTTCGTTATCAAGACCAGAGAAGCCTCACCCTCTACATCAGGGAGATTCTCAGCCACAGGTCACAGACCCTCCACATCTTACCCCACCTTGAGAGGATTGGAGAGGACTAGGACAATTGACTCTTATTTTGGCATTGACTCATCAGATCGGCGCAACAAGCAGTACACAGAGCCCTAGAGTGCCTTCGGCAGTAGAGTGGCGAGACCTCGGGTCCCCCCCATCCTCCCTCTGTGGGAGATCAAATGATCTCATTGAGACTAGTTCGAATTTTCTGAACCACACACCAGTCCACTCATTCTCAAAGAATTAGAGGGATTAGGCACCTGTAGTGCTCTGGTTTTTACAGCAGAGCACTGTGTAAAATTTCAGGTTTAGTTTTCTACGTTTTAACTTTACCAGTTTATGGAAGTAAATTTCTAAGAATTACTATGTGCCTAAATAATAATTAGTGTACTGTCGTGTTTTCTTTTATCCCCTTACATTCGTAATTTAAAATAGACAACATACCAATATTCTCTTTCCAACAATCATGTTCTAGCATAAGAATATGTTTCACAACTCAGTAAATCAGTAAATAGCAGTAAATCAGTAAATAGCAAGTGATGCATGTTTACATTAAGTTTAAGCATAATAGTAAATAACGGAAATTACCTGATGCTGATGCTAACCATAAGTTGTGGCAGGTTGTATAACCCCTTAGACAGCCAAACTGAAGTGTCCACCCTACCGACCAGCTATAATCTTGCTGGCCCTTGGAAATCAAAGGATTTCCAAGCCCCCGAGCCCACAATCTGATAATCCCGAGAGCAGTCTTTCCTTCTGTTCTCAAAATCTTTCTGTTCTCCCCACTTTCTGTTCTCCCAACTTCTCTTCTTCCCTCAATCAAAAAACCCTCCCCAACCTTCAACCTTCTCCCCCTCTATATACATGTCCATCCTCGAGAAGACCTTGGGCTTACTCCACCGCCCCAAACTCCCCCTCTAGAGCCCCTCAAACCTTTACTCCTTTCCCTAGTTCATTCATCCACGTCTCATTATAAAAATGTATAATTAATTACTCTTATGGAAAATTCATTTGGTTTTGGATTGACGGTCGTAATTATTTATTACGGTGGGAATTATCACCCCAAGGTTATCCATTCGGGACAAGTTTCATTAAATACAAGTCTATCCGCCATCCTTGATATTTTAATGTTATTAATGTAATTAATAAAATATTATATAATTAGTTGCCCCCTTGTCAATCTTGGACATGATGTGTCTTAATGATCCACCTTATCCGTCGAGACCACTTATCTTGAGGTTTAAAGTCCAAGATTAACATCGAATAATTAAATAACCATTTTCCATCACATCACGTTCATTCCAAAAATGATTATCCTATTATGGCTAACTTTTGAAATGGAATTAATCACACAATATTAATTTATAAATCAATATTTTAAATCTTACTTATATTGCAATTGTTACGATAGGGATATAAATGTTGCTGGAATATTATTAAGTAATTAATAATAATAATTAGATCACCATTTAACAATAATAAAAGGTGAATTAATCATAGTATTCTTAATTATTTGTTTATCACATGAGTACCCTATCATCAACATAGCATCCTTGTTCTTATAAACAACGCACTTGTGAGGGCTTAAACAATTTTATTAATTAATTAGACACTATCATTACCCTATTCACAACAGTTCTCCTATGACAGTGTTAACTGACGACACTTGCCTTAGTTTATTATTACAATGTTTTCATATAATTACTAATTCACTTATTTACACATTGACAACCTAACCATTCATTACCTAAGTTGATTGATGTATCCTTAACTGAGTTATCTATGACTTTTATACTACTATTCAAGCATGACAAGTATGTTATACACCAGTAATATTGTACACGTACAAGGTGTGCATGCATGGCCAGTGTATGCACATGTCGGACATGTACTATAAACAAACCCCATTCCGCCTATGCATACTTGCTAACTAATAATAGTATCTACCCCCATGCAGAAGAGCAAGCATAATATATAGTATAATTACTTTAACATCCTCGGTTATTTAACAGTTAACCCTTTACGATTTAACATCATTGTCTTTATGTTTACATTAGTTTAATCAATCAAGTACAGGAAGGGTGCCTACTTCCACTAACTCGGAATCAAGGAATACTAAACCCCCAACAGTACTAACTAACACATCCTCCCATCATAACCTACGTCCAGCATCCTCCCTATCCTTCCTCTGCTAGTACAACAGTGGATGTCGGACTCACCGATCTGACCACATAGAACTTGAGAGCGATAGCGTCGGCTGAACAGCGGACCTATCCTCCCCTAGCAGGCATCCGACAATCGTCATCACAACAACATGGGGAGCGTGTCTCAGCACGGCCCTCCCACGACCTCGGGTCTCATGGAAATATAGGGTGGGAAACACATCCATCCCTCTCAACATACTGGGCCTACGCCCTTATCAACTCATACTTGCTGCTATCGGGATTATCAGTTTGTGTTATCGTATCCTCATTTTGGCTGCTAAGGTTTGCTGTATGCACATGTTTTTCCTTTCCAATATATATCAGATCAAGTAACTGGCTATCCCATAGCCCTTGTGTCCTGTAGGTTAGTATTTTGCAAAATATAATTTATAGAAAGTATTTTCCATTGATCGCCAATTGATCCATGTTATCATTTTATTTCATGTAACCTTTCAGCTCATCATAGATACATATAACATTTCAATAATTCACATAAGAAGATGGTATCCACGTACCGAATCATATATTTCACATTTCATTTAAATGAAAACATATAAACATATACTGCAATCGTAAAATAAGGAAATCATATGATAATCATGACATCATAATCGCATAACATAGTAACATCATAATCATGGTGAAATCATAAAACAGAGTAACATCATATAACGAGGTCCAATATAGTTTACTCATTCGAGCTGAGTTCAACAGAATATATAAGAAATAAAGTATGGTGTATCTAACTAATAAATATGCCGAATCAAAATATGGGCGTTACATACACCCACCCTTCGGGAAACTTCGTCCCGAAGTTATGGTCAAAATAGTGAGGGAAAATCTCGACGCATGGTCTCTGCATCCTCCCAGGTAGCAGATCCTGGGCTATACTTGTCCCATTGGACCTTAACTTGGTCCACATGGCGACTACGGAGCTGTCGAACCCTACGATCAAGTATACGTAATGGTTCGACTCTGAAGGTTCCCTCGTCCGAGACCTGCAATTCCTTCCAATGAATTTTGTGAGTCTCATCAGCTATGTAATGTCGTAATACAGAAACATGAAATACATTATGAGTTTTATGCAAGTGGGGTGGCAGCGCGAGACGATAAGCAACTGGTCTGATTTTCTCAAGAATTTCAAATGGACCTATAAAGCGAGGTGACAACTTGGTACCCTTCCCAAACCGAATGGTACTTTTATTTGGTCTGATGCGAATAAATACACGATCCCCTACTCCATAAGTTCTATCTGATCTGTGTGCATCAGCGTAACTCTTTTGCCTATCCTGTGCTTCCTTCAGCCGCTGCCTAATCTGTATCACTTGCTCCTCCATTTCCTGAATCAATTCATGCCCAATTAAAACTCGATCCTCTAACCTGTCCCAACTGAGTGGTGTCTTGCACGGCCTCCCATACAATGCCTGATATGGCGGCATACCAATGGAGATGTGATGACTATTGTTGTATGCAAACTCCACTAAAGGAAGATATTTCTCCCACTGTGTCTGCTGATCCATAACATACATCCTAAGCATGTCCTCCATCACTTGATTCACCCTCTCAGTCTGTCCATCTGTCTCGGGGTGATAAGCTGAGCTTAAGTTCAATTGTGTCCCTAATGCTGACTGCATGCTTGTCCAAAATCTGGAGGTGAACTTAGGGTCTCTGTCAGAGATTATCTTTTTAGGGACTCCATGAAGACGTACAATCTCATTTATGAATACCCTTGCCACATCTGTCACATCATAGGTGTCTCTGACTGGAATGAAGTGAGCACTTTTGGTCAGTTTGTCAACTACCACCAAAATAGCATTATGTCTCAAAGATGTGAGTGGTAATCCTACAACGAAGTCCATGGAAATGACTTCCCATTTAGTCATAGGAATATCATGCGGTTGTAGGAGACCGGCCGGGTGACGATGATCTGCCTTCACTTGTTGACACTCAAGGCACTTCGAAACAAATTCCACTACATCCATCTTCATACCTGGCCAAAAGAAGAGTTGTTTCATGTCAGCATACATCTTCTTCACTCTTGGGTGGGCACAGTAATGTGATCTATGGGCCTCTCTAAGGATTGTTTTCCTGATATCACCTTCCTTAGGAACATACATCCTTCCCTGATACCGCAACAACCCATCTTCCTCAAGATGGTACCCATCATACTTCAATTCCTGTTTCTTTCCATTCTGAATAGCTGAGGTTACTTTTAGATACCAACTATCGCCCAATAGTTGTCCTAGTACCCTTTCCCTCAAGTCAACCTTCAAGGGAATTAAGGAGAAAAGTCTCGGCCTTCGGCTTAGAGCATCTGCCACCACATTCTCCTTTCCTTTGATATAAGAGATACCAAAGTCATACTCACTCATGAACTCACTCCATCGCCTTTGCCTAGCATTCAAATCCCTTTGGGTAAAGATGTACTGCAAGCTCTGATGGTCTGTTTTAAGGGTGAAGCTTCTACCAACTAGGTAGTGCCTCCATAATTTTAGTGCCAACATTACTGCTGCCAATTCTAGATCATGCGTGGCATACTGCTCCTCATGAGGTTTCAACTTTCGAGATGCATAAGCTATTACCCCACCTTCCTGCATCAACACCGCTCCTAATCCTTGCTTCGAGGCATCGGTGCATACCATGAAATCTTTATCCATGTCTGGTACCCGCAAGATTGGTGCACTTGTCAACAATCTTTTTAATTCTGTAAAAGCGGCATCGCATTCATCGGTCCATTCATACCGGATTCCCTTGCGTTGCAAGGTGGTAATAGGTTTTGCAATTTTAGAAAATCCTTCCACAAACCTCCGGTAATAGCCTGCTAACCCCATGAAGCTGCGCACCTCATGAGCATTCCTTGGAATTGGCCAATCTTCAATGGCCTTTACCTTTTCTGGGTCTACGGAAATCCCTTCACCTGAGATGATGTGCCCCAAGTAGTGAATCTCTTTTTGGAAGAAGGAACACTTTGACAATTTACCATAAAGTTTATGTTCCCTTAAGCACGTCAAGACTAACCGCAAGTGTTCCTCGTGCTCCTTCTCATTCTTAGAATAGATAAGAATATCATCTAAGAAGACCTGAACAAAGTGGTCCAAGTATTTTCGGAAGACACCATTCATGAGGCTCATGAATACAGCTGGAGCATTGGTCAAACCAAATGGTACCACTACAAACTCGTAATGCCCAAATCGAGTTTGAAAGGCAGTCTTAGGAATGTCGCCTTCCTTGATCCTCAACTGGTGATACCCTGATCGTAAATCAATTTTTGAGAAGACTGACGCACCTTTCATTTGATCAAAGAGGTCATCAATTCTTGGTATGGGATACCTGTTCTTCACGGTGGCCTTGTTCAAATCTCTGTAATCTATGCACAGTCGCAGAGATCCATCCTTCTTCTTAACGAAGATCACTGGTGCTCCCCACGGTGAGATACTGGGTCTAATCAGTCCCAAATCTAGCAACTCTTTTAACTGGATCTGTAACTCACGGAGCTCTGGAGTTGTCATTCTATAAGGAGTTTTTGAGATAGGTTCTGCACCAGGTTTTAGTTCGATTGTGAAATCGAGCTCTCTTTCTGGAGGTAGTCCTGGTAATTCCTTCGGAAAGACATCCTTGAACTCAGAAAGTACTGGGTAAGAATTCAAGGAAGGTCCTTTACTATCGCTCACGGCCTCCACTACGAACAACTGGCATCCTTGTCTTAGGCACCGCTTAGCTTTCACCATAGAGATGAAACGGAGGGATACCTTCCTCTTCAAGCCTTGGATTTGAATTGTCCTTCCCTCGTCATCGAGGCACAACACCATCTTCGCATAGCAATCTATGAAAGCTCTATGGTCTTCTAACCAATCCATGCCAATAATGAGGTCATAAGTCCCCAAATTTGTGACATAAGCATCCAACTTAGTGGTGCACACTCCTAAGTCAACCTCACAACCTGTCACTTTAAGACCTACTGGTTGCTTAGCTCCTGAAGCCATTTCAACCAGTTTGAAATCACCGTGCTCGTAGGTTGCCAACCCACATTTATCTAATGCAAATGGTGAAATAAAACTATCAGTTGCTCCTGGATCAAACAAAATTTTAAGTTTGACATTGTTTACATTACCAGTGGATTCTACTACGGTAGACTGATGTTCTGCTTGGTGGTTATGAACCGCTGCATGAATCCGATGACTGTTACCCGAATTATCCATGGGTGCCTTTCCTTCCCTGTGCCTGCTGCTTGACTGACCCTTGGGACAGTCTCGCTGGAAATGAGGACCTCCGCATCCCCAACAAGAGAGATTGGGAGGGGCTTGCCTGTTGCTCGAAGGAATCCTCTGAGATGAGTTCCTTCCCCTGGTTCCTCTAAAACCCCTTGCTCCTCTATAGGAACTTCCCTGTGTACGTCCCTGGCTTTGGTGGGTTGCGGACGATGCCTGCGAGATTGAGTTAACTGAAGTATTACCCCTCGGTGTGAACCGGTTACCATAAGGAGGAGGTCTAGATTGTCCTCCCCTGAAGTAAGGACGTGATGCCTTCCCTGAAACATACTGATTGGTTCCTGTCAACTTACTGCCCCCTTTTCCATCTGACATATCAGCTGCATAACGAGCATACTCAACTGCCATGGCAACTGAAGTTGTCTTCCACATCCGCACAGCAGCTCTAATCTTGTAGTTAAGTCCATACACAAAACGCTCTACCTGACAATCATCTGCATCAAGGTAAGGAACATATTTTACCAGTTCCATAAACCAAGATTCATACTCCTCCACTGTCTTGTCTCCCTGTACTAAGGCATGGAGTGCACCTGCCTGTTCTTCCTTGTAATAATTTGGTAAATACTTCATGTGGAACCTTTCTTTGAACAGTTCCCAAGAAGTTGTAAGAGGAGTAAGGTGCAACTGCTTCTCGAGATCTGACCACCAATTCAAAGCATCACCTTTAAGCTGAAAGACGGCCATCCTAGCCTTGGAACTAGATGTGTACTCATTCAATGCGAAGCATCTCTTCATGCCTTCCAGCCATGCCTCTGCTTGCTTACCGGGTCGTCCTCCTGAAAACTCTGGAACTTTTATCTTTTGTAACTCCCTCGATATGTCCTGAAGCGGTTCCAGTCTTGGGCCATGTGCCCTTTCAGAGTTCTCTCGACTCACTTGAGTGGTTTCCACCTCGGCGGCCCTTTCCGACTGCCTGTTCATCGTAGTCATAATAGCCTCCAATGACCTCATTATGATCTGCATTTCTGGTGTGGAGGTTGGTTGTGGCGGTGTTGGCGGTGGCGGTGGCGGAGGTGGTGGTGACGGTGGTCGACCTTGACCCCGACCTCGACCTCTGCGTGTTGTCACCATGATAGTCCCTGAGTTATTAAAATAAAGTCATATCCTTAGTTGTTCAATCAAATATACGCGGAACTAAAATGTAGGTATTTAATAACTTATACTTATGCATAAGAAATAACTTGCATCATGAGATAACAGATTGTCAGGATTAGCGCGGTAAAATCTATAGTCGTTTTTATTAAACAATCCTGTCATGGTGTTCAGCTCGTCGTGCTGGTCTTAATGGTGTCTTGTTTTTGACTTTTCGGGTCTCTTTCATCCCTTCGACTAGGAGTTGAAATCTCGGCAAAATTTTTAATATTAAATTTTAATTCTTAACAAAACTTAGGTTATACACTATATAAATGTATACCAAATTTAATTAAATTAAATAAAATGATGCTAACACTATATAAATATATATACGAAATAAAATTTAAATAAAGCAACGCTAACACTATATAAACGTATACAAAAATTCAATTAATTTTTTTTTTATAAAATGATACTAACACTATATAAATATATATATACGAAATTAAATTTAAATACAGCAACGCTAACACACTATATAAACGTATACAAAATTTAATTAATTTTTAAATAAAATGATACTAACACTATATAAATATTTATACGAAATTTGCCAAAACTTAGGTTATAACACTAAAACTAAATTTAAATAAAATAATAAAAAAATAAAAATAAATAAGGAAAATTTACTCGACCGCTTAGCCCTTTTCACTCGACTCTCGGCTAAGCAAAAGGTATGGCCACGCGGCTCTTCGTGTCAGTTCACCGCCATGCAAGAGCGAGTCCGCATGAAGGACACGCGGTCTCTCCAAGCAACCCACCGCCCTCGGAAGGTGGGGGAAACCCTAAATAGGGTCAATCCCCAAGACGCGGCCATTTTCACCCTCTCTCCTGGAGTTTTAGCTCTGCAACTCAAATGCAAGCTCGCTTAGGGTTTCAGAAGGGAAGGAGCTCTCCATTTTTCTACCGCAGAACACTACTGTCAGACCTGCTATTGTAAAGAATGAACGGGATTTACCCTTTCATTTCTGGTCGGACCTGCTATTGCCATTATCAATGGGGACGCCTCAGCAGCAACAAGGATTGATAATGTGGTCTACGATGGAGCATCATACGCTGGTGATTACGGTAGCCATTGCCTTTGTTTCTGTCTTAATGTCCTATTATATAATTTTCAGCAGGTGGAAACACAAATCCGACGAATTACGGGGAATGCAAACCAAAAGTTTTGAGAAATTAGCAGACGACAATGGCATTGCCATCGAAGCTGCTGAAGGAGGGATGGATGTTATCATTGTGGGAGCAGGGGTCGCAGGTTCGGCTCTCGCTTACACACTTGGCAAGGATGGAAGACGTATACAAGTAATTGAGAGAGACCTGAGTGAGCCGGGCAATTCATAAAGTCCACCTCTACTTTCTTTGGAGGTTTCACCGTGGCTTTCATCAAAGGATGAAAACTTACCCTGGTAACGTTGTCTGCGATTCCCCTTTTGATAGCAGCGGGTAGTGCTATGGCTAAGATAATATCAAAGAGGTCAAGCCAAGGTCAGCAAGCATATGCAGAAGCAGGCAATGTCGTGGAGCAGACCATTGGCGCAATTAGGACAGAGCACTATGTAAAAAAAGAAAGGGAGATTCCAGATATCAAGCCAGGTCATATTGTACAGCTCAAAGTGGAAGTGCCTGTAGAGTTTCAATCCTTAAAGGAATAGTCATGGCAAGACGAAATGCTGGTTTGAATTCAACTTTTAGAATCCGGAGACAAGTTGCTGGTGTTGGAGTGGAGTTCGTTTTTCCTCTGTAAGTAATAAATTTATTTTCCAAAATGCAGACGGGCGCCTCCTTGAGGGGATCGACCTCGGTTTAATGTATTATACAGTTAAGTAATTTTTAATTGTTTGTCTATGAAGAATAAAATATACCCTTTGAAATTGGCTTAACATTTTCCCTCTTTCCATTTTGTATTTCCCATCATCTGCTTTTGATTTTGCGTAGCTTTCTTCCTTCTGCATGCAAGAAATTCAGTCTCACTGGCAGGAGGAACAAATGAACTCTGTGAGAAGACTCTATATGCCCACGCGTCTCTATTCAACGTGTTCTCTATTCAACCAGTTAGGCATCCTCACAACCAGTAAACCTAATTGCTGTTGTACCTTCCCTGAAACCCCGTGAGTTGTTTATTAAAAGTTTTTAATTGATCGAAATGTGGAGTTGAATTCAGATTCTTAATGAAATATTATCAGTATTTTTGTTTACTTAAAGAATGAAACTGATATAAATACCATTGTAGACATCCTCCTGCTACTGTAATGCATATATCAGGGACATATATGCTGTAATGGTCAGAGTAATTATTTAACGGTAAAGTAAATCATACAACAAATTATTCATAAAAAGCACGCCTCTGATATTTGTTTATTACAGAGAAAGTTTATATATAGGGATCGTCAAGTGACATAGTCTGCCTGTACGGTTTAATGCTTCCGGGTTTGGGCACACGTCTAATGGGCTAAAGCATTCTGGGATCCTTCGCTTGCCAGCATTCCTGGCAGATTTTTGCCAAAAGAATCGCCTGACGCTGTTTCAAAGCCTAAAAAAAAATAAAAACACAACCAAGACTGCCTTCTCGACGTGCTATCTTCTGTCAAAGAAATAATTACCATTGAAATGCTTGTCGAAGCTTTTCCTGACTAAATTCCTAGTTTTACTGACTAATGTTTTTCCACATAACCATCCGAATTGCAAAAATTCCTAGTATTTGCTTACTCGCCATTGAAATTGGATAGACTTCATTCTTTTAAAACTAACGATGAGGTTACAGGCAGTTTACACAAATAGCCAATATACGATTTCTAAACGTTTAAAAAAAACACTATGACCTTATATATTCTACTATCATTGTTGATATATATATATATATATATATATACTGTTTGACTATAAAAGTTTCTGTATTTTTTTTTTTCTTTGTGTGGGATTCTAAGAAAGCTGTGTGAGTGGGTTCATCTCTCTCAATGTTGTCTCTCAATGTTGGGTTTGCACCACCTTTTCTTCACTGTGTGTGTGGGTTTTTCTTATTCATATATATTTTGTATTGTTATACACTATTCGCAATTAGAAATTGATTGTCTTTGCAATCTCAGAATAGTTCGCATTACTTCATTTGCATCTGTGATACATTTGTTTCTGTAGCCTGGTTATTTTCTTTATTTTCTAAGCTTAACTTTTCTCTTGCAGGAAGCAAAAGTTGTGTGCACGACAACTAAGAAGTTGGAGGGTGAAATCAAGATAGTTGTGACTGTAATGATCGATTGTAGCTTTTGCTTCAGGTTGTTTCTATTCAAGTTTCCAGGTTGAGGTTGAGGAGGCTATGTTTATACAAAATTTCAAAATTTTATGTTCAATTTTCTTTTCCCTTTTTATTTTTAAAAAAAAAATAGTATTAGGAATTGGCATGTAGTTACTTTGTAGTGTGAAATTCTTGAAAATTCCAAGGTTAGTGTGCCCTAAGGTCTAAGTTTTTGAGCCTTCGCTCTGATACCATCTGTAGTGCTCTGGTTTTTACAGCAGAGCACTGTGTAAAATTTCAGGTTTAGTTTTCTACGTTTTAACTTTACCAGTTTATGGAAGTAAATTTCTAAGAATTACTATGTGCCTAAATAATAATTAGTGTACTGTCGTGTTTTCTTTTATCCCATTACATTTGTAATTTAAAATAGACAACATACCAATATTCTCTTTCCAACAATCATGTTCTAGCATAAGAATATGTTTCACAACTCAGTAAATCAGTAAATAGCAGTAAATCAGTAAATAGCAGTAAATCAGTAAATAGCAAGTGATGCATGTTTACATTAAGTTTAAGCATAATAGTAAATAACGGAAATTACCTGATGCTGATGCTAACCGTAAGTTGTGGCAGGTTGTATAACCCCTTAGACAGCCAAACTGAAGTGTCCACCCTACCGACCAGCTATAATCTTGCTGGCCCTTGGAAATCAAAGGATTTCCAAGCCCCCGAGCCCACAATCTGATAATCCCGAGAGCAGTCTTTCCTTCTGTTCTCAAAATCTTTCTGTTCTCCCCACTTTCTGTTCTCCCAACTTCTCTTCTTCCCTCAATCAAAAAACCCTCCCCAACCTTCAACCTTCTCCCCCTCTATATACATGTCCATCCTCGAGAAGACCTTGGGCTTACTCCACCGCCCCAAACTCCCCCTCTCGAGCCCCTCAAACCTTTACTCCTTTCCCTAGTTCATTCATCCACGTCTCATTATAAAAATGTATAATTAATTACTCTTATGGAAAATTCATTTGGTTTTGGATTGACGGTCGTAATTATTTATTACGGTGGGAATTATCACCCCAAGGTTATCCATTCGGGACAAGTTTCATTAAATACAAGTCTATCCGCCATCCTTGATATTTTAATGTTATTAATGTAATTAATAAAATATTATATAATTAGTTGCCCCCTTGTCAATCTTGGACATGATGTGTCTTAATGATCCACCTTATCCGTCGAGACCACTTATCTTGAGGTTTAAAGTCCAAGATTAACATCGAATAATTAAATAACCATTTTCCATCACATCACGTTCATTCCAAAAATGATTATCCTATTATGGCTAACTTTTGAAATGGAATTAATCACACAATATTAATTTATAAATCAATATTTTAAATCTTACTTATATTGCAATTGTTACGATAGGGATATAAATGTTGCTGGAATATTATTAATTAATTAATAATAATAATTAGATCACCATTTAACAATAATAAAAGGTGAATTAATCATAGTATTCTTAATTATTTGTTTATCACATGAGTACCCTATCATCAACATAGCATCCTTGTTCTTATAAACAACGCACTTGTGAGGGCTTAAACAATTTTATTAATTAATTAGACACTATCATTACCCTATTCACAACAGTTCTCCTATGACAGTGTTAACTGACGACACTTGCCTTAGTTTATTATTACAATGTTTTCATATAATTACTAATTCACTTATTTACACATTGACAACCTAACCATTCATTACCTAAGTTGATTGATGTATCCTTAACTGAGTTATCTATGACTTTTATACTACTATTCAAGCATGACAAGTATGTTATACACCAGTAATATTGTACACGTACAAGGTGTGCATGCATGGCCAGTGTATGCACATGTCGGACATGTACTATAAACAAACCCCATTCCGCCTATGCATACTTGCTAACTAATAATAGTATCTACCCCCATGCAGAAGAGCAAGCATAATATATAGTATAATTACTTTAACATCCTCGGTTATTTAACAGTTAACCCTTTACGATTTAACATCATTGTCTTTATGTTTACATTAGTTTAATCAATCAAGTACAGGAAGGGTGCCTACTTCCACTAACTCGGAATCAAGGAATACTAAACCCCCAACAGTACTAACTAACACATCCTCCCATCATAACCTACGTCCAGCATCCTCCCTATCCTTCCTCTGCTAGTACAACAGTGGATGTCGGACTCACCGATCTGACCACATAGAACTTGAGAGCGATAGCGTCGGCTGAACAGCGGACCTATCCTCCCCTAGCAGGCATCCGACAATCGTCATCACAACAACATGGGGAGCGTGTCTCAGCACGGCCCTCCCACGACCTCGGGTCTCATGGAAATATAGGGTGGGAAACACATCCATCCCTCTCAACATACTGGGCCTACGCCCTTATCAACTCATACTTGCTGCTATCGGGATTATCAGTTTGTGTTATCGTATCCTCATTTTGGCTGCTAAGGTTTGCTGTATGCACATGTTTTTCCTTTCCAATATATATCAGATCAAGTAACTGGCTATCCCATAGCCCTTGTGTCCTGTAGGTTAGTATTTTGCAAAATATAATTTATAGAAAGTATTTTCCATTGATCGCCAATTGATCCATGTTATCATTTTATTTCATGTAACCTTTCAGCTCATCATAGATACATATAACATTTCAATAATTCACATAAGAAGATGGTATCCACGTACCGAATCATATATTTCACATTTCATTTAAATGAAAACATATAAACATATGCTGCAATCGTAAAATAAGGAAATCATATGATAATCATGACATCATAATCGCATAACATAGTAACATCATAATCATGGTGAAATCATAAAACAGAGTAACATCATATAACGAGGTCCAATATAGTTTACTCAGTCGAGCTGAGTTCAACAGAATATATAAGAAATAAAGTATGGTGTATCTAACTAATAAATATGCCGAATCAAAATATGGGCGTTACAGCACCACCGAAACCAGAGCAAGGCGCCTCTCTCCCGACAAGTCCCCTCACAGCCCCAACGGAGTGGCCAACGACCTATCCAAAGTTTCTTCCCTTCAACCTCAAATGCTAGGAGTATTCCTCGCTTCTACATCCCCCCAGGATCATACACACAAACACCTTAACAACTCCGGAGAGCCTCAACAGTGATAGCGAGCAAGTGCCCATTTCGCCCCCCACACCCTCAACCATTAGACCCAGGATATTTTTACATCACGAGACTCATCTTCATCTCTCACACGATCTTCCTCCCTTGTTAGGATCTTGAGGATCTTAAGCTATTTGAGTTGCTCAATCTTAGACAAACTCACTATGTATTTTTCATTTTGCATCTCTGCATTCCATACCTTTGATATGGGTATATACATTTCTAGGAGACTATATTACTGCTTGTATCTTTCTTTGTTTTAGCTTTTCTTAGTTTTGGAATTTTCTAGGAGTTGCGTTTGCACTCCCACATTTATACTCATACTGGACATATCCTTTAGTCCCATTGACCTACTTTTATGGCCATTCGTTGGACATTAATAAAATTATCTTATCTTATCTTATATCCAATCAACATCCTACATGTTTTTTAGATATAAATCCATCAAAATATATTAAAATATATACTATATAAAAAAATGTTCCCAAAATGGGAGCTTTTGAAAATTTCACTTTTCGCTTTGCTCCCACTCCCCACTCCCAATAGCATAGGGTTTTCCTCTTATGTCCACATTCATGCTCAAAAACCATAGGAATTAGCCCAGGTTAGCTCAAAAAACCTCCGATTGACCACCCGTGCAAATAGGGGGTAACAATCCTAAAGCAATATCTTATCTCATGAAACAATGTTTTCAATTAATGTATTCCTACTAAGGCTATAAAGATACAATCCAAATTTAAATATATTCATACAAATAAACCATTTCTATGCCTAGGCCTATAAAGGTAGTATTCTCCAAGTAAAATAACTCTAGATCTATCCATTTAATTGATCATCCTCAATAAGGTTTTTCCCCTAAGCAATCTACCTCGTTATCCTCATTGAAGAATGCAAGACATGGGAAATGTAATGAAAGGGAAAGGAAGATCCCACCGGGAAAAATGCTTCTCTTCATCAAGAGGGTGGAGATTTGTCTGCCAAATTTCAAAGGGTGGATCCCACTAAAGTTCAAAGGGTGGAGCATGATAAATCTCAAGAACTTGAGCCCAAGTTTACAATCAATTCCCAACCAAAGAAGGATAAGCAAAGGCCTTTCTTTGGATCAAAACCTTAGTAATAACAAAAATGCAATTTGCCAATTAAGTTTGTTGAAATTTGAAAAATCTAAAGCTACTTCGCTACGCATAATTAATTTGACCTTTAATCTAACATGGAAGATTATCATAAAAGAAGTGGTAGTTTGTAACCAATAACAGTGTGGTCACCATTATATTTATGGTCAGTGTGCCTTATCTTCTTCACCATTTGGTAGGTGTACTAGTGCCTTATCTTCTTTACTATATGGTGAGCTACATTTTCCCCATAAGGGAAAGGTGCACATTGTGAGGAACTTCCTTGTTAGTAAGTCCAAGGAGTGAGAATCCTAGAACTCCAGAAAATGGTGTTGACATTGGTCAAAATCACCCAATGGCACCCAAAATGATTTTTTTTAATCACATTTTAGAACTTAAAAATTATGTCCAAGTCTATTGCTCCATTCATTAACAAACTAGTAAAAGAAAAGCATCAATAAACACGCACCATGAAACATTCAAGCAGTACACCAAACATTTTTAACTAGAGAACCCTAATGGGGAAGAAACTCCAAATGGAATTTACAGGTTTGTTTTGCATTACAATGTTGCACATCATTTCTACATTGGGATATATCCTCCTACAATCATGCACTTCCCTCAATTGGCTTTGGAAATTTCTTTCCATCTCAATATCCACACTATCTCTCTGGTCAATCCGACTTCCTTGGCTATGGTTTTCCTTCATTGCTATGTTTGTCTCTGCCCCAACTTTAGTTCCTCCCTCTTGGCTCTTGGCTCTAACGTTTGGCTCTCTTAACTCTCAACTTTAATGTTGGCTCTAACTTTAGTCTGCTTTGGCTTGTGGCTCATGCTTGCATTTGTTGATGATCATATTGGCCCAACTAATCTATTAGCTCTATAAGCTTGAGGCTCCCTTGTCACACATTCAATCTCTCCCCTTTATCCCATCCACCCTCTATTTCTCTTAATATGATAGGCCTACGCCAAGACTCTGTAGGGGTTGGTTACCTTGAACCTTGTAACTTTCATTCATTGGGAGAGACAACACTAATCAAGCACCCATATGGTCACCAATACCATGCCATCATTAGTTTTCTATGGAACTCCACCACTCCACCATCACTCCAAGCTCAGACTTCTAACAAGTTATAAGCTTGAAAGAAGTTATTAATCACATAATTGGCCACCCAATTCCATATTGGAAAATCCCATAAATCTATCTTCCCTGATGTGGTAGTCAGGGAGTGGTTGTGGTTCGGGGATGCAGTGACCTGCTGGTGCTGACAAAACCACTTGGGATTTCTTACCTTGCCAAAACGTGACCGGGTCTCTCATCCTAAGTCTATCCATCACAGCTATTGAACCATAAGTCTGACCTCAAAAATCGGACCGCTTCCTCCTGTTATCTCAAAATGACATGTCATTTTGAGGGACTCTTTCCAGCTATTTAGTGATGGGGATGGATTGATAGAGAAGCTTTGAGTTTTCTATACCATAGTCACCAAGCAGAATTTGAGGTTTCAACTCTTATGGCACAGTTGGATTTCGAACAACAACAAGCGGATTTGTCTTGGGGGTGCCAAATCCCATGGATATCTTGTAATTAAGGAATGCATGAGATTGTTGGACCTTGTCTTGATGCACAGTTTAGAGTAGCCTTACCACCTTTAAAAGCATATGTTGATTATCAAGAGGTTACAGCCTTGGAGTCAGACCACATAATGATCAAGAGACAACAAAGATGAATCTGATGCATATCACTGACCTGAAGAAACAAGAGGAAATTCTACACAAAATTTTGCTAAAGCATGATCACTGGCTGGTGTTAAGTTAGTATTATGGTTAGGAGAAACAGATGTGCTTTTTATAGTAGAACTCATAAATTTAATGGACCAGTGGCAGCATATATTGACTCCATAAATTTACAGTGCAAGGTACATTTTTACAGCAGATTTTCCAGTATGGCTTAGGGGCATTTCCTGTAGAAGTATATGCTTCAGGATGATGATATTTCAAATTTACCTTAAGCACTCCGTAATGCCCTGTGAGGATGTTTTCATGCCCGAGTATTCCTTTGAACAAATCTACACTTTTTCACATAGTAGCCGATAGAAAAATGATTATATATTATCCTTTCCAGAGCTGAGAATTTTGGTGGCAGATTTTCAGATTGAATGGATATTTCACCCTGGACATGACCTACAGCAATGGAGCAATATGATCTGTCCAATGTGTATTTACAACAGCTAGACTTGAGTTTTTATGGTGTTGATCACAACAAACCTTCCTTATTCAACTTGGCAGTCATTAGCACTTTATGGAGGCAAATCCATACTTACTTTTGGATAAAACAGACTTGTGGGATACTTTAATATTTAATATTTTATTTAAAATATTCAAATTTTATTTAGAGTGATAACATTGATAAACTCAACGAAAAATCTATATACACTCTTTAATTCAAGGTGTTTTTGCTATAAAAACTATTGAATCAACCTAAGCTACATGTAAAATCTGCTTCTTCAACGATAGCTTCAATCACTGGAACTACTGATACACCTACTTCCTTTGCTTATAGAACTAGTGATGCTCCTGTCCATGCCATTACATAAGCAATTGCAATAAGGTTGGGAGAATATTCGGCCAGTACTTAGCAAGATAAAAAGTCCCCAACACTGATACAATTCCTAAATTCAATTTGGACGATGGTAACCTAAGTGAATTGATAGCACTTAATACTGGGAGAAATTCCCCAAAACTCTTCTAATAAACTACCTGTGGAATTCATGCAACAGAAGGGTCTTACTCTATCCAAAGACGTTGTCCTTTTGAACGGAGAAGGGTTCCGTTCTCAGCCTGTACCAGAAATCATGTTTATAACCGACGGAAAGTTGATGATATTTATTTGCTATTAACTCTTAAATATCCAGATAATCTATCTAACTATTATTTTACCATTTGAATAGATCACCAGTAATCTTAAAAGGAAACTCATAAAAACCTTCAAAGATCAGAAATCAGTCCTCCTTCTTGATTCCTATAACCAATTCGCAAGGATTATGCTTGCACACTCCTCCATATTAGCATTTTAATGTAGCACATTGGCTTGAGATTTGCATCATTATGAAGAGAAAATGCATACTTTGTAGATGTTCTAAATAGCCCTCAACAAATTTGATTTCTCATCCCAGACTTTCTCTTTAGTAGGATGGTTAAACAAGTTCAACATTCAAAGAATCAAATGGTCATCTAAGTGCTGTACTACAGTCTCACTTTAGTGGCAGCCTTATGCTCTGTTTTTTTAACCTTTAAAAGAAATCAACTCCAAGCTCCTTGCCATTGATGTACCTCACCTCCTTTTGGGGTATTGTTTCAACAGCTTATATTTGCACCTCAATTAGCCTCAACACTCACTATTAATATCATGAGACAGTGGTCCAAATGATGCATTAAAATCTCATTTTTTTTAAGAGTTTGTCCTCTGTTTTGCAGCCATTAAAGGAAAACAATACAATTCCGCTGGTTGAATCTTTCTATTTGAAAAGGGTAATTTCTCATTTATGTTCCCAGTTATTCAATAAGTCAAGCAGTGGTCTAACCATAGTGAATCCATTGTCCTTTAGGAAGGTAAAAACTCTGTTCTGTGCCTTGGATAAAACCATTATTGCACAAGCACATTCTGCTGTCTATACCCCTTGTTTGCAGGCCTGAAAATTCTGCTATAAACCAAGAGAATATAGTCCTTCAAGCGCACCATCAATGCTTCGATGATTAGGAGAGTCACTACCAAATTTACATAATCTATCGAGAAAGTTAATCTATGTCAACATGGGTGAGAACATTTGGTGAAAAGTCTTGAGTTCTCTTAGAAGAGATCCATGTCCAAACCCCATGGAGGACATGTTTAAGTGATAAGGCCATGAGAATCTTGTATGCACTATGTTAATGTGGTGTGGGATTCATAGCTCCCCTCGAAAAGAAACAAAATGTTTAACAATACCAAACAAAAAGCCAAGAAGAGTGCATCTCCATTTCATTAAGTTAACCAGTATGCAAATACCTAGAGTTGCAATAAACCCACTTTTCATCTCGTTGTGCTTACCTTTGATGGACTAAAAACTCCAATCAGTGACTGGCTTTGCTCCATGTGATTTCTAGGTTTGATTGATTAGTGCTAGCTACTAATCTTCACAAATATGGATGTAGATACTGTTGTCACCCAAAACTAACATGCGTGTGTTGAAGCCCAAAAATGAACACACCAGCTCGATGACAACTCTCAAGAGAGAAGCCAATGTCACCACACTCCTCTCCTCTCGCTTCAGGTTGACTCGTCTCCAACTCAAGGGGGGTATCCCTAAGGTAGGATCGCTAAGGCAGGTGCAACAGAGGGCGAGGTGAATCGAAGAGGCTGCCTTAGAGAAACAGTTGTAACAGAAAAATGTATTTTGAATAAGCGATAGGAAAGAAGGGAGGATCAATCCTCAGGGAAAGACCAGTGTCAGTACCAGAAGGGAGAATGGAGTCAAAAGAGGACTCAAGGGAGCCTTATGTTTCATACAAGTGAGAAATGCTAGAATGCTCAAACAATGAGATCTAAATCAACATTTCGTACAACTGAATACTAATGTCCATCCAAATATTAATCATTTAAGCATAATTAACCAACTTAACAACTGTAAATGGCTAATCTATTGTGTTTCAAGAGCCTTCACAAACTAGATTTGCTCTACAGCTTATAATGAAACCCACAACTATGAAAGAGATGCTCAATCTGTCCTAAAAACCTAGCATGGTATTTTTTCTATTAAACTCCAAGAGAAAGAACTCCCAAAAATTTTCCATCCTGACAAAGGAGAAGGCTGACCCCTTAAAAAGACCAAAAAGCCTCTCATACCTCTATTTTCAAAAAGAAACAGAAAATAATAAAATAATGGAGGACAAAGTGGAAAAAGTGAATCCTAACTCCACTTTTTCTGTCCATCATAAGCATAACCAACCCACTTTATTAAATGAAACTCCTACTCAGCAAATCGTGAACTGGTGTCATCCTTGAAAGCAGTAAAACCTAGTGAAACAACCGAGTGTTTTAACACGCTGTTATGACCAACAGAAATCGAACTCAAGAAAATTTTGCACACGCTGCCCGCCACGGGATCGAAGGAAATCTCCTCGTATCAAAAAGTGAAACCCGGGTGGCTACAACAGTGAACTCGCTCGAAGTGGGACTCATTCCATGACTCAGCTGTCAAATGGCGTGACCTCCGATTCGTTTGCAAGCTCGGCTGTGTACAGAAAGGGTGGGTCCGGTCCAAAATTCACGCTGTCTTTTTTATTTGCCAAGTCGAAAATGCCCCAGTCGGCTCCTCAAAACGCGGTTCCTGATTGGAGGTCGATCTATGGAAACCACGCCATATCTAGCAATTTGTCCATCCACTCGATATTGCTTTGCGCGGATATCTTATGTGCCAATCGACTGATCGATCGTGGTTTTCTCCCAGCAGTCAACTCGCCACAATGGGGGTGCCATGGGTGCTGTTTTAACAAATCGCACTTTTGCCAGAATTCCAATCGGCGCAGCTTAACAGATGATAAACAATGGGTTAACTTGGCCTTTGTAATCACGAATTCATCTCTCATATTATGCGCACAGAATGTGCCAACAATTTTAGCTATTTCACTATCAGGATGGAAGAAATATTCCTGCGATACTCTGAACCTATATTAGCTTTTTGCTAGTGAAGCATCTTCCATTTCAAGTATTTGCCTATAAGAAGATTCCTTTGATAGGTTGGCTTGAATTACACGGGCATTTTGATTTGCAGATTCCATTGCACAGCCATCTGGTGCACGCTCAGGACCTCGATCATACAGCTCAACAACCTCGACCTGTTTGCATTTCTCCAGTGACACATTTGTATTTGCCATTTACTTCACTTTCTTGCTAGCCTTTCTTTCATCTTCAATTGATATCTCCAACTTTTCCGTCTCTTCTGAATATGATTCTCCTATTGGAACATCAATATTTGTAACATCATGTGCACTGATTTGTTCCTTTCGAAGTGAGCCATTCTCATTCTTCTCTTCCTGGAGCCCGTTGTGGAGAATCAGAACGAAAAGAGGGTTGAGACAGTGATCCATTCAATGAAAAGTTTGCCAATGTTGCCAAAGCATTAAGCCCGAAACTTCCAACTCCAGACAACTGCCTGCTTCGTTTTCCTGGCTACCATCTAAACCGGATTCTAACCATACAGATTCAGAATCTTTGGGACCAGATTTCTCTGAGTCAACATCAGCAGATGAGTCCTTTAAATCACCATTTTGGAAAGAAGAATGCTTCATGTCATGGGATCTTCGAGATGGTGTTCTTAATGCCTGTGGAGAGGTTGGTTGGGATGAAGCTTCTGCTAATGTCAAGGCAGCTATTTTAGCAACTTCATTATCATAAAGATCTCCAGTTGAGAAGCCTAGTTCTTCTTTACAAAACGGCAGTGTTTCAGACTTCTTTTCACCAATGTATGAAATTGAGTTTCGGGTTCTGCTTATGATGGCTGGAATCTTTTTTGAATAAATCTGCTACGCACGTACTTTATTTTCCAGACCTTTCTCATCTTTGATAAGGAACAATACCAAACCCCTCTGATGTCCAAATCTGAACCTGTCACTTCCTTCATCTGAATCAATTTTAAACCACTGTAGATGCATTTTTTAGAGGTTACAGATACATCCTTGCAGCTACAACAGAGGTTCAGTTCTTGCCCATCCACCTGTTTTTCTGCATCCCTAGCAACTTTCATGACAGGAAGCAGTCAGGCACCAGCTTCGTGTAAGGTCTGCGGTGGTAGAGGCACTATTATTATAGGCTCACCAGAAGAAGGGTCTTCAAATCTAACTGGAGTAAATCCAAAATTCAGAAAAAACACTACCAATGCCACTCAAAAGAAGGGAGTACAATAAGTTTCTAGTGACCTAACCAATGGGAGAGTGGGGAAAGCTGATCTCTCTGAGATCCAGCCTCCTTTGAAAATATTTAATGAAGAGAGTGGCAGGAAAGTTGTACAGGACCCACGAAAGGATGATTTTTCAATTTTGCACCAAGCCCAATTTTGATGTGACCCACAAAAGGATGATTTTTTGCACCAAGCTACACTTCACAGTTAGAATTATACCAACAAACAAAGCAAACTTTCACATGGTATAACAATGGCACTCTTGCCCTCCTAATAATCAAAGTTTGGACAACATGGAAACACTATTGTCTATAGATAGTTTCCCACTCGAACTTGATACCCAGCTAAGGGGATTTAGTCATTAATCATTGTTGGACTGAAAAATCAGCTTACCTAATCATATATGATTGCATATCATTACACAACAACAGACAGACAAGATATTGAAGAAGTTGAGGCTTGAGAACAGTAAAGAACTAAACATCTGCACCTATGATTTTACTTCGTCTTTGGCAAAGGCACATAGGCACCTTTTGCAACCTCAAACCTTTATCAAAAATAGAAAGAGCTGTAGAAGCATAGTTCATTCCAGAATGTTTGAAATTGAAAAAAAAAAGTAAGTAAAAACTAGTGTTTTATTGAATGAAATGTAATGTACTTTACAATTTTTAAAAGGCAAAGACACAATAAAATCTCTCTGCATTGCTTTTAGTTGACACTTATAACAATATGATGTTAACTATTTATCAACTACTTTAGGGCATGCCCTAATGAATTTAAAATAGGCAATAGCTACTTTGGTTTTTGTTGCACCAAGGTGTGTGGACTTGCCAGAGCTGTATGACATGCATTCTATTTTTTCTTCAAAATATGTAAAAGAATTTACTGCATCTGCCATTGAATTGTGTTCTGATTGCAGAGTCAACAGGCAGGCAGAAATAATTTATACAATTGTTTTAAATGTTGACCCAAAAATGCTATTGAATTATCTATGTACATGGTTAGAACTTCTCATCAGTAGGGATCCTTTGTGTTGTTGATGTAAGTGGGGTCATGTCTTCTTCCTTAGATCTTTGGTAAGTTGTCAACCAAAGTACCAAATCTAAAGGCAAAAATGAGATGGATGAAAAAAGTTACCGATGAACATGATATTGAATGGTATTTTGAGGAAGCCAACACTGAAATGTTGAATCTGGCAGAAGAGAAGTCGGTTAGTGCATTTATTTATTATTTAATTCATCTATATTTTCCAAGCGCAGTTTCTTGGCTGAGGAATGTACTTACATCATTTTTTTGAAGTTTTATCATTGTCTTCATTGTGACTGTGCTGTTATGACATTCTTGAGAGTCAACATTCAGAATGGGTTGAAGTATTTTGGTATTGGCCAGAACTTTCAAACCAGAAAAGGATACTAGTTCGCGTCCAGTGCTAGAAATGTGACAGAAAAAAGATTTATGGTGTCATCACAATCACAAGCACCTGCTACCATCCCACAACATACTTTGGGGGTACCTATGAGCCTTTTCCTCCTAGTCCTTCACCCGAAGACTGATGTTACCAATATGAATGAATAATTGTTTCAACATGATAAAGCAAGGCCATGAAAAATCATCTAATGTTGTCATATATAATTTGCCTCCTCTTCGTGATGATCTACACATGAAAGTTTGAGTCCACATCCAGCAAGAGATCCTAATCTTGACATATCTTAAGATAATTTACATGCCAGACAACAAATGGAAAGTAAGATGCATTGCCATGATATGGCCACAAAAACCATTGCTCAGGTATTCATGTGTATAAAACAAGATGTGAAATTCATGGATGTGGCCATTGCAGCTCAAGCAGTTTATGAGTCAGTTGCTTACACAATAGCAGCTGTGCAAAAAGTGAATCTAGAAGTACAAACCTGAATAAATAAAAAAGTAACTCAAGAGAACTGATGTCTGAAGGTGAACATGAGCTTCATGAGGCACTTTTAAGGGATCAAAAAGAAGGGAAATATGGGATGCATGTTAATAGATTAGAACATGGTAATAAAGACATTGGGTCTAGACTCTAGAATGAATGAGCCATTAGACATTAAAAGTTCAAGGATGAGAAATGGAGGAAATGTTGTTTCCAGCACTAGGCTGGCCTTTGAAAAAGTTCAATCTTGTCAGAAAGTAAGTTCTGATTCTGAAAGTGGAGAAGAATGATTGAGCAATAAAGTTTCTTGGTCAAAGGATGGTTGGTATCATATATCATACTATCACGTGAACAAATTCAACCAACAATATAATGATGAGTACAGTCATAATCAAGAAGAGTATGAAACCAATGCTCTTTTTGAGGATAAGGTTGAACCCAATTCAAGAGGTCAATATGCAACAGTATATCAAATTCAAGTGAGCATTCTTCCTCCCACAAAGCTAGTCAGCCATTGTTTGAGAACTAATGATGATGAAGATGAGCACGAGAGGAATTTCTCTGACAGCCAGAGTTACCAAACTACACTTTGGGGTTATAGAAACTTTGGAAATGAGGATTCCCAAATCCATCATTTTCAGCACTTCAATGATCAAAAGCAGTTTGATAATGAGAATGATGCATATGAAAAGGTTGTCAACTGAAAAATAATATCATAACCACGATTTTACACATGAAAGCCCAAAAGTTCCTGAAAGTTTTGGGTCAACAATAAAGATTATTCAGCATAGTTGGTGCAGGTGAGAAGAATAGTGTACCTTTCATACACCTCTCTTTTCAGCTAAACTGGTTTCTATGCTTTAGGTTTTGGGAACACTCTGTCCTCGTATTAAAATAGCTCTCTCTTGAGACTACAACTCCAATCACAACCTTATAATCCCCACACCCAGCTCTAAACAATGTAACTGGACTGAATATAACCATTACAGGTATTGATAATCCTGTAACTGTCAAGTATTATAGGAATCTTAAGTTCTTGCAACTCGTTCCACAAATCACCACAGAGTTAGCATCCTATGGTTGCCATTCATCAAAGATGGTTCTAATTCGTTCTCAATGAACCAATACGTCCCTGAGATTGGAAGTTCGATTCAGAATCGAAATTGATCAATATAAATTGCCAACACTCAAAATAAAACCAATCTTGCTACCATACAACCTGAGGTCGATTCCTGGGAAGGGAAATTTATACCCACAGGTGTCTGACTATGAAATCATGAATTTAATAGTGGCAACCTTATCAATTTTACCCTATCAAGCAAACATATTAACCATCGAACTATTGCTAAATAGTGCCTAGATATATAACAAATTTTGCAGTGATTCTACTTCAAGCTACCATCATTAGATCGATTCATAAATGGAGTAGATTCCAAAGTTCATTTGGTTAACAGAAATCCTAAGGAGAACTTCGTTTTGAACAATCTGATTTCCAATTTAATTACAGAGCAACTATGACAGTGAACAGATCATCATGAAAAGGAGAGGAGAAAATACAGTCTTTCATGCTTCTCATGTATCTGAATTTGCGCAACTCCAGATCTCCTTCTCAACGTATCAAAGAATCGAACCTCTGAATTTGCCGTTCATCAAAATCTTTTAAATATTATACCCATAGGCCACAAAACAGAGCACGTGGAAAGAGGAGGATATATCTGAATTGAAAGTCAAAACATTCTTCATTCATTTCATTATTGATTGCTCCTATTCCACTATTACAGAACTTAAGCTACCTTCTTATACACAATGAACTGATTCGATCGAGATCCACTAAGAAATTGAAGAAACGAATCCCATATTCCCTAACTAATATTATCTTCAGAAAATCAAATTGAGGGAACCCACTCTCTTTGATAAAATTGATTTGACCTTCTAGAGGCTGAAACTTCAGTTTGAAACAAATGCTCCTGCATCACTAGTGTGCAAAGATCAAGACCACCTGTGACGAAATTTCAGTTTGAAACGGATGAAGGTGAAGGGCATCTATTTACACAGAATGTACAAAGATCAAGACCACCTATGCTACATGAAAGCCAATCGGATGACTAGGTGAAGCCTTTGAATGCTGATGGAAGAATTAAACTTCATATCCATTTTAGACTCCCAAACAGATAGAAATTCTCCTTGATAGAGACACTCAAAACAAAAAAAGCACTAAAGATGTGGCATCTGATGATTAGTCTACTTCATTATCATACAAACAGGATAACTCTAATGTTGTCTGCTACCAGACTCTTCTCACTGGGGTTGATAGTTGCTTACTAATTCACTACAACCTTAAATGAAAAGTTCAAGATTTGAAAACAATTCCCAGTAAGAGCCTTGAAGAAGAAATCGTGCAGTACAATAAATTTCATTATAGCAGAAGAGCACAAACCTAGTCATTTCATGCCGGAGAGAAGTTCCGATTTTACACACCCGCGTCTGTAAATTCAGAGCAAAGCCTTCAATCCTGCTTGTTCCTGCTTGTTCTCTAATTACTTGTGGCGGGCAATTTCATATTTAATTTCCTCTTTTTCCACTCTCGAGAAGCAAAAGAGTCATAATTTGTCTCATATGTCTGTCCACTGTTACTTCGGCGAGGGAAAAGTAAGTTAGTTTAGGGACGGAAAAGCAACTTGTCTGATAGGATGCAAAAGCATGGCGAGGAAAAAGCAAGTTAGTTTAGGGACGGAAAAGCAACTTGTCAAGAATGCAAAAGCACGGCGAGGAAGCAAGTTAGTTTAGGGACGGAAAAGTCGGATGTAAAAGCACGGCGAGAAAAAAGCAAGTTAGTTTAGGGACAGAAAAGCAATCTGTTGGTTAGTTCAGGGATGCAAAAGCAATTTGTCTCATCTGATAAGGAAGCAGAAGAGACGTAAGAGAGAACCTATGCATGCTTAAATCCTATCCGTTGAAGGTAAAAAGCATCCTATCTGTTGAAGGTAAAATGCAGTTAGTTCAGAAAGGAAGACGCAATTTGTTCATCTGCTAAGGATTGGTTCAAAAGAGATGGAGACACACTGCCTACAGCTATCTGTATCCGTTGAAGCAAGTAAAAGAGGGAAGCGCCTACATATATTTGAACTATTACACGCTTTCAAAACATTTTCCTCCTGCTCCTCTATCTAGTCTGAGTCCTGGATTGGATTGAACTGCACTAGAGGGTAAATGGTTTCAAAAATATAGTCGGCTTTGCTCTGAAAGACCTCTACGGGATGCAGTTGAGCTGACTTTTCCTTTGTATTCATTCATTTAGAGGCCTAATTTGCTACGCCCTAGTCTGGCCCTTCCTAAATTCATTTACAGATTCGCTCAGCTCTGCTCTGGTCATTATATCTACCTACATAGCACGACCACAACCACAGCAACAGCCATAGCCACTATTGGTTTCACTATTACGGCCACGGCCACAGCCACACCCAGCCCTGCTCTGGTCATTCTATTTACCTACCTAACCCTTCCTAATTTCATTTACGGATTGGCCCTCGACCTCGCCTTTACTTTCAGCAATACCGCCTTTCTATTTCAGCAATACCGCCATGTAGCCCGCCAGCTCTGCTCTGTTCATTCTATCTACCTACTACATTCTATCTACCTACTAAGGCCATATCCACACCCACAGACAAATTTATATGAGTTGTTTGAGATTCATCGTTCAATAAGAGATGTTTGTTTCAGTGAAAACTCAATTTAATGAATCGTGTGATAGTGGAGGAGGTTGGACTGCACTGCGGGTAAATGGTTTCAGAAATATAGTTTGCTCTGCTCTAAAAGGATCTCTGTTGGATGCGGTTGAGCCGTCTTTTACTCTTTTCCTTTTCCACGATGGAGATCCATGATTTCTCTCAATAATGGTATGTATTACTGGCTTATTTATTTCAATTTCATGTATTCAATTTAATGTATTCATTCAATTTCATGGCTTATTTCTGCTCCGCGCTGCCCTAGTCTGGCCCTTCCTAAATTCATTTATGGAATTGCCCAGCTCTGCTCTAGTCATTCTATCTACCTACCTGCCACGGCCACGGCCACATCCACAGACAAATTTACATCAGCTGTTTGAGATTCATAGTTCAATAAGAGATGTTTGTTTCAGTAAAAACTCTATTTCATATGAATCGTGACAATGAAATTTTATATAAAAAAAAGGATGCCAGAGATAAGTGTTTCTCCCATTAATGGAAATGGAAAGGGCACCATGCAGCCAGCTAGCTCTGCTCTGGTCATTCTATCTTCCTACCACGGCCGCGGCCATAGACATACCCGCAGACAAATTCATCGTTCAATATGAGATGTTTGTTTCAATAAAAACGCAATTCCATGAATCGTGATAATGGAATTTTAGATAAGTTTTGCTCACATTAATGGAAATGGAAGTCATTTGGAGTTCATTAAGTACACGCAGAGATTGTCATCCCTTTTGTTCATGGGTTTAGTAATTCAAAATTTTACAAAAGAATATGATTTTTTTGTTCAATTTCAATTTCATGAATCGTGATAATGGAATTTTATATACAAGCATGCCGGAGACAAGTGTTGCTCACAGGAAATCATTTAGAGTTCGTTAAGTGCACGCAGAGATCGTCATATGTTAATGAATTTTTTCCCTAAGAATATAAGTTGAGTCTTTAAGTTTATGCTTTCCTCTGTACATTTTAGAGAAACAAAATTAATATATAGATTTTAGAGAAACAGAATTAATATATGTTTCCCGAATGTAATAGTACCCACTGTAGTTTTACGTTAACACAATTAGTATGTTTTTTTAATAATTTGGATACATCACAAGTTTGTATATTTTATAATTATTTGTATGTTTTTTTAATTGTTGATAAAGTATGCCAAAAGGCTTGTATTTCTTTTAAAATTTTATAAAATATGCTAAATGTTTATATCTTTTTTAATTGTTTTTGGTTTTTATATTTTCTAAGTGTTTGTATGTTTTTTTAATTGTTGGTAAAGTATGCCAAAAAGCTGATATATTTTTTAAAATTTTATAAAATATGCTAAATGTTTATATTTTTTGAATTGTTTTTGGTATTAGTTATTTAATATATATGTTTTATTATTATTTAACATTTATTTTAGAGAAACAAAATTAATAAAGAAACATAATTAATATATGTTTCCGTAATGTAAAAGTACCCATTGTACTTTTACGTTAACACAGTTGGCATATTTTTTTAATAATTTGGATATATCAAAAGTTTGTATATTTTCTAATGGTTTGTATGTTTTCTAATTGTTTGGAAAGTATGTCAAAAGCTTGTATATTTTTTAATTGTTTATAAAATATGTTAAAAGTTTGTATTTTTTTTAATGTTTTTGAGTATTAGTTATTTAATGTATATGTATTATTATTATTTAATATTTTGAAGGTTTTACGTTAATTTATTATTATTTATATTCATTATAATATAGTATTAAAATTCAATTAGTGTATCATAATGATTTTGTTTGTAGATTTAAAATTGTAAATCGTGGATTCTTTTTTTGTCATATCATAATGTGTATGTGAAGAAGAAGAGGGGGAGGTGCAAGGGCACGAGGAGGAGGAGTAGGAATAAGATGAGGGGTAGAAGGAATAGGAGTAGGAGGGGGAGGGGGAGGAGGAGAAGGCAAGACAGGCGAGGAGGTAGGTTGAGGAGGAGGAGTAGGAATAGGAGGGGGAGTAGAGGGAAGAGGAGGAGGAGGAGGAAGGAAGGGAGGAGGGGTGGTGGAGGAGGAGAAGCAGGGTGTAGGAGGAGTAGGGGGGAGGGGTAGGAGGAGGAAGGAGAGGGGAGGAGGAGGAGGAGGAGGTGGGAAGAGGAGTAGGAGGAGGATAAGGGAGGGCGAGGGCGAGGGAGGAGGACGGTGAGAAGGGAGGGAGGGGATGGGGGGTATAGGAGGAGGAGAGGGGAGGGGTAGGAAGGGGAGGAGGGGGAGGAGAACGAAGGAGGAGGAGGAGGATAAGGGAGGGCGAAGGAGGAGGAGGTGGAGGGAGGAGAGGGGGCGTGGAGGGAGGAGGAGAGTGGAAGACAGGGAGGAGAGGGAGGGAAGAGGAGGGAGGGGTGGAGGAGGAGGAGGGAGGATAGGCGAGGGAGGATGAGAATGGAGGGGGCATATGAGTGGGAGAGGAGGAGGGGGTAGGAGGGAGGAGAGGGGGGGTGGAGGAGGAGGGATGAGAGGGGGGAAGGAGGAGGAGGGAAGAAAGGGGGGTTGGAGGAGGAGGAGGAGGAGGAGGGAGGGGTAGGAAGGGGAGGAGGAGGAGGAGGAGGAGGAGGGAGGGGTAGGAAGGTAGAGGAGGAGGAGGAGGATAAGGGAGGGAGAAAGAGGAGGAGGAAGGAGGAGGAGGAAGGAGGAGGAGGGGGGTGGATGAGGGCGAAGAAGGAGGGAGGAGAAGGGAGGGGGAGGAGAAGGGCGAGGGAGGAGAAGGGATGGGTGACAAGGGGGGAGGAGGAGGAGGAGGAGGAGGAGGAGGAGAAGGCGGGGAGGAGGAGGAGGGTGGAATACAGGGAGCAGAGGTAGGGCATAGGAGGAGGAGGAGGGAGGAGAGGAGAAGGAGGGTGGAATATGGGGAGCAAAGGTAGGGAAGAGGAGGAGGAGGAGGGAGGAGGAAGAGGGCAAAGGAGGGAGGAGTAGGAGGAGAAGGGAGGGGGAAGAGGAGTGCGAGAGGAGGAGGGGTAGGAGGGAGGAGAGGGGGGGTGGAGGAGGAGGGATGAGAGGGGGGAAGGAGGAGGAGGGAGGAAAGGGTGGATGGAGGAGGAGGAGGATGAGGGTAGAGGGATAGGGGAGAGGAGGTGGGTGGAGGAGGAGTAGGAGGAGAGGGGGGTGGTGGAGGAGGAGGAGTAGAGGTAAAAGGGATGAGGGAGGGAGGAGAAGGGAGGGAAGAGGAGGAGGGAATGGGTGTAGGTGGAGGATGGTGGAGGAGGAGGAGGGCATATGAGGGAGAGGAGGGAGGAGAAGGGGGGGTGGAGGAAGAGGAGGAGGGAGGAGAAGGGGGGGTGGAGGAAGAGTAAAAGTAAAAGGGAGGAGGAGGAGGATGGAGGAGAAGACAGGGGGGTAGTAGGAGGGAGGAGGAGGAAGAGGAGGGAGGAGGAAGAGGAGGGAGGAGGAGGAGGAGAAGGGTGGTTGAGGATGAGGAGGGAGCAGAGGGGGTGGGAGGAGGACGAGGAGGGAGGAGGTGGGTGGAGGAGGAAGGATTTTTCCTTTTCATGGTGTAATCCTTCTCATGTTTGTTTACTCTCTCGATTTGTTTATCTTATGCAACATATTTTGCACATTAGGGGCATGTGTATTTTTTACTACTTTGCTACCATCCCCTAAGCAGTTCCCTTGGCATTATATACAGTCTTCTTTGTCTGGAATATTCTCTGGCCTCCATAACACTGAGTGCCTAGATAAAAAATCATATGATGAGTATGACGGATGGGGGGGGGGGGGGGGAGGAGGAGGAGGAGGAAATAGGATGTGGGAGAAGGGAGGAGAAGTAGGATGGAGGAGAGGTTGGGGGAGGAAGGGGGGAGAGGGAGGAGGAAAGAGGAGGTGGGCGGAGGAGGAGAAGGAGGAGGGAGGAGAGGGGTCGTGGGAAAGGTGGGAGGAGGAGGAGGAGAAGGAAGGGAGGAGGAGGGAGGAGGTTGGCGGAGGAGGAGGGAGGAGGAGGAGGAGGGAGGAGGAGGAGGAGGAGGAGTAGGAGTAGGAGGGAGGAGGAGGAGGAGGAGGGAGGAGGAGGAGGGAGGATAAGGGAGGGGGGGGTAGGAGGATGGCAGAGCAGGAAGAGGAGGGATGACGGTGGGAGGAGGAGAAGAAGGGTGGAGTAGGAGGAGAAGGGAGGAGGAGGAGGAGGAAGGATTTTTACTTTGCATAGTGCAAGGCTTCTTGGTTATATCTACTCTCTAGATTTTTTTATCTTATGCAAGATATTTTTCATGCAGTGGGGGCACCTATGTATGTTTTACTTCTTGGCTACCATTTCCCTAAGCAGTTCCCTTAGCATTATACACGGTATTCTTTGCTTGGATAAAAAATCACAATATGAGTAGATATATCCACAAAAATATATATTATGACAAAAGTTCAACTATCGTACTACAAAAATAAATAAGAAATATCTAATAGAATGCAATTAAAAAGTGCACTACTCTCTCACGGACTTCATCAGATCAACAACTTATTAAACTCTATGTAATTTCAATCAAGACAAGGAGTTAGCACAGTAGTAAATTCAATGCAATTCCTATATAAGTATTAGGAGACATTAGGAAAGTTGCACTGACAATTTTACAAGTGTAACCCACCACAAACCTTATCAAACTAACAGGTAAAATATTTTGTTAGCATTCTATTTCACACATAACACCTACTTGTTATGAGGACAAGTGGATATGTGATGTAAGGGAGTTATAGTGACTATATCTTCTCACATTTTCTTTGATTCAACATTGGTCCTTTTAGTCTCATGATATAGGTAAATACCATTTTTGTATGGTTTTTAACAAATCTACAAAATATAATGTTTTTTTTTTTATGGTTTTTGACACCTCTGTATAATAGATTTTTTTATGGCTTTGGGCACCTTCGCATAATAGAATGATTTTTTACCCCATTGGGGTTTTCTTCACTCTAATATGGATACTTCAACTAGGATGTTTTCTCCACTCTAATTTCAGTGTCCATTCCAGTACTCCATTAAGGGATTTTTCCCACTCTAATCCTAGTGTTTGTCTTTTGTTCATGCTATCAATTTTTTGCTATGAATGTTGTTAATTTGTAGGGAAGTGTTTGGCATATAGAGGATGGAAGTTGTGCAGGCTCCATTTGTAGGGCCATTTTTAGTAGACAAGGGAGAGGTGATGGAAGTTGTGTAGGCTCCCATTGTAGCCATGCGTTTCCATGTAAAGGGGATGGCTACATTTTTGCGTGATACTTTCATGTAGTTAGGGAAATGCCGATCTTAATTTAAAGTTTTCTTAACTTGATTTCTACAAAATGAAATGCTTTTGTGGTTGTGTATTGGTCCAAACATGTTGTTGTCTTGAAGTTGACTATTCAATTTTCTTATGTTCCATGTCATATTATTTCTTGGGTAAAAAATTGTGAGACTTGAATTTTAAGGGGTGGTAGTTCTTTTGTTGTCATATGTAATTGTGTAAAAATCCAATTTAAATTCTATCTTGATAACACCGTGAGCCATTTTGAGTAGGATGATTGTTATGCGGGTTATGGGAAGGAAAGGATTTCCAAAATCCATCTTAAGAACACTAGAAACCATTTCCTTGGGGGGAGTGTTTTGTAATTTAGGGTATTTTAAAGGTAAGAAATTACACACATCTTTAACCATCGTGCACCATTTTGGTAAATCATTAGCTTATGCAACATCATGAGAGATCCCCTCACTTAGTTCCTGTTACCCCCTATTTGCATGGGTGCTCACTTGAATTTTTTTTGGGATTTTTTTAGGATTTATGGGAATGGTTGGTATAGTTGAGCACTTTTAAGATAGATCTATGCACTCTCTATAGTAATTTAGGCATTCTAGGTGTGTCTAGGACAACAAGCAACAATGATATTCCTATTTGAAGGCAATTTTGGTCTTGTTTTGTCTTCAAGCAATGTTAAGAAAAATTTTCTGGAGCAAACTTTTGCCTATTTTGACCCTTAGCGGTAGTAAACAGTCATGAAAATAACCTTCCCTTAGCAGTAGTAAATAGTCATGAAAATCACCTTAAAATAAATTATGGGCAACAAATTGGACAAAAGCAACATTGATGGGCTAGTCTGGATTATTTCTGGGAATCTTGTGGACTCTTTCAAGCCTAAGTTAGTAGTAATAGGTCCAATTCTTAAATCTACGCTAAGTCTGAGGATAAAAAAACAGTTTTGAGGCCATCTGAGATAATTATGGGTATGTCTCAACACCCTAACATCACATAATCTCCATCCTGGGCACATAAGCAGTGATGTAAAGGATCATTCCTCAAATTTGAGTGTAATTAGGGGTTTTCTAGGCCCAAAACAGTCCTAAAGCAGTTGTTTTTAGCAGTAAGGTAGCAATCATGAACAAAATTCACATTAGTAGCCTCAAACTTCATCTTTGAGCACTAAAACATAATACCCTAACAACACTAAAACAACATACCTTGACTACACTATTAAGAGAAAAATCACATCTTACATTCTGTTAAAGAAAAGCATGCACAAATATCCCTTATTACTTCCATTAGCAAAACACGGTCCAACGAATATAGGTTCAATGATTTTCGAATTTAGTTATGCTAATTCCAACTGCAATATAGCTCCAAATGCTTTGGAATTTAGTTATTCTAATTTCAAAGAGGAAACGAAGTGGCATTTTACAACTTAGTGTAAGGGAAATGGTTTTACCATTCTTTAATGTTGAAATTGCATTTGGAGGAAGAAAGTGGCTCCTAAAAGTGATTTTGAGGAGAGAGGAGATTCCATAAGCACTACATTCATGCACTATATTGTATACTCTATTTTTCTATTGTGATGAACTACTTTTGATTATATATTGACATTAATATTCCTTCCTACATTCTCGTATTACAAGTGCAAAAATGTGAAAACAAAATTGATTACCAAATCCATAGCCTATATAAAAGTCATATTTTTCATGTATAAGTATTATTTTAGCCCCAAGGGTTAGCTCAAGTGGTCATGAGCTAGATGTGAGATATCTCCCCCCGGTGTATGGGAGGCCATGAGTTTGATTCTCTTCGATTCCCTCAATCCAAGATGCTTGAAACTTAGGTGCCATCCTCTTTACACAAGCTAACATCCTCGAAATGATGGGAAGTGCCTAGAAGTTTCTTGGGTGTTATATTCCAAGAAAAAGGAGTGTATTATTTTCATGGAATTATCATAAACAAGGAGTTAGAAACATTATGGAAAAAATCATATGAGTGGAATATCTATTGTGTAATGATTGTACCCATGATGCATGCAAAAATATGGTTAAAGGGGAGCGAATTTTAGTTATAGCCTCCAAATGAAAGTACTTAATTAATTTCATCCTAACATAGAGTATCGCTAACCTTTACTATAAGATAGACATGACATCTATGATTGATTAATGTCTTGGGACAATTTTGACTTGCAACACAAATCGAATCATAGAGTAGAGAACTAGAATCATATGATTGGTTTTCCATTAACCGAAATGAGATCCAACTGTCTTTGTTAATATGTAGAAGAATTTTTAATGCCATTTATTGTGTGGAAGGACTTCGACATTAATAAATTCAAAACAAAATACAAACTCATGAAATTGGGGCAATGCTATAGTTTACAAAAGCATTTCAAAAGTCACAAATGAAGAGAGGCTGCCAAAATTTCAACAATGTATTATACAAATAGTAACAGTTAAATAAATAATATATTTTCATTCTATAAAACAAAGTAGTGATTCAATTACCTCATTTTAAGTAGTTGAATCAGATGATAGATCTTATTTACAGTTGATGTTGTAGATATATTTCTTATATCATTAGATAGGCCACACATAGAGAATGTCAACAAACAATATTCAAAGAGTATCTCTTGATCATTAAAACAACAGTAAACAATATATGAAGAAAAAATAAACTTACAACTTCTAGTTGATTGGTTTCCTGGATTGCATCATATGCAACCCACTGTGCTTTCAAACTTTGTTGTATGGTCCCAACAACAACTATGTGGCTTGTGGAGTACCAGATGCAACTTTAGTGGCATTTTGTTGTGTCGGCATTATGAAATCTAAGAACTAACAACTTTTTAAAATACAACCAAAAGAAAAGAAATTCCAAATAAAATCTAAAACACAAGAAATAACAATGGTTCACACACACATGAGTACACAAAGATTTATGATGGAAACCCTTAACTGAGAAAATTAACCTAATTGAGAGTTTCTTTTCTCCCTATCTTGTTGTATTATCTTCATAATTTACAATACAATATTATAACATCTAAACCCCTAATTAGTTAACCCAAAATTTATTTCAGCCATAATTCCTTAACCGAAGTTAGTTTATAATGGGCCCAAAAAGCACAAAACATACCACAAATGGACCCAAAATTTTCTTTCAAGGGATCTTTCATTGAAGTTTGGATAGGGGGCTCATCTCCCCTCCAACCAGGGGCTTGATCACCCCCTTAAACCCTTTTTCTCTAGGAACCTGCAATGATTACAACACATGTCCAATGTTAGGAAATGATAAAATGCAAAAAATCATATAATAATTATAATAAGCAAGCACACACAATGAAGAAGAATATTTTTCCCGTGGAAAACCACCAACAGTAGATGTCACCTACCCAAATTTTGAGAATATTATTTTATTTGCAAAATACTTTATGTTAAATTATAATTACAAAGTTTTGTAATTATGACCAAGTTTGGTCAAGGATGATTGTAATTACTGATTATTATTATTTAATAAATTAAAATAGGAGACAAACACCCAAGGGAAGTGTTAAATGAGTGTTCACTGACCCACTAGGAGGAATGGAAGTTGTTAGAAGGTATGGGGCAGATGGCGGCATTTTCACTCCACCACTAGCTGTTGGCTATGGGACAACTACCCCTAAAGTTGTGGAATTATCCCCCAGGTGGGTGGAAGAGAGCAGGAAGCTCATTAATGACCAGTTAACCACTAAAAGGCCTAGGAAACCTAGATAACGCAATTCGAATTGGACAGGCATCCCTACAATATTTTCTGCAGATATATTCCTCAAGTGCATCAGGTGATCACTGAGAGATTCGAATAGGGAGGCTATGTGAGAGTGCAACTGTGAGTCTGCTTGTTATACTGAGAAGGAAAACCAGAGGTGTTGGTGCAGGTCTCTTTGACTGCTGAGTCTTGATGACTGGATAATCTATAGTCTACTGCAAGTTGATGTACTAAGGCTTCTATAGAATCTTCCTCCTGGTGGTTCAGTGAACAGGCTCGGGGGTCCTAAGGAAAGTAACTTGGCTGTCTTCAGGAATAGGTTGGGTGGAACAGGTTCCTTGGGCTGTTTGTTTCTCCTACAGTCAACCAGGTTTTATTGTTCTTACTTTTGTTTACAGTTAAATGTTTTTGCATGATAGAATTATTAATTACAGTCATATAGAAGAAACTATTTTATTTTCTGATCTAAGGATGATTCTGAATGAAAAGGATTTATGAAATGATTGAATCGATAACCATCTCAATATTTTTCCCCATGTTGTTTTCTGCATCGTATTTCAGTATAGAGAAGTAAATTAAGAAAGATGATTGATAAGCAGATTACCAAATGATAGGATAGAATAATCCTGTAATGTTTTCTCTTAATTTTGATTTATTAATTCTTCACGATTAAACTAATATATAGAATAGTTTATCACAGAAATCAGACTTATAGTAGATTCCCTTAATTAGAATAAAAATAAAAATAAAATAATACATATTTGCATCAGTTTAAGACTGCAAAATTTTACTAATTGTTCTTTCTAGTTTGTAATCAAATTTTCAACATAAAAATGTCATGTTTTCATTTAATACTCAGAGTACAGAACAAAATCTCAGAAAATAGATTTATGTTCTTCACTGTAATAGAAGTAAAGCGTTATAATATTGCTACCTATGGCTAAGTTTAAAGCCTTTAACAGTCAACCTTTGAAAGACAAATTCTTTTCCATCTATTTCAGACAACATCATTCTGGAAATTTAATAGTTGTAAATTATCTTTCTTTTTGCAAAATCAATACATGTATTTCATTCTCATTTTATTTCTTTCATCATACATTTACGGTCAAATTAAACATTATTTCCACCATTTAAAACACTCTCCTATTTTCCATTTTTTTTTTAGAATAGATGTATTCTAGGTTTTCATTTTCCAAAATCATATAGTTCTGTTAAGACTAGACTTTCAACTGCCGAAATTTTCAAATACGATTAAGTTCATTTCAAAACCCTAAGACCTTTTGTAACCGGTTTACAGTCTACACTTATCATGTTGAACCTATTTTATTATATCAAGTTTTTCCAAGTTAAACGCAGCATCATTTACAAGCTATCACTTCTTACGATAGTTATAGGTTAAACTTAAAAAAAAAGACTTATTTCCATATCAACGCTCACCCAAACGTTTGAACATTTCAAAACAAGACCTATCAGGTTTCGCAATAGCTAGCTAACCCTCGGCTCTCGACCAAATGAGTTCAACACAGTATCATCCTAGATAGTCTATCAATTCTGCAAACCTTTCAAAAGAGAAATTTATGTTCAAAAACAATGTATTTAAGGTTCCTTCCTTTTTCATAAAGTCTTCAACAAAAATTACATTTTAAGAGTACAGCGAAATGCTGCAACAAGATGAGCCGAAGATCATTCGTCTTTTGGTTCCAAAGATTACATACTAGGAAAACACTGTTCCTTGAACCAAACATCAAAAACCTCGCCATTTATCAAACGTCGAACAGGAGGACCTACAAGGTAGGGAACCACCGAGGCTTACCAGTGGACGAGCGGTCCCTCTTTGGAGCTCTCAAACTTTAAAAACCCTTCCACGTTGTGAAGAACCTATCACAAAACAATCGGAGGTTAAATGATATTCACATTTTTGATAATATTAATACAATAGAAAATTTCTAGCATTTCTTGTTCGAAGTTTTACTTGTGCTTGAAGTTTTGAACTACAAGACTCCACCTGCAAACGTTTAGACAAGCCACCTCTCCAGCACATCAACGAAGAGTTCCAGTTCTGTACACAATAGCATTTTGATACTTAAAAGTCAAGCACAGTTCAATGAAAAACCCTGAAAGATTACTCTCAACCATACATAGCAAAAGATGACTACAATTTGCAACACTCTAGTTTCCAACTACTGTAAACACTCCTCAAGCTCGGCTTCTTAACATAACAAACAATTGCAGGATAAACCCTCACAGGTCACGATTTCGAGCCTGGAGACCTCCTACATCCGAGAAACCCAAAAAAATCTCGGCTTGTCGGCCTCTCCCCTCTATCACCGCCGAAAGAAATGGAAACCAAAGAAGGCACCTCAACGTTTAAATGCAGATCTAGGGTTTCATCACTACAACCAATGTTACACAATATCAACGATGGAGAAATAGTCAGCACGATACGTTGAAGTTCAGACAACAACTGAGTTTAAATGCATATTTATTACTTCAACCACATCGATACCAACACTGTACACCACAGATCAAGGCTTGTTACAGCTCGACAATTTAGTTGTTGAATGTGAATTCATTCACGTGCTATTTAGCCACGAGAGCATCCTCTTTTGTTACACTCAATACAGTAGTCAGGAGACTTAAAATGTCAAGCCAACCTCATTAACGATGCCAGCTTGATTCGTACTCAACTTTTATTATTCCATCATATCACCTGCCAACGTTAAAAAAAAACTTAGGTTTACAACATTCATTTCGTATCTTTCCAAAGTTGAAAATCGAACATATGGTTCACATTTATTGCATATCAATATATTTATTAAGATTGATATAAGTCGCATTCCATAGTTAGGGTATTATTAAAATTACTTATATACATCGTATTAACTTGTTCACATAGTATGATATGTTGCATTATATGAATGTTTTGTAATATCCACATTTGAATCTTTAATATTTTTCTATTATATTTATGAGATTTGTATTAACACTCCTCAAGTTGGGCATAGGTCATCATTCCTAGAACAATTTCGATGCTTAGTATATAGTTAGAATTAAATCTTGCAGCTCCTAATGTTTGTTTATAATATTATTCATCAAGTTGTACTTTTGATATTAAAAAGGTTCAATCATAGATTGTAGCATGTTCATAAAAGAAATATGATAATAACATCATAATAGACAAGGCTATATCATCATATATGCCAATTATAAATGGAGAATTCAGAGCTACAATAGTTATTTTAATAAAATCCATGTATTGAAATATTAATTGGATCATGTTGCTATAGTTTAGAAATAATGTTCAAGTTGAAATGTTCATCAATCATTACACCTAGTAGTAACATTCTTTACGAAATGGAAAAGTATTGGTAGAATCATATTAGCATTTTAGACTTTGTAACCTAGCATTTATTTCTGAGATTCACAAGCATAGGTACTTTCTCCTAGGCAAATCACCAATGAATCGGTATAGATATTATCGACGTCTGCAACTTGTATTTTATTTGTCAAATTAACAAATTTAGATTTTGGACAGAATTCCATACCTGAAGCAAGGAGGTACTTATAATTTTATTTACCAAACTTGACGACTAATTGAAAAACATAAATACTCATAACACTTGTTTTTGTCGTACTATTCTTACCTGTGAATCCGCGCAATAAGGACAAGTACAAATGCTTTATCTAACATAGCTAAGTAAGCCTCAGGGTACCCCGTAGGACCCCTTTCATCATCATCAAAGAAACAAACTATTAGTACCTTGTCCAGAAAACCTGATCATTTGATATTCGATCTACAATTAACACAAGCAAAACTAATGCCGTAAGCATGTTAAAAGAAGTGTGATGTGTCGCTTATCATTAAAATGATTTTAATTATGAGACTCAGTTTTTAATTTGTTTCTTTGCATTAATGACTTCATTATTCAATGTTGTCTTGTTAAGCATTTATTAATTCCGCAATTGTAATGTTGTTTAAAAATTTTAAATTTTTATGAAATTATCGGGATGTTACAGTGGATTATTACCCTTTACCACTTCGTCCAAGGCATGGCCAATCTAGTCATCACCAACAAATCACAGGCCAACATTGACTAATTTAGGCAATTTACAATGGATTCACTCAAGCCCTTAAGTAGGCTTCAACACATGTAATACCATGGGACACCCAAAATTATGGACCCGTAAACCACCAATGGTAAACGCATGTTTGATTCTTTTACTTAGTCAATTTTAACTTAACATTCCCTCCTTTAAACTTGGCTTGGGGTAATCACCAACTTCCCTCAAAGTTTTAATCGAGTATATGGGAATACAACATGCCCCACCTATTTAGTCTACCTAAATCTACCTCTAGAATTTTCACATGTGACTCACCAACCCAAGGGTACACATGCCTAACTAGGTCTTACAACCATATTCCCACTCACATTGCGATAAAATTCGAACTCATGAACCAATCACTTCTTCATTCGCATATTCCATGTGCTCATCCTCAATTTTTAGAATTCCTTTCTAGCTATAACTTGTCATGGATCACATACCCATGAACCATCACTTTAACTTGTGAGCTTTTTCGCATTCATTTAATTTTCCATCGACCATTGTATGAGTAGCTTGAATTCACTACAAGCAACCATAGCTTGCAAGACATTTACATTTCCCTTCAACTTCGCTCTAATACATGTTGTTAGGAAATGATAAAATGCAAAAATACATATGACAATTATTATAAGAAAGCACACACAATGAAGAGGAAGAATTTTCCGTGGAAACCCAAAATAGGGAGAACCACCAACAATATATATATTACCCTTGACCACTCCGGCCAAGGCATGGAAAATCTAGCCACCACTGACCACTCACTAGTTACGACCTTCAAATTTAGGAAATTTACAATGGAGTCACTCAAGCCCTTAATTAGGCTTCATAGCATGCAATACCTTGGGAAAGTACCATGGGAAACCCAAAACCATGGCTCGTAAACCACAAATGGTAAACCCATCTTTGAATCTTTTACTGATTAAAGTTTAATCTAGAATTCCCCCCTTTAAACTTGACTATGGGTAATCACCAACCCCCTCTAAGGTTTAACCAGATATATGTTGATGTATATCTAACTTCGGAATGTATTTCATATATGTATTTTGTACTCCTATAGAGATGGTATTATTCCTCTATACGGAAGTGTTTGTATTCATATAGAGATGTTATTATTCCTCTATACGGAAGTGTCGTCATTTATATTGTAAGTGTCGTAACTTATACTTGATGGGTTATTAGACCACCTTGTTGGGGTCGGCCCTGTATAAGTCATGTGGGACAAAGGGTTATTAGACCACCCTATTGGGGTCGTCCATGTGGGTCAAAGGGTTATTAGACCACCAAGTGTGGGGTCGACCCGGATTAAGTTAACCATGGTTTAAGCTAGACATGTAGGCCCCATTAGTTTATTGGGCAGGAAAGAACACGTATAAATAGAGATCGGGAGATCTCTATTTGATCACTCATTCACACACTTCTCTCATTCGGAAAGTGGCGCACTTGTGAGGAGGAGGCTCTGCTGCTAGGAGAAGACTATCTCTTGTATTCTAGTTGTATCATTGCTCTATCTATCTCTGAGGAAGTTATTGAGGTTTTTCACCTTTATGGTTTTCCCCAAGTAAACTCTGTGTCTCTTGTGTGCTTTCATTATTGTGTCCATGATTGATATGCTATAGATTTGTTGTACATGTTGTTCTCTCATTTAAGATCCTAGATCATATTGAAGTAAATTCTGAAAATCTAACATGGTATCAGAGCTAGCTTGAAAGAAGGCATGGTATGGCATGTATGACACTTGTTGCACTTGCGATGCTAGGGCTTGATATAGCAAAAACCAGTCATCATAGCACTTTCGCTATAAATCCATTTTGGAGAATTTTTTGGATCTAAACCTTTTACAGGTCTAATATCAAATCCCCATGTACCTTGTGTCCAAAGGACAACTTCTAATTCGTTGTACTTTGTGATTTATGATCTATACAATATAGGGTTTCTGCCTCTTCCAAATCTCAGTCATAAACATGTGACCTTGGACAAAAGGTCATAACTTGGGATAGGAAGCTCCAAATGAAATTTTGTAAAAAGTGACAGGTAGTGCACGGACTGTACTTTCTCAGGTAACCTTTTTATAGGCCAAAACTGAACCAGTGACACGTGTCACGCTGTACAAGTTCACTCTCCTGTTTTATCCCATAAACAGGTCACGTTGCAACACTTGGCATAACTCTCTCTCAGAGAATCCATTTGAGGTCAGACCTATGCTGTTGGAAAGATGACAGGTCAGGCTATCTCAGGAAAAATTTTCAGACCTTGTGGATCAAACAGTTCGGAGTTACACCAGAAACAATCAGGTACATATTTTTGTCAAAACAGAATTATTTTTTAGCACCTTCATTCATGGCTTCCAGAATTTAGGGTTTCGAAGAAAGTTGGAATTTTTGTAATCGGAGACTACGGATGAATGCTACTCATCAAAATAGAAATTTAGAGACCAATATCAGAATTTTTGGTTGGGCAGAAGGCCGGGCTTGATCAGACCCTAGTTTGGGACTTTGATCGGAAAAGTGGAAAATTAGGGCTTCTGCAAAAATGGGAATTTTTGAAATCTATGACCACGGCTGGAAGCTCCTCAGAAAAATAGAAGCTTAGAGCTTTGGATCAAACCTTTTGATCGGGCAGAAGTGTGGGATTTATCAAACCCTAGTTTGGGGTCACGTCCAGTGAATCCGGAAGTTTCAAAGGCAAAATTGAGGAGTGAAACTTTGCAGTTTTCAAATTCTGAACATACCAGCTTGATAAGCTCATCAAGGCGCATATTTCTATCCTTTTGGAAGTTTGAATTTTTTGGGTTTCTGTGACAAACCCTAATATAGCTCCAGATCCAGTTCTTACAAATCAAGTGGATTGGGTTAATCCTAGAAGAAGATGGATTGGTCACCTGCATAAGTGAAGAAGTTCCCGTTTCAGAGGGAGATGAGGCTAAGGCCTTACATAAAAAGATTACAAGCAATCTCAACAGGTATGACTCATCCAGGTATGTTTCAATATTTGTTCATGATTAAGTTTATGGTATATTTGTCTTCATATTATTATGGTTAGTACAATCTTGATTAAATTTAGACTTGTCATATCACCTTAATAAAATTATGAATGCATGATAGAAGATATTAATTGATTAGGGTGTTGACACTTGTGATTGTACTAATGCATTATGGTGTTGTATGAGGTTTATGTTGTCCACTAACATGAAAGGTACACCAAGAAAGACAAATCATGTTCTAGTCCAAGAACATATGATCATAGTGACATGAAGACAAAGATTCATCCATTGTCATGGATCACATAGAAGATCTATTTACGAGGTATGTATAACTTGGTTCTATAATGGTTAACTTACGAGATATGCAGGTTACTAGCACAAGTCATTGAAGAAAACAAGAAGACATCATGTGGGTATGTTAGACATAACTAGCTAACATACCAATCTAGGTATGTTTTTCATATATCAAGTTAGAATCCTACCTTGTGTTAGGATCCCTTATATAAGTATACTTGGTATGATTGGTTATGTTTATTCATAAAGTTAGAAATGTAAGTAATCAAGGGCTTATGCATTTTATGTCTCTTATCTTGATTGATGTTTTAACTAACCAGAAGAGTCCTAGGATCAAATAAAAATATGCATGAGTAAAAGAAGACTTCCCTGAAACCTTGAATACTAATGTTTATTATCTGTGTTTGAAATGATCATGACTATACATGTTTAAGATTATTGTGTTTTGATAGTATTAAGATTATACTAATGAATGTGTGATTATGTATGAGACCTCGAAGATAACACAATGATGATGCTAATAAGCATGCATAGTGATCGAGGATGGATATAAGTTCAAGGACAGGTAATCCGGGAAGCAAAGATCAAAAGGGAGCACACTACGGTAGTTTCTGCAAGGATGCAGATATTCAGAGGGAGTCGACCACTTCTCACAATCCACATCAGAATGGAATTGCAGAAAGGTTGCAAAGATTCAGAGGGAGTCCGCCCAACAACCAAACAAAGATAAGTATTTGAATTATCATTTATTGCATGGTTGATTGTTTAAATAATATTGTTCAATAATGTATATACTCATGTTCCTAGAATTAGGTTGTGTATTATGCATAGTTGCATTGATGAACAATATACTACTAATATACATGCGTAAGTGGCATATGGCACTGTACAAAATTCCATTGCTACTTATGTAGAATAAAACCTCTTTGCTGACATGTTGGGAGTTGTGCACACTCTTAACAATGTTATGGTAGAGATTGGAAGGCATCTAGAAAGTTACATAATATGGATAAATGTTGTATTGAAGCATTGGCTAAGATAATTGCATGACTGTATGACATATTTATTTATGTGTAAGAATTTGTTCTGAAAACTATGAGATGTTTTCTAATCATGCAATTTAACTTGTTGTGTAGGAAAGATCGTATACCATCACCTACAAAAGAAGGACTACAACATTTGTTCAGCAACAAAGTTATCTATTGAAAATATTGAAGAACTTGGGGATGATGCACTATTTTTTTTGGCATGGAGGTGTGGCAGAGTGCAGATGGAATCTTCCTTGGACAAGGGAAGTATGCAGTAGAGATCCTGAAGAGGTTCGATATGATGGACTGCAAGGCTACGGCCACACCCATGGCATCAAACCTGAAGCTTTTGTGTGATGCTTCATCTGAGCCGGTTGATGTCACTATGTATCGTCAGATGATTAGGTCCTTGATGTACCTGATGAACACGAGACCAGATATTTGCTTTGTGGTGAACACTTGAGCCAATTCCTGACGGATCCAAGGAGTGTTCACCTGGTTGCTGTAAAGCATATTCTGAGGTACTTGAAGGGTGCAATTGATTATGGGCTCAGGTATCAAGCGAATCAAAAGTTTATCCTGCAAGGTTATGTTGATTCAGATTGGGCAGGCAGTGCTACTGATAGGAAGAGCACATCTGGGTGTTGCTTCAATATGGGATTAGGTGTGATCTCTTGGTTTAGAAGGAAGCAGTCCTACGTAGCACTGAGTACAGCCGAGGCAGAGTATGTTGCATCCTGTTCGGCTAGTTGTGAGGCAGTATGGGTTCAGAGGCTTCTGTCTGATTTATTTGATCTCCCATTGGATGCTACTGGTATCTTCTGTGATAACCAGAGTTGTGTGAAGCTGTCTGAGAACCCAGTGTATCACGACAGGTTGAAACACATAGATATCAAATATCACTACATCAGGGATATGGTGCAGAGAGGAGCAGTGAAGCTCCTGTATGTTGCAATGGACGAGCAGATTGCGGATGTGCTAATGAAACCACTAGATAGAGTGAAGTTCGAGTACTTCAGAGAGAGGCTTGGTGTTCTTCGGATTGATGACACTTCAAGGAAGAAGTGATGGACACATTTGCAGAAGCCATTCCAAGCATGTTGGAAGGAGGATCCTCCACATGGCTGTGGATGTAAGCACTGGATGATGAGCATCAGGGCGATGCTCCAGTTACTGCTCTGTATATGCATCAGGAGGATACTGGATATGATCAGTTGGATCATTTATATGTATGTACGCATCATGTTGGATGTTGGATATGATCAGTTGGATCATTTATATGTATATGTATGTACGCATCATGTTGGATGCTGGATATGATCAGTAGGATCATCTGTATATGCATCATGTTGGATGCTTGGACCATGTATCTATATATGTATCAGGTGGATACTGTGTATGATCAGGTAGATCATGTATGTTGGAATGTTTCAGGTATGATCAGGTGGATCATGTTTTTGTGTTTGTATCAGGTGGATACATTGTATGATCAGGTGGATCATGTATGATGATATGTATCAGATAGATACTTGGTATGCATCAAGTAGATGCATTGTATGATCAGGATGATCATGTGTACATCAGGATGATGTATGGTGAGTATCAGGTTGATACTTTGTGGCCATGGAACAGGTTGTGCAGATAAGCATATAATTTGGCCCTGGGAGGTTTGTAGATAGTCTTGCAAGGTTTTTCCTATGGCATGTAATGTGGCCCTAGGATATCTGGAAAATGCTCTTTCGAGGTTTTACTTTGGAAGGACATATAATTTGACCCTGGGAGATCTGCAGATAGTCTTGAAAGGTTTTGCCTATGGCATATAATTTGGCCCTGGGATATCTGGCATATGCTCTTTTGAGGTTTTGTCCTATGGCATATAATTCGGCCCTGGGAGATCCGATAGGTTGAGTTGTGTGCTCGTAATAAGTCCTGGGATGCTCTTGCAAGGTTTTTCCATGACCACATGTAATATGGCCCTGGGAGATCCGATAGGTTGGGCTGTGTGCCCGTAATAAGTCCTGGGATGCTCTTGCAAGGTTTTGTGGTAGGTGTCACATGTAATAAGTCCTGGAGATCTGGACAGGATGAAAAAGGCCTCAGATGCTCTCTAGGGTTCTTGCTAGTCAAGAGACTCTTTTAAGGTTTTGCGACAGTCACATATAATATGTCCCTGGGAGATCTGACAAGTAGAGTTGTGTGCTCGTAATAGGCTGGATGCTCTTGCAAGGTTTTGTCATGCACGTAATAAGTCCTGAGAATTCCACAGTATGGCCAATGATGATGAAGATCTGCAGGTGGTAGGCCTACATCCAGTATGAAAAAGGACTAGCTCTGTAGAACTTCCTATGACGAGTAGATTCAGAGATTGATTGAGATAGCAACAGCAATGACAATGACGATGATTCGAGGATGATGATTCGCTGATGATGATCCAGAGAAGAAGACTTGTACTAGCAGACCTGTGTCAAGAAATACCTTCCTAGTTAAGAGGGAGTGTTGATGTATATGTAACTTCGGAATGTATTTCATATATGTATTTTGTACTCCTATAGAGATGGTATTATTCCTCTATACAGAAGTTTTTGTATTCCTATAGAGATGTTATTATTCCTCTATATGGAAGTGTCGTCATTTATATTGTAAGTGCCGTAACTTATACTTGATGGGTTATTAGACCACCTTGTTGGGGTCGGCCCTGTATAAGTCAAGTGGGTCGAAGGGTTATTAGACCACCCTATTGGGGGTCAGCCATGTGGGTCAAAGGGTTATTAGACCACCAAGTGTGGGGTCGGCCCGGATTAAGTTAACCATGGGTTAAGCTAGACATGTAGGCCCCATTAGTTTATTGGGCAGGAAAGAACAAGTATAAATAGAGATCGGGAGATCTCTATTTGATCACTCATTCACACAGTTCTCTCATTCGGAAAGTGGCACACTTGTGAGGAGGAGGCTCTGTTGCTAGGAGAAGACTATCTCTTGTATTCTGGTTGTATCATTGCTCTATCTATCTCCGAGGAAGTTATTGGGGTTTTTCACCTTTATGGTTTTCCCCATGTAAACTCTGTGTCTCTTGTGTGCTTGCATTATTGTGTCCATGATTGATATGCTGTAGATTTGGTGTACATGTTGTTCTCTCAGTTAAGATCCTAGATCAGATTGAAGTAAATTCTGAAAATCTAACAATATATGGGAATACATTATGCCCCCCCTCTTCACTCTACCTAAATCTACCTCTAGACTTTTCAAAAGTGACTCACCAAGCCAAGGGTACACATCAAATTCCAACTCTATAAAAATAATGATTCTAGTGAGTTAATCACCTCTTCATCCACATATTTCATGTGCTCATCCCCAATTGTTACCATGTCTGTCTAGTTATAATTTACCATGGTTCACATACCCATGAACCATCACTTTAACTTGTGATATTTGCCACATTCATTTAGGTTTCCATAGACCAATGTATGAGTAGCTTGGGTTTAATGCAATCAACCATACCTTCCAAGGCATTTACATTTTCCTTCAACCTCACCCTGATACCAATTGTTAGGAAATAATAAAATGAAAAAATACATATATTAACTATAATAATCAAGGACACACAACGAAAAAGAATATTTTTACTATGGAAACCCAAAACAGGGAAAACCACCAATAATAAATCCATTACCCTTGACCACTACGGCCAAGGCATGCTCAATACAACAATCATCGACCACTCATAGGACAACATCGACCAATTTAACCGATTTAGAATGGAGTCACTCATGCCCTTAAGAAGGTTGCATCACATGCAATGCCATGGGAAAATACCATGGACACCCAAAACCATGGGTTCATTAACCACCAACATTAAACTTGTTTTGACTCTTTTACTGAGTCAAGTTTAACCTAACAGTCCAACATAGGGGAGGTGGCATTTTGGTGGAAAAATGATTTGTGTTGCAAACAACAACTACATTTCACCTTATGCCTACATATTCATTCAATGAAAAGGGAGTAAAGGTTGTGGATGTCATGGAAGTTGTGCTTGTTTTTCCTCTTTTCTTTGTAGATTTCTTCGGTGTTGCATTGATACTAATTCATAAATGTTGTGAAAGATACCCACTACATTTCTTTGGAGTATACGATGGGCATGGAGATACCTAGTTTAGATTTATTTTTTTAAATTGTTGATGCCACCATTCTTTACTTTTATTGTTGAACCATGTCAATGTTGTGTTGGGACAATCAACCTCCAAAACCTTCATTGAACAATCAATTTCCATAGTGATCACATACACAAAGGTTTTTCATGTAGCTTCTCCTTTTGTAAGGTGTTGTGGATTAACCCTAAAACATATGTTACCTTGCCTTCCCTTGCTTAGCAAGGTCGAACTGTGTAATGGAAACTTCAAAGTGACCAAGTAGGAAAATTTCTCATGGTTTAAAACATTTTTTTCACTATTTACGCTATTATAGACGAATTTGAGTTGATTTGCAAGAGTATTTTATTTCTATGGTTTCATTTAATTTGTTAGTCATTGTATTTCATGATGGTTTTGGTTTACATAATGGCCTTGACAAGAGTGGAATATATGAAATGGAACCTATTTTTAGGGGTATGAAGTTGTTCCCATTGCGCTTGTTCATGGGATATTTGAATTAGGTCGGAAATGAGTGAGATTTGTTTCCCACTAAGGTGTAGTTTAAGACCAACCTAGTGAAATCCTTTCAAGACCACTAAAGTTATTTTGGACTATAAGTTCAAAGGGATCAGCCTTACTTTTGAAGAAGTAATTTTGTTTATTACAAATTTACCAATTGAACCTTATTTTTAGGATCATTCGTAATGGATTCATTGGGACCTTACTTTATTGACATTTTATTCAAGTAAAATGGGACTTTACCTAGTTTTAGGTTTTGTCTTTTCAGTTTTGGGGTTATGGGTATTGGTGTTATTGGTTATAGAAACTAGGAAGAATGTGGGAAGGGAATAAAGAGAATATGACCATGTGATTGTTGATGATTTGGGTTCTATGACAAACCTTTATGATAAGTATATGTTTATTTTCTCCTACGAATATGCAATGTAGGTATTCTTGAATTTAATTGCTCCGGTATGCCTAAAAATGTGCATTTGTATTTTTAGTCCTTGTAAAGTTTGATGCAAAATAGGCTCATTTTTAAGGAGCTTGCTTCTATTCATTCTACATTTTTTTCATCATCTATTATGTTTGGAGAGAATATAGGATTTGGATTTAGCTTTAAGTAAGTGTGATGCATTTGACTTATTTATTGATTTTGATTTTGAGTTGGTTGACCTTAAGGGCTCAAACATAACTTCATGTTCATTATATACCCACTTACTCATCATGGTTTATAAGGTTTTTCGTTAGCTACCCACATGTTCATTGTGGTTAGGAAGGTATGCACCAATTGTGTATAAATTTAAAATTGTTCTTTGTTTGCATTTATCCTAGTTATTCTTATAAGGAGATTGTAGAATGAGATATCGTTTTTTATTAATTATAATTTGAAAAGAATTAATGGGTTTTGAGCCCGCTCAAATTCTTATAGTATACAATAAAATGAAAAGTTCGTAAATCCCTAAATTATCACAAATTGTTATCATGATAACCTTTTCTCAACTTTTAAACTTGTATTTCATGGTGGTTTTGGTTTTCATAGTGGTCATGGTAAAAATGAGGCAAGTATCTCCAACATAATGAGTAAAGAATTGGTACCTTATCTGAAGAAAAATGTGATTGTGGTCATGAACATGAGACATAGTGGGTTGAACACGATGAACCAAGCAGTGTTTATATAGAAAAACCTTACTTTCCTGGAGGTAAGAAAAATATCAAGAAAATGAGATTTAAATATTCAATTTGATACTCTCCATCCCTAATATAAACTCTAGATAAATTTGATTGCATTTATGAAAAGAAAAAAAAAATACTTGAAGTGACCATGTTTGGTGCATTATGTTATCTTGTTTCTTTTCTAGCATGCAATAGTCAAATGATGTTGATATCTATATTTTTTTATGGCCATAGGATAGGCATGAGAGTTCTATTATCAACAAATCTGGTGGAATGTAGGAGTTTAGCACAATGGTCCCTGAAAATATTTATCGATTATATTGCAATTGTCTTGAAACTCCAATGTGATATTTACTAGGGATTTATAGTAATTATGTCATGTTTTCTATTGAAAATACTTTTTCTTATTCTTGTAAAGGTTTGAGAAAGTATCTAGGAGGTATGGGTTTTAATGATCAATTTTGGTTAAGGGCCCTTAGTAATATCATATTCTTGAAGCAAATATGTAGTGCCTACAATACAGTTAGTCAACTAGTGATTACCTCTTCAAATCCTTGGGAGTGGATTGTCCATTTAACTATCAAATTTATTCTTCTAACCAGAGCATAAAATTTACACCATAAATATAAACCAACAACATTATTCTAAAAAAATATGGATTTGAAGTTTCCATGCTATATTTAATATGTAATTTCTCTAGTTAATATTCAATAAAGAATATAGAGATTTCATGGTTACTTAATATTTGTTTAAGCTACTCTATCAATTTTAAACGTGCATCCATTTTCCTTGATTTTGTTACTTTTTATTTGTTTGAAATAATATATATGTTATCTACTTGGCCATGATTATGAGTTTCTAATAATTGAATTCTAGAAATGAGGAGTTTGTATTAAAAATAGTGTAAACGATAGAAATCATATATCTAACTTTATGGTATACTAAGTAGATCCCTTTGTGTACCAAGCTGATGTTGTAATCTCATTTTATGTAAGTTAACCATACATAACTATATACATTCCCTTATGCGACATATGTATTATTGTCTCAGCATCTTTTGTGCTAGTATTATCCATCTTCTTGTATTTAATTTGTTTGATAGTATTACATGTCCTCATGTATTGCTTCCTTTGGTTTTGGAAAAACTTAGAAAGTGAATAGAAGCATCCTTCTTTTCAAGAGTGAGTTGGAGTAACCTTTGTTTTGCACTCACTAAAATTCCATTTGTTATAATGTTGTGAATTTAAAAAGTATTAATGTAGTAATAATATAATGAACATTATTTCATGTTTATGACATTTTATGTTAAGATTTGTATATTTAATTTGTTGATATTATACTAGTTTGGTATTTTTTTTGTAAGCTAGTAGAGTTTCTATTGATTTATATGAAAGATGTACATACAATAAAAAAACAAAGTTTTGTTTGACCTCAAGGAAACTCGGACCGGATATTAAACATGAGTTTAAATTCCACTTCTCTATCTATCATTCTAATGTTACATAAATTATTTAAACAAAGAATAATAACATAATATGTGTTTTGCATAATGCCAATGATGACATAGATTTCAAAAAACTAAAAAAATGACTGAACGAACCTATCTTTGCTCCTTTTCCTCATCTTCCATGTTGGATCTGGAGGGACCTAGCTCGCTTGAGTGTTTAGGTGGTCTTTAGGAGGAAATTCCATTCCTGTAGTAACTCTATAGAGGCAGTTTAACTTTAGGTCCAATCTTTTGTTCTGAGCTTGCAGCTTGTTGTTTTGATCTATAATTTCTTCCATCATCAAGATTAAACCATTTCTTTCTTCTTGAGTGTCAAGGATGGCATTTCTCAGCAGCGATTTAATATACCACTTGAGTGCAATGTCTTAAAAAACTTTAGGTCCAATCTTTTGTTTTGAGCTTGCAGCTTGTTGTTTTGATCTATAATTTCTTCCATCATCAAGATTAAACCATTTCTTTCTTCTTGAGCGTCAAGGATGGCATTTCTCAGCAGTGATTTAATATACCACTTGAGTGCAATTGTCTTAAAAAACTTAGTGACTCTAGCTCTTGTTTTTCTTGGGTCCTAAGCGTATCCCTCGATGTTTTCCATAATTTCCCAATTCAGAGTGCATTCCTATTCCAAATGGGTATCCTCCTCATGTTCCCCAATTTTCCTTTGAAAACAAGTTGGGGTGAGGTGGAAGAACAGAGAGTGATTATCTTCAATTTCGAGTTTAATTATGCCATCGGTGACAAGGGCCTTTCCCTTGCGAGGGTCGCGAGAGAAAATCATTCTATGCATAATGAAGGAGGGCGATATTCAAAAGGGGATGGGAGTAGAGGACAAGGTCAGACCTTCAAGGAGGGGAAGAAATCGATTCCTACTAATAGAACACAACGGAGAAAAATGGATAAGATTCGCAGATACTAGAGGGAAGGAGCATAGAGACGGATTGGATGCCAACACCTCAAAATGAAATGTGATTTGAGAGTCAAGGAGCATAAGATGAAAATGATTGAGAGTGAAAAACATAGAGGGGAGATCAAAGTAGACAAGTATATAAACAACCAATGAAGAAATGAACCCTGGAATGTACCTGGACACTAAGCTTGTTCCCGCCTACATGACTGTCAAAATACACAGAGTTGGTACCCATATTCCCTCATGATGTCAAATTCAAGTGCTTAGATGGATAATTTCGATAAAACTCATTGCAATAGTTGCCTCTATGTTGGTACCTATATTGTTATCGGGCCATTTCATGGTTTTAAGCTTGTAAGAAGCATAATTGCAAGCGTATTTTCCACTAGAGTGTCGAGCTATTGCCATAATTCGATTACAAACAAATCGTAGAGTTGGTAGATCTCATTCTTTATCGGAGCCGAGAGAAAGTGAAGAGGTTTATACATAGATTAATAGGGGTGAGGTGGTAGTCTTTTCAACAGGAGAACGAACACATGTTGTTGGTCGAGTCCTCTCCTTGGGACTTTCCACGTGTCATCATATTTTCCTTATGTGTAAAGACCACCTAATCCGGGGTACACATTTGGTATGGTTGGTAGAAATAATGAAGTAACATTTTTTCGAAAGAAACTTTGTAATAAAAGGGATGAAATATTGGCTACAACAAGTTGAGATAATCTCTTTTGGATAATGGTTGGAAACATTTTGTCTCACCCTTAAACACTTACAAGAGTGAGATTAATGGTACCTTGTCAACATCAATTGAGGCACAAAAAGGGAAAACATTTCACAAACAAGATTTGAACTTGAGTGAGGTGGATAACAACTTCTCATTTTAATTACCTGAGATAAGATGCAATTAACATAATCATAAATGAAGTTATTTTATATTGTCCAAAATTAACATCAAACAACTAGATGTTTTATTGTACTACCATGGAAAATATTAATCTGAAAATTGAAAATATGAGATACTCTCATGATGTTCTGGTTCTCTAAATCATAATAAAAAAAATAAAACAAAAATTCTCATAAAATATTTACTCTAATATAAACCATTATATTCATTAAATATCCATTAATTAAAATACCTAATTTTCTTAAGAAATGACCTAAATCCGTTGACATTTTATGACTTTATAGAATCACAATAACTTATTCTTATCTCAAATTATTTAAGTAATTGTAATCTCGAATGGAGATCTTACTCTATGGTCTACCCCTATATTACATTAACCCTTGTCACCATGATTAATCTTAAAAATATTTTTTGTAATTTTGCAAATTTCATTGTTAGAGAATGGAAATTTTGACTTCAATACTCAATATTACAAATCCTATATCAATAAATAATTTGACTGCATAGTTTTATTAAAATATTAAATGTATTTTTTCACTTTCAATGTCTTATAGTACATGTTAATGTTTTTCAAAAGTATATTGAAGGTGAATGCCTTCCAAATTAAATTATATGTTAACATTGTATAATGCATTGTATTATGGGTATTTAAAAGTGTTGAACTCATTTTTTTATTAAAAAGAATGATTTTATTGATTTCAAAATTGCAATTTTGACAAAGATTATAATAACCTAAAAATTAAAATCATAACATATTCAAATTTATTTTAAAAAATTGCATCTTATTAAATACTGGAACTTTTATATACTATTTTTTTTCATCAATATTGAAATAATATTTATATATAAAACAATAAATGAGGAAAAAAAACTAGTCATAAACAATGTCAATGAAGTATGGTAGTGAATAATCATATGTAAAATAATTTAGTATTAATGTAAATAAATATTTTGACAATGGAAGAGACATAATAATTGTCTTTTTATTATAATAAAATTATAGAATATATTTTTATTGAAATATAATAAATTATAATTGTTACCAATTTGTAAGATAATCACAATAAAAAAATAAATATGTTTAAATTTTCAAAAGTTGAAAAAGGAAATTACAATATCATATAATTATTTAATGCTAAAATTGTAATTGAATTTTACTAATATGTTCAAAATTTAGAAACGCGAGATTGAGTTATTTCACAAGTATATTCAAAATCATTGAAATGGTCATTCCTATTTCTTTTATTATGATTAATAGTATTATCTCAATTTATAAGTATCAATTTTTTTTTGGTGTAAATGGAATTTTTTTTCAAAGTTAAGGCTCGTTGATGTAACTCACTTGGCTTGAGTTTGGTGACCCCTTCCATTGTTTGTTCTTCAAAATCCCAACCCTTATTCCCCAGTTTATTTCACATCCACCCTAGATTGCACTTTGTTGTGCATAGTTATGCTCAAATCATATTCGCAATATTTCAAATAGGGGGTAGACTCAATAAATGTGTCACCCTCTTCTTCTAGAGGAATTTTTATGGAGCAAGTAGTTGAAACCCTAGTTTTCACCCTAGGGGGATGAAGTTGAGATGAATCAAAAGTATTCTTAGTGAAACAATTTGATTTGTAAATTTAACAATTTATGGTCAAAGTTTGTAGATAGCCATGAGTGTTTTTTTCTCATTTGGAATCATCTACATAATCAAAAGCCTTATATCCACTCTTGCAATAATGGAATTTGATTCAAGAGAGGATAGAGATTTTATTTTCAACTCTGGTCCCTCAATCATGGACAAATGTAATACCCTTATTTTGACCCTTGGCATGTATAAATTAGATTTTGTAAATTATGTAAATATGCTAGTAAAGATTCTTACTGGGGAACTAAAGGCCAAGGACCGATTAGTGAATGACTAGGCATGTATGATGTAATATGGGACATTTGTTAGGATTGGAATGAATACTTAGAGCTATGAAAATATTATGTTGGTAAACAATATAATGATATAAGATGGTTGTGTATAAAGAACTGGAGGGATTGCGATTTCATAGAGGAGAATAGGAAATTGGGCCTATGGGAAAGTAAATCATCTTTTGCTAACTGTCAACCTTAGAACTCATCTCTTTTCTACCATGTGCCTTAACTAAGCCATTAAAAACAAGGAGATTTATAACACCGGGGAGAGTTATAATCCTTCCATATTTGAGCAACAAAATGACCCTTCCACGTTCTATGATTTTCGTTGTTGAGTCATCTCCTAGAAAAGCTTCACCTCCATTGTAATTTTCATATTCACAAAACCACTCCTTGTGAGGATTCATATGAAATGAAGCATTCAAGTCAAAGGAACATGCATCATGATCTGCATGTGTACTTATAGATGCCAAGTAAACATCACCTTCTTCTTCCATGGAGGTTTTATTTTTTGTGGAAGGGGAATTATTAGATCCCTTACCTTTATCAATATTCTAATAGATTTACACTCTTTCTCACAATGCCTAGTTTTACCACATTTTTAGCATTTCCTTGCAGATTTCCATAGAGAATTAGATCTTCCCATTTAAGACTTATTTTTCTCTTTTTGGGGATGACCTATCATAGATAAAACATCCTTGGTCACACCATCCATGTATTTTCTCCTTGTTTCCTTTGATAACAAGGATGCAACTACATCCTCAAACTTTAATGTGGATTGAGTGGTACTACCAATTGATGCAACTAGACTATCCCAAGAGTTTGGTAAAGAACATAACAAGGTAATACACTTATCTTGTTCCTCCATCTTAACATCAAAATAGACAAGTTCACTTACCATAATATAAATGCATTTAGATGCTCCATTGATGAAGTCTCCATTCTCCATCTTGTGATGATACAACTTATTTCAAAGAAATAACTCGTTGACCAAGGATTTGACTCACACAATTTTCCCAAATTATCCTGTAGGTTCTTTGCACTATCTTCTATAGAGATGTTCAACAACCCTCAGCCTGAGAGGCAAAGTCAAATCATGCTTCTCGTTTTTATGTCCAAAATTTCTTAATCTTCTTTCAACAACAATAGGTTTTCTACATGGATATAGATCAACCCATTGTTCTCTATCTACAAGAAGATATTCCATATTAATCTTACATAACTTGAAGATACGGCCATTAAATTTCTCTATTTTTATTATTGAACTGCTCTCCATTTTCTTTACACAAGTGTCATATGTTGGGCCTAGATTTTTGGGAAGTACTAATTTTTGAAGAACTAGTTTTGGTGTGGGCAAAGACAAAGTGGAAGCAGTTCGATGAAGTGGTCAAAGCCGTCGAAGCCAAGAAAACGGGGAAATGGTCATATTGATCGAGTCAATGGTCGGGGTTGAGTCAGTTAGTTAGGATTGGTCCACATTACATTAATGAGTCGGTTAGGAAGTTAGTGAGTTAGTGGGAGAGGGGCAAGCTAAGTGCGCCCTATAAATATGTAATAAGAGAGAAGTTTTGAGTTGGTTATGGTTATGCTCTGATGGTTATTGTAATTAATTCAGGATATTTGATCTATAATGAAGCCTTATGCTATGTCTGTCGAAGATATTTTGGGGAAGCCAAGTCGCTGATCTACAATATGTGTGTGCAGATATGTTGTAATTCATGAAGAAGTGTGTAACTCTTACCTGAAGTGCTTATTTGGATTTGACTCATAATAAGTACAAGCACTTCCGTGGTTTTTCCCAAATGGGTTTCCATGTTAAACATGGTGTTTTTGCATGTTGTGATGTGATGTGATTTGATATGTGTTTCTTTCCTCTGTTGAGTATCTAAGTGAATGTATGATCAGTAAAGTTGTATGAATTCAAATATAATCTAAGTATGTTAATCTGGCGAAGTTAAGGGTTCTGTCGAAGTTATGAAGTAGAATATGTTGATGAATGTATTGCGCATTGAGTATTTTCCTTCTATACTTCATGAAGTCAGGTTCCTAAAGTCCCCATAGATACTTCGGGTGAGACTTCATTTGCTCTGTAGGTGTTTCCAAAAGGGATTCGCTCCCTTTCAGGACGATGTTTGTGGATAGGGTGTTTGTTAGTGAAATGTTAAGTTGCGAACCCTAGTCGAAGTAAAAGTGCGCCAACATCATAATTTGCACAAAGATCCCACTCAAACATAAATTTATTGGAGAGCCACGATACCCTTTCTCTTCACAAAATGAGCTAAACCCTAGCAACAAAGGCATACCCCTAAATCCAAAAACCTCTCTCTAATACCAGATGAATATTTTGATAAGCTTGTGTAAGAAAATAAATGAAAAACAAAATCTAAAACAAAAAATATCAATGGTTCACACACACATGAGTACACAAAGATTTATGATGGAAACCCTTATCTGACAAAATCAACCTAACTGAGAGTTTTTCCTCTCTCTATCTCGTTGTATTATCTTCATCATTTACAATACAATATTATAACATATAAACCCCTAATTAATTAACCCGAATATTATTACAACCATAATTCATTAACCGAAGTTAGTTTAAAATGGGCCCAACAAGAACAAAGTAAACCACAAATGGACCCAAAATTTTCTTTCACGAGCTCTTTCTCTGAATCTTGGATAGGGGGCTCATTGCCCTTCCAACTAGGGGCATGATCACCCCCTTGGACCCCTTTTCTCTAGTAAATTACAAGGAGTACAACATGTCCAATATTAATAAATGATAAAATGAAAAAAATCATATAATAATTATAATAAGAAAGCAGACACAATGAAGAAAAACACTTTTATTGTGAAATCACAAAACAAAAAAAGCCATCAATAGTGGATCTACTACCTTTTACCACTCTATCCAAGGCATGGAATTCATGGTCCAACATCGACCAATTTAGGAAATTTACAATGGAGTCACTCAAGCCCTTAAGTAGGCTTCATCACATGCAATACCATGGGAAAATACCATGTGACACCCAAAACCATGGCCCCATAAACCATCAATAGTAAACACATGCTTGATTCTTTTACTAGTTCGATTTTAACCTAACATTCCCCCCTTTAAACTTGACATGGGGTAATCACCAATCCCCCTCACATTTTTAACCGAGTATATGGGAATACAACATTACCCACCTCTTCAATCTACCTAAATATACCTCTAGACTTTCCATAAGTGACTCACTAAGCTAGGGGTATACATGCCTAAACAAGTCTTACAACCATATGACCATTTACATTTTGATCAAATTCCAAGTCCATAAAAAATGCTTCTAGTGAACTGATCACTTCTTCATCTGCATATTCCATATGCCCATCCTTAGTTTTACCATGCCTTTCTAGCTATAGCTTTCCATACCCATGAACCATCACTTTAACTTGTGATCTTTTCTACATTCATTTAGTTTTCCATCGACCAATGTATGAGTAGCTTGAAATCAATGCAAAAAGCCATAGCTTTCAAGACATTTACATTTTCCTTAAACTTCACTCTAATACCAATTGTTAGGAAATGATAAAATGAAAAAATACATATAATAATTATTATAAGATAGTGTACACAATGAAGAATAATATTTTTACCGTTGAAACCAAAAATAGGGAAAACCACCAACAATAGATCTATGACCCTTGACCGCTTCGGCCAAGGCATGTCCAATACGACCACCACCGTCAACTCACAAGCCAATGCCAACCAATTTACACTAGTACATATGGCCCAAAAGTTCCACGAAATAGTTCCATGAATAAGTTAAAATCAAAACTTTCGTGGATAAACAGATAAAAAATTTGAAAAAAATTGTTATGGGCCCTGATATTCGTCTCTATAGCGATGGAAGTAGCATTTCATCGCTATACCGACAAATAACCACACTAACTACATTACAAAGAGAATATTATTGCTAAGTCTTTAAGTGTCAAACTCAACAACCTATTGAGTGAATGTGCTATGTTTTACCAATTTCTTCAACCTTAATGCCCCTCTCTTTCACTCATCAACCTAGAACAAATTGATCTTATTCCAAATCCACATAACTTATTCATGTTCTGATATTCATTAGAGTTGCTTCGTTAATCAAATATTTTCATTTGTAAAAGTTCATCTCTCAAAGGAACTATAAATGAAGGAACAAAATAATAAGAACTCGGTCAAAGTTTCTATTGATAATAGTGAGTTCATGTCCAAAATTATTGTTAGTGATAGTGAACTCATGTTTTATTTTTTATCAATGTTCCTATGGGTTAGATTCTCTGTCAATCACAGTTCCCTAGTCAAAGTTCCTATCAATCATCATGTTTGTTAGGAATGTTACCTAGAACTTTGATTGATAAGAACTTTAAACAACATTCCTATCAGTCATAGTTCCTTCATGTTCTTGTCAATCAAATTTATATTCGATCATAGTTCCTAATGATCATATATCCCTGGTAAAATTAGTTATTGAGGATGCAATTCCTTGGTCATAGTTCCTTTAATTAAAGTTCCTAGCAATTAGAGTTCAAAGTCATGAAAGTTCTTTGGAAATTTTAAACCAACATTCATGTTGACCATAGTTCCTTCATCAAAGTTCTTGGTGGTCACAGTTCCTTTTCCAACGATATTTCTTTTTAGTCATAAAGTTCATAGTTCCCTTGTCAAAGTCCCTTGAAATTGGCCATTCCCCATGTCAATGTTCCTTACATCAACGTCCCTATTAGTCAAAGTTCTAGAGTTCTTGTCAACCATAACTCCCTAGTCAAAGTTCCTGGTTAGGAAAGTTCCCTAGAACTATGAATGACATGAACTATGTTTGTTATATATTGATTGATCGACTGCTATACATACCAATATCAATTGTTGAAATTATTGAAATTACAATTTTAGCAATTTTAACTATTTCAACAATTGATTGATCGTTGGTTTAACAATTGGAACTATGATCTAAAAAAACTTAATGCCTTAACTGTGACATATAAACACCAATTAGAGTTCTTGAAAACTTTCCTAACAATGAACTTTGACCGAGGAACTATGAAAGAATTATGATTGATAGAAACTCTAACCAACAATACCAACAAAAAACAATGCCCAACAAGAACTTCGACAAATGGAAATTTGAGTAACTGAAACCCTAACCGATAAAATATACATGTACCATCAAAGGAAATACATAAAATATTTGTTTGATCAAATAAACCCAAACAATTACACTATCCATCGAACTATTAACGACACCAACTACATTACAAAGAGAATATTATTTCCAAGTTCTGGTCTCAAGGTGTCAAACTCGACGACCTCTTGAATGAATGTGCTCTGTTCTACCAAGTTAATCATCCTTAATTCCCTTTGCTTTCATCTCATCGACCTACAACATTGATCTTATTCCAAATCCACACAACTTAATCATGTTCTCTTGTTCCTTCATTCAAAGTTCCTTTATCAACAAAAGTTCTTCATTTGTCAAAGTTCCATTTTTAGAGAAAATCTAAATGAAATAAGAAGAACAAGAACTCAATCAAAGTTCCTTTAATTCATAGTGATTTCCTATCCACCAAATTTATCGTGGAAATAGTTCCCTAGTCATAGTTCCTTTGGTCATAGTTCCTAGTCAAGAAATTTCCTGGAACTTTGAGCAATAGGAAATCTAACCAACATTCTTGTCAAACTATTCATATTTCCTTCATGTTCTTGTTAATCAAATTTCTAATCGACCAAAGGTACTTTATTATTCAAAGACTTATTAATCATAGTTTCTATCAATCAAAGTTCCTATCGATCATAGTTCCTAATGTTCATAGTTCCCTGGTCAAAGTTCCTTGGTCATAGTTCTTTCAATCAAAGCTTATGTTGATTAGAGTTCCCCATCAAGAAATTTTCTTCCTTTGGAAATTTGACCGATAAGAAATCTAACGATTGTTACTATTGATCAAAATACTAGTTAGTGAAAGTTTCGTTGTCATCCAAATTTATTGTTGATCATATGGTTTATATCTCCCTAATCAAAGTTCCATAGAACTTTCTCTTTCCTTACATCAAAATTCTTGTCGATCATAGTTCCTTGCATCAAATTTATCGTTGATCATAGTTCCCTGCATCAAAGTCCATGTTAGTCAAATTCATTGTAAGTTTGAATACATGCTAGCTCAATTGGTAGATGCTCTTGTGCTAAGTTCACAAAGGTCTCAAGATCAAATTGCATAGAATTTTGGAGTTACCAACTACCTATGCAATCAATAGAGGATTCAACTTCAATACACAAATTCTAAGTAAAAGGAAGAGCACTCTATTAGCATTATCATTGTACAATGTACCCCCATTCTTCACTTATGTGACGGTGAAGCAAGAATATTTTCTTGGGAAAAAAGTGCATAATTATCGAGATGTATAAATTCAACTCGAGTGAGTGTATTCCTTGAAGAAGAAAACTTGTGGCAATCATGCGTTTCTTTTCTTAGCAAATAACACTTTGTTGATATAAAAATTACATTCCTTGAACAATAATAAAACTTGCATTCATGAACTCTTTTCTTAGCAAATAATTCATTATATAAAAAATGAAATCTCTATATGGTTAAATTGAACTCTTGGAATGCATTACTTAGATAACAATAAAACTTGCATTTATGATTCTTTTTCCTTCTTTGAGTAACAATAAAACTTGCATTCTTAAGCTTCTTTTCTTAGCGAAAAAACTTTGTCGATGTAAAAAGTGCATTCTTGGTATTTGCTAAATTGTACAATTGGAATGCATCCCTTGAGTGACATTAAAACTTGCACTCATGAGCATTTTTTTAACAAATAAATCTTTGTTGATATAAAAGTGAAACTCATGGTTAAGCTGAACTCTAAGAGGGTGTATTCATTGAGGAACAAAAGAACTAAACTAAACTCAAAGTGAACTTGCAATCATGAGATTTCGTTTATAGCAAATAACTCTAATATTTCTTTGTTGATATAAAAAGTACATTCTTGAACCTCTTTTCTTTAGAAGTAACTATTTGTCCTTGTGATTGGTATACATTTAATTGCTTCACTGATTAAGAATGTTGCTTCCTTCATTTCATCCTTTGTTTACTTATCTCCTCTTTTGTGATGTTAGTATTTTTATTTGCTATGAATTTGTGAGAAAGGGGTAAAAGAAAAAAACAAATGTTAAAAAAAAACAAAGGATGTGAGAAGCATAGTCACTTCCTTCAGAAAATTTAAAAATTAAATAAATTCTTTTACAAGTAAAACTTACTAGATTTTTTGGAAATAGGTGAAATTTTGAAGGTTTGAAGTTTAAAAGACCTTAATTAGAGAGATTGAAGAAAACCTCTGCCCTTGTGAATTATAGATCGCGAAGCATGATCTTTTTATGAAATATCATAGCATAACATTTTTATGGTACTCAATCATTAGAGGAAATTTCAATTTAAAATGGTCCTCCTAAGGAAAAATCAATAAATTGATAAACTAATTCCACGTAGATAATTTTTTTTATACTATTTCACTTTTATCGGAGCCCATGGTTATTTCACTTTTATCAAAGCTACCTTAGATATATATCTTATATTAAAATCAATTTATGAGGACAAAGTTCGATGCAGTGTTTTCACCCAAAATAAGAAAAGAAAATTAAATACACAATGCTATCTTAAAAGTGATTGGACTCTTCATCATATCTATCCTTTGTTATTTCCTTAACTCGCCCTTTTATTTTTATTATAGGTAGCACTCACCCTTTCTTTTTTCTTATATGTAGCACGTGTGCCTTTAGATGCCTCACAATTACATTTTGGAGCTAACCTTGCCCTCTTAGCCTAAATCATCATGCATGCAAGTACTTCTTTTGCCAGGAATTAGCTAGGGGATTTATCTAGGGAATATTTGAATGCCAAATTCGTTCTCTCTATGAGAAGGACGTCACCTTTGATGAAAAGGGAGGAGAATCGAATTCTCGTTCTTTTGAAAATGATTTTTTAAAGAGTTTTGAACCTACTTCCTTCTAAACTGCACATACTTTTCACAGTGTATAGTATTATTATAATATATTAATTGTAATATAATATTATTATATATTAATTATGATATTAGTTTAAAGTTATTGGATCCAGCTTTTCACTACCTACGGTATTATTATATATTAATTATAATACTAATTAATATTATTATTATATATTATGAATGGGCCACATATTACTTAAAAGATGGATGTGTATATTAGTTATGATATCAGTGAAAAGTTATTGGGCCCGTTTATTTATAATATAATATTTTTATATATTAGTTAAATATTAATTGCTATTACTATTGTATATTATATATGGGTTACATATTACCTAAAAGTTGTTAGCATATTAATTTCACTCTCAATAACCAGGATAATTCAAGCAATTGGGTAGACAAATTATTTTATTAAAAAATTCCACCTATTTCCAAATTATATAATAAAAATTTGTCTCAAGCAATTGGGTAGACAAAATATTTTATTAAAAAATTCCACCTATTTCCAAATTATATAATAAAAAAATGTCTCAAACAATTGGGTGGACAAAATATTTTATTAAAAAATTCCACCTATTTCCAAATTATATAATAAAAAATTGTCTCACATATGCATCTATTTTAATTTAAAAATATTTGATTGGCCAATACATGATGACATGGAACTTGTAGTAGCATTTGAAAGACTATTTTTCAAACAAATTTCCCCTAATGTTCAAATATCAAACAACATTAATTATGTGAACTTACACTAATTAAACATCAAGTAGAGATGGATTGTTTAGAAAAGTAAACTTATAGCAAATGCATGTTGATTTTGAAAAGTAAACTTACAACAAAGCTTTTGTCCATTAGCATCTATGCTTATGGGAAAATGCATGAAATTAATGTTCAATTAGCCGGATTTCATTTATAGCTCGCTATAATAATCTCTTCTAATATGTAATAAATAAAAAATTAAAATAAATTTACATTGATAAATATCACATTAAACCATAATGCATGGCAACAAACTCGATTGAAAATGATTATGGGTATACGCACGCTAATCTCAAAGAGATACCTTATCGATAACACTATAATTAATTTTCATATTCCATGCTCTTAAATTACTCTCGACCATTTAAAGCGGTAAATGCCTAAAAATACAATTTAACAAAGAAATATCCCTCACTTTTTTTCATGCAGAAAAAAAAAAGAAGCAATACTTTTGCTATTCAAAGTGAATTAAAAAGTACAATATCTAGCAAAAAAACAGTCCAACAAAAGTGACTGTAGTATGACCATACCAGTTCAAAGATAGATGAAAACCTTCCTAATCTTCAACATTCATCAAAGGAACAAAAAGCTCAACAACTCACAAGGCATAGTCCACAAAAACAAACATCAGAAATATGTTATAGATTACATAAAAAAGGATAGCCCTATCCATATCCAAAATGTCTTGAATATATTCTTCCCAAAAGAGGATACCTTCCCTCAACTTCAAAGCCTCTTTAGATAAAAAATTTGCATTACCATTTTGTTCCCTGTATATATGAGAAAAGTCCCAATCATAGAAGCTTTCAAGCAACTGTCTGGTGTGCTTGCCCCAATGTAGTATATCAAGCGATTGAAGTTTATAATTGTTCTGGGCCCAATTCACAATGATCAACAAATCACCAAAAAATTTAAGAGAATTGATACCCATCAAAGCAATGAATTTGATCAAACACCACAAGGCAAGAAATTTTGCTTTCGTGTTAGTGCCTAGACCATAGTTTAGCTTGATATTGAAATAATGTTCACTGTTGATTTTTAGAACACCAATAGCACCTAAACCATTTTTTGTTGCTCTGTCAAAGAATCCAAGTGTACCAAAAAAGATAGAGATATCAACCGACAGTCTAGGACCTTTAACTCTAACAATTGCATCATATGTCTACCTATAAAAATTAACAATTTGATCATTCCTGAAGTAGCATTTGGGTTTTTTCATCAAAAAAAGTTGCATTCCTTTGTTTCCAAATTTCCCAAACAATACATGCTGGAAGAACATGTGATTGTGAACATAATTATACCAAGAAAACAAGTTTGAATCAAAGGTTTCCTTGCACCAAGCCATCTGCATGTCCAAAGCTTCACAGACCATGTTCCAAAGTTTAACAGAAAAATAACAAAATATGAAAATATGATCAACTGATTCAGCATCATGTCCACACAAAGCACATCTGTTTGGACCAAATATGTAGTAAATGCTTGAAAAAAAATTAAATAAAGAAATAGCCAACTATTTAAATTGAATAAAAATTACTTTAAAATACTAATTTTAAATAATAAAATGGCCTTCAACTACTTTAATTGATTAATAAATGCCTAAAAATACAATTTCAATAAAGGCATGTTAAAATACATAGAGGATCTAATGTGTTTGTTATGGTGAACATTGTCATAAATTGTCTTCATATGCTAGCCTGATGAGACATGGTAAATTCCTCCTCACGATGCATCACCGTCTGTTTCCCAACAAATTGAAGTGAAATTGAACCTCAGCTCCCTTAAACTCCCTTAAAATGCCAAGGGAACTTTAGAGCTCGGTTGTAATAAATAAGCTGTCATTCCTCGTTTGAATTGGTGTTAAATATTCAAATTCTTTGCAAAGAAATGACAAATTTAAGTTTAAAATACCTTTTTGAACATGGATTAAGCTACGAGTGCACAATTCACTCTTAGAAGCATTTAAAATATAAAGAATTTAAAGTGAAACATTAATTTGTTGACAAAAACAACATAAATCTTACTACATAAATCAATTTTCAATGTACAAATTTAAGATAATTTAAATTTTAAGTAGCAAAGTTACTAAACAACCTCAAATTTCAACAAACAATTTTTGTGAAACTCTAAATTTATCGTTCAATATCTTTAAACCCATTCAATCGATTTCCATATGGCTAGGAATGTTCACATTTCCTGGTAAAATTCATTATAATGAATTGTCGGAGAAGAAATCTAACTACTTGAAGAGAAAAATATTAGTTGGCAAAACACTCTCTTCATCACCCCTGCTTCTAGTGCCATCTCTGCGAATTCGTCCACATTCATGGAGTAAGATCAAATTATATGGGAAGCATATTAAGGAACACACACACTCTGGTCCCTTCCTAATCAAACATGCCTTGCACTCCATGATGCCCAACTTTGGATTATGGATCATTGGGCTCTACCATTGCTATATTGCATAGCCTGTTCATCACCAATTCCTGCCCCCGCTCATTCCTGGATGGAATTTTCTTGAAGTATTTGATGATGGTGACAGATTCTACTCCTTCATGATGCAGAAAAAGATGCAGGGCAAGGCAAGCAAAATTTTATGAGAAATATTTTTATTTTTTTACATATGAATACATCTTGAAGCATCAAAAGGATCCAATTATCTCCAAGTTAACATGATCATTTGTATTTTTTGAGATTTTTTAAATAGATCATTTTCTAGTATAGAACCAATGACATTTCTCTTTCTGGAAAGGGCTCCTCGAAGCCTTTCAACAATCTGTAATTTTGATTAATATTAATAAAAATTACGCTTTTTTCCTTGGAAAAAAAGAACCAATGACATACCAAAAAAATCTCTATTCGAATTTTAAAAAATAAAAAATAAAAATACATTAGAACTTTAGATATCACGTAGTTTTATGAATATCATAATTAAGTATCCTATGGATTAATACTAAAAATTAGACACAAAGTTGGAGACTTAAAGATGCAGTGACATGAGCTTTATTACATAATAAAAAAAGGTGGAAATTCTCTATTTCCAAATTGTAAGGGAATCAAAATTCCTTATTTCCAATTTTGGAAGGGAATAAAATAAGGAGAAAATTGTTATTGGAAGAGAATAAGCAAAATAAAAATAAAAGAAAAATTAAAAAGAATGCTTTTCAATTTTTTGGGTCATTTTTTTAAAATCTTCAGTCTCATTGTATGGGAGCAATCATATTTTGAAAGAAATTAAAAAAAAAAAATACTAAAATTTTAATTACACTTTAGAGATGTTGAGATATTTTTCATGTTGATATTGAATGTACTTTCATCAATAATATAATGAAAAAAATAGATAACAATATTCTTAACTAATAACAATTCAAAGGCCTTCGATAACTTGTCTAAGGCCCGACGAAGTAGTCTGAGAAAGAATTCTCATATCTTCAAATTGGCTTAGAATTTATTCATTGTGCCTTTTGCCAGAAGTAGAGAAACTTGGGTTTTAAATAAGTTGGCAAAATTATATTGATCTTATAAATTTAGGTCAGTCTTTGGTATTATGATAGGCTGAAAGATGCTCTCAAGGAAAATTACCAAAACTACATCTATGAACAATTTCAGGCAAGGGGAACATTTGTTTGATAGAACTATTGCAACCTAAACAATGTACTTGAAATGATATACTGTAAAGATTGGACCATGAGAAATGCAGACTAACAGTTTCAATAAAATTATATGCAAGTCAAGAAACTATCACATGACAAACAACAAATTTCATTTTAACCAGTCTGTAAAGATTGGACCATGAGAAATGCAGACTAACAGTTTCAATAAAATTATATGCAAGTCAAGAAACTATCACATGACAAACAACAAATTTCATTTTAACCAGTCTGTAAAGATTGGACCATGAGAAATGCAGACTAACAGTTTCAATAAAATTATATGCAAGTCAAGAAACTATCACATGACAAACAACAAATTTCATTTTAACCAGTCTGTTTGAGAAGGATGGGTGTGGTAACGAGTTTAGACACCAAGTAAGTGTTTCAAACTCTCACTGATACTACCATCTTATCCAGAAATAGAGGGTAGTTGCAGATTCTTCCTCTTGATTCTGCAACAATTTTCTGAGCATAATATAAAACCAATTGCAGAAAACCTTACAAAGGAGTCAAATAAGTTCGGCGGACCCATGTTCCTGTTCATTCAAACATGAACCAAATCCTTGATTCCAAATCAGTCATAGAGAGCAGCACCTCAGCTTACCAAATAATCAGACATGAAGCATTAAACCAAATAATACAGCTTCAAGAAGAGGAATCTTAAGACATATTTCCTCTTGACCAATCAACACATTCTTAACGCGCTCTGTTATCTGGCTTCTTTTGCAACTACTCCGGAGTGAAATACCCGGTCCATCAACTGAAAGGAACATGTAGACTTTCCAATGGAGATCGCCTATTACATGTCTTCCCATATCAGCCTTAAAAGAAAAGGAGCCTGAACCTTCAGCAAAAGAGTAGAACAGAGCATCAAAATCCAAAAGAGGGGTCTGGCGCTTTTGAAAAAAATTGAAATGGATGCGCGGCGGGAGAACAGGTAACAGCAGCAGTAAAAGGCTTCATGTCCCATTCTACGTCCTCCACATCAACCAGCTGCTCAGAGATAGGACTGACTGCAGAAGGTAACAACTAACAACGCTTGGAAGTTGGGTAACTGACGGAATGAGCGGCCGGGGACTTCGGCGGAGGATGCCGGATAAAGGTCAACGGAAAAGGGCCAAATCGTTGGTCTTTAGCCAACGCCCAAAACCGTTTTTCTTAACCCCCCATATATCGAGGACTGCAGACTGCAGGCTTCCTGAATCCTGAGTCGGAGAATTTCAATAAACAAAACTGGCAAATGATAAAAGAAAATATTAAAAGGATTGCCTATCCTTTCCGCTTCCTCTGGAGTTTCAGTTAATTGAACCCATCTAGTACAATGGAAAGGAGTTGGCAAAGAATCAACTTGCATATGTTGATATTAATCATATTGATTTGTTCAAGATTTTACAGTTCTCGTTCATGGGGATGGTTCTTTTCATCAGACTACGATGATGATGATAACTTAGAAAGTAAGAGAACAAGCAATACTGTAGGTAAATATCAATATCAATATGAGCATCCATATGGTACTGAGTTTGATATTGAGGCACTCGACAATATCAAGGGCAAGAAGCTGGTGGAGAACGCAAGGAATAAACTGGCAGAGAAGGATAAAGAGTTGTTATCCAATTCATGTTGGCAGAAGGCTTACAGTCAATTATTTTCCAGTTGCAAACATATTATGCATGATGAGGAGAAGAAATCAAGATTAGCATGGTCTATGACTGACTGCTTTCAGAGAGAATCTGGCAGACGCCCACTTCCACAGTGTCCCACTTCAACTCTTATGGTCAACTGTCGCAAGGGATTGGATGATTCTGCCCACAAAGTGTACCTGGCTTTCTTTATTGACGCAAATGCTATGTGCCATCATTTGCAGTTGAGTATTCACGACATTCAGCATCTGTACATATTTCTGTTTTGGTTGTACTGTAATTTGAGTTTTTTCAGTATTCTTTCTAAGGTGTACATTGTTTAACATTTGGGCATCAATCATAATGTAAGTGACCATACTCTACTCCAATTGTGATAGCTTTCTCCCTCAGTCTTGCAGTGACATGGCTGTGAGCTTTGTGGGTGTGGTTGTACTAGTGATTGTTTTCTTTGTGATGCCTTCTTAAATGCAAATGTACCATAAACCACAGTGACATATCCCTTGTTGAAGACTTCATTTCACATTGATCAGATACTATGACTTTAACCAACCCTTATATGCATATATCTCATATCTGCATCGTTTTCCCTCCTGAAACAAATTTTTTTAACTAAGTACAACCTGCAATGTTGCCTTCTGGTAAACTTCCCAGTGGCTAGCTCTGGTACCACCAGTGTGAACAGAGAATAAAGCTCTGATACCACACGTTAAGAGTTCAAAAAGTTCTGATATGGAAAGATTAATCCAGAAATAATAATAAACACTGGTGGAAAAACATGAGAAGAAATCAAAATGTTCTGATATTGAACCCCTATTTGCATTGTTTTCATTTCTGAAACAAAATTATTTAACCAAGTACCACCTGCATTGTTCCCTTGTGGTAAACTTCCCACTGTCTGGCTCTAATACCACCAGTGCGAACAAAGAATAGAGATTTTATACCACGTGTTAAGAATTCAAAAATATTATGATATGGAAAAGATTAATCTACAAATAATTAGGAACGCTCGAGGAAAAACATGTTGAGAAATCAAAATGTTCTGATACGAAGAGATTAATCTAGAAAAAATAATGAACACTGGAGAAAAAACTCGTAAGAGGAATTAAGCCAATAGCATGCACATCCACAGAGATCCAGATGATTTGCAAGCATTCTAAGATTTCACATTGCATTTATTTGCATATCAAGGTGATATAAACACTTTATAAATCCTACATTAACTACAGTGGGCTGGTATCCTGCAGTATTTGGACCTGGGTCTTGTTGTATTGTTAAAAACGCAGTCTCCTAGGTTTTTTTAAGGTTTCCTAGTATGAAGTTGTGAGATTTCCTGCATTGTACTAAAGGAAATTTTAAATTTTTGATGCTTAGGAATCTTGGCTTTTTCCTGGAGAAACTTAGCATCCCATTTCCTCCACAGTGTCTATCACATTGTGGGTACACTCTGATTCTATCAAACTACAGTGGAAAATTCAGTAGCTGGCATACAACAGTGTCTGAAGTTTGAACCTTTGGCTATGAGGTGGATCCCCAAAAACATTTAGGTAAACTCAGTTGAGGAAAAGAGAGGTTCAGTTCAGCATCCATTCCATTAGCACATTCATTTTGGATTACTAGCTTTTAAAACGCCTAAGGTCATAAAGCCACAACGTTTCCTGTTGTGTTAAGTGTTTGGCTAATCTCTACCTTTGGTCTTATTTCTGGAGCTAAGGTTTAAATTCCTGCCTATGATACTTTACTGTAGCAACCTGTTTGAGCTGCCTAAACTCCCCCAGTAGGGCATGCCCCATTTTGTTTTTATAATGTAATAAATGTGTTAAAAGAACAAAATAATTATGCCACTTTGATGCACAAGTGAATTTAAGATTCATTCAAAATGCAAGATATGTGTTCAAAGAACAGAATGATTATGATTGTTCTGTACTTTGGTTATGCAAGAATCAATCTGATGCTTGAGTGGACTCAAGAATGACCAAATGCGGCGTTGTTTTTTGCTGGTTGGTTTGAGGATGTTGAAAATTTTCACTTGCATTTGTAATATTTTTTCTGCAAAATAAAAATTTATATTACATATGAAAGTTGAAACAACGATACAATACTAGAGGCTTTATCCTTAGGTAGAAAGGAGGTTACATGGAAACAAAATTAGAGACAGCCTCAGCTAACTCCTTCAACTGTGCACAAGCAGAAATTTGACCAAGCTTACACAGATACCCATTACCTACTAGAGCAGCAAGCTTACACAGAAGTAGTGTATTTGGAAATAACATGTATAGAACACCCATATGAAAACAGTATTCCCATTTGACATGCAACAAATAAGGTTCAGGAACATTGCAAAGTCTGCACACAGAGTTCCTTACTCAGCAAAACTTCTTTAACAAACACAAATTCCAAGATTGTCAGATAATTGGATCTTGTAAAAAATTATTGGAAGATGTCCAGTGGAGAGTGTCCGCTAATTTAGGAACTATTATTTTAAGCCACCCCTTAAAAGTCACATCCACACCAGTCACCACAAATAAACTCATGGTGGTCACATGGTTGGAGAGAATGATTCAAAAGGGCAGATTCATCTTAGGGAAGTGACCTTGAATAAGAAAAATAAGGAGCGAGAGATCAACGTTCTTGCATTAATACACATATTTTCCTAACAAAGAACAATATAAAAAAAACAAAAAGGTTCCTGCCTATCAAGTCAATCGCATGATCAAGAATATGCTGAAAAAATGCACAAATTTTCGTAGCAAAGAACAATATGAAAAGACAAAAGAGTTCCTAGCCATCAAGTCATTCACATGATCAAGAATATGCTAAAGAAATCTCAAAACATCATGGAATAAGCATAAGGAATGGACAGAGTTACATCAGCAGACTTTATGGATTGGCAAGTTATCATACATTTGTCTGTCACTTCCTCTAAATTGGAATAATCTTTTTGAGTGTTCTTTACAGGCGAAAACGGTACATAAGAAGGCAAAGAAAAAACATCAGTGAAAGAATATTAGTAAAATTATTTTCAGTTACATCACAATTCTACTATGCCAAATATTTTACCATCTTTACACCCAGTTTTGCAGAATGACATTGAATTGAACAACACAATGTTTCTATGCTTAATTATTTCGGATTAGAATAGATTTGATCTGTTGAATAGAGAAATTTACTGATAAAATGAAGGGACACAAATATTTTTCTTCAATGTTTTTCCCTATCTTTACTTTTTTCAGATCAAGACCTATATTTATTGGGTAGGCCCATAAATAGACAAAAATACAGGTATAAGCAGATCTTCCCTCATTATTCATTGTGCAAATATCTGCTTAACCCAGCTGAAAACTACCCATTATGTTAGCCTTGTGTACCAAAAATAGAAATCTTAGATGGATATGCAAAAGATGTATTATGGATCAAATTATTTGTCTTGCCTTCTGTCCAAGTTCTTGTTGCTTAGCATTTACACTGCTGTGTGCAGGAGCCATGCATTCAAGCAAGATACAGAAAGGGTTGTGAGTGAATTGAAGTCATCCACTCATTGGGTAGTGGAGAAATTGGATAAAATAGAGCAACAGTCAGATTCGCTGCTAGAGCACTCAAATGAAATACATAATTCCCTAGACTCTATTGAATCTCAAGCGGAACTGGTGGCTCAAAAGTCAAAGATTGTGGAAGATAAAATCACAAATGTTATAAATCAGTCCAATGCAATTTTTGAGCAATCTCATCAGATAATTGGCACTCAATCCAAGTTACAAGAACAGCAGTTTGATATGCAGAAGACCTTGGACACTAGTATGGCTGATATTCAAAAGTCTTATGTAATATTAGGAGAAGACATAGGGTTCCTTCAAACATTAACTTCACAAACTAAACAAGAAATCACTGAAGTGGCTGGCACTATGTCATATCAGTTAGACAATCTTCAAACTAAAGCGGATGACATTGGCAATGTAGTGACTTTATCATTGGGTCTACAGAAACAGTTACTGGATGGCCAAAGTCTTGCTTTGAAAGGCCTTGATACTCTTACACAAAGTCAAGATGAAGCATTTGAACAAAGCAGGTGATATTTTATGTCTAGGCACTTGCAAGTCTCCTTTTGCTCAAAAATAGATGCAGGCTAAATAGTTTATATATTTATATCAAATATGGAAAACATTGATTAATATTCTTCATATCAATGAAAGCTCAACAAATACAAAATATCATATATGTTTTGAATCCAGTAATGTATTACCAGAGTTCTTGTAGTAAATGAAGGACTTGGACACCTGATTTTGTGTGTTATGGCTGTTTTGTGGGACTTTGTTCTCATCAATGACTGTATAATGAGTTAAAGATGTCTGTGGTTTTGATGTATTGTGTAATTTGATTTTGATGAATAGTTCTAGATAAAATTGTAAAACTGTAGGTTATCAGTACAACAGCTGGCTGATAATGCTCGCCAACACCAGCTTCAATTCACTACTTACCAAGAGGAGCTTCAGGCAACTCACAATCGCCTAGCACAGAGCTCATCTGCAATTTTGGCAGCTCAGGTGTTATCTCATCTTGTTTTTAAATCATCCTTAATTTAATGCAAGCAAACAAATATTGAGAAAGGTATATTCTTGATTATAGTTAACAATTGTGGCTATGTGAATATATGTGTTGACTTTGATTGCAGAAAGCATTTGAATCAAAGCAAGCCACTATGTTCATGGCTTTGGATAAGTTGTTTTCACTGCAAAATGCCATTCTCCTTGAATCTCGTGCTATTAAGACCATCTTCTTCTACTTGATTATGACATGTGTGCTCTATATGTTGACGAGCACAAAGCAAACCAATAATGTCAGATGTGTTCTGTACTTTGGTAGGTGCACAATGTATTTTCACTTGCAATCGAAGTTTCTTGTTTGCAATGGAGTCTAACTATGGGTGTTGCATGCAGGACTTTGTATATCATTTGCCATTGAGTTCTTCCTTGCCCGCTTTAAAGGCAGTGATCTTTCACAACAAGGCTGGATTGCCTCAAAGACATTTTATGTTAGAACAACGTTCATATCCATTGCTATTTTTCATCTTGCCTTTTCGTTTATTAGATACAGGTTTGCATTCTGTCTCCCTGATGCATCACTTTCTGGGTCTGCAAAATCCATAATTTTCTTTTCTTTTCTTGGCTATTAGTAATTAATGAGTACTGAAGCTGCATTTTGATTTGCAGAGACTATGAACGACTGAATTATAAAATGCTACTGGAAATACAAGAGAAACTGAAGACATTAGAATCTAATGTGGATGGGAATCGAGGTACTCTCTATCATAAAGGATCCAAGCTATGGGAAATGGACAGCAAACCTGGCCAACAACATTATGCTAGGAATATTGTAAAAAGAGCTTTAATATTTCAGAGTATGTACCATTTCATCTGGTCTTATTTCTACCAAAAATCATATATGAGAAGGATGTAGGTGGTTTTATTTTGCACATGTAGGTGATGTATATCTCAATTTCAGGGAAAAGATCGAAGGTTGGAGGCTTTCATAGCCAATCTTACATTTCATGACTTGATAAGTCATCAGAGGAAGACAGCTTTGATGATCCAGATTATGAGCCACCACCGAATGTTAAATAAAGTTTTTCTCACACCTTCAGGAGTATAATCTTTATTGATGTTTGCATAGATAATCTGTAAGAAGAACAATTCTGGTCTTCCCATAATTGATCACTTGACAGTGCTGGCTTATTATATTTGCTGTTATTTATGCTTATTAAAATCTTAAACAGGACATCTGAACAAGGGAATAGTATGCTTATGCTATTTTGTGGCAAGTATAGTCCTAATTTTTTTCTCATGTAATCTCTAGAAGATATTTGAGGAAGATCTATTCAGTTTGCATTACCTTGTATGTTAAGGATAGTGTAAGTTTGATTTGCCTCTGTCAGGCGCTTCCCCTTCGGCTCTCAAGGTTGAAGACTTCTGTTGTCACTGTGAAAGTTTTTAGCTGTTATTTCTTACTCTCTCCTGTTTTTTTAGACTAGTGTTTATCGGTCTTGCTTCAGACTCTAATTAGGTCTTATTGGTCAAATGGTTTTCTTTGTCAAAAACTTTCTTGAGTTCTTTTTGTTTGGAAATACAATTAAACAGGTATTTTAAATTTCCCACTGCTTGGTATTTGTGCAGCTTGCCAACAGTAAAAAATGATGCTAAGGCTTAAGCTGCTTTTGGATCAACTACAAATGGGATCTTCCAGTTTTAGTCTTTTAGCGTGCTGTTTGGACAATGGATCTTAGCATGAAGTACTTTAATGGAGGCATGGTTTGCACTACAGGACCAGGATCATGGAATCCATGGACAAGAAAATGCCAAAGTTTTGGGTCTTAATGCTTGAGTTGTTATTTAACTTTTCTTTGATTTTGAGTAAGTGAGACTCAAGGTTCAAATTACTCCCCACCACTAATGTTCTCTCAATGGCTTCGGAAGTTAGCACCAGTTGTGAACATGACCTCAAGGCTCAGATCAGGAGGTCTTCACTGACCATGTCTATAACAAGTGACTATGGTCCTTGTGACCCAGAGTATCCTCCTAATTGCCTGCTTTACAAGAAGTTGAAATGTAAAAGCCCCTTAATCCATTTGTATCCCCCTAAAGAGAGGGAAATTGCTATGGTTTGTTATTATAGTTTGTAGATGCCAGGGGAAACAATATGCACTCAATAGGCAAGCAACTGCAGAAAATTCTAGGTCTTATTTTTAGATATTTTATTTGAAAATAAATATCAACTTCCCTCCTCTGTGCAAGATTCTGTGTGGATAATAACTATAAAAAAACTAGTAAAGTCAGACAATTAAGATAAAAGTACTGATTTGGAATAACAAAATACTCTAAATCGATGCACAAATGACATGGTGAAACCCAAACAATAATGACTTGTGCAAGTTTAGAAAACACTTGTGATTGATAAGTGCTAGGTAAAGAAGAAATGGTGCATCACTTTCTTTTTTCTTTTTATAATTCTTTTAACTATGGGATCACAGCCATGTCCACTGAAAGAGATCATAATTTCTTTGCTGAGCATCAAAATTTCTAAGGATGGTGGGCATTGCTAGTAACTCCTTACCAAGTGGATATCATGGACATATGTACCCCTACAATGAGGATCTCATAGAACATGCCTGAATGGGCATTCCTCTCCCCCAAAAGAGCAAGAACTATTGTAAGTACATGCCAAGTTTAACCTCCTCCCTTGGTGCACCCTTCAAGAATCTCATCTTTCAATGATTTACATTAAAAACTAACAATAAATAACCAAGTCAATCAAGTACTCCTCAAAAGAGTTTTCAGATCTAGTTTATGTGAAATAAGTTGCCCTAGAGGACTGAAACATATCTAAGTTGTTTGGTGTCTTTTGATTTTCTCCTTGGATTGCCTAAAAGTTTGAACTATTTGATACTTGAAAGTGAAATATTGTACTCTTTACATTGTTGTTTTATACATTATTTACAAGAGCCATAATACTGAAAATTCGTAGAATTAAGATCCAAGAAGGCTGTAAGATTAGAGATGAAATTTTTATTTTGCATTAAAAATATGAGAAAACAACTTTGTGCCACATATTTAAACGATCCTAGTTTAATGATTACGAGAGACTCCAAAATTGCTTGGTTGTCCTCTCGGATCATCTCTAGCCCCTCCGAGATGTACTTCTTATGTCATAGTAATTAAAGTTGCACACTTTGAATCAAACATTGGAAGGAAGAAATCAAAATTGTCTTGGAAACAATATTCGTTTACCTACTTCATATTATTTGTTACACTACTCCCTAGATCATTTAATTCCTTTCCAACTTCTTAATAAGAGGACAGTATAACCACAATGGTTGAATTGCTTCATTTGAAAGTTCCTTTAGTTTGACAAGCCCCCTTAACCTTTGGTGGATTTTCCCTTGGCTCATTAAGTAATGATTATGTGTCGCCTCATTGAATTGTCTTTTCTCCATGCAATATTGTGATTATGGACAGTGAATCTTAGCATGAAGTACTTTAACGGAGGCTTGGTTTGTACTACATGACCAAGATCATCGAATCCATGGAAAAGAAAATGCCAAAGATTTGGATCTTAATGTTTGAGTTGTTATTTAACTTTTATTTTCTTTGATGTTGAGTTAGTGAGATTCAAGGTTTAAATTACTCCCCACCACAAATGTTCTCTCAATGGCTTTGGAGGTTGGCACTAATTGTGAACATGACCTCAGCTCAAGAGGTCTTCATCGACCGTGTCTAGAACAAGTGACTATGGTCCTTATGGTCCTTGTGACTCAGAGTATCCTCCAAATTGCCTCCTTTACAAGAAGTTGAACTATAAAAGCCCCTTAATCCATTTGTATCCCCTTAAAGAGAAGGAAACTCCTATGGTATGGTTTGTTATTATAGTTTGTAGATGCCTAGGAAACAATATGCACTCAATAGACAAGCATTCTATGTGGGTAATAACTACAAAAAACTAGTAAAGTCAGACAATTAAGATAAAATGTTGATTTGGAATAACAAAATATTCTAAATTGATGCACAAATGACATACTGAAACCCAAACAATAATGACTTGTGCAAGTTTAGAAAACACCTGCGAGGTGATAAGTTCTAGATAAAGAAGAAATGGTGCATCACTTACTTTTTTCTTATTATAATTCTTTTAACTATGGGATTGTGGCCATGCCCATCTTTTTTCTTATTATAATTCTTTTAACTATGGGGGGATCACGGCTATGTCCATTGAAAGATAGCATAATTTCTTTGTTGAGCATCAAAAGTTATTTGCTAAGGATGGTGGGTATTGTTAACCAACTCCTTACAAAGTGGATCTCATGGACATATGTTCCCCTCAATGATGATCTCATAGAACAACATGCATGAATGGGCAATCCTCTCCCAAAAAAAGAAAGAACTATTGTAAGTACATGCCAAGTTTAACCTTCTCCCTTGGTACACCCTTTAAGAATCTCATCTTCTAGTGATTTACATTAAACTAGCAATAATTAACCAAGTCAATCAAGCACACCCCAAGATTTGGTTCCACCCTGCCCTTGGGATAACAAAAAACATGCTAGTTGTCCTCATGTAATACATGGCACTCTCCTAAAAGATTCAAGGGTGTGAAATACCTCCAAATATGTAAATATGTAACTTATGCCTTGGGATATGTGAAATACCTCAAAGTTTCAAAGTAAGAAATTCCATAATCATATGTAGAAGGCACCCAAAAAGGTGAATTACTACCACATGTGCAACATTACCTTCAAATCTATGAACCCAACCATAAAACATTCCTTAAAAGACGTGAGCACAATAACATGTGAATGAAAAAGACAAACATGTTGATCGCCATCTCTCCCAAGCCTTATTAACAAGACTATGTTAGCATTCACAACTCATAGCTAGCTCCCAATGCTCACATCTTCAACATAGGCCTTATGAACAAGACTATGCTAGCATCCACAACTCGTATCTAGCTCCCAATGCTCACATCTTCAACATAGGCCTTATGAACAAGACTATGTTAACATTCACAACTTGTACCCAACTCCCAATGCTCACATCTTTATCATAGTGTGACTAAGAAGAATCCTTTGAAAATTAAAAAATGAGTCTTACATTTTCAGGGATAATAGGTACAACTAAACATCACATGAAGCACTCTCAAGTATGATGAAAATAATTTCAGAGTATCCCCAAAGACTAACACTCCCTTTATACAAGGAAAGTGTTTTCGCCAACAGTAGTCTTCTCCCTTTGCATTTCAACTAATTCTACCATTTGCAAAATCTGAATTTATTGTAGTGTCGAAAATCTGAATTTTTTATAAAAATTTTCAATATTTATAAAATGCAATTTATTAACTTGATTTTTTTTTAAATTAATAATAAATTTCAGAATTTATAAATTTTACTCATTTCATTTTTTCATTGGTCAAAGAGGTTATTGATGGAACAATTTCCACGTGCTTGATAAACTTAGTATTGTGTTGAATGCAAGACTTTAGCCAAATTATTTTGTATTTGGAAGTAATCTTTTCAATTTTAGGTGTAGGTAGCCCAAGCATTTAACAAGATGATTATGTTAGAGCTAGTATACTAATTTTTTTTTTTGTCGATTGATGTTTTCATTAGGGAATAAATGGTCACTATGGATTATTACATAGACCTCACTATGATCCAGGTGGATATAGGTGGCCACCCACCTATTCCATTGGCTTATAATAGTTTTGCTTATAATAGTATTCCATTTTGGCAATTTTCTAGTAATTTTTCTATAGTTTTTCGTGTCCTGAACTTTTGGGGCCATTTTGAGGCCCTAAACGACGTTTTTTTGTGATTTGGGGGGCCATTGGTTTCCAATGGCCAACAACATATATTAATTGCATTCAAAAGTTGTAGAGCTCGGATAGACCTTTCCAATGGGCTATCGAGCACCCCAAATGGAGATCGTATGCAAAATTTATGACCCCGGGAAGTTCACTGTTCAACTAACCACCTTGGGGCCGCAAACTTTATGACAATTCATCTTCTAGGGTTAGGTTTTGGATGTTTAGGGTTCTTGCCCTCATGCTTATGAGAAATAGGCCATTTTGGCCTCCTTTTGTATTCAGCTTGTAATGAATGAGCGTAGCTGCCAAATCTCTTCTCATGGATATAACTACCACCATTCTAGCTGCTTTTATTTTACAGCTTGTTCTGCTTCATTCATTTTAATAGAATCTGAGTTTATTGTATCTCTATGCTTCTTGCAATATAGTTGTGTATGTGAATATATTTATGCGCTTTCATTTCGTTCTCACATAAATTTGTATCAGTGGTATCGGAACAATCTGCTCTTGTGGTTTCTCAGTGCATGTCCCTGACGAGATCTGAATATCAAGAGTTGGGTCTCAAATTAGTTGAGCTTGGGGAAAATCACTATCATCGGCCCAAGCAAACTCACATGGAGGGAGAAGAAAAGAGAGATGACAAAGCAAGAGATCCTATTAAGTTGTTGCTCAAGGAATCCCTCGCGCGACAGAGGAATAAGATGATGGATAACTTTTCCCAGATCCTTCGATGAATGTCGATGGCAGTGGATGCACCTTCAATGAGAAACCATTTTGGAGGTGCGAACCCCTTCAAGGTACAAGTTAACTTTGACATTCCCTTATTTGAAGGAAATATAGATGCAGATGCTTTGGAGAAATTGTTAAATCTGTTAGAGTGTTACTTCTCTGTTCAAAATTTTTCCGACACCGAAAATATCACCTTTGCACTCCTTAAGTTCCTCCCCCATATCAAAGATTGGTGGGATGGGTATTGCGAGAGTCATGTGATAGGTGAGTCTAAAATATACAAGCCAGAACCCACTCGGGAGGCTTTTGTCTCAATGCCTTCAATGAGGAATTCTACCCAGTTGGAAACTATGATGACCAGTACAACAGGTGGACGAATTTGCGCCATGAGAGAGACAAGACAATGTCGGAGTTTACAAACATATTCCATACCCTGTGCTTAAAACTAGGTATGAGGGACTCCGAACAAAACTTGGTCTTGAAGTACCACAATGGCCTGCATAGGTACATTCAGACAAAGTTGGATTTCCTGAACATATCCTCACTAGGATTTACTCATTGGTATGTTGTCAATATTGAGCAAAATTTTAAGAAAAAGAATAATCGAGAGTTTAGGTTTGCAAATCAATAATAATAGAATCCTAGCAAAGGTGGCTCTAACCCACAAATCAAAGGACGAAGCAAGGACAACCAAAATCCTGAAAACCATCCCAAGATGTAGGCAAAGAAAGGTAACGAGAAATCGAAGAAGGACACTAGAAAGTGGTGTGAGTTCCACAAAATCCCCTTGCACAACACTTATGTGTGTCCCTCAAAAAAACATCGTTGGCTGAGACGAAGTCCCTAGAGTCGAACTCTGAATCAGACTTTGATTCAAAGAAAGAAAGGGGAAAAATGATCATTGATGCAGGATCTAGTGCCACCATCACAACTGCAAAGACCCAACCAGAAGATTCGGAGGAGCTAGAGGAAGGGGAGTGCCTCTCACCATTCACAAATGTGGGTGCAGGGGAATCCACTACATTTCATTGTTGATAGTTGTAGCCAAAAGAACCTCATCTCGGTTGAGGTCGTCAAAATATTGAATCTGTTGAGAATGCCACACCCCCAACCATACACCATTGGTTGACTGAGCCAAGGACAAGACATCCTTGTCAATCAAGAGTGTTGCCTATCCTATGGCATCAAGCCCTTCAAAGATGAGGTAATGTGTGATGTTGCTCCGCTTGAATTTTGTGATATTCTTTTAGGACAACCATATATGTGGAAACATCATGTTGTGTATGAGTCTATACCTCATAGCGTCATTGTTACTTTGGGAAAGAAACTCTACAGGATACCAAAGACAATTCCCACTACCGATGTGTCCCTCATCATAGCCAAGCAGTGCAGAAAGGTAATCTCCCAGATAAGGAAATTCGTCATCTTCATGATTCATTCTGAAGTTAATGAACGAATGATCACAACAACATCCACCACCTCCACACGGAGTCCCTCTATACATCAAAAACAGGTGGACAAAATTGTGGAAGCATACAAAGACATCTTCACCACACCTACTGGGGTGCCAATACATTGTCAGGTCAAGCATTCCATTGATTTGGTACTAGGGGCGCCTTTACCTAATGGGACAATATAAAGGTGTTCCCTCATGCAAAATGAGGAAATCAAACATCATTCAAGAATTAATCCAGAAAGCTCATATCTGACCCAAGTCCTCACCTTGTGGGATTCCAGTTGTGTTGGTGCAAAAGAAAGATGGGACATGGCAACTCTGCATTGATTACCAAGCTCTAAACAAGATCACTGTCCAGAATCGGTATCCCATTCCTCAAATCGATGACCTTTTGGACCAGCTCAAGGGTTCCAAATATTTTAGTAAGATTGATCTGAAGTTTGACTATCATCAAGTGCCAATTGAGCAGACTAATGTTTGGAAGACTGCCTTCAAATCCCAGGAAGGCCTTTTTGAGTGGTTGGTCATGCCTTTCGGCTTGACTAATGCTCCAACAACCTTCATGAGGATGATGGATGATATTATCTGGCCATTCACCAATTATTTTTTGGTTGTATATCTAGATGGTATCCTCATCTATAACATAACATAGGCAGAACATTTGCAACACATCCAACAGGTCCTCAACACCCTATGACAACACAAGTTATACACCAATTTAGAGAAGTGCTCATTTTTCATGGAGATGATTTAGTATCTGGGATACATCATGGACAAACATAGTGTGCATGTGGATCCGGCCAAGATCCAAGCCATTCGCAATTGGTTGACCCCAAAAACTCTCATGGAGCTTCGCAACTTCCTAGGCCTTGCCAGCTTCTATCGCAGATTTTTGTTGGGCTTCTCTAATATTGCTTGGTCCCTTATACATGTGACCAAAGGGGGATCTAAGACCAATTTTTTTTGGTCCAAGCCACAACAACAAGCATTTGAGGAGCTGAAGCAGTGCTTATGTTCGGTGCCTGTTCTCATGTTACCATATCTGCAACAAGCCTTTGAGATTGAGACAGATGCTTCAGACTATGTTGTTGGTGCATTCCTCACTCAGCATGGCCATCCAGTGGTGTATCACTATGAGAAGCTTTCAAATACAGTCCGCAAGTACCCCATCTATGACAAGGAAATGTATTCCATTGTCCAATCCTGCCACCAATGGAAGCATTACATCCTAGGAAAAGAGATGGTCATCCACACTGATCACAAGCCCTTGCAGTTCATGCAAACCCAAGGAAAGTTATAGAATGACCACCACCAAAAGTGGTCCACCTACTTGCAGCAGTTTCACCTGAACAATAAATATAAGAAGGGAAGCACCAATCGAGTCGTCGATTTCCTTAGTCAACCTCCAGTAGTAGCACTGACCACAATGCTCAACTCTTAGGGCCACGAGACCTCCGAACAGCCTCAACTATATGACAATGATCCTGAATTCGCTTCCATCTATCAAGAACTATGTGCAAGAACACTAGTGGCAGACTTTCATCTCCAAGAAGGATTTCTATGCCACCTAGGCCATCTTCGTGTTCTTTCAAGCGAGCATGCAAATATGATTTGGGAAGCGCATTACAGTCGAGTGACGGGGTACTTTAGCACTGAAAAGATAATGGTGGTATTGCAGAATTATTTTTATTGGCCCAAGCTCTGACAAGATGTCAATCGATATATTATATTTTGCACTACATGTGCCATCGCAAAACTTGCCATCAAGAAGAAGGGGTTGTACACTCCTTTGCCTACTCCTAATGGGCCATGGGAATCCATCTCCATGGATTACATGTCATGACTACCTTCAACCAAGCATGGTATTGACTGTGTGTTTGCGGTCGTAGATCGTCTCTCTAAGATGGTCATTCTGATAGCTTGCAAGAAGAGCATCTTCGCCAAAGCCACTGTTAAGCTCTTCTTTGAGAGTGTTTGGGTTCATTTTGGGCTTCCACAGACTATCATTTCAGATCAAGACAACAGGTTTCTAAGGACCTTCTGGTCCAGGCTATGGTTATTGATGGATACCAAGCTCACCAAATCGATTGCCTTTCACCCCTAGACCGATGGAAAAGCATAGGTAGTCAACTGGATGATTATGCATATTCTGAGAATGTACAATTCTAAACATACCTGAACATGGGATGAGAGCATTCCATATGTTGAAAATAGCCATAACAGAGCCCTTCATAGCTTCATTGACCCCAACCCTTTTAAGGAGTGCCTGGGGTTCCAACCACTGGCCCCAATTGATGTAGCTCTTCCCATTGCATCCACATGGGAGGAATCTGCCCATGCTCAGACTGAGGCTGATAAGGCCACCAGATTTGTTGAACGAATCCAACACATCCGCCATCAAGTCCATGAAATTTTGGAAAATACCAATACCAAGTACAAGCAACGACATGACTAGCCTCAGGTTCAACACTAGTTCTAGGTGGGTGATAAGGTTTGGTTGCATTTGCAGAAAGAGAGGCCCACAGGACCCCATTGCAAGCTTCGTCCACTTCGATATGGGTCATACACCATCACCAAGGAATTCGGTGAGAATTCCTTTGAATTAAGCATTCCGCTATTCCTTGGCATGCACCCAGTATTTTAATGTGGAGCTCCTTCGCCCATTTTCCACCATTGTTGGGTACATTGAAGGTGGCAGAGCAGTTGAAACATACAGAGCTTAACCTTGACTGCATGGAAAATGAATCCACCAATCGGATCATGGACACACAAATTAAGGTCACCAGCCAACAGAAGATCCAACTATATTGGGTTTTCAAAGCAAGACAACTACTCTACCAAGGCAAGTGGCTAACCAGGAGTCAAGTTTAGCAGAAGTTTCCCCATTTGATGGGGGCACTCAACACAATGGATACTATTGCTTCATAAGGGGGGAGTACTGGTCCAAGTGGATATAGGTGGCCACCCACCTATTCCACTGGATCAGAACAATTTTTCATTTTGGCAATTTTCTAGTAATTTTTCTACAGTTTTTTGATTCATGAACTTCCAGGGCCTTTTTTAGGCCCAAAAATAACCTTTTTTGGTGATTTGAGAGGCCATTGGTTTCTAACTACATACATTGGCCCTGGTTGAAAGTTGTAGAGATTGAATAGACCTTTCCAACAGGCTATCGAACGCCCCAAATGGAGATCGTACACAAAAGTTATGACCTCGGGAAGTTGATTCTTCAATTGACCACCTTGGGGCCACAAAATTTATGACGGTTCATCTTATAGTGTTAGGTTTTGGATGTTTAGAGTTATTGCCTCATGCTTATGATAAATATGCTCTTTTGGTCTCTTTTTGTATTCAACTTGTAACGAATGAGTGTAGCCACCACATCCATGAGATATAGATACCACCATTCTAGTTGCTTTTATTTTACAGTCTGTTTTGTTTCATTCATTTTAATAGAATCGGAGTTTACTGTATCTCTGGGTTTCTTGCAATATAACAATGTATGTGAATATATTTATGCACTTTCATTTTATTCTCACATAAATCCAAATCACACTAACTCCTTGTTTTTCCAACATGTAGAGAGATTGGGGAAGGGCATCAAAACTGGTGCATGCAGGTTTTAAACATGGGATGGATTAACTCTCAAAATCGATAATAAAAACAGTTGGAGAAGGTTGTTTACTAGTGCTAATTTTTTTAAATAAAACGAAAAGAGAAGCACCCACTCCAAAAAAACATGGAAGCAAGGAAGTAGTAGAAACATATTTTTAACGAGGATGGAGAACATGATTGACTCTGGAGAACATTTTATTGATTTATATTAATGTGAACCCTTTTTTGTCCAACATTAATAAGCTAGATTGCACACCAAATTTCATCATTGAAAACAAGGATATCGACTTACATAGTGCATGTATTGGGAAATTTCAATTTGGATTGCTCCAAGGTTGTTATGCTTGATTTTATTGTATAAAAATGTAATTTTATGTAATGTTAAGGTTTTTGGAGTTTAATACTCAAATTTCCAGCAATAAATGTTATAATTGGTTGTGCTTCATAATATTCAAATATTTTCAAAATTATTTCATTTAATGTTATGTGTCACGAACCTAACACCCTCACAATGCTAAATGTGTTATGTTATTTGGTTGTATGTTTTACCCAGGGACATTCATGCTATCCAATTTGGATTTCTACTGATTAAATTTACGTTTACATCGGAAATATTAATGTATGTGGGCACTATGGTAATTTAGATATGTATGAAAACAAATGCAAGTATGCAATTATATCTCTTATGAATGAAATTTCCCAAAAGATAGCAATTCCATGCAATTTAAGTAAAACATTCAGAATAAAATATATTAAACACAATTCCATGATTTTCCACAACAAATTCCATACATAAATAAATACGTATCTGGAAATAAATGAACCGACTGTTTGTAGACCAAGGTCGTTCCACCCAGCCATAGGCTTTGTCAAGCCATATCTTACTTTGACAGGCCACCCCCGAGATGGGACTATCAATCCACAATAAGGTGTTGGTTTCTCTATCTACAACTATCCCTCAACCAAAGAATGAGGCTCCCTTATCTCTGAGTTAATAGTACCTCGGGCTCCCTTCTCTTAGCTAACAGTACCTCGGATTTGTTACCCCTAATTCCTTTCCAGGATTGAGGGATTTCCACTATGCTTTGTTTGGTTCTCAATGTGCAGCAGGGTGATGGTGGCACAAAATAATATAGAGTAGTACTAGGATAGTATGAAATAGTACATATTTCTATTTCGGGTGACAGGTTTTGCAAAATATATCTCAGGATTGACAGGCATAAGGACTTCTTTATGACATCTAGGAAGGAATGTAAAGATGGATATCTCGCTCTATTTATATGCATTTTGGAGGATAAACAAGTGGCATAAAAGTGGACAAGTAGCCTAGAGAGTTGGGAAGGTGGCAAGCATGGGTTGGCTAGCTTTTCCCCTTTTTGTGGAAGGATAGTCCCCCATCTCTTTTCTTTTTACCTTTAGTTTGCAGTAGCCATTGGTTTTTATATTAAATACTGGAAATATACAAATTTACATATCTTGGTCACTCTGGACCATGCATATCCGGATTGTATCATTTTCATAAAATATTTACATTTTTATACATATTGGGGTAAAAAACGGGGTGTTACATTCCCCTCCCCCTTAATTTATGCACCCTCCTCAGTGCATGTCACACTATTTACATATACAAAATTTCAAAATAGATGCTGGTATGCTTCCTGCATAGTATCCTCAAATTCCCACGTTGCTTCCTCAGGGATGTAATGTGTCCATTGGACCTTTACCTTCCTTATGGCCCTCTTCCGGAGCTACGTGACTTTCTTGTCTAGGATACGTATTGGCAGCACTGGTATATCTCCTTCCGATTCCACCTGAATCAAGGCCCAATCAACAATGTGGTTAGGATCATGTACATACTTTTTCAATAAAGATACATGAAATACATTATGCATTTTAATGCATGCAGGAAATGCAAGTTCATATGCAACAGACCCTATCCTAGTTAATATTTCAAATGACCCACACTATCTGGGCACTAACTTAGGACATATCCCAAGTTTCAGTGAACTTTTCTTTGGTCTGAATTTTGAATACACATGATCACCAACTCTAAATTCTCTTGCTATTCGGCCTTTGGCTGCATAAATTTTTTGTCTGTCTTGTGTTTTTTTTAAATTCTTCCTGATCTTAACCATATGTTCTTCCATTTCCTTAAGCAACTATGGCCCAATAACCACTCTGTTTGTTGGATTGTACACTCTCTATTTATATGCATGTTGGAGGATAAACAAGTGGCATAAAAGTCGACAAGTGGCCTAGAGAGTTGGACAGGTGGAAAGCATGGGTTGGTTAGCTTTTCCCCTTTTTATGGAGGATAGTCCCCCCCATCTCTTTTCTTTTTACCTTTAGTCTGCAACTACCATTGATTTTTATACTAAAGAGTGGAAATATACAAATTTACATATATTGGTCACTATGGACCATGCATATCCAGATTATATCATTTTCGTAAAATATTTTATACATATTGGGATTAAAAACGAAGTGTTACATTATGTGTTACATATATTACTTAATTAATGAATTTCTTATGTAATGAACTTCAAACATATTTATAATAATATCATATAATATTAACTATAATAACATTCACATATACTTACAATCAATTAATTTAATATAATATTAACTAAAGAAAATAAAAATTAACTAATATCAAATAGAAAAGCTAATCGAATATTGTAATCCATTATTAAATATATTAAATTAAAATAATTAATAACATATTGTATTAGATTAGATATTAAGATATTATATAATTTATCCAATAAAATTAACAATAATTTATTATTGATAATGCTTTTCAATTGATATCAAATCTAAATTGTATGTCGAATGACTTTGCCACTCCATAGGATATCATAGCATTGACACTCAATAGGATATGACGTTTGATATTTAATTCCATTGCTAAATTAGATATTAAATTGGGAATTTGGAAATTATTATAAACAAGAGCCACAAGGTGGCAATGTCCCCGACATTGCCAATAGCTCTTGTTATAAGATGGCAGCTATAGAAAGAAGAATGTAGATGAAAAAGCATTACTAACATTCCCAAATCTAAATGTGGTAAAATTGACAACACTGAGCTCAATCAAATATATGTTCTCTTGAATCTTCCAAGTTCAAAGGTGTGCTATGTCTTAATCATCCACAAGCTATAAATTGTAAATAAATGCACCATTTACAAGATTTAAATAATTTCTCTTTGCATTTGAATACTTAAAATGTATTACAATAGGCTAGATGCCAAGCGAATATATGGATCAAGAGAAGTATAGTAATAAAACTACGAAAATCCTCCATGCTCGGAAAAGAAGCCGAGCTCATACACTACTTGTATAGCGTAAGCACAAACTGCCCTGCAAGTTTGTGAATTTTACATACCTAAATACGTCGGTATTCCCATAAATGTTCATCATCCACATTACACAACAAACAAAAGAGGCAAGTCATTAACATGAACAAGATACAAACTGTAAATAAGAAAATAATTCAGGTTGGCCAAAAGTCCTAAAACCTTACCAAGGTGAAATAAGGGTGACTTCAAAGGAGTTTCCTCCTTTTTGAAGTTTCTTCCCTCCACTGGCAGTTATAATTGCTAAACTGTATATATATATATATATATATATATATATATATATATATATATATATATATGTCCAATAATATGACCTTTTAAATACTTCGTGAAACAAAAAATAAAAAAAACATGAAGATAAATGTGGAAATTTACCAAACATACTTAAATAGTTGATAGAGCTCGAAGTCAATCCTTTAACATCATGTTTTGTGCAGTCCAGCAAAAGAAGCAAAAGAAACAAATGAGGGCCTTACCGTGTTGACGGAATTAGGTTGCAAATTAATATTAATGAAATTACTACGCCATTACTCAAATAATTGTGAGACAAAATCATTCATATAGTTTATATGTCTCGCATTGTTTTAGGCATACATAATCTATGATATTATTTGTAATCCCATATAGTTTATATGTCTTGCATTGTTTTAGGCATTCTATGATATCATTTGTAATCCCATGCCTCAACATTTGGAACCTTTTTAGACAATTGGCACATTTATAGGCTGCATGCATGCAAGAATCGCATTATAGCTTGAGATTAACAACGACACGGAAAATGGATATTAATTGTAATCCCATGCCTCCAAACATTTAGATTACAGTTAACAGTTTTTAGACAACTGGCACACTTATACACTACATCCAATCTTCTTTTTGAAACCCCTGTTGTGGATGGCCTGCCGAATGTCCACGCACTATCTGTCGTGCATGGATTGCCAAATGCCTGCTTTGTCAAGGCAACAACTTCTCCTAGATTTCGACACTACGACCATACAAATATTTTGGAACCCCACTTCATCTCAAAGAGAAGATTGTTGCATTCCCTGCAAATACACGAAGAAGAAAAAGATGATGGTGATGCCCCATTATTAATGCGTTCTTGAAAAATTTAGTGCAGTCATGCGCACCAAGCTCTCAAAAGCATATGTAGATCCAGACAAAGAAGACATAAACGGTATGCTTGAAATCATAGTGGATAAATTCATTCACAGATAGAGAAAGGAACATTCAAAGATTTCAATAGCAATTTGAGGATTTTTTAGACTATGGAAACATGAGACTTCAGTCAAGATCTCTGGAAAATTGTTTCAGAGGTCTCCAAAGTCATTATCGAAGATATGCATAAGGCCAAATTGAAAACGAAAATTTAAATGTATTTACAGTACAATGAGATGAAGGAAATAGCCAAGTTTTCCAACGATGCAAGAGTTACTAGGGACTTTCTTAGGGATTTGAAAATGCACTTTGTCAAGCAGAAAAGATAGGAAATTGAGTTTTACAGAAGCCTGGACCAACTATATGGTAAAGATTCTACTATAAATTTGCTTGCATTTGTTTCAAGGGGATGCTGAATCTGTTGTGGGTGAAGAATCTAAGGAGAATCTAAGCCACGGTTTTCTGCAGCGACAGAGTGGTAGAGAGCATTCATTTCAAGCGGATGTTGAATTTGTTGATGGTGAAGAATCTAACGAAAATCTTAGCCATGGCTTTCTAGAGCGGCGAGGAAAATTGAACTTTCAGGCACATGGGATGGTTTTGTCTCCATATGATCTCCTTGTTTTCAAGGATAAATAGTTGATTGAATAACAAAAGGACAAGGGTGGGAGGGAGCACTCACTGCCTAATGCTATGCAACAACTATTGTTGAAGAAATATGTAAACAAATTTTTAAGGTAAGTTAGTCATTCAAGTTAAGCTATTCATTTCAGTTTTAGAAGAAGTATCGACCACTCCTAAATTCATTATTTTTCTTTAAATTTATAAGGTCGAAAGTTAAAATATCATAGAGCCCTCCCATGTTAAAGTAGATTTGGGGTTCATAGCTCCCACATATATAAAAAAAAGAGTTGATAGATCACAACACCCAACCTAGATCAATGTCAACACTGACTAGCTCCAAAAGAACATCGTTTTGGCCAATGACATCTAACAGAGACTCCCACTGATTCTCGATCGTGTCCTTCATATCCTCCTTGAGTTTCTTCTTGATGATGGCCACGGCCTTCACATTGATCATTGCACTCTTGTCAATAGGAGGCGTCACGCCGACGGTCGTCGCAGGTTTGTTGTTGATAACTGCACGAATTGGACCGATTCTCCTTTTGCAATTGCCATCGTTCCAACAGCAGCCCGATTTCCTACCTGGAAAATTTCTCGTGAAGCAAAACTCGTGGGCTGTGCTTCGTCTGAGCATCTGGTGTCCATTGAGAAACATAGACGATCTGGCATCGGTGATTGAACACGAGACCTACTCCATATTGGCGACCCTCATTAGCATCGTTGCTGCATTAGAACACTAGAGTCTGGCACACCACTGGCCCTGCCAAGAGCCTAATGGACTCAATTATTTGTTCCTGCACTCAAGCTCCTGCAAAACCATAACAAATTTACATGACAAGGTTTAAGTATTATACTGCAAAATGAGTGAAAAGCAGTAATGAACAAAAAGAGTTTTTAGTATATACTGCAAAGTGGATTAAAATACCATATTTATGCTGCAGCAGATCATCTATGAAAATGGATGGTTCATCCTACACATTTATCAATCTATATTTATATATAAAAACTACAACGAGGTGAAACATACCTATGATATAATTTAGAAAACGGAGAGGGGGACATATTGTTGCAGGTTGCACCAGGAATAATGGGCATAGACCGCAGCACGGGATAACGGACAACGAGTGGTTCCACGGAGACAGTAGTTGACGCAACAAGCCCATTCCTCAGGCGTGTTATAACTGGCACTCAAATCGCTCCGGTATTACGGCGATAGGAACTTTTCCGACGAGGCACAATTCCACCCTTTCTGGTTATTTTTTGGAATTTAGACGATTTGGGTTGTCTTAAAATGGGCCAAAACCCCTATTTTTTTGGAATTTCGACGAACTGGGTTGTCTTAAAATGGGCCAAAACCCCTAGGGGCATAGTTCCATAGTAAATGGAGTGGAACTACGATTCCGTCGGTTTTTATATTCGGATCTAGGGAACAAATCGCCAGAAAAGCGGGGCGAGTGCCAGTTATCCCATGCCCATTCTTCATCATTCAGTTTGGATCCCCTTAGACGTGGAAGGAATTTGTTAAGGCTAAGAGCCAAGAAGACGGTCACAAAGGCGGTGCATTGGAGACAGAGGGCAGTGCATTGGAGGTCTTGGAGACAATGGAGGGAGGTGCATTGGAGGTAGAGACCTGACAAAAAACAGTATGTTGAATTAAATGTTAATTCAATGTCCTCTAGAGAAACAATGACATTTGTGTGGCTCGGGAAATACTACCCTGAATGGAATAATAACACCCAAACTAGTACATCAAAACTATCAAAAATAGTACATCAAAACTATCAAAACTAGTACGTAACATGTTAAATTCCCTTGACATTACTTATGCATTCGTACAACATTTGCCCAACACCCAGGAAGACGTCACATGGACAGAGCCAACGGGTGGCTTCCAAATATGTAACATAAAAATAATAATAAAACTATAAATAACACAGACTATAGGCGAACTTTGCAAAACCTGCAAAGTTTTTTTATTTGGCCTGAACTAATGCCCCCGACCGAAAACATAATGTCGGGGACATACTTGCTTTCCAAACACAAAAAGTATCCCCCGGCCGCAAACATAATGTCGAGGACATAACAATTGATATTCTTGCTTTCCAACCACAAAAAGTATCATATCATCAATTTTGTTTGTTATTTTTTTTACTATTTGGTTATTCTTTATCCACTTCTCTTTGATTTGAATTATTTATAGACTTTTTTTATTAAGAAAGGTTTTCTCTCAATTACAAATCTTCATGTTTTCATTATGGTTAAGATTTATATTTTATTGTTATTGATATATCTATTGTCTCATTGTGGCAAAGAGGCACATTTTACAATTCAGTAGGGGGATGTGTAACTCCTTTCATGCTTATCTTAGAGTTGCCATGTGTCCTTTTTAAAAATTAATAAAATATTATAAAAAATAAAATAAAATATTATAAAAATAACATGTTGACTCAAATTAGATTTAATACATTTACAACGACATACATATAAAACAACACAAATTAACTAAATTAAAAAGCTTACTAATATTTACACTCTAAAAAGGAGGGGTTTGCACTTAAAGAGATTTGATCCCTCTCAACACGTGGTAAATCCTCTTTTAAAATGGATCTATACTAATTGATAACAAAATAAATTATCAATAATATGTTTTGTATTAATGCATCTTTTATTTTGTGAACACACTATAAAATATGAATTACATGTCAAAAAAAATAATGAATCGGTTTTATTTTTCTTTCTAATAATCAATGCAAATCTTTTCTTAATTACTTTAAATTTAATTTTCTTATATGCCAAAGGACTTTAACATTTAGTATATGAAAAAAACCGAAAAGTTAATTTAATGTTTAAATATTTCCCTTTAATTAAAATGGTCTAATCTCCCTTTGTGTTGCTTTGTGTTAAAGTTATTAGACATAAGAGTGATATAACTGCATACCATCATATAACACTAGGAATACTTTGGGTATGTTAAATTTATTAGAGAGAATAGTGATATAGCCGCATACCATCATATAACACTAGGAAGACTTTGGGTATTCAGTTGGACATTACGATGATAAAATATGTTGGATTTTGAACCCCAAATGCATGCAATATCAAGGGAAATAGTCGAGAAATGCACTAGAAAGAAAATATTAATAAGTTTTGTGTCAATAAGCTTGCACATGTGAGTGGGTCCTTGTTCTTATAGTTATTCTACTTTTCATGAGTAATATTGACAACATTATTAAACATACAAAAAATTAGTTGTGCTAGTTGTAGTTAGAAGCATAGCTTTCAAAAGAACAATTGTAAGAAGTAATCAATGTTATTGCATGGTTTGTTTCAAGGTCTTGTTTCAATTTTTGATATTGATCGTAGCACATGACATTTCAAACCATGGAAACACACTAATAAAAGTTTGTTATAAATCCCACATAATAACATTTGTGAGAGATCACTTTAGTTTTTGAGTTGAATCTAGAGACATTCTTAACGATTTGGTATCAAATTGGTTTCAAAATTACATGGGACCTTGTTGAAAGCTCATACAAAGGGTTGAAGGGAATCTTGATGACCATACATATTACTTCATGATAGAGGAATGAAGAAGCAAGAGCCAAGACTAGAGCCAAGTTGAAAATTCAAATCTAGATCAATTAAATTCTTAGAAATGAGCTTTAGAGGCCAAAACACTCTAAAATTGGGAGGAAGAATTCGAAATTGGAAATGAATCAAAAGAAGGCATGCACACACTTGACCATGTGGCCTTAAATTCCCAATAACCACTGAATGTAGTTGGGAAAATGACTCTTTATAAACATAAGTACAAAAAAAGTAGGGAGCTTGGAAGGGGAAGACGACGTACAACTTCATGAGGCAACTACTAGCACTTTGTACTTCCATGAACATTAGAAGAAGAGAAAAGTAACCCCTGCATGTAGAATTAATTAATTTTTTGTTGGTTGCTTTTAATATATTCATGGAGATTTTTAACCTTGGAGGGGTTTTTTCCAATTGAAAAAAAATATTTGTGGTTTATTTATGACGGGGATTTAATTTTTTTTTGTAATTGATGTATACATGGTCTCTCATCAATAGCACAATGAATTGTTGATGGTATGTTTTATATCAATAGATCATTTGTTTTGTGAACACACTCAGTAGTGATCAAGATGGTATGGGTTACATATCTACAAGAAAATGCATGCCCTTGCATTGTATTATTTATTATTCATAATCATTGCATCTATTTTCTAGCACTTTGGAATTAACTTTGTTATATGTCAATGGACTCAAGCATATAGTTGATGGAAAATAAAGGTCATGAACATGTTTTTTTAATATTTAAATATTATGCCTTAACTATGACATTCTTACCTCCCTTCATGTTTGTAATACCCCAATTTTGGACCCTTAGGAAATATTGGCTCTAATGTAAATATTGTATACACACGTTGTATGTTTCCCTAGCGTGGAGCTCAAGGCCAAGGCCCCGCTAGTTTATGCTCGGATTTTATTTAAATTAGACCCGCTTGATGTTTTGTTACCCGCATGCTATTAAGCCATGGGATATTGTAAATTGATGTAAATATTTAACATTGAAATGAAATACCAAAACTGGCTATGGAGGCAACGAATGAGAAGGGGCCACGTGTATCCACTAGGGAGTGGTGAGGGGGCTATGGGACTAAACCCTAGGCTACCATTTGTCATTATGAGAACCCATTGACTTCCCTAGGTGACATTAATGCCTGTTGTAAGGAAGTGGTTGAGATTTCAGCCCATGGCTTCAATGGAGCATGGACAGCCCTGAAATTCGTATGGGTAGGTATGGGCTTTGTTTTCTTGTACAAGAAGTCACTCAACCTCATGGGAGGTTGCTTCATTCTCATCCCCATTCCAGTGTGGAGGGATCTAGCATCATTCTGCATCCAAAAACGAGTGCCAGCAGCGAGAGAACCAGAAATCGCGACCTTGAGAGAACTCAGATTTTGAAAGACCAAAAACGCCCAGATTTGGCATGGGACAGGGAAATCCAATGGGGGATCTGTCAGCATGAACCTTGGGGCGAATTTGGGAGCATTAGCTACCCCGAAATCAATAGGAAAACCCAGTGTTTGCAGCTCAGAAAACCAGTGACGGATTTGAGTATTTGGTGAGCAGAATGGTGAGAAATCAAGTTGGGAATGACTATGCAGAGGTTGGGTGTGCTTGATAAACCCAGTGAAGGCTAGGATCTCAAGGATTAGCAGCTGGACCTTTCTATGCCCATCCTGAAGAGCACTGGAGGGAAGAGTTTCCTGAGGGACTGTGTAACAGAGAAGGGGATCTTCCTTGTGTTGGATGTGGTAGGTAATGTGGGTGCCTAACTGTTGAGCTCACTTGAGATGCCTGTAGCTCTGTGGTTGAGCTCACTGGCTTAGCGTTACCCTCCTCTATCTTCTTGGAGGTTTGACCGAAACCATGGCTGTGAGTGAACCCAGCTAGTTCCTCCTTAGTGGATACACAGCCCAGCTCGGGGGTGATCTCTCAGCTGAAAGAATATAGGCTGGATAGAGATCTATGGTTGGGAGGAACGTTGCCCTCACGTAGCCAGTCGTTTGGACCGTTACAATTCAAGATAAGTATTCTTGTGGTTGAGTTATGTTAATTCTATGCTCTACAAATATTTTAATTAATGACTGCTATTTGTATGTCGAATGCATGATGAAACTGTATGCATATGTAATGTGTAAGGTTTTAATTCCGCTGTGTTTATATTGAGTTTAAATCTGCACACATAAGCTTTTATATTTCATGCATTTACTAGTCAAAGTATTGGGGCTAAGTCTGCCAAAACCCCGGTGTGTTGTTAACGTTTCCTTCCCGGCATTTGATGATGGAAGGGTACGTTACAGAGTGGTATCAGAGCTGCTGGTTGCAGCATTGGGCCTCTATGGGCCAAATCCAATTGCAGTCATAAGGAAAGAAAGTTTTCAGATTTTTCCTAAGTGTCTTTGAAAAATCCGTTTAAGTCTGTTTCGGAAAGAATTCCCGAATGTCTTCCGAAACTGCGGAAGCATTCGACGAATTGCTCCGAAACTGCGGAAGCATTCCGCGAGTTTTTCCGCAACGCGGAGGAGCTCAGGAAGTCGCCCCAAAATTTGCGGAAGGAATTCCCTTCCGAAATTTGCGGAAGGAATTCTCTTCCGAAATTTGCGGAAGGATTCCGCGAGCTGTCCCACAACGCGGAAAAATTCGGCCAAATGCTCCGAAAAAGCAGAAAATTTTCTAAGTGTCGGCGTGAAAATGAAGTTTTCGGAAGCATTCCGTGAATCTTCCCGAAACTACAGAAGCATTCCGCGAATGGATCCGCAACTGCGGGAGTATTCGCCGAATCGCTCCGCAACTGCGGAAGCATTCGGTGAATTGCTCCGCAATTGCGAGAGCGTTCGGCGAATCGCTCCGCAACGGGAGCATTTGCCGAATGGCTCCGCAACTGCGGGAGCCTTCTCCGAATGGCTCCGCAATTGCGGGAGCCTTCGCCGAATGGCTCTGCAAATTGCGGGAGCGTTTGGCGAACCGCCCCACAGTTGCGGAGAGATTCCAGAAGAGGGAAAAAAAAAAGTAAAGTGACGAAAACTCAATTTTTGGATAGAAGGAGCATCCGGGCTCAGAATGGGATGATTCCTGTGAGGCTCGGAGGCCATTGCCGAAGGCCATGAATGAACCAGTGAGGACCTCGAGCCCATTACACTCCGATTTGACAAAAAAAGGGGAATATTGACTTTTGAAGGACAGAGTCCCGAGGCTTGACAGAAGGTCGGTTTGAGATGAAATTGATCAGGCGTGGCCATGAAGCAGGCACAATGTTAAGTTCCAAATCTTGGAACCAAACTCCAAAGGATGTGGAGTCGGGGTGAGCAAGAAGGCCAAAAAGCACTGTTCCGGGCCACTTTTTCGGGATTTTGAAAAGCTTGTGGGTAGTAAAAGTGACCCTAGATGTGGGAATCAAAAATTTTACTGAACTAGACATTTCATATTCTCATTAAGACGGACAATTTCCGTTACACGAAGATTTTCCAGAAATGCACCTTTTGGGAGATAGCCATTTTTGGCCCAAAATTTGGAATTTTGGAAAAATGTGAAAAGTGAGAAGTAGTAAAAACCAGAAATTCATAGAAGATGAATGGTGCATCGAAATTGAAATCCGTGAATTGATGAGTGTTCCTTGTTATATGGACTAACTTTTCTCGATAGAAAAGTTTTTGTGATTCCTCGTATATTTTCTTCCACAGGTGGCTGAAGTTGGCATTCTGGACCAAAATACAACTGTGTAAAATGTGCAGAATTATTGGTAAGAGTCGTCATTTTTGAAACAACGCTGTTTCCACACCCGATGTCGGAATGGAGCACGGGGACAAGCATTGGAAATCTTGTCTAGCAAGGAATAATGTTGTATGGACAGAATTGGGATGAAGTTATCATACCCCACAAATAAGTAGAGTAGAAACGTACCAGCGACTGCCTTGACAAATTATCGATAAATATGGGCAATTTCCAGAATTACTTGAATGGGCAAGGGAAAGGAATGCATAGAAACTGTGTGAATTATTCCATGAGTTCTATTATGTTAAATATTGATTGCGTATATTTCTATATGCATTCTTATGATGTCTGACAAATATTTCATAATGCATAGTGCTTGCAACTCATAAAATTTATAATTGTAGCAGAGGTAGCGTATAGGAAATATGGTGACCATAAATGATGCTCAAGATCCTTATGAACACGAAGAAGACGTTCTAGGAGAAAATGTGCATGAAGGGAATGCGGAGACTGAATCGAATGGAAGAAGAGAGCAGGTGACTCCTCAGAATTTGGTTGAAACCATGGTGAGCTTCAACGAAAGATTGATGAAGGCTCAAGAAGAACAACACCAACTCAATGCTGCTATTTTGCAAAGCCTCACTGATATGTAGCATAAGATAAACCTTGGTTCCAACCCAAGCAATATGGGCGAAGAAGGAAGAGATGCAAGGAGTCATTCTAGAGGTCGTTCGAAGAGGAGGACTCCAAGCCCAAGGAAGAGTTCGGTGAGCAGAAAACATAAAACATCTTCATCAAGATCTTCTTCCAGCAAGTCGTGTGACTCCAAATGTTCTAGGAGAAGTCCCAGACATGCACCTAAGAGATTGGATGGAAGAAAGAAGTTCAAGGGCATCCCACATGGAGAATTCAGGAAGTCAATACCTCCCACATTTGATGGGGAAGGCAAGACTGGCCAAGAGGTAGAAGCATGGCTTCTTGGAATGAAGAAATACTTCAGAATTCAAGACTACTCGGGAAATGAGAAAGCCAGAATTGCCATTTACAACTTAAATGGCATAGCTTCCATTTGGTGGGACAATCTCTTGCAAGTGAAAAGAATTAATGAAAGAAGGATCAGTTGGGAAAGATTTAAGAGGTACTTCAAGGAGAAATACCTTTCTGCTAGGTATTATGACGGTAAGAGGAAGGAGTTTAATGAACTCAGGTTGGGATTAAAATCTATGGAAGAGCATGTCCACAAATTCTTGGAATTACTAAGGTACGTCGACTATATCAAAGATGAGAGAGTAAAAATCCAATGCTTTCTTGGGGGTCTACCTCAGAGTTTCAGAGATCGTATTGAGTTTGTTAATCCACCAAGTTTGGATGAAGCCATTAGGATGGCAATGCACTGCTATGAGAAAAATAAAGGAAAAACAGAGGCTAACCCAACATGGAAAGGAAATCCAAGAGGGAAGTTTGATCAAAAGAAGGATGGCTTCAAGCCACCATTCAGAGGTCATCCTAGAACCTTTCCACAGGGGCAACAAGCAAGGAGTGGATTCAAACCAGCAGTGGCAGTAGACAAAGCATCAAAGGGACCACTTCAGTGTTGGAGATGTGGAGAAAACCACATGTTGAAGGATTGTCCACATCGGAAAAACAATTCTCGAAAGTTGAACAACCTGAAGGGAGTAGCTACGGTGGAGGACATGGCAAGGGCAACACCTCGAATTTATGCAGCATTGGATAATCACCAAGCAGACCGTCAATCATCAGTGGTGGAGGTCGAAGGTAAGATTGCTATGCAATCTATTTCTGTTTTGATTGATCCAGGATCTACTCATAGTTATGTTTCTCCAAAAATTGTTGAAGGTTGTTCTCTTAGAAAAATAAAGCATAATAAGTCTTGGCTAGTGCAACTAGCCACGGGAGCCAAGAGAAAAGTAAGTGAGGTAGTGATGGAGTGTCCCATAGAATTGAATGGACTCCACACATATGTTGAATTGAATGTGTTACCATTAGGATCCTATGGTGCATTAATTGGCATGGATTGGTTAGAAAAACATAGAGCCAAATTGGACTGTTATGAGAAATCAATTGATTGCATTGATGAAAAGGGAAGGACAATATTGGTAAAAGGGATTCCTAAGCAAGTTTCAATAAGGCAGATTTCAGCCCTACAATTGAAAAAGTTTTATAAGAAGGGTCGCCAATTATATGCAATCCATATGCCAGATTCATTAGAGGACAAAGGGCCAAGACTAGAAGACTTCAGGATATTGCAAGAGTTCCAAGATGTGTTTCCGGATGAGGTACCAGGGTTGCCACCGATGAGAAATATTGATTTTTCCATCGATCTTGTTCCAGGGGCAGCGCCGAATTCCAAAGCTCCTTATAGAATGAGTACACCAGAGTTGGTGGAATTAAAGATACATCTGCAAGAATGAATGGATAAAATGTATATCAGGCCTAGTGTGTCTCCTTGGGGAGCACCGGTGTTATTTGTCAAGAAGAAAGATGGGACTTTAAGGATGTGTATTTATTACAGGCAGCTCAATAAAGTGACTGTTAAGAACAAGTATCCATTACCAAGAATTGATGACTTGTTTGATCAAATGAAGGAAGCCAAATTATTTTCAAAGATTGACTTGAGGTCTGGCTACCATCAAGTGAGGATTAAAGAAGAAGACATTCACAAGACGGCTTTCAGAACTAGAAATGGTCATTATGAGTTCACTGTGGTTCTATTTGGCCTTACCAACGCACCTGCCACATTCATGTGTCTCATGAATAGTGTATTCAACAAATATTTGGATAAGTTTGTGATTGTGTTTTTAGATGACATTCTTGTCTATTCAAGAAATGAAGAAGAACACGAGGAGCATCTAAGAATGGTGTTGCAAGTTCTTAGAGAACATCAGCTGTATGCCAAGTTAAGCAAGTGTGAATTCTATCAAAAGAGGATTCAATATTTGGGTCACGTCATTTCAAAAGAAGGAATTGCAGTGGATCCGGAGAAGATTAATTCCATCATGGATTGGCCAACCCCAAGAAATGTTTCAGATGTTAGATCTTTTATGGGCCTTGCTGGTTACTACAGAAGGTTTATTGGAGGATTCTCCAGGATAGCTCATCTGATCACTTCATTGCAAAGGAAGAACATCAAATTTGTATGGTCTGAAAAATGTGAGAAAAGTTTTCAGAAATTAAAGGAGTTACTTACCAGCGCTCCTATTTTGAAGATAACAGATCCAAGGAAGGATTTTGTAGTGTGCACAGATGCTTGCATTAAGGGACTGGGTGGGGTTCTCATGCAAGAAGGAATTGTGATTTGCTATGAATCCAGGAAATTAAAAGAGCATGAAAATAATTATGCCACACGTGATTTAGAATTAGCAGCCATAGTGCATGCTCTTAAGATGTGGAGGCATTACTTGATGGGAAGAAGATTCGAGCTTAGAACAGACCACATGATCCTGAAGTATTTGTTTGAGTAGCCAAACTTGAATGCTAGGAAAGCTAGATGGATGGAATTTCTTTGTGAATTTGATTTTGAAATTAAACATGTAAAAGCGAAGGAGAATAAGGTCGCAGATGCTCTTAGTAGAAAATTTCATGTTTCAGCAGTAAGTACGTGCAAATCAGATTTGAATACAAGAGTTCTTGAAGCCCAAAACGGTGACGAAACTTGCCTTCAAATTAAAGAGAAGTTGCAGCACGGTAATGTGGATGAAAAGTGTGCAGGATATCAGCTGGGTGAAGACAGTATCCTCATCTACAAAGATAGGTTGTACATTCCAAATAATGCAGATTTACAGAAACTAGTGATGGATGAAATACACCAAATGTCGTACTCTGGACACCCAGGATATCAGAAGACTATAACAATGGCAAGAAAGCAATAGTTTTGGAATGGCATGAACAAGGACATAGCTGAGTACATTGCTAGGTGTCAGAAGTGCCAACAAGTCAAGGCAGAACACCAACATCCAGAAGGGTATTGCAGCCCTTATCCATTCCGGAATGGAAGTGGGAAGTGATCTCCATGGATTTTATAACAGGTCTGCCCATGGCAGTGAAGAAGTATGATTCAATCATGGTTGTGGTGGATAAGCTATCGAAGGTAGCTCACTTTATTCCAGTGAAGTCCACTCACAAGGCTAGTGACATTGCGAACATCTTCATGAGAGAGATATTCAGATTGCATGGATTTCCTAAGGCAATCATTTCTGATCGTGACACAAAGTTCACCTCCAATTTCTGGAAGGGATTATTTCAGGAATTGGAACTAAATTGAATTTCAGTACAGCTTACCATCCTCAAACGGACGGCCAAACCGAGAGGGTGAATCAGGTTCTTGAAGACATGCTGAGAATGTATGTGATGGACAAACCATCCAAGTGGGAAGATTATTTACACTTGGTTGAATTTGCATACAATAATGGACACCATGCATCCTTGGGAATGAGTCCATTTGAAGTATTGTATGGCAAGGGATGTAGAACGCCAGTGAATTGGGACGGACCAGTAAACAGGGTAGTGCTTGGACTAGAGATGATCAAGGAAATGGAACAGGAAATTGTTAAGATCGGGCAGAATTTAAAGGCAGCTCAGGACAGGCAAAAGAGTTATGCAGATTTGAAAAGAGTACATAAGGAATTTCAGATTGGGGATCATGTTTATTTGAGAGTGAAACCAAGGAAGAGTTCCCTCAAGTTGGGGAGTTGTGCCAAGTTGTTACCAAGATATTGTGGGCCATTTGAAGTCCTTGATAAGATAGGGCCAGTTGCATATAGAATTGCATTGCCTGCTAGCATAAGAGCTCATAATGTTTTCCATGTATCTTTGCTTAAGAAGTATGTACATGATCCTAATCATATGATTGATTGGAATGTGATACAGGTGGAACCCGAGGGAGAGTTTCAAGTAGAACCTATGCGCATCCTCGATAAGAAAGTCACATTGCTCCGGAACAAAGCCATCGGGCAGGTAAAGGTCCAATGGGAGCAACTTAGTCCCGATGAGGCTACATGGGAGCTAGAGGATGCCATGAGAGAAGCATTCCCATTTTTGTTCAATTTTGAGAGCACCGAGGACAGTGTTGTTCTAAGGGGGAGGGGAATGTAATACCCCAATTTTGGACCCTTAGAAAATATTGGCTCTAATGTAAATATCGTATACACACGTTGTATGTTTCCCTAGCGTGGAGCTCAAGGCCAAGGCCCCGCTAGTTTATGCTCGGATTTTATTTAAATTAGACCCGCTTGATGTTTTGTTACCCACGTGCTATTAAGCCACGGGATATTGTAAATTGATGTAAATATTTAACATTGAAATGAAATACCAAAACTGGCTATGGAGGCAACGAATGAGAAGGGGCCACATGTATCCACTAGGGAGTGGTGAGGGGGCTATGGGACTAAACCCTAGGCTGCCATTTGTCATTATGAGAACCCATTGAATTCCCTAGGTGACATTAATGCCTGTTGTAAGGAAGTGGTTGAGATTTCAGCCCATGGCTTCAATGGAGCATGGGCAGCCCTGAAATTCGTATGGGTAGGTATGGGCTTTGTTTTCTTGTACAAGAAGTCACTCAACCTCATGGGAGGTTGCTTCATTCTCATCCCCATTCTAGTGTGGAGGGATCTAGCATCATTCTGCATCCAAAAACGAGTGCCAGTAGTGAGAGAACCAGAAATCGCGACCTTGAGAGAACTTAGATTTTGAAAGACCAAAAACGCCCAGATTTGGCATGGGACGGGGAAATCCAATGGGGGATCCGTCAGCATGAACCTTGGGGCGAATTTGGGAGCATTAGCTACCCCGAAATCAATAGGAAAACCCAGTTTTTGCAGCTCAGAAAACCAGTGACGAATTTGAGTATTTGGTGAGTAGATTGGTGAGAAATCAAGTTGGGAATGACTATCAGAGGTTGGGTGTGCTTGATAAACCCAGTGAAGGCTAGGATCTCAAGGATTAGCAGCTGGACCTTTCTATGCCCATCCTGAAGAGAACTGGAGGGAAGAGTTTCCTGAGGGACTGTGTAACAGAGAAGGGAATCTTCCTTGTGTTGGATGTGGTAGGTAATGCGGGTGCCTAACTGTTGAGCTCACTTGAGATGCCTGTAGCTCTGTGGTTGAGCTCATTGGCTTAGCGTTACCCTCCTCTATCTTCTTGGAGGCTTGACCGAAACCATGGCTGTGAGTGAACCCAGCTAGTTCCTCCTTAGTGGATACACAGCCCAGCTCGGGGGTGATCTCTCAGCTGAAAGAATATAGGTTGGATAGAGATCTATGGTTGGGAGGAATGTTGCCCTCATGTAGCCAGTTGTTTGGACCGTTACAGTTCAAGATAAGTATTCTTGTGGTTGAGTTATGTTAATTCTATGCTCTACAAATATTTTAATTAATGACTGTTGTTTGTATGTCGAATGCATGATGAAACTGTATGCATATGTAATGTGTAAGGTTTTAATTCCACTGTGTTTATATTGAGTTTAAATCTGCACACATAAGCTTTTATATTTCATGCATTTACTAGTCAAAGTATTGGGGCTAAGTCTACCAAAACCCCGGTGTGTTGTTAACGTTTCCTTCCCGGCATTTGATGATGGAAGGGTACGTTACAATGTCGACATCACTAAAGAGCAAAGTGATATAACAAATTATAGACCAACAAGTACAATACTATAAATATTTTAGGTAGTCAAGGAAAATATCAATCAATTTTGTGGCAAAGTCTACATGTATGAGAAGATTCTTGGTCTTGTGGATGTTCTACTTTTCTTGTTTAACATTGAAAATGTTGTTTCATAACCATTTTTTTTTAGCAATGTTAACTATTGCTAGAAACTTAGCGTCCACATAACAATTGTAATCCGTAGCCAATGTAATTGCATGGTTTGGTTAAGGTTTTATTCACATTATTGTTTTTGTTTTTGTTGATGCAATAATTTTGATCCATGAAACCACATAAAAAACCTTATTATAAATCAAGTTGAAGTATTGAGTGGGAGATCGATTTTCTATGTTGAATCCCAAAACGTTTGTATCACCTAGATATGCAACACCAATCAAATATCCACCAACATAATCTTTTATAGTTGAGTAAGTTGTGTTAATGCATTGTAGGATAATGAACTTTTTTATTCTTGACCTTATTTGTTACAATTTTCCAATCAATGGATCCGTTATGTGTTAATTAAACGTACACGAGGTATTATGCAGAAAAATATGCCAAACTTAACACAACCAGTAAATGCACGAAAGCTTGTAGCAATGAGAAAACTAACAACACAAAAATGGGGGTTTGTACTTTAATGCTTTGTTAGTTTGGATTATGTGGGATCCCACTTTTATAATGGAGGCCCAAGTGGAAAGTCTTCATTATGGGACGGTTTGAAAAATACATAGTGATTATAAAAGGTATGATATGCTAATTGCTTTACGACATGTGAGAGATGGACGGTTTGTGATGTGACAAGTGGATGGCTATCTATGCATATAAAATTGGGCTATGCATTTAGTGGTTCGCCTTTCCTACACACTTTTGAGAGCATTTCAACATTTTGTTGAACAAACCTTTGTATATTTGATTTTTTGAATTCAAATGGTTTCATAGTTCTATGTTTTGCTGTTCTTTATTTATCATGTGCCTTTCTACCAACACACTATGCATCCATTGTTGACCATTAGCATAGAGATGGGTGTGGCTTTTGGTTTGCATATATGTTGTGCAATAATCCACTAAGGCAAAGGCTCACCACTTTGTTAGGTGAACAATGTCAAGCTATACTAGTGAGCATATACTACATAGGATATTGCACTCAATATCATAGATGGGAAGGTTGTTTTCCACCATGTAACACAATCTTCCTCTGTGTCAATGAGTGTTCTTGAGAAATATGTTGTAATATATTTTGTAAGTAGATATCCATTACATGCGAGGGGCCTCTACCGTTTATTTGAGTGTATTACCATTGTTGTTGATAAACTTGTAGGTTAGTTGCGGCATTGTTAATGTTGAGATATTTCCCATGTCACATCTTAGACTACGTCTTTGTATTCTTATGACTATGAGTCAATTAGTGCCTCTATATTTGGTGCCATTTTACGAAGATAAGTATCTGTTTTTTATTAAATTCCTTGTATCATTATTTAAAGTGAGTAATATAAGTCCTGATGATGGTTTCCCCTATTTTCAACTATAGATCATATGCATATATTCCTCTGCAGTTTTTAGCTATGTAATTTTGTTTTGTTTTCATGTTTAATGGATTGCATCTATATTTGTGTTATGAATAAAATAATAATAAAATAAACATCAACATATATATATATATAGTGAAATGGTGTAACTCTTTATGAAGAGTTGCATTAGACACCCTTTAAACAATTATAAATACGGGAAAGTCTATCTTGTAAAAAACCATATATATTTTATCATCTTTTATATATATTCATGGATTATTTGTATTTTCAAAAGTGAAAGTTCGAGAAGTTCTAGTAAATGGATTCTTACCATTACAGTGGTATCAGAGCCTTGTGCTTGAAGTGGGTTTGGTTTTATTCCCTAACAACAAACCAAAAGTGAGATTTCAACTTGGGTGGGGAAGATTACAATCATTCCTCCCAACCAACCATTCTACACCATTTTACAAAAATTAAGGGGAAATTAAATTAAGAGCATCAACACAAATAAGTTTTACAAGAAGAATCATATTGAACATTGTTATTAAATATATATATATATATATATATATATATATATATATATATAGATCAAGGAGGATTATTTCCAAAATTCGAAAGGGAAGAAGCCAAAATCAAGGAAGACCCCCTTATCAAAGAAGAACTTGAAGCAAAGACAAAGTCACGAATTATGGCGAATTCAAAATTGGAAATGACATCGCAGTCACAAGCAACATTGAATGAATTAAAGAAATCTAAAACCAATATCGATTTTCAATTCGAAATTATAAAGCTAGAAATGTGAAATCGTTTAGCAGAACAGGAGAATCAAATATTAACAAAGCAAAATCGAGATCTCTAGAATAGGTTATTAGATAAGGATAAGGAAATTTCACATCTAAGAAGCCACAATCAAAACCTGGAAAATAAAATCAGAAACTTCAAAAATGTCGAAGAATCTTCGTATGGAAGTAATAACTATTTAGAAGATGACATAAAGCGCTTAAACAAGCTTGCCATGGATAAAAAATACAGAATTAATGAAAACCCAAAGAAAGCTAGAAAATCAAGAATAAGAGAGATGCCAACATCAACAACAGAGGGAAAAACTTCAGCAAGAGTATGACGACATTAAGAAGACACATAAGCTGGAAATTAAGAAAATTAAGGATGAATTAGCAAGCAATACCGATGAACCATTTCGACTAAGAAGTCATAACAAGACATGACTTACGGAAATCAAGAAGCTGAAACATAGTCGGAAGACGGAGCATTCAAATGAAGACCTTGAAGGAAGAATACTAGAAAAGCAAGAAGAAAACCAACACCTCAGAAAGTTTAAACAAGAACTAGAGGAACAAGTCAAGAAGTTAAAAGAGGACAAAAGGTCACAAGACGAAAGGTTCGAGAAAATTCAAAGTAATAACAATCTATTGGAGAACAAAGTAGCACAAATCCAGAAGGAAGCATCCAGATTCTCCAGAAAACAAAATCAAGTTGAGGAAGAAGAAATAAATTCAAGTTCAGTCTTCGCCGCAATTCAAAAACAATTCAAACCAACCAAAAAACAAACAACAATAACTCCCTATCGACACCCCAACCATATAAACCAGTATCCTAAAAAGTTGGAATTGTCGAAAGATAATGGTACTAATGTGCTAAAAGCTCCTGACGACAGATCAATAGAGAATCCCAACAGTCATCAACAAATCATTTTTGGTTGGATTGATCCGTCAACATATCGAAAGTTATGTTCTACACTTAGAAGTTCGTACCGACATGTTCGTCAGCTACGATGTTACAAGGAATGGTGCGACAACGTTATAAGGCTTTGAGGACAAAGCCTTTCCAAGAGAGAGGAAATGTTATGAATAAAATAAACATCAACACACACACACACACACACACACACACACACACACATATATAAAATAATAATAATAACAACAAACAAGAATAATATAATAATATAATTAATTAGTGAAATGGTGTAACTCTTTATGAAGAGTTGCATTAGACACCCTTTAAACAATTATAAATACAGGAAAGTCTATCTTGTAAAAGACCATATATATTTTATCAACTTTTATATATATTCATAAATTATTTGTATTTTCGAAAGTGGAAGTTCGAGAAGTTCCAGTAAACGGATTTTTACCGTTACAATTTGTTTCATTCTAATGTTTAAAAAGCATTGTTGCTGTAAGAGTTATTTTTCGTCCATGTAAACGAGCATCCCTTGCTAGAATAATCCAATAAGGGAAAGAAGCTTCATCTAGAAACTTGATTTATAAAAACAAATTATTCTAATATTTTCATTTTCATATATGAGAAATATGTTTTTCATTAGGAACAAGCAATTCATTATTGCTTGAAGTTATCCCAACAAAGCTAGAACATTTATGTGTTTTAATGATGAAATCATATATTTTCATAAATGGTCTTGGAATTGCCAAATCTTTAGTAAACAACAATGACAGTAATTGTTATTGGATAAAATAAGAGCACAAGAGAGTTTTTTTGTTGTTGAAGTGGTGTAACAAATAATACCTTATTTTTGGGTGGACGCAAGGTGCACCACAAAGTTGGAAAAAGGAATTGGTATAAGATTCAAGGATATTAGCACCACACTCCTAAGGGCATGGATTGCACCCATTACATAGTAGTATTAAAATTCACAAGTTGAGATTTGTGGCCTTGAAATAGTCTATTGTGAATACATCACATCATTGCTCCCAGATTTTAGAGTTTTGTCATTATTTAAAAATTCATGTTGTTGTATCGATTGCAAATAGAGGACAAGGTGATGCAAAAAATCTTCTAGCATACTGAGTGTTTCAAGGTAGAGAAAAATTGTTAATTCTTGTTAAAGTGTGAAAGTGTGACTTTGAAAAAACCTCTAAAACATAAAACATGAAATCTTTAATTGACTGCAAAAAAAAGTCTTAAAAAAAAACTCATAACTTTGAAATAAAAACTTGAAGTATTAAAAATTCAAAGTTGATAATAAGACTTTATAAAAACTCATAACATATTGATATTCTCATTTTATTGATTTTTTTAACTTTTTTAATATTAATAATAAATGTTTTCACTATTACAACTCCTATTAATTAGGACAATTTCATAATTTCATAGTTGTTTGTTATCATCTACACTTTCCAAAAAAAAGAGTCTACATTGAGTTAACTAAGCTCTTAGGTTGAATTATAATTAAGTTGTAGTGATTTATTTCTAATTAAAAAGGCATCAACCCAAAGGTTGTAACGAAAAAGACGTGAATTTTATTGTAATGGAAAAGACATGAATTTTAACATTTTGTAATATTGAACTCTCTCTACTTTCAACATAAAGGTTGAGAAGGAAAGGTTCTCAATATATATTTTTTGATAATTGAAGCAACATGTGTGTGGATGAAACTATCCTGACATTGGTGCGCTTGGATAGGCACTCATTGTGACACAATATAGTCCCCCTTCCTCTTAATATATTGTTTTGGGTTTCCTTTACTTTCAACATTTTTCTTTAATGATTTCAACTAGTATTTATTCAATTTTTTTAAGTATTTGTATTTATCAAATATGTGTGTGAAAATAGTGTAGGTATTGTAGTGTTTGTATTTTCAATACTTTGCTTTTTTATACTTTTTAGTATTAATTTATAAAAAATAGATTCAATATGTATTTAAATAATTGAAAAATTATAATTGTTATTAGAAGTGTAATTTCTTATATTCAACACATGGATAAATTTATAGGAGGATGTTTAGTGAATTATTATGAGTTTCAAAATTGACCCAACTTTTTGGTACCATTGTCAAGGATGTGTCTTCGCAACTTTTCAAAGACATTAAATAATTGAACATGAATATCATTTGAAGATAGGGTGGAGAAACAATGTATGGTGTCACTCTCCACTTAAATAGAGCCACAAGTATCAATGATAGCCCAATAAATTTTCCTATTCTATGTGCCTTTGATGATAAGGTTGACAATGAACATTTAAAGGTATACCATGGACTATTTCTTGAGGACTATAGATTCTTAGATTGGCATATGATAAGGTAAAGAAAATAGCGAACTCATTCAAGGGTTTAGTAAACTTGGTAATTCTATCAAGAGACAACTTGCATCTTATATGAACTTTTTTTTAATCTTTGTTTGTCTAGGATTAATGAGAAATGCATCCTACAACTTTCTATTGGATTCATCATTTACTGTTTCATCTTCTATAAACATGAAATTTCAAGTACATAGTCATGTGGGTGAATTGTTGTTTTCAGCTGTACTAGGTTCCCTCCAAGTTCCCTCACATTAATTTCATCATTAAAATCATGAGAATTGTGAATGACATGATGTATTTGCTTACTAGACTAAAAAATATGCAAACTACTTATGTTATTTGGTACATATGGATGATGCAAAATAACTAACTTAATTTAGACAACAAATTGCGTGAAATCACCTGAAAAACTAGAAGTTGATAAAGCTAAAGTATATTTATGATTTTTATCCATAGATATAATTTGTTGTTGGAGGAAAAACATGCTTAATATGTTTTTAAATTTTATCGAGTTATTGTTTCAGATGGGGGTTTTGAATAAAATATTTCCCATTTTCTCAATTTATCATTATTTCAAGATCCCACTGACCAACAGTTGTTCGATTCATAAGTTTAAACTTTATTGCAAAGATTGGAGTGGTGATTTGTATTATGTCACATTGCAAATGTTTGAGAATTTGAACTTAAAGGACAAAGAAAATTCCCCTCCATCTAAATTATGAAGTAAGACTCTCACTCTAAAGGACAAAGAAAATTCCCCTCCATCTAAATTATGAAGTAAGACTCTCACTCAAAAGCCTAGAATTTGAGTTTGGCTCCATCAAAATCCATTCTCCAAATGAGTTCTTGGGTTCAATAGGGTTGATATGAAAATAATATTTTTTATTAAAAAAAACATAGTTATACTTTTAGTGAGAAAGATAAATACAATCTTCATAGGGTTTAGATTTAACAATACTCTACGTGATTGTCATTTTCAAGAACCATACATTTTCATCATCTCAAAATTGACTTCAAAGTGGGCCTTAGTCTACATATTGTCCAAATTAAGTTCATAAATTTTATCTATTGAAAATTTATGTAACATAGCATCATACTTTAGATAGAAATAAAAACCAAAACCTCAAAAACAACCATATGCCAACTTGTCACAAAAGAGAGAGATATAATTACAGGATGAAATAACAGCCCCATCTTCATATTATGCTTCAAATACCTAATGAAGACCTCTAAAGAAACTTTCTTTTAAAGGGAATCTACTCATGTGAGATATCAAAAGAATGTTGCTAATATCATTAAAAAAAATAATAGAATGACATTGAGAATCCTAAGAGAAAGCAACCCTTTATGTCTCCTATTTTTTAATTAGGGACTTATGGTTCATTAATATAAAGTACAAAGAGAGTGGATGAGGATGGGCACCATAGTTTACAATTATGGTATTATGTAATCAACATTTCCCATTTTAATAAAATTGGGGGTCGTCACTAAATACAAAATCAGATATATAATAAAAAAGGAAGAGTTCATAAATAATGATATGGTATCAAATATTGTGTAATGATGTTCTAACAAGTATAGACAAATTTAAGAAGGTCCACACTTTTTAATTAAATACAGGATGTGTAAAGTAAAGAATTTCACGGTGTTATTTTATAAAATGCAAAACAACTTTAATGAAATAGATGGCTTATGAAGATTACATGAACTTATACAAATAATTGGGTAATAACATGAAATCAAGAAACTTTAAAAAAATGATATGGTATCAAATATTTTGCAATGATGCTCCAACAAGTCTATAAAAATTCAAGAAGGTCGATTCCTTGTAATGCAACTTACAATGTGTAAAGAAAATGATTTTATTGTGTTATTTAAAAAAAAAAAATAATAAAAACTTTAAGAAACATATAACTTATGAATATTTCAAAAATGTATACAAATAAATAATGCCAATTTCATATAAGTTTTAAAATATAAATACTATAGACAATAAACAACAATACAAACAAGTAATAAGTAAATGATATCTAATTAATACATGCAAATAAGAGATTGTAAGAAAAAATAAAGAAAATTACCAAGATTAAAAGTCAATCCCTAATATTGTCGGCTTACAACTCAAATGGAGTAATATCATGAATTTTTTTGGTAGCTCATACGTACCATGTAGTGAAGGTTCATAAAGAGCAATCATGATTTGTAGTCGTTACCTTGACAACTAAAAATGCTAATTTAATTTGTGCATGCACCCTTGAGCCATGTATAGCTTCAACTCCAAGTCATTCTATCAACACATAAAAATTTTAGCAATCCGTGTTTATGACCATTATCTCAACAATTAAAAACATTATTTAAAGGTGTAGTCTAAATATTCTATGTTTTCAACCTTTTCCAAGTATATTTTCCATCTTGTTTTGTTCGGGGTTCGGTTGAAAATATGTAAAAAAATATTAGAATCAAATATACTAGCTATGGAAATTGCACAATTTGGGTGCCATGGGAATATTTGAGGGTGCTAAATCTATTTATGAATTCAAAAACACAATTTTAACACTTCCAAATTTGGATTTTTCCAAAAAAAAATACTAGATTCCGACCAAAACCCACGGGAAAGTCCAAAACATAGAATAAATAGACTAATCCTTATTTAAACTTGTTCCACCATTCCTAAACCTCACACCACTTTAACTCCGGGTCACATTAGGACAAATTTGGGGTCTAAAATGGGCCTCCTAAGGAAAATAATAAAAAAAGTCACGTCACACTACAAATATGCCATGTCACACTAAGATAAACGTGTTATCTAGTGAAGGTCAACCTGTATTGTCCCATTAATAGCAGTTGACAAGTATGTTGAATTAGTGTAAAGTTAAAAGATTAGGGTTAAAAATATTAAAGAAAGGTTTAAATTTTTGTGCACACACAATAAATGATATAGTGGTAATTTTTTTAAATTTATAATATAATTGATTTAAATTTATAATATAAGTTTTTTAAATTTATAATATAATTTTTAAATTTTTTTATAAATCTTCTTGTGCAAGACAATAAATGATATAGTGGTAAATTTATAATATATAACTCAACAGTAATATGTATCTTAAATAAATAAAAAAGGAGATAAAAAAATCTTTCGGTATTTTTGCGATAACTTTTGCTCTTGAACTCAGATTTTGACATTCTTGGTACCATTGGAAAGGTCTTGACAAGAGATGCAAATTTTATATTTTGAGTTTTCCAATATTCTGCATCGATTTTCTAAGGTGAACATCCTAGTATTTCTAGGAGAAAAACATCTAAAATTAATTAAATATTATTTATTTTTCCTTTTAAAAATATTTAAATAAAGTCAAAATTAACTTTCTTCCATTTAAACATTAAATATTTTTTTTGTTTAAAGATTAATTATATAAACGTTTTTAGTACTTGAAATTACTCTACTATCATTTTTATTAATGTAAGATTTATATTTTTAAGGACTTGGAAGTTGTGATAATATAAAATACTCTATATTTATTATTTCAAGTATATTTATCGTATTTCAAGATGAAGTTTTCACGATCTTAACCAATGTGAGGTTTTAATGGAGTTAGTTATTGCCAAATAAAAATATGACACATAAGCATCATATGTACAACTCAACCATAATGGTTGACCAAAACTATTGAAATACTATTGGTTTAAGAAATCCAATTAAATCCAACTCATCCATAGCACATTTTTTTATAAGGCCCATTTGAGACCCCAAATTTGTTGTAATGTCCTCTCAATGCATGGAATCCCCAATCTTCCCTATATTTTACATTTCACTATTGTGTGTGTTCTTTTGAAGCACTCCATGGTATGAAGGTGTTGGAAAAGACATGTATTCATTTTGTTGTGTTACCAGGCCATGTCTTGGTGAAGTCATTGGTGAATTCCTCTCGTTTATTCTAGCAAACTACTCGCACCTAAGAATTCCAAATCCTACATAAGAGATGAAAGGTACTTCAAGAGTAATGTTGGCCTCACAATCATTCCTTCGTGGGAAGGGGTCAATAGTGTTTTGGAAAGCATTGCCACCCACTCTTTCCCCCTCTCACCCTACAATCATCAGTGCATTTTTCTTTAATATCCCCTCCTCCCAAGTATTTCAAGGAAATAATTAAGGTCAACCCTCTCTTCAACCCAAATTTCCTCATAAATTTTTTCAATTTCATAATTGGAGAATTGTAGCTATAAATTTGGACTCTAAACTTTCAATGGTAAATGTGGTATACTAAAAGGAAATTGCTCTAATTTACAAATTCAACAACTTTTGGTTCAATTATTAACATTTTAGTTTTTTATATGAAATTGGAAAAATATCTTTAAAAATTTTCGTGTTGGAGGCATTTTTAATTGTTTAATTAGAAATCTAGCTTAAAGAAATTATTGGGCATTGAGCCTACCTCTTCATGAGACACTAGTTCCTAGGTTTTAATCTGACAATTATAACCATAACACATTGTTTTGGGTAATACTTTCAAATATTCTCTCTCATCTATGGTAAGAGGAGGTTATAAAATTTATCGACAATTCTTTAGGTATGAGTATTTTTTATGACAAAAGAAACAATACTGAATTGTGCCACATTGTTTGCAAAATTATACTTAAAGACCTACAAGATGATGTCCAAAGAGTATGAGACCAAAATTCAACCAAAATGTTAGCCACAACAACACACATGGATATAGGGATTGTTTTGAAACAAGGTATTTGGTATATACCTAACAAAAAACTGCAACCCTATGGCAGAGGCTGAGGGATTCACAAAATACTCTAGAATTGGCATATAAATTCTTTTAAAAAGACAAAAGGAGAAATAAGACATCAATGTGGCTTTTATCATAAGGAAATGTACAAAGAAGAGGAAACTTAATCTTGCAACAATCACACCCTTGGCATTACAAAGACACATGATCCATAGTAGCTAGCGAAAACTCCTCTCCTATGAAACAACACACAAAGATCACTTTATTCTAGCAAAGAAACTAAGATGATAAACTTGTTGTCTATCAAGATGTCTACAAATTTGGGAATTTCAACCATGTATATAGAAAGACAAATAAACACTCCACATCCATCTCAATTTATACATAATTTATAGTATTGAATCTCTCCACCTACCAATATAGTTATGGTTGTAACTTTTAGACATTATTGATAGAGTTAATTTATTTTCTGAAAATAAATGAACTTGAACGAATGGCTATGATGAGTGGTTAGGTTCAAACCCTAGTGGGTATGCTTCCCTTGTGTAGGTTGCTTTTGCTTCCACAATATATCTTAAAAAAACCACCTTGTAGTTTAATGGAAACTTGGCACTAGATGAATGGTTGTGACTATGAACTAGGCTCAAACCCTGGTAGGTATGCTCCCCCTTGTGTGGGTTTTTTTTTTTTTCTAGGAGATTTTTTGTTTCAAAGAATATAAAATTAAAATTTAATATATCATATGCTTATACAACATTCCCAAACCCTTTCTCAGATCCAAAAAGAGACATATATATGTCCTTGTAAACACCATAGAACAAAAAGATCTTCAATTACATATTTATATTTAAAACCCAAAAAGTTTGGTCCAAGTCCAAGTCTGTATGCCTATATCCTCTGCAAAATGGTGCAAAACCTCTTATACAGTCATCCATAAGTATTGGTCAAGAAAGTACAAAATCCAACACCAATTTATTTTAAGAATAAAAGTATTATAATCTTCATAAAAAAGTCAGAATAGACAGAGTAGAGCCCATTTAAGTCTTCCTTCAAAATCCACTCACCTAGTAGTTGTAATCCCTCTTTTTACAAGGTGTTTTCCCTTTGATTCCATTCACGATAGATATGTGCAAATGAAAACCTATGTAAAACCTTCCAAGACATCCCAAATTTCATCAAATAAGGGTTGAAGAGTAAAATTCCTCAATATTCCTTTTTGATTCATTTAATGGCTAGGAGTAAATCCCTAAAGAGTTGTATGCCCTCTTTTCACAAGGTTTTTCCCTTTAATTCCATTCACAATAGATTTTTGCAAATGAAACATTTTTAAAACCTTCCAAGGTACCCAAAATTTCATCAAATAAGGGTTAAAGAGTAAAATTCCGTAACATTCCTTTTTGAACCATTTAACGACTAGGAGTAAATCCCAAAATATTTATATGCTTGTCAAAACATATTCAACTACCAAAATTTAAGTTAAATTAAGGGCCATCAAATCATCCAAGTTATTATATCCTTATCTAATGCATGCTTTGAAACTCATTGTATGGGAATTAGAGAAGAAAATTATGCCACCAACACTTACCGTAGGAGGCTCACCCTGAGGCTCGATCAAAATACACCTAAGTTTTTTATTTGTCCATGTATTCTTCTCTAACATGTCGAAGAAGCTTTGGAACCTTCACTTTCTTATAGAAGCTATATTGTTCTAGTGCCCTTGTATAACACATTGGACTCAAGGAATAACCTTGTTGTTAAATATTATAAGATTTATGGTAATCCAAATGCCTCAAGCAATGATCAAAGGCAAGGCCCTAAAAGGTTTTTTGGCAGGTTCGTGACACCAAATTTTGAGCCCTCTTCAATAGTATCTCGAACTCAAGCATCCCTTCAACCTATGAAACCCTCTATTTTCTTCCATACATGTTTAACAAAACTACAAGAAATTATTAAGTGGTAATTTGTTTCATCACTTTCCATGCATAGACTACACCAACCAGGTCGTTTGAAGTTCATGTTTGTAATTTTAAACATGTTAATACTATGATTTTTTCATACATTTATAAAATAGTAATTCAAATGCATAAATAGGATCACTGGTGTTAAGATTTAATATGCTAAGACATAAAATAGTAGCATGACAGAAAATAGTAGCATTACATTCCATTTCACAATAATAGCATATACAGGATCACTGAAGAAACAACAAGCATAGCATAAACACAAGAGACACAGATTTATCCTGGGAAACCCTCATGGGTAGAAAACCCAGCAAAGCTTCCTCACTATAGATGACCAGCAATATACAAAGATGCAAACCAAAGACATGATCTCCTCCTCCACCATAGCAGACCTCTCCTCCACAAGTGCGCCTCTCTCAAGTGAGTGAGTGTGTGTATAATGAGTTCACCTCCTCTATTTATACTAACTCCCGACTGATCTTTTACACAGGGCATGTAGGCTCGTATTTAACCATTGGGTTAAATACCCCACTACAACTGACTGGGTCGACCCCTCCAGGGTGGTCTAATAACCCTTTGACCCACATAACACATACAGGGCCGACCCCCACTAGGGAAGTCTAATAACCCGAGTTACCACATTCCGATGGAGGAATAAACATCTCCGGATATACAATAAGATCTTCACGGAGGAATGAAACATCTCCGAAATAATAAAGTACAATTATAATATTCTTTGAAGTTACAATATCTCAACACTCCCCCTTAACGAGAAGGATATTATAACAGCATCTGCACGAGCAAGGAGTCATCAACATCATACATGATACATCTATAAATCATTGGAAGCTTTCTCAACATCATCAGTAACTCAAGCAGTTACTGGAAATACTGGAACATCAACATCTTCAGTACTGAGTCTTTATCTTCTGCAGCACTCGAACAGCTACAACACCATCAACATCTGGATCCTCACGATCATCATCATCGTCATCATACGATTATCAGCATCGGGATCATCTCGATCTACAACATCTGGATCATCTCGATTTACAACATCTGGATCATCACGAACTACAACATCTAGATCATCTGTATTAGTATCCACACCAATACATCTATCATCAAAAGCATGTATTCTCACTAATACATCTATCATCAAAAGCATGTATTCTCACTAATACATCTATCATCAAAAACATGTATTCTCACTAATACATCTATCATCAAAAGCATGTATTCTCACTAATACATAGCAGCATATCCTGCAACACACACGATCATATTACAGGATGATCAATCCTGCTCTTTTTAGGACATAGGTCCATGGATGATACAATCCAGATCAAGTTCCAGGATGATCAATCCTTATCACTTTAATTCAAGTCTCATGTCTAGGGACGATGCAATCCCATCCGTACATTTAGGACCATGTCCAAGGATGACTTAATCCTTAACCGTACATTTAGGACCATGTCCAAGGATGACTTAATCCTCAACCGTACATTTAGGACCATGTCCAAGGATGACTCAATCCTCAACCGTACATTTAGGACCACGTCCAAGGATGACTCAATCCTCAACCGTACATTTAGGACCTCGTCCAAGGATGAATCAATCCTCAACCGTACATTTAGGACCACGTCCAAGGATGACTCAATCCTCAACCGTACATTTAGGACCACGTCCAAGGATGACTCAATCCTCAACCGTACATTTAGGACCACGTCAAAGGATGACTCAATCCTCAACCGTACATTTAGGAACACGTCCAAGGATGACTCAATCCTCAACCGTACATTTAGGACCACGTCCAAGGATGACTCAATCCTCAACCGTACATTTAGGACCTCATCCAAGGATGACTCAATCCTCAACCGTACATTTAGGACCACGTCCAAGGATGACTCAATCCTCAACCGTACATTTAGGACCTCGTCCAAGGATGACTCAATCCTCAACCGTACATTTAGGACCATGTCCAAGGATGACTCAATCCTCAACCGTACATTTAGGACCACGTCCAAGGATGACTCAATCCTCAACCGTACATTTAGGACCTCGTCCAAGGATGACTCAATCCTCAACCGTACATTTAGGACCACGTCCAAGGATGACTTAATCCTCAACTTTTCCACTAAGGAATTCATTCTCGGAGACATACGTCTATGGCTCTCTTGAGGATGATGCAATCCTATCATGTCCACCAAGGACTTCATTCTCGAAGACATACATCTACGGCTCTCTTGAGGATGATGCAATCCTATCATGTCCACCAAGGACTTCATTCTCGAAGACATACGTCTACGGCTCTCTTGAGGATGATGCAATCCTATCATGTCCACCAAGGAATTCATTCTCGAAGACATACGTCTACAGCTCTCTTTAGAACATGTGTTCAAGGATGATGCAATCCCCTTGTCAGCTTAGACCCTGTCTAAGGACCATCCACCAACCTCTCTGTCGGCATCACCAATATAGGTAACCACATCATTGACCTCACTGTCGATGCGGGAAATCTTATCATAAGTGATCACATCACTCCCCCTTTCGAGGAGGGTCCTTCTTAACTATATTAAGTTTGTCTTGGAAAAATTTACTTGAGGTAGAGGTTTGGTTAGTACATCGGATCGGTAGAGGTTTGGTTAGTGCATTGGTAACTTGTTACGATTTCGAACATTAACCATATCTTGTATATAGAAATGTCAGATCTCTATGTGCTTTGACTTATCATGGAACACTGGATTCTCTGCCATTTTGGTACAACTCTGTTTGTCACATAGGATCATAGTTGGGTCCATCTCTAAGTCAATTCTGAAGCCATACCGCTTCACAATTAGCAGAGCAAGCAGCCATATATTCTGCTTGTGCTAAGAGCCACACTAGATTGTTTCCTGCTCAACCACGAGATCATGGCTGATCCCAGACAATAACATCCTCTTGATGTGCTCTTCCTGTCTGATACACTTCCTACCCAATCAACATCTGTGTAGCCATCTGAAGTCATGATCTCCAAGATAACATAGATCAAAGTCTATTGTATCCTTTAGGTACCGTATCACATGATTTGCAGCTTATCAGGTGAACACATCTAGTTTCCACTAGATACTAACTCAAGGTGTTCACAGCAAAGCATATATCTGACCTAGTATTCGTTAGACACATCAATGACTCAAAATTTTTCTGTACAGAGTTCTATCCACCAACTCTGATGAGTCATCTGCTAACAAATTCAAGAGTGGCCATACCAACACATCAAGTCCTTTTAATATTTCTCAGCATACTTTCCTTGGTTGAGAAAGATTCCTTCTGAGCCTTGCCATACTTCTAGACCTAGGAAGTAATGCATCAATATGAGATCTTTCATTTTTATTGAATGATCTTCTGCATATCTATCTGTGCCATCTCTCGTTAGATGGGTCTACTGATATGAGCCTCAATATCATTCGAACTCTGTGGTGAGTTCCTTCTTGCATCCATGTCATCTGTGTATAGAAACAATATTCAACCTTGTAGCAAAGGTTGAGATCCTCATCACCCATGGTGATCATTAAGCTCATCAATTGATTATCGATCCTGGGAACGCATATAGAATCTGATTCACACTTCTTCTTTAATTACACCATTAAGAGAATGGTATTATCTAACCACTTGGAGCAAACATCTCATCATGATTCTCTTCCTCTTTCTAAGAGAATCTTCTAGCCACAAGCCTTCTATAGTGTGTTTGATTTGTAAATCTTTTGTTGAACATCCATTGCTTGTTCAGTGTTCATCATTCATCATGATCTTTCCTACAAATCAAAATTAAGTACATGATTAGTAATACTTCATAATCATCAAATCATATTGACATGATAACCTATTATGCATACAGATACATAGTTATGCAACTATCTTGACCAATACTTTGGCACAACACTTTTCCATATCCTGTATGCATACAGTGGCTATCTAGATGCCTTCCATCTCTACCAGAACATACTATCGAGAGTGTGCACAGCTCTCAGCATGTCAGCAAAGAGGTTTCATTCTAGACAAGCAACCATGGAATGTTTGTCCAACTTACCAATCATATGCATATTAGTAGTATACTGTTCAATGCTCTATGAATGTTTACACTCAGCATGATATATTATAGGAATACAAATATGCATACAACCTATTACAGACAATATCATTTACTATTTCAAATAACAACTCAAATACTTATCTTTTATGTTTGTGTGGTTGCCTCCCGCTTGATCTTCTATATGTCTTTTGAACTTCTATTCATTCTGTACCACTGTGCATGCTCAAGTGTGCACTAGTGTTATCCTCATGATCTCATACACAAACATACATTCATTAGTATATTCTCAATATTATCAAAACATTCTAATTCTAAATGATCTTGAATACGTATAGTCATGATCATAAGTATTCAGGGTTTCAAGGAAGTCTTCTTTTACTCATGCATATTCTTGTTTGATTATAGTACTCTTCTGTTTAATTAAATCATCAAGATAAGAGACATAATATGCATAAACCCTTGATTACTAGCATGACCAATCATACCAAGTATACTTATATAAGGGATCCTAACACAAGGTAAGATTCTAACTTGACATAGGAAAACATACCTGGATTAGTATACCTGCTTAGTTATGTCTAACATACCTAAACAATATCTTCTTTGTTCTCTTCAATGATTTAGAGATCCTGTGCTAGAACCTGCATAGTTTAAGCATAATATAACAAAGTAATACATACCTTGTAAGTAGAACAAAGATTATGGATGAGTCTTTGTCTTCATGTTGTCATGGTCATGGAACTTGATTTGTCTTTTGTGATGTACCTATATCTTGTTAGCAGATAACATCAACCTCACACAACACCATAATGCATTAGTACAATCATATAGCCCTAATCAATGAATGTCTTTGATCATTCACATGCATTCATACTGTTACTAGGGTGATAAGACAATTCTAACATTAATCAAGATTGTACTAATAAATAATATGAAGACAAACACATTATGAACTTAATCAAGAATCACATTTCAAGACATACCTGAACCTCCTTAAGTCATACCTGTCGAGACTTCTTGTAGTCTTCTTATGTTAGGCCTTACCTCAACTCCCCCTGAGACTTGATCTGGAGCTTGATTAGGGTTTTCTAAAGAAACCCTAAAAATTCAATCTTTGACTTTCACACTTCTGAATGGATGGAAGGATGTGTCTTGCTGAGCTGATCAAACTAACATACTTCAATTTTGAAATCTCCAAAATTTGACCCCTCAAAATTGCCTTCGAAACTTCTGGATCTTCTGGATAGGAACCTAAACTAGGGTTTGATGAAGCCCACCCTTCTGTCCAATCAAAAGGTTCCATCCAAGGCTCTAAACTCTTATTTTTCTGAGGAGCTTCCATCCGTGGTTACAGACTTCAAAAATTCCAACTTTTGCTGAAGCCCTAATTTTCCATCTTTCCGATCAAAATCCCGAACTGGGGTTTGATCAAGCCTGGTCTTTTACCCAACCAAAAAATTCGATCTTGGTCTCTAAATTTCGATTTTCCAGAGTAGCATTCAGCCGTGGATTCCGCTTCCAACAATTCTAACTTTCTACGAAACCCTAAATTCTGGAAGCCATGAATGAAGGTGCTCCAAAAATAATTCTATTTTGACAGAAATATGTACCTGATTGTTTCTACTGTAACTCCAAAATTTTTGCTCCACAGGGTCTGAAATTTTTTTCTGTCGTATCCTGATCTGTCATCTTTCCATCCCGACAGGTCTGACCTCAATTGGATTTTCTGAGAGAGAGTTATGCCAAATGTCGCAACGTGACCGGTTTTGGGATAATACAGGAGAGCGAACTTGTACGGAGTGCCACGTGTCACTGTTTGAACTTCAGCCTCTGAAAAATTTTCTTGAGATAGATAGCCCTGTTTTATTTCCATCCCGATAGGTCTGACCTCAATTGGACTCTCTGAGAGAGAGTTATGCCAAATTTCGCAACGTGACCTGTTTTGGGATAATACAGGAGAGCGAAATTGTACGACGTGCCACGTGTCACTGGTTCACCTTCGGCCTCTAAAAACATTTCTTGAGATAGTAAAGTCTGTGTACTACCTGTCACATTTTACGAAATTTCATTTGGAGCTTCATAGCCCAAGTTATGACCTTTTTTCCAAGGTCACCTGATTTTGACTGAGATCTGGAAGAGGCAGAAACCCTAACTTGTACTGATCATAACTTACAAAGTACAACGAATCCGAGGGTGCCCTTTGGACACAAGATACCTGGAGATGTTATGTACGACCTGTAAAGGTTTCAAATCCTGAACCTTTGCCAAAATGGATTTATGGCGAAAGTTCCACTATGACTGGTTTTTGCTATATAAAACCCTAACCTTCAAATTGTCATAAGTAAAGCAAGTGTGGTAAGTGCCATACATTCCCTTCCTTCATGTTCGCTCTGATACCATGTTAAGATTTAATATGCTAAGACAGAAAATAGCAGCATTACATTCCATTTCACAATAATAGCATATACAGGATCACTGAAGAAACAACAAGCATAGCATAAACACAAGAGACATAGATTTATCCTGGGAAACCCTCATGGGGTAGAAAACCCAGCAAATCTTCCTCACTATAGATGAACAACAATATACAAATATGCAAACCAAAGACATGATCTCCTCCTCCACCATAGCAGACCTCTCCTCCACAAGTGCGCCTCTCTCAAGTGAGTGAGTGTGTGTATAATGAGGAGTTCACCTCCTCTATTTATACTAACTCCCGACTGATCTTTTACACAGGGCATGTAGGCTCGTATTTAACCATTGGGTTAAATACCCCACTACAAATGACTGGGCCGACCCCTCTAGGGTGGTCTAATAACCCTTTGACCCACATAACACATACAGGGCCGACCCCCACTAGGGAAGTCTAATAACCCGAGTTACCACATTCCGACGGAGGAATAAACATCTCCGGATATACAATAAGATCTTCACGGAGGAATGAAACATATCCGGAATAATAAAGTACAATTATAATATTCTTTGAAGTTACAATATCTCAACAACTGGAATAAATACAAAGCACAAAAAAATAACACAAGAGTTTAACCTGGGAAACCCAAACGGGAGAAAACGCAACAACCTTCGTATAGAGATGATAATTTCGAGAACAAAGTACAATGATGACAGATAAAAGATGGAAATTCATTCCAAAGATAGAAACCCCAAAATAGTCTTCTCCTTCTGCAGGTGCAAACTTCTCTCTCCAAGTGATGCGAACTTGTGTGAAGTGGATGAGTGAATAATGAAGTGCACTTTACCTCTATTTATACAAGTGACAAATTGGAAATTTCCCTAACTGGTCCGACTTCTCTTGGGGAGCAATAAATAATTTAATTTTAATTTTTCTTTTGCTTGCTTTTCATCCCAAGGTTTACATTGATTCTTTCAAGGGTTTTACATAATTAATTACATCAAGTTCATCTCCCTTAGGAGGTACAATCAAGTACAATAAAAATACAATAATAGTATCTTCTGAAGTTATAAAAAATCAAACACTCCTTCTCAACAAGGAAGGTATTCTTCGGTCTTCATCAGCATCACAATCATCTGGGTTTCATCTATACATCTATACTGTCTCCATAATATCTATACATACTGAAGGTTGTCAACACAGACTCAGTCCTTTGAGAAGTGTCATCATGCATCAAATCCACCAGTCCTTTAGTGAGTCCAGGAGAGTCTCTCCATCCTACTTGGATGTCTGAGAGATAGGATTTTACCATCTGCTATACCATCTTCTACCTGTCCGTCTCATATGCCGATGGGATCCTCCCATTCGTGGCTGAGATCTTGGACGAGAATATGTGCACGACCATCTACTACCTGTTCGTCTCATTTGTCGATGGGGTACTCCCATACCTAGCTGAGAACCTGAACGAGTAGAGGTACTTGTGCAATCATCACATGGCCATATACTACATGTCCGTCTCATATGCCGATGGGATTTATCCCATACCTGTCTGAGAACCTAGACAAGCAGAGGCACGTGTGTGAACCCAACCATCTACTGCCTATCCGAATCATCTGTCGATGGGATTTCTCCCATACCTGGCTGAGCACCTGGGTGAACCCGACCATCTACTACCTGTCCAACTCATCTGCCGATGGGATTTCTCCCATACCTGGCTGAGCACCTAGACGAGTAGAGGCACTTGGGTCAATGCAGGGTAAATATCTCTATATCATCTCTCCCTCTCAAGGAGGGATACATTCTCTTCTACTCCAATTCTTTCATGAAATTATTTGAACTTCATTCTGGAAAGAGGCTTGGTGAGAACATCTGCAGTCTGTTCATATGTCGGAATATACTGTAACTCAACCGCACCATATCATGAATGAAGTGATATCGAATCTCTATATACTTCGACCTATTGATAAATATAGGATTCACTGACATATGTACACAGATTTGGTTATCACAGTGAATCATGGTTAGCTCTAGAATATGGTCAAACAATCCTGCAAGGATTTTACGAAGCCATACTGCTTCTCGGGTTGCTGTACTAGCAGCTATATACTAGGCCTCTGCAATACTAAGTGCTATTGGGTTCTGCTTCTTGCTGTACCAGGAAATCACTGCATAACCCAAATTGAAACAACATCCGGAAGTACTCTTCCTATCTGCAACACATCCGGCCCAATCTGAGTTTGTAAACCCTTTGCAATCTCTAGTCACATTCTGAAGCATATCTTAGGCCATATCCCACGGTGCCACGCAAGTATCTGAGAACATGCTTTGTAGCAATCCAGTGAATCTGCCTCGGGTCGCACATGAACTATCTGAGAGCATTCACAACAAAACATATATCTAGTCTGGTGTTCATTAGATACATCAAGGACCCAATCAGCAGGCGATACATAATAGGATTAATCAAATCAGAATCTGAAGTAAAATCTGTCAACTTCTTCAAATGTGCATCCATCGGAGTGGCCATGGACTTGCCGTCCAAAATTCCGAATCTCTTCAGAATATTTATGGTGTATTTTCCTTTACCTAGGAAAATATCCTTCTGCCTCTACCATACTAATAATCCCAAGAAGTAATGCATAAATCCAAGATTCTTCATTTTGAACTCAGAGGCGAGTTTCTTCTTACACTATACGATAAGTTTCTCATTTCCAGTGAGAAATAGGTCATCAACATATAGTACCAAAACCAGTGGCTCATCATACAAAAACTTGTGGTAAAGGTTGGGGTTTGCATCACTCTTGGTAAATCCCAAGCTCACTAGGAATCTGTCTATCCATCCATACTAGGAATGGGGTGCTTGCTTGAGCCCATACATTGCCTTTTTCAATCTGCATACGTGAGACTCCTTTGCATGGACAATAAACCCTTATGGTTGCTCAATGTATACTTCTTCCTCAATAACACCATTGAGAAAGGCTGTCTTGACATCCATATGATGCGAATTCCATCCCATAGCTGAATCAATAGCAATGATCGATCTGATGGAAGTATATCGAGCCACAAGAGCAAATGTCTCATCATAATCGACTCCATCTTTCTGAGAGAACCTTCTGGCCACAAATCTAGCCTTGTATTTTTCAACACTCCCATCTGCTCCATTCTTGATTTTGTATATCCACTTGTAAGTCACTACTAAATTCTCCTCAGATCTCGGCACAACCTCCCACACATCGTTCTTCATGATGGATTGGTATTCTTCCATCATGGCATCCTCCCAAACTTGGTGTCTGGATGCTTCTTCATAAGTGGTTGGTTCTGATTCAATGATGTTACTCATCAATGATACATAACTGGAGAACCTCTGAGGTATTTTGCTTTCTCTAAAAGCACCATGTGGACTTCATGCCCCTCTGCATCCTGCAAAGTCTGTTGTTCCCATATAGGCCTTTTCCGGCCTACTACAATATTTATGGGAAAATCAACTGGATCAATGGGATCGATGGGCTCATCCTTTTCTGCTAACTTCCTCTGAAATGGGGAGGGAGATGATCTCATTTCCTTTCGTTCTAGCATTTCTTCATCATCGATCTCCATGTCTGATCCTATGCCTTTCCTGACACCCATCTCTTCTTCAAAGGTCACATCCCTACTGAATTCAATCTGTCTGGATCCTGGATGTAGATTCTATAAGCCTTTGAAGGCTCACTCTATCCCACGAAAGTTCCCTTCTTTCCTGAAGGTTCTAACTTCATCCTTTCTCCTTGGGAACATGTATGTATACTGGACAACCAAAGATTCAGAGGTGTCCCACTTCTGGTTTCATTCCTGTGAAAGCTTCTTCCGGAGTCATGTTCTTCACTATCTTATGTGGGAATCTATTTTGTACATATACAACTATTCTGGATGCTTCTTCCCATAAGAACATAGGTAGACTATGGTCATGTATCATGGCTTTAGCTTCCTCCACAATGGTTCTATTCTTCCTTTCAACAACCCCATTTTGTTGAGGGTTGTAAGGAACTGTGAGCTCCCTCTTAATTCCTGCTTCCTTGCAGAAATCATTGAATTCTGTAGAGGTGTATTCTCCACCATTATCTAATCTCAGGACCTTGATCCTCTTTCCTAACAAATTCTCGACTTGTGCTTTGAGTTCTTTGAATTTGCTTATTACTTTCTCGGATTCCTCTGACTTGAGAAAGTATATCCAAGTCTTTCGTGAGCAGTCATCAATGAATGTCATGTAGTAATGATATCTGCCCCATGAAGCAACTGTCATGGGTCCGCACAAGTCAGAGTGTACTAAATACAAAATTTATTTAGATCTACTCTCAATATTTGGAAAAGATCTCTTGGCATTCTTTCCAAGTGAAAATCCTCTACATGTTCCATCATGGTCTACCTGAAGCACTGGTAAACCCGCCATTATATTCTTCAGTACTGGGAGAGATCGATAATTTAGATGAGCTAGTCTTATGTGCCATAGTTTTCCCATACTTGTAGAATCATGGACTAGGGCTTGGATTGGTGGAATGTTTAGACGATACAATATCTCCTCTCTTACACCAATAACCTTGGTTTTATTCATGCTTGATTTCTTGTGCCAAGCAAGTACTTTCCCTTCTGAGAAAGCTACTTTATATCCCTTATCCTCCAAGGCTGAGATGGAGACAAGGTTTCTTTTCATACCAGGTACATAGAGCACATCACTCAATCGTAGTGTATCACTTGATTCTAGATGAAGGGAGGTGGTCCCAGATCCCTTCACAATGTAGTTAGTATCATCTCCAAGTACAACACGAAGATGAGAATCTTTCTCAACTAATTCTGAAATATTTTCTTTATAATCGATCATGTGTCTATGAGCCAAGTATCACAAGTGGTGGGAACAATACCTGATAAAGATAATATGAAGAGGAATTCTATACTATCTTCATTTCTTTGCTTCTTGTGATGATGATATTCTTCTGCATCATCAGTTGAGGCATCATGCTTCCTTTTGTTTGATTTTCAATAATTACTGGCGTAATGACCATATTTCTTGCACTAGTAGCCTTGTATCTGAGATAAGTCCTTCTTCTTCTTCTGGTTTGGGGGCGGACTTGATCTCGTACCTTGGTGCTTGTGTTTGTTAAACTTCCTTCCCCTTCCCTTTCCTTTCTTGGAATGGGATATGAATGCTTGATTCTCCTCAGGTTGAATGCCATGAAGTCTTTGCCGTGCTGCTATTCTTGTTTCTTCCTAATTGCAATCTTCCCATAGCTTATCAAATTTGGGTAGTTTGGATCTACCTCTTATACTTTGGATGAAGGATTCCCATGATGGCGGGAGACCATTTAGTGTAGTGATGAAAAGCTCCTTTTCATTAATGGGATCTCCACTGGTACTAAGCTTATCCCTTAGTTATGTGATCCTCATGAAATATGAGGCAATGTATTTTGACTTGGACATCTTCATATTTAATAGTTGGTTCTCAATGTGAGTGTCACATTGATACTACTATATTCAAATAGATTCTTTAATTGTATTAAACATATTTCTATCAGTCTTCTTACCTAAGATTTGAGGAACCAAGTGGTCTTTAACTGAATCCACCAAAATCCTTCTTGCTTTGGAATCATTCTTCCTCCAGGGAGATTTGTCTTCTTCAGCTTCTGGTTCTGGGACCTTCTCATTCAAAAACTGCAAGAGATCATTTTATTCTAGTGGAAGAAGAACCTTGAATTCCAAGAGATGAAGTTGGAGGCCCCTTCTAGACGATCTTCAACCTTGATTCCAATCATCTTGTCTGCAGATCTGGAACAGAAACGCTAGTAGGAGCTAGGTTAAAAATGAAATTGGAATTTTGGAAAATTGACTCCAAAGGTAGATGCACCCTATGAAGGCAAGTTGAGTGGAGGTAGGGCTGAGCCAAACCTATGGAGTATTTAGATCAAAAACTGAAACCCTAATTTTTGTTGTAGCTACAGAATTAGGTCAAAAATTGAAAGTTCTTAGAATTTCGTTCTTCCTTCACCAAAAGATGTGCCCTCCTTAGAGAGAAATTCCCAAGGCTCTTTTTTTGCCAAAACTTTGAGTGAAGGCATTGAAAGATGAAACCCTAGTTCCAGCAGGGTTCCGCCAATGTTCCAGCAGGGTTCCGCCAATGTTCCAGCAGGGTTCCGCCAATGTTCCAGCAATGGATTCTTCTAATACTGCTATGATACCATGTGATTTTTTCATACATTCATAGCATGGTAATTCAAATGCATAAATATGATCACTAGAAGAAAGACAAAGCACAAAACAATAACACAAGAGTTTAACCTAGGAAACCCAAATGAGAGAAAATCCAGCAACCTTCGTATAGAGATGATAATTCCTAGAACAGAGTACAATGATGAGAGAGAAAAGATGGAAATGCTTTGCAAAGATAGAAACCCCAAAATAGTCTTCTCCTTCTGCAGGTGTGAACTTCTCTCTCCAAGTGATGCAAACTTGTGTGAAGTGGATGAGTGAATAATGAGGTGCACTTTACCTCTATTTATACAAGTGACAAACTGGAAATTTCCCTAACTGGGCCGACTTCTCTTGGGGAGCAATAAATAATTTAATTTTAATTTTTCTTTTGCTTGCTTTTCATCCCAAGGTTTACATTGATTCTTTCAAGGGTTTTACATAATTAATTACATCAAGTTCATCTCCCTTACGAGGTACAATCAAGTACAATAAAAATACAATAATAATATCTTCCGAAGTTTCCCAAAATCCAACAAATACTTTATTCTTTAAAAGAAAACACATAAAAATGTGAATTTTAGTAGGGCATTTGAAATGGAAAACTTTTCTCAACCACGATCTCTAAAATTCCTCATCACCTTATGTGGCGAGTGTTTATTAACCCTTCCTAGGTGTATAAACCTTGGAAGGGTTCAAAGTCCATACCAAAGAATCATTCACATCTTTAATTCTAACATAGCTTGATATTAGCTTTGCTACATAATCATCCCACATGGGTTCAATTTGCTGCCTTAATCCTAAATCCCTTGCAGAAAGTCACTCTTGATGCTAGATTGTAAGCATATTCAAGTCCGGAATTTGATGTAAGGTGTATACTACTCTACTCTTTAAATGTTGTATAATGTGCATTGGAAGTCTATAATATCCACCACTATCTATCCACGGATGCACCCTAACTTGGACCTTTGTTTATTTTCCCACGCACCAAGCAAGCCAATTCCTATCAAAGAGAATACAAGTAAAATAATGTTACAAATGAAAAAAATGTTATAAGGGTTATTGACAATGATTTAAAATCCAATCCTCAACAATACCAAGATATATATTTTTTACTTAACTACAACACACTGAAATCCTTTCACTTCAACAAACCTCCAAGTACTTTTAGCTACTAAGGCTTGAGAAAAGTGAAAAATGTTTTTCAATCCCTAGCATCCCATTGCCTCTTAACTAGATGAACAAAAAATAAAAATTGCAAAAAATAGTTTTAAGAATATGGAAAATACGATGAGCTTCAACAATATTGATTTTTCACAAATTCGCAATTCAAATATTTGAGAAGTTATACAAGTTGAAAATCCTTTGTGAGACAAAATAAAATATTGTTTATCAAAAAGTATATATATATATATATATATTAAATTATAATAAATATTTCATTATTCCTTTCAAAAAGGTGTATAGGTGGAAATCTAGATAGTAAAATTATTGTGTTCAAATTGTTCTTTATAGCAATTATTGTAAACATATAGCATTTTCTAAGTAGATCGAATTAGAGATTCCAAAAGAACGTGAATAAAACTTATTCTACACAATGATGTTATCAAATAGCATGGTAAGTTTGTTTGGAGCTTAGATGAGACAACAAAGTATTTCTCATAGATAGGGTTTACCCTAGCAGTTGTTGCTACTCTTTGTGGCTTTGTTGGAGGACCTACACAAGACCGTGTGATGGGGTTGCTTCACATCACAACCTATTCACTAGCATATCTACAACTTATTCCAACAAATATGTGCCAAATCTCATTAGGGGTCAAACTCAAGCGAATTTCTTCTTGTTGTGGCAAAGCCATGGCAATGACAAATAATATACTTGTAGAAATCAAGGCCTTTAAATAGTTGATTATAGATATAAAGCCAACAAATAGAGCTCACCCAATGCCCAATAAATTTGTTAAAAGGATGGACGTCTTCTCTCTTTTAGACCGATCGATTCCATCTCCAAGGAAAAAAATCCTTTACGAATGTGCCCTAGTGGGAAATTTCATAGGTTGTGGTCCAATGTAAGATCCATAGAATCATGGGTCATAAAATAACGAACTCCCAAGTTACATAAACAAGTATTTTTGTTTTCTTTAAGGAAAGTTATTTGCATTTTTTATTCCACAAGGAAGCTTGAGACTTTACCTTTTGCACAAGACCCTATAATGAGATCCATGGATTTGTTTCTAACTGTAATGTACCCAAACCATAATTCGGGCATACTAACTCAAAAACTATGATGTACTACTACTATAGCTCTGCTAAATCTGCATCAATCTTATGGTCCACTACTAGGATTCCAAAATGGCACACTAGCTCCAAAGGTTCTTCAATAAGAATTAGGAGTCTTTTGGATTGACTCTGGAAGGCTTGGGATGGCTTGGAGATTCTTGGAGTGAATCCAGGCTCTTTTTTTGCAGAGTATGCAGATTGAAAAATAACAATTGCATAGTTGGATGGGTTCAGGAGAGGTTTGGAGGGACTTGGAGTCGAATTCGGAGTTCGAGACAACACAATGTAATGATTTTGAAAAAGATGGAAGGGGTATCTAGGAAGGTAAATTATCTGCAAAAACACTTGGGATGGATTGTACAGAGTCTTAGGTTTATGAATAAACTCACGGCATGTAAATTGGATCTCCTGAGAGGAACATATGGTCAAAACAATGGAAGTTAGTCTAATTTGGCTAGTGAAAGAGCAAGGGTGAGAAAGATGGCAATGGGAAGGGTAGGGTTTTGTGAAGGTAGGACATAAGTTCTATAGTACATGGATGTAGGTGGTCTGAAAAATGATTTAGAGATGCAAGGTACAATAATTTTTCATGTGTGGAATTAGTGAGCAATAGATTTTCTAGCACATTGACCATTGGCACATTCGGGAGTGCATCATGCCTTGGAAGCCTCCATTGGTTAGAACAATGGATGAAATGTGTCAAAACTAGGACTTATGTGGAACATAGTTTGTTCTTGGTGTTTAATGGGGTGCCACTAACAATCATAGGAGTGAATGGAAGCAGGTTTGGGAAGCAAGATTGAAGAATTGGCAATTTTGGCTTAGTGAGGAAGCTAGTTTTCAAGGGCTTCCAAATGGAGTATGACCTTTACTAATTTATTCAAGGAAGGTATGAGAAGGACCAAAAACATGTTGGCTAACAATATTTAACTTCATATTGAAAAATAGATGAGAATTGGTCAGTCAATTTGGTTATTTCCATATATATGTCAAAATATATGCACATTGGAGACAATAGGCAAAAGAGAGACACAGTGTAGGAACAAATGGAGATTTTTATTGATAGTATAAGAAGTATGGACCATGTAAATAAGAATGGATTCCAAGAGAAGCAATTATAACAACATAGAGAACACACATAGGATAAGAAAGACTAATGCTCAATAAGCTCGATCCCCTGCAGAAACACTGATCCACTATCGAAGCCCCAAATACACCTGCATGAAATAAAAGAGAAAATGTGTGACACTACACAGGAACTCAAGAATATGGAGGTAGCATGAGTATGGAAGCTCAGTATCACAAGAAGCAGCTGATATGACCACTAGAGAGATGTAGAAGACCTGCAGAAACTGTGATCATGTAGCACAATCAAACCCAGCATTAGTATTGGATCAATACAACACCATGAGAAGAGAAGGATGCTCAACTCCACTTCACCAATTCCTTGTTTACTTAGATGTATAAGGGGTCCATCACCCAACTGTAGGAAGAACTAGGCTCTCCTATTACACAAAGGAAATCAAAATCAATATCAAATCAAGCATGCCCTTGCTAGTGTGCCTTGCTACTCCTTTTAAGCTTGAGATATCTCCAATACCATGGAACAATACTATGGATGATTGAAAACCATGTTCCATAACCACCTTTAAATAATACCATGGAACACCCAAAACCATGCACTGGGTAGTTAGTGGTCCATAATTGCTCAAATTTATTCCTTAATGTGCATTTAACAGGTGGAATCTTCTTGGTTTTTCCACATTTCACCTTCCTTATCATCATTTTCTCCCAAATGCACCTTATCTCCAAAGTTTGTCCACATCTCTAACTAACGTTATCCTCTCGTGCACCTTTTGACCCAATTTAGTTATTAATTTCCCAATTAACTTCATAATGACCATTTTGACTTATTAAGTGGATAAATACCTCCTCATTAATTCCCATAATATTATTTTTCCTCCATAATCCGAATTTAGGGATCCTTGTGGCCAATTTATCCATTAATAATTATTCTTGAGCCTTAGGATAATTTTTTCTTAGGAAAATTTAATTATTTTAGCGACCATGTTAATTTTTATGAATTTTTCCTAGGTGACCTTGGCCAATTTTCCATAGGCCAAAATTGGAGACATGACAGTCCTCCCCTCCTAAGATTACTTGTCCTCAAGCAATTTGGAGGGAAGTAAATTGTCCCAATCAATCTCATGAATACATGCCTCAATAATGTAGCCACATTGAATCTCATCATGAGTCTCTGTCAAACAGCTGCATGGAAGTGAACATGTGCATGCAACCAATGCATGCTCCTGCAAACCAACTGATAGAAGAAATCATCATCAATCCTCCAAGGAAACAACCATTCACATGAAATACTATGAACACAACTGGAATGTGCACCAACTGTGCCTGGAAATCCCCAACTACACCTTGAGATAAATCATGGATTCTCCTAAAGAATAGCTCCATCTTCTACCACCATCCAACGTTGTACTTAGTGTGTAAACTAAGCACAAATGATACCAAGATCCCAAATGATCCGTAAAAACACAAAATGAAAGATACATCCTCCAATGCACCGTGCAAGAAAACCACAAGTACACCCAAAGAAGTGTTCCCCATGTAGGAAATTGAAACATGATACAACGTAGATGAACTCATGTGAATGAAGGTTGACTTGATCCATCAAGCCAACATGCAAATATATGCTCCAAAGACAAGCAATGACAGGGTCCCATTGTTTACATTGCATTCCAATCAGTGAGAAGGCCATCCAACAAAAATCCTCAGGAAAAAGTATGCCTGGATCCCACTGCCTCCACTAAAAGTATCCATGTGGTAGTGTCAAAGGTGGAAACTTGACATCCCAAGGAATGTCCGGGATCCCACTGTCTAGAATGTATCCTCCCAAACATCATCAAAGATATGTAGAGACTAGCACCATGGAGGGTACTAGGAAGGATAGAAAGAATATCATGAAGAATGACTAGATTATGAAAACTAAATGGAAGTATGTCATCCTCCAAGCTAGGCCGAAACATAGAGAGATTATACATCATGAAATATGCATCCTCAAGGTAGGTCAAAATCAAAAGGAGGCCATCCATCATGAAATACAACTCCAAAGGGTGAGGTCGAACCTCATCAAGTCTCTCCAAACTCACATGAAGGTTCTTATGTGCTCAATGCACACAAGAATCAAAGATGAAATCAATAAAGCCCAAGTGACAAGGGTGAAAATCCCGTGTCCAACCATAAGAAAGGTAGGAATCATCCAACAAATAAGGATGCCCATGATGTTCATAGGAAAATGATACATCAAATAAATCTCCAAGAATGCAAGCAAGAAATACAAACACGTGTCTCCTCATCCAACAAGGGAATGGAAGGACACTCCAATCAACTGATCCAAGTAGAAAGCAAAGTGCTTCTCCATGTGAAATCATCCAGTGGCTCAAGTCTCTTCCACTGATCCAAGGGTGCAAACCTCAATCATATGATCCACTCAATGAAGATAGGTGGAAATCCAATGCACCTCTATACATGGAGGCATGAAATATATGCATAGGATGCCTCAACTACTACTGGGAAGGGGATGGTGCAATCAAATAAACTAGAGTGAATGTAGGAGCCTCTTGCTCCTCTTCTGGCATCAACAAGAAGAAAGCTTTCACCCAATGCTCACCCTCAAATGTGTAGGATGAGGAAGGACGAACCAACTCTATGAAACAAGTATCCACCAAAGATGTGGATGCATCAAATCCATCAAGGGTTGGTCCAACACCAAGGAGATCTTCTAACTCTTCAATGGAGAAAATACTCACTCCATGAAAGAGATTAGTTTCTCTCTGGCAAGTGACATGTGCTTGGAACTCATCATCCGCATCTCAAAACTCCTCAAGCACATGCATGTCATCATGCACCTCATGAACCACCATCTCATGAGGTTCCTCCATAGAACTCTGAATGTCATCAACCAAAAGAGAATGGCTGACTAGAATGCAGGAGGGGATATGTGATCTCTACAAATCTTGGTGAAGTTTCTCTATCTTCTTCTGAGACTCTAAGAGGGCACTTTGAGTGCATCCCAAAGAATCTTGGGTGGCCATCAACTCATCCTTGAGTTTGTATATATCCTCTTCCTCCATTAAGGAGTCTCCATACAACACCTCTACAAACTCAAACAAATAATCTCTATTAGAAAGAATTTGAAGAAAGTTGCTTTTAATGATGGATAATGATTTATGAGCCTTTGCCATGGCTTCAAGAGAAGTTTGATATTCCAATGAAGCAAGTCTCCAACAATGATGTGACATAGAAGCATGTGTGTAATGGAGAAGATGTAAGGCCTCTTTGATCTTCCTTTTTCTCATCTTGAATGGCCTTACTAGACAAGAAGGTTAGGAACGAACCTCCTCATCATCAAACAATGGATCAACCTCATGAATCTCATGTGGTGATGGTGAGATTGATCCTGGGACCTCTTCTTCTACTGGAATATCTTCATCTTCTTCAAGCACATGGGAACTTGCGCTTGTAGTAGTCTTCTCAATAGAAATATCTATGTCACCAACATAGATGGATTGATGTCCATTAGTAGATGTCTCCATGCAATCTTGTTACCCATCAGTAGGAACCGTGCCAATACTTAGGCACTCATCAGTAGGAACCTCACCATGATACCCATCAGTAGCTATCTCATCACAACATCCATCAGTAGATGCTCTTCCAAATATTGAGCACTCATCAGTAAGTACCTCATCATGACTTGGACACCCATCAGTAGGTATCCCATCATAGCATCCATCAGTAGATACCCCACGATCCAGATTCACAATAGGAGTTGCCTCTGGATGATCATCAACAAGAACACAAGTGGTGGATTCTTCTTCTTCATTTTTACAATCCTCATTAGTAAGGATTGGATCTCCAACTTTGTCAAAGTCACCTTGGAGTGACTTGTGCTCCTCCTTATGGAACTCTTCTGTTGCTTGACCACTTGAAGAACTAAGTGGCTCATGGTCCTCTTAAATGATAGAGAATGGCTTTAGGGGCTCATCCTCATCCTCCTTATGTTTGCTAGCACCAAAATACCTTTGGATCTCTTATGGAAATAACATAGGATTCACCTCTTTGCACACCTCATCAACCACACGTGCAACCTTATCTTTTTTGGCTCTATTGTAGGGGTCTTTGAATAGCTCTACAATATGAAGTTCACAATACTCTTTGGAGGATAGGAGATTCCAAAGCTCTTCACTCAATCTCCAGTACTCAGAGAGACACTGAGAGGACTCTTTTGGCCTTACTTGCTCCATGTTAGACCTTGAAGAGTAAGGCCTAATGTCTTCTCCATACATATGGCTATAAGAGTAACCATCATTTCTTCTTCCAAATGTGATATAATGGGAGATACTTGTAGAAGGTACCTCTTGAACATTTTCTTCCTCATACTATTTGCAATACTCTTCATACTGCTCATCATAGACATCATCATACTGGTCATCATCCTCATACAAATCGTAGGAATCATCATCAGAGTAGGACATGGTTGTAATTTTCTTCTTCAATGGATGATCCAATGCACGGGTGCAAGGACCATGCTCTAATACCACTGTAATGTACCCAAACTGGAATTCGAGCACACTAACTCAAAAAATATGATGTGTTGTTGATGTACTGCTGCTACAACTTCGATAAATCTGTAGCAAGCTTATGGTCCACTACTAGGATGCCAAAATGACACACTAGCTCCAAAGGTTCTTCAATAAGCACTGGGAGGCTTGTGGATTGACTCTGGAAGGCTTGGGATTTATTGGATATGCTTGGAGTGGCTCCAGAATCTTTTTTTTGTAGAGTATGCATACTGCATAATAACAATTGTAGAGTTGGAGGGGTTCGAGAGAGGTTTGGAGGGACTTGGAGTGGATTTGGGAGTTCGGGACAACACATGGTAACGATTTTGAAACAGATGGAAGGGGTATCTAGGAAGGTCAATTCTCTGCAAAAAAACTTAAGATGGATTATACAGAGTCCCATGTTTCTTCAACAACTCAGAGAATGTGAATTGGATCTCCTCAGAGGAAGATATGGTCAAAATAGTGGAAGCTAGTCGAATTTGGATAATGAAAGAGAAAGGGTGAGAAAGATGACAATGAAGGGTAGGGTTTTATGAAGGTAGAACATAAGTTCCTTAGTACATGGCTATAGGTATTCTACAAAAATATGCAGAGATACAAGGTACAATACATTTTCAAGTGTGGCATTAATGAGTGGTAGATTGTCTAACGCATTGACCATTGGCACATTCGGGAGTCCATTGGTTAGACCAATGGATGAAAGGTGTCAACCCCAGGACTTATGTGGAACCTCCTCTTCTCCTGGTGTTCAATGGGGTGCCACTAACAATCATAGGAATGAATGGAAGCAAGTTTGAGAAGCAAGATTGAAGAATTGACAATTTTGGCTTAGTGAGAAGGATAATTTCCTAGGGCTTCCAAATGGAGTACGACCTTTACTAATTTATTCAAGGAGGGTATGAGCAGAACCAAAAATGTGTTGGCTAACCATATATAACTTCATATTGAAAAATATATGAAAATTGGTCAATCAATTGGGTTAATTCCATAGATATGTCAAAATATATGCACATTGGAGACAATAGGAAAAAGAGACAGTGTAGGAACAACTGGAGCTTTTTATTGATAGTATCTGTATTATGGACCATGTACATCAGAATGGATTCTAAGAGAAGCAATGATAGAAACATATAGAATACAGAGAGGAGAAGAAAGACTAATGCTCAATATGTTCAATCCCCTGCAGAAATATTGATCCACTGAAGAAGCCCCAAATACACCAGCATGAAATAAAAGAGAAAATGCGTGACACTGGAACAAGAACTCAAGCATATGGAGGTAGCATGAGTATGGAATCTCAGTATCACAATAAGCAGCTGATACGACTACCAGAGAGATGTAGAAGACCTGCAGAAACAGTGATCATGTAGCACAATCAAACCCAACATCAGTACAGGATGAATACAATACCATGAGAAGAGAAGGATGCTCAAGTCCACTTCATCCCTTGGTTACTTAGATGCAGAAGGGGGCCATCACCCAATTGTAGGAAGCACTAAGCTCTCCTATTGAACAAAGGCAATCATAATCAATATCAAATCAAGCATTCCCTTGCTAGTGCTCCTTGCTGCTCCTTTTAAGCTTGAGAGATCTCCAATACCATAGAACAATACTACGGACAAGTGTAAACCATGTTCCATAACCACCTTTAGCCAATACCATGGAAAAATAGCAAATATCTGTCTAGATTGAACCCACAAATCCGCACTAGCAAAGCTAAGTTTCTAACTTAATTTAATTAAGCTTAAGTAATTAAAATTTTAACTATAATTTAAATAGGAATTAACTTGAAGAAATTAAATTAAATTAAATTGAACAACTTAATAATATTATAAATTTAACAGTATTAAAACCTTTCCCTAATTAAATTTAATTATTTGAAATTAATCTAACTATTATGGTAAATTTAACTAAATTATCAAACCCTAAAACCCTAATTAATTAAATCATCAAATTAATTAAATTAATTATTTAATAATTTCATTCTAACCAACTAAACAACTTAATATGTTATAGCCCACTATTAACCAACCCTAAAACCCTAATTAAAATTTTTGAAATTAATTAAATCATCAAATTAATTATTTAATAATTTCATTCTAACAAACTAAAGAACTTAATATGTTATAGACAACTATTAACAAATTACTTCATCACTATTAAAATTAATTTATTAACAAATACCAATTGAAATTAAACTAATAATAACATTAAAATTAATTACGAATAATAATACATTTTCAAAACTAAATAAGAAAAATTAAATATGAAACAAGACTAATATTAATTCATTATTTAATCATAATTAAAAAAATTAAATAAGTAATTGAAATTAAAAACTTAAACCTGCATGTAAATTAATATAGAAAACATAACTAATAATAATTTATTGTGTTAAATAATATTAATAGGATTAATTTGAAAATAAAAACAAAAACCTTAAACTTTAATGTTAAATAATATAAAATAAAATAAAAAACACATCTTTAAGAATTTATTGTAACAAATCCTAAAAACATAAAAACTTACCATTAATTAACATGAGAATTGAACTAAATTATTTTCCCAAAACCCTAGAAGTCGGCTCCATAAACCACCCCCTTCTTCGACTATTCTGTATTTAAGGAATTGATGAGGGAGAAGTTTTTCTTGGCATTGCAAATGTCCTGATGATGAGCCAAGAATGGCTCGAAACGTTGACTATAACTCACCCACCGCAGAGTCTCCACAAGATGCCATGAATTTTCACTGCGGATTCTCAGCTAATTATAATTATTAATTTTGTTTATTTTATACTTGAAATTAATGATAACATCATGAATTGGAAAATGACAAATTAAAATTCCATGTATGTGGTTAATCACATTCCTTGTTGCTTCTAAATTTGTCAAGAGGTGATTGCCACATGCCGACAAAACGATGATAGGTGATTGCCACACCAACAAAGTGATGATAATAAAACTTTAAAAGTTAAATGAATATGTTCTAAAAGTTTGAAAACAATAATTGTTTTTCAACATTTTCCTTAGAATGATTTATGATATTTTTTTTCTAAAATTTTGAAGGGCTAACAATAATTATTACCTTGCAATTCAGACAACATTTTTCCAACAATTCTCATAGCATTCTCGACAAGGTAATATTTGGAATGGTTCAACTTGAAAAAAACACCATTTTAAAATAGTGTGTCAAATGCAGGAATAAAGGAAAGGTGTAGGTGAGCATGCTCCTGCCCATGAAATCAATAAATATATTATCAACAAGACCAATGTATTATCACATGATGTTCATGCAATGTTGACATTCCTTTCTCATACCATTGCATCATTCCTCTTTAAACTCACAATAAATAGCTTTTTCCATAAGTGCATAGTAAAGAGGTAAAGGCTCACAACATAATATGATGCCCAATAAGAAGAAGAAGATTATTGACTTGGTGTTTTTGGCAACATGATCCATGCATGTTAGAGGGATAACCTCATACAATTATCTTTACACATCTCAAATTGAAGTAATATCAATATTGCATCACATTAATTTTAGGAACTTCATGGAAAACATAATAAACATCCCACTCTACATCTCTCATGTTTCCCAACCTCCCATTGAATGTCTTAGAAAGGTGGGAGGGATGGGGGCATGAGCTCATGCCCTATCACAATGAGTACTACCATTGCAAGAGAACATAGATCGAAATGCTTCAAATGACCCCATCTTCGAGAAACACGCTAAAATGCAAAAGGGGTCATTTCTTGGAAGAAAGAGAAATGTTTCCTTCCTAAGCATCACATTTTGGCATCTCTGTTGACCAATAAAATAAAATAGATAGGAAAAAAACACTCTTTAGACCCTGCAATTGCTACACATATTTTAATATTTCTCATTTCATTTTTTTATTATATCTATGTAAGAGAGTGAGCAAAGGACTAAGAGGGTTTATGTGTGACAATTTGTATATGGTTGTGGCAATGAGAAGGTTCAATGGTTCTAAATCCCAATTGACAATACATTCTAAAGACAACAGTGTGAGCTATGAGGGTAACACCTCCCCCCGTGATTAAGTTTTAACTTGCCCATGATTCATCGCACTAGTGCACCATGCAATCATCATGTGGAGGGTTCTAGTTCGGCATTTTCCCACAGGCCATGACCCATGATTTCAAATTATAATCTAAGTGCCTACACTATAACTTGTGCAACCACCACTGCAGTCCTTGGTTGAGTATGGAGTGGGAAAGGTGGTCGAAATCCAAGATAGAATTGGGGGAAAAGGTTAGGCTTCAAGTGTTGAACAATGATTGGTGGGCATGTTGTAGTTATTTGATGCCAATCCTAGCCCCTATTGTGGAGGTCATCTATTACACTATTTCAAATGCTCCTAAACTTGGAGAAATATATGAGACTTTTGATAGCATGTTGTGTCATATGAGGGCATCCATTCACCAAAGGGAGCTTTCATTAGAGTTCTATACAGCCTAAAATTGACCTAACATTCTACATAGATGGGATAGCATAACACACCTTTGCAGATGGCAGCATATGCACTTAACCCAAAATGATATGTGGAAATGCCTAGGAGTGTTCCTCCCATTGATGATCCTGAGGTAGAGAATAGTTTTCAATATGTCATTGGAAAGATGTACAATGAGGAGAGGGGAAAAACTTTGAAGACAATTTGTTCAGCTTGCGGGTCTTCATGGCCCCTTCAACAAGCCCGATGCTCGAGCAAATCACATAGATCGAGGCCAAGATGGCCTAATTGGTTGGTGAAGAATGCAAGGGATGAAGCTCCAAAGATCACATATCTTACTATTTATTTCTTGTATCAAATGGTCCACATATAGATTCATCCACTCTGTCAAAAGGAACAAACTTACATGGAAGCTTCATCCACTCTATCAAAAGGAACAAACTGAAGCTGTAAATTCAATTCAAAATTAGAATACAAGGAACAACATGTTCGAACCTTTCAATATAAATGGCAGATGCCACACAATAGTCAAAACATCGCAAGAGCTATGAACTTTCAATATCCTTATCATTGATCAATGATGAACACAATAATAACAACTTTTAAATTGATATGATCTATAAGGCGATGTTTTCAAAGCTAATTAAGCAAGTGGATTATGCAGAGATGCCAGAAGGCTACATGTTAAGGCAGATATAAAACTTACTACAGTTAACCTAAAAACAGCAGACAGAGATATAAAACTTACTCCAGTTAACCTAAAAACAACAGAGTAAACTAATACAAAAATAAAACTATCTACAAAAAGATAGATGGGGAATCAACCTCAGAAATTTTGGTCCACGGAAAGCGAGAAGATTGAAAAATTAAAAGTAGCTCTACACTACTGAGAAAAATTGCACCCATAAGGTAGAAAATGAAGTGACAACTTACTCATCTCAAACTAGACCATTTCTCAATAGCTCGGAAAAAACAGTTTCTCCTGCCTCTGACATTAAACACATGGATGCCATAAGAAAGACTAAACAACAGTTGTAGATTACCATAAGAAATTTGTCTAATTATTCAGAAGAATAAAGCTAGGAAAAAAAAGAAACAAATGATTGTTTCTCGAGTTCTATGTTTGCTGGTCATCCTATGGTTTGGCAGTAAACTGCTCTTTCATCCAATCAAATGGCTGCAAAGTTTAAAGAAGCAAGTCAATTATAATGCCTTGATCAAAATAAACATAATTATACTCTGCCAATTACTAAAAGCCAAAAATTTGAAATCCATGACATTAGATGTATTTATAGCTAACAATTCACTTAATACGTTTTTAAAGCACAATGAATGGTGTTTGTGAATTTAACATGTCTTTCAACGACTGCAGGAAGCATTGAAAATTACCAAATGCATGCATACATGTTCAAGGTTGAGGGCAATCTAAGTTCATAAATTTTTCTCTTAGAAAAAGTCAAAATCCAATAATATCAACAAAATTAAATCTCATATCTTGAAAAAAAATATATTCGCTTTCAGGTAAAGAAAGCCAGGTCACTCCATTTCAATGTGGATTTAAAAGATCAATATTATCAATGCATGCATACATGTTCAAGGTTGAGGTCAATCCAAGTTCATTAATTTCTCTGAGAAAAAGTCAGAATCCAATAATATCAACAAAATTAAATCTGATATCTTGAAAACAAGAGATTCATTTTCAGGTAAAGAAAGCCAGGACACTTCCATTCAATGTGGATTTAAGAGATCAATATTACCATACTTGCCTCTTCAAACTAAAACATAACTGGCAAATCACTTTCCAGCTACAGAGTCTCAGAACAACATATGTGCTTGGCAGTTCTTTAGGAGAGTACAACCCATCCACCAAGACCTCTGGGTAAACAACCAAGTTCCTGACAGTTCTTTAGGAGAGCAACCTGATTACATGTTGTATCTTCAACATATTTAGTTTGCCTCTATGTTTCTCTGGCTTTTCATTCTTCTCAAGGATGGTGATTCCTCCCTCCAAAATTAATATCTTTTTCTTGGAGGAAACCACATTGTATTTAGTGCGTACAAAAATCTGTCTGGTCTTTCTTTATTTTAGCATCCCACTGCCAAGTGTTGAAATGGTCAACCCCAACACAAACAAAAACTTGGAATGAGCTGGCAAGGCCCAAAATACCATAGTAAATATTTTTGCAATCATTCCACTTATCATCGTCCAGAATCATACCCTCTTCCCTTGTGTTGTTTTGGATGACTCTACTTTAGACCAATCATTGCTGGCAATAACATATCATGTCCACCAGCACCTAATAACCAAAATAAAGTCTTTCATCTTACCACTTTAATCACTGCTCTCAAAAATTATTATGCTCTTCTAAGATCCCAAAATAATGTTTATTAGGAATCTTTGCCCGATATCTATTTAATTGTCCGTGATAATAAAGTGCAATCCTCACCTAGGTTTGTTTAAGGTCTTCCATTAACCTTGGCACTTTTTAGACCCTGTTGTTCCTGATATATTTTAACATGGAGGTAAATATCCAGCCATTCATGATAATATTACACCTTGTACTCACCCAAGTCTTTTTAAGGTATTTTATTAGCCCTTCCATCTCTGACACCCCCTGTCTGATACAATTAATTCTAATTTATTATAATTAGGGGATAAAGATTTAGGCCCAGAAGCAATGATTTTCTCGGCCACCTCCTTTTAATAAGCAGAATGAAAAACATTAACAATAATTCTACTAGGCATTATAAGCTCAATAATTTTTTTATCTGTCAACGTTAACAATAATTCTACTATGCATTATAAACTCAACAATTGTTTTATCTGTCTCCTTCCTATGTTGTATGCTATGCTTGTTAATCACATGTGGATCTGAAGAGTTCTCTATACTAGAAGATCCCTATAAATAACCAACAGACTTGTAAAGTGTTTCATTGGAAATTTTGAGGAATCTAAAGTGTAGGGTTTCTAAGTTTCTTAGCATATGCACTAGAAAATGAAGCCTAGTCACTTGAAAACTTTTCACGAGCAAACTTTTATATGTGCTAGCCAAAACCAATATGTCCAAAACATGTTGGTGAACTTGACTATAACCACCAAAACAAGGTTTATCATTAAGATTCAAGGTTTATCATTAAGATTGCACACCCAGTTCTGGGAACCACCAATGTTTTTTCTTTCTTCCTTTTGTGCATCTCTTAGCATATTGGACTGGAGTTTAGAGCCAAGTGCCCTAGGGATCTCTTGTGGTGATCTTATTTTAGAGAAGGCAGAATACGATTCTTCCTCCATTTTATTATTGCACTAGGAGGGCATATATACATTGAATACTAGCCCAAGGGATTATCTTAACAAGTTGTCACCAATATTGTTGTGCATTTGGTTAGTTCCGTGCCAGCAGGTGCCCTGTTCAAATCTCCCTGGGTTAGGTGCACTAGTATATGCTGATGGGTTTACTAGGGATGCCGTCCACTGGTGTGGAGAAGCATCCCTTTGGTTTTCTTGAAAAAAAGTACATTGAAGATTATAGAAGGGAAAACAGCCTGCTGCCCAAAATGATAGAAGTTGCAAAACCTTCAAAATGCTCAGAAAAATTCAAAATAACCTACCTACAACTTGATAGTTGAGACTTCCTAGACTTGAAGCTTCCTCGATAACTGTCTCTACCAGTTAAATTTGTACAAAGCTCCAATATATAATGCTCAAATCTTCACTCTACCCACTTCAGGCTCCAACCTAGCTGAATGATACTTTTTCTTCAATGTTTTCAACTTCGTTTTTAAGACATTCTATAAAAAATAAAGCTCTTTACAGTCAGGTATTTAAAGACCTAGTCTTGAGAGAGTCAAAATCATTACACTTCAGTGGATTATGTGATACAAGTAATCTACTCCATTACAAAAAGATTCAAATTCGAATATGAATCAGGTACAGAAGAAATGCATAACAAAAAAATCCAGTACAGCTCCAATATTGAAGTATACATCTCACAAATATGAAAATAATAAAATATGCATTTTGTTCTAAATTTCAGAAGAAATTCAGCCTTAGGAATACCCAATAAATCAGAAAATATAATGCTTTCCTTGAAAATTTGACGACTTAATTATATTTACAAGTGTCTTTAGGATTTTTAAAAATATTTTTGAGGTTTTTGGGCTATTTTTGGGGGGGCTTATGGATCACCGGGTATCAAATACATGAGGTAAATTATCAAAGACAATCAAAAGTAAGTTGAGTGTACCATATCCATACTGTGTAAACATTTTGCTATTTTCCTACTACTGCCAAATTCTAGTACAACAAAGGCCAATACTACCAAATATTGCTCTACTATGATCTACTCTTCATCTATTGGAAAGTGGAATTTGGCACTTGTCACCTTGACTTAACATTGCTTTTAGACTCATCCTATATCTTCACAAGCTAAGTAGGATGCACGAAACTACTACTACGTGACATAGATATCACTTCTTAGATCAATATTCCTCCGAGGTTAGCATTTTTGGACCGGCCATGTTAGTGATATTGTTGGTTTTTGAGGTCTCCTTGCTTTTGTAGATGATCTCTCTATTCACAGCCTCTCTCCAGACGGCCTCTCCATACCCTCCCACTGATCTCTTAAACCTTAAGCAGGAGTTAAGACCATTATTAAGAATAACACCTACAGGAGCTCCATCCAAAATTTTTGGATTGCACTATCTATTGTTGAAGCCTCTAAATACAAAGTTGGCATTCTACTTTGGGCATTTCAATTTTCTAATGGTCTCATCATTCATCCTAACTACATTCACCACCATTGGTCATATGGGCATAGTTTTCCTCTTGGCCATCTTAGTTTATGTTCTCACTAGCTGAGAGTAGAGATTACCATCACATGTTCAACATGAGAAACGCACTGCAGGGCAGCAGGCTTCTCTATTTATAGGAGGGGGAGAAGGAGAAATATTTTATCTTTGTATGCTCAACTTATAATGAGATTGGAGGGAGATATTACTGCCATTTCAGAGACTGAAGAGGATGTTTATCTATATTATTCAGCTATCACAGTCGAAAGTGTTTTTCCTTATTCCCAGAGAGGTGGATAATTTTAACCATCACTTGCTTCAAAGATTTCTTGTTCCAACTACTGGGATCACCTATTTCTTCTTCCCTATTATGACTAAAAGTAGAGTGAATCAGCCTGAAGCTATGGTAGATAATCAAGATGACAATGTAGACCCACCAAACACTTCCCCTCTACATGGCAATTGCTCGGCATTTGTCCCATTCTAGTGGACTAGTTCATGGTGTATTTCTAATATGTTCCAGTAAGGCTCATATTCATCCCACCAAGGTTCAAATTTCCCCAGCACCATGTTCACCCCTTGTGGGATGGTATCCTGTGCAAATAGTTTGTTTATTATGATTCGATCTATGTGTAGACCTTGGGTGACTTTGACGAAATAGATATCACCCACTTGTGGTTTCTTAGATACAGGTTGATGGAATCTCTATTGCACTGCCACAATTGGGGTGGAATGGGGATCGTCAAAACTCATATGTAAACCTAGTCATGTGCCCTGAATGAGTTATCGATGTCTTGGGAAGAAGGGAGGGTTGGAGGAATTATTTGAGCCAAACAACCAATGAGTTCATCGCAATTGATTCAAGTTCCACCACATCAAAGAAAAATGATCTTCTTGTCCTCTATCCATTCTACCAAGGATGCCAAAAAAGCCAAGGTGAAACTATAGAGAATCGACACATGGCTTCTTTCCTTTTAAAATCCCAAGGGGATAATACGCATTGATAAGTGATCAAACTTCACACAAGCATGCAAGATTTGCATAAAATATATGATTCGCCGCCTAATCAGGAGGCACAAGCAGAGTTGTTTTGTGTTTGATGTCTTAATGAGGTTGCATGCATCAAATAATCTGCGCTTAATGATAAATTAATTACCTGTCTTGGTTATGGACCAGTACAGAGCATGGCAGCAAGTGACACCCATGTCTTCCCAATACAATTGCTGTAACAGAAAATCAGTTTCCTAAACCTGCACTAAAAGAACGCCTAGAACAGGGAAGAACCATTGACATATGCAGTTCAATGGATATGCTGAACTCTTCATCTGTGTGAAGAAAGACTGCTATAACTATGAATGCCTGCACCAAAAATTCTACTGCTGGATCAGAATCATTGTCTCAAAAAAAATCAATGCAACAACCGCAACAATACACAGGAATTAAAACAACAGAGAAACAGTACCATCAGTGAAAGCAGTACGAAAAGCTCAATATTTTAAAACAATTCCCATTAAGAGCCTTGAAAAGAAGCCGTGCAGTACAATAAATTTCATCATGGCAGAAGAGCCCAAACCTGGTCATTTCATGCCACAAAGAAGTTCAGAAGTTCAGGTGTAGCATGCCGCCGCATAGGCTTCAATCCTTCTTGTTCTCTAATTCCTGGTAGCAGGCAATTTCACTTTCAGGATTGATCTTCTCTTTCTCCATTCTCGAGAAGTGAAACGGTCATAATTGCACTCATCTTTCTGTCAACTGTTAGTTTAGGGAGAAAAAAGCAGTGAGTTCAGGAACGGAAAATCAAAGGGAAAAGCATTGAGTTCAGAGACGGAAAAGTGAAGTCTGTTAGTTCAGTGAGAGAGAATCAGTGATTTCAGGATTGGAAAAGCAAAAGAGAGAAAAGAGCGCTTATTCTATCTGCTGAAGAGAAAAGCTGTCGGTTCAGAGAAGAAAGAACGCTTTTCTATCCGTTGAAAGAAAAAGCTCAGTTAAAAGAGGGAGACACAATTTGTCTAATCTGCAACCCAGCCTGCTGCGTATTCCCATCCGTTGAAGGCCGTTAAAGAAAGCGGAAGTGGGAGAAGTGCCTCTGCTTGAGGGAATCGCCTATATATATCTCAATCTTACATACTTTCAAAACATTTTCCTCCTCTTATTAATCTTCTATTTGCGCTTTCTGTATGTATGTGTGTCTATCTAGTGTGTGTATGAGTCGTGACCCTCTCTATGTATGAGTCCTGAGTTGCGTGTGTACGCGATAGCTGAGGATGGTGGAGTGCATTGTACTGGTTTCAAAAATCTACTCTGCTCTGTTCTAAAGGGACCTCTGCTGGATTGGATATTGTTGAGCTACCTTCTACACAATGGAGATCCATGGTTTCTCTAGATGTGTATCACTGACTTCTTCTTTTAATTCATGTACTAATTCATTTCAACCTCTTCTTTTAATTCATGTACTAATTCATTTCAACCTTGCCTTTCTTTTCAACAATACTGTTTTGCTCTTTCATGTTTATAGAAGGAACCATGCAGAGCCCCAGAGAGAACCATGCAGAGACCTAGATTGTAATTTCCTGTATATCACTCTGCCGCCTCTATCGTCTCTAAGTGTATATCACTCTGCCACCTGTAATTTATTCAGTAGTAATATGCGAACCTGTGATCTCAAACCTGATTAATATGATCCCAAACCTGAGATTCTTCAGATTCTTCAAACCTGTGGATTACATATGTTTATGAATTTTTCTTCAAGAGCATAGTTTAGGTTTTTTTAGGGCTCGAGATATTTCTTTAAACTCTTCATTTACATCCTTATTGAAATTGCACCGGATGGTTGCAATCTGCCCACCAGGTAATCTAGGCATTTGATGAAATGAATATGAAAAATATCCAAGTGAAAGGGACTGATGTTGCAGGTAATCTCTGCTGCACCTCAATGCGTGGCGAGTCGTTCATATGTTTAGGTATTTTTTTATACATTTTTAATTCATGTACTAACTCATTTCAACCTTGTTTTCAGTGATAATGTCTTTCCCTTTCATGTTTATAGAGGGAACCATGCAGAACCCCACAGAGAGCCCTACAGAGCCCTAGATTATCATTTCCTGCATATCCTCTGTATATCACTCTGCCGCCTCTATCCTCTGTATATCATTTCCTGTATATCCTCTGTATATCACTCTGCCGCCTCTAATTTATTCAGTAATAATATGCGAACCTGTTATCTCAAACTGAGTAATATGCGAACCTGTTATCTCAAACTGAGTAATATGCGAACCTGTGATCCCAAACCCGAGATTCTTCCTACATGTGGATTGCATACGTTAATGAATTTTTCTTCAAGAGCATAGTTTAGCTATTTTTTTAGGGCTCGAGATATTTATTTAAACTCTTCTTTTGCATCCTTCTTGAAATTGCACCGGATGGTTGCAATCTATCGCGACTCGCCCATACCCATACCGTGCAGGAAATGGCATATGCTCACCAGGTAATCCAGGCATCCTGGCATCTGCCCACCAAGTAATATGAAAAATATCAAAGTGAAAGGGACTGACGTTGCAGGTAATCTCTGCTGCTCCTGAATGCGCGGCGAGTCGTTCGTATGTCATCGCTATTATAGGTATCTTTTTTATAAGCTTTGAATGCATATGTTATGAGTTTTTCTATGGAGCTTAGTTTTTGAGCTTATGCCTTTCTCTTTATATATATATATAAAAGGAGCTTATGCCTTTCTCTTTATTTATATATATATATTAGATAATGTATATATATGTTTTTCTTAATTTAAACATATGTGCAACAATGTTTGTATATTTTTTATTTGTTTTTGGTATTAGTTATTTTAAGGAACACAATAATGTGAGCTTATAATCCTATAAAGATGAAAACACAACTTTGGGGGAGGTAGTGGGAGTGGGAGGGGAGGATGAGGTGGAGGTAGACGAGGGGGATCACATGGAGGGTAGGCATAGACAAAGGAGGGGGATGAGGTAGAGGGAGGGGGAAAGGAGGAAGAGGGGAAGGTGAGGCATAGGAGGGGGGAGGGACATACGTGACGGAGGAGGAAGGGAGGAGGAGTAGGGGGAGAGGTGAGAGGGACTAGTAGGATGAGTGGGGGGAAGGGAGGGGGAAAAGGAGGAGGGCGAAGGGGATGGACATACATGACGACGAAGGAGGAGGAGGAGGAGGGAGAGAGGTGGGACAAGGAAGGGGAGGAGGTTGAGACTGAGTGGGGGGGAGGAAGAGGAGTAGGGGGAGAGGTGGGGGGGGATGAGTAGGACGAGTAGGGGGATGGGAGGGAGAGGTACGGGATGGGTAGGCATGCAAAGGGAAGAGGGAAGGGGGAGGGGGAGGGGGGTGGAAGTAGAGGGGGAGGTAGGGGGGAGATGGAAGCAAATGGGGAGGGGGAAGCATGAGGAGGAGGAGGGGGAGAGGTGGGGGGGACGAGTAGGGGGATGGGAGCGAGAGGGGGAAGGGGGAGGGGGAGAGGTGGGGGGGACGAGGAGGGGGAGGGGGAGGGGGAGGGGGAGGGGAAGCAGAGGGGGAGGTAGGGGGGAGGTGGAAGTAGATGGGGAGGGGGAAGCATGAGGAGGAGGAGGGGGAGAGGTGGGGGGGACAAGTAGGGGGATGGGAGCGAGAGGTATGGGAGGGGTGGGCAGGGGGAGAGGGAGGGAGAGGGGGGGTGGAAGCAGAGGGGGAGGTAGGGGGGAGGTGGAAGCAGAGGGGGAGGGGGGAGAATGAGGAGGAGGAGGGGGAGAGGTGGGGGGGACGAGTAGGGGGATGGGAGCGAGAGGTACGGGAGGGGTAGGCATGGGGAGGGGGAGGGGGAGGGGGAGGAGGGGAAGCATGAGGAGGAGGGGGAGGGGAAGAAGAGGAGGAGGGGGAGGGGAGGGGAAGGGAGGGGGAAGAGGAAGCAGCGGAGAAGGAGTGGATGGGGATGGGGAGCAAAGGTGGGCAGGGGGATTTGGAGGAGGGTGAAGGGGAGTAAGAAGGGGATGCATGGCAAGGGATCGGGAGGATGGGGGGGAGGGAGGGGAAGAGGAAGCATGGGGCGAAGGGGAAGGGCGGGGGGGGAGTAGAGGAGAAGGAGGAGGGGGAAGGGGGAGGGGAAGTAGAGGAGAAGGAGTGGACGAGGATGGGGAGAAAAGGTGGGCAGGGGGAGGTGGAGGAGAGGGAGGGGAGTGGGAGGAGGGGGGGGTGAGAAGGGGATGCATGGAAGGGGAGTGAGAGGATGGGGCAGAGGTGAGGAGATGGAGGGGGAGGTGGAGGAGGAGAAGGGGGTGGGGGTGACGGAGGGGGGAAGGAAACAAGAAGAGGGAGAGTGAGAAGAGGGGTAGGGAAGGGGCAAGGAGAAGGGGAGGAAGAGCACGGGAGCGGAAAGATGAGGGCGGGGAGACGAGGAGTGGGGGGGTGGGGAAAGGGAGGGCATTAGAAGGAGGAGGAGGAGGAGGGAGGAGGAATTATCCATGGATTTTTAGGAATTGTCTAATGTCTTGTTTCACTATGCAGTTCATGAGAGTTCATTCTTATTTTAGCTATATTGATCTTCTTCTTTACACTAGTTAAAACATAGATATACTTTTGATCTTTTGGATTAGGGTTAATGACTTCCTTATTATATCTTAATTGTCTTTTAAGCTATAAATTTTATCGCACCACAATTTCTCTTTAAACTTCAAAGTAATAATATTTTTAATATTCTCTATATTTTGCAAAGTCACATTTTCATCGATCCCCCAATGTTTTAGCCAAGACATGGCATCTTTATGCCAACCCCAATTGAGCCATAGGTAGTTTTGATTGGATTTTAAAGAAATTTTAGGAAGTTTCTTGTCTCCCAAGTTATTTAACTTTTTCTTGTACATTAGGTACCTAGTCATAGTTATGCTCTCAATCGGGGAAAGATTCACTTCTATGAGAAGAATAGGATAGGGTGTATTTCTTTTAATTTTAAGATTATAAGTTTAAAACACTTCTGGATTTACTCTATCTTTCTCCAAGATTCTCTAAAGATGTTTCAACCCCAAACTTTACACCCATACACGAGAACGAAAGTGACAAGAGCCTCAAAGAGCAGTTTCTTTTTATCTGACATCACAAGATTTATTGATTTACAATTATTTTCAATACCAAAACAAGCTTTCCACCCTCCATTAATCCCTCTCTTGATGTTGTAGTTCTAATTGAGCTTGTGATGGATATCAATTCCAAGATATTTGTATGAAGTCACTTCCTCCAAGTTGCCAAATTGTCATATAAACAATTAGTGTAAGTACCTTCTTGGATTCGATTATCATAACTTTTGTTTTGTCGGTGTTAACAATCATACCCATACTAGAGCAAAAATTTGTGAGAATTCTTAATCTCTTATCAAGATCAGAGTGACACCTTTCTAGAAGAACAATATCATTATCATAAAGAAGAAGGATGATGACTATTCCCACTATTGTCATGCTTGTGCAACCTTCCTCTACTAAACAACCTTCTAACTTATGAATGTATATACCAAAAAGGGCACGAAAGAGAGGGAAACCTTGATTAAATCCTATATTACAATTAATATCTATCAACCAATCCTTAGAGTTCTTAAACTTGGCAATGATTTTCTCGTACAATCTTATTGTAACGTCTCTCAACTCGAAAGGAACCTTTAGCTCTTTTAATCTTTTCCATAAGTTATTTATAGGCATTGTATCAAAATATTTTCTAAAGTCCACAAAGCAACAAAGGAGATTGGATTTATTATTATTACATTCATCTGCAATGATCCTGAGAGTAATGAAGTGGACTATGGTGGAATGATATCTTCTAAACTCGTCTTGGACTTTATCCCTTTTACCTTAACTTTCTAGCCATATGTTGATCTTATTTTCCAAAATAATACCATATAACTTGGCCAAGAGAGGGCTAATCATAATGGTCCTATAACTAGAGGGGTTATTTTTAGCATCATTTTAAAAAAGGTAATAACAAGGTTGTAAGTCCAAGGTTTATAGAAGCGTTGCTTGACTGCTAGATTGAAGAGGTTGTGGATGTGAGGGATGAGGACATGCCCTCCATTTTTTAGGATTTTTTCTTGGAAACCTTCAATGTCCTTGGATTTCCCAATGGTGAGGTGCTTAATCCAAAAATCTATGTCTTCTAAAGAAAAAACTTCATCCTCCATAAAGAGGGGTTGAATGTTTTCCTCAGCATCAGGGGATTCATAAAGCTTCTTAAAATATGAATTCTAGTCCTTTAAAACAATCATATTGTTTCTTTAGTTTTGTGAGTTATAATTTTCCTCCATAATTTCTTGGGATCCATCTTAGAGAGGTGTAAACATTTCTCCTACTTATTATTTATAGTACCTTTTTTTCTTTCAATGAGAGCTTTGTACTCATTTCTCTTGTCAACTTTTAGGGCTCATAAATAACTTCTTTAATGTCTCTTGCAATTTTACTTTCATTATCATACCAAGGGTTGGTCATTATGTTTCCCTTTTTACACAACACTTCAATAGACAACTTGTTAATGGAAGATGAGAGGGTTGTAGAGAAATTCTGGTATAGGTCTTCTATATTGTCCTTACTAGAAAGAGGTTCCTCAATCCATTTTTTAAATCATTTAGAAAAATAATTATTTTTGTTGAAGATTAAGTGCTTTTGGATATGAGAATTTTTTTCTATGGGACTACTCTGTATGACAAAATTAAAAGTTACAGTTAAAGGTCTATGATCCAGGTTGGGTTCATGGAAATTTAAGATGTCAAAATTTATTATTTGGTTGTATAAAGGGATATCAGATATGACATGATCTGCAACCACACTACTGCTAAGCCCTTGAATACAAGTCATTTGTCTAGAATTGGGCCATTTCATAAGACCATTGTAAATTATTAGATCTTGAGCATTGTAGAGCTTGATTAGCTCGGAACCAAACAAATTTTCCCCCAACTATTCAAAACTTGTTTAGCATATGATGGCTAAATCAAGGTCTACATCTAACAATAAAGGATTAGGTTTTGTATCATTGCATAAGAGAATAGCTTGATTACTTGTTTTTCGAGCATTAAAGTCACCCATTAAGAAGATATTTCCTTCGTTCCTTAAACTAGAAATATCATGTTCTAAGCCATTATAAGGACAAATTTGATCTAAATTGTTCTTTTCATAAAAGTTAGAATTAATAAACACAAAATAGTATTTTTTTTAACAGAAACTAAAAAAATTATATAAAAAGGGGGCTACAGCCCAACCGTCCAACCATAATGAGTACAAAAAATATGAGCAATGTTTCAGTTTGCTAATAGTTAGAATTGTCTATATCTCTTAAATTTTTCCACCTTAGCCTATTATTGTTTACATATTCAAAAAACCTTCTAGTATATATCCTTATGAAACTATTGCAGCAAAAAAGACATTTACAACACATAATCTAGAGAAAGGCATGATAATTAGAAGAACCTGGTGGTATGGATAGTTGGGGTCTAGAAGCTTGACGTTGAGCTGCCGACTGGTTGGTGCTTGACTGAGCATGCCTAAACTTAGTAGCATGATTATTGACCGACGGATCTTACATTTCCTTCCATTTCCAAGTTCGCAAAGACCCTACCGACGAAGCCACATGGTGTTCCACTCGTCGAACCATTGGCACCACCTCTCTCTTTAGATTTCTGAATGAGTCTTGGAGCTCTCTTATTGTCATTCCATGATCCCAAATTCAACCACACGGGCATATTATCTCCACTTCCATTAGTGCCATTTTTTAATTGGCCCTTTCCAGGTTTTCTAGAGCTTCTTCATTTCTCAAATCAGCTCTCCTTATCTCCTCCTCTGTTCTCTGCTCTATATTGTTCTACCACCCCTCGAGATTGCACAATAAAAACCCCATCTTTTCCTCCAGGTCTGCTATTCTTCTTTCGTATTATGTTAAATAAGTTACTCCAGCTCTGCATCGAATTGTGACTCAAATCCACCTGCAAGCAATTCGTAGATCTCTTCTGGTGTGGACCCCTCGTCGTTCCTGAGCTTTCCTCACCTTTTTTTTATTACTGCCAAAAGTATGGTTATTCCACCTTCCTTTCTAATCTCCATTCTTTGAAGGATTCCACACATTTCGTGGGAGGTTTGAATTAATGGATTCATCATTTTTTGTCATGCAATAACTGTTCTCCCGAACGTTCATGCATACGAGTGTACTTTCCCTTGATGCCACTTTCCATCATGATTGGGACCGCTGGCACTTGTCATGTCCTTTGGTCTCATGTAATTCATGGTTTGGACCATATACACTTTGGAATGATCGCTATAATCCATTACGGTATGTGATGTGTTTGGTATGAAACCCCTATTTTGCATAAACCTTGGGCAAGGGAGAATGCAAGGTTGGCTTGTGAGTCAACCTCCCTTTTTGGCTTCCTCAAAACATGAAACTCTTCCAACTTGGTCCATTTTCACATTGAATAAGAATTCTAGAGATTACCCTATTTAGATAGGGATCCTTAGGCATAGTTTTTCTCCTTATGCATTTTATGATCACCTTTGAGTCCCCAACAATTATGAGATTTTGAAAGTCTCTTTCCAAGGCTAAATCAATACCTTTCATAAAGCCAGAGCTTCCACCTATTTTTTTTTCTATGCCTATACCCCAAGCATACTTCCATTCTTGTGTTCCTTTAGGGTCAAGAAGGAACCCTCCCGCTCCTATCGCCCCTAGGTTACCTCGCGAAGCACCATCGAAGAAGATGAAACTCCGTTTTCTACTTAGAATCCACTCCTAGAACTTTGAATATGTCATTCTTAAAGCCCAGTCTTTAGTTTTTTATTTTATATGATGCATGCTTGTTGTCTGTTCAAGAATTGGGATTAGCCAATCTCTTTTTGTGGTCTCCAAAGCCTCAAAAACTTGCTTCGAATATCCTTTTTGAAGGATAGTTTCTCCCAGAAGACGCAAGGCTTGAGATGTGACCTGTTTGGGTCTATTTTCTTCATCCTTGAATATCCAAGCATCCCTGTCTAGCCATAATTTCCACATTATGAAGTATGACATGGATTTCCATACTCGTTTTAGAAGTAGTTTTCTTTCAAAGCTTCCAGGGTACTTTTTGTGCCATGACAATATTAGTTCCTCATTATTTACAAGGATGATTGGGGCAGTTAACAGACCTCTCTGCGCATGACCCAAAACTTCCTTAGCAAATGGGTAGTCAAGCATTATATGTTGAATAGTTTCGTCACTCTATTTGCATAAGCAACAATCGATGGTCCCTGAAAGCCTCTTTTTTCAAATTTTCTTCTATGAGAATTCTTCCATGGGCCAATGTCCATGCAAAGGCTTTAAATTTGGGGATTGTTTTGTTGTTCCATATTACCTTCCATCGAGCCAATCTTGGAGGATTACCCCTTTCTTGAAACAAAAATTTATAGCCTTCTTTTATTGTGTAGTCTCCTCCTTCTTTCCCCCAACCCATTGTGTCATGGAACGTCCTTTTTACTAGTTCTTTTCCCCTTAGATTGTTTAGCAGTTCGAGCCATTATTCTTTCAGATGGTCTAGAAGGGAATTGAGATTCCATCATTTCCAAAATTCTTCCACTATCCACTCTGAAATGTCATATAAAGTATTACATCCTTCTCCTTGCATCCAATGCCTGAGCTAATCTTGGGTACCATCTCCTATAATTTCATTATCCCTTGTTATTTTCTCAGTCCATATTCTTATCCTCTTTCCATTTCCTAGGACCCACATAAGATGTTCTTTAAAGAACGCCAGAGAATATTTACATAATGTCCATATTGGGGAGTAGTGGCAAGGTTTAGGAGCCTTATCCAGACATCTGAGGCGATTCCTGACAAGATATTTTTTAGTTAGAATAGAATTCCACCAAGCTTTTTCACCCTAAAACATCCTCCAAATAATTTTCCCTCCAAGATCTATTTTCATTAACATTGGATCCCCGATGGAAGTGCCTCCATGCTTGATAGGAGCCATGATAGTCTCCCACTTAATGAGATGATACTTTTTAGTGTTTTTCTTCCCCCCTTGCCACATAAACTTGTGAATAAGAAAACTCATTTATTGAAGAATTCCAACAGGGGCTAAAAGGGTTGAACATTGATATATTGGGAGGGACAGAAGGACGGATTTGACAAGGACTATCCTTCCAACATGGTTCAACCATCAGGTCCCCCACTAGTCCATTTTCTTTTTAATTTTTCAAAGATTGTTTTCTAGTTGTCTACTTTCAACTTTCCTAGAAAGATAGGTATTCCCAGATAGGGAAATGAGTTCCACTTATGCTTATAATTGAACTAAAGAGAGCTTGCTATCAATCACAATCAATTGTCAGGGGTGTTCCAACTATGTATTATGCATTTGATTTTATTTACTTATCCTCCCAAAGCGTCCAAATAAGCATTTATGACTTACCTGAAACGAACTGCAATGATTAACAATGCTCTACCAAAGGAGGGTGTCATCGACAAATTGAGAATGATTTAATTCTTGGACACCACGAATCATGAGGATGCCCAGAAGAATCCCATACTTATTTCTTACTCTAATTTTCTACTTAGAGAATCTGCCATGATTATATACAACATAGGGGACAAGGGGCATCCTTGTCTTAACCCTATGGATTTATTGAAGAAGGCAGTGGGCCACCCATTGACAAGAGGGGCGATCCATGTACCTCCTATACAGGCCTTGATCCATGAAATAAAATGGTCAGAGAATCCTTTTTTTTTTCAAAATAGAGAAGGAAAGAGTGTTGTACCATATCAAAGGCAGTAGCCATATCCAAATTTTTTATCATCCCACTCTCATTTATTTGCTTGTTGGAATGTATAGCTTCTTGGACAAGAAGGATATTGTTAAGAATCTATCTTTTTTGAACAAATCCTCCTTGGTTTTCTAATATTATTGATGGAAGAAGATATTTCAAGTGATTTGCTATGATCTTGGTTAGGATTTTATAGGTAGAGTTGCAGAGGGAGATTGTATAGAATCTTGAAAAGGAGGAAGGGTTATTCTCTTTGGGGATTAGGACAAGGAAGGAATATTTATTGTCCTCTCCAAGTCTGAGGTTTTCCCGAGTCCACTGTAGCATGCGACTAAGGTACGTTTTAACTATATCCCAGCAATGCCTAAAGAAGTCAATTGTGAAACCATCAAGACCTGGAGCCTTATCCACCTCTATCCCCCACACTACCACTTGAATCTATGATTATTTTATTTTCTCAGTAAACATTTTGTTATCTTCTTTCGTGAATAACTTAGGAATATTCTACAACATCTCAGGGATTGTAAGGAGCGTATCAAAGTGAGAGTAGGATCCTTTTTTAATATCTTCAAATTATGACAGGACCTCTCCATTTGACCTCTTTATCTCTTTTACATGATTCCATTGTTTCCTAGCTCTAGCTTGTTTATGGAATAAAGTCATGTTTTTATCCCCTACTTTTATCCAAATACTTCTTGACTTTAGCCTCCATCTCTCTTCTTCATTCCTGTGAGATTTGTATATCTTTTGTATTAGCTCCTTTTCTATCATTAAGTGGTGGATGTTTAAGTTCTCATCTTCCATTTTCTTTTGCATCAAATCCAATATTTTTTGTAGATCTCTCATTTCAATCTTTGGTTCTCTATAATTCTTCCTTGTCCATTACTTTAGCTCTTTCTAGACCACTTTCAACTTTCTCTCCATAATGAAACTAGGTGAACCCACGACTCGGCGCACCCAGGTATCTTGGATTCAATTGACCGCTTACAAGAATTGAATTTGAAAGGTAAAGGGCCATACGAGATGGGGCCAGACATAACCAAAGAGATGCACTTATGATTTAAGTATGCCGTAGGAATAATGACTGAGGAGATGTCGACATCCTCATGCAAGAAGGAACTAGAGATTAGAAAGCAATCTAATATGGATACTATGTGATTTTTCCACAAACTTTTGTTAGACGAGGTAAATTTCCCTTTTTTTGGAAGAACATCAATAAGGTCCCATTCTTCTAGAAGGTCTTCTACCTTCTCCCTGAAGGGGTCCCTTATTGTACTACCACCTTTTTTTTTTCTTTGGGATAGGGTGACATTTAGATCCCTTGCTATAATGCAACCTTTTGTGTTTATTTCTTCTTTCATTTCCTTTAGAGAATCCCGACACTTATGTTTCTCTGAATATTGTTGTTGAACATATATGTTGAAAGTATTATACACTTGCCCATTTTTCTTACTTACTAGCTCTATGAATAACCAATGTTTGGTTGCTTTTTATTTGCTCTTATCAAATTCTTGGTTGTCCCAGAGAGTGGCCAGGCTCCATGAGGCCTCTCTCGAGCTAATTGCCACTATATTTCCATTGGTCCATATTTTCTTTCCTTCCTTTTCCATTTCCAGATAGGACAATTTTGTCTCCTGGACTAAGAGCAAATTTGGATGTTCTTCCCTTAATAGATCCTTCACTACTTTCATTTTAAATTTTCTTCCTAGGCCCCTACAATTCTAGGAGACCACTTTCGTTATTTACCACTACTTGGCTTTTCTCTTCTTGTACATTGGCTTCCACCAGTGCTTTTTGTTTGACTCTTTCCCACTGAAAACATGGATTTTTCTATGGTTTCCTTTCTTCCCAATATTTTTTCTTTTCGAGCTCCTTCTTCTCTTACTTCCTATCCTATTTTCCTCTTTAGCTTTCTTATGTGTACTTCTTCTTCTGTGTCCTCTTCTTGGTCACTTGAAAACTCCTGTGACTGCTTCCTGGTTAGAACCCCTGCAACTGTTACCTGGGATCCTAATTCCTCTTGCATCATTTCGACTAGGTCAATTTCTACTTGATAGACTGGGACTCTTGGGGGGGAATCTGAACCCGACGATGTTTATGTGGGAGATAATACTTCATAAAAGGTCAGAATGACAGGTCGGGTTTGATATAGTGGTTCTAGCTTTATTGGAATTTCCTTAGTGGTTTCAATTTGGGAGAGGATTTCAAAGTGATTTGGAGGAGGAAATTTTATTTGTGGGATATTATTTTGGATTGGGGGATTTGACTTGGTCTCCACAGCAATTGGGGGAGGGGTAATGGAGGGTCCTTTCACAGAAGGCATCGTTTCTCTTGTCTACTTAGGGAGGTTTACTTGTCTACTTCCCATTTTTCTTTTCACTATCTTCCAGGTGGTCTCATTTTGCTCTATCTCTAGATGCATTGGCTTGTTTTTGTAGTCCTTCACGAAGTGCCCATATTCATGTAGATGCTTATAATCTAGTTTTTGAACATGATGCCAATTATTCAGTTTGAGAACTATGGCTTCCGGAAGCCCTTTTTCCAAGTCCAAATCCATGCATATTCTTGCACATGAAAACATATTTGACTTTGGTTTAGCCTTATCTAAGTATTTTCCCAACTTGTTCCTAATGCAAGCTAAAATTTCCTCACCCCAACAATGCAAAGGTGTCACGTCTCCTTGCATCAATCCACTTATGGGAGGGAACATGAACTAAATTTGGGCTTTCAAATTCTATCCCCACCATCATTTTTACAACTCATACAAACAAAATACGTGTGTAAATGCATAATAGAAAGAAACAGAATGGAAATAAACTCTACTACACACAACTAACATGCAATTTTCATCATGATTATAAAAGGCATCAATTAAAGACATTGCATAAATAAAAAACAAGAGAATACTTATCTTGAAATGAAGTTGTCCCAAGCAACTGGCTATGCAACTGCAACATTCCACCCAACAATAGGCCAGATGTGCTCATCAATCTCTCAACGCAGTTGCCACCGCTGAGATAGGCATGCTTTTCATAAGGAAAAGGGAACAACAACTCACACATAGCCAATTATATACCACATCTTAGCCAAGCCAGTCCACACCTGGGTTTATTAGGCTGTCAAGGAAGTAGAAAGGAAGGAATTGTTAAGCTAGTGAGCTCAACAACAGATTTATTAGTACCTCTACAAGATTTAGCTAGCTTGGTACCCACAATACCTGCACACCCAACACAAGGAAGTATCCCCTTCACTGCTCCATAGCCCCTCAGGCCATAACTTCCCTTATAGTTATCTTCAGGGTGTGTATAGAAAAGTAGCCAAAGCCCTATCATCTTCGGTGAGGTTACACCTTTCACTAGGTTTATCGAGCCAATTCCAAATCCTTGTCTACTCCAAGTTTCTTACACACAATTGTTAAGTTTTTTCTTTGTTTATCATAATAACATTAAAAAATAGGAGAAATACAAGCACAACAACAAAAAGAAAATAAAATTTCTCTCGGGGAAACCACAAGGGAGAAAACCCCGGCAAAACTTCCTCAATATAGAATTCACCAATACAAGATAAAATCCCTAAGACAAAAGAACTTCTCTCCTTCACCAACGAACTTCTCTCTCTATCCTATGCAATATTGAATGAGTGAGATGAGTGGTTCAAATGAGGAGTTCGAATTCCTCATTTGTACTAATCAAATTACTTGATCGTTTTACTAATTAGGTCGGCTTGACTCACCTAACTGGGATGACCTGTACACTTTACAATAAAATATTATTTTCTAGATCTTTCCAGGTTGACCTAACAATTAGGGTTTACATTGACTCTTTTAATGACTTTTACATGATCAATTACATCAATGACATCTCCCGAAGGGGGAATAACAATAATACAATAGACAAGTACATTTAGATTATCTTCCGCAGTTACATTTCTTTAACAACAATTTCAAGCCAAAACAAGGGATACAGATGACCCAATCCACAACAATATCCCCACACACAACAAGGCACAATTTTTGGAATAGAATTTTTTTTTTAGCTATGGGATTCACAAAACATGATTTCCATGATTGTTCCAAATCTCAAGCACACCAAAAATGGATTTAAAAAGGGGAAGTAACCAATGAAAGTTATAGGTCGAATTCGCAACAAGTACATGGGAAACCAAGTAACAAAAATGGATTTGACAGACCCCCAACTTGATTTCTCTTCTTCCCCACTATTCTACAACAACAAAAATGACTTTCCTAGCTAGAGAAGGAAGGAGAACAGAGTAAGAACGAGGAGAAAAACACCCAGCAAGCCAAAACTGTGTGAGAGAGAAAAACTGACAAATGAATATTATATTGGGGAGTAAATTCGTGGGTCTTTTCTTGCCTGGGAAGCCAAACGCATTTTTACAAAATGATGGCTTGCCCATACACGAAATTGGACAACCATTCTCTCCATTTCCCAAAACAATAACTACCTCAATCACCTCTTGGAAGAATTAAATGATTGGGTGCATAAGTCAACATGGGTAGTTAATGGTTCATGGGTTCCCTCATTGACACTTGGCTTGACACTATTGGCTTCAAGTTTTTGAGTATTTCCCTCCCTATTCCTTATAAAAATCATGCCCCCATACTCTTGTTTCCTTGCATAGCTAGTTGTGAGTATTTTTATTAAAATACATATTTACATCATATTTATAATTTCCATTGTTCCTAGCTAGCATGCGATCCCCATGCATCGATTTTAAATGTTGATACAAGAATGATAAATAGATGGTGGGGCCTTGGAATCGAGCTCCTCACCATGATTTTATAATGATATTACATCATTTACATGTTTAATGCAACGAGGTCAAAATAGGGGTATTACATTCCCCTCCCCCTTAAATTAGCATTACCCTCAATGCTCTTCAAAATTGAACAAAAATGGATGGCACTCTCACGGCTTTCTCAAAACTCCCTTGTATCCTCATTGGGACTGTATTACTTCCATTCCACCTTTACGTGTCCGATGGCTTGGTTCCGGAGCAATGTTAGCTTCTTGTATAGGATGTGCAATGGCTCGATTTGGAACTCTCCTTCAGGTTCCACCCGGATTACATACCAATTAATCACATGGTTAGGATCATGTACATATTTCTTAAGCAGAGAAACATGAAAAACATTATGAGCTGTAGTGTTAGTAGGAAATGGAATTCTATATGCAACTGACCCTATTCTTTCAAGCACTTCAAATGGCCCACAATATCTAGGTGATAGCTTGACACAACTCCCAAGCTTCAAGGAACTCTTCCTTGGCATCACTCTAAGGTAAGCATGATCCCCAACATTGAAATCCCTATGCACCTTGTGCTTATCTGCATAGATTTTCTATCTATCTTGGGGTGATTTTAAATTCTAATTGATTTTTGCAACCTCTTGTTCCATTTCCTTAAGCAATTATGGCCCAAGTACAATTTTGTTCATTGGATTATCCCAAGTCAACGGTGTTCTATACTTTCGTCCATACAAAGACTCAAATGGACTCATGCCCAATGATGCTTGTTGGCCATTATTATATGTAAAATATACCAAGTGTAGATAATCTTTCCACTTGGATGGTTTGTCCATTACATACATGCGAAACATGTCTTCAAGCACCTGATTTACTATTTCAGTTTTCCCATATGTTTGAGGATGGTATGTTGTACTAAATTTCAGCTGCGTACCCAAATTTACAAAAACACATTTCCAAAAAATTGAAGTAAACTTGGTATCCCTATCAGAAATTATTTCCTTAGGAAATCCGTGCAATCTAAAAATTTCCTTCATGAAAATATTTGCAATGGCATCGATTTTATATGTGGATTTAAGTAGTATAAAATGTGTTGCTTTTGTTAACTTGTCCACCACCACCATGATGGAATCATGCTGCTTTATTGTCATTGGAAAACCCATAATAAAATCCATGGAAATTATCTCCCATTTCCATTATGGAATTGGAAATGAAAGAAATAATCCTACTGGGTGTTGGTGTTCAACCTTCACCTGCTAATATTTCATGCACTTAGAAATGTATTTAGCGATGTCCTTCTTCATCCGCAGCCATAAATATTTTTTTTCTAGCTGTAGCATTTTTTTTTGTTATCCTGGGTGACTGGAATATGGAGCTTTATGGATTTCATCCATAACACTCCTCCTCAAGTCTGCCACATTTAGAATATAAATTCTATTCTTATAAGTAAGAAGTCTGTCATCTTCCAAAGGATATCCTTCATATCTCTTTTCAAAGTTCTATTGTTGCAATTTGTCCTTTATATGTACATACATTTTGTCTTTAACAATACAGTTAACAATCTGCTGCTTCAAATTTGATTGGCAGGTACTAAGGGCTGCCATAGACATTTCATGTACTTTTCTGCCGATTGCATCAGCCTCCTTATGGTATTTCCCCTTTATGTGTTTGATCTCAAAATCAAATTCACACAAAAATTCCAGCCATCTAGCTTTCCTAGCATTTAATGTTGGCTACTCAAACAAATATTTCAGACCACAATGGTTCGTCCTTAGCTCAAATTTTCTACCCATTAAGTAGTGCCTCCACATATTTAAAGCATGCACAATGGATTCAAGTTCTAAATCATGGGTGGAATAGTTCTTCTCACGCTCCTTCAACTTTCTTGACTCATAGCATACAACATGGTTGTCTTGCATACGAAATCCTCCAAGTCCTTGATTGCATGCATCAATGCACACCACAAAGTCTTTTTAAGCATCTGCAATTTTCAAAATCAGTGCACTCATGAGAAGATTCTTCAACCAATGGAAGCTTTCCTGACATCTTGGTGTCTACTCAAATTTCATTCCCTTCTTCTGCAAGGAAGTAATTGGGTTATCAACCTTGGAAAATACTTTGATGGACCTCCTGTAGTAACCAACAAGACCCATAAAATATCTCACATCTAACAATTTTCTTGGAGTTGACCAATCCATGATGGCTACAATCTTCTCAGGGTCCATCGATATTCCTTCCTTAGAAATAATGTGACCCAAATAATGAATTTTATTTTTACTAAAGTCACATTTGCTTAGCTTTGCATACAACTTATGCTCCCTTAGCAATTGCAAATCCATTCTCAAATGTTCCTCATTCTCTTCTTCATTCTTAGAATAGATAAGAATGTCATCTAGAAATACGAGAACAAACTTGTCCAAATACTTGTTGAAAACACTATTCATGAGACACATGAATGTAGCTAGTGCATTGGTGAGACCAAACAGTACCACTACAAAGTCATAGTGCCCATACCTTATTCTAAAGGAAGTATTATGGATATATTCCTCTTTAATTCTTACCTGATGGTAACCAGACCTCAAGTCAATATTTGAAAATACCTTGCCCCTCTCATTTGATGAAAAAGATTATCAATTCAAGGCAATGGGAACCTGTTTTTCACTGTGACTTTATTCAACTTCCTGTAGTCAATACATAACCTGAGTGTTCCATCTTTATTTTTCACAAATAACATATGTTCTCCCCATGGGGACACACTTGGCCTGATGTACTTCTTTTCCAACAGCTCTTGTAACTGTTGTTGTAAATGTAACTTCGGAAGATATTCACTTGTATTTTATATTGATATTATTATTGTATTTTACTTATACCTCCGACGGAGATGTTTTTCCTCCATTCGAGGATGTCATTATTATGTTTAGTCATGCAAGGTCATTGAGGTAAAACCTCCATTGTAAGTTGGGGAATTAGATCCCCTAAATTCAAATGTAAAATGTATTATTAAGTCCCCCTAGGACAAGTCGACCCAGTTAGGTTTAGTGAGGCCGACCTAATTGGGAATTAGGTCGCCCAAACATAAAGTATAAATAGAGAGCTTGCTCTCTCATTTGGACACACCACTCACTCACTCACTCAAGTTCGCATAAGCAAGAGAGAGAAGACACGTTCGCTGAGGAGAAAGAGAGAAGCTGTAGAAGACATATATTTGGGTTTTCCATTTTGCTTGAGATTGTATTAGTGACAAATCTATCTTTGAGAAAGTTGCGAGGTTTTCTCCTTTATGGTTTCTCCGAGGAAAACTATTGTGTCTATTGTGTTTTGTTTTTCTTGTTTCTTCTTTCAATTAAAGATCCTAGTTAACATTGAATTAAAGTGCAAACTCTAACATGGTATCCAAGCTAACCTAAAAAGAAGGCATTGTGCAGCAGCGGGAAACTAGGGATTCCTAGTTCAAGATCTTCTCTCCACATATCATATGAAAAAGAGGGATAGGATAAAACATCCTAGGAGGGCACATATTTTGGAGGCAACAAAATCAAATTCCAAGAATTTCCATTTTTGGCCCTATCACTACTGCCGGGAGGAAAACTAGGGAATCAAGTTCTTAGGTTTTTTCTCCATTAATTTGGAAAAAGGATTACATTGGACAACTTGACTTGAGGAGGCACATCTTCCTGTCCAATAAGAAGTTCAAAAATACAACTTTGGAAAATTAGGGTTTCTCTGACAAACCCTAGGCCAGCCAGCTCTAGAACCAAATTGGGAATCTCAAATTAGTAATACCTAAATCTATGCTATTTCCATTTTAGGTTCTCATTTCAAAATGAATCACCACACCAAGCTTGAGGATAAGCTTGAGGGAGTTGATAACTTCTGAGCATGGAAGTATAGGATTGCTCTTGTCCTTGAAGAAAATGATTTAGACAAATATGTTAGTGAGGAGGTTCCAACACTAGAGGGAGATGAGGCTAAGACTATCCACAAGAAGAACTTGGTCAAGGACAAGAGAATTATTGCAGACTCTATTAAAGATCATCTCATTCCCCATGTGTCATCGTTGAAGACACTCAAGGAGATGTTCGATGCTTTGACGAAATTATTTGAAGGGAAGAACATCAATCGGAAGACAACGTTAAGGAAATAGCTCAAGAATGTGAAGATCCTAAACTCAGAGACCATGCAATCCTACTTCACAAGGGTCTCTCAAATCAAAGAACAACTTGAAGCAGTTGAAGAAAAGGTAGAAGAAAGAGAGATCGTTATGACCACCTTGAATGGTCTCCCAAGATCATGGGATTCATTTATTCAAGGTATATGTGCTAGAAAGAAGTTGATTACTTTCAAGATACTATGGGAAGAATGCACTCAGGAAGAAGCTTGGATAATATCAAGAGAAGAAAAGATGGGAGCAAATGATGATCAAGCTCTCATAGTTCATGCTAGAATAAATCACAACAAGAGGGAGGACCACCATCACAATAAGAGGGAGAACCACCATCATGAAAGACAAAGGATACCCATAAGAGATCTATCTAGTATTAGATGTTACATATGTGATGAGAAGGGACACTAATCCAGAGATTGTCCCAGAAACAAAGGTTCCTCCAACAAGAAGACTAACAAGAAGAGACATCATGCACACACTATTGAATACAATGAACCGGCAAGGAAAAGAACCAGAGAAGAAGAAAGAGATGATTCTTCAAGTGATGAAGAATATGTCCTAATCTCAGCACTCATGAGCACCATCACACACGAGAGAAATTATTGGCTTGTATATAGTGGAGCATCAAAGCACATGACAGGATACAAAGAATCCTTCGTTAATCTATCTAAGAATGAGTCACCTCACAAGGTGAAACTTGGGGATGATTACCAATATACCATCAAAGGAAGTGGAGAATATTCCTACAAGCTAGATTCCGACAAATATTTGAATATGAAAGATGTTCTATATGTTCCAGTACTAAAGAAGAATATTCTCTCCATCTTAGCACTAGATGCTAAAGGAATGAGGGTTGCATTTATCGATGTCCAAGTCCTAATGTGGCCAAAAGGAAAGAGAATAGATGATGCAATAGTAATTGGAGAGAAAGAGGGAGGATTGTACAAATTGACGGGACAACCTGAACAAGCATTGGTTCATGATTCCATGGAACCAAGTGGACTATGGCATAGAAGGATTGCACATGTGCACTATAGAGCACTACCTATTGCAAGCAAAGCAATTTCAGGACTTCCAGAAATCTAACAAGACATGAAGGCATTTTCAAGGGATGTGTGCAAGGAAAGAATGTAAATAAGGAATTTCCCAGCAGTGAAAGCAAAGCAAAAGGAATATTGGAGATAATCTACTCAGATGTATGCGGTCCCATGTCATCTAGCTCACTAAGCGGTTATGTATATTATGTTTCTTTTATAGAGGATTTCTCCCATAAGACTTGGATTTATTTCTTGAAAAGTAAAGATGAGGTATTTAGCAAGTTCAAGGAATTTAAATCCTTGATCGAGAATCACACTGAGAAAAATATCAACCCTAAGATCAGATAATGGTGGATAATTCACTTTGGAAGAATTCAAGAACCTATGCAGCGAATCTGGGATTAAGATGGAGTTGAGCACTCCTTACAATCCTCAACAGAATGGCGTTGCAGAACGAAAGAACATAATGATAATGGAAGCAAAAAAATAAATGCTACATGAACAGGATCTTCCGATGCACTTATGGGCAGAAGCAGGAAGAATAGTTGTGTATGTATAGAACCGTACACCTCATTGAGTATTAAGCAACAAGACTCCCGAAGAAGCTTTCTCAGGTGAGAAACCTGAAGTCATCCATATTAGGATATTTGGCTACCCAGTGTACATACACATCCCGAAAGAAAAGAGAACCAAGCTAGATCCTTTAGGAAAGAAGGGAATATTCGTGGGATACAGTGACACTTCAAAAGCCTACCGAATATACTTCCCAAGATTCAAGAAGATCGACATAAGCAGAGATGTAACATTTGATGAAGACTCAACATACAACAAATCAAGAAAACTACATATTGAAGAGATTGAAGAACCTGAAGAAGCCAGAGTTAGAGACACAACGATGGAAGAAGCGATTCCAGAAGATCATTAAGACCATGACATGGCAGAACCACAAGAACTTGTAGATCCACCTCGTGAAAAGAACTCCCACAAAACAAGACCAATATGGGTACGAGAAGAAATACAAGATGTAGATACGTATGTCTCTCTAGAGGGGATGCACAGAGAAAGAAAGAGACCCAGACCATACTCCAGCTATGTGGCCTTGCTATGTGACATCATTAATAAAGAACCTTCCAACTACAAAGAAGCAACATAGAAGAAAGAATGGAAGGATGCCATGATTGAGGAGTACTAGTCGATTATGAAGAATGATGTCTGGAAGATAGTTCCGAGACTAGAAGGGAAGTCTGTTGTGACTTCGAAGTGGATCTACAAGATCAAGCATGATGCATATGGTAGCATTGAAAAACACAAGGCAAGGTTTGTGGCACATGGATTCTCCTAGAAGGAAGGCATAGACTATGGGGAGAAATTTGCACTTGTAGCAAGATACACTTCCATCATATCTATACTTGCATTAGCCGTAGTAATGAAATGGAAGGTACACCAGATGGATGTGTTCTCACACAACTTGTAGTTGTCCCTAAAGGTATCCCATCCAGAATGGTAGAGGTGTTGGACAACTAAAGAGGTGACCTAAGGCTTGCCACGGTTCCCAATCCAAGTGGGTGTCATGATAACCGAGGCAACCTTCACTTTAGATCAAGAAGAATCAATATCAAGGAGGATACCCTAGCCAATCTATGAAGACTAGCTAACCCAAAGACTCCTAGGAAATGTGTAAAGTTATGCAAGGAAATCAATGGTGTATGATTCAGATCTAGAAAGATAAGTAGACCCAAGATGGTTATGGCTTGGTTGAGAGGCTTAAGAAAGGGACAAATGAGTCAACCAAGTGTTTTATTAAGGTCACTTATGAATTTAAGTAAGTAGATCTAAAGAAGACCTAATGCTATGAAAATTACCCAAGTGGGGCCCACCCCTTAAAAGGTGGAAAATGGTCCAAATAGGGCCCACAAGGTCAAGTTTGAAATGAAAAGGCACTAGGGGGTATGATATAGCATGGATCTATGGATTTGACCAAGAATTATCAATACCCAAGTATGGGATCTAGAAAATGGCCACCTACCCAAGGAGTGCGACTTACCTCAAGGAGGACTAGTGCCTTAGTTGGAAGGAAAAATGGAGTCGGATATCCACCAGAATATAGATCGGGATAGTTAAGATGATTATCTAGGAGGGTTTTAAATGTCAAGCACAAGACATGGCTAGATCTCCATAGATCTAATGCATCACCTAGTGACCCAAGTGGGGCTCAACCCTCAAAATGAGGAATGGGGCCCACAAGCTAAAAATCAACAAGGTGAAGCACTAGAGGTAGGTTTTAAGGGTTGATCTATTCAATGAAACAAAAATATCACCTATCCATGTCTTGGAACTAGTAAACTAGCCTCCCTCAAGGAATGCGTTTTCATTCAAGGAGGACTAGGTGCCTTGGGAAATGGGCCAAATGGAGTCCAATCACCACCAAACTATAGATCTGAATTTCTGTGGATACTATAGAGGTGGGTTTCAAGTTTTATCCATAAAAGCATACTAGATCCAAGTAGATCTAAAAAAATAGAAAAAGAGGGTTTAGAATTTTAAGGGTTTATGTGACCAATAGGATGGAGAACACGCGAAATGGATACATACCTTGTAGATCTTACCTCAAAATCTTGCGGCTACTTTGCACAGAGATTATTCTTTCCCTTATTTAAAATTCGAAGCTAGATCCAAATGATTCCAAGAATAATCATCAAAGCCGTAGGAGGAGAGATGCCCCATTCAACCTGTAAATCAAACTACAAAAATTTAGATTTGATCCACAAATCAATGAGATCTAAGCATGTCATGTCAAGGAAGCAATCAATGGAAAAATCACAATTGAAAAACTCCCTCAAGATGAAGACGTCTTTCCCAAGGGGGATGTGAGAAACCCCTACAATCTTCCCTTCAAGCAAATCGCACTCCTAGCTTCAACCAATTCGGCCTCCTTCAGTAGATGTTGAAATTACCTGTAAAGCAAAGAATGTATAAAATGAAAAGATGCATAACCATATACAAGAGAAACCCAATCAAAGCCAAGAAGAAGATCTCCAAAAATAGTATTTTATTCCAAGTTTTCTAGATCCCAAAGGTGCTTTTACAATAGGGGGGTCTCTTCCTTTTATAGAAGAGAAAGACCAAAACCCTAAACCACTTTTGAAAACTAGTGGTTCAGATCAAAATATATAACAATGTAATCAACGGCTAAGATGAGCCAACATAACAATAGACATGGATCACTCAAATAGAGGATGACGTCATGGATAAAAATCCTCTAGGAGGGGTGACGTCATACATGGGGGTGTCTAGATACATAGGAGCCACAACATAATGACATGGACAAGTGACTATGATCACATGGTGGGGCTAGGAGGTATTATTCTCCTTCAATAGCATGTCCCCATGGCACAATAATATAAAATATGACTCAATGACATGTCCAAGTATACAAATGATCAAATCGTGTCCCCATCATTAGAGAGAGAAATACAATAAAAGAGCTCATGTAGCCCATGTGGACCCTACTGACTGGTGCCAATTGATATGGAAGAAGGGGGATACACCATGGATGACCTCTGAGTAGACCAAGTTCCAAAAAATTTCCTCAATTTCCCAAATCGAATTCCTCAATGAACTTTTAATTCCATTTTTTAATGCTCCTGGAAACCCTCAAACTGACCAAAACTGCCTCTTTAGTGCCTGCGTTGTCAAAATAAGTGTACCATGTTGTCTGGAAGGGGGTTATAATGGTAAAAAAAAGTGGGTGGAACACCCCGTTCCTATGTAGCGCCCTAGGAAATGACTTGCCTCCAATGCTCCTGCTAGACAGGCCACATCAGCATGCCCAAACTGGTCAACAGGTGGAAAACTACTAACATCATGCCCAAGAGTGCTAAAAAATTAAAGATAAGTGTCTCAATGGATCCAGAAGACCCAAATCCACTAGAGATGAGTACTCATACACCCCATGATAACCTGTGGGGTCATCTGTAGGGTCCACCATACCCGGACAGTGTAAAATATGATGATTTGGAAATAATAATAAAAATGACCAACTGCATCAATCATCATTTGGAGCATATGTCAAACATATGGAATCATCAATAGGTGCATGTGGGACCATATATCAACATCATAAATCATAAGTGGTCCATCTCATCACGGATCCCAAGAATGACCATGGTCAAACTATGTTTGACTAGGTCAGAATACAACCAAAGACTAGATTATAACAAGTGACTAGGACATGTTCCTTTAACCATATTCACAGCTTAACTTAAAGTATAAACATCAATCAAATGGGACTTAATACATAGATATTCAATATTGTTTATAATTTACTTGCACCAAATATTTAAAGACATACTTCATCTAATGGACATGGCCTAACTGCTAGCATAGGGTGAAGGCTAAGGACAAGGCTAGGTAGAAGGGATGACTTGACCAAATAAACTAAGTGATACGTTGGACGGGAAAAAGTGGAGCTACACACTGTGCTGGACAAGATAAAAAAAAGAGAATGGCAGTGCCTCACAAATGGATAAGTTGTTTAGAGAGTGCTTATTCAACCTTGGAAAAAATGTCTACTACTAAAACTGTCACTCATGGCTCTAGGGAACACTTTGATTCCGCTGTCCCTTACACCATCTCAATTCATAACCCATAGGCTCAATTATTTTTCCATATGCAATCAACAGTCTTTAGATTTAGCATTTGTTTAATCACTGCTTTTTAGGACCTTTTATTTCATTTCATGGCCATCAATTATTTAGATATGGCATTCATTTTTCCATTGCTTTATAGGCCTAGTACAACCCCTCTGGAATTTCACATGTGCTAATAAGCAAAACTAATTGCAGCTTACATCTAGGGTGCATTTACATTTCCAAGCATTTCATTGCATTACATATCATATCCCTTTTCATTGGGCTTCCATTAGTTTCCAAGGTAGTACATTTTGCTTCAGGTTTTAGCCAACAACAACTAAAGCGACTAGGGGGGATTTCGCACAAAATCACACATCGGGGAAACCGACTAGAATGATAAAGGCATAAAATCCAACTCACCAAAGGCAAGTTCTATCACCAACTGAGAACCGAGACACAAAACAAACATGGATGATATCCAACACAGAGGTAGAAGCGGGGAGGTCCTCCATATCAAAATTCAAGAAGGAAAGCCAAGGTGAAAGCCAAAAATGAAGGTCATAGATGGATGGAGTCAAGTGAATGTGGTGCCTAAGCTAGCAAACATAAATGTCAGGAAAGACCATGTCCATGCTCATAGGAGGGTAGTGAAACCAATGAGTATAGTCAGTAAACCTTTAAGTGCAAGTAATACATCCAATTTTGTATTTTTAAATCCATCCAAGATAGTTCATTTCATTTATTAAATAATACTACCACATCATGAGTTATATACCAAGTCAATGCTATGAAGATGACTAAAACAACAAGATAATAATCAATGCTAACAATCACAAGTCTAATGGTCATATCACTGCATATCAATAAGCATCATCTAGAACCAATGAAACACTGCTGCAACAATAACATATGGAACTCTGGGCACTGAACTGAAACTGTATGGAACAAAAGGTCATATCGGTCATCAAATCTAAGCTCTCAAGGCTCAACCTTGTCACAAGGTCTACACACTATCTGATATAAGCTGCTCTGATGTGAAGTGATCATAAATGACTATGCTCATCATAACTGATCTCTGTAAAGGCAAAGCTATGAAAAGTGCAAATATATGCTCATCAGGAATAGTAGCCCAGCTACTATGGTGTGATAACATCTGGCTCCAGCTGGGAAAAGTTCTCAAAGGGAGAGAGCGCTTGAGAACCTTAGAAACTCTGGTCTCGAACTACTCTACATCAATCTTCAATCTAGCACTCACCATCTTTGCTTTCAGTTTTATTTTGCACCTGTATTTGCACTCATGGCCACTAGAATACCGCGTGATGCATGTATGGGATAAAACATAAAATAAATGCTGAAAATGAAATCTATTCTATAGAAGAAATTGAAATGCATAAAGGAAATACTAATCTAACATAATATGCAAATTTTATTAATTTTATTGTGTAGGAGGAAGGAAGGATTTTTTTTTTTAAAAGGCACACTCAACTCACTTGACACAGAGGAACTACAAGCACTCAAAACTCAAGGAAAATTTAATCACTTTCAATTTTTATCTATGTGCATGCAGGAGATGAGAAAAGCTTAGGAAGGAGAAAGACTCAACTTAATCAAACAACTCAAAAAAAAGGAAAAAGCACTCAGAAGAAAACTGAAAGGATCATCAAAAGTGAAAAGCAAAAAAAACTCGCACTACTCAGCACTCAGAAAAAGCAAAAGCACACAAATCCTACTACTCAAGTGAGCTTATTAGGCCTACCTACTCTAAGCAGTCAACACAAATGCTAGGTAAAATCATAAATCCAGTGCAACCATTCATCGAAAAGGTTAATGATTCTTGTTAGATTTTTGTTAATAAAAACAAGCCAGAATTGGGTTAAAGATTAAGGAATCTGATAGCACAGTCTTCCTAGTTTGTTCAAAAATTGCAAAAGGGCTTGAATGGTGCAAAATGAAATCATGCCAAGGGAAAGACTGGCTGATGCAAATATCCTCTATCCAAGAATTAATAGGATCATAAAATTTATGCAAGCTATTGCTTAAAATTGATGGCAGTTGATTCAAATTCTTTTTATACAAACTACTTTCCTCACTCACGTCTCTCACATACTCAATTTGGCTCTCCCTGGGACTGATGATCAAATAAAAACCAAGTAGGGACAAATTAAATCTTAGAAGACGAAAAATCAAAATGAAGTCCACTTGTTTCTCAAAAATAGAGAAAAGATGAAACTGATCATTAAATACCTTTAAAAGCCACTGAGAATGATTGATAAAATGACAACAAGCATTATTGTTCCAAAGTGACTGAAAAGGGAAATGAAGTGCTTTTTCTCCAATCATGTAATCACGCTTATACTTCCTATAAAAAAATCAAAAGGAAAAGATTGACTAAACCACCAACCTAAAGAAGATAGAAAGAGTTGGGAAGGGAGGGTGGATTGAAAATATGAAAATTCTCACAGATGGATAGAAAAATTTGGCCTTGAAATTTGACAAAAAGAAAGGCCTTTCAAAGTAACACTCTTTATTCTGGGAATGATTTCAAGCTTTTGATCAAGTCCAATATTTACATTCTGAGGTTAAGAATCACCATAACCATCTAACTTAAGGATGGAAAAAGGAAAATTTAACGATTCACTATAAGAAGTAGAACAAGGATTAGAGAATCTAATGTGATTTACTAACTCATCCTCATCTTGATATTGGCTAACCATTGATTTATCATTAAATTCGTATGAGGGTAAATGATCATTCTCATTTAATTGATCAGGGAGAAAATTAACAATTTTATTTATATCCCGATTATTTACACAATGATCATTTGAAATCCCATCAGAAGGATCTTCGTCGTTGTCCTAACTTTCTTCTTCTTCAATAAGGTGATGAGAAATTGAATGATCACTAATGATAAAATTACTAATGAGTTTCTCTTCAAGAGGAAACTCAATAGACCCATTGATTAGAGGCTCAACTTCGGAAATTTCCTCAGGAGAAAGACAAGGGCTACCTAAATTATGATTTGAAAATTTACCATTTATATAATGATTAGGGATTTGACTTTCGATTGACTCAAAGGTGGAAGAATCATCCTCAAAGGGAAGAATTTGATCTTGGATCTGACTTGAAGAATGTATATCACCGTATTCACTTCCCCACTCTTCTAAGAATTTATGTTCAAATATGTCATATCCGGAAATTCTATTGGGCTTCAAATTCAAGAACTAGAGCTTAGCTCTTCCTTGGAAAGATGAAGCCAATAATTTCATACACACATCCTCATGGGTTATAGATAATTCATTAAAAATTTCCCTAAAGATCACAAGGTTCCTTTTAGCAGAGATTTGATAACTTCCATCGAATTTAGGCAACCTTTCATGAGCTTGATGAGGAATATGATGAGGATACCAATGATTTTGGAGAATTCAAAAAATTTCAATCGACCGAAAGTCCTAGGCCTCTCAGAAGTAGCCATGGATGGCAATTATTAAAAAAAATCAAGAACCTAAATACAAAATGATGCACCCCATCGGTTCTAGATAATGATAGGATCAATCACCAGTGGAGTCGATTATGTGGAGTCACCAGGTGGATTTTAATTATTTTCTACCAAAATATATGTCGTTTGGATAGCGGGGAGAAATGGGTGAAAATGGATGGTTATGAAAGATTTAGGAAAACAAATGATAACCATCAAATTAGAAGACCTGATGCGATAAGATATGAATTATGCACGGATACTTGTAGACACCTAAGTTAACCCTCTACCTTCCCGACAATAACGAAAAAAATGTTATCACACAACTTGTAGTTGTCCCTAAAGGTATCCCATCCAGGATGGTAGAGGTGTTGGAAAACTAAAGAGGTGACCCAAGGCTTGCCACGGTTCCCAATGCAAGTAGGTGTCACGATAACCGAGGAAACCTTCACTTTAGATCAAGAAGAATCAAGATCAAGGGGGAGACCCTAGCCAATATATGAATACTAGCTAACCCAAAGACTCCTAGGGAAATGTGTAAAGTTATGCAAAAAGATTAGTGGTGTATGATTTAGATCTAGAAAGATAAGTGGACCCAAGATGGTTATGGCTTGGTTGAGAGGCTTAAGCAAGGGACAAATTATTCAAACAAGTGTTTTATTAAGGTCACTTATGAAGTTAAGTAAGTAGATCTAAAGAAGACCTAATGCCATGAAAATTACCCAAGTGGGGCCCACCCCTTAAAAAGTGGAAAATGGTCCAAATAGGGCTCACAAGGTCAAGTTTGAAATGAAAAGGCACTAGGGGGTATGTTATAGCACGGATCTATGGATTTGACAAAGAATTAACAATACCCAAGTATGGGATCTAGCAAATGAAATTCTACCCAAGGATTGCGACTTGCCTCAAGGAGGACTAGTGCCTTAGTTGGAAGGGAAACTGGAGTCGGATATCCACCAAAATATAGATTGGGATATTTAAGATGATTATCTAGGAGGGTTTGAAATGTCAATCACAAGCCATGGTTAGATCTCCATAGATCTAATGCATCACCTAGTGACCCAAGTGGGGCTCAACCCTCAAAATGAGTAATGGGGCCCACAAGATGAAAATCAACAAGGTGAAGCACTAGAGGTAGGTTTTAAGGGTTGATCTATTCAATGAAGAAAAACTCTCACCTACCCACATCTTGGAACTAGTAAACTAGCCTCCCTCAAGGAATGTGTTTTCACTCAAGGAGGACTAGGTGCATTGGGGAATGGGCCAAATGGAGTCTAATCACCATCAAACTATAGATCCAAATTTCCATGGATACTATAGAGGTGGGTTTCAAGTTGTATCCCCAAAAGCATGCTAGATCCAAGTAGATCTAAAAAAATAGAAAAAGAGGGTTTCAAATTTTAAGGGTTTATGTGACCAATATGATGGAGAACAAGCGAAATGGATACATAACTTGTAGATACTGCCTCAAAATCTTGAGGCTACTTTGCAGATAGATGATTCTTTCCCTTAGTTACAATTCCAAAGTATATCCAAATGATTCCAAGCATAATCGTCCAAGCCATAGGAGGAGAGATGCCCCATTCAACCTGTAAATCAAACTACAAAAAGTTAGATTTGATCCACAAATCAATGAGATCTAAGAATGTCATGTCAAGAAAGCAATCAATGGACAAAGCAAAATTGAAAAACTCCCTCAAGATGAATACGTCTTTCCCAAGGGGGATGTGAGCAACCCCTACAATCTTCCCTTCAAGCAAGTCGCACTCCTAGCTTCAACTAATTCAGCCTGCTTCAATAGATGTCAAAATCACCTATAAAGCAAAGAATGTCTAAAAACAAAAGATGCATAACCATGTACAAGAGAAACCCAATCAAATCCAAGAATAATATCTCCAAAAATAGTATTTTATTCCAAGTTTTCCAGAGCCCAAAGGTGCTTTTACAATAGGGGTGTCTCTTCCTTTTATAGGAGAGAAAGACCAAAACCCTAAACCACTTTTGAAAACTAGTGGTTGAGATAAAAAGATATAACAATGTAATCAACAACAAAGATGAGCCAACATAACAATAGACATGGATCACTCAAATAGAGGATGGTGTCATGGCTAAAAATCCTCTAGGAGGGGTGACATCATACATGGGGGTGGCTAGATACATAGGAGACACACCATAATGACATGGACAACTGAATCAGAGCACATGGTGGGGATAATAGGTATTATTCCCCTTCACTAGCATGTCCCCATGGCACAATAATATAAAATATGACTCAATGACATGTCCAAGTATACAAATGATCAACTCCTGTCCCCATTGTCAAAGAGAGAAATACAATAAAAGAGCTCATGTAGCCGATGTGGACCCCACCGACTGGTTCCAATTGATCCTAAAGAAGGGGGATATGCCATGGATGACCTTTGAGCAGACCAAGTGCCAAGCCTTGCCTCAATTTCCCAAATCGAATTCCTCAATGACCTTTTTATTCCATTTTTTAATCCTCCTGGAAACCCTCAAACTGACCAAAACTACATCTAGAGTGCCTGTGCTATCAAACTGAGTGTACCATGCTATCTAGAAGGGGGGTATAATGGTAAAAACAAGTGGCTGGACCACCCCCTTCCTCTGTAGCGCCTAAGGCAACGAATTGCCTCCAATGCTCCTGCTGGACATGCCACATCAGCATGCCCAAATTGGTCAATAGGTGGATAACTGCTAACATCATTACATTTGCATCTATGCCTCATGATTTTGTGCCTTAGGACCTCCCTTTTTCACCATGTACTGTGATTTTTAACCCCCATCTTTTACCCTCCATTGTCGTTGTTTCTTCCATGGTTAGGACCTTCCATAATATTGGTCACCCTAGATAGGAAACTATGTCATACTGGTGCCCATGCTGTCGCTTTCTACTTTGGGGTTTTGTCACTTATCATGCATTCTGGTTAAACATTTACCTCAAGTTCCCATCCCTGTGGAGTTATTTTACGCTCTTGTTAGACTCCTTAAAATTGACAAGATTGTCGAGTATACTTGTCTTGTTCAGACTCGTCAAAGGACTTGAATAGAAATCCACTTAGATATAAGTTTACCCCTTTTCCGTATCTTAGTGGATTATTTACGAAAAAGGTATACTCTAGTTCTTTTTTACTAGAATAGTTCTCTCTCGTGTACTTTTAAACTTTTTTGGGCGATGAGACTAAATTTACGAAAAAGTCCTTATGGAGTTCTTGTTTAAGTTTTTCAGACTCCTTAAATATGAAAACACCAGTGAGCACATACCAAATCAGGCTTGATACTAAAATCCATGAGTAGGTGTATGGAGTTCTTGTTTAATTTTTTCAGGCTCCTTAAATATGAAAACACTGACGAGCACAAATAGATCCAGGCTCGATATTAAAATCCACAGATCAGTAACCTATCGAGTATGAGTCTATATTTTCTTCAAACTTGTTAAAACATGAAGAAAGTCTTGAGTTTCTCTCCCATGGACTCATTAAACTACACATGGTTGTACCATTATCAAGCTTTCTTGTCTTTTTTCTTCAATCCTGTTTAAAAATGAAGGTTTTCTAAGTTTACTTTCTTGGACTTGTTAAAATTTAACAAGAACGACCCGATCGATCTTCCTTTTAATCTTTTCATGCTCGTTTAAACAATGAAAAGACACCTTAAAAAGAGAAGGGAAAAGAAAATCTTAGTCATTTCATTCATCATATGGAAGCAAGTCTAATCCGTCCTTGAGCACAAAACTTCTATTTTTTTTTTTTTCAATGTGGTTCACGTACCGGTTGACCGGCATCGCTACGTCCACGGAATAATTTCTGGCGGGCCCACCCGAAGGGGCCATCACACCCTCGGCACATTTTGCGTACCTAACCCCAAGAGTGTCGAGGAGAATGGATCCCGCGAACTCACATGATGGGAGGCCTAACTACGGTGCTCGACTGATTGAGCTAACTCTTGGGGCTAACACAAAACTTCTATTATGTCAATGGGTCTTAGTTTTTGGTTTTAGGATTTAACCTGATTCCAGAGTTGTTCACTCCTCCGATTGGTTACTCTTTTGATCATATGGAGAGTTTGTTATGTCTCCTACATAGCAAGCTTATATCATGTTTTCTATTTGTCAAAACTTCCTAAGTCACTTTCCTATCGTGTTCAGTGTTAAAGGATTACCCCTATGTCGGCCATTATGCAATACATCAGTCTTGTTTCAACTCAATCTCTCAGTGTTCCTCATGTGAGATGATGAGGATTATTTAATGCCATCCTTCTCATGGGTCTCTTCCTATGGAGATCAACACATTTTTCTCTAGGAAGAAGAATTAGAGTTCCCATATAGTACCTTGAGATTTGCAGTCATTAGTGGCATATCCTCTCACTGTTGAGTTACAAGAATACATCAATGTCTCTTACTCGACAGATTCTTCAAGTGTTCGACTTCAAGACCTCTTATTCACACTTGCAAGGATGTACTCAATACCTTGGACCCCATTTTCATTATTGGTGGGTGTCCTCGCGTTTGTTAACGGTTCTCATAATTGATTGGTAATCAAATGAAATCCTCCATGTTTGAATTACACTCCTTTATTCACATGGTTTAGGGTTTGTACTTTTCTTGATTGGTTGGATTGAAGACCTTGGGCATATGGTAAAATTCCTTTGTTTATCACCCAAGCTCCATAAGACTGAGCCCTACTTATGTTGGCTCCTCATGATACATAGATCCAGTTTGTTGTTATGGCTATGATCTCCTTTTGACATGGATCCACGCTTGTATTTTAGTGGCCATACTATATACATCTTTTTGTTATGTATTGGAGATCATGTTCTATCATTCTAAACATCTCCTTATATCAACATTGTACTTGCACGCTAACCTTGTTTTGTTTTAGGTACTATGTGAGACTTTGTTCCTGTCACTCTCATGCTCCTCCACTTCTTTGTTTTGTAATGTATTTCGACCATAATTACCCACCTCATGCATTAGGGAGCATCTGTTATTAGTCATATTGGCACTTCTCCGTCCATGACCACACTGCATTATCAGTCACACAAAAGGACCTTATGGATTGAAGAGCCCCATTGACTATAGATGCTTGGGATCTAAATATTACATCATCCTCTTCAGTTTAGCTATTTTGTGAAGATATTTTGAGGCATAACCGTGACCCTGATATCTGTCAACTCAAGTCACCCGTAGGTTCTCCATTGACAACCCACAATGTTTTCCCAAAAAGTTGCATTCGCTAGTTGACTGGCATGATACTCGTGGGTTACTCGCAGGGTGTCAAGTATTATACCCATGGGTGCCTCCAAAAATCATGAAAAAATATATTAAAAATCGAATTATAGATGGTTATGGTAGTTACTCTAACCACCATAACCTCCCTAACCATTTACCTTTTGAAACATATCCTCTCATCTTGCTATAAATACAAGGAGAAGGCCTTAGGAAAAGGGGGAGAACCATTTGTATAAGGAAATGTTGAAGGAATATCCATTGAAGGAAGAGGAGCAAGGATCCCATGATCAAGTTTCAATAGTGCAAGTCACATATCACGTATAGTTTGTTTCCATTAATGTGAATAAATGCAAGAGATTTTCTTTCCCATAAAATAACTTGCCTACTTTGTGAATCTAGTACATTTAATCTATCATATCTTTTATATTTGAGTTCCATGCTAAGTTATTCATGTTTATGTAGTTAAAATATTTGAGGAAAGTGTCTTGTTTATTGCAGGTTTCTCATTTGGGATCGTGGATTGGAGGAATAAAGCTTAAAGCTTGGATCAGACTTCGTATATTCAGGTATGTTCTTTTGGCTTTAAACCCTAACTTTTCTTTATTAAGTAAATATTGTATGTTATGCTTGTTTATCAATTATATTATGTACCTTAATAACAGTATGTTGATGATATCTTTGAACTTCCCAATCACAGGTTAAATTACGGAACAACACTGAGGAAAGCAAAAGTTTTCAACTTTTTGTTTGGAATGTTCAGTTTTGTTGATGAGGAGATAGATGAGGCAATTTTGAAGTATGATGTTGGGAATATGGAATTGATAATTTTTGGGAAGCGGGTATATCTCAACCCTGATTTAGTTTCCTAAGCTACAAATATTCCACGCAAAGGGGGAGCGATTTTAAGCTATTGGAAAAACCCCAAACAAGAGAAGAACCAGATGGCCAGTAAAATTTGTTGGAAAAAATTATCTGTTCCAAGGAATGGTTTAAGAATGAAAGATGTCCCTTCCGGAATATACAAAACATTGATTCAGATTGTCCTTAGGATGATTTTGAATCATCACATGCAGGACATTTCAGGTGAATGTATGAGGGTAGTGATACATTGCATTGAAGATAGACATGTAGATATTCCTTATCTATTGGCTAAGAAAATCCACTTGGCCCTGCAAAAGAGCCAATTGAATAAGGTTAAATTTAGTTTCCTGGGCACACTTCAAAAAATAATTGATTTATGTTGACCCCATGCTACTGAAACAGAGATTGGTGATATCAATCAGCATGAAACTATATATTTTCCAAAACCACCTGTTCATAGAACATACTTTAGGAAATTTAATAGCAGGGAAAATAATGAGGAATTTCTAGTACAGTCTCCTCAATAAAATGAGGAATTAGTACAATCTCCTAAGCACCATGAGGAATTACTAGTACAACCTCCTGAACAGAATGAGGAATTTCCATTACAAACTCCTTAGCACCATGACGAATTATGAGTACGGTCTCCTGATTTTGTCACCATTGATGTAGTTCATGCTGCCACAACTTTGAAAGAGCTACATGGACATGTATATGGAGGTCACTGGGAGGAGGTGACAGACAGTGAAATGGAACAAACTATTGCTGAATTTTCCATTCCTCAAGAGGTTCTTGATAGAATTCCTCCTAAACAATTGGCAATTGAGTATGATTGTTTTTTCAAATTTGATTCAAGGGCTTCCACTATGCATTTAGACAATCCATCATATAAGTTTGATAGTAGATTTGTGTTAAGCATGTATGATAATGTTAAATTTTCAGAATTTACTTCAATATGATCTAGGATCTTAACTGAGAGAACAACATGTACAACAAATCTACAACATATCAATCATCGACACAATAATGCAAGCACACAAGAGACATAGAGTTTACTTGGGAAAAACCATAAAGGTGAAAAACCCCAATAACTTCCTTAGAGATAGATAGAGCAATGATACAACCAGAATACAAGAGATAGTCTTCTCCCAGCAGCAGAGCCTCCTCCTCCACAAGTGCGCCACTCTCCAAAGTGTGAGTGAGAGAATAGAATGTGTAAAATGAGAGAGACACACTCTCTATTTATACACTAACTTGACTTGGCCTTTACTCAACTAGGTCGGCCTCAACTTAACCACTTAACATAATACTGACTAGGCCGACCCCCACTAGGGTGGTCTAATAACCCTTTGACCCACATGGCCGACCCCCAATAGGGTGGTCTAATAACTCTTTGACCCACATGAATTATACAGGGCCAACCCCAACAAGGTGGTCTAATAACCCATCAAGTATAAGTTATGACACTTACAATATAAATGACGACACTTCCGTATAGAGGAATAATAACATCTCTATAGGAATACAACCACTTCCGTATAGAGGAATAATAACATCTCTATAGGAATACAATATACATATATGTGAAATACATTCCGAAGTTACATATACATCAACACTCCCTCTTAACTAGGAAGGTATTTATTGACACAGGTTTTCTAGCACAAGTCATTTTCTCTGGATCATCGTCACTGGATAATCGTCATCGAGTCATCATCATTGTCACTGCTGCTACTATCTCAATCAATCTATGAATCTACTCGTCATAGGAAGTTCTATAGAGCCAGTTCTTTTTCATACTAGATGTAGGCCCACCACCTGCAGGTCTTCATCATCTGTGCGAACGGTCTGATAGAGGTGGCCTCTCAGGACTAATTTTATGTGTGGATGCAATACCGGAAAGAGTATCCCAGGAACATTTATGTGCCTAAGCACGACCGAAAAGATCTCCCAGGAATGATTACATGCATCTCCTCCACAATACCTTTAAAGATCATCCCAGGAACATTTATGTGCCGCAGCACGACCGACAAGATCTCTAAAGAGCATCCCAGGACTTATTACGAGCACACAGCTCAACCTCTCGGATATCCAGGACTGATTACATGTGGATAGACAAAACCTTTAAAGAGCATCCCAGGAACATTTATGTGCCGCATCACAACTGGAAAGATCTCTAAAGAGCATCCCAGGACTAATTACGAGCACACAACTCAACCTCTCGGATCTCCAGGACTGATTACATGTCTCCGTAGTAATACCTCATCCCAGGACTGATTACGAGCACACAGCTCAACCTATCGGATATTTGAGGACTGATTACATACTACATAGCAATACCGGAAAGAGTATCCCAGGAACATTTATGTTCCGCAGCACGATCGGCAAGATCTCCCGGGACTGATTACATGCTATTTGCACAACCTGCCACATATCATCTCTGACCTCCAAGTATCAACCTGATACTCATGATCCAACGGATCATCATTGCACAAAGCATCATCTTGATGCTCATGATCACACTGATCATCATCACTATACCATCCTGATACATATCATCTGGAGCAACACCCTGAAGCTCATCATCATGATCATCCTAATCATACAATGCATCCACCTGATGCATACCAAGTATCTACCTAATACATATCATCATACATGATCCACTTGATCATATAGTGTATCCACCTGATACAAATACAAATACATGATCCACCTGATCATACAGTGTATCCACCTGATACAAATACAAATACATGATCCACCTGATCATACAGTGTATCCACCTAATGCAAATACAAATACATGATCCACCTGATCATATCCATCATCATCCTGATGCATATACAGAGCAATAACTGGAGCATCGTATTGATGCTCATCATCCATGATCCTCTTGATCATCATAGCATCGTCCTCTTCAAATCATCTCATCGTCCACGAAGCACAACCCGGATGCACATCATCCAGCACTTACACCATCGACATGGGAGAACACATCTACCACCATTCAGGGAAGGATCCAGCCCTTACTTTTTCACCATGGGAGAACACATCTACCACCATGTGAAAAATGGCTTCAGCCCTTACATCTACACCATGGGAGAACACATATACCACCATGTGAGAATGGCTCAGCAATTACATCACGACCATGGGAGAACACATCAACCATGTCAAAAAAGCTCATGTGGATCTGCATCTTCCGAACTCATCACTTCCCTTTGGAAGGAACCTCGATCTGAAGTGCACCAAGCCTCTCTCTGAAGTACTCAAATTGCACTCTGGCCAATGGCTTGTTCAATACATCTGCAACTTGCTCATCCGTCGCAACATACTCTGCTTCGGCTGTACTTAATGCTACATAGGACTGCTTCCTGCTAAACCAAGAGATCACACCTGATCCCTATCTGCAGCACTACCTGCCCAATCTAAATCAACATAACCCTGCAGGTTAAACTTTTGATTCGCATCATACTTGAGCCCATAATCAACTGTACCCTTCAGGTACCTCAGAATATGCTTTACAACAACCAGGTGAACACTCCTCGGATCCGTCAAGAACTGGCTCAATGTGTTCACCACAAAGCAAATATCTGGTCTCGTGTTCATCAGGTACATCAAGGACAATCATCTGACAATACATAGTGATATCAACCGGCTCAGATGAAGCATCACACAGAAGCTTCAGGTTCGATGCCATAGGTGTGTCAATAGCCTTGTAGTCCATCATCCCGAACCTCTTCAGGATCTGTACTGCATGCTTCCCTTGTCCAAGGAAGATTCCATCTGCACTCTGCCACACTTCCATGCCAAAAACAAATAGTGCATAATCCCCAAGTTCTTCAACTCGAACTCGGCAGCAAGCCTCCGCTGCATGTCGGCAATCAATCTATCCTCACCTGTTACAAATAGGTCATCCACATAGTAGTATCACTGGATTGTCTTCCTCAACCTTGTAGTAAAGGTTGGAATCCACTTTATTCTTGGTAAAGCCCAAACTGGATAGAAAGATGTCTATCCTACCAATCCAAGTTCTGCACATATATGACTCCCTGTCATGTGTCTCAGAACCAATTGGCTGCACCACATACACTTCTTCTTCAACTACACCATTCAAGAAAGTGTATCTTCCTCTTCATCACTGCAGCATGCTTGATCTTGTAGATCCTCTTGGAAGTCACTATAGACTCCCCTTCAGGTCTTGGGACTGCATCCCAAACATCTTCATGATCGACTAGTACTCCTGGGTCATGGCATTCTTCCTAGATCCTGGGAACTTCAATACCTTCAATATTTTCAATAGATAACTTTGTTGCTGAACAAATGTTGTAGTCTTTCTTTTGTAGGTGATGGTATATGATATTTCCTACACAACAAGTTAAATTGCATGATTAGAAAAAATCTCATAGTTTTCAGAACAAATTTTGACACATAAAGAAATATGTCGTACAGTCATGCAATTATCTTAGCCAATGCTTCAATACAACATTTATCCATATTTCGTAACTTTCTAGATGCCTTCCAATCTCTACCAGAACATTGTTAAAAGCGTGCACAACTCCTAACATGTCAGCAAAAAGGTTTCATTCTAGATAAGTAGCAATGGAATGTTGTACAGTGCCATAGGCCACTTACCCATGTATATTAGTAGTATACTGTTCATCAATGCAACTATTCTAATATGCATAATACACAACCTAATTCTAGGAACATAAGCATATACATCATTGAATAACATTATGTAAGAAATGACAATTCAAATACTTATCTTTGTTTGGTTGCTGGGTGGAATCCCTCTGAATCTTTGCAACTCCATTCTGATGTGTATTGTGAGAAGTGGTCAACTCCCTCTGAATATCTGCATCCTTGCAGAAACTACTGAAGTGTGCTCCTTTGCTTTCTTGCAGGAACAACTGGAGTGTGCTCCCTCTTGATCTTTGCTTTCTGGATTACCTGTCCTTGAACTTACATCCATCCTTAATCACTATGCATGCTTATTAGTATCATCATTGTGTTATCCTTGAGGTCTCATACATAATCACACACTTATTAGTATAATCTTAATACTATCAAAACACAATAATCTTAAACATGTATAGTCATGATCATTCACAGATAATAAACATTAGTATTCAAGGTTTCAGGGAAGTCTTCTTTTACTCATGCATATTCTTATTTGATCATAGGACTCTTCTGATTAGTTAAATCATCAATGCATAAACCCGTGATTACTCAAACCTATACCTTCATGATTCTTCTGGTTAGTCATATCATCAATTATGGTAAGAAACATAATATGCATACAACCATGACTATTCAAACCTATGACTTCATGAATAATCATTATCAACAACACAACAGTATAAGATCCTAACACAAGGTAGGATTCTAGCTTGATATAGGAAAAACATACTTGGATTAGCATGCTAGCTAGTTATGTTTAACATACCCGCATAATGTCTTCTGGTTCTCTTCAGTGACTTGTGCTAGTAACCTGCATGTCTCATAAGTTAACCATTGTAGAACCAAGTTATACATACCTCGAAAGTAGATCTTCTATGTGATCCATGACAATGGATGAATCTTTGTCTTCATGTCACCATGAGCATATGTTCTTGCAGTAGAACATGATTTGACTTTCTTGGTGTACCTTTTGTGTTAGCAGACAACATAAACCTCATACAACACCATAATGCATTAGTACAAGCATAAGTGTCAACACCCTAATCAATGGATATATTCTATCGTGCATTCATAATTTTATTAAGGTGATTCGACGAGTCTAGATTTAATCAAGATTGTACTAACCGTAATAATATGAAGATAAATATACCATAAACTTAATCATGAACAAATCTTGAAACATACCTAGATAAGTCATACCTGTCGATATTGCTTGTAATCTTCTTATGTAAGGCCTTAGCCTCATCTCCCTCTAAAATAGGAACTTCTTCACTTATGCAAGTGACCAATCCATCTTCTTCTAGGATTAACCCAATCCACTTGATTTGCAAGAACTGGATTTGGAGATAGATTAGGGTTTGTTAGAGAAACCCCAAAAATTCAAACTTTGAATTTCAAACTTCGTAAAGGATAGAAATATGTGCCTTGATGAGCTGATCAAGCTGGTATGTTCAGAATTTGAAAACTGCAAAGTTTCACTCCTCAATTTTGCCTTTGAAACTTCCAGATTCACTGGACGTGACCCCGAACTGGGGTTTGATGAAGCCCACTCTTCTTCCCAATCAAAAGGTTTGATCCAAAGCTCTAAGCTTCTATTTTTATGAGGAGCTTCCAGCCATGGTCACAGATTTCAAAAATTCCCATTTTTGCAGAAGCCCTAATTTTCCACTTTTCTGATCAAAGTCCCGAACTAGGGTCTGATCAAGCCCGACCTTCTGCCCAACCAAAATTTTTGATCTTGGTCTCTAAATTTCGATTTTGATGAGTAGCATTCATCTGTGGTCTCCGATTACAAAAATTCCAACTTTATCCGAAACCCTAAATTTCGGAAGCCATGAATGAAGGTGCTAAAAAATAATTATGTTTTGACATAAATATGTACTTGATTGTTTCTATTGTAACTCTGAACTTTTTGATCCACAGGGTCTGCAAACGTTTTCTAACATAGCTTGACCTGTCGTCTTTCCATCTCGACAGGTCTTACCTCAATTGGATTCTCTGAGAGAGAGTTATGCCAAGTGTCGCAACGTGACCTGTTTAAGGGATAATATAGGAGAGAGAACTTGTATGGTGTTCCACGTGTCACCGGTTCAATTTCGGCCTCTGAAAATTTTTCTTGAGATAGTACAATCTGTGTACTACCTCTCACTTCTTACAAAATTTCATTTGGAGCTTCCTATCCCAAGTTATGACCTTTTTCCCAAGGTCACCTGATTTTGACTCAAATATGGAAGAGGCAGAAACCCTATATTGTACAGATCATAAATCACAAAGTACAACGAATTAGAGGTTTTCCTTTGGACACAAGGTACATGGGGATCTAATCTTCGACCTATAAAATTTTCAGATCCGAAAACTTCGTCAAAACGGATTTATAGTGAAAGTACTACGATGACTAGTTTTTTCTATATCAAGCCCTAGCATCGTAAGTATATCAAGCCCTAGCATTGTAAGTGCAACAAGTGTCATACATGCCATATCATGCCTTCTTTCAGGCTAGCTCTGATACCATGTTAAATTTTCAGAATTTACTTCAATATGATCTAGGATCTTAACTGAGAGAACAACATGTACAACAAATCTACAACATATCAATCATGGACACAATAATGCAAGCACACAAGAGACACAGAGTTTATTTGGGGAAAACCATAAAGGTGAAAAACCCCAATAACTTCCTTAGAGATAGATAGAGAAATGATACAACCAGAATACAAGAGATAGTCTTCTCCTAGCAGCAGAGCCTCCTCCTCCACAAGTGCGCCACTCTCCAAAGTGTGAGTGAGAGAATAGAATGTGTAAAATGAGAGAGACACACTCTCTATTTATACACTAACTTGACTTGGCCTTTACTCAACTAGGTCGGCCTCAACTTAACCACTTAACATAATGCTGACTGGGTTGACCCCCACTAGGGTGGTCTAATAACCCTTTGAACCACATGGCCGACCCCCAATAGGGTGGTCTAATTACCTTTTGACCCACATGACTTATACAGGGCGAACCCCAACAAGGTTGTCTAATAACCCATCAAGTATAAATTACGACACTTACAATATAAATGACGACACTTCCGCATACAGGAATAATAACATATCTATAGGAATACAACCACTTCCATATAGAGGAATAATAACATCTCTATAGGAATACAATATACATATATGTGAAATACATTCCGAAGTTACATATACATCAACAGATAAAATGGAGCATTTCAAGGAACAAGCTTCCTATATATGCAATTTGGCGAAAGAGGGCATGATAAAAGATAATAATATTATAGAATGCCTCAAATAGATAACATTGTTGCAAAAGACAGTTGTGGAAAATCAATTCAAAGCGAACATAATTATAAAAGGAAAAGAAGAAATGGTTGAAGAATTATCCAAATAAGTAGACAAAATCACTGATCAAGTTGAAAAGGAAATTGATTCAGTGAGGGTTGTGTATAAAGAGGCTTTGGAAAAAGCTAAAGTTGAAGTGAGTGAACTTAAAGAAGAGTTGAAAAAAAGACCACTTGTTTTGAATATACCACCAATAAGAATAGAAATGGGTCCTTTACAAGTATTGGAGAAGAAATTAAAAGAAAAGGAACACTTAATACAAGAATATTAGTTAAAGATGAAAGAGAGGGAGGGAAGCCATGAACAAAAAGTTGGAGAATTAGAATCATTAATTTCCATTTTGAGAAAAACCATTTCTAAGCAAGCTAATAAGCTGAGAGCCAAAAGGTTTGAAAGGAGCTCTAAATCACTGGAACTTAAAAACCAAATGAGAGGAAAAAAAATTGACAGTAAAGAAGGTGGTGAGGGTGAACATAAGGGTACCAAAGGAAACGAGGGTAAGGGTAAAAAGAAAAAAAAATATACAGGTACAATGTCCTTAGAAGAGAGAGAAGTCCTTAGCAAATTGAGAGTAGATGCTACATGAATGCTTCTCAATGAGCATTTCTCTAGGTGATGTGTTTGGTTCATCACCATTATATAAAGAAATGAAAGAGAATATGGCTGAAAAAGATGCAAAAATAAGAGAGCTAGAATCAAAACTCTTGGATGGCCGAAAAGTTCATCATTTCGGATGTGATATGGAAATTCAAACACTTAAATACACAATTGTTAATTTACCCAAGGAATTACAAGGTCCAGCTGCTGTGATGATGGCAATTCATGTCATTCGCAATGAGACAAAGTTGAGGGAAAAAGAGAAGGAGAAATAAATAAATAAATTGATTGCTGAATTGGCTAAAGTTACCAATTAGTTGAAAAATATGAGACAGCAATTGAAAGTTAGGAAAAAGAAAAAATCAACGAAGTATAAGAAAAATGTGGAAATGTTGAACAGAATGATGGAATAAAAAAGTGTCTTGCTTGGAAATTTTAAAAAAGTTACACAGAAATTTAAAGATCTTGAAAACAAATTACAAAACATGCCTCTTACAACTTCAGAAGAATAAGAGTTTTCTACGAAAGGAAAGAGAGACCATACAGATTTGTCTTCTGCTCAAGAGGAGGGATTGCAACCATCTCATAAACATGCTAGACATGTATAAATCATTGTATAGATGTATTTATTGGCAGATAATGAAAAATGCATTTTTGTATGATGGAGTTTTGTATTTATCGACAAATAATTAAAAATGCGTTTTTGTATGATGGAGTTTTGTATTTATCGGTAGATAATGAAAAATGCATTTTTAGTTTTCTTACTTTTTCTGTTGTTGTAAATTAATGGGTGATAGAAAATATATTTCATTGCTTATACACTCAAGGAATGTTTTAGAGCATTTGCAACTGTCCAAATTTTGTAATATCATTTTCATATATTAACTATGATGACTTGGTGAATTTCGACAGGAACAATGGATAGTTGTGATCGATTTCATTTCTATGAAATAACAATTATAATGTTATTTTCTTGGGTAAAAATAATATAACTACACATGTAACATAATGCAACCACAATAGAATGAATTTATGACGAAATCTCAGCAAATGGTTATTTTTTTCCTTGAAAAACTCCAAGTTTTTATTTCCAGAGAGAAATGGCAATACAATGCTTATAGGTGCATACAATATTAGACATTTTTAGAAATATATCTAGCTATCTTCAAAATATCTCTAACCTCCAAAATATCATCAAAATAGGTCTCTTAATACGTTAAGACCATAAGAATTTCATATCATTACGAATGTTATGTTCTTCACCACTTTGCATACAATGTTGCTTTTTGATCATTTTGGACTTTTCTCTTTTTTGGTTGTCTCTTACTTGGTTTATCAACACCAGTTTTAATATGATTGTTAGTTTCCATCACTTGGATTCCAAGAGTTGTCCCTTGAATTTCTTGTTCTTCAGCACTTTTCTCTGCACCATTTATCAAGGATGAAAAACAACTTCTATTGTGAATCATAGATTCCATCAATGGAATATCAACAATAGTTTCTCCATTCAATTCTTGTATTTGAATGGTCTCCAATGCCTATTTTCTTGAGGATGAAACACCCAAAGTTTTATTGTTATTGTCATCAGTCATCATTAGGGTATCAAAATCAACTTCCCCTTGCATTTGTTTTGTTTGATCCGGCGTGGCTCATTTCCTGCGATCAGTGAGGTGGACGAAGTCATATTTCAAGCAACATTTGTACCTTTAACCACAAATCAACTAGATTGATAAAGACATGCTAATATGTAATGAATTGAATGAATATAATACTCACAATTGGAGTGAAAGATGGGTTTTGTTTTTTTGTTTAAACACCATTTTTTTCCTTGTGCTTTCCAAAGCGATGTGATTCACGAAAGCCTCTTTGCCATATTTGTTGATTGGTTTTGATATCGAAAGATACTTATTGAATTGGGAGGACATATTAATTAAACACACACATTATGACCCCTCACACTATAAAATGAAAATCGAACTAGATAACATTTAAAATTAGGACAAACTTACTGTTGGTGGTGCAATCAATGATTTCTTAGACTGTTTTTCCCATGATTTAAATAGTTGTTCCACTTGTTGACAAGTGACATCAGGGAAACGTGATGCCAATTGTGATGCAATTTCCTTATTCGATTGATTTCTTGACTTATCATATTCAATACGAAGTTGGATTATAATATTTGAAGACAAGAATCTTCTTTGTCTAAAATTTTGCAAAGTACCTTCTAATCTCATAACAAGCTTGAAAAATTGTGCTTGCATCTCATTTACAAGGTACATTATATCATGTTCAAATGTGATTCTATTCTCGTTATGGACTCCTCTTCCTCCTCCTTGGTTGCTATTCAATTTTTTCATCTCTCTATGCTTACACTCGATTACTTCATTCCTTAAATGTCCCAATGTATAAGGAAGAATAGGCTGTGTCATCTCAAGAGCATGTGCCCCTTGGACATGCATATAAGGAACCATCTCATCTCCTGAACAATAAGAACACAACCAAAGCAACTCACTTGCAAGGAAGACAATCCTGCAATGGCAGTGGCTCAAAATGTTTACCATTAATGAAATCATACCACCATTCAAAATAGATAATACGATGAAACATATGTACCTTTTCTCATATGCATATACATCATCCCACCTACACCCTTGCAGTTGAAACATGTGGAATTCTTTATAACACTTCCACATTCTCACCAACCTTTTATTCTTCTCTTCATCTAGTAGGCCTTCAATAACCTAGAAACAATACATAATTTTCAATGCATATGAATAAATACTAATTTTTATGTTCAAAGTAAATAAAACTAAGACTCACTCAACAATAGTCAAAACATAATAACAACATCATTTATTAGTATTCAAGGCGCACATAAAAAATAATTGATATGTTAACATAATTATTAAGCCTTTAAATTCCCTCATGTCAAATGAGGATCTTGTCTGATGCTGATCCATTTGATTTCCCATAGTTAAGATCATTGTACTGTTGGATTTTATGATGGTATAGTTCTTTTGGATTACATGGAACACCAATTTTCTCCATCTCCTCCTAAATTTGAACAAATGTTGTTTTCTCCATGTGTCACTACCCAAATTTCTGAAAATTATTATTTTATTTGCAAAATACTTTATGTTAAATTTAATTACAAAGTTTTGTAATTATGATCAGATTTGATCAAGAATGAATGTAATTACTGAATATTATTATTTAAATAAATTAATTAGGAGACAAACACCCAAGGGGACTGTTAAATGAGTGTTCACTGACCCACTCGGAGGAATGGAAGCTATTGGAAGGTATGGGACAGATGGTAGCAATTGCATCACACCACTAGCTGTGGTTATGGGACAACTACCCCTAAAAATGTGGCATTATCCCCCAGGTGGAGGGAGTGAGCAGGCAGCTCATTTAATGACCTACTAACATATGAAAAGGCCTAGGCAGCCTACAAAAGGCAAATTCGAATTGAGCAGGCAACTCTTACACAATATTTTCTGCAGAAATATTTCCTCATGTGCATCAGGTGATCACTGAGAGATTCGAATAGGGAGGCTAGTTGTGAGTGCAATCTTAAGTCTGCATATTGCTGAGAAGAACCAGCGATGCTGGTGCAGGTCTATTGGACTTCTAGCTATTGAAGATTCAGAAGTTATTTGCTACTGCAAGAAGAAGTCCTAAATTTCTAAGTTTCTTCCTCCTAGTGGTTCAGTGAACACGCTCGGGGGTCCTAAGGAAAGTACTTGACTGCTTTCAGGAATTGGTTGGGTGGAACAGTCTTCTTGGGTTGTTTGTTCCCTACAGATTTTATCCAGGTTTTACAGTTTCTACTTTATTTAAATTATTAGTTCTGTTTTAAGTAAAATTTATTACTTTCTGTTATGTATAGTTAGTAATTTCTATTTTATGTTTCGAAAAAGAATCTAATTCTAAATATGTTTAAAGTCTGAATGTTAAAGTTTACTAATGATTTCGAATTGATAAACTAATATCTATATTTTTCCACATGTTGTTTTGTGCATCGTACTCTAGTATAGATACAAAAATTAAAGATAGATGAGAAGATAGGCAAATTGCCATTTGATTCGATAGATAAATACAGTGATTCGTATGTTTATTAATTTCTTCCCTATAGTTGATAAAAGTAGAAACTTCTGTATAATATATAATGTATATTATAGAATGTTTCCCTAGTTTTATGAAAAACAAACACTGTATAATTCCTGTATAGTTACAATGTATTTTCCTCTATCATTACTATGCTCATAAGAATTAAATAGAATCCAATTCTCCTTATATCGTATTTCATTTGCATTATAAACAGTGTTGCTGTAAGCAAATAAAGAAATAAAAATTGTACAGAGCTGCATTCACAGTCTTCACATTTCACATACATACATTGTTTTTCATTCCTGCTATAACCATTGTCTTTATCCATTTAAAACAATCAGATAATGAAAACATTTCTTTTCATCATTCATTCTATTTATTTAGATTTTTCTAAACTGTAAGTGTCTATTTCCAAACTGACACTCATATCAAAACTTAGTCAGGTTTCAATTCCCATTATTGTTGTTTTGCAAACTCAATCTACACAGGCTTTGGATCGAACCAAAGTTCTTTTGAAAATTCTTTTCCAAGCATTTAATTTCTATACAAACAAAACTCAAATTAGGGTATAGCCCTAATCTTTTCCTATTATACAAACAAAGAGACAAACTATTTCAGGTTCACACTTTACAAAGATATCATCTACGACAGAGCACTTAAACCCTAGATCGAAAAATTATAATATCAACCTACAGCATTAAGTCGTTTAACACGGAATCGACTTGTATTTCATACTTTTTAGTCTCAGTTTGACACATTGCTTGCAATCAACGAGAATCATCGATTTGAGGCTTAGCCGTTACCTTTCTTCACATAACAAAGACAAAACCTATACTATCGTTGCCACGAAGACTACAGTTTTCATATTCTTTGAACAAGTGCAATAGATACGATTTATAACTTAGAAAACCAAACCAAATAGAACCAGATAGAAACAACATTTTATCTTTTTCAACAAGCAGAGTTTTATTCACAGGTCAGACGAGCCTCGGTTCCAATACATTTCCACATTAATACATATCAACAGGTGGATTGTTCAAAACAAAATCATACAGGGATATTCCCAAGTTCAAATATTTGAAATGAGTTCTTAAACCCTCATCTTTAACGAGTTTTACATTTCCTAGATTGACGGAGATAAGTATCAAGGCATACAACCAAGTATTACATAATCAAACGAGAGTCACAGCACTAAATAAACAGCTTTTGAACAACAAAGTGTGCTTCGAAGTCCTTCAACCAACAACAACGATGAAACTTGGCAAGGACCTATTTTTCATCCATTGAAACCACTTCAACACACAGACGGAGAGCACCTATGAGGATTTTGGAACTCCCGAAGCTTACCAGTTTGGAAGCATGCCTTTTCTTTCCAAACCCTTTCCCACATTCAGTCCTCAAACCCTAAAACTGACAGAAAATGCATAGCTTAGAATGTGATAACGCTATTATTAGATCTTAAACTAAAAATCGAAGAATACAAACAAGGGTTTTACTATATCTTGTAGGAAGCTTACCTTCTTAAACGGAGACTAAGTTCCTTGCAAACACCAAAAAGACGATGAGATCTCTATTGAAAATGAAACGAGGGAACTTCCACCATTTCACAACCGGTATGCTTCATACAAACTCAAACGAAGAGCTGACACTTCAACGCATTAACAACAAAAACCAGAGGAACGATATCTTATTACAGTGCCATTATAATGGTTTAGAACCTACAAATTCTACCTATAGGACTTGAGGTCGAGACCTCCTGCAAACTTGAAAACCCTAGATTTTTCAACAGCCTATCGACCACACAGACCGGAAACAATAGAAACAATGAACAACATTTCAAACTCATAAACCAAAATCAACGATAGATGTTATGGTTTCAATCGAATGGCCGAAACTCATTACAATCAATGATTCATAGGTGTGTCAGCGAGGTTGCATTGGGTCAAACAACCCTTGCATTTAATGCAATATCACTTCACATGCATGGTATTGCCACGATGGACCATGCTGGGTCATTCTAACATCCAGCTCGGAGGAGTATTAATTTATAGCCATTACACAGTGGTCTCGTCGTTCACCATTATAGCGATTTTATAATACGTGGAATGACAACAATCCTTGTCACCCTGAGTTTCACGTCAAACTTTCAATGTAGAATCGAAGGACAATCTTCCCGATAGCTCAACGTTCTTGTCATATTAATGAACCAGCACTCGTCACCTTGTCAACATTTAATGCATGTCAGTGCCATCGATAGTTACGATATAGTTCCATTGGTTATTCATAAGTTTAAAAACGTTATAGTTATGTTTGCATAGTAGTTATAGGTTCTAACTTTACGATTTCGACTTAAAGTATCAAGGCTTAAGTTTAGCCATGTATTAAAACCAAATTTCATGTTATTTCGATATTGTGAACCATTATATAGGACAATTATAATATTGTATTTTCATAACATTTGAATATTACAAACTTTGATATATAAATTTATAGTATGAATAGTTGCCATTTTAAATTACTATATAGGATGTCAAACAATAAAAATTGTATGGTTGTAGCAAACCATAAGTCCTGTTATCCCTTTTACAAAGGTCATTTAATGTAGGGTTTACACTTTTTGTTAACAAGACCAATGTTTGCAACAAGTATAAAATCATGCTATGGTCTTGAACTTCATACCTTGACTCTTATTACACTACTTATGACGTGTAGCAATAAAATCACAACACTAATACTGTACAGGTATGAGTTATCTTAAGACGACTACAAAGCCAGCTATGACAACAACAAGAATTTCGGTGACAAAACTATCAGCAGGATGACGTACATAGACGACTCAATTCTAAACATTGTGGAGTTGTAAGACAACATCTGAAAATAGTAATTATAGCTATGAAATCCATACCTGCACACTTATAGTGGATCGCAACAAAATTATAACATTTTATTTAATTATGATGTTGAATCTAAACTATACACATACTTTCCCTTACTTGTTGTCTGCACAGTAGAACATTCAATTTGCTTTAGCATTACAACTAAGTAAGCTCTAGGGTACCTCATAGGACATCCTTATGCATCAAAAGTCAAACTGTCAGTATCATTGCAAAGAAAAAGTGTCGCTTCATATTTCCAATCTGTTAATTCATTGTCATCATAATCATGTTCATTAATTACTGTCATCGTCATATTGCTGCTAAACAGAAATTAAAGTATGTTTAGTGCTAACAACTTTTAGTTTGCTGCTGTCATAATCAACAATTACTACTTCCGCAATTATAATTATCATAATTAATGCTACTATCAAAAATTTTAAATTTTTATGAAATTATGGGATGTTACATGTGGTATCAGTGCTCAGATTCGAACTCTAGGCCTGAATGAGGTCCAAAAACACGTAGCAGAAAATTTTATACAGCAGAAAATTGTACTAATTTAAATTTTAATTATTATGTTATCCATAAATTATTTCAATTACAGGTATGGAGAACTCAATTGAACAATTAGACGACAGATTTCAGCCAAACAGTCACAGCTCGGGACAACACTATGTAGCAGAAGGTCACGGTGAACTAAATAACAGTTCGACAGAACTGTTACGTGCCTTTCATGAATTAAAAGCAAAAATCAGATCGGTGAAACAAGACAATGAAAGGATTCTGCAAGCACAAGAACAATTAAACCAAGTGTTGTTTGAACAGATCCAAACTCAGGAACAAGAGAAAGATAAGGAAGATATTTCCAAAGTTGAATATCTTTCTCATGCTGATAAAAACAAGAAAATTAAAATCAGCAAGGTGAACGGCAATTCAACCTCATCAAGAGATGCTATTGAAACACGCAGAAAGAAACGTAACTACACTAGTGATAGCAGTGAAGGAGATTTCAAACCTAGAAGGAAAAATCAAAAGGAATATGAGCAGATTTCTGGGGAGTTCAAAAAGATTAGACCTCCAAATTTCAATGGAGAAACTGAGAAGGGCGAGACAGATTAAGCTTGGTTTTCCGGTATGAAGAAATACTTCTAGATTTATAACTATTCAGAGTCTTTGAAGGCAAAAATGGCTATATACAACTTGACCAGAAAAGTGAACATTTGGTGGCATGACATCAAAAGAGTAAAGGGCATCAAAGATAAAGATATAAGCTGGAGTACCTTTAAATGATACTTTAAAAATAAGTACTTGTCTGAACAGTACTATGAAGAAAAATCCAAAGAGTTCTACGATTTGAAGCTAGGAGGTATGAACATGAAGGAAATGAACAGTAAGTTTTTAAACTTACTAAGATATGTACCATACCTCATAGAAGAAAAACCAAAAATTCAAAGGTACTTGAGTTGTTTACCTTTCAATATTAAGGACAGAATCGAGTATGAAAGTCCTAAGACGTTGGAAGAGGCAATGAGAAAGGCAGTTTTATGTTATGACACAAATCGGAAAAGAGAGGGAATGTCAAAATGGAAGAGTCATAAGCCCAACAACTTTGAGCAGAAAGGGAAAAATTTCAGATTCAGTGGAAATTCTGGGTTTCAAAGGAATAATTTTCAGAATCGGAATTCCCAAGGGAACAACTCTAGAAACAATTCACAACATAATTCTACAGCACCCATAAATGCACCTAATAATACTAGAACCAGTGAGCCAAAGGCACCGATCAAATGTTTTGAATGTCAAGGCGCCCATTACGCATCAGAATGTCCCTTGAGGAAGTGGAAAGCAAACAACATCAACTCTATACAGACTGAACCTACAGTTGGAGATGTGGTGAGGGAAATGCCCAAAATCAATGCAGCACTTGACAACAGGCAAGCAGATCATCAAATATCCATGGTAGAGATTGAAGGTATGCTACATGATCATCCTGTTACTATTTTAATTGATCCAGGTGCTAGCCTAAGTTATATATCACCAGACATTGTGGAAAGTCTTAAATTGAAAACTAAAAAGTTTAGTAAATCTTGGCTAGTTAGACTAGCAACTGGAACAAAGAGAAAAGTATCAGATTTTATAGAAAACTGTGTTTTGTCCATGAATCATTTACAAACACAAATCTAGTTGAATATTCTACCTTTAGGTTCTTATGATATTATAGTTGGGATGGACTGGTTAGAAGCCCATCATGTCATCCTGGACTGTTACAGAAAAACATTTACATGTTTAAATGACGAAGGGAAAAATGTAGACATAAAAGGCATCCCAAGGAAGGTAACCCTTAGACAGATTTCAGCCATGCAAGTTAAGAGGGCAGTTAGGAAAGGATGCTAGATGTTTGCAGTAAACGTGGTAAATGACGAGTTTATGGATAAAGAGGACAAACTGAAATTAGAGGACATACCTGTCCTAAACGATTTTAAGGATGTATTTCCTGAGGAGATTCCAATATTACCACCCAAAAGAGATTTAGATTATACCATAGAGTTAATACCAGGAGCGGTACGAAATTCGAAAGCTCCATACAGAATGAACATACTGGAGTTAAACAAATTAAAATCACAGTTGAAGGAACTTATTGACAAAAAGTATATTAGACCCAGTGTGTCTCCTTGGGGAGCACCTATCATCTTTGTTAAGAAGAAAGACGGAACCTTGAGACTGTGCATAGATTATCACCAGCTCAATAAGATGACAATCAAGAATAGGTATCCGTTTCCCCGCATAGATGATCTATTTGATCAGCTGCGTGGAGCAACAGTATTTTTGAAGATTGATCTAATATCAAGATATCATCAAGTACGGGTTAAGGATGAAGATATTTTTAAGACAGCTTTCCGAACTCAGTATGGACATTACGAGTTCGCAGTCATGTCATTTGGCTTGACTAATGCCCCGGCTGTATTTATGTGTCTGATGAATAATATTCTACATAAATACTTAGACAAGTTTGTTGTTGTGTTTATAGACTACATTTTAGTGTACTCAAAAAGTGAAGAAGAGCATGATGAACATTTACGGATTATCTTACAAGTTCTAAGAGATCATCAACTATACGCCAAGTTTAGTAAGTGTGATTTTCACAAAGACAAAATTCAGTACCTAGGACACATAATTTCGGCAGAAGGAATCTCGGTAGACCCCGACAAGATAAGGACCATTAATGACTGGCCAGTTCCTAAAGATGTGTCAAATGTAAGATCATTTATGGGAATTACTGGGTATTACAGAAAGTTTATAGAGAATTTTTCAAAAATTGCCTACCCCATAACTTCCTTGTAGAAGAAAGGGAAGAAATTTGTTTGGGATCAGAAATGTTTTGACAGTTTTAAGAAATTAAAGGAACTATTGACGACAACACCTATCTTGAGTATAGCAGACCCCAACAAGGATTTTGTAGTTTGTACAGACGCATGCAATGACGGACTCGGTGGAGTTCTGACTTAGGAAGGGCATGCGGTGGCATACGAATCTAGAAAGCTGAAAATACATAAAAAGAACTACTCTACCTATGATTTAGAGTTATTAGCAGTTATTCATGCCTTAAAAATGTGGCGTCACCACCTTATTGGCAAGAAATTTACATTACTAACAGATAATATGGGTCTGAAATATTTATTAGATCAGACAAACCTGTTTGCTAGACAAGCTAGATGGTTGACGTTCTTAAGTGAGTATGATTTCGAAATTCAGCATATTAAAGGAAAGGAGAACAAGGTTGCAGATGCCTTGAGTCATAAGGAAAAACTAGATTTGATTTCAGCAATTAGTACTTATTCAACTGATTTGGAAAATCAGATTCTGGAAAAGAGTGAAACAGATGAAGAATACAGAAAAATGAAGGAAAATACAACAAACAACAGTTCTGAAAATTGTATGGAAGATTACAGCATGAAGGAGAACGGTTTATTACTGTATAAAAACAGATTGTATGTACCAGATATACCATAAATAAAATTTATGATATTAAATGAGATACATAAAAGTCACTATTCTGGTCATCCAGGTTGTCAAAAGACCATTACTATGTTGAGAAAAGAATACTATTGGCCCAGAATGAAGGATGAAGTAGCAGAGTACATAACTAAATGTTTGGATTGTCAAAAAGTGAAAGTTGAACACCAACATCCTGCTGGATTGTTGCAACCGTTACCGACACCAAGTTAGAAATGGGAAATGATCAACATAGACTTTATTACTGGATTACCCAAAAATCAGAAACAACATGACTCTATCATGGTGGTAGTGGACAAACTCAGCAAAGAAACACATTTCATACCCATAAAGACTACTCATAAAGCTCCAGATATTGTAGAGATATTTATGAAATGGATTTTTAGACTACATGGAATACCGAAAGTAATAATTTCAGATCGTGACTCGAAGTTTACAGGAAACTTCTGGAGGTCACTGTTTAAGGGGTTGAATACAACTTTAAATTTCAGTACAACATTTCATCCACAAACGGATGGATAGACAGAAAGGGTAAATCAAGTTTTAGAAGATTTATTAAGAATGTATGTTAAGGATCAGCCTAGTAAGTGGGAAGACTACTTGCACTTAGCAGAATTTGCTTATAATAATCATTATCATGCATCAGCCAGACTTAGTCCTTTTGAAATTCTTTATGGTAGGAAATGTAATACACCTGTTTCGTGGAATGATCCAGTAAATAGACTTGTCTTAGGAGCTAAATTATTGTAGGAGTTAGAACTAATTGTGAAACAGGTGCAAGGACATTTAAAAGCTGCCCAAGTTAGGAAAAATAGTCAAGCAAATTAAAAAAGAACTCATAAAGAGTTCCAGGTTGGTGAACATGTAGTCCTCAAGGTAAGACCGAAAAAGAGTTCACTGAAATTTGGAAGCTATGCCAAGTTGGCACCCATGTATTGTGGTCCTTTTGAAATACTGTCTAAGGTTGGAGCAGTGGCATACCAACTAGCTTTGCCACCAAACTTAAAAATACATAATGTTTTTCATATATCATTTTTAAAGAAATATGTGCACGATACTACTCATGTTGTAAACTGGAATGATGTACAGGTGGGACAATACGGAGATTTTCCGGTGGAATCGGATTGTATCCTCGGAAGGAGGGAAACTATTCTCTCGAATCGCAGCATTGGGCAAGTGAAGGTGCAATGGAAGCACCTTAGCCCTGAAGAGACAACCTGGAAATTGGAGAGTAGTATGCAGGAAACATACCCAACTTTGTTTTAGGAACACTCAAGGAGTGATTAACCAACATCGAGGACGACGTTGATACTTAAGGGGGGGTGTATGTCACCTACCCAAATTTCTGAAAATTATTATTTTATTTGCAAAATACTTAATGTTAAATTTAATTACAAAGTTTTGTAATTATGATCAGATTTGATCAAGGATGAATGTAATTACTGAATATTATTATTTAAATAAATTAATTAGGAGACAAACACCCAAGGGGACTCTTAAATGTATGTTCACTGACCCACTAGGAGGAATGGAAGTTGTTGGAAGGTATGGGACAGATGGCATCAATTGCATCACACCACTAGTTGTTGGTTATGGGACAACTACCCCTAAAAATGTGGCATTATCCCCCAGGTGGAGGGAGTGAGCAGGAAGCTCATTTAATGACCTAGTAACATTTGAAAAGGCCTAGGAAGCCTACAAAAGGCAAATTCGAATTGAGCACGAAGCTCTTATACAATATTTTCTGCAGAAATATTTCCTCTTGTGCATCAGGTGATCACTGAGAGATTCGAATAAAGAAGCTAGTTGTGAGTGCAATCTTAAGTATGCATATTGCTGAGAAGAACCAGAGATGCTGGTGCAGGTCTATTGGACTGCTAGCTATTGAAGATTCAGAATTTATTTGCTACTGCAAGAAGAAGTCCTAAATTCCTAAGTTTCTTCCTCCTGGTGGTTCAGTGAACAAGATCGGGGGTCCTAAGGCAAGTACTTGACTGCTTTCAGGAATTGGTTGGGTGGAACAGTCTTCTTGGGCTATTTGTTCCCTACAAATTTTATCCAGGTTTTACAGTTTCTACTTTATTTAAATTATTAGTTCTGTTTTAAGTAAAATTTATTACTTTCTGTTATGTATAGTTAGTAATTTCTGTTTTCTATTTCTAAAAAGAATCTAATTCTAAATATGTTTAAAGTTTGAATGTTAAAGTTTACTAATGATTTCGAATTGATAAACCAATATATATATTTTTCCACATGTTGTTTTGTGCATCGTACTCTAGTATAGATACACAAATTAAAGATAGATGAGAAGATAGGCAAATTGCCATTTGATTCGATAGATAAATATAGTGATTTGTATGTTTATTAATTTCTGCCCTATAGTTGATAAAAGCAGAAAGTTCTATATAATATCTAATGTATATTATAGAATGTTTCCCTAGTTTTATGAAAAACAAACACTGTATAATTCCTGTATAGTTACATTGTGTTTTCCTCTATCATTACTATGCTCATAAGAATTAAATAGAATCCAATTCTCCTTATATCGTATTTCATTTGCATTATAAACAGTGTTGCTGTAAGCAAATAAAGAAATAAAAATTGTACAGAGCTACATTCACAGTCTTCACATTTCACATACATACATTGTTTTTCATTCCTGCTATAACCATTGTCTTTATCCATTTAAAACAATCAGATAATGAAAACATTTCTTTTCATCATTCATTCTATTTATTTAGATTTTTCTAAACTGTAAGTGTCGATTTCCAAACTGACACTCATATCAAAACTTAGTCAGCTTTCGATTCCCATTATTGTTGTTTTGCAAACTCAATCTACACAGGCTTTGGATTGAACCAAAGTTCTTTTGAAAATCTTTTTCCAAGTATTTAATTTCTATACAAACAAAACTCAAATTAGGGTATAGCCCTGATCTTTTCCTATTATACAAATGAAGAGACAAACCATTTTAGGTTCACACTTTACAACACACTTTACAAAGATATCATCTGCGACAGAGCACTTAAACCCTAGCTAAAAAAATTATAATATCAACCTACAACATTAATTCGTTTAACATAGACTCGACTTGTATTTCATACTTTTTAGTCTCAGTTTGACACATTGCTTGCAATCAACGAGAATCATTGATTTGAGGCTTAGCCATTACCTTTCTTCACATAACAAAGACAAAACCTATATTATCGTTTCCACGAAGACTACAATTTTCATATTCTTTGAACAAGTGCAACAGATACGATTTATAACTTAGAAAACCAAACCAAATAGAACCAGATAGAAACAACATTTTATTTTTTTCAACAAGCAGAGTTTTATTCATAAGTCAGACGAGCCTCGGTTCCAATACATTTCCACATTAATACATATCAACAGGTGGATTGTTCAAAACGAAATCATACAAGGATATTCCCAAGTTCAAACATTTGAAACAAGTTCTTAAACCCTCGGCTTTAACGAGTTTTACATTTCCCAGATCGACGGAGATAAGTATCAAGGTATACAACCAAGTATTACATAATCAAACGAGAGTCACAGCACTGAACAAACAGCTTTTGAACAACAAAGTGTGCTTCGAAGTCCTTCAACCAACAACAACGACAAATCTTGGCATTCCTTTCCTTTCCAAACCCTTGCCCACATTCAGTCCTCGAACCCTGAAACTGATAGAAAATGCATAGCTTAGAATGTGATAACGATATTATTATATCTTAAACTAAAAATCGAAGAATACAAACAAGGGTTTTACTATATCTTCCAGGAAGCTTTCCTTCTTAAATGGAGACTAAGTTCCTTGCAAACACCAGAAAGATGACGAGATCTATATTGCAAACGAGACGAGGGAACTTCCACCATTTCACAACTGGTATGCTTCATACAAACTCAAACGAAGAGCTTGACACTTCAACGCATTAACAACACAAACCAGAGGAACGATCTCTTATTACAGTTCCATTATAATGGTTTAGAACCTACAAATTCTACCTACATGACTCGAGGTTGAGACCTCCTACAAACTCGCAAACCCTATAATTTTCAGCAGCCTGTCGGACACACAGACCGAAAAAAATAGAAACAATGAACAACATTTCAAACCCATAAACCAAAATCAACGACAGATGTTAGGGTTTCAATCGAACAACCCAAACTCATCACAATCAACAATTTGTAGGTGTGCCAACGAGCTTGCATTGGGTCGAACAACCCTTGCATTTAATGCACTATCACTTCACATGCATGGTATTGCCACTATGGACCACGCTGGGTCGTTCTAACTTCCAGCTCGGAGGAGTATTAATTTATAGCCATTACACAGTGGTCTCGACGTTCACCATTACAACGATTTTATAATACGTGAAATGACAACAATCCTTGTCACCCTGAGTTTCACGTCAAACTTTCAATGTAGAATCGAAGGACAATCTTCTCGATAGCTCAATGTTCTTGTCATATTAATGAACCAGTACTCATCACCCTGTCAACATTTTATGCATGTCAGTGCCATCGATAGTTACGATATAGTTCCATTGGTTATTCATAAGTTTAAAAACATTATAGTTATGTTTGCATAGTAGTTATAGGTTCTAACTTTACGATTTCGACTTAGAGTATCAAGGCTTAAGTTTAGCCATGTATTAAGACCAAATTTCATGTTATTTCGATATTGTGAACCATTATATAGGACAATTATAATATTGTATTTTCATAACATTTGAATATTACAAACTTTCATATATAAATTTATAGTATGAATAGTTGTCATTTTAAATTACTATATAGGATGTCAAACAATAAAAATTGTATGGTTGTAGAAAACCATAAGTCCTATTATCCCTTTTACAAAGGTCATTTAATGTAGGGTTTACACTTTTTGTTAACAAGACCAATGTTTGCAACAAGTATAAAATCATGCTATGGTCTTGAACTTCATGCCTTGACTCTTATCACACTACTTATGATGTGTAGTAATAAAATCACAACACTAATACTGTACAGGTATGAGTTATCTTAAGACAACAACAAAGCCAGCTATGACAACAACAAGAATTTCGGTGACAAAACTATCAGCAGGATGACATACATAGACGACTCATTTCTAAACATTGTGGAGTTGTAAGAAAACATCTAAAAATAGTAATTATAGCTATGAAATCCATACCAACACACTTATAGTGGATCGCAACAGAATTCTAACATTTTATTTAATTATGATGTTGAATTTTAACTATACACGTACTTTCCCTTACCTATCGCCTGCATAGTAGAACATTCAATTTGCTTTAGCATTACAGCTAAGTAAGCTCCAGGGTACCTCGTAGGACACCCTTATGCATCAAAAGTCAAACTGTCAGTATCATTGCAAAGAAAAAGTGTCGCTTCATATTTCCAATCTGTTAATTCATTGTCATCATAATCATGTTCATTAATTACTGTCATTGTCATATTGCTGCTAAACAGAAATTAAAGTATGTTTAGTGCTAACAACTTTTAGTTTGTTGCTGTCATAATCAACAATTACTACTTCCGCAATTATAATTATCATAATTAATGTTGTTATCAAAAATTTTAAATTTTTATGAAATTATGGGATGTTACACCATGCCTCGAGTTGGATGAATCTTGTCATAATCTTGTGCAATTCTTTGAATTTCACGAAACATCTTAAAATTTGTTATGATCCCAACATGGCGAGAACAATATAAAATATTGGACATTGATCCAGGAATCAACTGTAATTGGCACCAAATGTTTTAGAAGGTAGGAATTAGAGGAATACTAAGAAGCTTAATTTATAGTTAAGAACTAATCATGAAAGTGTGTACCTTTTCATCATTTCTTCTATCAATGGGATAGGCATTCACAATAGTCATCTTTTTACCAGATAAGGTTGGTTGAATGTTTATAATATGCTTATCTAACTTTTCTTCCCATCCTTTGCTTGGTTCCAAAGCGGGATTCAACTCCTATAGTAAATTTCAAGAACATAGTTAGATTAAGAAAGTAATGGCAAGATATAAACATAAATTTCAAAACTTGTAATAAATTTGCATAGCTTACAAGGAGCAATTCGGTCGACATTGCTTAACATTTAGAAACACTACGGATCATATCTCCTTCTTCAATGTTGATTTCATCTGTAATCATGTGTATCTCTTTTTTATGGCATGTGCACCAGGACAAAAAATATTTCCCATTGGAGAAACACTATTATTGCATACTAAACTACATTTGGCCACTAGATCATGACACTCAAAAAAATTAATTTTCACAACCCTTCCATCTACCATATTGATGCCATATTCTGAAAGCTTATTTATATGTTTCATTAAGTTCTCCTCATTTTCAGGATCAACAACATGTGCTAAAACTTGTCTATATTATTCTTTTCCATCCCAGTTTTCAAGGCTTACACAAGACATCAAGCCATTTTCTTATAGTAACTCAAATAATATCTCACATACCTGCCCACCTCGATCATAATGTACGCGAGAATCAATACCAAGTTTGAAAGAAACTTCATTGATTATAGTTGCATACCTCTTTTCAAATTATTCAACCATAAAGGAAGCATATGACTTACTTGCTTGACCCTAACTCCATATGTGAAACCATCAGTTCTCTCCCAACCCATATCAATATCCTCAGCTTCTTTTCTCCACTTTTTCATTTCGCTACAAACTGATGTTGGATTAACCCCATTTAGTACACCATGAGCATCAATTCTCTTCAGACATTGAAAAGCATTATGAGTCATGCTTGATTTGATAAATACTGAAGCCATGTACCTCGGCATAAAATCATTAGGAATCTCTTCCACAACAATTGATCGAAGTTTATCAAGCAATCCATCTAGATGTTCAAGAACATCATCAATTTTAGATTCTTCATTATAGTTTTTTCTCATGAAGTACCCAATTCCAACAATAATGTCATTTTCATCTACATCTTCAAGTGATTTTCCAGAAAACCATCTCCCAATTTCTTTAAACTTTGTCTTCCCCTTATTTATTCTATGGATATACCATCCCAATCGCTTCTTAAGATTCAATAAGGATGTCCCTAAGACATTTCCTAGTGACCTTCTCTTAACATGCGTAGTTTCATTTGTTGAAAACCCTTCTGTCATTTCTGCTACAGCTTGACCAATTGTAGAATTTTGATTTTTTGTATCTGCATTTCTATCCATTCATTCATTAAATGCAATTATTTCAGTTGTTTCATGTCTTCTAGTTGCATCGAAGTTCCTAAGAGGTTCATGTTCCAATTGTTTCCCATTGGGTTCTACACTTTGATTCCCTTCATTAGTAAATGCAGTCAAAGGATCCCTAGGTTTTTAAGAAACACAACTTGTAGTTTGATCAGAGTGATTTGTAACAACAATAGCATCAATCACTGATCTTTGAGGGAAAACTAGGGACTCATTCTGCAAAAATCAGTTCATTCTTTGGTACATATTTTTGTTTTTAAAATCAACGTTCATTGTAATGGAAGCATAATTAAAACTTGTTATTTAAGGGAAATTTGGGAGATGCACATTCTCTGAAATAGAGTTCATTGTAATGGTAGTAGGAATAAAATCTATTCTCTGAGAGAAATTTGGGACCGACACATTCTCTGAAACAAAGTTCATTGTAGTGGCAGCAAGAATGAAAATTGTTCTCCGAGGGAAATTTGGGACCCTCACATTCTCTGAAACCGAGTTCATTCTTTCATAAATATTTCCACTTTGTGCATTTACATTCCCTTCAACTGCAATTGGAGACAAAGGTTTCCTTTGTTGTCCAGCAACATTGTTTTTTGTCATAGGTTGCTTACATTGAGGATAATCAGTTTGAAGAATGGATGGATGATTTCTTGTTGTTTGAGGGAAACTTTGTAATGACCCTTTTTAAAAAATTTATTAAATGCCCAATTTTCCACTTTTTCCCCAATTTCGACCTTTGACTAGTTTTGATGTCTAGGTCTCCAAATTAACCCAATTGCTCCCCAATATTTTGTAAGGGTATATGAATGATATTGGGACTTGAATATGAGGTTTAGGGATGATTTATAACCCTCCAAAGACTTCTACAAACTTGTTTAATATTCTGGTCAATGTATAGAATTTAACTGGCAATTTGTGGACCAAATCCCCCCAAGGTAGGTACTGAAAATGGCTCTCCAAATGCCTCCAAACCCATTAGAAATTCAGAACAGAGGTAGGGGATGCCTGAGGGACATTAATAAGGTCTCATATGCAACATTAATCAATTATTATGTCTGTTCTAACGTCCTCCCCAATAGCAGCAATAATCATTAATTCCACCTTTTGGAAAATGGCACCAAATCTCTTCCAAATGCAAATAAACCGAGTAAAATGACTTCAAATGCTTAAGTGCTGAACATGAAACTTGTAATATTTATTAATGGATTTCCATTCATCATAAATATATCATATAAACATTATTTCATTCAAATCATCAGCATTACAATGGCATACATCAATGTAGTGGGGAAATGGTCATTGTTTGCTCATTAATCAACATTTTTACATACATCCGCTTGGTATTTCGACTTGAGACTTTATGAAGATGAAGAAAATAGTATATAAATATTATTAAAATCAGAAATACATCATGGGAATCTCTCTCAATGAGTACAATATCTCACCCAAAGCGCAATCCCTCAAGGAGTATGAATATGCCATCAAAATTGGAAATGGTTTAGAGAAAGTGTTGCACTAAAAAAAACCACGAGCTTCCCTGTAGATGATACCTGAAAATAAAAAATCCATTAAAGCTCCATTAAATACCTGAGTGGCCTCTCCAAACACCAACTTGGATGGGAATCTTTCACCCTCGAAATTGGTTAGACAAGAAACTAGTCATCCACTAGCTCTCCCTCTTCACAAATGCAATTGCAAATTTATGAAATGATCAAAAGCTGCCATTATTCTTCGTTTTTGAATTATATAAACTTCTAATGTCCTCTGTGGGTCGAATTCCTTCCAAGAGATTCATGCCAACTCAATTTGGGAAGAGATTCCCAAGTATGCCACTTGTCCTTCCAATTCTATCCCTCTCCTTCTCCCAATTTGAATTGGTGTATCTTTGGATGCCCTAACTCACTTGAGCACCCTCTTGGAGGATATTTTTATCCCTAACATGTAATAAATGTCATATTTTATCCCTCAGGTCTGATTTGTGTCATAGGTGTCATAGCATCTTCATCATTGTTGTCATAGAGCTAGGGAATCTAGCCCAAGTGTCTCACTAGCTCCAAATTGCCTCTTCCTCTTCCATGGGAGTTATTCTTACACTCCAATTCGACCTTACATGACTCATGCCAAGTCTATTGACCTTCTAACTCACCCCAATAACATTTGGATTCTTATCGATTCTAAATGGCAAGAGTAGGATGCCATGTGGCATGAAAAATCTAGCTTGTGTGGGTCCCACATCCTCCATGTGTCTTCATGATCAATTGCCACTTTGATTTTCTCTTGTATTTATTTATTTATATCCTTTATTAAATATTTATGCCATTCTAATGTACAAACATCATTTATTATCCTCCTTATGTCCAATTCCCAAAGCTTCCACCCTCCACCTAGGAAACTAGTAATTTTCCTCCTAGGCAATATTTTGACCCTTAACATCAATTTGAAAAACTCTCATGAATATGGTCATTGGGCTTAGGACATTGTGACCCAATTCAAAATTTGGGACATGACAAATCCCCCCTTCCCAATATTACTTGTCCTCAAGCAATTTCAAACATGGGTGTTGAAGAACCTGCTTTCTATATCATTCTTTGAAGTTGCCCAACTTTAAGTCTTCGAGATTCCATGAGGATTTTAGAGAGGAACCACCATGTTTGCTGCTGCACTACTCTAATAAAAATTGCTTTATTAAGTGGGAAATCCATCTCCCACACTGCTTGTTTCCCCAAAAAATTTGAAACCAATGAGACGAAAATTATTCCAGGGTCCCATTGCTTGTATTGCACCCCAACAATTAAGAGGGCTCTCCAACCCATACCATTATATAAGAGGATTCCTGGATCCCATTTTCTTGTATGCATTCTTCCAAATATCATGAGTACAAAATATATATAATCAAAGTACATAACAACATAATGAAAATGTACATCAAGGAGGTGCTTCATCAAAGGATCATGAAAGTGCTTATACCTTTGTTGATGTATATGTAACTTCGGAATGTATTTCACCTATGTATATTATACTCCTATAGAGATGGTATTATTCCTCTATACGGAAGTGTCATCATTTGTATTGACAAGTGTCGCAAGTGTCGTGACTTGCTGTGATGGGTTATTAGACCACCAAGTGTGGGGTCGTCCCTGATTAGTGTAACCACGGGTTATTAGATTGAGTTAGACAAGTTGGCCCGGCTAGGTTATTAGGCAGGTCAGGTCATGTATAAATAGAGTGCAGGAGGCACTCTATTTTATCATCTCATTATTCACTTCTACACTACTCGAAAAGTGGCGCACAAGTGAGGAGGAGTTTCAACTGCTAGGAGAAGACTATCTCTTGTACTTGGGTTGTATCATTGATCTTTCTATCTCTGAGGAAGTTGTAGGGTTTTTCACCTTTATGGTTTTCCCAGTGAAACTATGTGTGTCTATTGTCTCATGTGATTTATTGGTGTGATTGCTATGCATTGTTATACTTGATATGTTGTACATGTTATTCTCTCAGTAAAGATCCTAGAGTATATTGAATTAATGCTCAAAATCTAACATGGTATTAGAGCTAACCTGAGAAGAAGACACTATGCAGTTGCAGAAACTAGGGTTTCTTGTTTATTGGGTTTCTCTCCATAGATTTTGGAAAAGTAATATGATAGATTGACTCTATTCAGCAAGGTGAATCTTTATGTCCAATCAGATCTCAATTCTGGGCACTTTCATTTTTGGCCCTAAAAATTAGGATTTCCACAAAAATAGGAATTTCTAAAATATGAGACCATAGCTGGAATCCCCTTGGAAAAATCGAAGTTTAGAGCTTTGGATCAAAATTTTTGGTTGGGTAAAGCTCCGGGAAACTCAAACCCTAATTCAGGGTCCTCCGAGTGAATCTGGGAGATTGAAAAGCATTTCTAAAGGGTGAAACTTTGCAGTTTTCAAATTCTGAGTATACTAGGCTAATTAGCTCATCAAGGCACATCTTTCTATCCTTTCAGAAGTTTGAAATTCAAAGTTTGAATTTTTAGGGTTTCTCTGACAAACCCTAATCCGGGACCAGATCCAATTTTCAGCAAATCAAGTGGTAAGACCTAAAACTTTTCTATTTCCATTTGAAGTACTCTTTAAAGATGAACTTGGTCAAGGCAAAGAGGATCATTGTTGATTCTATCAAAGACCATCTCATACCCCATGTGTCATCTCTAAAGACACCTAAGGAGATGTTTGATTCTTTGACCAAGCTATTTGAAGGGAAGAACATAAACGAGAAGATGACCTTGAGGAATCAACTAAAGAATATCAAGATCCAGAATGCGGAAACTATGCATTCTTATTTCTCAAGGGTCTTCCAGATAAAAGAACAGCTTGAATATGTGGGAGAAGATATAGAGAATGGAGAAGTGGTAATGACCACTCTTAATGGCCTTCCCAGGACATGGGATTCCTTCATCCAAGGAATTTGTGCTACGAGTAAACTTATCACTTTCAGTAGACTGTGGGAAGAATGCTCACAGGAAGAAGCTCGAATTGTAGCCTGAGAATAAAAGATGGGGAATGAATACCAAGCTCTCATAGCACACTCCAAAAGACATGATGATAAGAAGGGGCATCACCACAGTAAGAAAGAAAAGCATCATCATCAGAATCAAAGGGGCAACTTCAGATCTCAAAGAAACATATCAAATGCCCGATGCTTTACATATGATGAAAAGGGACACTATGCCAGGGATTGTCCCAGAAACAATAAAGATGACTCTCACAAAAGAAAGAAGAACATCAAAAGAAAACATCATGCTCATACTCTAGAGGATGATGAACCTCCCAAGAAGAGGGCTAGAGAAGATAGTGAAGATTCTTCAAGTGATGAAGAATATGTTTTGATTTCTGCTCTCACTGAAACCATTACTCATGGAAGTAATGATTAGCTTATAGATAGTGGGGCTTCTAAACACATGATAGGATTCAAGGAATCCTTTATGAACCTATCTGAACATGAATCACACCACAAGGTGAAACTTGGGGATGACTACCGGTATCCAATAAAAGGGAGTCGTGAAGCCTTCTATAAACTAGACTCTGGAAAGTCTATGAAGATGAAAGATGTACTATATGTTCCAGGTATCAAGAAGAATCTACTCTCCATATCTTCATTGGATGCAAAAGGCATGAGGGTTTCATTTGTAGATGGCCAAGTCCTAATGTGGCCAAAAGGTAAGACTATAGATGATGCAGTGGTGATTGGAAAGCAAGAGGGAGGATTATACAAATTGAAGGGCCAACCAGAAAAAGCCATGGTCCATGATTTCGTAGAGCCAAGTGAACTTTGGCATAGAAGGCTTGCACACATGCACTATAGGGCATTACCAATTGCAAGCAAAGCAGTGGAAGGTCTCCTGAAATCCATTCAAAGCATGAAGGCATTTGAAAAGGTTGTGCAAAGGGAAAGAACACAAAGAAGACATTTCCAAGCAGTGAAAGCAAGGCAAAAAGAATCTTGGAAATCATCCACTCTGATGTATGCAGTCCGATGTCATCCAGTTCTTTGAGTGGGTATGTATACTATGTTTCCTTCATTGATGATTTCTCTAGGAAGACTTGGGTTTACTTCTTGAAGAACAAAGATGAAGTGTTTGACAAGTTCAAGGAATTCAAAACCTTGATAGAAAACCAAACTGACATGAAAATCAAGATCTTCAGATCCGACAATGGTGGAGAATTCACTTCAAGTGACTTCAAGAAGCTATGCAATGATTCAAGAATTAAGAGGGAGTTGACTACTCCTTACAATCCACAACAGAATGGGGTTGCCGAAAGGAAGAATAGAACAATCATGAAAGTAGCTAGGGCAATGTTTCATGACCAAGATCTACCTATGCACTTATGGGATGAAGAAACAAGGACAACTGTATATGTGCAGAACAGAACAACTCATAAGATACTTGACAACAAAACACCAGAAGAAGTGTTCACTGGTAAGAAACCAGAAGTTAGCCATCTCAGAATCTTTGGTTATCCAGTATACACTCACATCCCAAAAGAAAAGAGGACAAAGTTAGATCCTTCAGGAAAGAAGGGCATATTCGTGGGTTACAGTGAAAGCTCGAAGGCTTACAAAATCTACTTCCCAGGATTCAAGAAGATTGATATCAGTAGGGATGTAACATTTGATGAAATCTCAGCATACATCAAATCAAGGAAAACACCAGTTGATGATAATGAAGAACTCAAGACACCACCATGAATGAAGCAGTTCCTGAAGAAGATCGTGAAATGGAAGATCCACAACAACCTGTAGATCCACCCCGTGAGAAGAACTCTCACAAGAGGAAACCAGCATGGGCTAGAGAGCTCATTCAAGATGCAGAAAGGTTTGGCATTCCAGAAGAGGAACACAAAGAAAGGAAAAGGAAAATGTCACATACCAGCTATGTTGCTTTACTCTGTGACATAATGAACAAAGAACCTTACAGTTATGAAGAAGCAGCAGAAAAGAAAGAATGGAAGGATGCCATGGTCGAGGAATACCAGTCGATTATGAAGAATGATGTTTGGGATGTGGTACCAAGACGAGATGGGAAGTCTATGGTGACTTCCAAGTGGATCTATAAGATCAAGCATGCTGCAGATGGTAGCATAGAGAAATACAAAGCTAGGTTTGTAGCTCGTGGCTTCTCCCAGAAAGAAGGGATTGATTATGAAGAGATTTTTGCTCCTATGGCCAGATACACTTCCATTAGATTACTACTTGCTTTGGCTGCAGTGATGAAATGGAAGGTACACCAGATGTATGTCAAGACAACTTTCTTGAATGGTTTAGTTGAAGAGGAAGTTTATGTGGAGCAGCCACTCGGGTTTGAGACACATGACCGAGGATCACATGTGTGCAAACTGAAGAAAGCCCTGTTTGGTTTGAAACAAGCACCCAGGACCTGGTATGTTAGGATAGATGGCTTCCTATCCAGCTTGGGATTTACCAAGAGTAAAGCAGATTCCAACCTTTACTACAAGGTTGAGGAAGGCAATCCAATGATACTACTATTGTGTGTGGATGACCTGTTTGTAACACGTGAAGATAGATTGATTTCCGACACGAAGAGGAAGATTGCTACCAAGTTTGAGATGAAGGACTTGGGTATGATTCATTACTTTCTTGGTATGGAGGTGTGGCAGCATGCAGATGGAATCTTCCTTGGACAAGGAAAGTATACAATAGAGATTCTGAAGAGGTTCGGGATGATGGACTGCAAGGCCATGGCCACACCTATGGCATCAAACCTGGAGTTTCTGTGTGATGCTTCATCTGAGCTGGTTGATTCTATGATTTATCGTCATATGATTGGGTCCTTGATGTACTTGATGAATACGAGACCAGATATCTGTTTTGCGGTGAACACCTTGAGCCAGTACTTGACAGATCCGAGACATGTTCATCTGATAGCTACAAAGCATATTCTGAGGTACCTGAAGGGTACAGTTGACTATGGGCTCAAGTATGAGGCGAATCAAAAGTTTAACATGGAGGGTTATGTTGATTTGGATTGGGAAGGAAGTGCCATTGATAGGAAGAGCACTTCGGGGTGCTGCTGCAATATGGGATCTGGGATGATCTCTTGGTTTAGCAGGAAGCAGTCCTGTGTGGTCTTGAGTATAGCTGAAGCAAAGTATGTCGCAGCTTGTTCGGCTAGTTGTGAGGCAGTATGGCTTAGGAAGCTACTGTCTGATTTGTTTGATCTCTAGCTGAGTGCTACTTATATATATTGCGACAACCAGAGTTGTGTGAAGTTGTCAGAGAACCCAGTGTTCCATGACAAGTCGAAGAACATTGAGATCAAGTATCACTATATCAGGGATATGGTGCAGAGAGGAGCAGTGAAGCTCCTGTATGTTGCGACAGACGAGCAAATAGCCGATATGTTGACCAAACCGCTAGCCAGAGTGAAGTTTGAATACTTCAGAGGGAGACTTGGTGTACTTCAGATTGAGAATCCTTCCAAGGGGAAGTGATTATTCCAGAGACACAGATGCACATGAGCCATTCTCACATCGTGATAGATGTGTTCTCCCATGGTGAGATGTAAGTGCTGGAGCCATTCTCAGATAGTGATAAATGTGTTCTCCTATGTTGAGATGTAAGGGCTGAAGCCATTTTCAGATAGTGATAGATGTGTTCTCCTATGCTGAAATACAAGGGCTGCTCCATTTTCACATGGTGATAGATTTGTTCTCCCATGGTGAAATGTAAGGGATGATTCCATTCTCACATGGTGATAGATGTGTTCTCCCATGGTGAGATGTAAGGGTCGAGTGAGCCTTTCCGACATGGTGACAAATGTGTTCTCCCATGGTCGTGATATAAGTGTTGTGCCTTTTCGACATGATGGTAGGTAGGTCCTCCCATGGTGACATGGTGGTAGGTAAGTCCTCTCATGGTCATGATGTAAGTGTTGAGCCTTCTCCGAGTGGTGATAGATGTGTTCTCCCACATCGATGGTGTAAGTGTTGTGTGATGTGCATATGGGTTGTGCTTCATGGGACTATGAGGTAATCTGAAGACGATGATGTGACAGTATGGTACACAGGTTTTGCAGAGGCATATGATCAATCCTGAGATGCTCTTACAGGTTTTGCAGAGGAAGTGTAATCAATCCTGGGAGATCTTGCAGGTTTTACAAAGGTAGTGTAATCAGTCCTGAGGTGTACCTACTTGATGGCTTGCTCACAGAGATGTTGAAGACCTACGTGGAGGCTAGGCCTACATCCAACATGAAAAAAGGGTTGGCTCTGTAGATGATGAAGACCTGCAGGTGGTGGGCCTACATCCAGTATGAAAAAGGACTGGCTCTGTAGAACTTCCTATGACGAGTAGATTGGAGATTGATTGAGATAGCAGCAGCAGTGACGATGATGATGATGATGATTCAATGACGATGATCCAGTGATGATAATCCAGAGAAGAATACTTGTGATAGCATATCTATGTCGAGAAATACCTTCCTAGTTAAGAGGGAGTGTTGATGTATATGTAACTTCGGAATGTATTTCACCTATGTATATTGTACTCCTATAAAGATGGTATTATTCCTCTATACGGAAGTGTCATCATTTGTATTGACAAGTGTCACAAGTGTCGTAACTTGCTGTGATGGGTTATTAGACCACCAAGTGTGGGGTCGGCCCTGATTAGTGTAACCACGGGTTATTAGACTGAGTTAGACAAGTCGGCCCTACTAGGTTATTAGGCAGGTCAGGTCATGTATAAATAGAGTGCGGGAGGAACTCTATTTGATCATCTCATTATTCACTTCTACACTACTCGGAAAGTGGCGCACAAGTGAGGAGGAGGTTCAGCTGCTAGGAGAAGACTATCTCTTGTACTTGGGTTGTATCATTGCTCTTTCTATCTCTGAGGAAGTTGTGGGGTTTTTCACCTTTATGGTTTTCCCCATTGAAACTATGTGTGTCTATTGTCTCATGTGATTGCTTGGTGTGATTGATATGCATTGTTATACTTGATATGTTGTACATGTTATTCTCTAAGTAAATATCCTAGAGTATATTGAATTAATGCTCAAAATCTAACAACCTCCAAGTAAGTAGACCACCATTTTCCAAGTGCATACAATCAACAAGTAACCAATCAAATCTGATCCAATGACATAGGTGAGGATCCCATGTCCTATAATGCTGCTCCAATAGGATATGATATGCATCAAAATATTCAACCATGTATTCTTTCATCCAAGAAGTGAATGAAGAATCTCCACTAAAATTTGAACCAAATAATGAGCAGAAAAAACAAGGATACTTCAAATGACTCAAAGAAGTCTCACCCATACATCCTTGAATGTGAGAATCATAAAGATATAACAAGGTATGTGGCTGCCAACAAAAATATTCTCCAATCATAAATCTATTCACCCAAGTGTTGGATGAAGTTCCTCCAACATCAAATGAACCAGGTGTTGAGCAAGAAAAACCATGAGCCTTCAAGTGACTCAAATGCATATCATAGGTGCATCCATGTAGATGTGAATCATCATAAAGTGACAAATGAGGTTGCTGCAAATGTGAAATAGAATGTCCTCCAACCATGTCATCATAAAAGGTAAATCTAGGAGTTCCATACTCCTCATGTGGCACCATAAAAAAGAACCCTTTCACCCATACTTCATTGAGACTAATGCTGCAAAACATGGAATTGTAGGATGTAGGAGAATGAACTAACTCACCCAAATGATCAAGCAGTGAAGAAGTTTCATCATGGGAAGGATCCATATGGGTAGTATCATGCAACTCCTTCAAAAGTGTGAAACCTTTTTCATAGATTGGTTCCAATGTAGATGAATCATGCTCTTCTTTAAAAATTGCATAACCTTCATCAAGAGACAATTCAAGTTCCTCTTCCACCACATCAAGTGTTTGTATCTCTTCAAGTTCATCTTCAAACACATTAAGCACATTCAAATTTCCACATTTCTCATGATCCACCATGTCATGAGAATCCTCCAAACAATCTACCATTTGACAATCTGAAACATAGGAGGAAAAACAAGTATCTTGCAACTTTTCAAGAAGTTGCTCATTTTGAATTGTGAGCTTATGATTATCCTCATTATTCTTCAAGTATGCATCATGTAACAATTCATTAAGCTCAAACAAATGGTTTCTATCAAAAAACAAAGACATGAAATTACCTTTGATGTGGCACATTGCTCTTTGAATCTTCTCCATGTCTTCAAGGAAGGATGTTTCCTCCAATGAAGTAGCTCTCCAACAAGAATTTGACACCAATGCTTGCGTGTCATGAAGAATGTTGAGGAACTCTTGGATCTTCTTTTCATTCATCTTTAAGGACCCTTCAAGAAAATGAGGATCTTGCAAATGAACCTCCTCATCTTCTTCCTTCTTGCTTGGACCAACTTCATGAAGTTCAAGTGGTGATGGAGAAGTTTATCTTGTTTCTTCTTCAACTGCTACAAGGTATTCATTTTCATTCTTAGGGGAATTTTGTCTTGCAGCAATACTGTCAAAAGTGATCTCTATGTTACCAACATAGAGGTATGAGAACCCATCAGTAGGTACTCCTTCATAGTTCAAGCATCCATCGGTAGATGCTCCTTGATTCATGTCCAAAGTAGAATGTGTCTCGAATTGATCTTCAATATTTTCAATAGAATCTTCTTCATGCTCTTGTGATGTCTCTCCCTTTTTCTCCTTCAAGCAAGCTAGTGCATTTTGCCCCTTTTTTTTCCTTAGTATCAATATCTTTGGAACCTCTTTTTGAATAATTCCCAAAAACGCTCCTCAAGTAGGACATAGGACATACATGCCTTCGCGGAAGCTTCAGACATTTCATTGAACTTTTCAGTTACCCACATTTCACTCACACATATATGATACTCTCTCCAAGGTTCTTTACAAGAATGGCATAAACCTTTCTTCACTAACTCCACATCTTCATTTTTGGGTCTATTTTCAAACAAAATATTAGCATAGTCTTCAAAAGACATGGTATTTTGTGGATCTTCCTTCGAAGCAATATATGCTTGATATCTTTGATATTGTTGGGGCAAGGTTTTATATGTTGCTCTCCATCTTTGTAACTCGTTCATATAACCATCCTTTGATGGTGTGTCATACTCATATTTATCATACATAAGGTCATAATTATAATCTTAATCTTCATTCCTCTTGAAATTGTAAGAAGTGTTGCATGATGGCACCTCTTCCTCAAACCATTCACATTCTGCTTCATATTGTTCATAAGCATCTGCATATTCCTCATAAGAATTATACTCATAGGATTCCTCATAATAGTAAGACATGGATGCAAATTATTCTTCAATGTATGATATTAATTCACAGGTTCAACGACCATGCTTTGATACCACTTGTAATGACCATTTTTTAAAATTTTATTAAAATGCCCAATTTTCCACTTTTTCCCCAATTTCGACCTTTGACTAGTTTTGATGTCTAGGTCTCCAAATTAACCCAAATGCTCCCAAATATTCTTTAAGGGTATATGAATGATATTGTAAATTGAATATGAGGTTCAGGGATTATTTATAACCCTCCAAAGACTTCTGCAAACTTGTTTAATATTCTGGTCAATGTATGGAATTTAACTAGCAATTTGTGGATCAAATCCCCCCAAGGTAGGTACTGAAAATGGCTCTCCAAATGCCTCCAAACCCATTCAAAATTCAGAAAATAGGTAGGGGATGTCTGAGGGACATTAATAATGTCTCATATGCACCATTAATCAATTATTAGGTCTGTTCTAACCTCCTCCCCAACAGCAGCAAAAACCACTAATTCAACCCTTGAGGAAATGACACCAAATCTCTTCCAAATGCAAATAAACTAAGTAAAATGACTTCAAATGCTTAAGTGATGAACATGAATCTTGTAATAATCATTAATGGTTGTCCATTCATTCGAAATCATCAGCATTACAATGGTATACATCAATGTAGTGGGGAAATGGTCATTGTTTGCTCATTAATCAACATTTTTACATACAACCACTTGGTATTTCAACTTGAGACTTTCTGAAGATGAATAATATAGTATATAAAGATTATTAAAATAAAAAATACATCATTAGAATCTATCCCAATGAGTACAATATCTCACCCAAAGCGCAATCCCTCAAGGAGTATGAATATGCCATCAAAACTGGATATGGTTGAGAGAAAGTGCTGCACTAAAAAAAACCACGAGCTTCCCTGTAGATAATACCTGGAAATAAAAAATCCATTAAATATCCATGAAATACCTAAGTGGCCTCTCCAAAAACCAACTTGGATTGGAATCTTTCACCCTCGAAATTGGCTAAGGCAAGAAACTAGTCATCCACTGGCTCTCCCTCTTCAAAAATGCAATTGCAAATTTCTCAAATGATCAAAAGTTTCCATTATTCTTTGTTCGTGACTTTTATGAACATATAATGTCCTCCATGGGTCGAATTCCTTCCAAGAGATTCATGCCAACTCAATTTGGGAAGAGATTCCCAAGTATGCCACTTGTCCTTCCAATTCTAGCCCTCTCCTTCTCCCAATTCGAATTGGTGTCTCTTTGGCTGCCCTAACTCACTTGAGCGCCCTCTTGGAGGCTATTTTTAGCCCTGACATGTCATAAATTTCATATGTCATCCCTTATGTCTGATTTGTGTCATAGGTGTCATAGCATCTTCATCATTGTTTTCATAGAGCTAGAGAATCTAGCCCAAGTGTCTCACCAGCTCCAAATTTCCTCTTCCTCTTCCATGGGAGTTGTTCTTCCACTCCAATTTGACCTTACATGACTCATGCCAAGTTTATTGACCTTATAAGTCACCCCAAGAAAATTTGTCTTCTTATGGATTCGAAATGGCAAGAGTAGGATGCCATGTGGCATGGAAAATCTAGCTTGTGTGGGTCCCACATCCTCCATGTGTCTTCATGATCAATTGCCACTTTGATTTTCTCTTGTATTTATTTATTTAGATCCTTTATTAAATATTTATGCCATTCTAATTTGCAAATATAATTTTTTATCCTCCTTATGTCCAATTCCCAAAGCTTCCACCCTCCACCTAGGAAACTAGTAATTTTCCTCCTAGGCAATATTTTGACCCTTAACATCAATTTGACAAAATCTCATGAATATGGTCATTGGGATTAGGCCATTGTGACCCAATTCCAAATTTGGGACATGAAAAACTTCTGGACTCGTTCTATGGTATGGAGTTCTGATCTCCAAATCCTCGACATTGTCCATGAGCAACACATTGCGTAGTCTTTTTACCTCTAGCACGAGTGAATTGAAGGACAATGTCACATGGTTCCAAAGTTGGAAGATTTGAGTATTCTACAATCTTACGTCGACTTGTTTTTCGAGGAATATTTTGTTGAGATAGCTCATTTGAATGATACATTGACGAGATACTCTGCAAAATAAACAAAAACAATCCATATTGGCATTATATCTCAAACATAATTTTTCTAATTAAAAAAATATGAAATATATCATAAATGTAATTTTACACTCAAATTTTACTTGTAATCTTACACTGCAATTTTACACTCAAATTTTACTTGTAATTTTACACTCTAAGTAAAGTAATGTTGTGCAATAAAACTTCAAATTTATGTGTTTTTGCACTATGCCAGAAAATTTCCAGCAAAAGGAAAAATTTTCCTAAGTATTGAAACACTAGCTTAAATGACCTTATGAAATGCCCACCATTTCTCATTTGTGAGGGATTCATAAATTAAAACATCATTTTCAGAGATTTAGAGACTCAACCAATCATTTTATATAATCACTATTAAATTCAAAATTCAGATATAAAATAAATTTTCATGAAAATTATTTATCATTCCTCAAATTTTTATTGCAAGGAAATAAAGACAATGAACAGTTGATAAGGTTTCCCAAATTTTCATGTCCAGCGCAAAAATGCACACCGGGCCAATCCAAGTACACCCCATGTATGAAATCTGGTTTGAGGCATAATTACACATATATGAGCATACTTATCCATGAATCACCTCTGCCAAATTGGCTACATACACATATTTGAGCCTACTTATCCATAATTTGGAAAGAAAGCCAATTTTTCATGATTAGCACAAAAATGCATACTTCCTCAACCAATCAACCAATCAACCAATGATTTTTCTTACTATCATCACTATCATCTCAGAATATCATGTGAATGGGATATACATAGAAGCAACGATTTAAAAAATTCTATAAACATCAATAAGTACATGCTCTTATTGCTCATATTTCCTGTTTTTATTGATCAATAGTAACATGCAAGTGCATTTTTATTTCCTAGTGAGATTATAATGGCTTGATAGAATGGTTTATTTCTAGTCTGCATGACGTACCTTCAACACAATGAAATTGTTAAGAGAAACTTTTGCTTAGATGAATTTTCAGGAATTGTCTTTGTTGTGAGTCGTCTTGATGGCCAAAGGTTGAGGATGAATACACTGGCATGTTTTCGTTCTTTTATCACCATGTCAAATATCACCGAAAAAAGGATTTTCGAAAAACATTCACAGTTTTATTTCGTCCATGATTTTTTGTTTAAGTTGCTCGCCATATCGGTGATTCAACCACTTTGATTTTTGAAAATCATTATCAGTTTAATTTATTCCATGAAACGTTTTTACGTTGCAATCCAAATGGGTGATCAGGTTTGGATTCCCAACCAATCTCAATTTAGGAAAAGTTTCTCATTTTATTACCCGCCAGATCATGATAGGGAATGGATGCTCCACCACTCCTATCACATAATTGCACCACCCTTTTCTTAAATAGGTAGAAATTAAAAACTAATTTATGTGCAGGTTTCACTCCTGGAATACGTTGGTTATTGAATGAGATTTAGAATTTTAAGACTCTTAAACCCACCTTCATTGCTTCCTAACTCATGTTGAACCTGTGTTAACTCTCTTTTTTGGCTGAAAAAGGTCCCCATTAAAAATTTTCTGGCCACATACTTTTGCGATTAGTTGACTCACTCACCGTATTCACAATAAAAAATATTATTACCTCAACTATGTGGAGAATTTTAACCAACCAAAAAAATAATCTTTTGAAAAAGAAAGCATCTTAAAATCATCATAAAAGCATATTTTGGCATTATTCCTAATGAAATAGGATACATGCTAGACTTGGATAGAATGTTATGCTTGCATCCTGTAACCATGGGTTTACATATTGGCTTGGAATCTTCCATGTTGAATCTTTTTAGCATTTCCTTTACATACTTAGATTGGGACATGAAGATGCCATCATTTAATTGCGAAATTTGCAACCCAAGGAAAAATGACAATTCTCCTAGCATAGACATTTCAAAATCCTTTTGCATATCTTTCGCAAATTACTGACTCATTCTATCATCATTGCTTCCAAAAATGATATCATCAACATATACTTCCACAACTATCATTTTTTCATTTTCGATTTTGATGTAGATATTGTTGTCTACACTCCCCCTTTTGAAACCTTGGTTTTGCAGATATTTATCCATCCTTGAATACCAGGCTCTGGGGGCTTGTTTGAGTCCATACAAAGCTTTATTTAGCTTGCAGACATAATCCTTGTTTCCTAAAAGTGAGAAACCATATGGATGTTCAATGTATACTTCTTCTTCAAGATCTTCGTTTAGAAAAGTTGATTTTACATCCATTTGATATACCTTGACATATTTTGCGCAACCATAGGCCAGGAAAAGTTTGATAGCTTACATTCGCGCCATGGAGGGGAAATTTTCCTCAAAATATATTCCCTCGATTTGCACATATCCTTTGCATACCAATATTTCATTATTTCTAACAACTTGTCCATCTTCATTTAGTTTGTTTTTGAATACCCACTTCATTCCTATAACAATCTTGTTTTTGGGTCTTAGAACAAGCTATCAAGTCTAATTATTTTTTATTTGATCTAATTCTTCATTCATATCCTCCATCCATCCTTCATCTGATTTGGCTTGCTCAACCCATTCTATTTATATTTGTGATAGTAACGAGAAATGCACTTCCTCAATTGGGTTTCTCTGACTTCTTCTAGTTTTTACGTTGGCATCTTTGTCTCCAATAATCAAATCTTATGAATATTTTTTCTGAAAAAATCTAGGGGAGGTCTTTATGTCTGGTCTTCATTTTTCTAGTCTGCGCTAATATACTTCCTCCTGCGGTACTTATAGTTCTTGATTTTCTTCATACAGTTGTTCCGGCGGTGGTAAGTCATAATCTTCTTCAATTCTTCTATGAGTCAAGATTTCATCAACTTTTACTTCATGACTTTCCACTGTTTTTCTGAGTCTTAAATTGTAGCACTTGTAAGCTTTGCTTTTGCAAGAAAAACCGAGAAAAATCCCTTCATCTGATCTGGAATCAAATTTTCCTAATGTATCATCATTTCTTTTGATGTTATAACACTTGCTTCCAAATATTCTGAAATGCTTAACTGTAGTTGGTCTTCCTTTTCAGAGTTCATATGGTGTTGAGAAACTATTTGTCTTGATTAAACATCTATTGAGGATGTGAACAGTTGTATGAATGACATGTGTCCAAAACATGTCTGGCGGATTTGATTCGTTTAGCATTGTCCTTGCCATCTCTTGAACAGTATTGTTTTTTCTTTCTACCACCCCATTTTGCTGTGGAGTTTTGGCTACTGAAAATTGTCTTCTAATTCCATGTTTATTGCAGTAGTTATAAAACTTGTTTGATGTATACTCTCCTCCATTGTCAGTTCTTAAGCATTTTATTCTTAAATCAATTTCGTTCTCAACCGCCTCTTTAAACATCTTGAAACATTCGAATGTTTCTTATTTTGCATTAAGAAAGAACACCCATTTCATTCAAGTGAAATCATCAATAAATAGTAGAAAGTATTCTTCACCATTCATTCCTTTGGTTCTCATTGGACCGCAAAGATCTGAATGCGCTATTTCCAAAGGTCTTGAGGTAGTATATTCTTTTGTTGGGTACTTGATTCTAGCTTGTTTCCCATGTATACAATGTTTGCAAAAGGAATTTGATGGCTTAGTAATCCTTGGAATGTCCCTCACTTCCTTTTTCCTATTGATATTTACCAAATTATCAAAATTGATGTGTCCCAATCTTCTATGCCAGAGCCAGCTTTCATCATTTGTCCCATGCAACATTTCTCTTCTATTTCATCATCTAGAATGTAAACATTGTTAGAATTTATGGAGGTTGTAGCTATGATTCTACCTGTATCCCTATTTTCGATTTTTCATTTTTCTGAATCAAAGGTAAGAGTGTGTCCCTGGTCGCACATCTGACTAACACTTAAAAAGTTGTGTTTCATTTTCTCGACTAATAGAACATTATCTACCTTGGTTCTTTTATTTCCTAGGCTTGCTAGACCTTTACCCAAAATTTTAGTTGAGCCATTGTCCCCAAAATAGACACTACCTCCCTTTTCTTCTCTGAACTTTAGAAAGGTGTTTTTATCTCTGGTCATATGCTTGGATCATCCACTGTCTATATACCATTTCCCCCTTCTACATTGTTCATGTAAGGATAGGATGCATGCTTCTTGATGATCCTGATCTTTTTGATATTCAACTATCTTAGTGGATTGTAAGGTTTGTCGTTACACCAAAACCTGCAGATGTTGGTAAACATTTGAAACCAAGCACAAGGTCTAATTATCCAGGGTGGAAGTTAGTCCACATTATATTCCCATAGGTGTAGCGGTTATCAACCGATACTCCAACACCTCCCCTCCAACCCAGTTCAGGGGAATTGAATGTGAGACCTCACCTCTAATACCATGTAAGGTTTGTCGTTACACTAAAACCTGGAGATGTTGGTAAACATTTTAAACCAAGAACAAGGTCTGATTATCGAGGGTGGAAGTTATTCCACATTATATTCCCAGAGGTGCAACGGTTATCAACCGATAAGGTTTGTCATTACACCAAAAGTTGCAAATGTTGGTAAACATTTGAAACCAAGCACAAGGTCTGATTATCCAGGGTGGAAGTTAGTACACATTATATTCCCATAGGTGCAGTGGTCATCAATTGATACTCCAACACCCCCCCTCAGATGTAGCTCGGGGGAATTGAACCTGATACCTCAACTCTGATACAATGTAAGGTTTTCCATTACACCAAAACCTGTAGATGTTGGTAAACATTTGAAACCAAGCACAAGGTTTGATTATCAATGGTGTAATTTAGTCCACATTATATTCCAAGAGGTGCAGCGGTTATCAACTGATCCTCCAACATGGATTGCACAGGTGGCTGTTGTTTTTCGCAGTCATGAGTATCATGTTCTAACATTTCACAATATTCGTCTTCTGAACTTAAAATGCTGAAAGGATTGGAATCTTCAAACGCGACTTCAAGCGGTTTTCTGAGAATATTATGTGTAAGATTTGTCTAATTGCACGAACCTTTTTTTTGGCATATGCTAATGCACGAGCTCTACAATTTATTGCTTTGTCACCAAAATTATAACAGTAAAAGCAATTTCCAATGAAAATATTTTGGTACCTGATAGGATAGAAATTGTTTCATATACTTATTTTCCAAAAGATTCGGCCTTCGATGTTCTCTTTCAAATCTCTGATTTTTTCTTGACTATGGGGTCTTGAGAGCATCTTCATAACTTTCAGTGAAAAAAGTTTCTTCATCAATGTTGTTTCTGCCTCTTTGTTCTAGATGAAGGCTTAATTGTTGGAGTTCACTTCTTAGATAAACTACTTCAGCTTCTAGACTTTCACACTTGTCATCATTTAATTTCAATTTCCTGGTGGTGTTTACTTCTAATCTCAAAGAGCTTCGTACAGGAGCTTGATTTTCTTCCTTGACTTCTTTAGCTCGTCCAGTGCACTGACTAGTTCTCCTTCAAAGTCTAGTTCAACCATATGATCATATTTTGAGTCCATGTCTGTTGGATTCTGCACTGAAATTTGTCTTCTAGATGTTAATTTGTTACTGAAAACACCCGCTCTGATACTAATTGTTGGAATCGATTTAATACTTAGAGGGGGGGTGAATCAATATTTGTGTAGATATTAGTAGTTTTTACCTTCTTTAACATATTAGAATTTACTAAATATTTATGTTTTGTTATGCATCAGTAAATAACCATCCACACATATATGCACCACATAAACAACACATAATACACATGATTTTTACGTGGAAACCCAAATGGGAGAAAACCACAGAATGCTTATTTATAGTGAGAAAGAATACATTCAAGGAAACACCAACTTCCTGTGTTTACCAGCACCAATTAGAATGAGGCACCAACCCTGTGGTTTTACAGGCACCAACCTGAAGGAAGCTTCTGCTCCTTGTGTTTCTCCATCACCGATTGGAAGGATGCACCGACCCCCTGTCTTCTTTGTTTTCAGGCACCAACCTGAAGGAAGCTCTGACTCCATGTATCCTTGCCCCATCCGACCGCCCTGATGTCTTATGTATGTTGTTGTCTTACTAAACTTCAACTCTTCCCACTTCTTCATATCTTCTGATGAAAATTATGTTGTGCGCTACCTCCATCTGCATATCACTATGCTCTATCACCACGCTGCATACATCACTTGACTTCTCATTCTTCTCAAATCATACTTCTGTTGATGACTTACTTCATGTACTGTGTGCTCTGCTGATACTGCAGTCTATGTCTCTATTGTCTCAACGTTATGATCCGTGTGACTGTAATGATCAACTGATACCGAGCTTTCAATTGATAGTTTGTTGTTCTAAAATGAAGCACTAGTAACAAATGGAATTGCACACTTTCTGATGTGTCCATTCTATTTAAGTGTTGCAGTTTTCTAAGATAATATGTGAAGTCTTGTGCATCAAATGATTCGTCCGTTTTGTTTAATGCACTTGTCTCAGATCATCTACATCAGGATGCTCCTATCGGATCCTGTTTTTGTTATGTCGTTGCGCATTAGGTGGAGTTCTCAACATCGCACACTTTCACTTCTGGTCATATGCATCAACTAGACATATGCGCAATATTTGATAAACGTTGGTTCCATCTCTGCGCTTCTGTCTCTACAACATCTGTGACTATCGGCGTGTTTCTTGTAATATTGTCCTTCGAAACATCAGGCACTTGCCCATACTTCAATATTTATTCCTTTCAATACCTGTGCATCTGTCATAGATCTATCACATCATTATGCGCACTATAAAATCGTCATTCTACTATATGTGCATATTTGAATCTTCTCTAGATCATTATGTTCTATACATGAGCCCCTTGATTCCCCTAAAATAAAACTGAAATTTGTACTCTAACCCCTTATGCTCTCTCCATCAAGCTTACATCTAATGTCCAACTTGCATCTTTATTTATACAGGTCCTGTACGGATTTTATCTTCACAAGTTGGTCATGGAATCCCTTCTTCCATACTTCAAGGATTATGTGTATGCCATGTGTCATCTTCTGCGTTATTGATGTGTTGTCTGATATGTGTTTTGTGCCCTCAAGGTCCACAACTTAGTGGGACTTTACACCATGGTGGTGTACCTTTGCACTCTTAATGTACCATTGTCTTATGGTATGTGCACAATCTTACACTTCATCTTGATGTGTCTATAACTTGTCTTGTACCATCCCTTGTCGGTAATGCACCCTTGGTGCATTGATACTTTGTAGAATCTCCGCATACTCCAACTTATTCTTAGTGGAATATTGATCTTTTCCTTTTCATATTTTGTGGAACTTGCGCACTTGTTGAACCGTCGACTGTGGAATTTGCTCATAGATGGTCTTCGACTGCTTTACCTTTCTAGGAACTTGTGCACGTTCCATTTACTGAAAGCATCTTCTGATTGGCTATACTTGCGTGCTTTCAGGATTTCCCAACCATTAACTGTTTGCACACTTCCAACCTTTAACCAGGAAATGCTCAGGCTTGCTTGAGTACATGTACCATTTGTTCAACAAACTCCTTGGCTGCTTGAGCACATGTACCATTGTCCGACCAACTTCTTGGCTGCTACCGTGTGAGTGTATATCTTAGTGGACTTGATTTCTATGCAAGGACCACATGTTTTAGGATACATTACTTGTGTTCTTTATTGAACTGGATTTGTATGATGTATCTTCTTATGTATTTCTTAAAACTTGTCATCCATGATGTATCCTTGACACACATCTTCAGACTAAATGCACTTCTAGATATACTCCAAAGTTGCATACATGTATGTCACCTTTACTATTTGCGCATATACTTCTGGTATTCCCGTTCTTCTTCATCTCGCACATATACTAATTCAAAGTGGCTTCCATATACTTCTTCATACTTATACATGAATACTGTATCCACTTTGACTTCAGTTGATACCAATGACTTAGAATGAATCAATTGACATCCTCTTTGACATTAATTGACAGCCAAACCCCTGAAATCATCTTTAGTTTACATCAATGACAACCAATGCTCAACATATAAAATAAAATTTACACATATCATATGCTTATACAACATGCCCAAATCCTTTCTCGGATCCAAAAAGGGACATATATGTCCTTGTAGACACCATGCAACAAAAAGATATGCAATTACATATTTATCTTTAAAACCCAAAACGTTTGGTCCAAAATCGAAGTCTCTATACCTATATCCTCTCCTAAAAGGAGTAAATTCCACTTATATAGTCATCCATGAGTATTGTTCAAGAAAGTACAAAACCAACACCAATTTATTATACGAATAAGAGTACTATAATCTTCATAAAAAAGATAGAATAGACAAAGTAGATCCCATTTAAGTCTTCCTCCACAATCCACTCACCTAGTAAAAGTTGTAATCCCTCTTTTGATATGGTGTTTTCCCTTTGATTACATTCACGACAAATGTGTGCAAATGAAAACCCACATAAAACCTTCCAAGATGTCCTAAATTTCATCAAGTGAGGGTTGAAGAGTAAAATTCCTCAATATTCCTTTTTGAATCATTTAATGACCAAGAGTAAATCCCCAAAGGGTTGTATGCCCTCTTTTCACAAGGTGTTTTCCCTTTGATTCCATTCACAATAGATTTTTCCAACTGAAACCTTTATAAAAACCTTTCATGCTACCCCAAATTTCATCAAATAAGGGTTGAACAGTAAAATTCCTTAAGATTCCTTTTTGAACCATTTAATGACTAGGAGTAAATCCCAAAAGATTTATATGCTTGCCAATCCATATTCAACTTCCAAAATTAAAGTTAAATCTAGGGCCATCAACACATCCAAGTTATTAGATCCATATCCAATGCATGCTTTGAAACTCATTGTATTGGAATTAGAGAAGAAAAGTATGCCACCAACACCTACCATAGGAGGCTCACCCTGAGGCTCCATCAAAATATAGCCAAGGTTTTTATTTTTCCATGTATGCTTCTCTAACATGTTGAAGAAGCTTTGGAACCTTCACTTGCTTATACAAGCTATGTTGTTTCACCCTTGTATAGCACATTGGACTTGAGGAATAACCTTGTTGTCAAATATTATAGGATTTATGGTGAGCCACATGCCCCAAGCAATGATCAAAGGCAATGCTCTAAAAGGTTTTTGGCAAGTTTTTCACACCAAATGTTGAGCCCCTATTCAATAGTATCTCCAACACAAGCATCCCTTAACCCTATGAAACCTTCAGTTTCCTTCCAAACATGTTTAACAAAACTACATGAAATTATTAAGTGGTAATTTGTTTCATCACTTTCCATGCATAGACTACACCAACTAGGTCCTTTGAAGTTCTTATTTTTAAGTTGTACCAAGAATAACTTATTTTTTAAAAGAAACCACTTAAAAATGTGAATTGTAGTAGGGAATTTGAAATGGAAAACTTTTCTCCACCATCATCTTTAAAGTTCCTTGTCACCTTGAGTGGCGAGTGTTTAATAACCCTCCCTAGGAGAATAAACCTAAGAAGGGTTCAAAGTCCATACCAAATAATCATTCACATATTTAATTCTAACATAGCTTGATATGAAATTTGCTCCATAATCATCCCACATGAGTTCATCTTCCTCCCTTAATCCTAAATCCCTTACAAAAATCCATTCTTGATGCTAGATTGTATTCATATTCAAGTATGCAATTTGATGTAAGGTTTATATTCCCCTACTCCTTAAATGTTGTATAATGTGCATTGGAAGTTTGTAATCTCCACCACTACCTATCCAAGGATCCACCCTAACTTGGACCTTTGTTCCTTTTCCAATGCACCAAGCAAGCTAAATGTTATAAGGGTTATTAACAAGGTTTCAGATACAATCCTCTCTCTCTCTCTCTCTCTCTCTCTCTCTCTCTCTCTATATATATATATATATATATATATATATATATATTCCTTAACTACAACACACCAAAATCCTTTCACTTGAACAAATCTCCAAGCACTTTTAGCCACCAAGGCTTGAGAAAAGTGAAAAATGTTTTTCAAGCCCCGGCATCGCATTGCCTCCGAACGAGATGAACAAAAAATAACAATTGCAAAAATGAGTTTTAAGAATATGGAAATACAATGAAATTAAACGATAATTATTTTTCACATATTTTAAAGTCAAATATTTGAGAAGTTATACAAGTTGAAAATCCTTTGTGAGAAAAAATCAAAGATTGTTTATTAGAAAGTATAAAGAAATTTAAAATAATCATAATGAATCTATCATTATTCCTTTTAAAAATGTGTATAGGTGGAAATCCAAGTAAAATTATTGTGTTTAAATTGTTCTTTAAAAATAGCAATTATTGTAAACAAAGAGCATTTTCAAAGAAGATCGAATTAGACATTCCAAAAGAATGTCAATAAAAATTATTCTACACAATGATGTTTTTTAATAGCATGGTAATTTCTTTGGAGTTGAGATGGGACAATGAAGTCTCTCTCATGGTTAGGGTTCACATTAACCATCATCGCTACTCTTTGTAGATTTGTTGGAGGACCTAAATAAGCCTGTGTGATAGGGTTGCTTCAAGTGAAAATCACAAACTATTCACTAGCAGATCTATAACTTATTCTGACAACTATGTGCCAAATCTCATCAGGGTTCAAGCCCAATCGAATTTCTTCTTGTTCCGAGAAAGCTATGCAAACGAAAAAATAATATACTTGTAGAAATCAACGCCTTTAAATTGTTGATTAGCAATCTAAAGCCAACAATATCAGCTTGCTTGGTGCCCAATAAATTTGTTAAAAGGATGGACGCCATCTCTCATTTAGACCTATCGATTCCAGCTCCAAGGAAAAAACCCTTTATCCTTTATGAATGCCTTTATCCACTATAAATATTCCCTAGTGGGAAATTTCACAAGTTGTGGTCTAGTGAAAGATCAATAGAATCATGGACCATAAAATAATAGACTCCCAAGTTATTTTTGTTTGCTTCAGGAAAAGGTTTTTTCATTTTTTTATTCCCCAAGGAAGATCGAGACTTTATATTTCACTCAAGAACCTACTTAATGGGATCCATGGATATGTTTCGTACTAGGTGATTTCTTGATTTTAACCCAGAAGAAGAGATCACAAGAGCCCTATGGGTAACACTACCATACGAGCCCATCAGCAGATGGAACCATCTACATGCCCTATAATATAAGTATATTTCTTTCAAATGTAATTTGTGTCACAAACATGGACACTTCACCAAGAATTGTCCAAAGATCCAAGAAAGAAAATCTCCCCAAAAGCAAAATATGAATACTCACAATAATCAGGCGTAGACTTATTTCAAGCCATTCTCAAATAAGCAAAAAGAAAAACAACACCCTAAGGTGATGCAACAATCAAAGGTATATTAGAAAAATCCATCCATTGTAAACAACAATAGATTTGAGGCCCTCAAAGTTACAAAGGAAGTGGACAAGAATAATGCAAAGGCGTACCAAAAAATAATCTCCATCATAACTTAAAGTTAGAGCAATATCATTTGAGATCTCAAAGAAAGCATCAAATACTGAAACTAAGCCCTCAATGCAACATGCATGTTCATCTAAAACTTCTGAATCATTATATTTCATCAATGCCCCAAGGACATGATCTCATCCCTCTCTACCTCTCACAAGGGGAAGGACATCGAGGCAAGAACATAGTGAAATAAAGGCTAAGTCAAATATTTTCCCGGGTCATCATTTAAACCCATAAACCTTTCTTAAGCAAGAGAGAACTATCCTAAAGAGTTAAGTATGTATTGCAAATATGTTTTGATTCCAAGTCAATTATAAGGATCTATACTCGTAAACCTTTTCGTTGTGCTTATGAAATAGTTAGAACAATTATGTATTTATACAATCATTTGAATTTTGGACATTTTTTAAACACAACCTTCCAAAAAACCTTTTTATGATTGATTGTATTACTGTACTATACAATCCGTCTGCAACAATTTTTTAATATAATTATTAATCATTTTTATATAATAATTAATCATTTTGTTTATTTTATATTTGAAATTAATGATTAATTATCTAAATAACAACAACAACAACAAATATTAATTTTGTTTATTTTATACTTGAAATTATTGATAACATTATGGCTTGGCAAATGACAAATTAAAATTCCACGCATGTGGTTAATCACATTCCTTGTCGCCTCTAAATTTGAGGTGATTGCCACACAGACAAAATGGCGATAATAAAACTTTTAAAAGTTGAATGAATATGCTCTAAATGTTTTAAAACGATAATTATTTTTTAACAGCTTCCTTAAAATGATATATGGTATATTTTTTCTAAATTTTTGAAGAGCTAACAATATTTATTACCTCACAATTTAGACAACCTTTTTCCAATGATTCTCATAGCATTCATGGCAAGGTAATATTCAAAATGGTTCAACTTGAAAAAACACACCTTTAAAACAGTGTGTCAAATGCAGGAATAAAGCAAAGATGTAGATGAGCATGCTCCTGCCATGAAAGCAGTAAATATAATATCAACAAGACCAATGCATTACCACATGATGTTCACGTGATGTTGACATCCCTTTGTCATACCATTGCAACATTCCTCTTTAAACTCACACCAACTAGCTCTTTCCATAGGTGCATAGAAAATAGGTAAAAGCTCCTACTATATTATGATGCCCAATAATGTAGATAATTATATATAATAAAAATAAAATAAGAGGAAAAATTATTTACTTGGTGATTTTGGCAACATGATCCATGCATGTTAGAGGGATAGCCTCAAACAATTATCTTTCCACATCTCAAATTGAAGTAATATCTATATTCCATCACATTAATTTTTAGGAAACTTCATGGAAAACAATGTGAGACACATTTCTCATGTTTCCAAGAAGGCAATGTGAGAAACCTCCCACTGAATATTTAGAAAGGTGGGAGGGATGGGACATGAGCTCATGCAAGCAGAGATCGAAATGCTTCAAATGACCCCCTCTTCGAGAAACACGCTAAAATGAAAAAGGGATCATTTATTGGAAAAAAGGGAAATGTTTCCCTCCCGAGCATCACATTTCAGCATCCCCGTTGACCAATAAAATAAAATAGAAAGGAAAAAATAACACCATTTAGACCCAAAAATTGCCACCCATGTTTTAAAATTTCTCATTTCACTTTTGGTTTTATCTACCTAAGAGGGTGAGCCAAATACTAAGAGGATTTTTGTGTGACAATTGGTCTTTAGTTGTGGCAACAAGAAGGTTCGAGGGTTCTAAATCCCAATTGAAAATATATTATAAAGACAACAATGTGAGCTTTGAGGGTAAAATCACCCCTCATGATTAAGTTTAACCTACCCACGATTCATCGCACATGTGCACCATGTGATTGCCATGTGAAGGGTTCTAGTTTGGCATTTTCCCATGGGCCACGACCCACAATTTTGAATTATCATGTGAGTGCCTACACTATAACTTGTGCAACCACCACTGCAGTCCTTGGTTGAGTTGGAGTGGGCAAGGTGGTCGAAATCCAAGATGGACTTGGGGAAGAAGGTTAGGCTTCAAGTGTTGAACAATGATTGGTGGGCATATTGTAGTTATTTGATATCATTCCTATCCCACATTGTGGAGATTATTTGTTACAATCATTCAAATGCTCTTAATCTTGGAGAAATATATGATACTTTTGATAGCATCATTAGAGAAAATTTGGGGTCTAAAATGGGCCTCCTAAGGAAAATAATAAAATAATATTATGAATTTTAAAGGAAGAGAGAAAAAAAACTATTTTTTTCTTTGTATTTTCGACGTATCTCCCTGTGGTTTAACTCAAATTTCGACCGTGAGAACTCGTTGAATGCAGAATTCAATTACGCATCTAACGAGTGCTCCTACTCCAAATTTGAGTAAAACTACAAGGAGATCAATTGAATATACAAATTAAAAAGTAGTTTTTTATGACAAATATTCCAAGTCAACCATTATAGTTGACTTTTTTTCTTGAAATTCTATTGGTTCTTGAATTCCAACTCATTAATGGCTCTTTTTATTACGAGGCTAGCTCGTTTTCTTATGAGGCCCATTTTAGACCCCAAATTTAATCTAATGGTTGGGTCATATGAGGGTAGCCATTCACCAAAGGGAGCTTTCATTAGAGTTCTATACAACCCAAATTTGACTCAACAATCTACATAGATGGAAACGCATGAACACACCTTTGCACATGGCAGCATATGCACTTAACTCAAAATGATATGTGGAAATCCCTAGGAGTGTTCCTCCCATTGATGATCCTAAGGTAAATAATATTTTTCAAGATGCGATTGGAAAGATATACAATGAGGAGAGGGTCAAAACGTTGAAGAAAAATTGTTCAGTTTGTAGGTCTCCATGCCCCCTTCAACAAGACCAATGCTCAAGCAAATCACATAGATCGAGGCCAAGATGGCCTAATTGGTTGGTGAAGGATGCAAGGGATGAAGCTCCAAAGCTCAAATATCTTGTTATTTGTTTCTTGTATCAGAGGAATTGGTCCACATATAGTTTCATCCACTCTATCAAGAGGAAAAAACTTATGTCTAGAAGAGCAAAAAAATTAGCCGATGTGCATAGTGCCCTATGTCTTGATCATAGGAAGACCCCTGAGTATTTGAATGCACCAATAGTAGGTTGTTGATTCCAATGATGATGCATAGATAGATGAGAAGGGGGCTTGATGAAGCACAACTCAGATTGGTTGGTGTGCCATTGAGCATGACTAGGAATGTAACAACTAAATGCAAAGACTAGTGGGGTATTGCCTTAAGCAATGATGCTCATTTGTCATTTGACATGTTATACTTTTAGTTTGATTTTATTTTGAATCTAGACTTAACTCATTAACTTTTAAGTCCTATGACATTTAAAAATATGAATCTTGATGTATAAGATTGAGTGTTCAAGCTTCATAGTTTTGAGTTTTCATATCAATATGGTTGTATTTCAGATCTTAGTTGTGATTTTTTCACTTGATGTATATTCTAAATTTATATTAGTAATAGTTATCTTCTGGAAACTTAGATAATTTACATTTTCTAGATTTCCAATTTTGTAAATAAAATGAGAACTCAAAAATACAATTATGATAGTCTTTTGCAGATTTATAACTTACAATTTATTATGTTACATTTTTATTAGGTATGTATTAATCTATTAGATTATGAAATTTCAATATTTATGTTTCAATTTGTATGTATTCTAAATTAATTTTTGTAGTATTTTGGGTGGAATCTCCTATGTTGAATACCTCAACGTCCCCTTCAATGTTCCCTAAAATTTGGGGGATACTTCTACATATATCACTCCCACGTTTCCCCCCTCTTCCGTCCCCGAATTCCAAAAACTTGGTGGAACATTGGATAAATTCACTTGAGCCTCCTAGAACAAGAAATAGACTTTGATAGCTAAAAGTTACTAATAAGAAGAACGACAAATAAAACATTTAAAAGACTATTACAAATTTTGGCTACAAGGGAAAATACTCAAAGATGTAAGGCACATGAAATTGAGGTGATAAAGAGGGAGTGATAAAAAAGTGTAAAAGCTAATGGGAATACTTACTGATAAAAGAGAAAGCAAAATATAGAAGGCTTCAAAACTATAATTTACTAATAAAAAAAACAACATATAAAGCAGAAGAATATATAAAACACTATTACAAATTTAGGCAAAAGGGCAAATAGACGCAAGGTACATGAAAATAGACAAAGAGAGAATGATAAAGTGAAAATCAAGGTGTCGAGGGAATGATAAAAGAAATTTAAGCTAAAGCATAAATACTCAAAGATGCAAGGTAGCTAAAAATGGTAAATAATGATAAAAGTGAAAATGTTTGTGACAAAGAGGTATGATAAAGAAAGTGTAGAAGCCAAGGGTAATGTCTTCTCAAATAAAACAAAATACATAAGGCTTCGTAGATTAAAGAAAACACTAGTAATAATGAAAGGAATACCATAGACGGAAACAGATGACCAAAGGGGATATCAGAGCAACTGGTAAGAAATTAGCAGAACCCAAGAATGCAAGCAGACTATGAATGGTTATATTCAAGCTAGAATCTTCAACGGGTCAGAATGCTTACATCTTCAAGTAACGGTACATAATATGCATTAGGAAAAGGCAATATAAGTGATATGATTTCTTCATTATTTCGCATTATAAGAAAGTCCAGAAGATACATCGTATACTCAATTCTTTTGCGTGTCATTAATGGCTAGGACATGGAGTCAAGACGGGGATAATAACCAATCCAGAAACATTCAATTCACCGGAAACTGAAGCTGCAAATTCAATTCAAAAATCAGAATACAAGGAACGACATGTTCGAAATGGCAGATGCCACGCAATAGTCAAAACATCACAAGAGCTATGAACACAATATATCATTGATCAATGATGAACACAATAAAACAACTATTAAATTGATATGATCTATAAGGCAATGTTTTCAAAGCTAATTAAGCAAGTGGATTATGCAGAGATGCCAGAAGGTTATATGTTACAGAACAGAGATTAAACAAGGCAGATATAAAACTTACTGTAGTTAACCTAACAACAGCAGACAGAGTTGGTTCTTGTATAACTTTGACAACAGAGTAAACTATACAGAAATAAAACTATCTACAAAAAGACAGATGACGAATCAACCTCAGAAATTTTGATCCACGGAAAGCGAGAAGATTGAAAACTTTAAAGTAGTACTACGCTACTGATCAAAATTGCACCCAGAAGACAGAAAATGAAGTGACAACTTACTCATCTCAAACTAGACCATTGCTCAATAGCTCGGAAAAAACAGTTTTCCCTGCCTCTGACATTAAACACGGGGATGCCACAAGAAATACTAAACAACAGTTGCAGATTACCATAAGAAATTTCTCTAACTATTCAGAAGAATAAAGCTAGGAAAAAAAAGAAACAAATGTTTTTTTCTCAAGTTCTCCATTATTACAATCCTCTATGAAGTAGCCAACAATTCTATGTTTGCTGGTCATCCTATGGTTTGGCAGTAAACTGCTCTTTTATCCAATCAAATGGCTGCAAAATTTAAAGCAAGTCAATTATAATGCCTTGATCAAAATAAGCATAATTATACTCTACCAATTACTGAAAGCCAAAAAGTTAAAATCCATGACATTAACATGTATTTGTAACTAACACAATGAACGGTGCTTGTGAATTTAACATGCCTTTCAACGACTGCAGGAAGCATTCAAAATTAACAAATGCATGCATACATGTTCAAGGTTGAGGGCAATCCAAGTTCATAAATTTCTCTCAGAAAAAGTCAGAATCCAATAATATCAACAAAATTAAATCTCATATCCTGAAAACAAAGAATTCACTGCATGCATACATGTTCAAGGTTAAGGGCAATCCAAGTTCATAAATTTCTCTCAGAAAAAGTCAGAATCCAATAATATCAACAAAATTAAATCTCATATCCTGAAAACAAAGAATTCACTTTCAGGTAAAGAAATCCAGGTCACTTCCTTTCAATGCGGATTTAAGAGATCAATATTACCAATGCATGCATACATGTTCAAGGATGAGGGAAATCCAAGTTCATAAATTTCTCTGAGAAAAAGTCAGAATCCAATAATATCAAGAAAATCAAATCTCATATCTTAAAAACAAGATATTGACTTTCAGGTAAAGAAAGCCAGGCTACTTCCATTCAATGCGGATTTAAGAGATCAATATTACCATACTTGCATCTTCAAACTAAAACATAACTGGAAAAATGCTTTCCAGATGCAGAGTCTCATAACAACATATGTGCTTGGCAGTTCTCCAAGAGAGCACAACGCATCCACCAAGACCTCTGTGTAAACAACCAAGTGCTTGACAGTTTTTTAGGAGGGCAACCTGATTACATGCTGTATCTTCAGCATCATTAGTTTGCCTCTATTTTTCTCTGGATTTTCATTCCTCTCAAGGATGGTGATTCCTCCCTCCAAAAATAATATCTTTTTCTTGGAGGCAACCACACTTCCCTTCAGTGGGTATAAAATCTGTCTGGTCTTTCTATCTTTTAGCATCCCACTGCTAAGTGTTGAAATGGTTAGCCCCAACAAAAACAAAAACTTGGAATTGAGCTGGCAAGGCCCAAAATACCATAGTAAACATTTTTGCAATCATTCCACCAATCATCATCCATAATCATACCCTCTTGCCTTGTGTTGTTTTGGACGACTCTACTTTAGACCAATCATTGCTGACAATAACAGATTGTGTCCACCAACACCTAATAACCAAAAGAAAGTCTTTCATCTTACCCCTTTAATAATTGCTCTCAAAAAGTATTTTGCTCTACTAACATCCCAAAATAATGTTTATTAGGAATCTTTTCCCAATATCTGTTTAACTGTTCGTGATAATAAAGCGCAATCCTCACCTAGGTTTGTTAAGGTCTTCCATTAGCCCTGGCACTTTTTAGACCCTGTTGTTCCTGATATATTTTAACATAGGGGTAAATATCCAGCCATTCATGATAATATTACACCTTGTACTCACCCAAGTCTTTTTTAAGGTCTTCCATCTCTGGCACCCCCTGTCTGACACAGTTAATTCTAATTTATTATAACTAGGGGATAAATATTCAGGCCCAGAAGCAATGATTTTCTTGGCCACCTCCTTGTAATAAGCAGAATGAAAAACATTAACCATAATTCTACTAGGCATTATAAACTCAATAATTCTTTAATCTGTCAACATTAACAATAATTCTACTATGCATTATAAACTCAACAATTGTTTTATCTGTCTCCTTCCTATGCTGTATGCTATGCTTGTTAATCACATTTGGATTTGAAGACTTTTCTATACTAGAAGATCCAAATATATAACCAACAGACTCGTAAAGTGTTTCATTGGAAATTGGGAGGAATCTAAATTGTAGGGTTTCTGAGTTTCTTAGCATATGCACTAGAAAATGAAGCCTAGTCACTTAAAAACTTTTCACGAGTAAAATTTTATATGGCCTAGCCCAGTTACCAATAATGTCCAAAACATGTTGATGAACTTGACTATAATTACCAAAACAAGGTTTATCATTATGATTCAAGGTTTATCGTTAAGATTGCACACCCAGTTCTGGGAACCGCCAATGTTTTTTTCATTTTTCCTTTTGTGCATTTCTTAGCATATTGGACTGAAGAGTTTAGAGCCAACTGCCCTAGGTATCTCTTGTGGTGATCTTATTTTAGAGAAGGCCGACTAAGATTCTTCCTCCATTTTTATTATTGCGCTAGGAAGGTGTATGTACATTGAAGATTAGCCCAAGGAATTACCTTAACCAGTTGTCACCAATATTGCTGTGCATTTGGCTAGTTCCATGCCAACAGGTGCCCTGTTCAAATCTCCCTGGGCTAGGTTCACTAGTCTACACCGATGGGTTTACTAGTGATGCCATCCACTGATGTGGAGAAGCATCCCTTTGATTTTCTTGAAAAAAGGTACATTTAAGATTATAGAAGGGAAAACAGCCTGCTTCCCAAAATGATAAAAGTTCCAAAACCTTCAAAATGCTCAGAAAAATTCAAAATAAACTACCTACAACTTGATAGTTGAGACTTCCTAGACCTGAAGCTGCTTCAATCTCTGTCTCTAACAGTTAAATTTCCACAAAGATCCCATATATAATTCTCAAATCTTCCCTCTACCCACTGCAAACTCCAACCTAGCTGAATAATACTTTTTCTTCAATGTTTTCAACTTCGTTTTCAAGACATTCTATCAAAAATAAAGCTTTTTACAGTCAGGTATTTGGATACCTAGTCTTTAACACATACGACTGTGCTCATCTTGAAAGAGTCAAAACCATTACACTTCAGTGGATTATGTGATACAAGTAATCTAATCCATTGCAACAAGATTCAAATCGAATATGAATCGGGTACGGAAGAAATACATAGCAAAAAAATCCAGTATGGCTCCAATATGGAAGTATACATCTCACAGATACAAAAACATGCATTTTGTTCTAAATTTTAGAAGAAATTTAGCCTTGGGAATGGAAGTATACATCTCACAGATACAAAAATATGCATTTTGTTCAATTGTAAAATAAATTCAGCCTCGGGAATACCCAATAAATCAGAAAATATAATGCTTTCCTTGAAAATTTGACGACTTAATTATATTAACAAGTGTCTTTAGGATATTTTAAAATATTTTTGAGGTTTTTGGGATGTTTTTGGGGGGGGGGTTTATGGATCAACGGGTATCAAATACATGAGGCATATTATCAAAGACAATCAAAAGTAAGTTGAGCATACCATATCCATACTGTATGGAAATTTCGCTATTTTCCTACTACTGCCAAATTCTGGTACAACAAAGGGCAGTACAACCAAATATTGCTCTACTATGATCTACTCTTCATCTATTGGAAATCAGAGTTTGGCACTTGTCACCTTGACTCAACAATGCTTTTAGACTCGTCATATCTTCACAAGCTAATTGGGATGCCAGAAACTACTACTAGGTGACATAGATATCCCTTCTTATATCTATATTCCTCCGAGGCTAGTATTTTTGGACCTGCCATGTTAGTGTTTTTGTTGGTTTTTGAGGTCTCTTTGCTTTTGCAGATGATATCTCTATTCATAGCCTCCCTCCATACAGACTCTCCATACCCTCCCTCCCACTCATCTCCTCAATCTTAAGCAGGAGTTAAGACCATTCTTAAGGATAACACCTACAGGAGCTCCATCCAAACTTTTTGGATTGTACTGTCTAAGCCTCTAAATACAAAGTTGGCATTCTACTTTGGGCATTTCAAGTTTCTAATGGTCTCATCATCCATCCCAACTACATTCACCACCATTGGTCATGTGGGCATAATTTTCCTCTTGGCCATCTTAGGTTATGTTCTCACTAGCTGAAAGTAGAGATTAACCATCACATGTTCAACGTGAGGAACACACTGCGGGATTTTCTATTTATAGGAGGGGGAGGAGGAATATTTTATCTTTGTATGCTCAACTTATAATGAGATCGGAGGGAGATATTACATCCATTTCAGAGACTGTAGTGGATGTTTATCTGTCTTATTCAAATATCACGGTCAACAGTGTTTTGCCGTATTCCCAGAGAGGTGGATAATTTTAGTCATCACTTGCTTCAAAGCTCTCTTGTTCCAACTACTGGGATCACCTATTTCTTCTTCCCTATTATGACTAATTAGTAATAGTAGAATGAATCAGCCTGAAGCTATGGTAGATAATCAAGATGACAACGTAGACCCACCAAACACTTGCCCTTTACATGGCAATTGTTCAGCATCTGTCCCATTCTAGTGGACTAGTACATGGTGTATTACCAAGATGTTCCAGTAAGGCTCAGATTCATCCCACCAAGGCTCAAATTTCCCCAGCACCACGTTCACCCCTCGTGGGATGGTATCATGTGCAAGCAGTTTGTTTATTATGGTTCGAGCCATGTGTAGGCCTTGGGTGACTTTGGTGAAATAGATACCCCCCACTTGTGGTTTCTTAGATACAGGTTGATGGAATCTCTAATGCACTGCCACAATTGGGGTGGAATGGGGATCATCAAAACTCATATGTAAACCTAGTCATGTGTCCTGAAGGAGTTATCAAAGTCTTGGAAAGAAGAGAGGGTTGGAAATGTTGGAAATAGTGCAACTTCGGAAGTTATTCTTGTACCTCCTATGGGACAAGATATCAATGTATTTGATCATGTAAAACCCTTGAAAGAATCAATGTAAACTTTGGGATGAAATCACAAAGAAAAGATTTTATTAATGTGGATTTTTGTATTCCCCAAGACAAGTCGGCCCAGTAAGTAAACTGCCCCAAAACAGTGGGTAATATGCCCCAAACAATGGGCAGAACTGCCCCAGTCAGGTCGGCCCAGTTAGGGAAAGTTAGGTCGGTCCGGTAAGGGAAAAAGTCACCTTTTGATGTGTATAAATAGAAAGTTCGACTCTCATTTAGTCATTCACTCAAGCAAGTTCGCACTAGTCAAGAGAGGTTCGCTATTGCAACTAGGAGACAGATCTTTTGGGGTTCTCCACTATTGGAGAAGTTTCTCTCTTGTTTTCTTGGGTTTGCGCTACTACTATCTGGATGTACATCATTCTCTATTGGAAGGTCTGGGCTCAGGGGAGACAAATAGCTTTGTCTATGGCTGGGAGATGATTTTCTTATCATCGTGGTTAAATGAGCTCCACACTCATTTTGTTTTTGTGCTTTGCCATTCTTTTAGTGATCTTGGTTATGCTGCTATAAAAATTAACATGGTATCAGAGCAGTGTTGAAAGAGACAAGTACCAGAACCTAGGGCTTCCCGAATTTAGGGTTTCCAGCCACAGAATTGATCCGGAAAGACCTCTACTCAATTCGCCCTGGGAAGGTGCAGTTATCTGTGGAGGAATATTTTCATTCAGAGAACTTTCAAATCTGACCTAATTTCTGATTGGGGACAAGAAACTAGAGTTTCACATTTTGGGGCCTTCCCCTCTCAATTTGGCTTGAAAAGTGCATTGGAAATTTCGCCCTAGGGAAGGCACATCTTTGGGTGAAGGAAAATTCCAGTTCTGAGAAGTTTCATTTTTTGACCTAATTCTGCAACTGCTGCAATTATTGTAGAAATTAGGGTTTCAAGTTTTGTGTTGTCTGGTCCACAAAATTGGCTCGATCCTACCATCTCTCAACTCGCCTTGATAGGGTGCATCTATCTGTGGAGTCAATTTTGCAAGATTCCAAACTTCATTTTTTTGACCCTCTCCTGCTAGGGTTTCTAAAACAGGTTTCAATTTTTCAGCCTTCAGTCAAGATGGTTGTTGGACTCATAGTAGAAGATAGATTAGAGGGAGTCTCAAACATCCAATCTTGGAAAAGCAGAATGCTCATGCTCCTAAATGAACATGATCTCAAGGATCATATACTCAAAAATATTCTAGAACTAGAGGGAGCCAGAGAGAAATCAAGATTCAAGAAGAATGAAGCCACAACTATGAGGATATTGATGGACTCAGTAAAAGATCATCTTGTACCTCTCATTGTAAGTCAAGATTCATCCAAGAAGATGTATGATGTCTTGAAGAATCTATATGAGAATGAGAATCCTAGCAGAATTTTATCTCTAAAAGATCAACTTCGTCAAGTGAAGCTTACAAAAGATGATTCAGTTTCTTCTTATTTCTTGAAGATTGCCCAAATCAGAGATCAACTAGCAGTTGTTGATGAAAGTGTCCCTGACAAAGATCAAGTGGGAGTCCAAATAAACAAACAAAAGATAAGTATTTAATATTTTTTACGTCTTTGTCATATGATTATGAAATTGTGCATTAGACTTATATAGTTTTCTATTATGCACCTATATATGATTGACAAAGTTGTAGGCTCATGTAGTGCATATCATGCATATGATGAGTAAGTAGACTATAATGCTGCACACCATCCCATTGGATGGGTGTTGTGATTGAAGCATTGGCTAAGTTGGTTACATAACTGTGCATAAGAAATTGTCATTGCATTAAAATGTCAATACGAGTTGATTGAATTTCATGATCATGCAATATTACTAACTATTTGATTGAATCTGACTTGTAGGAAAGATCATGTGCCATGACCTACAAGAGAAGGATGATGAGACTTGTTCCTGAGCAAATGATGATTACCAATGCACATTCAGTCATATGTGAACCCATAACCCACAGGTCTGCAGCACAGAGGGAGATGATCTGTGAATTTGAAATGAGAGATCTGGGGGTTGATGCATTATTTCCTGGGCTTAGAGGTGTGGGCAAGGACCTGATGAGATCTTCCTTAGACAAGGGAAGTATACCATTGAGATCTTGTGCAGATTTGGTATGATGGACTGTAAGGTCCATGGCTACACCTATGGAAGCAAATATGAAGAAGTTACTTGCTTCTGCCATATCTTCAGATTTAGTAGATCCCACCATGTACCGTCAGTTGATTGGCTCCTTGTTGTACCTGGTTAATACCAGGATAGATATTTGCTATGTAGAGATATCTTCGTAGTACTATTGCTTATGGATTGAGAAATTCAGCCTCAGGAATGCCCAATAAATCAGAAAATATAATGCTTTCCTTGAAAATTTGATGACTTAATTATATTTACCGAGTGTCTTTAAGATATTTTAAAATATTTTTGAGGTTATTGGGATGTTTTTTTTCGGGGGGGGGGGGGGGGGGGGGTTATGGATCAATGGTTATCAAATTCACGAGGTATATTATCAAAGACAATCAAAAGTAAGTTGAGCATACCATATCCATACTGTATGGAAATTTCGCAATTTTCCTACTACTGCCAAATTCTGGTACAACAAAGGGCAGTACTACCAAATATTGCTCTACTATAATCTACTCTTCATCTATTGGAAAATCAAAGTTTGGCACTTGTCACCTTGAATTAACAATGCTTTTAGACTCATCATATATCTTCGCAAGCTAAGTGAGATACCAGGAACTACTACTAGGTGACATAGATATCCCTTCTTAGATCTATATTCCTCCGAGGCTAGCATTTTTGGGCGGCCATGTTAGTGATTTTGTTGGTTTTTGAGATATCTTTGCTCTTGCAGATGATCTCTCTATTCACATCCTCCTTCCATACAGACACTCCATACCCTCCCACTAATCTCTTCAATCTTAAGCAGGAGTTCAGACCATTCTTAAGGATAACACCTACAGGAGCTCCACCCAAACTTTTTGGACTGCACTGTCTAAGCCTCTAAATACAAAGTTGGCGGCATTCTACTTTGAGCATTTCAATTTTCTAATGGTCTCATCATTCATCCTAACTACATTCACCACCATTGGTCATGTGGGCATAATTTTCCTCTTGGCCATCTTAGGTTATGTTCTCACTATCTGAGAGTAGAGATTAACCATCACTTGTTCAATGTGAGGAAAACACTACAGGATTTTCTATTTATAGGAGGGAGAGGAGGAATATTTTATCTTTGTATGCTCAACTTATAATGAGATATCACTTATAACTTACCTGTCTTATTCAGATATCACGGTCAAAAGTGTTTTGCCTTATTCCCATAGAGGTGGATAATTTTAATCATCACTTGCTTCAAAAGCTCTCCTGTTCCAACTACTGGGATCACCTATTTCTTCTTCCCTGTTAAGACTAATAGTAGAATGAATCAGCTTGAAGCTATGGTAGATAATCAAGATGACAACGTAGACCCACCAAACACTTCCCCTTTACATGGCAATTGCTCAGCATCTGTCCCATTCTAGTGGACTAGTACATGGTGTATTACCAAGATGTTCCAGTAAGGCTCATATTGATCCCACCAAGGCTCAAATTTCCCCAGCACCATGTTCACTCCTCGTGGGATGGTATCCTGTGAAAGCAGTTTGTATATTATGGTTCGAGCCATGTGTAGGCCTTGGGTGACTTTGGTGAAATCGATACCCCCCACTTGTGGTTTCTTAGATACAGGTTGATGTAATCTCTATTGCACTTCCACAATTGAAGTGGAATGGAGATCATCAAAACTCATATGTAAACCTAGTCATGTGCCCTGAAGGAGTTATTAAAGTCTTCAAAAGAAGAGAGGGTTGGAAGATGCTCCTTTGTAACTATGTCAATCACAGAGCTCCTTTGGGTAAGGAGTAATAGTAGGTCATGAACCTATAAACCCTTGCTGTCACACCAACTGTGATTAAAGCTAAAGGGACCTTTGTAGCTCAAATTATCTTCAAGGCCTGGGAGGTTGTTCAGCCTTTTCTAAATTGGAAAGGACCAGAATTCACATTTGGCATGTCTATCAACAATCGCTCAATAAGGTCATCACCTATCCTCTTAAATGAAGACAAGACCGTGGCCAAGTGACCTTGGTTCTCGACCTTGAGATTCTTTAAAAAAATAGTTAATATTGGTTAATACCCCTTCACTTCTCAATTAACAAAAAAATAGTACAACAATGTTTCATTAGGCCCAAGCAAATAGAAATTCTTATTGTGCAGAGAATACACTTGTATGTGCTAATATTTTCATACATGAACATTCATGTCCAAAAGGTGGTGCTAGGCATGGTGCATTTATGCCAACTCCCAGAGTATTGGGGAAGGGGCACCATGCACCACAAATAGGGAACCTCCTACTAACTTGGTTACCCCTTATATTCGTTCTTGACAAACTCATCATAGCAAAGGAAGGCCAAGATACAAAGTTGGCAGAGTGGCATGACCACAACTCGATGTAGCCTTCCAACATGGCTATTGAATGATAACTTTCTAACACTTGCACTCCCAAACTTGCCATGTCTTAATGGCATCTTCTTTAGACTTTGAATATTTTTGTTATTTGGCCAAGTGGTTCTATGAGGATATTTGATTTAAATGATTATGGCCAAGTGGCTCTATGAGGATATTCGATTAAAATTATTATAGCCAAGAGGAAATATCTTTATACTAGATGATATAAGTCAATTTTGGTAGCATTAATGGCTTTTGAAGCCTAATATTTTTATCATGTGCTGGTCACCCACATGGCCCACTTTTTTTTGTAAACTTGCCCTATTTGTGTATATTTTGCATATATTCAGTCAAAGGCAGCATTGTTTCAAAAAAATGAAATTTCATGCAAAGTAAAAATTTATTAACTAAATAAAAATTCAAGATTAGTGATCTTTATTGTTCCAATGATAGAAGGTCATTACAATAACTTTATAATACCAACGGAGTTGACTAAAAGACAGAGTTAAAAACAATGAGGTGTTATCCTCCAAGTACTTCGAAGATGAGTCAACAAGATACTTTCAACTCCAACATTCATGTATGCTATGTGGGCTAACATCTTAAGCACTTGTAGCTTATAAGGCATCAGATGGTGGAGGCGCTAGCTTTAAACATACAAATCAATGAGTTGATAATGAGGAGGTGGAGGGACGTCTATATCCAACTGAAATTCCATGTACGAATATATCTTGCTTGAACTCAAAAAGGGTTGGTTAAACCCTATGTATAATTAGCAGGACTAGTCTAAGAAACAACCCTTACTAATGCACTTAAAGATTTGCCTTTTGAGCTTTTCAAATTCACAAATGGTTTGAGGAATTCTTTGAGCCAAACAACCCATGAGTTCATCACCATTGATTCAAGCTCTACCACATCAAAGAAAAATGATCTCCTTGTCCTTTGTCCATTCTACCAAGGATGCTACAAAAGCCAAGGTGAAGCTACAGAGAATCGACAGAAGGCTTCTCTTGGGCATGCCTTTGAAATCCCAAGGAGATAATACACATTAATAAGTGATCAAACTTCTCACAAGCATGAAATATTTGCAAAAAATATATGATTGGCCACCTAATCAGGGAACACAAGTAGAGATGTTTTGTGTTTAATGTCTTAATGAGGTTGCAAGCATCAAATAATCTGCGCTTAATGATAAATTACCTGTCTTTGGTTATGGCAGCAAGTGACACCATGTCTTCCCAATAAAATTGCAGTAACAGAAAATCGGTTTCCTAAACCTGCACTAAAAGAACACCTAGAAGAGGGAAGAACCATTGACATATGTAGTTCAATGGATATGTTGAACTCTTCATCTGGGTGGAGAAGGACTGCAATAACTACGAATTCCTGCACCAAAAATTCTACTGCTAGAAAATAATCATTGTCTCAAAAAAATCAATCCAACAACCTCAACAATACACAGGAATGAAAACAACAGAGAAACAGTACCATCAGTGAAGGCAGTACGAAAAGCTTAATATTTTAAAACAATTCACACTAAAGGCCTTGAAAAGAAGCCGTTGCAGTACAATAAATTCCATCATGGCAGAAGAGCACAGACCTGGTCATTTCATGCCACAAAGAAGTTCAGAGGTTCAGGTGCCGCATGCCGTCGCAGAGGCTTCAATCCTTCTTGTTCTCTAATTCCTGGTAGCACGCAATTTCACTTTCAGAATTTATCTTCTTTTTCTCCATTCTCTAGAAGTGAAACGGTCATAATTTCACTCATCTTTCTGTTAACAGTTAGTTCAAGGAGAAAAAAGCAGTGAGTTCAGGAACGGAAAAGCAAAGGGAAAAGCAGTGAGTTCAGGGACGGAAAAGCGATGTCTATTAGTTCAGGGAGAGAAAAGCAATGATTTCAGGAATGGAAAAGCAATTTGCATCATCTGCAAAGGGTTGTCGCAAATGAGAGGAAAGAGGGCTTGTTCTGTCCGCTAAAGAAAAAAGCAGTCTGAAGGTTCAGAGAGGAAAGAACGCTTTTCTATCCCATCCGTCGAAAGAGAAAGCAGTTTAGAGAGAGACGCAATTTATCTAATCTACCCAGCCAGCCTGTCGCCTATTCCTATCCGTTGAAGACCGTTGAAGGAAAGTGGGAGAAGTGCCTATGCTGGAGGGAATCGCCTATATATATCTCAATCTAACATTCTTTCAAAACATTTTCCTCTTCCTCGTCCTAATCTTCTATTTGAGCTTCCTGTATATATGTGAGCCTCTCTAGTCTGTGTATGAGTCCGGACTCTGTCTGTGTATGAATCCTGAGTTGAGTCTGTATGTAATAGCTGAGGAAGGTGGAGTGCACTGCACTGGAGGCGAATTGGTTTCAAAAATCTAATCTGCTCTGCTATAAAAGGACCTCGGCTAAATGAGGTTGAGCTAAGCTGCCTTCTACACAATGGAGATCCATGACTTCTCTACATAACAGTATGTATCACTAGCTTCTTCTTTTCTTTTAATTTATGTACTAATTCATTTCAACCTTGCCTTGCTCTTCAACGATACTTTCATATTTATAGAGGAAACTATGTAGAACCCCAAAGAACCATGCAGAGCCCTAGATTATAATTTCCTATATATACTCTGTATATCACTCTGCCGCCTCTATTCTCTGTATATCCCTCTGCGGCCTCTACTTTATTCAGTAGTAATATGCGAACCTGTGATCATCTCAAACTTGAGATTCTTCCTAATGTGGATTACATAAGTTAATGATTTTTTCTTCAAGAGCATAGCTTAGGTATTTTTGTAGAGCTAGAGATATTTCTTTAAACTCTTCTTATACATCCTTATTGAATTTGCACCGGATGGTTGCAATCTGTCGCCTATATCCTCGCAGAAAGCCAACCATGCATGAAATGGCATCCTGTATATCCTCTGTATATCACTCTGCCGCCTCTAATTTATTTCGTAATATGCGAACAAGTGATCTCAAACCTGAGTAATATGCAAACCTGTGATCCCAAACCTGAGATTCTTCCTACCAGTGGATCACATATGTTAATGAGTTTTTCTCTAAGAACATAGTTTAGGTATTTTTTTAGGTCTCCAGATATTTCTTTAAGCTCTTATTTTACATCATTATTAAAATTGCACCGGACGGTTGCAATCTGTCGCCCATACCTTCACAGAAAGCCAACCCTGCAGGAAATGGTTTTCCTCTATATATCACTCTGCTGCCTCTATCTTCTGTATATCACTCTACCGCCTGCAATTTGTTCAGTAGTAATATGTGAACCTGTGATCTCAAACCTGAGTAATATGATCCCAAAACTCAGATTCTTCAAACTTGAGATTCTTCCTACATGTGGATTTTTAGGGCTCAAGATATTTCTTTAAACTCTTCTTTTACATCCTGGTTCCAATCTGTCGCTCATACCCTCACAGAAAGCCAACCGTTCAGGAAATGGCATCTGCCTACCAGGTAATCCAGGCATCTGCCCACCCGGTAATCCAGGCATCTGATGAAATGAACATGAAAAATATCAAAGTGAAAGGGACTGACGTTGCGGTCTTTTCTCTGCTGCTCTTCAAAGCGTGGCGAGTTCCTATGTCATCGTTATTATAGTTTAAGTATTTTTTTTGTTCTCTTTGAATGCATATGTTACCTATGTCGTGGTTTTTGTAGTTTGCCACCGATCTACAGTAATTCCTTAGATCTACGATAAGCTTTAGAGCACAAAAGATGTCATGCGACCAGGTTATTCACGACTAAGTGTTTCCGGTTTCGATCATAGATCAAGATGCGCATCATTCTAAGAGGTCAATATGGATATTATAATTTATTATAATTGAGTGGACTAAGGCAGGGTGGCTGAAGAAACCCGAACTGCAGCGAGGGTGGCTAAAGAGTGAGACCATAGTTGGTTCGGTATTTTAAAAAATATAAATATTAGTGATATTTATTTTTTAAATATATATGTTTTATTATTACTTAATATTTTAAGGTTTTTATGTTAGTTTAATTTTCAAAATTTATATTGAGTAGAACAAAATATTAATATTTAATTAGTATATCATAATAATTTTGTTTGTAGGTTTGAAATTGCAAAGTGGATTAAGATTTCTCTCCTAACCCAATATTAACTAATAAAATACATTAATCCTACTTTTCAAATTTACAAAAGATTAATTATTACTTTTTCAGATCGTGTTAAAATGTGGTGGTGTATTAGTTGAAAGGCCTAGTGGTATTTAAATTTGCATCAAAGTATAGAAGAATATGTATCAATTTATTGAGGTCTATTCCTTTTTTTCTTATCATGTCATATCGTGTATGTGAAGAAGAAGAAGGAGAGGAGGAGGAGGAACAAGTGGAAGGGGAGACACATGCGGAGGGGGAGGAGGGGCACAAGGAGGAGGAGAAGTAGAAGTAGGAGGAAGAGGAGGAGTAGAGGTAAGAGGAGTCGAAGGAGGAGGAGAAGGAGTAAGAGTGGAAGGAAGAGGGAGGAGAAGTAGAAGTAGAAGTAGAAGTAGAAAGAGGAGGGGGGAAGAGGCGGGGGAGGGGGGAAGAGGCGGGGGAGTAGAAGTAGAAGTAAAAAGAGGAGGGGGGAACAGGTGAAGGAGGATGGTTGAGGGAGGGGGGAAGGAGGAGGAGGAGGAAGAGGAGGAGGAGGGGGGGGGGTGGGGAAGGGGAGGCAAGGGGGGTGGGGAAGGAGGAGGAGAAGCGGGGGAGGGGAGGTAAAGGCGGAGGGGGGGGGAGAGAGAAGGGTAGGTAGAGGTAGAGGAGGGGGATGAGGCAGAGGGAGGAGGGGGAGAGGGAGGAAGAAGAGGAAAAGGAGGGAAATGGAAGGGAAGGGGGGGGGAAGGGAGGAAGAAGAGGAAAAGGAGGGAAATGGAAGGGAAGGGGGGGGAAGGGAGGATTCAAAGCGGGGGGGAAATGAACAAGGAGGAGTGGAGGGGTAGGGGGAGAAGGGGCGGGAGGAGGAGGAGGAGCATGAGGAGGGAAAGGGAAAAGGAGGCGGAGGTAAAGGAGGGGGATGAGGCAGAGGGAGGAGGAGGGGGAGGGGGAGGAGGGAAAGGGAGGTGGGGGAGGGCAGAAGGAGGGGGGGGAGGGGGGAGGGGGAGGGGGCAGAAGATGGGGATGAAGTGGAGGGTGCGGGGGACGAGGGATGAGAGGAGGGAGAGGCGAGGGGGGGGGTGGGGAAGGAGGAGGAGGAAGGGGAGGCAAGGGGGTGGGGAAGGAGGAGGAGAAGCGGGGGAGGGGAGGTAAAGGCGGAGGGGGGGGGAGAGAGAAGGGGAGGTAGAGGTAGAGGAGGGGGATGAGGCAGAGGGAGGAGGGGGATAGGGAGGAAGAAGAGGAAAAGGAGGGAAATGGAAGGGAGGGGGGGGAAGGGAGGATTCAAAGCGGGGGGGGAAATGAACAAGGAGGAGTGGAGGGGTAGGGGGAGAAGGGGTGGGAGGAGGAGGAGGAGCATGAGGAGGGAAAGGGAAAAGGAGGCGGAGGTAAAGGAGGGGGATGAGGCAGAGGGAGGAGGAGGGGGAGGGGGAGGAGGGAAAGGGAGGTGGGGAGGGCAGAAGGAGGGGGGGAGGGGGAGGGGGAGGGGGCGGGAGGGGGCGAGGGCAGAAGATGGGGATGAAGTGGAGGGTGCAGAGGATGAGGGATGAGAGGAGGGAGAGGCGAGGGGGAAGGGGCAGGGGCAAAAGCGGCGGAGGAGGAGGGGGGAGGCAAGCAGGAGGAGGAGCAGGAGGGGGATGGGGGGAATGGGGGGGATGAGTAGGAGGAGTAAGGGGAGGGGAGGGGGAGGTAGGAGGAGGCACGGGATGGGGGGAGTAGGAGGAGGGGATCGGGAGGAGAGGGGAGCAGGAGGATGAGGTTGCAGAGGCAAGGAGAGGGAAGGGGAGGTAGAGGGGGTGAGGGTGGCGACGGAGGAGGGAGGGGAGGATAGGGAAGGGGTAAGAGGAGGAGGCGGAGTTGGACGGGGAAGAGGCAACGAAGGAGGGAGGGGAGGACGATGGGAAGAGGAAGGGGTATAGGTTGAGGAGGGGAATAGGAGGGATGAGTAGGAGGAAGAGGAGGAGTAGAGGTAAGAGGAGTAGAAGGAGGAAGAGAAGGAGTAAGAGTGGAAGGAGGAGGGAGGAGGAGGAGGAGTAGAAGTAGAAGTAGAAAGAGGAGGGGGGAAGAGGCGGGGAAGGATGGTTGAGGGAGGGTGGAAGGAGGAGGAGGAGGAGGGGGAGGGGTGGGGAAGGATGGTTGAGGGAGGGTGGAAGGAGGAGGAGGAGGAGGGGGAGGGGTGGGGAAGGAGGAGGGGGAAGGGGAGGGAAGGGAGGAGTCAAAGCGGTGGGGGAAGGGGAGGGAAGGGAGGAGGGTGGGGGGGAGAATGGGTGGGAGGAGGAGGAGGGAAAGAGAAGGGGAGGCAGAGGTAGAGGATGGGGATGAGGAAAAGGGAGGAGGGGGAGGGGGGGGGAAGAAGAAGAAGAGGAAGAGGAGGGAAATGGAAGGGAAGGGGGGGGGGGAGGGAGGATTCAAAGCGGGGGGGGGGAAGAAGAAGGGGAGGCAGAGGTAGAGGATGGGGATGAGGAAAAGGGAGGAGGGGGAGGGGGGGGAAGAAGAAGAAGAGGAAGAGGAGGGAAATGGAAGGGAAGGGGGGGGGGGAGGGAGGATTCAAAGCGGGGGGGGAGGGGGAAGGGGAACAAGGAGGAGTGAGAGGGGTAGGGGGAGAAGGAGGAGTGGGAGGGGTAGGGGGAGAAGGAGGATGTGGAGGGAAATGGAAGAGGAGGCAGAGGTAGAGGAGGGGGGAAAGGGAGGCGGTGAGGGCAGGGGGAGGAGAGGGCGGAGGGGTAGGGAGAGGAGGAGGAGGAGGAGGGAAATGGAGGTGGGGAGGGGGAGGGGTAGGTGGAGGGGGTGGAGTAGGAGGAGGAGGAGGGAAAGGGAGGTGGAGGGGGTGGAGTAGGAGGAGGAGGAGGGAAAGGGAGGTGGAGGAGGAGGAGGAGGAGGAGAGGGGGGAGGGGGAGGGGGATGAAGTGGAGGGAGGGGGCAAGGGAAGAAGATGGGGATGAAGTGGAGGGAGCGGGGGACGAGGGAGGAGAGGAGGGAGAGGCGAGAGGGAAGGGGCAGGGGAAGAAGCGGCAGAGGAGGAAGGGGGGAGGCAGGAAGGAGGAGGAAGAGGCAGAGGAGGAGGAGCAGAAGGGGGAGTGGGATGGAGGGGATGAATAGGAGGAGGGGAGGGGGAGGTAGGAGGATGGGGGGAGGATGAGGAGGGGATCGAGAGGAGAGGGGAGGAAGGGGAGCATGAGGAGGAGGGGGCAGAGGAGGGGTAGGGAGAGAAGGAGGAGGAGGAGGGAAAGGGAGGTGGAGGAGAAGGAGAGTGGGGGAGTAGGATTGGGAGGTGGAGGGGGATGAAGTCAAGGGAGGGGGCAGAGGCAGAAGATGGGGATGAAGTGGAGGGAGCGGGGAACGAGGGAGGAGAGGAGGGAGAGGCGGGGGGGGAAGGGGGAGGAGCAGGAGGGGGAGGGGGGTGGGGGGGATGTGGGGGGGGATGAGTAGGAGGAGTAGGGGGAGGGGAGGGGGAGGCAGGAGGAGGAAGAGGCAGAGGAGGGGGGTGGGGGGGATGAGTAGGAGGAGTAAGGGGAGGGGAGGGGGAGGTAGGAGGAGGCACGGGGATTGGGGGAGGAGGAGGAGGGGAGCAGGAGGATGTGGTTGTAGAGGAAAGGAGAGGGAAGGGGAGGTAGAGGAGGAGGAGGAGGGGATCGGGAGGAGAGGGGAGCATGAGGATGAGGTTGCAGAGGAAAGGAGAGGGAAGGGGAGGTAGAGGAGGAGAAGGGGGCATGGATGGGGAGCAGGAGACAAAGTAGGGGGAGCAAGAGAATGAGGGGTGGGATGGAGGCAAGGAGCGGGGGGGAGGGGATGTAGAGATGGAGGGGTAAAGGGTGGCAATGGAGGAGGGAAGGGAGGAGGGGGTGAGGGTGGCGACGGAGGAGGGAGGGGAGGACGGGGAAGGGGAAAGAGGAGGAGGCGAAGTTGGATAGGGAAGAGGCGACAAAGGAGGGGGGGGAGGACGATGGGAGGAGGAAGGGGTAGATGTTGAGGAGGGGAATGGGAGGGATGAGTAGGAGGAGTAGGGGGGAGGGGATGAAGAGGAGAGGGGGACGAGGAAGAGCTCGTTGGTTGATTACGGATGTATATTTTCTCATTGCATTAATTTATGGTTAAGTTGTAATATTGTTGATTGTGTGGATCACGTTCATTCTATTTATTAATTGGTTGGTTGTGAGGGTATGCTTATGTGTCGAACATGTAGACTCATGCTAGCATTTTATCCTTTATGAAACTTATGTGAATCCCTAGCCTCACATCAATGTGACATTGTTATCATTTGGGTTTGGGCACATATTTTTCTCCTTACATTATTTCATTGGGATTCTCATTTTCCTTTTCTCCTTATGGATTTTCATATTTAATTCTTCATACAACCATGCGAATAAATAATTAATGAAATGACAACTTAACAATAATGATGTGAATGATTGGAATTTATAGGATGGAATCATGGTGATTATTTCAAGTATGAGTAGTTTAAGGCATAATGAAAGGGTTATTTTGATGACTTTGCTCTTAGGATATGATGGCATATTTTGAATTGTCATGAAGAAATAATCGTAGTGAAGAATAAGGGACTATTCAACGGTCTTGATGTATCCTTTGAATGAGTAGCTAACCCTATTAATAAATGGTTGTTGAATTATAGAAGGATCCATGAATATGAAACATAATAGGAATCCCTATAAGGTCTAACGACAATGCTTAGCGAGAAATCATGCTAACAATTAAACCAATTTGAATTGAAGGATTAGGACAAGGATGCAGATTGTTATAAGGAATTTGGAAGGAATGGAGACCTTAGATTAAAGAGGTAATAAATCATGAGAGACTATAGAATCATAATGCAAGACTAAAAATTAGAAATTGTGAAAATTCCACAAGGTGTCCACAAGGGCAAAAGGAAATTCACCTTAGCATAGAGGCATGCTATCCTATCTAATTAAAGATTAGTGATAGTTAAGCAGAGTGTTTTGTTTGAATACAACACCATCAAAGCATCACATTCAATGATTAAAGATAATATGACTTCTTTGGGGTGCATACCTTATGGATAACATTAAAGAGATAGGTTAATGATGAGATTGTAGTATATCTTTGGGGTAACTTTATGTAACGATAATGAAAGGGTGTCTCTCTCAAGTGATAGGGTCCCTTAATGATATTGATGAGTGGATTGAACAACATAAATGATGACTAAGTTTCATGACTAATATGATTTTAAGGTGTCATGATAGTAAATCATGAACTTGAGCACTCATAATTGGTAGGAATGAAAAGAAAAAATGTTTAAAGATTCAAAATGTTTAAGTATAACAAATTCCTACTTATCAGTTTATAGACCTTCAAAGTAAAATAGACTATGTGATAGGTTTAGTCTTGGAGATTGATGAAAAACACATGGCACAAAGATTAAGAAGCTTGTATCCCAAAGTTTGGTTTTGTATTTGGATTAAGTGAGTTAATCTTTATGAGCGTGGACCATGATAGTTATGTGTGATGGATAAATAACAAGGGCTTAAACAATCCTTCATGTTGGTGAATTAAGCATGATATAAAACTTAAGTAATGATGACTTAGAGTCCAACTCCTTACATGTTATCGGCTATAGCAATCCTAAGAATGAGTTAAACCATAAATGCAAAGAGACATTAAAACCTTGTCTCATGATCAAAATATATGCAAGATAGGGGAAAGAAATGGTGAATTAAATAGTATATGCACTTATGAAGGTTATTAGAGACAAGGAAACTTAATTTTATCACCTAAGGCATGATAGTAAGGACAATAGTAATATATTTTCAAATTTCACCAAATTTCATTATGCGGAAATTAATACATTCCTAGAGATTGTGGCTCTAGATGTTTGATGATATTACTTGAAAGTTAATAGTATACTCTTATGATGAAGTATATAAGGAACTTTAGAATCTTACTGATGTATGAAATGTACCTACATACTAAAATGGAAATCTTTTGGTGGCAAGATGATAATGATAACTGAACTTTAAAATTAGTACCTTGAGAACACCACATGTCACTCATAGTATATCATTTCATGATAGCCTTTTGTAGATTCATCCTGAACTGATAAAGTCGATGTGCTTGATGGATGCTTTGATGATGTTTCTTACATTAGATGTGATATCTAGTAATTAATTGCTTATATGTTTTTGCATGCTAATGAATTTGATTTTGTTAATGAATCATGATAAGAAGGTTAATAATGTTTTATTGTTATTCATATGTTATGTGTGAAGACAATTATCATATTCATGATGTTATGTTATTTAATAACACTTGTGGAATTTAACATGTTTTTATGTGGATGAAATGCTTTTGAGGCTATTCCATGACGACATTGTTATATATTTGATGAAGATATGATGAAGTGATTTTCTTTATGATGCAATTTCATGATATCATGGAATGATGTAATGGCATGAAGTTCTTGTGGAATTATAAATTGTGTTGCCATGCATGAGAAGGTGGTGTATTATTATTATTCATAATATTGTGATGACAAAGATGATGTGCTATCATGTTGAAATACAAAAATTAGTATGTGGATTCTTTTGTATGAGATGATGATGTTATGATTATAAATAATGCATTGAAAGCATGTTGGAAGGTGTTGACTGACAAGAAATCCACTAGTGGTCTAAAGGGCCAGTTCATTTAATGATCTCAGAGGATCCCAACATGCCTACGAAGGAGAATATCTACAAGTAACACCTTATGGGTTGGGGACAAACTCAATCAATAAACCTTTGCTAATGGTTTATTTTTCCTTGTATAATTCTTGATTGGACATGGGACCATATTGAGAAGGCCATAGTTCTTGATATTGGATTTGTGAAGCTGAAGTCCCAAAGGAAGGCTAGATTTGCACTTGTCAGTGGAATTGTGTGGTTGGACTTTGATGCCTCAGGATCAATACTGTGTAGATGTTAGGGAGGATGTTTAGGTCAACCTTTCAAGATGCCTGGGGTACATGATTTAGTGTACCATACCAAAAAATTATGCTTAGGTAGATGATACCTCAAGCCTTGGTGCCCTGGTTAGGTCAATAGGATTTAAGCCTAGTGTCGAAAGTCAAGAATATGACTAGATCTATGCTCACAATTCCTCAGAGTTGTGATGTGTACTTTCGATTCTTCTTGGTTACTTGGGAAACTCTTATACTAGTTGTGGTAGATGGTTACTAAGATGAAGAGAAGAGAAGTAAGTAAAAATCTATAATTAACATAATTAAAGTTAAATTCTAGATAAAGTTGAATTGGGGGAGTAAGTAATGCCTCGTATTTTGGATTATTCATATTATTGGTGATGAAAATAAAAGAGTGGCCTTGAAAGAGATAATTATAAGTAATAATAATGATAAAGGTAGTAAATAATATTAATGATAATGAAATAATATATTAACTAAATTAAAATAAGAGAAAAGGTAAAAAGGAAAGAAATAAAATGGAAAAAGCTTAATAAACCAAAATCTAACTAAAAGCAACATGATTAAATATAAGAGTAATTACTTGCTAACAAGTGGAGACTTTTGTTTGTGATATTTTTGCATAGATGGATATGAAGAATAATTATTTAAATGAGGTTGAGGAGATGATGAAGACAGCTTGGGCTTGGAGTATTTTGACTCTCAAGGGTTTGTCTTTGGTGCTTGGGATCCCGAAGGAAGAGGAATAATAATTGGCTTATTGATTGAGAGATTGATGGCGCTTAGTCAGATCAAATTAGGGAATTAATTGGGAGGAGATTCATCCCCCACAAATTGTTTCCCACATAATTGCATATGATGAGAGCTAGAAGTTGGAGTGTCACTAAATTTTCCAAGTACATTAGAGGATGGTAAAAAGTATGTATACATTGTTGGCGACCCCATATAAATAAGAACTTTCATCCTTAAACCATTCAAATTGACTCTTAATTTTTTTTATTTATGTGAAATCAAAATGTTCTCGTGCAACATTGATAATATCAAGACTAAACATACATGCAGAATAATGGTAATTATTATGCAAAAAATCAGGTCTTTTATAGTCTGGTCTTCTTTCGACAAACACTCGAACTCCAAATAGCAATCCCTTTACTCCCAATACCGGTAATTCCTTTTGATTTGATTTTTGACATACCACATACAAACACCACAACTAGAAATATAACTACAACAAGATAATATATAAGTCTATAAACTACATAATTTATTCATTATGAACATGTAATTAAATAAAGTGTTACTAGAGACGATCAATATATAACCAATATAAAAATAAAACAACAACATAAATCAACCATAAAACTAAAAATAATTATGCACAATGAAGTGACACAACAAAATAATCATAATTGATGTAAATAAAATTTGATTTGATAAAGAAGTTTAAAACACAGTTTTATCAATCTTGAAAGAGATGAGAAAGTTTATCACATCAATAGTTGGATCTATTCTAGAGAGTTGTCGCTAGATTCCAGCGATCATATCATTCTCATCTTTGGGGGATATATTGTGAGGCTTCTCCATAATACAATTTTCAAATGGATTGCCTTGTACTTCATCACCCTCCAAAACAACCATTTTTTGTTTTTCTTAGAAAATTCACCACCAATTTCATCCCACAATCTTTGCAATTTTATGACATATTTACCTTTGTTATCTTGAATACATTTATCATTAAACCAAAAAAAGTTAATTTCCTTATCAATAGTTTTTTTTTCCATTGTTCCAACAAATTCCCTAAATAAATTCCTCCCATTAGTTGCACTTTTGGTTGACCAGATTCCAACCCGAAGTTTTGCAAGACATAATTGCAAGAAATCTAGTGCATTTGGTTGTGTCTATTAATGTTTGGACTTGTATCTAAAATCATTGTCTTGATCAACAATTTGACATATTTCCTTTGTCTTTTGGGAGGCTTTTTATCTAAATAAGAAATATTCCAATTCTATTACCAATGGATTATTTTTTATGTGAATATGCACAAATAAAGGTGGTGTGTAATATATTACTTAATAAATTTTCTATAGATTTTGAAGGACTTACAATGAATCATTATTTTCCTTAGTTGTCATTGGTTTGCTAAAATAGGATTGATGATTAACTAAACTAGAGTTCATTGGGCTTGTTATTCCTTCCATGATTATTTGTTGCATTTCTTCATGTTCAAGCATGGAACTATCATATTTTGGAGGATTCTTGCATGATTCCCCATGTCCTATAGAATGATAAATTTATGAATTTGTGATTTGTAGCCATAAAATAAATGTTTAAAACTTTAAATGTTCTAGAACATTGATTCAAACATAGAAAATTACCTTCTTCTTCTTCTCCTTCACCATTCATCGCTTGATCGTTTGAATTTGAATTTGATTTCTTGGGAGATTTTCCAACATTATCATCATTTTTATTTGATTCTTCATTATTATTGGAAGATTCTAGTGATTTAGTGTCTTCTACAAATGTAGCTAATTGTAGGGATTGAAAGCAATTAGTTTTTTTGTAAGTAAGAGAGTTCTTATATTACTGAAAGTTGATAATATACATATAATACAAAATGTGGCTCATGTTGACCCTCAAAAATTGGAAAACATGCCAGATCATGAGTGCCAATTAAAAACATAGTTCTATCATCCAATATCCCATTAAATAAGCTCAACTTCAAACAATTTAGAGATACCATAAGTCTTGGAGAACAACAACAAAATTACTCTAACTGTTTTCCGACCTATTCTTCCTAGACCAAAACTATATATTATCGCTCTATTACAATCGCAATTACAAGCTAACCAAAACATTAATATGTAAATAAATTCCATATTCTTCATAATTATCAAGTTTGAGGAACCTCGGGGGGGTCTTCGTCTCCTTCTTCAATGATGTGGGGTGATTCCCATTGGAGGGTGCTTAGTCTCCAGTTCAAACCCCATTCATCGAGTAATGATGTCTAGTTTGGAATGCACAAACTTAAGTTCCAACTCCATTCACTTCATTGGTGCCAGTTCCTTTTTAGTTTGGTAATTTGCTTGTCCCTATCCTCCATTGAAATGCCCAACAATGATTTAGTGGTACAATAGAGGTGGAACACCTTGTGATACAAATCCATTTAATATCTGGTATCCCCAGGGTCTATAATCCATTCTGCTAAGACCTCAAACTCCCTTCCTTCTCCCTGGGCCAAGGACCCTACTTGAATTTTATTCTTTGCTTCTCTTATCTCCCATTTGATTGGAATCACTGTATGATTGTAGTAGAAACAGGCCACTTCCATGACCTTGGATAATTCCTTGGATCGACTAGGCTCTTTGTCCACTTCCTTCCTTTCGTTGTTGTTGGAGGAGCCTAGTTATCCAGCCGACTAGGTCCTCCCAACTGACTAGAGAGTAGTTGGTAAGTCAGTCGAGTTGGTTATCCCAACCAACCATGCAGTTAGGAAATTGTAATTGAATGACTTCTTGTATGAACTATATATTAGGTTGGTGAGCCATGAGAAAGAGAGTTCTACTTTTTTACATGTTTTCCATGTTCTGATAATAAAGATACTTGTTCTTCTAGCCCATGTTACTCTATTTCATTTTCTCTCATTATGTATGTATGATATTCTAGGTTATGTATCTCTCTCTCTCTCTCTCTCTCTCTCTCTCTCTCTCTCTCTCTCTCTCTATATATATATATATATATATATATATATATATATATATATATATATATATATATATATATATATATATATATATATATAATGTGGATGTTACACTACTGGTAACTCTCTATAGCCCCATAGAATACAACATTGGTTTAGTTGTTGGTATTATTGAACCGGGACATGAAATGATGATATATATGTAAATGGTGAGTGAGGGAGAAATTAGAGAGTGGTGGAACCAAAAAATTGCAAATTATATACAAAACTATGCCAAAAGAAACAAGTTAACACTTACACAGGCAAGAGAAAAATTCTTCATTAAGTCCCATGAATGGTTTATAGAATCTATCCCCCATGAGATAAAGAAATTCCTTGACGTTTTTCATGAGCAATATAGGCACCCAGAACGAAAGACTGTTAATGCACGATATCAATAACGGCGGAAGAACGAACCTATATTAGTGGCTTGAGAAGATGTGCAAATACTTCTCTGAAGAAAAATCCATCGAAGAGAGATTTTTAACGGAAACGGTTAAGAGCATTGATTACATTTATAAAAAGGAAGATTACATAAAAATGACTGATTCGATTGTTCCCATGAAAGGAAATCAACCATCAATCCAAGTTCATCAAGATCCAACTGAAATTTAGCATGATACTTATCTGTCCTGCTGAAGCTATATCTTCTTACAAACTGTCCTAAGAGTAAAATGCAGAAGCAAAACATTACTGTAAGCCTCTATTATACAAAATTGATTGTTATGCCCATCCGAGTGCCTTCAATTAACTTAGAACATATACTGAGAAAGGTAGAAGGTCTATGCATCATATTAGAAAATAAAGACAGCAAAAAAACTATTAAGGAGCCGACCTAAGACTTCGTAGCTGGTTAGGTCCAACGTCCATGGCCGCATCTGCAGCTTCAGCGGCCTTGTTCTTCTCTGTACTCAGATCAATGAAGTTTCCAGGTGAAGCCATGAATTTTTTCAGCTTTTCCATCTTCTGGTTGATATCCACTAGCTCACTGTTAGTTACTTTGGGTTTCCGAACCTTGCGGGGATAGGCTAGACCCAAAGCTTCTTCCAAATGCTCAATTTTTGCAGCCATTCTGGCATACTGGTCTTTTATCTCAATTTGAGAAGCAGTTGCAAAGTTATACATTCAAGAAATTACCTTCTTGAATTCGATGTTGTCTCCACGGAACATCCTCATCTGTAGCTCCAGATCCTGCAGACGATCCAAGAGCTCCACCTCAAACTTTGTAATGCTGCGATTACCATCCTGACTGGCAACATTCCCAGCTCCTGTGTGCCGACGATAGGACCCAATTCCAGGGTGGCCTTCCAAATCCACGGTATCCCCCCACATTTCCTCAGACTGAACACCCTTGCTACACCCCACATTAGGGCCACGGCGATATTTACAGCAATTCCCGTAGGAGGTTTTTGCAATCCCCTGGTAATACCCACCGCCGAAACAATGATGCTCCCCACCATTTCTAGCTCCATGGTGAGCCATTTCAAGACTAACACCAGCACCGTTCCACAAATCCAATAGCAAATTCTGCCCAGCAAGAGCGTCTAGAATACAAAGTGCAGAAGTATGTGGTCTGTGGGAATCCCAGAGGGGGTATTTAATTACACCAATGGATTTGCATGCCCTCCAGATGGCATAGCTCTGAGCAGCATTTACTCTGTGCATGCGAAGAGCACTGTCAAGGAGTGGAAAGGCCATCGTATTTCCAAGGGTTAACTCCAAGAAATTTTTAATAATGAGACTAATTAAACAAGGAACAACCATTAAGAGTGATTTGACCATTGAGCTAAAAATGAGCCACTTCAAAAATTAAGGGAACCATGAGTTCTCCAATTGATCTTCATCAAGCCTTAGAGTACCATAATCTAGCTCGACACCAACATTCGCCATCTTATCTGCCTTCTCGTTTAACCCTCGGAGAATATGAAGGAAGGTTATCTCGTGGAAGTCATTGAGGATACATTGAAGCAGGAGATGCATTTTAGAGGTGAGATATTTCTGTTTTGCTATTATGCGCCTTGCTTCTCTTATTATGACTAGAGAGTCATCAAGAACAATAAGTTTCTTAATTCCCAAGCTAGAAGCAATCTCCAATCCTTTGATAAGTCCTAACCATTCTGCTGCATTGTTGGTCTTTCTCCCAATGCCCCAAGCGAATTCTTTCTACTTGTTCCCCAAGGAGTCTAAGATTACTCCCCCCGCGCCTGCCAACCCTGGATTACCTTTCGAAGCACCGTCAAAGAAGAAAATGCTGTTACCCTATTGTGCCATCCAATGCTGGAGTTCACTCTTATCAATTATTATCTGCCAAGACCTATGCCTTTCTTGCTTGAGAGGATTTGGATGAAAGGAGGAGTGTTTCTGCTCCAATAGATCCGCCATCCAATTTCTTTCAAGCATATTTAGGGTCTCCTTTTGTATACTGTTCATCCCTCGCGAAGAGAGGACCTCCACCTAGAGGGAATTTACTGCAATGTAAACCTTTCTTGGGTTGGAAACTAAACCTTCAAAGATCTCCTTGTTTCTTGTCGCCCAGATCTTCTAGCTGATGAAGTGGGGAAGAGAATTCCATGCTCTGGAGAAGTCTGGCTTTCTGGAAAAGGAGCCATGGTAGAAGTCCTTCCAATTTTTGAAGAAATCGCTCCACGTAGTGGGCATTACTAGATTGACACCCAAATTTCTGATTTCCAGGTTCCAAACTTCCATCGTGAAACTGCAATTTAAAAATAGATGTTCTAAAGTTTCTTCAACAACTTTGCATAAGACACAGTGAAGAGGCCCCTCAATGCCTCTCTTTTTCAAATTGTTTGCAGTTAAGGTTTTTTGATGTACCAGAATCCAGAAGAAGGCATTCACCTTGGGGGGACTATCCTTGCACCGGACCTTAACCCAGTTAATATCTTTGGCACACTCATTTTTTCTCAACTGAATGTGAAGATACCCTTCTTTCACCGAGTAAACTCCGGATCTTCCCCACCCGCGTCTGTCTTTAAGGTTTCCACTGATAGGGCAATGTTCTTGCAGTAGAAGAAGGAGGGCGTTGTAATCATCCTTCAGATGTAGAGGAAGATTTAAGTCCTTCCATCCAATCCAGCGACCATTACTAGACCAGGTAGAGATATCGAACAAGGAGAGAATATTTAATCTTTCCATCCAGAGTTTGAGTTGACTTAACTCTTGGCAAAAATTAGCTGGAGAACTTCTTCCCATAGTATCCTGCCAAATCTTGATACTCCTTCCATTTCCAGGAATCCAATGCATTTTATCTTTCAGAATAAATGCTTCTTTCTTACATAACTCCCAGATGGGGGAACCTTTCTTTTGCATGTCAATATTTTCTATGCATCGTTTTCTAGGGCCTCTCATATATTTTTTTTGAAGTACTTTTTTCCACCAGGCATCCTTGTTTGAGACAAGCCTCCACAGAATCTTGGCTCCAAAAGCAAGATTCATGCATCTTGGATCTTTTACTCCAGCTCCACCTTTGTTTTTTCGGTGTATAGACAGTGTCCCAGTTAATTAAATGGAATTTCTTAGTGTTGCTTTCTTTGCCCCCCTGCTAGAGAAAAGTTCTGATTTCCTTATTGATTTCTTGAATGATGTAATTAGGAGCAAGAGAAATGAAGCAAATATATATTGGGTAGGCTGACAATATTGATTTAATCAGAGTGAGTTTCTCGGCAAGATTAAGCCAACGGAAACCCCACGCTGTAATCTTCTTTTTAATTTTGTCTATCAGCCAATGCCAGTTCTCCTTCCTTTTCCTCCCTTTAAATATTGGGATTCCAAGGTAGTTGAAAGCATTCCAGCTGATTGTTACTTCGAAGCCAAAGATTCTGGAAATGCTAGTCAAAGTTGTCGGGGGGCAGTTTCAACCATAGATCTTTGATTTTAGCTCACTGACCTTGCCATCTGAGGCACTGAAAAAGGTAGTGAGAGCTTTTTTAAAATGCTCAACTATGACAATAGAGGCTCCGCCCAAAAGGATAGTGTCATCAGCGAATTGTGCATTGTTAGCGGCTCGGACTCCCCTTGCAATATTGAGACCCTTAAGGTCTCCCGAGATCTGAAGGCTATGTAACTTACAGCTCAGAGAATCAACCACCAAAATATAAAGAAATGGAGAGAGTGGACACCCTTGGCGAAGGCCACGGGAAGCTTGAAAAGATTCAGTGGGGCGCCCGTTTACCAAAGGAGCTATCCAGGGTCTGCTAATGCAGGCCTTTATCCATCTGACAAAACTCTGAGAGAAACCAAATTTTATCATAATTTCAAAGAGAAAGAAGTGGTTGACCCTGTCGAAAGCATTCGCCATATCAAGCTTGATGGCCATACCTTGTTGCTTACGATTTATACTAGAATGGATAACTTCTTGCACAACAATGATGTTGTCCAAAATTTGTCTTTCGACAATGAAACCACCTTGTGTCTTTGATATTAGTCTATTCATGATCTTCTTCATTCAGGTGGCCAAGATTTTAGCTAAAATTTTATAAGAAGTATTGCAGAGAGAGATTGGACGAAACCGCTCAATGGTAAGGGGTTTCTTATCTTTAGGGATTAAGGTCAGGAAGGACGAATTTGTGGCTCCTCCAATCTTATCCTTCTTCCTAGTATAGTTTAACATCCTCTTCAGGTCCTCCTTGATAATATCCCAAGCTTCTATGTAAAAGTTTATGGTGAAACAATCTGGCCCCGGGGATTTATCATCTTGAAGGGACCAGATTGCATCTTTGATTTCAAACTCCTTGATTGGATTGTATAGCTCCTGATTTTCGCTTTCAGATATAAGAGAAGGGATTTCAATTAGAAGGTCTGCCTGGGCTAGTGGATCTGCCTCGTTCTTGTCTGAGTAAAGCTCATGGAAATGTTGTTGAATATGAGCTTTTATCTATTCAAAATCAAGGATTTTAGCTCCATTTTTATCTCTGAGTTCTTTTATCATATTGCGATTTAATCTCACCTTTGTTTGCTTATGAAAGTAATCGGTATTGTTGTCCCCGCCTTTTAGCCAGAGCTCTCTGGATTTAAGCCTCCATACCTCTTCTTCCTTGTTAGCCGCAGAGATTATTTTTCTATTAAGATCATGTTCCTGTCTAAGAAGTGCCGGGGTGATTTCTCTTTTTTCCATATCAGCCTGAAGTGCTTCGAGTTTAGTTTTCATAAGTTTTTTGACAAGCCCAGGACTTTTATAGTCTGTTTTCACCCAAATTTTTAGCGCATATCTGACATTTCTTAGTTTACTCTCCCAAGCGAAGCTTGGGGAGCCAAAACAGGGAGCCGTACAGATGATGGTCCAAGCTTGAACATCTTGGAGCCAGGAAGGATTGAAACGGAAGGGTATGGGGCCAAGATTATCCGGAGGAGAAAGAGAAAGGGAAATGGGCTTATGGTCAGAGACTACAGAGGGGATCACGAAGGAAATCGGGAAAAGGTTTATTTGTAGGAAGGAAGTGCTAACAAGAAATTGGTCAAGTCTAGCGGCTATATGACCCACCCCCAGACGTTGATTATTCCAAGTAAAGATGCCATTTTTTAGGGGGGGGGTCGATCAAATCAAGAGTAGATAGCAGGTCTTCTAGCTTCTCGCCGAAAGGGTCCCTCACCCTCGATCCACCATGCTTCTCAGGTTGTGAAATTGTAGTGTTAAAATCCCCAACAATAATGATTTCTTTATCTCTTGTGATTTCCTGGAGGCTAGAGAGACTATCCCAAAAGGAGTGTTTGTATTTATAGTGAGTAGGTCTATAGACATTATAGACTAGGAAGGAGAGATTATCTTCCTTGTCACAAAGCTCAGTTAAAACCCAGTGATGGAATTCTTGCAAAACTTTAAAGGAGTACTTACTTGCAAAGAAAGACGTTATTCCTCCAGAGGCTCCTCTAGCGCTCATTGCATGACCCTGGCCATTTTTCCAAAAGAGATGTCAGATGGCCATGATCTCAACATCACTCATCTTTGTCTCTTGAATCAATAGGATATCAAGTTTTTCGGCGTTGACTATTTCTTTCATAGATTTTACTTTATTCGAACCCCCAAGACCCCTACAGTTCTAAGAGACGAGCTTCATTATTTTTTCCCTGATTGCTGGCCTGCTCAAGCCCTAGTGTCTGATTTTCCTTTGTTAGACTGGAGAAGCTTCATTTCTTCAATGCTTCTCTACCTGTCTAATTCAAGTTCCCTCTCCACCTCTTTCTCCCTATGATACTGCAGGTATTTCGTGCCACAAGTGTTTGGAGAAGGTCCGATTTCGCTTAAATCTTGGGTTTCTTTGGAGGAGGATTCTGGGCTGAACAAGAAGGGAGCAACCTTGCTCTGTCCAACCCCGTCCGCCCATGAGCTTCCAAGAGGAGGGGATTCATCCCAAGCCTGGATAGCACCTTCAATTTATAATGAAGGGGTGATGGAATTGACGGCCAAAACTTCATTGAGCGTAGGTTCTTTATCAGGGGCCACGGATTCCTCTATTTCACCTTCTTCTATATCAAGAGCATCAAACTGATTTCCTGTCAGGATTTCTGGATTCTTCTGGACGATTTCATTTTCTTTGGTCATTTTTTGCTTCTTTGGATCGGGCTTTGGGGCAGGGGTCTTCTTCCCTTTCTTCACCTAATGCCATTCAGCTTCTTGAGATTGCTCCAGGGGTTCTTTAACCACTTTTGGGCAGTTTTTGACGAAATGGCCATACTCATGGCACTTCTTACATTTAAAAGGTAGTTGTTCATAGTCCACTTTCTGAGCATATTCCCAACTGTCCATACATAGTTTGACCATTTCCGGGAGGCCTTTCTCCAGATCCACCTCCACACATATTCTTGCACAGGAGAAGAGGGGGCCTTTCGGTTCTGCTTTATCTATGTATTTTCCAAAGGAGTTCCCTATTGCCTGAAGAGATTCATCATTCCAGTAGTGGAGAGGAAGGTGAGGCAAACGAAACCAGATACGGACGACGAAGGGTACATCTTTTTCAGTATCAAAGGAGAGACTCCATCTGTTGAGATAAATCCCCTGAGGGCCCATGAAATATGGCCCACTGCAGAAAATAAGATCTCTCTCTTCTTTAGCTTCAAACAGGAAAGTGAAAAAACCCTTACCACAAAAGTAATGTTGAATCCCTCCTGAGATCAAGGGCATCCAGTTCTTTCTGATCCAGATATCCATAGTTTTTGGAGACGGCCAGATCCCAGTAAACTGACCAATCAACCCTCTTTCAGTAAGAGCGATCTCTTTCAATCTTGAAGCCGCCAACATGATATGAATCCTGGGAGCTTCTGAAAGCCGAACAAAGCCTTCACCCGGCACCGTAGCAGCAAGAGGAGAGGGAGAGACCACCACCAAGGCCTTGAAGGCCTCATTGAGGAGGCACCGACATTCTTCTGGGCTTGGATCCATAGGGGGATCCATCCCGAGCAACGGGGGAGCGTGCAGGGAAACCCTAGCAGGAGGGTTCACTTGCAGTTTTTGCATGCTATATGGAACAAATACGTTATGTTTCACTTCTATATAAGTTATTAATTGAAAAAGGAGTCATTCATATCATTGAGCCAAGGCCTTCCCTATGCTTTCCTGCTACAACAAACTGGGATAAAAAGCATAAATAATAGGAGTGCTTCTTCAATGAATGCTAGTGGGAATAATTTCTTAGTAAATGAAATCCATTCATGAGCCCTCTCCCATCGATCAATAAGAGCCGGGTTGGAATTGGGGGGGTTTTACACCATGTGCACTGAATAGAAGGATGATGTTAGTCAACAAAGAAACTATAGAATGAAGCCCAACAAGAATCCAAGTCCACCTTAATGAAATAAATGTCCATCCAACCATAAGAAAATAACATATTTTCATAAAATAGAAAGAGAAAATAGGTTCAAGCGATGGGAGGAGTTAATATACATTACAAGCACACTTTGCAATAGAAGAGTTATGAAGAAAAGAAATGATGTGATCGAGAAACCAAAAGACCAACCTAAGTCAAGGGAAATTCGAGCACATGGGAGAAAGGGTGAGGTGTCAACACCAATTGAGCGATCACATGCGATGGTGATGACTTTGTAGTCCTTGCATATTATAATTCCTAATTCCTTAACCCATGTTGACTTTGTACTGATGATAATGATGATTGGACTGACTATTAAACAAATCGTTGAGTGAGAAATAGGAATTGGATCGAGTGACAATAACATATGGATTTGACTAGACCAATGTGGATGAATCACATACTAACTATTGATTCAACAACCACACTATGGTAATTGGATTACCTTCACTCCCGAGTTCGAAAGACGCTATTTTGATCTATTCTATTCAAACCATATAGAGGTACCCCCTTACTAGCAACATTATTGATTGAAGTGATCGGTCCATCGGAGATCTTACCTAGTGACAAGGATTCTATAGAAGAAGTACAACTTTCTTGGTACAACTCTCATCAACATAAGTCAGCAGTGGGTATGATTGTGAAGCAGTAATTCCAACAGTTGGTCATTCAACTCTAGTAAGTATTCAAACACAAGGTAAAAATTTCAGTTATGTTAAAATGGCTCATCAACATCCAGTAAATACCACTATCTATGAAGGGGATGGGAAGCCTAAGAAACATTGGTTTGTATGTGAAGCTCTCTGGAAAGCTAACTTAATTGATGATGAAAATCAGCAAGTTGCATATTTTGCAAGTGATCTTCAGAATAGGGCACTTACATGGTACATGAATTTCATTGAAGACGAAACACCAAATTAAGGATAATTTATTAGATTTTTTCAAGGAAAATGACGCCAAGCATCTATCCATGCACAAATTAAAATAAAACACTCAAAGACTAGGAGAAACGGTATGAGAGTATGATAGAAGATTCAAAGGTCTCCTCAGTCAAATTTTATCCAAAATGGATCATGCTGTTTAGATCCAATTTTTTGTTGCAGTTCTGCAACAACGAATTAAAATGTCGCTACTACTACATGAATACACGACATATTATGACGTATTAAATAAATCTTCAAGAGTTGATTAAAATGCAAATTAATGGAATGGACTTGTTGACAGATGACTGGAAGAAAAAATAGAAACAATACAAATATCACTTCAGCACCTTACCATGAGACATAATGAATTATGGTGTACCACGTGATCATCGTAAGGCCATACCAAATACAATTCTCCTTACAATGAGTGGAAAATATATCATGATGATAGAAATGCATATCAAGAAGAGAGAAGACAATTCCAAGATGACCCTAGACCATTCCCAGAAGAGCAAAGACCAGAGAATTTTCACATGACCCAAACAAGTTACTTCTATGACATATGTGAAATATTTAAACCCCATTTGACTGCATAATTCCCTTATAGTGATGACAATGTAAAATTGAAATGGTGTGGCATATGTTGGACAACACAACACACAACCGCAAAATGTATCAAGAATTTGAAGACTACGAAAAATTATCATACAGTTTTCCAAGCACAAACAGTCAACCATAATAATCAGAGAGGTTGAGAATTCCGCAATAACGACCAACGTAATAATGGAAACAGCTGACTAGGTGTATATAACGATCAAGGAAGATACAAAAACAACCAAAGAAACCGACTACTGGGTCAAGGAAAGCTGCATTGCTTCATCTGCTATAGTGAAGAACATTTGAGTCCCGAATATCCCTAGAAGGACAGAATGGAACCCAAATTTTGTACAAAAAGTAGGGTGGGGGAGCACAATTTAGAAGAGTTCCTCATTATCTTAGAAATACTTCAAAATAAAAAGAATGTTAATCTATTGTCTAGTGTTCCTAAACATGAAGCATTGAATACTGGAAATTTTAAAATAATGACTAGGAAAGGCGCAAAGTTTGGAGGGGACAACGCCCACGTCACAAGAATACAAAGAAAAGAATATAACTATCCTAATCCATCCAAGCAAAGAGAAATCGTTAATAATTCCACAAAATTATTTGAAGAAAATGCTTCCAAATATAATACTACATAATCCAGAGACAAAACACTTGATCAATTATTACAACTTCTAACGAAAGAAGAATTTGTTGAACAATTAATCAATTTAATGTATCTCATCAGGAACAATCTAGGAAATGAAAGAGTTGCTAAAAATATCTGTAGTCTAAATCAAAAAGATAAAATTGTTAATGACCCCATTGGCGATCTCAAAGTCGAAGGATTTTGCATCTTGCAAGTCGTCCTTGATTTTGGGTCATAGGCCAATATAATGACATTGTCTACCTAAGAAATCCTAGGTTGACCATGACTATCAGAGTCAAGAACTTATCTAAACCTTGCCAACTAAGGATTGATTGAACCCATTGGTGTTTCAGAAAACATTAATACTAAAATCAGTATTAACACTCATATTGATTTGGAAATTGTTGATCCAAGAGAAGGATCCAAATCCTTCCTGGAATTATTCAGTTGACCTTGGGGTTAGAAAATGAAATTTTCCATTTCATTAGAAAAAGACAGAATAAAATTAAAAGGTGAAGGAAAAAAGGTCATAGTACCCATCATTTGTCTTAAGGGAAGCCTTGGGCAAAACTAGATGACAATGATGGAGATATAAGGCGATTATATCAGGTTATCTAGAATAATGAATATTTAGTAGAACCAAATAAATTTGGGTAAATTCACTTGGGCTCATCTATGTCAATTGGGAAAAACTCCAACTCAAAGTTGTATGACTAGAAAATTGAAAACTATGAAAAAACATGCAAAATAATGTTGGATAGTTGAACTTATCCCATGATGGCTAGCACAAAAATGTTTTGCAATAACTGTGATACCAAATATATTTGAAAAAAGAAAAAGAGAATACCCAACTCTTGTACCGATGAAAAGTGAATTGACAAATATACCCCTTTTTTGGTACAAGGAATACGAGTCGCCAATAGTTCACATAGAAGAAGTATCTAAAACAATCAATGAGCAAGGTTGATTACAAACCCTAGTTGAAACATTCATCGGTCAATCAGCTAGATGGTGGGATACCCGTTAGTCACGACTACAAACTTGGTCGATCTCCTCAACATACTTCATTGAAAGCTCTGGAGGAAAAAAATTAACATCTAAAGTAGAAATTCAAAAGTTCGTCCAAGGTCTAGACCCGATTGCACATATTGAAAATTGCAAAAAATAATGGAAAAGGGTTGGGTATAGGGGCGAGAGAATCTAGCCACATTTGTTGCTAAACAACTTAGACGACTTGCCTAACAAATGGTACAAAATGGAAGAAGTAAGATGAGAGAGTTTTAATTGGAAAACCCTTCAGGAGAAATTTATCAAATACTTCTCATGTTATGCTACAGAAGAATGCCTCCAAGATGCAGTACAAGAATTACATCAATTCATTAAACTGGCAAAGCAAGAATTCGACATAGACAACAAGAACGCCTGACCAATATTGGACTACAAAATAATTTCAACCAAACAGAAACAGTTGGATCAAACGATGACTAGACTACATATGGAGAAAGAACATACTTATGGGAAAAGCTTCTGATTGCGAATAAATCACCCACGCATAATTCAACTAGTAAAGACCATCCTGAAAATTCTACCAAAGAAAAAGAAAATGAGGATCGTCACAAAGATCCCCCCCAACCTTTATAGAATTTAAAGAAGGATAATGCCCGATAAATTAATCAAAATATCCATAATGGATGGACACTAAAATAAAGACAAAAGAAGTCAACAAATCCTCCGATGAAAGACCAAAAATGAAAAAAATAGGTGACTATTGGTCGGAACAATAAACTACATAAATAACTAATTTTCTTAAATAATATCAGGATGTCTTTGCACATGATTATAAATACCTGAGAGGATTATTACAATAAATGAGAGAGATGCATATTGACATAATACCTGACGCCAAACTTGTCAAGAAATGACCATACAAGCTATCCCATAAATACAAATACATAGTTAAGAAAGAAATTGACAATATGTTAACCGCTGGAATAATATATCCAGTGGATTAGTCAGAGTGGGCCATCCCCATAGTCATCCATCCAAACAAGCATGACCCAAAGATACTTTGTGTATGTTTCAACTTTAGAGGTATTAATAAATTAACCCTTATAGACCCATTCCCGACTCCCTTTTCCAACAAGATTATTAATGAAGTTGCTAGACTTGAGTGTTATTCTTTCACCGACAGATTCTCTAGTTATAATAAGGTACCCATAGCAAAGGAATACCGACATAAATATACATTTGTATATGAATTCATATCATTCTCATATAGGGTCATGCCCTTTCGTCTAAAGAATGCTCCAACTGTCTTTTCCAAAATAGTTATAAAAGCTTTCTAAGAATTTCTATACAAAACAATGGCTATCTACTTTGACCACTGGACAATTTATACAATGGTCAAAGACCACGTACGGTGGATCTAGCCAATTCTAGAAAGATGCAAATAGATCCAGTTATATTTAAATATAAATAAATGCATATTTTCTACACAAATAGGAGTATTATTGGGTCATGTCATATGCAAGGAAGGCATACAAGTGGATCTAGCTAAAATTAAAGTCATCCTTGAACTTAAACCTCCAAATATCCCAAGAAAGTTATAATTTTGTTTGGGCATATTAGGTATTATAAGAAGTTTATCCAGAACTATTTTGACATTACATTCCTATTGGAATAATTACTTAGATTACAGGTGTTACACCTAAATCTTACCATCATGATAATCAGTGTAAACATCCCCTAAAGTTCCTTGACTAAGTCATTAACCTGGAAGAGATTCAAACCCTTTTATACTAGGTTTTGAGAGGTCGTCGCAGGTTATCCTAATGCAACCTACGACGACGCAGGTTGTCCTCTTGCAACCTGCGACGATGTCAGTTAATTGATTAAAATAGCTTCTTCGAGCCCATTCTCAAAGGTAGATGATGTGTATCCCTATCCCTAGCCTTTGGGAAGCTGGCATTCAGTTCCTAGCCTCTTGGAAGGATCCCCTATCTCTCTCCTACCATATCTCAACCTACCATATCCACTTAGTCCTATATAAGTGAAGCTCACTCCCATCCCAAAGGGAGAAAGTCTATGGTATCTACATGCTGGTAAAATTAGCTTAGGAGAGATCTCTACTCATCCCTTGAGAGATCCACACTTCCTTGGAGGCTTTGGCATTGGCTTGATCGGAGTAGGATTGCTACGTTAAGTCATTGGTTGTAATCTCTTCATCCTATGTATTTCCCTTTTAATACAGTAATATAAGTGCTTTCCACCAAATCTCATTGTGTTAATGATATTTTGTGTAGTTTGCCTACTTAACTGCTTACTTAGATCTATTATTGTGTAGATGCATTTTACTTGCTTTGTTGTTGTGTTGTCTTGATAGGTTTTGTAGCTTAGATCTGAAGACCATCAAGCTTGGAGCAGCATTCAAGGAGAAAGGATCAGCGATTCAAAAGGTAAAGCATCTAGTTCCTTGATCTCTAATTAGATCTAGGAGAGTTATTTATGTTCTATCTCTGTTTATTCTAGACTCACGTTGAGATAGGGAGATCAGGCCTCGAGTTTGCTCTTGGTAGATTTTCCGTCAGACAAATATGGTGACCATACTAGGGAGTACATTGTTTGTAGTTTTCAAGTTGAATGTAATTTTCATTTGATTTATTTTGCAAGCCATTTTATTTGCCTTCTAAGCCTCTTTTCACCATCAGATCTTCACTTTGAAGAGTCTGTAGTCCTCCGATGAGTTTGTACTTACTATTTTCAAACCATTTCATTGCTCATTGCTTGGATATTTGTTCATTCTTGAACTTGGATCTCTCCCATCGCACTTGGGAAGTGCAACCATAGTGTTGATTTGACATCTATTCTCTATCTTTTGGCCTATTGTCGCAACCCATCCACTGGTGTCCTGCGACATCGTCGCTTTTCTCACACTAGTGACCTGCGACGGTCGCTCTGTGTACACACACAAACTGCGCCGATCTGTTAGAATTGGCATATGGGAATCCCCATCCATTTTTTGATTTGAGTTTTGGTTTGGTGTGCAGACCCCTCTATGCTGCAAGATCTAGTCAGAGACCCTTTTGATCAGTGTGTTGAAAGTGTTTGGTTTTTGTGTGGGTTATATTGGGCCTCATTTCTTGACGGGCTTGATCTTAGTAGTGGTGGACACTTTTGGATTCCACATCTTCATCCACTTAACCTTGTAATCACTCCTCCCCTCACATGATCTGATCCTTGCATTGGATCTGATCCCAAACTCTTTTTTGTACTTGTCATTAAGCTTTGTTTGCATTTCAGTTGTTTGATTGAGTGTTTTGAAGTGTTTTCAATCCATATGAGTGCTTGTCATTTTCTGAGAATTTCCTGAATGTTTAGAGTGTTGCACATAAACTTTATTTTCAGTTATTCGTGCTTAAAAACATCATTGTTATCAAGTAGTTATCTTGGAATATCGTTGGAAAATTGAAAGTGCGTCATTTTTACTGATTTTCAAGTGCATTTGGAAATGGTTGTAGAAATTGGTTCACGCATTAGAATGTATCATTCATTGGTCTTTTGAAATGTTTGAGAGAAAAGTTAGTCATTTTTGCGTTTTAGGAATTGTGAATCATTCATTTTCTTGAAGAACCCAAATGAGATCAAGTTTTTACAAAAGTAGTTCCATGCTTGAAATAATTGTATGCATTCTTGGTTTTTTATGCTTTTAAGCCATCATAGTGAAATTAAAAAGTTAAAGTGCTCTAGATAGGGAATTTCTCTCTTTTCGTCACTTAGTTGCATTTTTTATTCGAAAAGACAAAAATAAAATGTTTAAACTTTGGTTTGATGCTTGTTGATTTTGTGTTTTGCTTAGAAAAACGGAAAAAGTGAAAGAGTATTTTTATCAAATTTGATAGAATTTGGGATTGTGTTGCATTGGTTGCTTTGGTAAAATTGCTTGGAAATAATTTTCTCCCTCCATATATAGAGTTCATCAAGAGAAAAGTACATTTTTGCATGTAGTTAGGGCCTGCATTATGTTTACGATTATGTACTCACCTCATGCATTCACCTAACCGTCCAAGATAAAATTAACGGTAGAACTAGGGTAAAATTTTTAGTAACTTGTGTGTAAGTTAAAGACGTGTTCCGGCATCGTAAAATGTGGCAGCTGTCGTTACTTGCATCACTGTATTCTGGGGGTATTGTAGTCTTCCACGTACTTATTGGTATATCGAAGCTCTTTCACGTACCAACCAGGTATATCGAAGCTCTTTCACGTACCAACCAGGTATATCGAAGCTCTTTCACATACCCACCAAGTACTTCGTGTACTTGGCGTATATCGAAAGGTGTTTCACATACTTGGTGTATATAGAAAGGTGTTTCATGTACTCGGTAGTATATAGGAAGGTCTCGTGCCATACGGTTGTGCATTAGACAACACCACTACGGATTTGAGCTCCCACGTACCTTGCATATATCAGTAGACACCATTAGGATTCCTGAAACCAACTGAGTTAACCTTTTGGCCGTGGCAGAGCAATACACCGAGAACAACACTTGAGGAGATTACTATGCATGTACCATCCAGGTAATCAGGTATTCAAGCAAGGGTACGGTCCCAATCCTCCTTGTTGCGTTTTATTGTTGGACCCTGTGGTATATAGCGATTTGCGAAGCCTTGACAATCCTGTGAGGTTCCATACTTTTGAATCCACTCTTATCACATAAGTTTGCTTGCGGCCTTAGTTTGTGTAGGATTTTTCTGGACTGCTTTTCTTTTGTTTAGATTTCCCTAGGAGAAACTTTTGTTTCAGTCATTCTGCCTGGATTTCCTTGGAGAAGGTCCTGTAGGATTCAAAACTTGCCACCCAAATATTCCCTTAACCAGGAGGTAATTTCGTGGGTAAGGATTGACCCACAAGCCACTGTCGTGTTAGCTGAAGTGGAAAACCCTACTTTGAATGTTGGATGACTCATGTTTCCTCATACCCCTCCAGACTCACCTGCCTCCAACCCCCCACAAGGTGAAGAGGTAGGCACTTTCACTTCACAAAACTTACCTCCCGTGTTACCAGGAGAGCCTGGATCGGTGGAATGGTTAAATCCACCCCAGGACAACCCTACAATAGCTGTTGGACCATCAGCAACTTATTGGACATCATCTCTAGGCCACCCAGTGGCTCATTTTGCCATTTCATCCCCACCTACCTGGACTACTCCAGAAAACACTCTAGCACCCAGTTGGCCTACTTTCGTCAATATTTTCGGACCTCTTCATGCTCACTTGGATCATTTACGTTCCTTAGGTGATGAGTTTCGAAGACAAAGTCTCGCACGAGCAGCCAGGTTTAGAGAAATCCCGATTCACACAGTATCTTTTGATTCACAGGAACCATCCTTTCATGACCTAACCATCCATGAAACAGGTCAATCCTCGCAGGAGCCTAGTCCTACGATCCAACCTGTTGAAGGACAACAGTCCAACACACCTGTCGCTACTACGGTTACCTTACCCATTCCTCCCCCACCCCAAAACTCACGGGGAGGATATTGTTTACCCCCTACCTTCATTACGGGTAACGCCAATCCCATAGTAGATAATCAACAACCCGCATTGGGTCAACCTTTGATTCATGGTCAGCAAGTTGTTGCTGGGGAGAAACCCCCACCTCTTAACCATACTACTAGAGGAGGAGTTCCCATCGGTCCTTTCATTGGAGATTCCTTACCTGTCGGACCTTCCACTACAGGATTATCCCATGTTGGGGGACCGTCCAATATCATTCAACCACCATGGAGTCAAGCGTATCCAGGTTATCTCAACCCTGTGTCGAGAATAGTCAATCCCATAAACGCATTCTACGGGGTACCTTACCCCGGCAATCCATAAACTCTATGGGGGCATCAAAATGATTTGCGACACGGACCCCCACCAACCATCCCTCAAGTACCACCACCCCTAGTTTGTCCCCCTCCCCCTCCTACTGGAGGCGGTGGTCCTCCATTCAATCCCGGAGGCAGCGCACCTCTACCTTTTGATAGAGGCCCACCTCATTTTGGTAAAAATGGCCCACCCCCTCCCGACGGTGGAGGTAGAGGTCCCCCCCCTTCTAGCGGAGGCAAAGGACCACCCCCCCCGGTAGTGGCAGACCCCCACCTTATGGTGGCAGACCGCCTCCTTCCGGAGGTGGTGGTGGAGGACCCCCTTATTACGGTGGAGGCGGTGACAAAGGACCTTATCCTTCTGGTGGCGCTGGTGGTGGAGGCCCCTACCCCTCCGGCGGAGGAGGTGGTCCACCGTGGTGGGGGACCATCTTATTATGGCAGTAGCAGTGGACCTCCACCCCCTCCCGGCGATGGCGGTGGACCTTCACCCTCTTCCAGCGGTGGTGGTGGACCTCCACCCCCCGGTGGCGACGGCAGACCCCCACCCTATGGTTTTTGACCACCTTATTACGGCGGCGGACCCACATACGGTCTGGGCGCCATACCCCCTTACGGTCAGTTTCCCCTGGGAACACCTTAAAACCAGTCGATTCAAGGTCCCACTTGTCCATACATGCCTTATCAGTACTATCAGTACCCCCAGCTGAACCAACAACTGCCATTCTTGGCTACTTTGGACCTACTTGACCTGTCTCGTCTCACGAATGATCCCATTTTCCATGGGCATAATTGGTCGCCCATTCTGGTCAAGTTACCATTAGATTTCCCCAAATTTGATGGCAAGCTTGGTGAGGACCCCAAAAACCATGTGATGACATACCATCTATGGTGCTCATCCAACTCCTTGATGGATGACTCGATCCATCTTCGGTTATTTCAATGGACTCTCACTGGCCCCGCTGCCAAGTGGTATATTGAACTACCACCCAACTCTTTTCCCGATTTAGGATCTCTTGCTATGTCATTTTTTACCCACTTCCAATTACCCATTCGCTATGAGACAGGTACCGACTTATTGACCTCCCTTTGCCAGAACACCGCAACCCACATCTCAGATCACATCCATGAGTGGCGGTGAAGACGACGTCTCATTAAGGCTCATATCCCGAACCAACTCTTAGCTGACTAGTTTACAAAGTCACTCTTACCCATCATAGCTCGATACATAGCCATGGGAGGGGCCGTCACTGAGGAATAGGCCATTTCCCGTGCCCATTACTTCGACTTGGTCTATGATCAATCTGGCACGTTATACGAAATTGTTCCTGACGCATCACTCCCTACGTATGACCCAGCACAACCTCCTAAGGGACCTCAAGTTGATGGCATCATTGGTTCCCTTACCACCCAGCCTCCTATTCAAACTGTTGGATCGTTGAACCCCCAGGGTTCCTCCCATCTCCAACACAGGATGGCAACAGCACTACCAATTCCACCACTCCTGCCTCCACCGAAGAGGTGAATTCTGTGCAATCAGCTTCATCTTAGAAATCCGGTGGTAAGAAGAAGAACAAAGGGAAACCTAAGAAATATTCTAACCAACAGGAACCCAAACCCACTCAGGAAGACACCAAACAGAAGAGGAAGTTAAAGTATCCTTCTTTGTTGTGCGGTGACGACCATTTCTCAAAAGAATGTCCTCACCGAGACGAAGCTCAGAAGTTTCTCAAAGGAAACTCTACTAGCGCAGTTCTCAAAGATCCCTTCCCTGCTCAAAACCAACATCTGATCGTACAAACCTCTCCTTCCCAGGGAGAAGCATCTTCCACCGCACATGTTCTCATGATGCGTAGTGAGACCATCAACTTGAACACCCATTCTTGTTCATATGACCCCGTCCCACCGAAAGAACCCGTCGGAAGTAATACTAAAAAAGATTCCACTTGAATTCCTGACATTACCGTACCACCTACTTCTCTCACCATTGCCAAAAGCCCTCTTTTGAGTCAGTATTACGTCTGCCCAAGAGCACAATTAGAAAATCTATTTTCAATCCTAATGCTCGGGCCGCTCAAAACTACAGTATTGTAGAGGACCTGGCACAAGCCCCTTGTGCTATGTCGACGCTTGAGGTCTTGCAGAACTTCCCTAATCAACGCAAGACTCTCCTCGCTGCCATCGACGCGGCTGATCCGGATTCGTCCAATACCATCATGTTTCGATTGGAATACTTCAAACCGAGGCTCTCCCATCAATTGGAATTTCAAGTTGCCACAAACATTGTTGGGAAGACAATCCATCATACCGTTTTGGATGAAGGTGCCTCTACCTCAGTCATGTCGATCTCATGTTGGAGAGCCATTGGCTCTCCTGAGTTGAATCGCTCTCCTACCACTCTGAAAGCATTTGACGAACATGGATTTCAACCTCATGGGTTGTTACAAGCTTTAGCAGTCAAGCTGGGGGGCAAGACCACAACCATTAATGTGGAAGTGGTCTTTGCCCCGTTAGATTATAACATTATGCTTGGTTGTAATTGATTTTACGCCATGACTGTAGTCGCATCATCTGTCTTCCGCATAATACAATTCCCCCATCAAGGCTGAATTGTCACTGTCGACCAGCTGGATTTCTGTACACCTGACACCGCTACTCACCCGGGCGATAATGTTCCATTACTTGGATAGTATTTGCACCCATATGAGAGCATGGGGGTTGTCCTCATCAAGGACTCATCCCTTATGGGCGTTCTTCCAACCTCGGATCCCCCAAATCATGTTTCCATGGTGAACATGATCTCCTCGCATATTTCATTGATTCCCCACTCTACTGATCAATGGCTTGTACTTGATGAAGCCACAACATCCCTGATTTGAGACACCATGCCTCTTTCACCCATCGAACTCACTTACGAGGCTATCCAATCAGCTTCGGAGTACCACTTAACCATGGCCTCCACCTCCTATTCTCTACAAGGGACAACATCCCTACCTGACCCTCTACTCCGGAATTTTCCTTTCGATGTGTCCATTATGGAAATCATGAGTGCAGATGACCCTCCGTGGGAAGACCTCCATCATCGATCGTCTTTTCTACCTTCATTGGACTCTGTGGAGAATAGCATTTCCACCATCTTTACACCGGATGTCTACTCTTGCTCTCAGTCCTCGATACTCACATGTCAAACATACTCTGAAGGAAAATTGGCCAACATTGAGCCTACCATTTCGGTCGACATATCGGTTACTCCTAGTGTAGTGGACCACATTCATTTAGACCATAAGTGTTCCCCTGAAGAAATCACAATTTTCACGACCTTGTTCAAGCAATTTCGAGACATTTTTGCTTGGACGTACGAGGAGATGTCAGGGATAGACCCCGCTATTGTTTCACACACGATTCAAACCTATCTCAATGCCAAACCTGTCCAGCAAAAACTGTGGTCGATACACCCCCGAAAGACTGCGTCAATCAAGGCAGAGATTGAAAAGATCTTAAAAGCTGGTTTTATCTACCCTGTCCCGCTGACAGAATGGGTCTCAAACGTCATCCCTGTAGCTAAAAAGAAGGGCACCATTCGCATCTGCGTCGATTATCGGGATCTCAACAAGGCTTGTCCTAAGGACAACTACCTGACTCCCTTTATCAACCAGATAATTGACAACTATGCTGGAAGTGTCATTTTCTCTTTTATTGATGGCTTTTCCAGCTACAACCAGATTGAGATCCACCCGGTTGATCAACACAAGACAACTTTCATTTGTCCTTGGGGTACGCTTGCTTATCGCAAGCTCCCTTTTGTTCTTAAAAATGCTAGTGCTACATTCTAGCGGGCCATGTCGTATGCCTTTCATGACGTGAAGGACTTTGTGGAACCCTACTTGGATGATTTACCTGCCCATTCACGACAGTGCGAGTACCACATTGATCATCTGACGACAGTTTTCCTCAGATGCAGGCGGAATAACATCTGCTTAAACCCTCACAAGTGTATCTTCTACGTCAAGTTTGGATGCCTCCTCGGTTTCACAGTCTCGAAAGACGAGATCCGCATTGATCCCCTGAAGGTGGAAGCCATTGTCGCTCTCCCACCTTCCACTGACATAACGAAACTTCAAAGTTTGCAAGGGAAGGAAACTTACATAAGGCGTTTTGTCTGTAATTTCGCGCAAAAGACGCAGGGCTACATGAGATTGATGAAGAAAGACGTCCCGTTCATTTGGGATGACCAAGCTCAACAATCTTTTGAAAGCTTAAAATATGCTATCACGCATGCCCCTGTGCTCCATCCGCCCAATTACTACAAGGATTATACCCTTTATCTTGCTGCTTCTGCCACCACGATCGCCATGGTCTTGGTTCAAGAAGACAATATTTCCCAAGAACATGTGATATACTATGCCAGTAAGGGTCTCATTGATGCCGAAACTCATTATTCACATGTCAAGAAGCTCGCTCTCACGGCAGTCATTATCGTCCAAAAGTTCCGACATTACATCTTGCTCCGCACCACCACCATCATCGCCGATTCGAACCCCATGTACCACGTTCTTACACTCAAGTGCTTGGGGTAAAGTATTCACACTGGATTGTGATACTGCAGGAGTTTGATCTCCTATTTGAAAAAGCTAAATCCAAATCTTTGGTGTTTGCTGAGCTGATCTGTGGTCTTCCCGAGTTGATGTCGATTTTGAGCCCAATGATTCTCTTCCAGATGAATCATTGTTCCTCATCAACATGTCTGATCCATGGTATGGAGATATCACTTTATATCTTCAGACCCAACGTTTTAGCGCCCAACTCTCTCAGGACGACCGTCGTCGAATACGCCACCATGCAAAGTATTATCTAATCATTAGTGATACTTTGTGCCGTTGAGGCATCGATTCTATTCTTCGACGTTGTCTCACTCATGAAGACGTTGAACACGTTTTAAATGACTGTCATGCTAGGGCGTGTGGCGGTCATCTCTCTGGGATGGCTACAGCCCAGAAGATACTTCGCGCAGGATATTTTTGGCCATCTATCTTTAAAGATTGTATCGAGGCCATAAAAAAATGTCCCCCATGCCAGCACTTCCAAACTAAGAAGCGCACCCACCTAGCCCCGTTACACCCGGTTATTTCCGTTGGCCCCTTCGCTAAATGGGGCATTGACTTCATGTATTGTAAGCCTACCTTGGTCGGGGGGCATGGTTACGTCATAGTAGCCGTGGATTAGTTCACAAAGTGGGCCTAAGCTATGCCTACATACACAGACGACTGCAAAACCGTCGCTCTCTTCATGTTCAATCATGTTATAGCACGGTTCAGAGTTCCTCAAGCTATAGTCACTAATCATGGTTCTCACTTCATGAACCACATGGTCGATGAGCTAAGCACTAGATCGGGTTTTCGCCATGAAAACTTAACACCGTACTACCCACAGTCCAACGAACAAGTAGAGGCCATTAATGTTAGAACAGTAACCACACTTAGTACCATAATCCATAAATTTTAATTATCCATGTGCTTAATTAAACCATGTTTTGGATTAAGTGACTATAGTTGGTCAAAAACCCACTTTGAGAGTGTTCACACCCACTTCTGAGCAAACCAGTTCACCCAGCCTCCAGTTTTGTCCACAAGTGCGCCCTCATTTATTGCTGGTGCGCCCTCTCTCCTTGTTTTGGGGAATTTAGTTGACCAAGGGCGCTAGGGTGGATTTTTGCCCACTTTTGGCTAGATTTGGAGCATTTAATGCTCCCTTGGGCCCCCAAACCTCCTCTATTTGCTCACCCACGCCTGCCTTGAGCTAATTAATGACTCAGCATGCTTCAGCCACCTCCACACCAGAATTCGTAGCTGTTTGGGATGATTGGGATTGAGTTGGACCCACCTAGGGGGGATTGAGGCCAATTTGGCATTGATGACTTGTACACTCAGCTTGAGCCACCTAATGCTCTCGATTTTCTCATGGATGTAATAAAAACCTGTTACTAACATTTTCACATGTTAGACAGTCAGTTAATCAAATATTTGAGCATACATTGTGTGTAAATTTATCTCTTTTTTCAAGTTTTTCCACAGTTTTTGCAAACTAATTCGATTTTGTGAGGTTCTCCATAGCTCCTCGATCTTCTGTGATCAAAATACTCACATGGTATCAGAGCCATCGTGGAGTTAGTGAGTTGCAGGCCAACATTGAGCGTTGAACTGCATTCTAGAGAGGATTTCCAGACAAAAATTGAGTGTTTTTTGCAGGTGTTTCAGTAGTTTTCTCACCATCAACGCAGCAGTCATGGAAGCAAACCAAATGTTGCTCACACCCTTCAATTTTTTCGATTGGAAGGCTGAGATGGTCATCAAGCTGAGATCTAAGGGTCTCTATAGAGTGACCATGGGCACAGAAGTGGAGCCAAATTCTGCTGTGGAGAAAGCAAAGTACTACAATCGACTTGATGAAGCTTATGGATTGCTATGCCTGAGCATTTCAAGGGAACTCTTGTTTCATACAGACAGTTTGACAACTCCCAATGAAGTATGGGTGAAGCTAGAATCACTCTTTGGGAAAACTGATGAACTAAGAGGCCACCAGCTTGAAAACGAGCTCATTAGCTTGAGCCCAGCGCATTTTGAAACCATCCAGGAGTTCTTCACGAAATTCAAGTCACTGGTGCTTCAACTGCAACAATGTGGAATTGTTAAGAAGGAGGAACAACTGATTCTGTCCATCCTTTCGAAGCTAGGCCCAGAGTTTTCAGTATTTGTTAGCACATTTCACTCAGCCAAAATGACCCTTCGAAATTGGCAAATGCCATCACTAGCTACCTTCATGGAGTGTCTCACTCAGGAGCAGGACAAACTAGTTCAGATGGGCACCATAAAATCAAAGGACCAAGCATTGGCAATGGGTGTTTCAAATGCAAGCAAAGGAAAGCAGAAAGCCAAGAATTCGAAGCAGCAAGAGAAGAGGAAGTTTGACAAGACCAAGTCTGCAGATGGGGGTTCGAATCTGTCAAAGGAGAAGGACAAGAAGGGAAAGGAAAATACCAAATGCACCTATTGTCATAGGGGATGGCATCCAGAGAGCTCATGTATGAAGAAAACCATTGACTCAATGGCGCAGCTGCTGGAGAAGAACAACATCCCAGTCCCTGAGGGCGCAAGGAAGAAAGAGAGCACCTCAAACCCTGACAATAAGGAGAAGTGTCATGCTTTGGTAGCAGGTACTTCGAATCCCTCATCCTTCATCATTGATTCAGGAGCTTCCAGACATATGGTTTCATCCAGAGAGCTCTTCTCCTCTTTGCATTCGAATGGTGGCCCAACAGTTCGAATGGGAGATGATTCAGAACTCCAAACCAAGGGGATTGGAAGGATTGACATGGAGCATGGCTATTTCAGTGATGTGCTCTATGTACCTTCATTGGCTGCAAATTTGCTATCAGTCTATCAAATGACCCATACAGGAGAAGCCAAGAGAGTGACATTCACTCCAGATTTGGTAGAAATCTCAGAAATCTCCTCAAATCAAGTTGTGGCAGTAGGGTATGCAGATCATGATGAGAGAATGTACAAATTCTCAAATTTCATTCCAAATTCTAGTGACCATGCTCTTGTCTCTCATGCCAACGAGACCTCCAAGTTATGGCATGAAATATTTGGCCACATGAACTACAAATATCTCCAGCAATTGCACAGGGACGAGATGGTGGAAGGGCTTCCAGAAATCAGATCATCGAATGGTGCATGCATTGGGTGTGTAGTTGGAAAGCATCCTGAGCGCAGCTATGAGAAGGGAATGGCAAGGAGAGCCACTCAACCACTTGGATTGGTACATTCAGACCTCATTGGTCCTCTTCCCACTCCATCATATGGTGGATCAAGGTATGTACTTACATTCATAGATGACTACTCTCGATTCTGCTGGGTTTACTTCCTTAAATTGAAGTCAGAAGTGTTTGAGAAACTGAAGATTTGGAAAGCCCTAGTGGAGAACCATAGTGGTCATAAGATAAAGATCCTTAGGACTGATAATGGAAAGGAATATGTGAATAATAACATTCAGCACCTTTGTGAGGAATGTGGCATCCAAATGCAACATTCAATCCCCTACACACCTCAGCAAAATGGTGTGGCAGAGAGGAAAAATAGATCTCTCAAGGAGATGGCTACTTGCATGATTGAAGCTAGGGATCTAAGCCCTAAGCTATGGGCTGAAGCCATCAATTGTGATGCTCATATTCAGAACAGAGCCTTTCACAAATCAGTCAAAGGAAAAACCCCCTATGAGGCATGGTTTGGCCAAAAACCAAATGTGTCAAATTTCAGGATTTTTGGGTCTAGAGCATGGGCTCGAATTCCATCAGAAAAGAGGAAGGCTTTGGAGCCACAGAGCAGGGAATGTATCATGGTTGGATATGGTGAGGACACAAAGGGCTACAAGCTCTTTGACACATCCACACTTAAAACTTTCATTGAGAGAAGTGTGCAATTCGAAGAAGAACCAATTCCAGATTTTGAGCTTGCACCGGGGGAAAGCTCCTCTCCTCCACACCTCAATGAGATTAGTGATGATTCTTCCTCTGATTTTTCTGATATTGCTGAAGATGACATTGCTGTACATGAGTCACCATCAAGGCCCAAGTGGGCTGAAAAAATCATAGAAGCTGCAGGTGAATTGGCAGGCAATCCCCAAGAGCCTAGGAAGACTAGATCCCAAACAATCAATGCTTCCTTTGCAAATGAGAGTGAGCTTGCTGATCACTGTTATATGATGATTGGATCTGATCCAACATCATATCAGGAAGCTCATCATGACCCAAGGTGGAGGGAAGCAATGCAAGAAGAATTCCAATCTCTGCAAGAGAACAAAACATGGGATTTGGTGCCTCTTCCTCCCAAGAGGAAACTAGTGCAATGTAAGTGGATTTTTCGAACCAAACCTGTTGCTGATGGTTCTGATCTGAAATATAAGGCTAGGTTAGTGGCTAAGGGCTACTCACAAATCCATGGTGTGGATTATATAGAGACCTTTGCACCGGTTGCAAAGATGGACTCAATTAGACTAGCTCTAGCCATGGCAGCTAGTAAAGGTTGGGAAGTTCACCACATGGATGTCAAAAGTGAATTCTTGCATGGTGAGCTACAAGAAGAGATATATATGCAGCAGCCTGAAGGATTCCAAGAGGATCCCACACTTGTATGCAGGTTGAAGAAGTCACTCTATGGACTCAAGCAAGCCCCCAGGGCTTGGTATGCCAAAATGGATGCTTTTTTGCTCTCAATTGGTTTCTGTCGATGCAAGTCTGATCCAAATGTTTATTTGCAGCATTGTGATGGTAATTTGCAGGTCATTGTACTGTATGTTGATGATCTCTTAATTACAGGGAGCTGCACCAAACAAATTGGCTCAATTAAAGCTTCTTTGCACAGTGAATTTGCCATGAGCGACCTAGGATTGCTAAGGCAATTTTTGGGTTTGGAAATTGAGCAATCTGAGAGAGGTATTTTGCTGAGTCAATCTAAGTATGCTTCAGACCTGTTATTCAAGTTCAAAATGGCTGAATGTAAGGCAGCCAAGTGCCCATTCCTTTCAGGCATAAAACTAGGTGAATTTGAAGACTCTCCGGTGGTGGATTGCACACTCTATAGGCAGCTAGTTGGAAGTTTGCTGTACCTTACACATACAAGACCTGATTTGTCTTATGCTGTAAGTGCTGTAGCAAGGTATATGCAGCAGCCACATGAGATCCATTGGAAGGCAGCCAAAAGAATCCTTCATTATGTCCAAGGAACTAAGAGCTTCGGGGTACACTATGCAGCTGGTTCTTCACTTCAACTAGCTGGATTTTCTGATTCCGATTGGGCGGGAGATCCCATCGATAGAAAGTCCACTTCAGGTTTTGTGTTTATGTTTGCTGAAGGTCCTATTTGCTGGTCAAGTAAGAAACAGCATACAATTTCTCTTTCATCGGCAGAGGCCGAGTACAGGGCAGCAGTGAACGCAGCCACACAGTGTGTTTGGTTGCAAGGCATTCTTCGGGAGTTTGGTGTTGCTATTGATTCTCCAACCAATATTTGGGTGGATAATCAAAGTGCCATCAAGATATCTACTGATCCAGTACAGAGGCAAAGAACAAAGCACATTGAGATCCACATGCATTACATTCGGGGCTTGGTGCATGACAGGGTGATTTCACTGCAGTATTGCCCATCCACCGAGCAAACTGCTGATATTTTCACCAAGTGCTTTACAGAGAAGACCTTCACTTACTTGAGATCTTTGCTTGGAGTGAGTGATGGATGGTGATTGCTGCAATTTAATTGCAGGTTCAGCCCCATGTCCATTTTTTAGGGAAGTTTTTATCCCATGAGGTTTTACTTCTTTTCCTCGGTTCATATGGACAAATAAAATTTCTGTTTGTATTGAGGTGACTTGAGCCTTTGTTGCCAAGGCCTCCCACTTATCTTTCATGAGATGTACAAAGTTATGGTTAAGGGGGGGTGTTAGAACAGTAACCACACTTAGTACCATAATCCATAAATTTTAATTATCCATGTGCTTAATTAAACCATGTTTTGGATTAAGTGACTATAGTTGGTCAAAAACCCACTTTGAGAGTGTTCACACCCACTTCTGAGCAAACCAGTTCACCCAGCCTCCAGTTTTGTCCACAAGTGCGCCCTCATTTATTGCTGGTGCGCCCTCTCTCCTTGTTTTGGGGAATTTAGTTGACCAAGGGCGCTAGGGTGGATTTTTGCCCACTTTTGGCTAGATTTGGAGCATTTAATGCTCCCTTGGGCCCCCAAACCTCCTCTATTTGCTCACCCACGCCTGCCTTGAGCTAATTAATGACTCAGCATGCTTCAGCCACCTCCACACCAGAATTCGTAGCTGTTTGGGATGATTGGGATTGAGTTGGACCCACCTAGGGGGGATTGAGGCCAATTTGGCATTGATGACTTGTACACTCAGCTTGAGCCACCTAATGCTCTCGATTTTCTCATGGATGTAATAAAAACCTGTTACTAACATTTTCACATGTTAGACAGTCAGTTAATCAAAGATTTGAGCATACATTGTGTGTAAATTTATCTCTTTTTTCAAGTTTTTCCACAGTTTTTGCAAACTAATTCGATTTTGTGAGGTTCTCCATAGCTCCTCGATCTTCTGTGATCAAAATACTCACAATTAACAAGGTCCTGAAAACCATGATCCAACGCATTGTGGGTACGCACAAGTCCAACTAGAATAATATGCTCTTCTCCGCACTATGGGCTTATCAAACTTCCGTCAAAACCGCCACTGGATTTACTCCCTTCCAACTAGTATATGGATTAGAGGATGTCCTACCGATTGAGTGCGAGATTCTGTCCCTCAAACTCACAGTTGAACTTCTCCCTAACACTACTGCTGTGGAAGAACGCTTCCTCTACTTAGCTAAACTCAATGAGACCTGCCGCAATGCCGCTCTTGCCAACGAGGCTCATAAGAAATGCATCAAAGCGCAGTATGACAAGTCAGTAGAACCTCGCGTCTATAGCGAGGGATATTTGGTCCTTACATATGACCAAAGACCTGATAAGCTAGGGGCAGGAAAGTTTGAGTCCATGTGGCATAGACCCTACATAGTGAAACGCGTCTTAGAGAAGGGAGCTTACGAGCTTGAAGACTACAAAGAGATATATTTAGGTGAACCCCGCAATGGGATTTACCTGAAGAGGTACTATGCCTGAGTCTTTCATGCATAAGTACTTTGTATATACTATACATGGCATGTGTGTTTTGTGTGGTGTGACACTTTGTTTTTGCGTGCTTAGGTCTTGTTTCGTTTCTTATACCTTGTTCTATCTGTGTGTGCAGATGGAAACTTGCTACGGATTCACGAACGATGCTAGTCGGCATACCCGTAACCTTTCTTTGGCAACCTGGGTGCTCTATTCACCTAGCGGCGAGCTTATCAGCTCAGGAGGAATATGTCTAGGTTTCGAAACCAACAATGCTGCGGAATATCAGGCAGTCATTGGAACCCTAACTAACACTATTTCTTTGGGTATGGACCACATTGTCATCCATTTGGATTCTCAACTAGTGGTCTTTCATCTTAACCAGGTTTACACCATCCGCGATCCTACCCTACTCCATCTCTACAGACGAGTTCATCTTCTGGAAAGGTCCTTCGAATTCATTTAGTACCTGCACATTCCATGAGACGTAAACACAGTTGCCAACTCCATGGCCAACTTCATTCTAGATTGGTACATTGCACACACATAAGCATATTCATGAACTGTAAAAGTAAACACAACATGTAAATAACTCATTGTATAAGCAAACACATAAAGAAGATCACATCATTCATCCATTAAAACACATAATGTATAAAGCCGCCAAAATGTCTGTATATATATATAATCAAGAAAATGTAGTGCTGATACAAAAGTTTGAAGCACGACGGCTTTCAGTAAGTCTATACAAAAACTGAAGCCTGACAGCTTTCAGTAGTACAAAATATGAGGCTCACATAACTCTCAGTAGATACATAATAACATCACTAGGCCTGACGTCTGGCCCGTGCACCTCTAGGTCTAGCATACCTCGCTTATTGAACGTAGAAGCAGTCAACTACCCTCGCCACCTCGCGGAGTAGCATACCAAAGCGCATAGTCACACCAATTGTGTACCTCTGCATAGGCCTCGGCAACTCATGTACTGTTGCATCTGGAACGTCCAATGTCAACCTCATAAGGTTCTCATAGACGTTTTCCATCTCCATAATGGAATTCATGCATGGCTGGCGCTACTGGTGACGCCTCTCCTCTCCTTGCAAGAAGCGAGACTCCCACTGGTCATGAAGGGCACACATCTGCACACACATGTTATTAACTCGTCAACACTATCCAAAAAAATTTATAAATACACAAAACTAAAAAGTACAAGGGTCATTGTTCTTACTGATGTCTCCCCACTCTGCTCCCTCGGGCAGCGCTAGGTCTAGGTCCTCCCTGAAATTCGTACCACTGTATGGGTAGTCCTCTATCATGAGTCGCTGGCCTTCCATCTAGGTGAAGAATCCAGGACCATACCCGATGATAGGACCCCCACCACCATGGCGGGCCATCACCTCTGTCCATTGGACCATGTGAGGATCCCTAGAATCCCTGTCATCCAAAGTAACCTGCGAGCATAGAAGGGGAACCCGCTCCAACAAGAATGAGATCACGATCGATCCATACCCGAACTGCTTGAGCTCTCTGTGCCGACACTTGGTCAGTTGGGCTCGTAGGTTGGTGAGGAGTCCCTCACACCAGTTGAATACCTTCGGAGACATGCAGTCCTCCGCATACAACATCTGGGACCTGGTAGCTAGATGAGTTGCTTAGTTCCCTGCTATCCTCACTATGGTGAAAAGTATAGCACGCAATGGATGATCTCGCACCTCTTTTATGGGAATGTTCCCACTAGTGGCACGGGCATGTGGAGTATAGTGTTGGACAATCAAGTCATCCACCGTCTGGTCACTTCCCCGTGATCCGGTAAGAGCCACATTGTCCCCCCTCCGGGACAATCCAGTCAAGAAGTAGATGTCCTCGACATCTATAGTCAGTATGTGCTCTCCAATCACGAAGTACTGCTGTGCTGCGTCCCAACTTCAGACCATATGTTCCAGCTGTAGGACTTGGGCCCTCATGCCCTAGACCTAGAAGAACTTCAGTAGCCCACAATTCCTCAATGCCTCCACACATAATGGGTCATTTGTTGCTTGCACATCATCCACCTCATGTTCTCGTTCGCGCCACTCTGGAACCATGTTGGAAGCCACAAACCTATCAATAGGAGCATTTAAACATCATTAGATCTCACTCAAGCCATTAAAACTTTTTCTTTTGGGATAGGTTTTGAATTGAACATGGACATTTCTGTCGTCGCACCCTGTCTTTGTAGACAGGGCGACATGGTCGTAGGATGCCTTTGCGGGATTTGGGATGACTCGGGTTCATTGCAGTTTGCGTAAGGGAGACCTGTGACGACCCGAGGGCGCACAAACTCCCCACAAATCAACTCAAAAACCCTAAAAAATGAACAAAAAATGAAATTCTAAACGACTAGAAATATGATGGCTGAGATTTAGGGTTACCTGCTCCGAACGGCTCATGAAATGGTTGCTCTTAGCTCCGACAATCGACAAATGAAATTCTGCTCCAAATGGCACTTTCTTCTCCACAATTTGGCAAATAAACAATGGTAACTATATTTGGTCATTTTTTCTATTTTATAAACAAAAAGGGAATATTCTTTTTTTCAAATTTAGATGCTCTTTGGGTTATTTGCTATATTTTGGATCATTTTTACTGCATTTGAATACCCAGTTAACTGTTTGACCTAGTTTTCAAGCATGCAGGAGATATTAAGTGTCCCATTTGCGTCGTTTTCACATTGTAGCGATCATCTCAGGTATGAACAACCCCTTGAATATTTTGTCGTTATTTTTCATCCATTAGATTTTAATTATTTAATGATGACGAGCTTACTCTTTGTTCTTTCTTGTGCTCTTAAAACCATGAGAATAAGTCACGGAGTTACGATTTATCACTTTTCCGGGCTCGTTAAACTCCTACGGAAAAGGAACCCCATGGAGTCTATCTTTAAGCTCTTTTGAGGCTCTCGAAATACGAAAAGATCTCCAAGCGAACTTGTCGCCTTCACGCTTGTAAAAATATTTGAATGGTCGTCTCCCTGGTGATAGTTTACCCCTTTTTCGGACCAAGGGGCACTATTATGGAAAAGGTATACTCCAGCCAATCATGACTGGAAGAGTCCTCTCCCGCATTGTTTTACCCTTTTTCGGGCGATGATGCTAAATTTACGAAAAAGGACCGTTGGAGTCTTCTTTAGTTCTTTTCAGACTCTCTAAACATGAAATGAAGACCAAGTTTTACCTTCTATGGACTCGTTAAACTTTCACAGTGAAGGTCCCATCATGGGACAAACCCCTCCTCTCCCAGGTTCGAAAAACATTTGGGATTGGACTCATCTATGAGATGAGCTATACCGAGCATCTAGTTACCCTCATAAATCTCATAAAAAACACATGAGGCACTCATCATTCATGATGGGGAAAAAGGAAAGCTTTTATGTTACACCCTTTATCTGTGGCAGTACCTAGTCATTTCTTGAACATGGCACTCATTTGCATCTGCATACAGTACTTGGGTCATCCATTTGTCCTCGAGTCTTACCTACTTCATGAGTCTAGTCACTCCTTTGAGTCATTCAAATAACGCTTTCATCATCAGTTGCATTAGGAAGTTGGTTTCGTACTTGTCATGTCAATACTGCCAAGTCATGCCATGCCCGTGTTCAAGAATATTTTCACCATTCATTATCTGCAGTCAGTACACTTTCCACCATGTCGGTCTACTCTGAGTCAGTCCTGTATGTTACTGTACCATCCAATCTAATCCAAACATCTGTTGTCATGTTTCATGTCGATGATGGGTGATTCATTATGGCCCTCCGTTGACGGATTCATCCTTGTTGACTTCAAATCATCATCCGAGGATTGAATCTAGAAACCATTCGAGTATCTTGGGCCTGCATGCCTCAATGGTAGGTCACCTCACTTTTGACATGAGTTTACATCATTGACTCTTGATTGAAAGATTTTGTTAAGCGCTCGACTTCAACTCATTTATTCGTGCTTGACGATATGTATTGTGGTACCTTGGGGATCATTGACATTAATGGTGACTTCCCTCGCGCTTGTTAACGGTATACATCAATGACCGGTAATCAAGTGGTTTCTACCATGTTCAACATCAAGACATTTGTAATCAAATGCATAGATTCGTATCATTTCGGGTTCGGCTTGAAGACCCTGGGGAGTCATGTTTTACCCAGGTTGTGATGGAGATTGTTTTGAGTCATATCACACGGATCCACATTTGTATTGGTCGTGGCTGTGTTATCATCTCATCATGGATCTATGCTTGTGTCTAGTAGCCATGATTGTGTTCAGTCGGACATTACTACCATGTATCTACATTGTAGTGGCCGGCAGCCATGTTGTACGTCATATGAGACTGTGTTCTTAGAGTCAGTTGTGCTGCAATAGTGTCCTTCGTCCGACAAGCCATTGCCATTCCTTCTGTCAAATCATTTCACCTGTCTAAGTTTCAAACAACTTCATGCTTTGGGGGGCATATTGTTACACCTAAATCTTACCATCATGATAATCAGTGTAAACATTCCCTGAAGTTCCTTGACTAAGTCGCTAACCTGGAAGAGATTCAAACCCTTTTATACTAGGTTTGGAGAGGTTGTTGCAGGTTATCCTAATGCAACCTGCGACGTCGCAGGTTGTCCTCTTGCAACCTGCGACGATGTCAGTTAATTGATTAAAATAGCTTCTTCGAGCCCATTCTCGAAGGTAGCTAATGTGTATCCCTACCCTAGCATTTGGGAAGCTGGCATTCGGTTCCTAGCCTCTTGGAAGGATCCCCTATCTCTCTCCTACCATATCTCAACCCACCCTATCCACTTAGTCCTATATAAGTGAAGCTCACTCCCATCCCAAAGGGAGGAAGTCTATGGTATCTACACGCTGGTGAAATTAGCTTAGGAGATATCTGTACTCATCCCTTGAGAGATCCACACTTCCTTGGAGGCTTTGGCATTGGCTTGATCGGCGGAGGATTACTAGATTAAGTCATCGGTTGTAATCTCTTCATCCTATGTATTTCCCTTTTAATATAGTAATATAAGTGCTTTCCACCAAATCTCAATGTGTTAATGATATTTTGTGTAGTTTTCCTACTTAACTGCTTACTTAGATCTATTATTGTGTAGATGCATTTTACTTGCTTTGTTGTTGTGTTGTCTTGACAAGTTTTGCAGCTCAGCTCTGAAGACCATCAAGCTTGGAGCAGCATTCAAGGAGAAAAGATCAACGATTCAAAAGGTAAAGCATCTAGTTCCTTGATCTCTAATTAGATCTAGGAGAGTTATTTATGTTCCGTCTCTATTTGTTCTAGACTCGCGTTGAGCTAGGGAGATCAGGCCTCAAGTCTGCTCTTGGTAGATTGTCCGTCAAACAACAGGTTGAAGTCTTATGGACCCAAAAATGTGAAGAATCGTTTGAGTTGCTGAAAATAAAATTAGTCGAAGCTCCATACTTAAATTTCCCAACTGGTTGAAAATTTTTCACGTCCATATTGATTCATCAAGCATCGTATTCAGGCCCATACTAACACAACTAAGAGACAATGGACTTGACTACCCAAATGCATAAACTAGCTGGAAGTTAAATAAAGCAGAAATAAACTATTCAATGATTGAACATGAAGGATTGGGTATGATATTTTCACTGCTAAAATATCGACATTAGTTATTGGCTAACCCATTCATATTCTATACATACCATCAAGCACTCAAATATTTGGTGAATGAACCTCTCCACCATGGTTCCATATGTTAGTGGCTCATATTATTTCAAGAATTTGAATTTGAAGTCCTACACCGACGAGGCAAGTCAAATGTCATACCTAACCACTTTTCTCATATTGAAACTAGAGAAGACCCAATCGACATTGATGATGAAATTCCCAACTCACATATTTTAAGAGTTGAAGCTATACCAACCGAATTAGAAGGCATTGCAGATTTCTTACAAGAGGGTCATGCCCCAGCAAGAATATCAAAGAAACAGAAAAATATTCTAGCAATGAAAGTTGCACCGTATAGACTAATTAATGGGCATCTATACAAGCTTGGACCTGTCGACATATTATGTTAGTGTACAATTGAGCTTGAGCGACAAGACATCATTATAGAAACACACTTAGGAACTGTGGGAGGACATTTCCATGCCAACATGACTGCCAGAAAAAATCCTACAGTCTGAACTATGGGGGCCATCACTGCATAAGCACTAAAACGTATATGTAAATAAGTGTGATAAATGTCAATGAATGGGTTGACCATTAAGATGGCATGAAATTCCATTAAATATTAGATATCAACCCCATCCTCACATTTGAAATCTAGGCAATTTATTTCGTCGGACCTTTTCCAAACCTCGGTCAATGAACCAATGCATGATACATTATTACCATAGTAGAATTTGTAACTAAATGGGTCGAAGAAGAACCAGTCAAAGGATGGACCAGTGAAGTTTCAACCCAATTTGTATATGAAAATATAATTACAAGATTTGGATTCCCATTAACCCTCATTAGTGACCAAGGCACGCATTTTACAAATAAAACAATCAATGTGTTACTGAAATAATTTATGATGGACCAACACAAAAGCACAGCTTATCAACCGCAGTCAAACAAAGTTGTCAAGTCATTCAATAAAACATTTACCAAAGGACTAACGAATATCTGCAGCATTGACAAAGATGACTAGGACGACAAAGTTCCCATGATACTATGGGCATACAAAATAACATAAAAAAGATATGATGGCTTAAACACCATTCAAGATAGTATATGGACAAGAAGTAGTCCCCACTTACATTTTAAACAACAAGCACCAACCATTGCTCAAGTTTTGCATCTCGAAAACCTCCAAGAAATTCAAGACAAAATGTTCAATTTAAAGAAGTTGGGAGAACAAAGAATGGTTGTTATACACCATTAGTAAGTTCATAAGTTGCAGTAGAAATCCTGGCACGTCCAAAATATTAAAAGAAAAGAAATCTTTGTCAATGACCTAGTAATGCTATATAAAAGTTGGATATATTGCAAGCCTAAAAATCTTGATACCATCCATGGCACCAAAGAAAGTCGCCACAGCAACCTAGTCCAAATCCATAGAACAAAAAGCTAAAATGCAATAGGAAGAATTGGCCATGACCCCCGTGGAAGCCAGAATACACAGGATCAAGAAATCAAATCTCGACGAACCGAGTTGGGGAAAATACTATGCATAAATGAAGACATGGGAAGTCCAAGATAGAAAATGGATAGAACCTACTATGAATCTCTCCACAACAACAATTTGTGGTTGTCTGAATGCACCTCTTCTAACACCATTCGATAACCTCAAAGAAATCATAGCAAAATTCATCGTCGGTAGATACCATGACGAGAAAATATAGATCGACAAGGCCATCCCGATCACATATTCTCTCATTAGGTTTGTCCCCAGTCCAAGCTTCAAATGGACTCATGCCTTTCAAATATTTATGAGGCACTCTATTCTGGATGTATGTTGAATAGTTAATGGCCTATTCCCATAGTCTTGGAGATAGTGACTTGGACTCAATCATGCAATGTGAAATTCCACAGGTAGGATACAAAAGATGAACAAACCTTGCTAATTTCACAAAGCTTTTACAGAAAGAAATAAGAAGAAAAGTTGTAGAATTCACTCATGAATTGAAACTCATATAAAAAAATTGTTGTTGCTCTATTCTACAGTAAATAGTTGGTAAACAAACGATGATACAATGCATAGAATTCGATAGCCTTACATGCCATTCAAATTCATCTCAAGTGGTTGGCTTAGTTAGCATAGGAAACATCACCAAACACACTTCTACTGGTAACTTAGGATGGGAGGACTCTTAATTGAAGATGCATGGCACAAGACTGAGTTGTTGGGATAAATGTTAGGGTGATAATATGAAGGAGGGCGCATGAGCTGACTGACAGTGGTTTAGTGAGTGGCTATCAAAGCTCCTTGTTAACTCACAGTGATGATATATAGGTGCATGAGAAGTTAACTGATGGTAGGCTCCTACAATCTAGAAGACTGACACACTAGCTCTGCATGGGAGCCTGGGCACACTAGGGAAGCACAATGGGGTTAAAAGAGGGCAAGATATACTAGGATTTAGGCACTGCAAGGTCAACAACATGGGTTGTGGACTAGGTATCTCAATAATTATGCATGGAGGTCAAATATTGTTGCATGGATTTCAATAATGATGCACGGCTAGTGTGTAGATAATGAATATACCAACACCACCCTAAGCCTGACTATGAGGAAAACATAAATAAATAAATGGGAAAATAGGGCCCTGTTTACTGAGACCAATCGTCATCTCCTACACTAATATAAAAAATAACCAAGGAAAGAGAGAAAACCCAATGGGAACAAAACCCCCCCTCAAAATAGACTGTAAAAAATATAATCAACCAACGTATCACCCACCCCAAGAAGGGATCATAGATGATGTGAACGTTTTAACTGAATATTTTTTGGTGAAAATATCTACAATCTGCTCTTCTGAAGGGCACTAAAACGGTGTGATGGTACGATGATGCACCAATCCTCGGATATAGTGCATATGTATCTCAATCTGCTTGGTCCTCTGTCTCTAAACTGGATCTGTGTAAATCCTGATAGCACTCTAATTGTCACAGAATATTATTGGTGGATTAATATAGTGAATACCAAACTATGATCAGATGCCCTACAACCAGATGCATTGTGTACTTCATTCACTGCACCTCTGTACTTGGATTCAACTTATGAAAGAGCAAGAGTTGTATTCTTTTTTCTCGACCAACATATAGGACCGAATCCAAACACGAAAACATAACCTGATGTAGACTTTCAATCTGAGTTGTCTCTAGCCCAATATGAATCTGTGTACCCAACAAGGTTCAATGGAGACCCAACTACATAATGAATACCATAATTATTTGTCCTACACATAGTGCAAGATCCTTTTGGATGCCTTCCAATGAAGCTAATGAGGTTCTTGCATGTATCTAGACACTCACTGCATAGGATAGATCAGGGTGAGTATGTGTAAGAAACAAAAGAATCTCGATTAGTTGCCTATACATGGTACTATCTACCAATGGTGAAAAAGAACCATCTTCGAGACTAACACCTGAAAGAAAAGGAAATGTTGTTGGTTTGCATTATGTCATGTGAAACCCGTCAAGTAGATTTGTTGCATACTTGGACTGTGCAATCTTGATTCCTGAATCACTCTGAGAAAATTCAAGACCAAGAAATTGTTTTAGCAATCCCAAATCTGACATTGAGAAGGCATTGTGTAAGGATGATTTGATAGAAAGAATGCATGAATATAGACTCCTTGTAATTAGTAAATCATCAACATATAGAAAAAAGGATAAGAGAGTTACTATCATTAATCTTCATGTAGAAATTCGAATCAGACTTGCATCTCTGAAAATCTTGTGACAGTAGAAAGGAGTCCATATTTTCATACCATGCTCGGGGAGCCTACTTGAGCCCATATAAATACTTCCTTAATCTACACATTAATGAAGGATCCTCAATGTATCCTTCATGTTGCTTCATGTGAATCTACTCCTCTAGATATCCATGAATAAATTCTCTCTTCACATCCATGTGATGTACCTCCCACTGCTTGGATGTAGCAAGAGCCAAAACAAGACAAATGGAGTCCATCTTTGCCACTAGAGAAAAGGTATTTGTATATTCAATCCCTTAAACCCGAGACAATAATTTAGAAACCAAGCGATCCTTATACTTGCATGTTACTCTATATGAGCCCATATTTGTTATATATACCCACTTACACTAAACAAGCTTCCTTCCAAGAGGGAGACAAACAAGCTCCCAAGTCTCATTTTTCGGAAGAGATTGGTACTCTTCATCCATATCTGTTATCAATATTGGATCTTGGGAGGTCTCAAAGAAGCTTTTTGGATCTTATGAAACCATCATAAAGCATATTTCAGGAAGAAAGCGATCTGTATGAGAGAGTGCAAAACTTGCACTTTGATAATGAGATCTGGTTCTTCTTGGATCTTGTGGATTCCCAGCAATCTCACCAGCAACTTCTATGGTCTTTTCATCCCGTTTTGGAAGTGGTGTTGTATCTACGGGATCTACTGGATCTTTTGGATCTGGATCTAGAATGTGATCATCTTCACTTTTTGAACCAGATTCTGAAATTTCATGGGCAGATGATTCTCTATCATGTTCAACATATTGTGAGTGCACTTTAGCTCCTAAAATCGTAGTAAAGCGGGATAAAAGTAGCAATGGCCAAAGTAAGCACTAGGAGCCAACTAACCTATTCTAAACACTTAGGAAGCATAAAAATAATACACTAAGGTCTAGATGGGATGGTTAATTATTTGTACCCTTATCAACCCGTTTGGATCCCCTAGTATCATATTCCACATAGACAACTTCTCCTGTGTTTTCCATACCTTTGACCACAGCCTCAACCATGATGACATCCTCTTCAACCGTACCACCTTTAACCACGATTGCAACACCTCCATTGTCATAAACACATATGTTTTCCTAAGTACTTATGTCATCTCCCATTCCATCCTCATCTACCCCACCCAAATTAACTATAGCTACATCAGCTACTCCACAAACGACTCTAAACCCAGGAAAATATCAAAAGAAGTCATGCAAGAAAAGCAACAAAAGCAAGAAGAATAAGAGTGACACAAAGTCCACAATCCATCCAACATCTAGGAAAGAAGTAAATAAAGTCATCTCCTCACATTCTACAATATTAGAAGAATAACTTGACGAGTTTATTAAGGTCACCACTAAGGAATGCAACAAAAAATGGGAAGAAATCTCAAAAAAGTTAAAAACAATCAAAGAGGAACAAGAAAATGCATGGACCTCCTGCGCAGTGAAAGCACAACAAATTATTGGACAACTACTAGAACCTCTTCCAGAGAAGCCAGTTGACAAAATCCAAGCTCTACTCGATTTTGTGCTTGAAAAATATGACAAAATTCACGAACAACTACTTTAGAAGCAACGAGGTGAAATAGTCTTCTCATTGTCAACCAATTCAAAGCATTTGAAGATTGCGATAGCAAATTACAGGAACATGAACCAAAAGAAACCAGAGAATCAATCATCCTCAACAACTAGTATTCATATTACATAAAATTTTGTGTGGAAATTAAGAACCTACAAAGTACTCTACTGGAGCTCTATAGGTAGAAGCAATCAGCTGACCCAGCCATGACTCAAATTCTAGATGAACTAATTACCATGGAGACCAACGATAAGACCAACTCTGAGGAAGCGAGTAACAATGGATTCATGAAGGGAAATGAACTCAAGAAGAAGTCAGTCTGCTCACCCAACATATTTACAAATTAATGAGGTCTGTTGAAGTCCAAACAACTAACTTTGGACCCAACATGAAGAATATGTTGGATCATCCAATGCATGTTAATATCATCCATCTTTTAGAACTTACCAACATAGCAGGAAACATCCAGAGTGTCATTACTGAATCATACGACTTCCAATATCGCCTCTCTTTTCGTCCCAACAATCGTTGAAGCATGTGTTGATTGCACTCCATTAGGAAAAACATCCTTGTCACAATAGCTATGAAAAACTTATTCAATTTTGTAATTTTATAAGAAATTGTTTCAAAACTTTGCATATACCTATTCTCTTTGGGACGAATAAATGTTTTTGGGTTGGGGAGATGTTGGAGGATCCGATTCAGCCATCCAACTACATCCTTGACTTACTAGAGAGTATTTAGCTAAGTCGGTCGATTTGGTTAGGCCAACTGACCATGCAATTAGGAAATTGTAATTGAATAACTCCTTGTATGAACTATATATTAGGCTTGATCCAGGAGAAAGAGAGCACTAATTTTATACATGTTTTGCATGTTCTGATAATAAAAACACTTGTTCTTTTTGTCCTTGTTACTTTATTTCCTTTGCTCTCATGTATGATATTTTATGTTATGTATCTATATATATAATGTGTATGTTGCACCATTGCTAACACTTTGTAATCCCATAGATTATAACAACTCCTTTCCTATTCCTATCGGTGGATCTTCCCCTCATCCTGTGATACTTCCTTACTTGTAGTCTAGTTGATCGATACACCCTCAGATCACCAATGTTCGCAACACAAAACTAGGTTAAGACGCGTGAATATGAGGGCTCGATGTTTTGATTTCCCCTACCACTTTCCTTGATACTGGTCTTCTATGTGAGGTGCCATCAAGGCCACCTTTGTTTCGTACTGAGAACCCTCCTCTCCACACGTGCGAGCACTTGTTATTTTCCTCATCCCTCACTTGGATGTGATGTCTCTATTCATTTTATTGATTGACTTGTCTGGCATATGTGCACTTCACATGCACAGTCCCCAATCGCATTGCCACATGTTTCCTTGGGCCGTGAGCCACTCTCCTGCCCCTTCGCCAGCCTGTGGCCACCTCCGCACCCGCCGTGGGGGATTGAAAAGAATTAGTAAATAAAAGGATGAAAATATAATAAAACACTAATAAAATAGTATGTTTATAAAAATCAACATGAAATACCTTTTTGTTAATAAATTAATATTTTTTCATAAAATATTTCATCTGTCGTTCTTAAGGAACTATCTCTGCAAGTGAAATTAATTGTCTATTTCCTAACTTGTTCACTTATTGAGCAAGTATACAACCATCATACAATGAGAGAATTATTCCTTTGGGATAGGTATTTCTATCAACTATGTGATCCTAAAATTGTTGGGTCCTTTCCTTGCAAAAACATGATTTTTACATTCCAAACCCATATCTTTAAAGGTTGGTATATAAAAAAGTGGTAGATTCTCATCTTGCCAATCCAAATCCATGTGAACAACATAGACATTATCCAATCCAATTCTCCAATATTGTATAATGTTATAACCCTATGTAGGAATAATTTGAATAATTCCTATAAAACCCAAAGAAAGGGTAATCTTTTATACAAAAAATGTTTTCTTGGAGAATTAGTTGAATCCCTTAATAACCATACAAATTACATTAACATCAACTAGAAAAATACAAGTGCTAGTTTTTGTATATGAATTGATAAAAAATAGTAACTCTAGGACGTTAGTTTCTTTCCGCACATAATCAAAGTTAATCATATCAACAAAAATTAATTCACATAAGAGAGGTTGAAGAGTGATGGTGATGATGATTGTGTTGAATAATGATGATGGATAACAACATCGACAATCAAAGAAAAAGAAATATTTCTCAAAGTACATTATCACACTAATCTCATTTCTTTTAGTATATATGTCCAATATATTTACACCATCCTTTGGCATTTTAGGATCCTCTTGCTCTCTCTTCCTCTTATTCCTAGGAGATTTTGATTACTTCTCAAACCTAAAATAGTGCACAATTGTACAAAATGATGTTGTGCAATTTTGTATACCTCAACCACATTTCTATCATAGACTTGTTGAGAATTATAAAATTCGTTATCATGAATTTTGAAATATCCACAAATCAAAGTTCTTTTAGCTCTTTCAAATTTGACTCACTTGTAATATTATACTAAAGTTTCAGCATGCACATTACGGTCAAGTGTATTATTCAACCAAATTTATCCATCCATGATTTTATATACTACAACATGCAATTCAGCTTCACCCATGCCACGCAATGGTCTAAAAAAATTAGAGCCATATTGTTATTCATTATTTTGCATGGAGTCACATTTCCTGATGCTCTGAGGCAAGAATGCCAATGATCAATTTTTATACAGTTCAAATATTGTTCACCATTTTTTCCATAAATCATCAAATATCAAGACAAGAATAATCTTGTCTTTCAAACTATCCTTGCTTGAAACATCAAAAACATCCATACATTGATTCTAAATTTTTTACAAATAGATACATTTGAAAACAAATATCAAATTGATGGCCACTTAAGAATACTTTGCATCCAATTCTTTTTTAGAGATGATGTTAGCTCTGTAGCTTACGAACACTCTATTTCCTTACCATAGATATAGGGTTTGTGTGTAGCGCTTTGGCCCTATACTTCTCCTTCAATCCGATATGCCTTCAATGTTAGCAGTGGAAGAAGGGGGCTCGACCCTAGCCTCCTCCAGTCAAGTAAAAGCACGTAAACCTATGTACTCCAAATCCACTAGCAGTGCAAGACACAATAATGTATAAATTATGATCCATCCATCCTCTGATGGAACGAGAGGTGTTGATTTTTGTATCTATGATAGGTGCTTCAACATTGGCAATGTCTAGCATGTGGAAGTGTTCAAGCGACACTCTTTAGGTGAGCACTTTATAAAGTGAATTTTATTATTTTAATGACTTACGTTAATTTTATATAGTTTAAGTGACTTAAGTGATTTGAGTCATCTCAATGAGATATTAAGTCACAATGGTAGATCTAGTGAGTCCAAGATCTAATATTAACCGTTGAGATCTAGAGGTAGCTGAAGAGTCATTAAAGAAGTTATAAAAGAGACCTAATGAGAGTGGAGAGACACACTTTTGAATGAGAGATATTTTGGAGAACTGAAGAGAAGAGAGGAAGAGAGGTTGCAGTGAGGAAGGGATCGATTTTCAAGGAGAGTAAAGTGGCATGCTTCCCAAGAAATCCATACAACAATTTTAAGCAAATAAATTCAGGTGCAAGTCGTACAGCTGATATTTGCATGAATTTCGAGGTAGTTTTTGTGAACATAAATCAAGGGATAGTCTGTACAGGTTGGCATGATTTTTGAGATCTTATATAGTTTCATCATACGATACAAGTGCATTAAATGTTGTGTTTTTATTGCTGTAAAATTCTAGAAATTCTCTGTGGGATGTTTAATAAAATTTCTCCCATTGATTGTTTTTCCCTTCAGGGTTTTTACAAGGGCATTTCCTAAAAAATCACAATGTCAAATGTATGGTTGAATGGTTGTTTACTATTTTTTTCCACTAGTATTTTTCAGTTCTTAGTCATTTGTATTTCTGCTCATAATTCCATTTGAATGCCTGTGGGTTTAACATGCATTAATGGTGAATAATTATTGGAGATTGAAATATTTTGTTGTCTAAGTGTTTGACAAAATTTCAACATGAGGTGCAAGGAATAAAGATCTCATTTCGAAAACAACTCATGAAGAAAATAAGGACACAACCCCACCTTCAGTCAACAGAAAAAATAGGAAATGCATCCTGAAAACCTCAACAGTTCCCAGGTATGAAATAACATCACCCCACCATAGAGAGAATGTACCATTTTTGCAAGACCATTATCTCACAAGAAAAATTCTAGGAATTTTTCCCTCTAAAAAAGCACTCGTCTGGTGGACCAACACCCAGTGGAAGCCAAAAGGTCACTTCGACCTCCAGTTTAGATAAAAAGGTTTCTTCACTGTTAGCTTTCACGACATTGAGGATAAGGACAATGTCTTTAACAATGGTCCATATGTATTCAATTCGACCGGACTTTACCTCTATGAATGGATCGAAAAGTTCATCCCAGAAAATAAAGGTTTCACCTATGCCCCCATATGGGTATATCTATACTCCCTCCCTTATGAATACTACAAAAACGATACTTTGGAGGACATCAGGAACACCATAGGTAAGTTCATCAAAGTCTCAAGAGCCACCAAATCATATCTCTATATTGCATATGCAAGGGTATGCATATATATGAATATATCTCAAGCACTTCTAGAGGCAATCTACCTTAGCCACCATGACTCAAAATGGTTGCAGCCAATTGATTATGAGCACATCCCTTTTAGATGTCAAAGATACCATGAACATGGACACTTATTCAAGGAATTCCTCTTAAATGTCACAATTGAAAATACCAAACCATCATGAGATCCATATGTGGAAGTATTAACTAAAGAAACATCAATAAATGCCAACCCAGGCACCCAATTCAAAAATGAAGCAAACAAAGGGATCATAACAAGCAATAGCTTTGAGGTATTGGAAAAAGAAAATACTTAGGAAACCAAAACTGTACATCAAACAACTCAATCTCCCAATGTCTTTGTACCTGAAGAACCAAAGGAAAAAAATAGTTCCTTAGGCACAAGACACAACCTAGATGGATAATATGGAAATATTAACATCAGAAACAAAGGAGGTAGAGATAACTCAAGAGGAATATATGGATACTAAAGAGATCGACATGGAGGGATTAGTAGTGGCTTGTGAAAGGAATGATACCAAATCTATACCATCCCAACAAATACAACTATTACATGAAGCCCTTCAATAAGTTCAATCCGAACAACCAGAGGGTCAAGAAACAACAAATACTAGAAATTCATTGGGAGTAAACATGGTACATCTAAAAAAAAATCAAATACATCATAGGGACAATCAAAGAGGAAGGAAACCTAGCATCCAAGCGATAAAAAATTAGGGGATATTTTGATAGGATTAGGGCAATGTGTACCTATAAGTGAGACCTACACCCCCCCTCCAATTAATTATGAATATTGTTTCATGGAACATAAGAGATCTAAACAGTGACTCCAAACACTGCTTCCTAAGAAATTAGGTTAAAAGGGAAAATCTAATAATCTATTGTTGTAAGAAACTAAGTGTGATGCAAATACACTAAGAAAAACCATGAACTATTGCTGGAAAGGTTGTCGAGCATGAACAACTGACTTAGAATTCAATGCAGGGGGACTAGCGTTTTCCTTGAATCCTCTAGAAATTTAGATGGAAAACTTCATAATGAATTCCCAAAACATGATGGCCAATTTAAGACCCATAGGCTTAACAAAAGAGGGAACTCTTACCAATTTATATGGGCCAACTATACTAAAAATAAAGATGGAATTCCCGTTATCCAATCTAGGTTCTCAATATAAACACTCCAATTGGATCTTTTGGGGTGACTTTAACTTTATAACCTCTCTAGCAGATAAAAAAGGAGGAATCAAAAAGCTAGTCCAGGAAAGTGATCCTTTCCTATCTACAATTCATGATCTCCATTTAGTATATATGAACCTAGTAAATGGCCAATTTACCTAGATTAACAAAAGAGGAGGAAATAAATATATAGCCTCAACATTGAATCATTTTTTTCTCTCTAAAAAATTATTCATGACATGCATAACAATCACCTCACTCATTCTTCCAACAACGGGCTCATACCATTGGCTTATCAACCTTGAAATGGAAATATATAGCACACCCAAATTCAATCCTTTTCACTATGAAATTTTTTTGTTAATCCACCCTGAATTCAAACTGAATATAAAGTATTGGTGGCAAGAGGCAAACACAACATAGGATTCTTCCATGTACATATTTCACCAGCATCTGAAAATCTTAATCTAAGAATAAAAAATGGAACAAAACCAACTTTGTCAACATTTTTGAAAAAAATAAAGAGATGGAAGAATCCATGGAATTTATACAACAACAAATCATTTTGGAAGGCCACACTAAAAAATCATTTCTGCAAGAGCAAATCCTGAAGTGCAACCAAGGAGAGGAAAAATACTAGAGACAAGAGTCTAAAGTGCAATGGCTTAAAGATGGGGAAAAAATACCCAATTATTTCCCTAGACCATTATTAAAAAATAAGATCCACATACTACAAGGAAGTCAAGGGAACAAGTTGGTAACACATTCTGACATAGAAGAAGATCTCACCTCCTACTTCGGAACTCTCTCGGAGGAACCAATTCCAGATAGGTCACAAGCCATCAATAAAATAGTGCAAAACATTACGATCTTGGTTACTCCTTAATAGAACAGAATCCTCCTTCATCCCACATCGTTTCTTGAAGTCAAAGTTGTTGTCAAAGAAATGTTGGATGGAAAATAACCCAGACCAAATGGTTTTACGACAAACTTCTCCCATGCTTATTAGTCGGTGATGAAAGAATATGCCTGGTGAATTATAGAATACTCTCATCAGGCCCCAGGAGTCCTCAAAGCCCCCAATGTCACCTTCTTTCCTCTTATCCCCAAACAATAATAATCCCTTGACGCCAGTCATTTTCGACCCATTCTCTGTACAACATGGTCTACAAAATTATCACCAAGGTCATAGGAAATTGCCTAAATCCTCTACTACCCAAACTCATCTCTAGAAATCATACTAGCTATGTAGGAGGATGTCAGATAATGGATAGTATCATCATATCCCATGAAATAATTCACCTGCTTAAAATTGAAAAGAAGGAAAGCACGATCATCAAACCAATGACCTTTCCAAATGCTTCAACAAGATCAGTTGGTCTTACATTCGTCAAACTCTTCAAGTTTTTGGTTTATTTTCAAAATGGGTCAACTGGATTATCTCCCATACCTCCTTATCCATTTTGATAAATGGTACACCCTCGAAAAAAATTTCTTCCTCCATGGGTGTAAGACAAGGTAACCCTATTTCCCCCTTCCTTTTTATCCTAATGGTTGAAGGTCTAGGTCGAAGCATTCAAGTTTCTCTTGAATTCAAATCCATTTCTAGAATTAAACTTTACCCCAATGAATCCAATCATACTCATCTTCATTTCATACATGACACAATGTCAATGGGTATCTCTACTATCAGAGAATCCATAGCTTCCAAGCAGATACTACAGGATTCCTCTATAGCATTAGGTACCACTATGAATCTTCTCAAATCTTAGAGTGTTTTCCTTAATACTTCATTGAACATTCAACATCAAATTTCTAGACTAGTGGGCTATCAAAGGAGCTCCTTTCATTACAAATATTTGGGTGCACCGCTGATCGATAATGCTACCCAAAACTCTTCATGGGAAGATATGTTGTCTGAATTAAGAAAGCACCTGGAAAAATAGACATACTGCACTCTCAACTTTCCGGTATGACTCATTCTAGTAAAATATGTGCTTCAATCTATGTATCTATATTTATTCTCAATCATGGATGCTCCTAAACATGTCTTAAAGTAAATTTGAAACATGCAAATAAATTTTCTTTGGAATGGGGTAAATGAAATAAAAAAATGGGCATTAGTAGCTAAGGAAACATTCTGCTTACCTAAACTATATGGAGGACTAGGCCTTTAGGATCCTAAGACTTTCAATTTTGTCCTAGGAGCCAAAACATGGTGGAGGTTTATAACCAACCCTGAAACCACAAGGAAAAATATTTGGAGGAAAAAATACAATATGCTAGACAACAATTCGGATTTGGTCCATATAGAAGGTTTCAAAACAAGCTCACTTATCTAGAACTCAGCATGGAATCAACAAGATTTAATAGCTAAAAACTATTTCTAGGGGATAAAGGATGAAAGCTCAACCCTTTTTTTGGAGGACACATGGTAGCATCTACCCAAACTAGAGGATTCATCAATCTTTAAGGAAATTCAAACTAAAGTTGTAGCATCTAGGCGCTCCCACCTAAAGCACTACTGGAATATTTCAACACTCTTTGAGGAATGTAGACAATGGATATCCATTTAGGAACGCAGAAGGATAATAGACCACCCAAAGGTATTGGACATATTGGAACATATTCAAATGTGCAAGATTAAAAAGCAATAAGGACCAGATAAAATAAGATAGGGTAACAAACTGGTTGGAATTACACTACAAAAGAATCCTAATCCTTACACATAGGTCATGACACTCTACAACCTAATCCTATATGGACAAAATAATGAACCCTCAAATATTTTTCCCAAAATATCAACTTTATTATGGCTTATACCTCGAAAAAAGCTTCTCACCTGCGATCAATAGTGCAAGAAATTTTGAGGGCCCCTCATACTATCACCTTTTCTGCCAAGAAGAGGAAACAACATAACATTTTTTCAACCAATGTAGCTACTCCAATATGCTATGTGACAAGGGAGAATCAATATTTAGGTATACAGATAGAACCAGAGACAAAATAATTCAAACCATAAGCAATTGGAGTGAAAACCACTACCTCAACACCATCATAAACAGAGCATGGAAGCCTTGTACTAGCTTCGTCATGTGGAATCTTTGGAAGGAACAAAATAGTCAAATATTCACAAATTCCAAAGCAACTCCTACTCATGTATGGGATCGAATACACAACAACATTCAAGAAACCCCCCAACTAAAACAATGGATTGAGGATGATCGCAAATGCAACGACATAGAAAGAATCATTCTATAGGATTGGAATTTTCAACTAGGAAATATCCATACCACAACTCGTCCTATCAACTCTCTGTCACGTACTCGGTCACCTCACAGTTCCTTTGGGGCCACAGGGTACTCAATTTGCTAACTGAATTCGCCTCTGAAATTCAAATTTGTTTTTCTATTGATTTTAATTGACCATTTAGAACAAAAATAAATAGGTATATAATCACACATCTATATATATATATATATATATACTGTATAGTCTACTTCTACGAGAATGCATTCACCAATACCATTAATTTTGTTCACTAAAATCATACAATGACAGTAATTAATACGAACATAAATAATTACCAATCATTTATACACAGATGCATACTTATTTGAAAATATAACCAATTGAATACAGACTAAGGACGTTCCTCCTATCCATAGGCTCTATCAAGCCATATATTTATTTGATGGAACACCCCCAAGCGGAGGTTTCCAATCCACAAGAAGGTACCATGTTTCTTGCTACAACTATTCCAAGCTGTTGCTCTCGGTATGCCCCTCCCTGTCTATCGTATGGATGATGGGGGTATGGGTTGTAGTGGTTTAAATCTTACAACAATGGATGGATCAATCATGGGAGAGAATGATTTCCCAATGTTCTAGTTCTCAATAATTATATACATGTTGAGAACTATCCAAGTAGCATGAAGTGTGATAGGAACTAGCCAAATGGAATACATGGGGTTGGGCACCTTTTTCCCCTCTAATACCAAGCTTAGGATAATTAACCTAAGATCATGGTTAATGAACTTTAATAAAGAGGGGTTAATAAAACATAGGATAAAAGGAATAAATAAAGTTAGTGACTTAAATGATAAGTCACTACCTGGTCGTATCCCTTCTAACCCCCCTCTCACTTCCCCTCTTGTGGAATAATAGCCCCCCATATCTTCTTCATCCTTTAGTCAGCAGTAGTTGTGAGACAACTTGTCCATCTAGAAGCCATTTAAATATCTATGGTGAGACAACTTCCTCACTTTTGTTAGGTATAGGATTAATACCACTGGTTACAATAATTCTTATAGTTTAATTTACTTTTGTAATATAAACAATAATTATAATTCCGTGATATACATAATACTTGACATCAACGGAATCAGATACAAATTCGTGTGTTAACTGGGTTCCATAGTAAAATGGGATCCTTGTGAATTGGACAAACGTTATGACCAAGTTGTTTGAAACCTTTGATGGGTCGCTGTAAATTACTCTGAAATTTTGCAGCGCCTCTGTTTCTTTTTTGAATTGAATTTTATTTCTATAGAGTTCTCTGTAATTCGGCAGTGCTTCTGATTCTTGCTTTGAAAGGTCTGCTACCAATTGGAGTTTTTGAATATTAAATGTAATATGCAGTCCTATACTTTTATAGTATATGTAGATTATCTTACCCTATGATATAAAAAAATAAATTTCCAGGTGTAGTGAGTCTAGAATGTAAGGGTACATTACAAATTCGTACCAGAGCTGGGTTATAGCTCTCGAACCTTGGAGGTGTTGAAATTAAGGTTTTGCATAATTAATTAAAAACTCATAGTAGATGTAAGTGTCTGGAAAACTCTGGTGATGAATTTCACAGAGCTTGTTTTGTTCGAGCATGAGTTTGCTTGAAGTAATTAAAATATTAATTTTCTAAAATTTTAATTGGTAAATGGAAATCCTTGCATGCAAAGATCAAGTGAATGCTTGACCTCCTGCGGAATACTATGTTCTTTCCTTGTAGTATATGTTTGTTCATTTTGGAAATGTGACCATGCTAGGTGGTGCATATCAATGTAGATGTTATTTGATTTTGTTTGTTTGTTTGTTTTCTGGAGAATGTGAATCTCCGAGGACAAGTATTGCTAGCCAGTGATTTCTCAAGTGAATATCTAGTGCTTGTATGTGTATTCCTTAAGCTTGAGGAAGATTAATACACACCTCTTATAGAGTGGATCTCTGGGGTTGTTTGACCGAGTAAATAAAACTTTGAATAAGAATTGTTGTTTTTAATCCAAAGTGTGCAATCAGTTTTGGTCATGGTTTTACATGATTAAATTTTGTCGTTCACATATGTGTAAGCATGTTGAATTTTATGCACGGAAAACCATTGTATGGTTATTATAATCATGTGGGCATTGTGCTGGTAATATGGGCCATGTGCTGGATGAATGATTAATTCATTGTGCAGCTTTAGTTAAACCTGAAGTGGAATACTCACTAGAGTATGGGGAATTGTATGCAAGTTGAAGATTGAGTTGGAGATTGTGTTTTTTGTTTATTTAATATTAGACTGATACATGGTATTGGTGCACGGTTTATGCACTATCCTCAATGGAATTCTAGAGCTTGAACCATGGTGGCCCGAGGGACTGTTTGTGAAGGGGGATCCATGGTTGTTCTATGGGAATTAGCCGAGGAAGTGGCCACACGATTTAGTATTGTGATCTTTTGTATGCAATAAATTGTTCTTGGCTATGTAAATCTGGCTAGCCAGATGTTTTATATGTTGACATCTATGGATCTTGTGAATGCATGAGATTGTGTAGAGCATGTTGGGTTTTGATCCAATACATTAAGTATAAATTGCTACCTCCTTGTTAGGCATTTATGCTAGCATTAATTTGTTGTGTGTTTAAACAGTATTTCTAATTCGTTATGTAGCTCTAGTTGAATCTAGAATTAAACATCCCTCTGTTGATGAGTCATGAATGCGAGTAGAATTGTCTTGAATGGCTCAGTATTGTGTTGGTGAGCTATAGCTAGAGGGTATACCCCTATTCATTATTGTCATGTATTATTAAGTCTATGAAAGTGTTTGGTTGTCAATTGTTGGTAGCCAGTTGATAAGTGATTTTTTATTTTGCTAAAGCATGTTGATGCTTGTGTTGTTGATTTTGTTAAGCATGATAAATTCTTATGTTAAGCATGTTAGTGTTGGTAATAAGCATGCTGATGTTGCAAGCATGTTAAGGCTTGTATAATTTTTTGGTTCCTATTATGCCATGTTGCAGTCAGGGAAAAGGCTGAGCTCAATGACCATGGGTAGTTAACATAATAAATTTTATGAGGTATATGTTATGCAAGTCTCTTGATTGCATCTTGTTATTGAAATAAAAGTTTGTTTCCTAAGATGAGCATAAGGTAGAAGGTTTAATAGTTAATATCATAATCCTTTACGAGATGTACGCTATGCAAGATTTACGGTTGTTGCTTGCTTTTGTTGTTGAAATGTAATGTTTGCTGCCTTAAGTAAAAGATTCAGTAGCATGGTTATTTTAGAATAGTCTACTAATATGCTCTAATTCATAGTAGTGTTAGAGTTGTGCAGTGGGTCCAACAGGTGTTGGAAAATGATTTTTTTTTTTTTTTGCAAGCACTTCATGTTAGTCAAATTTATTGTTGAGAAATATGTTCATGTTATTATATGCCGCATAGATTGGTGAGTAGTGTGTACTCTTATGAGCATTGGATCTAGTTGAGACTTGTTAAATTATGATAATACCATAATGGTATATATCCTAGATCTGTTGAGTATATATTGCAGAGTATTATAATGTGGTCTAAGTGGTATCCCTAGCTATGTACTTTCATTTTACTATGAATGGTATATTACTTTTAGAGTAGTGTATACCTAGTTGTATGTCATAGTGGTCTTTGTCATGATTGATCTGTTCATGAATGAAGTGATAATGAAGTAGTGCAAATCCATAAAAAAGTAGAGGAAGGATCGGGATTGAACTCGTTATTACTCTGTGTAGCTAGAGACCTTTTTAAGAGGCTAACAGGGTCTGGACTACTCTTTTTTGTGCTCGCACTGAAGAGAACCTAGAGGGAATTCATGCTCGAGGGATTGAGTGTACAGAGAAGCGGTACCTCCTTGGTATTGTGAAAGGCTAGTAGTCGAGTAGAAACAGACTAGACGGGACCTTAAGGTCCTTGAAACTCTGTGGTTGAGCTTGCTAGTTGGGCAATCTTGTTTTTCCTTTTCTCTTTGTTGTGGCCTGGAAATCCTAGCGGGGCGTAGATTTGACCCATGTTTTATTCCTTGGTGATGGTATGTGGCTTGTGCTTGATTTGTGTTTGAGTCCGATGGTAGATGGCCATTATGGGTTGTTAACTAAATCCTTGGATGGATTGAGGCTTGAACCCATATGTAGAAGAAACGTGTTATGTATATATATTAATGAAATGATGTTCTTTGATGACCATTGGTGTGATCTCCAAGCTATGTGTGTGTGTGTGTGTGTGTGTGAAAATGGTTAAAGTGCATTGAATTTTGAAACATCGGTAAATGATTGAATTCAGTTGAATGTTTATATTTCAGTGCAGATCTGGATGATTGATGCTTGTTCATTTTGTTATGTGTGAACTGAAAGGTTTACTCATTAAAAAAATTCAGATTTTTGAAGATTTGGTATATCGTTAGTTGCAACAAATTTTTATTTACCTATGAAATACTAATTGATGCTATCTTTAGAATTGTTAATTGTTGTTAGTCGTTTATATTTTTTAATGATTATTAATTTAAGTCGTTAGATATGAATTATGTTGTTCATCTAATGTGAAGTTGAAAAGTGATGCAGAGAATGAGACTGCAATATTACTATCTTTAGCAGAGAAAAGGAATGCAATATTATAATTCTCTTGAAGTCATCAGAAAAGACATGTGTAACTCATGGTGTATGATTGATATCATGGTACCTAACTGGCTAATCCATGGATGCACTAAAATAATTGAGGCTATGAAAAGGAACTGAAAATTTGTTCTGGCTACAAAAAAAGTGAAGGAAGTCTCTTTACTCAAATCCTCTTATTAAGTTTGAAAATATTTATTATTATTAAAAGTGTTTATATTCAAAAAAAAAAAGGTTGAATTTGTTTTGGCTACAAAAAAATGAAGGAAGACTCTTTACTCAAATCTCCTATTAAGTTTGAAAATATTTTTTTAATTAGAAGTGTTTATATTCAAAAAACTTAGAGGTTGAAGAACTCTTAATTCCCTTAAATTGGAAGGCATCTGAGTGCAACCTTTCTACCGACGCTAATAGCACTATAAAGGGAGTGGATGCATTCCTAGTGTTATGTCCAGGTGGAGAGGAGGGAAATCAGATAGTCTACCAAGCGTTAAGAAGTAAGACGATTTAGTGTCATGTTGATGCATTTTGTTATATGTATGTTATGATTTTTAATCATGATACTAATGAGATTTGCTAGCTATTGTGTGATCATCATGTATGTATATATATATGCAAATTGGTGCATTCATATTGAAGACAAGAAGCAAAGATTAAGTGGACGAATTGAGCGTTGATGTCATGGTGCCTGAAAGGGTTGATCCATGGCTGGGATGGAAGTATCGAACATTGATGTCATGGTGCTTGAAAGGGTTGATCCATGGTTGTGCTGGAAGACAAAGATTATGTAAGTTGGTTCTTGCATTGAGGATGTGATTCCCTCTGTATAAATTTAAGTAAGGTTGAGGATGGGTTTTCCTCAACTTGCTTAGAGGATGTGTTTTCCTCTGGTTGAAGATAAAGGTGATGCAAGACGAGCTCTTTCATGTTGAACATGGAGGCGATGGAAGACGATCTCTTGCATGTTGAACACAAAGGCGATGCAAGATGAGCTCTTGCATGATTAAAGACCAAGGGGATTCAAGATGAGCTCTTGCATGTTGAAGACAAATTTTCTCTTGGGGAATGCCTTAGCTCGGATTAGGTGGTAGATTTGATTTGGAGAGGGTGGATTTTCCCAAGAAAGTGCAAATTAAATTGGAAAGACCTAGTCCAGATGTAGGTGGGAGATCTAGTCCAGAAAGCATACTTTCCCTTAACAAGAATATTTATTTGGACAAGTACGTTCAGCCGGGATATCATGCAATTATGCATTTGGGGATGTGTATTCCTCAAGATCAAATAAAAGAGAAACAAACCAAGGAGAAAAATAAATCCATGGACATGGTGGAGCTCCAGATGGGTCCGGTAAAGAGGGGAAACTCTCACCCTTATATTTTTAATTATGTTTACTTTCCAGACACATAAAGTTGTTTGAATGCATCTACAACTAAAAAATTGTTGTGTTACCTTGTTTGAAATATAAGTTGAAATAGTTGAATCGTTGTAAGAAGAGATGAAGATTACAGTAGAAATCATATGTATGGATGAGCTAAGTAAGCTTGAAATGCGTGGTGCATATGAAAGCTTTCCGAGAAAGGAATGCCATAATTGATCATTTACTGAATGGGATCATTTGATTTATAGTATGTTGGATTGATGATTCCATGGTTGCTAATTATTCAGGTAATCCTCAGTTATAAATTCCAAGTTAGCATGAGAAACATGAGGAGGTCTGCCTGACCTAATCCAAAAAGTTGACTTGGGAAATGTAACACAATAAAACACCTGCGATATTATGTAAAGTTTGGTGTACTTGTGTATTCTTTGTGTCCATTTTGTCAGACACCAAGGACATGGTCTCTTTAAGGGTGAGGGGAATGTAACACCTTGGAATTGCCCCCCTTGTTTATTAAGCCAATAATGTCTAAAGGCTAAAAAATATAATGTATTATGTAATGGACGTTGATATTAATAATATAAAACAATTGACTACGTGGAAGAGCGTGGAAGAGATATGACATGTGAATTCACCAATAAGGGTTAAGGGGGATAGAGTTTGGCATAGGGGACTTATCATATGACCCTAACTAGCTTAATTAAAAAGGAAAAGATAACTTAATCCATGCTTAAGTTTCAAAACTCATAGATTATCCCTAAGCGTATTTAAGGATTTTATTTAGAGATTAAACTATACTAAAAATTGGATTAAGTACTAATCAAAGATTAGTGGCTTTAAATAAATTATATATTAAAATTGAAATTGAAAAAAAAAACAAGTAGATGGTGTCAAATGTCTCTCACGAGGGAGAATAGGTTCATGCAAGAAAATAATAAAACTGGTTCATAGAGAAAATAATTATTAAAGCTAGAATTATTTTCTCTATGAGAATAGGTTCATGCAAGAAAATAATAAAACTAGTTCATTGAGAAAATAATTCTTAAAGCTAGAATTATTTTCTCTATGAAACTTTTTTTAATTTACTAAGGGTATGCTACCAATTGGAGTTTGTGAATATAAAATGTAATATCCATTCTTATACTTTGACATGTAGATTATCTTACCCCATGATATATAGAAGGAAAAATTTCCAGGTGTGGTTATGAGTCTAGAACGTAAAGGTATGTTACAAAACCCAACCCTAGATCTAACATGAAATCCTTGATTTCATAGCCATCCAATTAAAACTATTTTCCTTCCTCTTCTTCTTTCTTCCAATCTACTTGAATTATTCTCTAATGGGTTGGCTGAAATCAAGGAAAAGTCCTCTCCCTCTTTTGCCATCCCAAAGTGTTAAGTATGTATTGTAAATATGTTTTGTTTCTAGTCCAATTCTAAGGATCTATACACATAGGCGTTTTCATTATGCTTTTGAAATAGTTAGAACACTTCAGTATTTAGGAAAACATTTTGAATTGTGGAATTTTTTTAAACATAGTCTTCCAAAAAACCTTTTTATGATTGATTGTATTACTATACTATACAATCTGACTGCAACAATGTTTTAATATAATTATTAATAATTTTTATATAATAATTAATAATTTTGTTTATTTTATACTTGAACTTAATGATCACATTATGACTTAGAAAATGACAAATTAAAATTCCACGTATGTGGTTAATCACATTCTTTGTCACCTATAAATTTGTCAAGAGGTGATTGTCACACACCAACCAAACAATCATATAGGTGATTGCCACACCGACAAAATGATAATAATAAAACTTTAAATGAATATGTTGTAAAAGTTTTAAAACAACAATTGTTTTTAAACGTTTTCCTTAAATGATTTATTGCATATTTTTTCTAGATTTTTGAAGGGCTAACAATATTTATTATCTCGTAATTTAGACAACCTTTTTCCAACAATTGTCATAGCATTCATGGCAAGGTAACATTTAGAATGGTTCAACTTGAAAAAACACCCTTTTAAAATAGTGCAACAAATATAGGAATAAAGTAGAGATTGAGATGAGCATGCTCCTTCCCATGAAATCAATGAATACAAAATCAACAAGACCAACACATTACTGCATGATGTTCACATCCCTTTCTCATACCATTGCAACATTCCTCTTTAAACTCACAATAACTAGCTCTTTCCATAGGTGCATAGTAAAGAGGTAAAGGCTCATAGTATAATATGATGCCTAATAATATAGATAATTATATATAATAAAAATAAAAATAAGAAGACAAATTATTGACTTGGTGATTCTGGCAACATGGTCCATGCATGTTAGAGGGATAGCCACGAACAATTATCTTTCCACATCTCAAATTGAAGTAATATCAATATTCCATTACATTAATTTTAGGAAACTTCGTGGAAAACATAATAAACACCCTACTCTACATATGTCATGTTCCTAAGAAGGCAATGTGAGAAACCTCCCACCGAGTATCTTAGAAAGGTGGGAGGGATGGGGGCATGAGCTCATATCTTGTCACAATGATTACTACCATTGCAATGCAAACAGAGATTGAAATACTTCAAATGTCCCCCTCTTTGAGAAACACACCAAAATGAAAAAGGGGTCATTTCTTGGAAAAAGGGGAAATGTTTCCCTCCTAAGAATCACATTTTGGCATCCCCATTGGCCAATAAAATAAAATCAAAAGGAAGAAAACACCATTTAGACCCCAAAATTACCACCCATGTTTTAATATTTCTCATTTTAATTTTGATATTTTATTTTATTTACCTAAGAGAGTGAGCCAATGATTAAGAGGGTTTTTGTGTGACGATTTGTCCTTGGTTGTGGCGACAAAAAGTTTCAAGGGTTATGAATCCCAATTAACAGTAGATTCTAGAGACAACAATGTGATTTGTGAGGGTAACACCCCCCCTCATGATTAAGTTTTAACCATCCCATGATTCATTGCACTTATGCACCAAGTGATTTTAGTGTGAAGGGTTCTAGCTTGACATTTTTCCACAAGCCATGACCCACGATTTTGAATTATCATATGAGTGCCAACACTATAACTTATGCAACCGCCACTATAGTACTTAGCTGAGTTTGGAGTGGACAAGGTGGTCAAAATCCAAGATGGACTTGGGGAAAAAGGTTAAGATTCAAGTGTTGAACAATGATTGTTGGGCATATTGTAGGTATTTCATATCATTACTAGCCCATATTATGGAGGACAGATGTTACACTAATTCAAATGCTCCTAATCTTGGAGAAATATATGAGACTTTTGATAGCATGTCGGGTCATAAGAGGGTAGCCATTCACCAAAGGGAGCTTTCATTAGAGTTCTATACAACCCAAATTTGACCCAACATTCTACATAGATGGGATCACATTAGCAAACCTTTGCACATGACAACATATGCACTTACCCAAAATGATATTTGGAAAGGCCAAGGAGTGTTCCTCCCATTGATGATCCTTAGGTAAAGAACAATTTTCATGTTGTGATTGGAAATATGTACAATGAGGAGAGGGCCAAAACTTTGAAGACTATTTTTTTTATTTTGATGGTCTTCATGGCCCCTTCAACAAGCTCGATGCTCGAGAAAATCACACAGATTGAGACCAATATGTCCTAATTGGTTGGTCAAGGATGAAAGGGATGAAGCTCCAAAGCTCAAGCATCTTGCTATTTGTTTCTTGTATCAGAGGAATTGGTCCACATATAGCTTCATCCACTCTATCAAGAGGAACAAACTTATCATTTTAGAAGAGCAAAGAAGTTAGTTGATGTGCATAGTGCCCTATGTCTTGAGCATAGGAAGACCCTTGAGTATTTGAATGCACCAATAGTAGGTTGTTGATCCAGAGGATGATGCACAGATAGATGAGAAGGGGGGCTTGATGAAGCACAACTTGGCTTGGTTGGTGTGCCATTGAGCATGACTAGGAATGCAACAACTAAATGCAAAGACCAGTGCAGAATTGCCTCAAGCAATGATGTTCATTTGTCAGGATGATGCACAGATAGATGAGAAGGGGGGCTTGATGAAGCACAACTTGGCTTGGTTGGTGTGCCATTGAGCATGACTAGGAATGCAACAACTAAATGCAAAGACCAGTGCGGAATTGCCTCAAGCAATGATGTTCATTTGTCATTTGGCATGTTTTACTTTTAGTTTGATTTTGTTTTGAATCTAGACTTGACTCCTTAACTTTTAAGTCCTATGACATTAAAAATATGAATCTTAATGTATAAGATTGAGAGTTCAAGCTTCATAGTTTTGAGTTTTCATTTCAAGATCATTGTATTTCTAATCTTATTTATGATTTTTCACTTGATGTATATTATAAAATTATATTAGTAATAGTTATCTTCTTGAGACTTAGATAATTTACATCTTCTAGATTTCCAATTTTGTAAATAGAATGAGAATTCAAAAATACAATTGTGATAGTCTTTTGCAAATTTATAATTTATGGTTTATTATGTTACATTGTTATCAGGTATGTATTAGTCTATATTAGATTATAAAATGTCAATATTTATATGTCAATTTGTATGTATTCCAAATTAAATTTTGTAGTATTTCAGGTGGGATCCCAGATCTTGTAATTATGTCCTAATATTGCTTATCATCCCACTTTTATCACTGCATAATTATACACTTGAAAGTTTCAACATTCACTTATAGAATAAATAAATAAAAAGGATCACTAAAACTCAATAGGGAGAAAACACAACCAACTTTTCTTAGAGGAAATCAATCCAATTCAAGTACAATACCATTCATGAAGATGAACCCCTAGCACAAGAGTGTGCCCTTTTTCCACAAGAAAACCTAGTGAATCTCTACGAAAGAATAGAGAACCACAAGAGATGGTAAGAACCCATAAAATATTTGTTTCTTTCCTTTGCTAAGCCTTCCTTGAAAAGTATGTACAAGTGGAGAGAGAAGAGAGAGTTGGATGATGAAAAATGAAGTGTGAGAGCACTTATTTATAGGCTTCATTCCACTTGACTTTTTCCTCACTGGGGCTGACTTGTACAATTGATGGGATCAATTTGTCTTCTTAGCTAGGGCACACTTATTCTTTCTTCTAGGCCTACTTGTCTTCTTGCCCTCAATTTTCTTCTATGACTTCGTAAATGTTGTTTGGGACTTCTTCAGTGGTTGGCTTGAATTCCTGGTTATTTCTTCATTATAGAAAAGTTATCCTTGTTGATGTCCATCTCCTCACTTGCAGATCAAATTAAGCCATAGCTCTAATGTTGATTTTACCCCACCCTAAGAATTCTCGAACACTTCTAAGAGCCTATGTCAATTTCAACATTAGATTAGAATTTGTTTATTTCATAAGGGGATAAAATCCCCTATTAAAATAAACAAGTCAACTGACTCTAATATAAAATAATCACTCATTCTCGGAGAATGCAATGTGACCTCTAGCTTTCTTCTTGGAGCACTCTTTCTTAGAGTAAGCATCTTGAGCCTTGTTTACTCTTATTCTCTTCTCATGACTAATCAAGGCTATGTTGGGGCCATCCTCTACCAACCATTGGTCACTTCACATGACCTCTCTGGGAGAATGTCTGCAGAATGTTGCTCGATGTTGTAACCATGGATAAATATCATTATTCACTCTCAGTGAGACAAACATTCTATATCATGCCAAGCTTCACACTTGGTGAGAATGTTCATAGAAGACACTCTTTCGCTCTGCCAAGCTTATCACTTGGTGAGATTGTTGTCACTACCAAGTTTCACACTTGGAGACATTATGTATCACTACCAAGCTTCTCACTTGGAGAGAATGTCGTAATCCATCTTAGATATATACTGCATCTAGGCCATTCACCACTAACAAAGCCTCGTGAGTGAATGTATCATTTATCACTAGCGTAGCCTTGTGAATAAATGTCTTCCCTGATGCTTTTCATCTATATGTATAGGCCATTCACTTCTCGTGAATGTTTACCCTATACTGCTCATTTGTAAAACCATCACAGTGTCTGGGCCATTCACTTCTCGTGAATGTCTACGACACATCTGTAGGATCATTGCCGAGTCTAGGCCATTCACTTCTCGTGAATTTCTACCCAATGTTGATCATCCATCAACACTCCCTCTCACTGAGGGATATATGCTCCATCATTCCATGCTTGTCCCTGAAGTATACAAACTTTCCCTTGGACATAGGCATGGTGAGAATGTCGGCTATTTGCTCATCTGTGGATATGTACTAGAGCTTCATTGCTCCCTTCTACACCATATCTCGGATGAAGTGGTATTTGATCTCAATATGCTTTGACCTATCATGAAATACTGTATTTTTCGAAATCTTAACACATATTTGATTGTCAGAGTGTATCAAGGTCATCTCTATCTCTTGACCAAATAATCCTGCAAGAAGCTTTCGAAGCCACATTGTTTCACGACTTGTGGCACTTGTTGTATAATACTCTACTTTTGTTGTATTGAGTACGAAAAAAGTATGCACTACTACATATGGGCGGATTGTTCCATGAAAATTTTCCACGTTTTCAACATTCGTGGGTTAAAAAAATGATTTTTTAATTTTTTTTTTGTCAGGGCGGAAAAACTGTGGCAATATCCATGATTTTTAAAGTTCCACGAACATTCGTCCCTATATCGACGAAATGTCCAGGTTTCACTTTTCGTGGCAATAGGGACGAATGTCGAGCTATATAAACTACACACTCTCACCGTAATTTTCACATTTTCTTTTCTTGCGGCACATTGAGCACGGATTTTGGACTTGCCGCGGGGTGATTGTATGAGCTTGGATATTCTGCATAGCTCTGATTTTGAACTTGCAAGGTTAGTAATGTGTAATTTTTTGTCTATATTTTTATAAGGGTTAGATTGTAATATTGTTTAGTAATGAGGCTTAGGTCATGTTAACTTGCTTTTTTGCCTTTCTAATATTTTTTTCAAGAACTTGCTATCATTTTCATTTAACTTGCTATATTTTTTTCAAAAACTTGTTTTTTTGGCTTAGGTCATGTTAACTTGCTTTTTTGCCTTTCTACCCACAAAAGGTCATTATAAAACGGATGTGGCAAGGAAATTCATGGAAATGCTATTTTAAGTCCAACGTACTTCTAGCTTAAGAATTGCATCACCTTGTCAAATCTAGATTCTAGTTAAATATTTTAGGGTAACAAGTTGATTTTCATGGTAAATAACATTCATTCTAGTACTAAAGTCATTTTTTTAAAATTAAATTAAGTGGTACTTTTCTTACTTGTGATTAATATTGTGTTTGTGATGCTTTTTTTCTGTTATGAAAAATTTGTGATGCTTCTTAAGCTATGAAACATATTCAAGAAGCTTAGGAAAACATATTCACGAGAGTTCACAAATAGCCCATCCCTATTTCATCTACAAGATAAAATTCTATAATGCATAAAGCTAGTTCTTGTTCAAATACTACATCTCCAAGTTAGGCCACTTGAATCCATTCTCTTACCAATTCTCTTTGTCATCCTAAGTTATGAAACACTATAAGTGACCTAATCTCTTCTCCTAGTTCTAATGCATACCACATTGATGTGTCCTAGTAAGCTAGGGCTTATAACTTAGTTTGTCAATCTTTACAACAAATAAATATTAACCCTACATTCTTCCCTTAGTCTGTATTCAATATCTTTAGTTTCTCACTCATCACCACATGACATCAATATTGGCATCTTTGAAAAAAAATTCTCTTGCAATTGGTACTATCTCTAGTGTGTTTGCGGTCCTATATAACATTTGACATACATGATGCTTGGGATCTATTACAATCCTTTCTTCTTTTTGCTTTGCATATTCAATGTCTATATGGATCCAATTTTTTATGGCTTGACCTCATCAAGATTTGCTACTTACCTAATTACTAGTCTTCAACTATTGCAATGGATCGACTAAATAGAGGATTTTCAATAGTTGATCTTTAACCAACTCATTTCTTAGCTCTTGTGTGCACTTCTTAACATCATTGATTTTCTCTATCGTACCTTGAACCATTATTACCTTGAACGTTTAAAGTATGATTATGGACTCACACCCTTCACTACCTAATGGATACTTCATAATATTTGTCAATAAACTAGTTAATGTTTCCAACCAAATTTGAGCTTCCCAAGGTGATATCCCATGTCATGTGGGTGAAATACATGTACAATATTGGTTAAGAGCCTACCCTCTTTGGTGGTCAAACTATATGATCAAGTCTTCAAACTATACAAGTAGTTATCAATTTTCCAATATTTTTGGTTCCTTAACATTTGACATTTACCATTTTTTTAAGTAACCAACCAGAACCACTTCTAATTTTAGTGCTCTTGATACAATGCATTCCTAAAAATATGGAAAGAATATTTATTTAAAATTCCAACCACTACAAGGGTACAATCTCCCTCCAAGTGTTCACATTAAACGTTAGATTATATTAACTTACCATCTTTCCATTCTCAATTCACTTTCTCACAACCAACTTACCATCTTTCCATTCATATTAACTTTAGTCCTCATGTTTTTCTTTATAAATATAGAAAATATTGGATTATAATATACTATATTCAGAAATGTACTTATAATATCTAATGACGTAATTGACAAGTTATTGTTTTGTATGGTGTAGGTAAGACAATTACTTGTACCACTACAAGGATTTGTCACTATGAATGAAAATGCAAGGAATCTTGCTCTGTTTAGAGCTGCAATAGAGGCGAGAGGAGATGGAAAATGTTATTGTCCTTGCTTTGATTGCAGGGGCTTGCAAAAAAGAAGACTTTTAATAGAAATAGCTGAAAGACATTGTAGGGAGAAGGGGCACACCGAAGGGGGTTATAAATATTGTCCCCTGGTAAGACTATTTTTGGGGTTCAATTTTAATATATTCACTGTAATATTCATCATGTCTGCATGAATTTTAGTAAAATGTCTTTTTTTTTACTATATTTTCTATACAAACTAATTTTTCTATGTTGTTTGTAAATTTATAGACAATGCCCCCAAAATGTCGCGTTCCAGAGAGTTATTTGCCAAGTACTAGCAGAAATACTCATTCACAGCCCGACGAACTTCTACATCAGAATATTGAAGATGATCAAGTAGTTATTTCTGATGATATAATGGATGTAGATAACATTAGTGATACAAATCAGGAAGATGAGATACATAGATTGATCCAAGACACATTTGCTCCAATGGATGAGGACAACCAGGATGATAGTGATGATGTTGATACTCTACTTGAGAAGTCACATCAACCTCTTTATGAAGGCTCAAAAACAAATCTTTTGTCTGCTATATTGTTGTTAGTGAACTTGAAGGTTTTGAATGGATTATCAAACACCTGTCTGACATAGATACTAAGGTATGTAATTTGTTTTTTTTTTTTATTTTTGTCTGCATGTTCACAATATCTATATATAGAAAGGGTTGACTTTTTTCCTATATTGTTGCTATTGTTATCTAATGTGTAAAGTTTGGATGCGATATTGATGATTAATATTGTTTTCATTGATTTATTCTTTTGAATTTTGTAGATTGTTAGGTGAATTTCTATTACCAACTTCAAATATTTTACCACACACATATCAAGGGATATATGTCATTATGAAAGCATTTGGTATGGAGTATCAAGCTATTGATGCATGTCCTAATGATCATATCATATACTATGGACAATATGCATTAGAAAATGAATGCCCACAATGTCAAACAAGTAGGTATCGAACCAATAAAGTGACAAAAAAGGTGCCTCAAAAAGTTCTTTGTTATATTCCAATAATCCCACGTTTCCAGCGGTTCTTCAAGTGTCAAAGTACAACACAGCTTATGGATTTCCATGCAAAGAACAGAAGTCGCGACGATGTTCTTCGAATGCCTGCATATGGTTCTGCATTGAGTTACATCGAAGAAAAGTGGCCAATTTTTAAAGAAGATCTTCGTAATGTTAAACTTTCTTTGGCAGCTGATGGTGTCAATCCATTTGGAGAGCTTCGTTCTACCTACTCAGTGTGGCCTGTTTTTGTTATAAACAATAACCTTCCTCCTTGGATGTCGATCAAGAGAGAGTACACAATGTTGGCAATGATTGTTCCAGGTATTTAGTCAATAGGTATTTTTTTAATTGAAATTCTACTCAGTAAATATTTCATTGATTTGTTTCATGCATGATAATGATGTCTTTTATATATAACGACATATAGGCTCTAAATATAATTAATCATGTATGTTTGACCAATTAGGCAAGTACCAGGTTAAAGATATGAACGTATATCTTTAGCCTCTTATCGATGAGTTGTTGAAGTTATGGGTTGGCGTCACTATGTATGATATTTCTAGACCAATCGGGAAAAGACGATTTCAATTCCATGGAATACTTGCATTTACAATTCATGATGCTCCTGGGTTAACACATTTTTGTGGTATGTTGTTACTTTCTTTTGTTCCTTAATATTTTATATATCTGTTGATAATATCATGCATTATTTTAAATTGTAATGCTAATTTGCTACACCAATTCATATATCTTGTAGGTCTTCAAACCAAGGGTAAATTTGCATGTCCATTTTGCGGTCCCAGGATAAAATCTCGTCGTTCAAGGAGTTTAGCAAAGGAAGTGTTCGATGAGTATAGGCACTTTCTGCCTAAGAACCATAGTTATCGAACTACAGACAAAGAAAAATTTAACAGTAAAGAAGAGAATGGAAAAACACCACGAAGAATGACACCTCACCTATGGAAGGTGGAATATAATAGAAATAGTCAAGGTATGCCAATTGTTTTTTGTATTGAATTATGTTCAACGCGATATGTTATACCATTATTGATTAATTGGTTTTAATTTGACGTTGTTGATGTTTCATGAATGTCATTAAGGCACACAAGGAATCAAAATTTACCCGATTCAATTCAGTAGGTTGCCATACTACGAGCACCTGCAAATAGTTCATTTGTTTGACACAAGCATATCAGGAAGAACATAACAGAAATGTTATGGCGAATATTAGATGGAAGGACTGACAAAGAAAAAATTGGAAATATTTGTAGTGACATCCAAGAATCTAATCACGCATTGCAAAGTGTGATCATTAATTCTAATGGCGATGGCTGTCAACAAAATATTAGTCTTCCTGGGTGCTTGACGGAGCAACAGAGCAATATTGTAAGAGAGGTCATAAAAAAAATCAGGTTTCCGACGGGTTTTTTGTCAAACATAAAGAATATCTTGACGAAAAAAGGTGATTTTGTTGGGGTTAAAACACATGATTGGCATACATTCATTAAGGTAATCATTAGTCTATAATATATTTCATTATCGGTATGCACTATTTTATTAATTTTATTCTCTTATTTTGAAATAAATATTAATAATTATGTGTTTTTTGATACAGTATGTTCTACCTTTATCTCTCCCAGATGACTTTGACAGCAACATAAAACATATTATTTATGTTCTTGGAAAATACATGAGGTAAGTAATGTTTTACTTGGAAAACGTACTTGGTCTGTGGTCTGTAGCGGAACTTATTGACATATATTGTGTTTTTCCCGCAAATATTATATATGCCTTGACATATTGTTTTATTGCATCATTTGTAGGTGGCTTTCATCAAAAGAAATCCATAAAGAAGATATAAGGCATTGGAAGAGAGAAATTCCCTGACTAATGTGTGAAATCCAACAGTATCTACCTCCAGCATTTTTCAATGCACAAGAACACTACCTCATACACCAAGTTGAGGATATTGAATTATGTGGACCAGTACACACAAGGTCGATGTGGATGGTGGAGAGGCAGTTGAAGTCATTGAAGGATTTTGTTAGACAAAGAGCGCGTCTCGAGGGTTCTATGGTTGAAGGATATATGGTATATCAATGCATGGTGTACATTAGTGAATATCTACCTAAATTAGCAGAAAATATGAATGTGCCTCGCATTTGGCATCTCGACTCCATCAACAAATTTGAAGGGGAGGTCCTACTGGGGAGAGGTACATTGAGGACTGTGAAAGGTAATTATTATTATACGTTGTTGAATTAATATGTTCCACATTTATTTTTTCCAATTTTATATTATCATACTGTTTTTTAACTCTTTTTAATAATTATGCATTTTCAACTATATTAAACTATGTTCCTTTAATGATGATCTAATTAATTATGAAATTGAATTGTTTTTTATCCTATAGTTGGTCGAGTGTGGGATGTTTTACATTTATACATTGCAAACAACCTTGATTGGAAGGAGCATTGGATAAAAGATTGTGAAGAATTCTTCGGTAGGTTATCATGGGAAGGGGTTAGTAACATGATTAAAATAGCTCATCATCTTCGACATCAAATTCCTGACCTTACGTCGCAAAGGGAAGTTGATTTATCCTATGGTTTAAAAAGATAAAAAGGCAAGTAATTTTTTTACCCACATTTTTTCCAGTTACTTCGATCCATTTTTCCAATTACATTTCGTTTGTTTAAGTTTTCAATTATATTTACTAACTCCTATATGACGTTTATTAATTCACAATGTATTTTTAAGCTGTTGTCAATGTTGCAGCTCAAACATCACAAGTCTATGTTGTGTAATGGTCGTAAATTTCGTATCAAAAATTTGGATGATAATAGGAAAACCTCGGATTGTGGGATAACTGCAGTGTTTAAGGTCACCAATGTTTCCTCTAGAAGTGATAGACATCCAGAAGAAACCGAGAATAGGTACTATGGGCATTTGGAGGACATTGTTGAGTGTGATTTTAATTCCTTTAAAATATTTTTGTTTGAGGTGAAGTGGTACAGGATACAAATGCATGAACGTGATCCTGAAAAAACTGTTATTGAGCATACTAATGGATTTACCATGGTTAATACAAGGGCATTTGAACCGGGTACAGAGCCTTATGTTCTTCCAAGTCAATGTGAGCAAGTCTACTACTTCGAGGTACCAGGTAAAGTAGGTTGGTCATACGTTGTTCGATACGATCCAAGAGGAAGACTAGTAAAGTATAATCATGTACTAGATGATGAAGATAATCACGAAGAAGAAGAGGATGATGATGATTCAGATCAGGCTGCAGTCAATGTGTTAGATGAAGAAGTTGAAGAGGATGATCATGCAAATGTATCAGACGATGATCTCATTGATGATATGGATGACTATATTAGCGAAGATGACTTTGATGTTGATGACGATGTGAATGATTCTTTCATCAATATCTATTCAGAACCAGATCCTGATACAAATGTTGAGTTGGATGAAGAAGAAGATGAATGATATTTAATTGTTGAAAAGTAGAGGTACGCAATGTTTTTAGGTTAAATTAAATGCACTCAACATATGTTCATTTTGTTGATTAGCTTGGTTATATTTGAAAATTAGTTTTCTAATCTAATTATGTTCTACATGTGCAATAGCGTGGGTGTTCCTGGAGGTTGTAGTGTTAATTGTTTGAATCGAACATGTGTCGATTGAGCAAGATACAAAATTGTGTTATAAGATTTATGTGTTATTTTTGGGGTTATTTCATATTAGAACTCTACTAGACTCATTGGAGACATAAAAAACTTATTTTGAGTCTTTCATTGGAAATATAAAAAACTTATTTTGAAAGGGGTTCTATCCTTGTTGGTCTTTCTAAGCTAGTTTTAATCTTGTTGATCGTTCATCACTTGGCCAAGATCTAGTTCTTTAAAAAAATAGTTAATATTGTTCAATAGCTCTTCACTTCTCAATTAACAAAAAAATAGTGCAACAATGTTTCATTAGGCCCAAGCAAATGGATATTCTTATTGTCCAAAGAATACACTTGTATGTGCTAATATTTTCATACATGTGCATACATGTCCAAAAGGTGGTGCTAGGCATGATGCATCTATGCCAACTCCTAGAGTATTGGGGAAGGGGCACCATGCACCACAAATAGGGAGCCTCCTACTAACTTGGTTGCCCCTTCTATTCGTTCTTGAAAGGAAGGCCAAGATACAAAGTTGGCAGAGTGGCGTGAGAGAGGAGAGAGCATCACCACAACTCGACGTAGCCTTCCAACATGGTTACTGAATGATAACTTTCTAACACTAGCACTCCCAAACTTGCCATGTCTTAATGGCATCTTTTTTTCGACTTTGAATATTTTTGTTATTTGGCCAAGTGGTTCTATGAGGATATTTGATTTAAATGATTATGGCCAAGTGGCTCTATGAGGATATTCGTTTAAAATGATTATAGCCAAGAGGAAATATCTTTATACTAGATGATATAAGTTAATTTTGGTAGCTTTAATGGCTTTTGAAGCCTACTATTTTTATCATGTGCTGGTCACCCACATGGCCCACTTTTTTTGTAAACTTGCCCTGTTTGTGTATATTTTGCATATGTTCAGTCAAAGGAAGCATTTTTTCACAAAATTGAAATTTCATACAAAGTAAAAATTTATTAACTAAATAAAAATTCAAGATTAGTGATCTTTATTGTTCCAGTGATAGAAGGTCATTACAATACCTTTCCAATACCAACGGACTTGACTAAAAGAAAGAGTTAAAAACAATGAGGTGTTATCCTCCAAGTGCTTCAAAGATGAGTCAACAAGCTACTTTCGACTCCAACATTCATGTATGCTATGTGGGCCAACATCTTAAGCACTTGTAGCTTATAAGGCATCAGATGGTGGAGGCCCCACCTTTAAACATACAAATCAATGAGTTGATAATGGCGAGGTGGAGGGAAGTCTATCCAACTGAAATTCCATGTACCAATATATCTTGCTTGAACTCAAAAAGGGTTGGTTAAACCCTATGTATAATTAGCAGGACTAGTCTAAGAAACAACCTTTACGAATGCACTTGAAGATTTGCCTTTTGAGCTTTTCAAATTCACAAATGGTTTGAGGAATTCTTTGAGCCAAACAACCCATGAGTTCATCACCATTGATTCAAGCTCTACCACATCAAAGAAAAATGATCTCCTTGTCCTTTGTCCATTCTACCAAGGATGCTGCAAAAGCCAAGGTGAAGCTACAGAGAATCAACAGAAGGCTTCTCTTGGGCATGCCTTTTGAAATCCCAAGGAGAAAATACACATTAATAAGTGATCAAACTTCTCACAAGCATGCAAGATTTGCAAAAAATATATGATTGTCCACCTAATCAGGGAACACAAGTAGAGCTGTTTTGTGTTTAATGTCTTAATGAGGTTGCATGCATCAAATAATCTGCGCTTAATGATAAATTACCTGTCTTTGGTTATGGCAGCAAGTGACACCATGTCTTCCCTATACAATTGCAGTAACAGAAAATCAGTTTCCTAAACCTGCACTAAAAGAACGCCTAGAAGAGTTAAGAACCATTGACATATGTAGTTCAATGGATATGTTGAACTCTTCATCTGTGTGGAGAAAGACTGCTATAACTACGAATTCCTGCACCAAAAATTCTACTGCTAGAAAAGAATCATTGTCTCAAAAAAATCAATTCAAGAACCTCAACAATACACAGGAATTAAAACAACAGAGAAGCAGTACCATCAGTGAAGGCAGTACGAAAAGCTTAATATTTTAAAACAATTCCCATTAAGGGCCTTGAAAAGAAGCCGTGCAGTACAATAAATTCCATCATGGCAGAAGAGCATAAACCTGGTCATTTCATGCCACAAAGAAGTTCAGAGGTTCAGGTGCCGCATGCCGCCGCAGAGGCTTCAATCTTCTTGTTCTCTAATTCCTGGTTGCACGCAATTTCACTTTCAGGATTTATCTTCTTTTTCTCCATTCTCTAAAAGTGAAACGGTCATAATTTCACTCATCTTTATGTTAACAGTTAGTTCAGGGAGAAAAAAGCAGTGAGTTCAGGAACGGAAAAGCAAAGGGAAAAGCAGTGAGTTCAGGGATGGAAAAGCGATGTCTATTAGTTCAGGGAGAGAAAAGCAATGATTTCAGGAATGGAAAAGCAATTTGCCTCATCTGCAAAGGGTTGGTGCAAATGAGAGGAAAGAGGGCTTGTTCTGTCCGCTAAAGAGAAAAGCAGTCTGAAGGTTCAGAGATGAAAGAACGTTTTTCTATCCCATCCGTCGAAAGAAAAAGCAGTTTAGAGAGAGACGCAGTTGATCTAATCTACCCACCCAGCCTGATGCCTATTCCTATCCGTTAAAGACCGTTGAAGGAAAGTGGGAGAAGTGCCTCTGCTGGAGGGAATCGCCTATATATATCTCAATCTTAGATACTTTCAAAACATTTTCCTCTTCCTCGTCCTATTCTTCTATTTGAGCTTCCTGTATGTATGTGTGCCTCTCTAGTCTGTGTATGAGTCCTGACTCTGTCTGTGTATGAATCCTGAGTTGAGTCTGTATGTAATAGCTGAGGAAGGTGGAGTGCACTGCACTGGAGGCGAATTGGTTTCAAAAATCTAATCTGCTCTGCTATAAAAGGACTTCTGCTAAATGAGGTTGAGCTAAGCTGCCTTCTACACAATGGAGATCCATGACTTATCTACATAACAGTATGTATCACTAGCTTCTTCTTTTCTTTTAATTTATGTACTAATTCATTTCAACCTTGCCTTGCTTTTCAGTTTTCAACGATACTTTCATATTTATAGAAGAAACTATGCAGAACCCCAAAGAAACATGCAGAGCCCTAGATTATAATTTCCTATATATCCTCTCTATATCACTCTGCCGCCTCTACTTTATTCAGTAGTAATATGAAAACCTGGGATCATCTCAAACTTGAGATTCTTCCTAATGTGGATTACATAAGTTAATGATTTTTTCTTCAAGAGCATAGTTTAGGTATTTTTTTAGAGCTAGAGATATTTCTTTAAACTCTTCTTCTACATCCTTATTGAATTTGCACCGGATGGTTGCAATCTGTCGCCCATATCCTCACAGAGAGCCAACCATGCATGAAATGGCATCCTGTATATCCTCTGTATATCACTCTGCCGCCTCTAATTTATTTCGTAATATGCGAACAAGTGATCTCAAACCTGAGTAATATGCAAACCTGTGATCCCAAACCTGAGATTCTTCCTACCTGTGGATTCCATATGTTAATGAGTTTTTCTCTAAGAACATGGTTTAGGTATTTTTTTAGGTCTCCGGATATTTCTTTAAGATCTTATTTTACATCATTATTAAAATTGCACCGGATGGTTGCAATCTGTCGCCCATACCTTCACAGAAAGCCAACCCTGCAGGAAATAGTTTTCCTCTATATATCACTCTGCCGCCTGTAATTTGTTCAGTAGTAATATGTGAACCTGTGATCTCAAACCTGAGTAATATGATCCCAAACCTCAAGCTCCTACATGTGTATTTTTAGGGTTCGATATATTTCTTTAAGCTTTCTTTTACATCCTGGTTCCAATATGTCGCCCATACCCTCACAGAAAACCAACCGTGCAGGAAATGGCATCTGCCCACCAGGTAATCCAGGCATCCTGGCATCTTCCCACCCGGTAATCCAGGCATCTGATGAAATGAATATGAAAAATATCAAAGTGAAAGGGACTGACGTTGCGGTCTTTTCTCTGCTGCTCTTCACTGCGTGGCGAGTTGCTATGTCATAGGTATTTTTTTTGTACTCTTTGAATGCATATGTGACCTATGTCGTGGTTTTTATAGTTTGCCACCGATCTACAGTAATTCCTACAGTAAGCTTTAGAGCACAAAACATGTCATGCGACCGGGTTATTCATGACTAAGTGTTTCTTTTTCGATCATAGATCAAGATGCCCATGACCGGGTTATTTTCAAAATTTATATTGAGTAGAACAAAATATTAATATTTAAATAGTATATCATAATAATTTTGTTTGTAGGTTTGAAATTGTAAAGTGGATTAAGATTTCTCTCCTAACCCAATAGTAATTAATAAAACACATTAATACTATTTTTCAAATTTACAAAAGACTAATGATTATTTTTTTGGATCGTGTTAAAATGTGGCGGTGTTTTAGTTGAAAGGCCCAGTGGTATTTAAATTTGCATCAAAGTTTAGAAGAATATGTATCAATTTATTGAGGTTGATTCCTTTTTTTTTGTCATGTCATATCGTGTATGTGAAGAAGAAGAAGGAGAGGAGGAGGAGGCACAAGTGGAAGGGGAGACACATGTGGAGAGGGAGGAGGGGGAGGAGGGAAAGGGAGGCGAGGAGGGGGAGGGGGAGGAGGTGGAGGGAAAGGGAGGTGGAGGAGGAGGGGGAGGAGGTGGAGGGAAAGGGAGGTGGAGGAGGAGGGGGAGGAGAAGGAGGAGGAGAGGGGAGGAGGGGGATGAAGTGGAGGGAGCGGGGGACGAGGGAGGAGAGGAGGGAGAGGCAGGGAGCAAGGGAAGAAGCGGTGGAGGAGGAGGGGGGGAGGCAAGCAGGAGGAGGAAGAGACAGAGGAGGAGGAGCGGGAGGGGGATGAGTAGGAGTAGTGAGGGGAGGGGTAGGTAGGATGAGGCACGGGGATGGGGGGAGGAGGAGGAGGGGATCGGGAGGAGAGGGGAGGAAGGGGAGCAGGAGGCGGAGGAGGGGTAGGGAGAGGAGGAGGAGGAGGAGGAGGAGGGAAAGGGAGACGGGGGGGGGAGGAGGTGGAGTAGGAGGAGGAGGAGGGAAAGGGAGGAGGAGGACAGGGGGGGAGGGGGACAGGGAGGGGGAGGGGGATGAAGTGGAGGGAGGGGGAGGGGGAGGGGGAAGAAGATGGGGATGAAGTGGAGGGAGGGGTAGGGGGAGGGGGAAGAAGATGGGGATGAAGTGGAGGGAGGGGGGGACGAGGGAGGAGAGGAGGGAGAGGCGGGGGGGAAGGGGCAGGGGCAGAAGCGGCGGAGGAGGAGGGGGGAGGCAGGAGGAGGAGCAGGAGGGGGAGGGGGATGTGGGGGATGAGTAGGAGGAGGCACGAGGATGGGAGGGGGAGGTAGGAAGAGGCACGAGGATGGGGGGAGGAGGAGGGGATCGGGAGGAGAGGGGAGCAGGAGGATGAGGTTGCAGAGGCAAGGAGAGGGAAGGGGAGGTAGAGGAGGAGAAAGGGGCATGTATGGGGAGCGAGAGGTGGAGAGGAGGAGACAAAGCAAGGGAGCAAGAGGATGAGGCGTGGGATGGAGGCAAGGAGCGGGGGAGAGGGGAGGTAGAGATGGAGGGGGTAAGGGTGGCAATGGAGGAGGGAGGGGAGGAGGGGGTGAGGGTGGCGACGGAAGAGGGATGGGAGGACGGAGAAGGGGCAAGAGGAGGAGGTGGAGTTGGACGGGGAAGATGCGACGAAGGAGGGGGGGAGGACGATGGGAGGAGGAAGGGGTAGAGGTTGAGGAGGGGAATGGGAGGGATGAGTAGAAGGAGGTGGAGTTGGACGGGGAAGAGGTGACGAAGGAGGGGGGAGGACGATGGGAAGAGGAAAGGGTAGAGGTTGAGGAGGGGAATGGGAGGGATGAGTAGGAGGAGTAGGGGGAGGGGATGGAGAGGAGAGGGGGGGCGAGGAAGAGCTTGTTGGTTGATTACGGATGTATCTTTTCTCATTGCATTAATTTATGGTTAAGTTGTAATATTGTTGATTGTGTGGATCGCGTTCATTCTATTTATTAATTCGTTGGTTGTGAGGGTATGCTTATGTGTCGAACATGTAGACTCATGCTAGCATTTTATCCTTTATGAAACTTATGTGAATCCCTAGCCTCACATCAATGTGACATTGTTATCATTTGGGTTTGGGCACATCTTTTTCTCCTCAAATTATTTCACTGGGATTCTCGTTTTCCTTTTCTCCTTATGGATTTTCATATTTAATTCTTCATACAACCATGAGAATAAATAATTAATGAAATGACAACTTAACAATAATGATGTGAATGATTGGAATTTATAGGATGGAATCATGGTGATTATTTCAAGTATGAGTAGTTTAAGGCATAATGAAAGGGTTATTTTGATGACTTTGCTATGAGGACGTTATGGCATATTTTGAATTGTCATGAAGAAATAATCGTATTGAAGAATAAGGGACAATTCAACGGTCTTGATTTATCCTTTGAATGAGTAGCTAAACCTATTAATAAATGGTTGTTGAATTATAGAAGGATCCATGAATATGAAATATAATAGGAATTCCTATAAGGTCTAACGACAATGCTTAGCGAGAAATGGTGCTAACAATTAAACCAATTTGAGTTGAAGGATTAGGACAATGATGTAGATTGTTATAAGGAATTTGGAAGGAATGGAGACCTTAGATTAAAGAGGTAATAAACCATGAGAGACCATAGAATCATTATGAAAGACTAAAAATTAGAAATTGTGAAAATTCCACAAGGTGTCCACAAGGGCAAAAGGAAATTCACCTTAGCATAGAGGCATGCTATCCTATCTAATTAAAGATTAGTGATAGTTAAGCAGAGTGCTTTGTTTGAATACAACACCATCAAAGCATCACATTCAATGATTAAAGATAATATGACTTCTTTGGGGTGCATACCTTATCGATAACATTAAAGAGATAGGTTAATGATGAGATTGTAGTATATCTTTGGGGTAACTTTATGTAATGATAATGAAAGGGTGTCTCTCTCAAGTGGTAGGGTCCCTTAATGATATTGATGAGTGGATTGAACAACATCAATGATTACTAAGGTTCATGACTAATATGATTTTAAGGTGTCATGATAGTAAATCATGAACTTGAGCACTCATAATTGGTAGGAATGAAAAGAAAAAATGTTTAAAGATTCAAAATGTTTAAGTATAACAAATTCCTACTTATCAGTTTATAGAACTTCAAAGTAAAATAGACCATGTGATAGGTTTAGTCTTGGAGATTGATGAAAAACACCTGGCACAAAGATGAAGAAGCTTGTATCCCAAAGTTTGGTTTTGTATTTGGATTAAGTGAGTTAATCTTTCTGAGCGTGGGCCATGATAGTTATGTGTGATGGATAAATAACAAGGGCTTAAACAATCCTTCATGTTGGTGAATTAAGCATGATATAAAACTTAAGTAATGATGACTTAGAGTCCAACTCCTTACATGTTATCGACTATAGCAATCCTTAGAATGAGTTAAGCCATAAATGCGAAAAGACATTAAAACCTTGTCTGATGATCAAAATATATGCAAGATAGGGGAAAGAAATGGTGAATTAAATAGTATATGCACTTATGAAGGTTATTATAGACAAGGCAACTTAATTTTATCACCTAAGGCATGATAGTAAGGACAATAGTAATATATTTTCAAATTTCACCAAATTTCATTATGCGGAAATTAATACATTCCTAGAGATTGTGGCTCTAGATGTTTGATGAGTTTCCTTGAAATTTAATAGTATACTCTTATGATGAAGTATATAAGGAACTTTAGAATCTTACTGATGTATGAAATGTACCTACATAGTAAAATGGAAATATTTTGCTGGAAAGATGATAAATGATAACTAAACTTGAAAATTAGTACCTTGAGAACACCACATGTCACTCATAGTATATCATTTCACGATAGCCTTTTGTAAATTCATCCTGAACTGATAAAGTCGATGTGTTGGATGGATGCTTTGATGATGTTTCTTGCATTAGATGTGCTATCTGGTAACTAATTGCTTATATGTTTTTGCATGCTAATGAATTTGATTTTGTTAATGAATCATGATAAGAAGGTTAATAATGTTTTATTGTTATTCATATGCTATGTGTCAAGACAATTATCATATTCATGATGTTATGTTGTTTAATAACACTTGTGGAATTTAACATGTTTTTATGTGGATGAAATGCTTTTGAGGCCATTCCATGACGACATTGCTATATATTTGATGAAGATATGATGAAGTGATTTTCTTGATGATGAAATTTCATGATATCATGGAATGATGTAATGGCATGAATTTCTTGTGAAAATATAAATTGTGTTGGCATGCATGAGAAGGCGGTGTATTATTATTATTCATAATATTTTGATGACAAAGATGATGTGCTCTCATGTTGAAATACAAAAATTAGTATGTGGATTCTTTTGTATGAGATGACGATGTTATGGTTATAACTAATGCATTGAAAGCATGTTGGGAGGTGTTGACTGACAAGAAATCCACTAGTGGTCTAAAGAGCCAGTTCATTTAATGATCTCACAGGATCCCAACATGCCTACGAAGGAGAATATCTACAAGTAACACCTTATGGGTTGGGGACAAACTCAATCAATAAACCTTTGATAATGTTTCATTTTTCCTTGTATAATTCTTGATTGGACATGGGACCATATTGAGAAGGCCATAGTTCATGATATTGGATTTGTGAAGTTGAAGTCCCAAAGGAAGGCTAGATTTGCACTTGTCAGTGGAATTGTGTGGTTGGACTTTGATGCCTCGGGATCAATACCATGTAGATGTTAGGGAGGATGTTTAGGTCAACCTTTCAAGATGCCTAGGGTACATGATTTAGTGTACCATACAAAAAATTATGCTTAGGTAGATGATACCTCAAGCCTCGGTGCCCTGGTTAGGTCAATAGGATTTAATCCTAGTGTCGAAAGTCAAGAAGATGACTAGATCTATGCTCACAATTCCTCAGAGTTGTGATGTGTACTTTCGGTGCTTCTTGGTCACTTGGGAAACTCTTATACTAGTTGTAGTAGAGGGTTACTAAGATGAACAGAAGAGAAGTAAGTAAAAATCTATAATTAACATAATTAAAGTTAAATTCTAGATAAAGTTCCTTGAATTGGGGGAGTAAGTAATGCCTCGCATTTTGGATTATCCATATACTTGGTGATGAAAATAAAAGAGTGGCCTTGAAAAAGATAATTATAAGTAATAATAATGATCAAGGTAGTAAATAATATTAATGATAATGAAATAATATATTAACTAAATTAAAATAAGAGAAAAGGTAAAAAGGAAAGAAATAAAATGGAAAAAGCTTAATAAACCAAAATCTAACTAAAAGCAACATGATGAAATATAAGAGTAATTACTTGCTAACAAGTGGAGACTTTTGTTTATGATATTTTTGCATAGATAGATATGAAGAATGATTATTTAAATGAGGTTGAGGAGATGATGAAGACAGCTTGGGCTTAGAGTATTTTGACTCTCAAGGGTTTGTCTTTGGTGCTTGGGCTCCCGAAGGAAGAGGAATAATAATTGGCCTATTGATTGAGAGATTGATGGCGCTTAGTCACATCAAATTAGGGAATTAGTTGGGAGGAGATTCATGCCCCACAAATTGTTTCCCACGTGATTGCATATGATGGGAGCTAGAAGTTGGAGTGTCATTAAATTTTCCAGGTACATTAGAGAATGGTAATAAGTATGTATACATTGTTGGCGACCCCATATAAATAGGAACTTTCATCCTTAAACCATTCAAATTGACTCTTAATTTTTTTTATTTATGTGAAATCTAAATAAGAAAACCATAGAGCAATGTCAAAATGTTCTCGTGCAACATTGATAATATCAAGACTAAACATACATGCAGAATAATGGTAATTATTATGCAAAAAATCAAGTCTTTTATAGTCTGGTCTTCTTTCGACAAACACTCGAACTCCAAATAGCAATCCCTTTACTCCCAATACCGGTAATTCCTTTTGACTGGATTTTTGACGTACCACATACAAACACCACAACTAGAAATATAACTACAACAAGATAATATATAAGTCTATAAACTAAATAATTTATTCATTATGAACGTGTAATTAAATAAAGTGTTACTAGAGATGATCAATGTATAACCAATATAAAAATAAAAACAACAACATAAATAAACCATAAAACTAAAAATAATTGTGCACAATGAAGTGACACAACAAAATAATGATAATTGATGTTGTAGCTTCTTTAGGCCTTGATGTTGTAGCTTCTTTCCAGTGATTTCTTCTCGCTCCAACAAGTCACTTTCACCTTGAATACAAGAGTCTAGTAGTCTAGATTAATTCCTCCAGCATTTACCCACTACCAATCTTCCTCCCTTCACCTATGGCACAAGAGTTCATTTTATAGGACAATGTGGATAAGGACTGGTTGATAAAGTATGGTGAGTGGATGAGATATGATCTCCATAAATGGTGGAAGTCGATCAATATCCATAACAATATGATGGAAAGGTGATGATTCGAGATTTCACTCTAGAAGCTTCTCGAAAACCTAGTTTTTTTTCCTGTGAAGACATCAACGCGGCCTATAGTGGAGCAACCTGTGCAAAATGGGATCGACGTGGTTTGTTATGAAGGAAGATTACGTCATCAACGCGGGTTGATAGTGAATAATACTACATCGATGCACTTCGATGCATGTTTCTAGAAAAACAAAGCCCATCGAAGCTAAAAAAAAATTAAGTTGCAGGGTAAATTAATATGAGCTCATTCACCATGAAAGTGACTTCGGGGTTATGGCAAGTCAATATCACAGGGTTTTTTATGAGTGATGAAAATTATGTGTAACAAATTGCCACCCAAAGTACAAATCTAGAGAAAAATGATATGTGGTGTACTTTGACGTGATTGTTAGAGAGAAGAACCATCGGTTGGAGAACTGACAACAACGGTCAAAAGATTTTCAATACAAGTTCTGACATTTCTTAACCAATTATCTCACTGAATCAAGACATGGTTGTTGACCAATACACTACAGATCCATGCTAGTACTGACTAAGGATATGGACACAAAAAATACGTGGATCCATACCTGAATGACTGAACACAATTATGGCTACTAATATACAAGCATATATCCATGATGAGATAATGACACAGCCATGACCAATACAATAGTGGATCTGTGTGATAGCACATCAATGAGGTCTCCACTATAACATCTGTGTGGGAACCTACTAAAAATATCCATCGCAACCTGGGTATAGTAATAAGACATCAAAACAACCCAGGTTCTTCTACCCATTCCTGAATCGATACAAATCTAACCATGTCATTACAAGGTGTTGAAGTCGAACATGGTAGAAACTGGTAATCATGATTTGGAGTCAAACATTCATGGAATCATTTGATCAGAGGTCAATGAGGTGAACCCACTGTCGAAAGAGAGAAAACCCCCCATTGAGGCATGCAAGCTTCAAGGTACTAGGTAGCTTCTAAATCCAATCCCTGGATGATGTACTGGTGTCGACAAGGATAGACTCGTCGAAGGAGGACCATGATGTATCCCACATCATTGACATGAAACCGATACAGGAAGAATATTTCAGGTGGTAAATCAAATGAGTGTGGACTGACACAAGGAATATGGACAAGTGTTGTTGAGAAATTGTTTCAGATATGAATGACATAAGAGTGGTGACCGTAAAGTTTTACTTAAACGGAGGAATTCCCTTGAACATTTTACAGCACAACTAATAACCTGGCAGCATGGACTCGATGAGGTGGAGGTAAAGACATGATGCAATATGAGTAGAGTATTCTTTGAATGACCCAATTGTGTACAAAGACTCATAGACTTGACATGACTCGAGGACAAGCTGATTACCCAACTGTTCAGATGAAATACAAACAGGTGCCATGTTCAAGGGAAACAAGAGGCTGCCATAAATGTGAATACATATGCATTTCCCTTCCCTTATTCCCCATCATGATTGACGAGTACCTCTTTGTTTATTAACGAGCTTGAGGAGGATAAAAGATGCTCGATATAAATCTCACTATAGACAAATCTGATATCATATGTTTTATGAACTTGAGAAAGGAGGGGTTTAACCCTATAAGGGTCCTTCAATGTTAAATTTTAACGAGTCCAAAGAAGGAAAACTCGGTGACGTTTCATGTTTAGAGAGTCTGAAATAGTCAAAAGAAGACTCCAAAGTGAATATTTTCGTAAAGTTAGTCCCTAGGCCCAAAAAAGTGTAAAATAATGCCTAGAAGAACTCTCCTAGTCAATGGTTGACTAAGGTATTCCTTTCTCGTAATTAATACTACTCAACCCAAAAAAGGGGTAAACCAAAACTGAATAGGTTCCCTTTCAAATCCTTTTATGAGCGTGGAAGGAAGCAAGTTCGCTTAGCGATCTTTTAATATTTTAAGAGTCTAAAAAGGGCTTAAAGAAAACTCCAATAAAACCTTCAAGCATGAAAGACCATGTGGGCCATAACTTGTTTATTATGTTTGACCTGTAACTTCAACAATAAGTCGTTAAAATAGAACTATATAAATTTATCAACAAAAAGTCTTTCAAATTGGAAAGGTAAAGAATAATAAAAAACTCAATTCTATAAAAGGGAGTGAAAATGTCTGATTTTACCATTCTACCTTTTTTCTTTTTACCAAGAAGGGTAAAAAACTCTTTGTAGTAACAAATTTGTGTTGAATATTGTGGGCACTCTAGGTTGTGAACACATATTTCATTAAAATTGGAAATGTTTTATTACAATGATATCACTAGAATTGATTTTTTTGGTTATTTTGGATTTCTAGATCCATTGTTTAATTACAAATTTAATGAAATATGTGACAGTGGATTCAAGCTCTGTCAACTCGAGGTAACATTATTCACCTTTTTCTTTAATCTTCTAAGCCAAAATATTGCAAATTTCATGTTTTTTAATGGATTTGGGGTCGTTTCTTGGGCCTAAAATGTGTGCCATAGTCGGCGTGGCCTACCTTTTCGGGAACCACATCGCGACCGATCGACGTGACCCACGAAAAGGCCAGGTGCGTCGATGGCACACTGTGGGAAAAGTTGGGTCGCGTTGGTCGCGAAAGGTGACCCAAAAGGAGAAAAACATGAAAATTCTTTGGATTTTCTTGGAGATGAAGGGTTTTTAATCTTTGTCTTTGGTCTTGCAGGTGTTCAAACAAAGAAAATGGTGCTCAAATGGAAGGAACAAGACCACGAATTGGAGGATTTGGAAGGATTACATTGTTAAGATTTAATATGCTAAGACAGAAAATAGCAGCATTACATTCCATTTCACAATAATGGCATATACAGGATCACTGAAGAAACAACAAGCACAGCATAAACACAAGAGACACAGATTTATCCTGGGAAACCCTCATGGGGTAGAAAACCCAGCAAAGCTTCCTCAATATAGATGACCAACAATATACAAAGATGCAAACCAAAGACATGATCTCCTCCTCCACCATAGCAGACCTCTCCTCCACAAGTGCACTACATTCTGAGTGAGGGAAGTGTGTGTATAATGAGGAACACACCTCCTCTATTTATACACATCTCCAACTTGTACTTTATATTAACTAGGTCGGCCCCAACTTTACCACTGGGTTAAACACCCCACTACAACTGACTGGGATGACTTCACTAGGGTGGTCTAACAACCCTTTGACCCACATAACACATACAGGGCCGACCCCCACTAGGGAAGTCTAATAACCCAAGTTACCACATTCTGACGGAGGAATAAACATCTCCGGATATACAATAAGATCTTCACGGAGGAATGAAACATCTCCGGAATAATAAAGTACAAATATAATATTCTTAGAAGTTACAATATCTCAACACTCCCCCTTAACGAGAAGGATATTATAACAACATCTGCAGGAGCAAGGAGTCATCAACATGATACATCTATAAATCATTGGAAGCTTTCTCAACATCATCAGTAACTCAACTAGTTACTGGAACATCTTCGATACTGGATCATCAACATCTTTAGTACTGAGTCTTTATCTTCTGCAGCACTCAAACAGCTACAACAACATCAACATCTGAATCCTCACAATCGTCAGCATCATCATCACACGATCATCAGCATCGTCATCACACGATCATCAACATCGTCATCTAGATCAACACGATCAACATCGTCACATCATCTCGATCTACAACATCTGGTTCATCACGATCTACAGCATATGGATCATCTCGATCTACAGCATCTAAATCATCTCAATCTACATGATTAGCATCATCGTCATCTAGATCAACACAATCAGCAACATCGTCATCTAGATCAACATGATCAGCAGCATCGTCATCTAGATCAATACGATCAACAGCATCGTCATCTAGATCAATACGATCAACAACATCATCATCTAGATCAACAGTATTAGTATCCACACCAATACAAGTATACACATCATCAATACAAGTATCCACACCAATACAAGTATACACATCATCAATACAAGTATCCACATAATACAAGTATACACATCATCAATACAAGTATCCACACAATAGCAAGTATACACATCATCAATACAAGTATCCACACAATAGCAAGTATACCCTGCAACACACATGATCATATTACAGGATGATCAATCCTGCTCTCTTTAGGACATAGGTCCATGGATGATGCAATCCTGTCATGTACCTTTTAAACCGAGGTCCAAGGACGATCCAATCCTATCATGTACCTTTTGAACTGAGGTCCAGGGACGATCCAGTCCTATCATGTACCTTTTGAACTGAGGTCCAGGGACGATACAGTCCTATCATTCAATTCTTGGAGACCTCATGTCTACAGCTCAATTCAAAGGACCAAAGTCCGAGGACGATCCAATCCCCTACCTGTTCATTCAGGACTTTATTTTCGGAGACATCTTGTCTACGGCTCAATTCAAAGGACCAAAGTCCGAGGACGATCCAATCCCCTTACCTGTTCATTCAGGACTTTATTTTTGGAGACATCTTGTCTATGGCTCAATTCAAAGGACCAAAGTCCGAGGACGATCCAATCCCCTTACCCGTTCATTCAAGACTTTATTTTCGGAGACATCTTGTCTACGGCTCAATTCAAAGGACCAAAGTCCGAGGACGATCCAATCCCCTTACCTGTTCATTCATGACTTTATTTTCGGAGACATCTTGTCTACGGCTCAATTCAAAGGACCAAAGTCCAAGGACGATCCAATCCCCTTACCTGTTCATTCAGGACTTTATTTTCGGAGACATCTTGTCTACGGATCAATTCAAAGGACCAAAGTCCGAGGACGATCCAATCCCCTTACCTGTTCATTCAGGACTTTATTTTTGGAGACATCTTGTCTACGGCTCAATTCAAAGGACCAAAGTCTGAGGATGATCCAATCCCCTTACCTGTTCATTCATGACTTTATTTTCAGAGACATCTTGTCTACGGCTCAATTCAGGACTGAAGTCCAGGGATGATCCAATCCCCACATGTCCACAAAGGACTTCATTCTCGAATACATACGTCTACGGCTCACTTTAGGACTGAAGTCCAGGGATGATCCAATCCCCACATGTCCACGAAGGACTTCATTCTCGAAGACAATTGTCTACGGCTCACTTTAGGACTGAATTCCAGGGATGATCCAATCCCCACATGTCCACGAAGGACTTCATTCTCAAAGACAATTGTCTATGGATCCTTTTAGAACATGTGTTTAAGGATGATGCAATCCCCTTGTCAACTTAGACCCTGTCTAAGTACCATCCACCAACCTCTCTATTGGCATCACCAATATAGGTAACCACATCATCGACCTCTCTGTCGATGCAGGCAATCTCATCATAAGTGACCACATCACTCCCCCTTTTGAGGAGAGTCCTTCTGAACTACACCAAGCTTGTCTTGGAAATATTCAAACTTTTACTTGAGGTAGAGGTTTGGTTAGTACATCGGCAACTTGTTCACTTGAGGTAGAGGTTTGGTTAGTACATCGGCAACTTGTTCACTTGAGGTAGAGGTTTGGTTAGTACATCGGCAACCTGTTACAAATTCGAACTTTATAGTTCTTTTCTGCATCATATCTTGTATATATAAATGTCAGATCTCTATGTGCTTTGACTTATCATGGAACACTGAATTCTCTGTCATCTTGATACAACTTTGTTTGTCACATAGGATCACAGTTGGGTCTATCTCTAAGTCAAACAATCCTGAAGCCATACTTCTTCACAACTAGCAGAGCAAGCAGCCATATTTTCCGCTTGTGCTGAGAGCCATACTGGACTGCTTCTTGCTAAACCACAAGATCATGGCTGATCCCAGACAATAACATCCTCTCGATGTGCTCTACCTGTCTGATACACTTTCTACTCAATCAACATCTGTGTAGCCATCTGAAGTCATGATCTCCAAAATAGCATAGATCAAAGTCTATCATATCCTTTAGGTACCTCATCACATGCTTTGCAACTATCAGGTGGACACATCTAGTTTCCACTAGATACTGACTCAAGGTGTTCACAGCAAAGGTTATATCTGACCTGGTATTTGTTAGATACATCAATGACCCAATAATTTGTCTTTACAAAATTATATACACTAACTCTGATGAGTCATTCACTAACAGCTTCAAGTTGGAATCCATGAGAGTGGCCATTCCAACATATCAAGTCCTTTTAATATTTCTCGGCATACTTTCCCAGGTTGAGAAAGATTCCTTCTGAGCCTTTCCATACTTCTAGACCTAGAAAGTAATGCATCAATCTGAGATCTTTCATTTTCATTTCTGCAGCCATCTATCTGTGCCATCTCTCGTCAGATGGGTCGACTGATATGAGCCTCAACATCATTCGAACTCTGTGGTGAGTTCCTTCTTGCATCCATGTCATCTGTGTATAGAAACCATATTCAACCTTGTAGCAAAGGTTGATATCCACATCACCCAGGGTGATCATTAAGCTCATCAATTTACTATCGATCCTGGGTACCCATACAGAACCCGATTCACACTTCTTCTTTAATTACATCATTAAGAGAGTGGTCTCATCAAGTCACTTGGAGCAAACACCTCATCACGATTCTCTTCCTCTTTTTAAGAGAATCTTTTAGCCACGAGCCTTCTATATTATGTTTGATTTGTAAATATTCTTGTTGAACATCCATCACTTGTGCAGTGTTCATCATTCTTCATGATCTTTCCTACATATCAAAATTAAGTACATGATTAGTAATACTTCATAATCATGAAATCATGTTGACATGATAGCCTATTATGCATACAGATATCATTTACATAGTTATGCAACTATCTTGACCAATACTTTGGCACAACACTTTTCCATATTCTGTATGCATACAGTGGCTATCTAGATGCCTTCCATCTCTACCAGAACATACTATCGAGAGTGTGCACAGCTCTTAGCATGTCAGCAAAGAGGTTTCATTCTAGACAAGCAACAATGGAATGTTTGTCCAACTTACCAATCATATGCATATTAGTAGTATACTGTTCAATGCTCTATGAATGTTTACACTCAGCATGATATATTATAGGAATACAAATATGCATACAACCTATTACAGACAATATCATTTACTATTTCAAATAACAACTCAAATACTTATCTTTTATGTTTGTGTGGTTGCCTCCCGCTTGATCTTCTATATGTCTTTTGAACTTCTATTCATTCTGTACCACTGTGCATGCTCAAGTGTCATCCTCATGATCTCATACACAAACATACATTCATTAGTATATTTCAATGTTATCAAAACATTATCTAAATAATCTTGAATATGTATAGTCATGATTATAGATAATATTCAAGGTTTCAGGGAAGTCTTCTTTTACTCATACATATTCTTGTTTGATCTGGTTAGTTAAATCATCAACCAAGATAAGAGACATAATATGCATAAACCCTTGATTACTAACTTTATGAATAAGCATAACCAATCATACCAGGTATACTTATATAAGGGATCCTAACACAAGGTAAGATTCTAACATGACATAGGAAAACATACCTGGATTAGTATACCTGCTTAGTTATGTCTAACATACCTAATCAATATCTTCTTTGTTCTCTTCAATGATTTAGATATCCTATGCTGGAACCTACATATCTCATAGGTTAATCATAATAGAACAAATTCATACATACCTTGTAAGTAGAACTTCTATGTGATCAAAGATTATGGATGAGTCTTTGTCTTCATGTTATCATGGTCATGGAACTTGATTTGTCTTTCGTGATGTACCTGTATCTTGTTAGCAGACAACATCAACCTCATACAACACCACAGTGCATTAGTACAATCATATAGCCCTAATCAATGAATGTCTTCTATCATTCACATGCATTCATACTGTTACTAGGGTGATAAGACAATTCTAACATTAATCAAGATTGTACTAATAAATAATATGAAGACAGACATATTATGAACTAAATTAGGAATCAGATTTCAAGACATACCTGTATCTCCTTAAGACATACCTGTCGAGACTTCTTGTAGTCTTCTTATGTAAGGCCTTAGCCTCAACTCCCCCTGAAACTTGATCTGGGGCTTGATTAGGGTTTGTTAGAGAAACCCTAAAAAATTCAATCTTTGACTTTCACACTTCTGAATGGATGGAAGGATGTGTCTTGCTGAGCTGATCAAACTAGCATACTTCAATTTTGAAATCTCCAAAATTTGACCCCTCAAAATTTGCCTTCGAAACTTCTGGATCTTCTGGACAGGAACCCGAACTAGGGTTTGATGAAGCCCACCCTTCTTCCCAATCAAAAGGTTCGATCCAAGGCTCTAAACTCTTATTTTTCTGAGGAGCTTCCAGCCGTGGTTACAGACTTCAAAAATTCCAACTTTTGCTGAAGCCCTAATTTTCCATCTTTCCGATCAAAATCCCGAACTGGGGTTTGATCAAGCCCGGTCTTCTACCCAACCAAAAAATTCAATCTTGGTCTCTAAATTTTGATTTTCCTGAGTAGCATTCAGCCGTGGATTCCAATTCCAAAAATTCTAACTTTCTCCGAAACCCTAAATTCCGGAAGCCATGAATGAAGGTGCTCCAAAAATAATTCTGTTTTGACAGAAATATGCACCTGATTGTTTCTGCTGTAACTCTGAACTTTTCACTCCACAGGGTCTGAAAACTTTTTTTTTGTGGTAGCCTGACCTGTCATCTTTCCATCCCGATAGGTCTGACCTCAATTCGATTTTCTGAGAGATAGTTATGCCAAGTGTCGCAATGTGACCTGTTTATGGGATAAAACAGGAGAGCGAACTTGTACGGAGTGCCACGTGTCACTGGTTAAGCTTCGGCCTCTGAAACATTTTCTTGCGATATTACAGTCTGTGTACTACCTGTCACTTTTTACGAAATTTCATTTGGAGCTTCCTAGCGCAAGTTATGACCTTTTTTCCTAGGTCACCTGATTTTGACTGAGATCTGGAAGAGGCAGAATACCTAACTTGTACTGATCATAACTCACAAAGTACAACGAATCTGAGGGTGTCCTTTGGATAAAAGGTACCTGGGGATGTTATCTATCACCTGTAAACTTTTCAGATCCTGAACCTTTGCATAAATGGATTTATAGCGAAAGTTCCACGATGACTAGTTTTTGCTATGTAAAACCCAAACCTTCAAATTGTCGCAAGTGAAGCAAGTGTCGTAAATGCCATACATTGCCTTCCTTCAGGTTAGCTTTGATACCATGTTAAGATTTAATATGCTAAGACAGAAAATAACAGCATTACATTCCATTTCACAATAATGGCTTATACAGGATCACTAAAGAAACAACAAGCACAGCATAAACACAAGAGACACAGATTTATCCTGGGAAACCCTCATGGGGTAGAAAACCCAACAAAGCTTCCTCAATATAGATGACCATAAATATACAAAGATGCAAACCAAAGACATGATATCCTCCTCCACCATAGCATACCTCTCCTCCACAAGTGCGCTACATTCTGAGTGAGGGAAGTGTGTGTATAATGAGGAACACACCTCCTCTATTTATACACATCTCCGACTTGTACTTTATATTAACTAGGTCGGCCCCAACTTTACCACTGGGTTAAACACCCCACTACAACTGACTGGGCCGACCCCACTAGGGTGGTCTAACAACCCTTTGAACCACATAACACATACAGGGCCAACCCCCACTAGGGAAGTCTAATAACCCAAGTTACCACATTCTGACGGAGGAATAAACATCTCTGGATATACAATAAGATCTTCACGGAGGAATGAAACATCTCCGGAATAATAAAGTACAAATATAATATTCTTAGAAGTTACAATATCTCAACATACATGATGCCAACACCATGTTCGCACTTCAAGAATGTGGTTTAAAGAAATTCTTCCTTACTCCGAATATGAGGGCCCAAGTGCATTTGTTGGGGTATTTAGTGGATATGTGGGATCTTGATGAACAATATTTCCAAGTAGGGACCCACATCCTCACCCTTGAGATAGATGACATTTTTTTTTTACCGGGATTTCAAGGAGAGGGGCTAGAGCCATGATTAGAGGGCAGAGCGGAGGTGATGGAAACAAAGATGAGCTGATTAACCAGTATTGTGAGCCCGGGACTAGAAATTATGTCGGGAAGATAACAATTGCACAAGTCCATAGTCTACCATTGAGGATGGCGCTAATCACAGTGGTTCAAGTATCGGAGACTAAGTCCCACCATCAGGAAACCATATCTTAGATGTTATGTACCATAGCATGCATGGAACCTAATGTGTTTAATTGGTGTGAGAGCCTCCTGAGCATCATGAAATATCAACTAACCAAGTGACATACAAGTAGAACTAAACAATTATGTTATGGATCTATCTTGGTATCCTTCTTTATGGAGCGGGTTCCTCACATTCGTCCCCAGCATATTGAGATAGCTAGACCCGATCCGCGGGAGCCATGCATGAGGAGGTGGACTGAATTTTTTGGCCTTCATGGTGGCCCAATCCATAGTTATGGGTCGAATTTCTTCCGATGGATGCACATGAATCTCCTTATGGTAGAGGACTATGCCTACACACGCACAAATTTCTAAGGAGATCCTGATTTGGCACTACCAGAGGGATCAACCTGGTGCGACATAGGTAAGAAAAGATACTCATGCTCTTTCAAATATTTATGTATTTTTTGAATATATTATTTTTTTGGTGTACTAAGACTTCTTATGTTTACTGATGCAGATGTGGGGCCAGAGAGGCCACCTAGAGCTTCCCCTATACAGTAGTGAGGAGAGGGTAGGGTCGCTTTTTCTCGCAACCGAGAAGCAAGTAACATACTCACGGAGACTGAGGACAAATTAGAGAGGATGAATATTGATATCCCAAACATGTCATTGGATGATCTGCCTCGTTGGTACCAACACCACACATTGGGAGTTTCTACGAGTATCGGACGTCTGCTCCACCGGGTAGCTCGAGCGGTGATATGCTATCACGAGCGCTAGGACTAGCCCTATTATCTATATGTAGTGATGTACTAAAATCCACGAGCTTCAAAAAAAATCCACGATGATGTACTGAAAGCTATGAGATTCAGATTCTGCGATGACGATGTACTGAAAGCTATGAGCTTCAAATATTGTCATAATAATTTTTGTGGAACTTTTATCACACTTAATATATATCGGTTTTATATGCAATGCGTGTATGGTGAGTATGGATCTCATATATGCTGCTTATGTATGAACAATTTACATTTTATGCTTGTTAATAAAATGTTTTAAGAATGGGATATGTGTTAATCTAACATGAAATTGGATAAGGAATTAGCAACTGTATTCATATGTCTCGAAATATTTAGGTATTGAATGAACTCAAAAGAGCTCTCCAAGAGATGTACTCGTTGGAAAAGATGGAGTAATGTAGGGTTGCGGACAATGTAGATTCGGTTTAGATGGGAGACCAGAAGTTGGGAATCCAAATTGATGACAATGTGGTCCACACTAATGGAAGATGCGTTAGTTAAAAATCCAATGACCGTGTGATACTCGGCGATCTTATTGGTTGCGGGACCTAGGCAAGTTCCTCTTGAGTGTATAAGTTCACCGGCAAGGGAATAGAGTACCCAAGCAGCCGCTGCGAGGTTTTGAGTATGTTGTCTAGCACTGTCTGCAAATATTGAATAGGTTCTACAAATATTGAATAGGTTGTCATCTGCGCATTCAAGCAGAACATGGTATAAGCAGTCATAATGGGGATGAGGCCCTAACCTATGAAAGAAAAGCTCCAAACCATATTAAACATACATCATATACAAAGTGTACAAGGTACTCCTGCAGGATTTTCCTAAGCATAGTACCTCTTGAGGTAGAGCCCATTTCTAGGCTCCCCCAAGGGTGTCCCATCATAGTCAACTAACTCGTAGGAACCTTTTTCTAACACACATTTCACGATGTAGGTCCCATGCGACATGGACTCGAACTTACCTGCCCCCAGTTTATCATGTTTTTGGTCATATTTCAAAACCAAATCACCTTCATTGAATATGTGAAGTTTGATAGACTTGTCATACTGGGATTTGATGCGCTTCTTATGTGCTTCATTGGAAAGGGAAACATCACGACAGGTTTCGTCCAGTTTGGCTAAATATATGAAGCGTTCCTCTTCAGCCATGGTGTTTGGAAAGAGTTCGATGGATAGTTTAAAAGACGAGATCTCGCACTCTATAGGAAATACTGCTTCCAGCTCGTACACCAATTGAAAAGGTGTGAATCTGGTAGCAATTTTGACAGAGGTTCTATATGCCCAAAGGGATGAAAAGAGCATTAAGTACCAATTTGATCTATGGGTCCCTACCATGCATTGTATCATGGTTTTCAAGACCTTATTGATGGCCTCTACTTGACCATTCGCTTGGGGATAGTAGGAGGTTGAGTGTTCATGGTGAAAACTCAACTTGGTGCTCAGTTCAGATGCCATTTGGTTCTAGAAATGTCAGCCATTGTCTGTGACAATGACTAGTGGAACCCCAAACCTATCAATAACATGATTGAACATGAAGAGTGGGGTAGTTTTGTTGTCTTCATTATATGTAGGAATAGCCTCGACCCATTTTGTGAAATATTCAACACCTACAATAACATAGCCCTGCCCCCTAGACGAGGTAGGATTACAGGGATGAGTGCGCTTTTTGGAATGAAAAAACTGGTAGGGGGGACAATTCTTAATGAAATCCATGCAATATTTAAATATGGATAGCCAGAAGTATCCAACGCGTAATATATTATGGGATGTAGCCATTCCAGAGAGGTAACCACCACATGCCCCTGAGTGGTAGTCATTCAGAACATGCTCAGCCTCCTCGTGAGTAAAAAATCGTCGTAATATTGAATCAACACCATGGCGATATAGGTTGTCTCCAATGATTAGGTAATATTAGGAATGATGGCAGATGCAACAGCGTTCGTCACGGGATAGGTGAGGTCTGAAGCATTGTATTTGGAGATAAAAGGTGATATCTTCATACCATGGATCGGAGGTACTGATCAGGAACAATGACTCATCAGGAAGAGATTCAATGGGCTCAGAGTCTTGATCAATATGGGGAAGATGAAAGATCACAAATTAGCTCCGCGAACACTAATGACTTTTTGGATTTTGCCTTTTCAAACTGTAGATAGAATTCTTGAAGAATCACGATCCAACGCGAATATTTCCCCCCTAGTACTTGACGAGTTAAAACATGGTACATAGGGGAATCAACGATGATAGTGGCTATACGGAGCATAATGTAATGATGGAACTTTTGGATGGCGATGACAGCCACCAGAGCCAACTTCTCGACATGTGAATAATGAGTTTCAGAGTCAATAAGACCCTTGCTAATGTAATAAATCAGATCTTCTTGTGCATTGATTTATTTCTAGACTAAAACCATACCAATAGTTGAGGTAAAGGAAACAAGATAAACGATATAATCCTTGGTATAATCAGGTATTTGTAACATGGGTGCATGGGTAATAATGTTCTTGAGATTGTCAAAAGCGTTTTGGGTGTAATCATCCCAGATAAAAAGGATGTCCTTTTTTAACAATCGCATATAACCATGTGTATTTTCCACATAATTACACATGAAACAACGCAAGTAGTTTTCCTTCCCCTAAAAAATTTGAAGTTCGGTGATGTTTTTGTGTGGGGGTAGGGATAGAATAGCCTCTACCTTGAGGGGATCGATGGGGATCCCATATTTTGAGATGATGAATCTAAGGAGACATCCAGACTCCACACAAAATATGCACTTGTGAGGATTTAGGCGGTTGTTATAGCGTCAACATATGAGGAAAAGGGCCGCCAGATGATCGATGTGAAACTCACGATGATTTGAATGAGTTGGAATATCATCGAGGTAGGTATCCAAAAAATTATTAATATCATGAAAGGCGTATGACATGGCCCGCTGGAATGTGGCACCAACATTTTTAATGCCAAAAGGTAATTTGTGGTATGCAAATGTACCCCATGGGAAGATGAAAACATTCTTGTGCTGGTCTATTGGGTGGATATCGATCTAATTATAGCCATAAAAGCCATCAATGAATGAGAAGATGACACTACCGGCACATTTGTTGATGGTTTGGTTGATAAATGGGGTGGGGTAATTGTCCTTAGGAAAAGCCTTATTATATCCCAGTAATCAACACAGATTCTGATGGTTCCTTGTTTTTTGTAACATGAACGATATTAGAGACCCAATCTGTCAAGGGGACATGATAAATGAAACCAAATTTTAACAACTTTTCAATTTCCGCTTTGATAGTCGCAGTCTTTCGAGGATGCACTGGACAGAGTTTTTTCTGAGCAGGTTTTGCGTCAGGATAAGTTTTGATTTCATACACAATGATAGCAGGATCAATCCCATGCATTTCTTCATAGCTCCATGCAAATATGTCACGGAATTGTTTGAACAAGGTTGTATAAGTTTTGATTTCTTCAGAAGAACAAGTTTGGCCAATATGGATATGTTCCACGACACCAGGTTTCGCCGAGATGTCAATGGTAGTGGTAGGCATAATGCTTGCCAAATTCCTTTCAGCTACCGTATCCTAGGTGAGAATAGGAGGCCGAGGGTTGGAAATGACATCCGATGAAATAATATTTTGAATTGTATTCTCTACCATGTCTAAAGGAGGGAGGAAGGACGATCGATGGTGATTGTCTTCCCATGGAAACTAATCCAAGCTCATAATATCCATGATGGATTTATCAGAGTGAAATGTCTAGAGGAGATGATCTAGCGATGACGAGGATGATTTAATACAATATGGAATAGAACATGGGTATGATGCCACCAAGTGGTAGTCATCAAGTGAATCGAACACCGATTGGATGGCCTCATAAGTGGCCTCAGCTGGGTTTAGAGGCATCTGATCTCCAATTGAATCAATGTAAATAGAATCGGGAACAATCCAAGGGTCCGTCGAGTTGGAGGAAGATGGGGTCATGGATGAGATCATGTTCACCATGGCAACGTGTGATGGGGGATCGGGTGTTGGAAAGACTCCCATCAAGGATGAGTCTTTAAGGAGTCCTACCCCCACACTGTCATATATTTGCGAAGAGTTCCCTAAAAGAGGGACATTATCCGTAGGATGAGTTGTGGCATCCGGTGTACAAAAATATAATTGGTCAATAGTGACAATTTTGCCTTGATGGGGAAATTGCACAATGCGGAAGATGGAAGATGCGACCGCATTCATAGCGTAAAACCAATTTCGACCAAGTAATAAGTTGTAATCCAATGCTGATGCGACTACTTCCACGTTAATGGAAATAATATTTCCTCCTAATTCAATGACTAAGGATTGTAAAATCCCATGTGGTTGGAATCCACGTCCGTCAAATGCTTTCAGAGTGGTAGGGGAACAGTTCCATTCAGGAGATCCAATGGCTCTCCAGTAGGACAAGGACATTACGAAAGTAGAGGCTCCCTTGTCTAAAATAGTATGGTGGATATTTTTCCCAGTGACATTGGTATTTATTTGGAATGCAAGTTGGTGGGAAAGCCTCGAATTAAAGTATTCCAATATAAACATGATGGTATTAGATGAGTCTGGATCCACTACTCCAATAGCAGATAGCAGAGTCTTACACTGATTAGGATAGTTTTTTAAGACTTTAAGGGTCGATGTAGCGCATGGTTCCTGGGCTAGATCTTCCACAATGTTGTAGTTTTTAGTGGCCCAGATGTTGGGATTGAAAATTGATTTTTGGATTGTGCTTTTGGGTGGACACAATGCTGCATCTGATACAGGTTTTTCTATGGTCAAAGGACCTTGAGTATGAGGGATAATGGATGGGGACGTGGAGGATTTTTCAGCATGACTTCCATTAGATTCTTTATCTGGAACAAAGTCGTATGTGTGTTCCTTGGTAGATAATTTAACAGTTTCACTACGCATCATGTGAACATGAGTGGTCGTGGATGGTTCTTCATGTGAAGGAGTTTATTTTTGTGCAACCATCTGCTACCGTTGTGTGGGGAAGGGGTCCGTTAAAACTACGGGTTGAGGATTTCCTTTTAGGAACTTTTATACTTCTTCACGATGTCGGCGTTCTTTCGTGAAGTGGCCGTCACCGCATAGTAAACATGGATATTTATCCTTCCATTTTGGTTTGGGATCAGCGGATTCAAGATTGGTTTTGTGTTCTTGCTTGTTAGAATATTTCTTGGATTTCCCTTTTTTCTTCTTACCACCATATTTCTGAGATGAAGGATATTGGACTAAATTCACCTCCGCGGTGCATGCAGGACTGGGTGAATGGTTGGTGTTATTACCATCCTGTGACGGATTTGTATTTGAAACCACGTGGCTTTGCGATCTGATTGATTGGGTGGTAGGATGGGTGTTAACGGAACCAATTATGCCATTGACATGTGATCCCGTGGGAGGTTTCGTTAGGTCATGTGTAAGGCAAGGGGAATTGGAAATTATGTCGTATAAAGTGCTAGACTGAGTGTAGACTATGTCTAAGTTATGGGCATGTGTAATAGCGTGTTCTTCTGTAACCACCCCGCCCATAGCGACATCTTTGGCTATGATAGGAAACAATGATTTGGTAAACCAATCGACCAATAATTGATCCGGAATGGGAGCATTAATGAGCGGACGTCTTCTCCTCCATTCATGAATATGATCGAAAAAATGAGTGGAGGTATATTTCCGAAGTGATGTTAAAAGATCCATTCTGTTTTCATATCGGATTGGTAATTGGAAATGTGTAAGAAAATCCATAGCCAAGGATTGAAAATTAGTGAAATAATGTGGTAGTAATTCGATATATCATTTGGCGGTTGTGTCGGTGAGGGTTCTTTGGAATAGCCTCAAAAGGATGGAATCATCCATTAATGAGTTCGAGGAACACCAAAAGTGATATGTCATTACATGGTTTTTTTAATCCTCATTAGGTTTGTCATCAAACTTGGGTATGTTTGATGGCATTTCCACAGGAATGGGTGGCTAATTCATGCCATGTTGAATGGGATTGTTGGTCAAATGTGACAGGTCTGGTAGATATAATGTGGCCAGAAATGGTAACTATCGATTTGGATGAGGGTATTGATAGTATTAGTATGGAATTTGAGTACCAGTAGGACCATAGATCGATTGTTCATAAGGTTCTCCCATAGAGGGTTGGCCATATGGTGGGGGTCCTCCAATGTTAGGAGGTCGACCCGATGGGGGTCCTCTGCCCGAATGAGGGGGTCCTCCAGAATGAGGGGATTGTCTGGATGGTGGGGGTGGAGGGGGATAGGTGGTGGAGGTGGAGGTGGAGGTGGGGCATGTGGTGGGGGTGGTTGTGGGGGAGCGGGCGGTCCTCCGTATGGGGTTATAGTCGATGGAAAATTATGATGCCCCCATGGGGTGTTTGCGTTTTCGGGGTAAGGAACTCTAGGATAAATGTTTCCATGAGTAGTTTGATATATTTGACCCTTTGTTGTGTTATGATTACCTGAATATGTATAACCCCATGTGGGTTGGGCCCATACAGATGGTCCCCCCGTGTGATGTGCCCACGAAGGTTGTCCTATGGCTAGGGGTGAATTCTCATTCATATTATAAGTCATAAATGAAGGTTTTCCTCCACTTACATTTTTTCCAATAACTAGAGGTTGCCCCCCAGTTATATTTAGTCCACTAAATAGAGGTTCCCCCCTAGTTAGAATTTGACTACCAACCGAAGTTTTCCCCGTGATTATATTTTGGCCACTGACCATAGGTTGCCCTGAGATCGTATTTTGACCATTAACTAGAGGGTGTCCTATGATCATACTTTGTCCTCAAGGTTGTGCTCCATTCACGAACTTAACAGTGGCTGAAGGTCCTCCCCCCCCCCCCCCCCCGGTCATTAGGGTCAAAAGAGGTCTAGAACCAACCGAATGTGAAATAGGTGGAAAATATGGTTGGCCTGGTTCGTAGGAGGTCACGTTGGGCACATACATTCCTAGTGAAGGAAAAGTAAAAGAATTTATTGGAGAATGATGTTCGGTATTCGCTACTTCCGAAGTGGACTGGGAAGGGAAACTCTAGCGCCTTCCTCATTCTCCAAGTATCCGTAAGCGAGATACGGTATCTTGAAGTGATCCAAAAAAAAAATGGTTTGAGACGAGTCTAGTAGGATGCAGAGGTGGTGGTGTCTCCACAATCGGTGGTGAACCAAAATCGAAAATAACATGCCCTAAAGAGGTTCCCCAAAATGAAGCGGTTGGACTAAAAGCAGTCGCTATCGTGTTATCTAGAGGTTGAGTGAATATACAAACGATGGAACCAAGGTGTCCTTCAAGTGAATGGTTAAAAAATGTGTCATGCGAAGGAGGTCATTCCACCATCAATGGTCCCATAGGATTGGTGATGGGCAGATTTACAGGAGGATAAAAATACCCTCTTGATTCAGTGACTAGAATTCCTTCTTTGTGTGAACCAGTTGTAGTGGGTTGGTCCATATCTGCCCCTGTGTTTCCTTCCTCAATGAGAGGATATTTAGGTGGCGAGTTTTGTATTCTATGGGATCTCTTTAAGGGTTGTTTATCCATAATGGCTGATGAAAGTATCCTCATAAGAGCCTTCTAAAGAAAAACAAACTTTTAAGTCCTACTCAAGCTAAAGCTGCAAGTGTTGGCTTCTATAACTGTCTTGAGGTTTTCTATAAAGACCCAGGTTCTGCGCGGTTCAAGGAACCAACAAAACCCCTTTTCACAGGCCCTTTCGGCAACAATCTACAAATAGACTAAGGTCTCACCCGAGGCGAAGTTATGGCGGGGTTTTGGAATCAGGTTTCGACAACCAGGTGATGAGTGTTCCAAAAAGCTGATGAGCAACGCACTACAAGGCTCGCGCTGTGGACTTCAAGCTACGCGAAGCTTAACCCCTTCACGGTTAATACTTATCCTATCGTGCATTCAAGGACTACGCGATGTTGGATGGTCTTTTGATGACAGGACAGCGCAACTGATAACTACGCTTCCTTTTCGGACTTAACCAACTTCAATGGCATTACTCATAGTTTCCTATCCCTTCACCTATTTCCTTAGGTTATTTATCTCATGACTTATGAAATATGACAGAACACAATGTATTGCGCACTTCCGGTGCTGCACTTCACTGGAATCGCACGGCATGAACTCCATTGATTCTAGTGTTTACTCAATCAACTTATGCATTCATTCTGACTTAGAACTACTTATGCATCTACCATTCATCCACATATGCAATACTTAACATATTATTCCCATCTTCATTCTTTATGGCAAATACATATAAAAGTAAGAACATATAAACTGATAAATGAGATCTTAAGCATTCATTGTATGCAAATTTACAGATTCAAGCACATAAACAGTCACACAACATAGAATTTAACGTGGTTCACTCTCAGGATGGGAGTTAAATCCATAGGAACTATTGTTATATTGTGTTGGGAAGGGCACAACTGTTCCAGTCTGCGCACTTAGCTGCAGACTCTCTTCTCTCTTTGTACGTCTCTGCACACACAGATGCAGAGCCTTTACAATGTTCTCTCAACATAGATCAATGTTCATTGTTCAACAACAAAGATTAACAATTCATAAACATAAGATTAACCCAACAACCCTTTCCCTTACAAAATGTGCCCTTTTTATAGATCATGCCCATAGGTCATGTCTTTACAATGCATAGGCAAAAACCATAAGGTTTCCCAAAACTGTCGCGATTTTCCCCTAACCGGACTGTTAGGCTCTGATAGCGACTCCTCCGTTGTGGCCATCCTCTGCACGTGGTCACGACGATTTCAGCCTGCCCTGCCGACTGTCAATTTCACCCTGTCGTTCCTTCTCTAATGGCCTTGTGCGGCCGGTTCACATCGTGTTTCCTCTGCTTGTGCGACCGATTGCTTTCCTTCCATGATACTCCTTACCCGCCTGCTTGGTAATCATGGAGTATCTTAACGAAAAATAGACCACCGATGGTCTTACCGGAATATGTACTGTTTTCCTTCCAATCATTCGGCCTTGTCGGATCTCCGTATATCGGCCTCTTCGCAGTGCTACCGCTTCACAGTGTTTTACTTCGCGGCGCTAGCCTCCTTGCTCTACAAATGCTACGCTGCGTTGTATCCTCGCAGCCTCCAAAACTGTCTTTGCCAAAAAGTCTTCAACTGAACTGCGCTCAACTTCGCAGTTCCAAACACTATCTTCAAAAAAATGCCTTACTTGGGCCAGGCCCAGCAACAAGTAAACTTATATGATATGCGGGATGAAGAGTTGGATCCTCACAGGAGTGTCAAGGCATCACAACTCGCGATATACAATAGGTTCCAACAGTAATACTAGGCCCAATATTTAAGATCTCTAACCAGGGAAGATTAGGACCGTACTCCTGACCGTATTACCCGACTACCTAGCAGTACGTTTGTAGTAGCTCCCCGAGTGTTGTTCTCGATGTATTGCAATGTCAATACGACCAATGGTTGACTCAGATTGTTTCAGGATCCTAGTGGGGTCTCCTGATATACACAAGATACATGGGAGCTTCAATCCGTAGTAGTGTTGTCTGATGCACAACCATTTGACAGGAGCCTTCCTATATACCGTCGAGTACATGAAGTACCTTTCTATATACCCATAGGTACATGAAAGGTCGTTCAATATACCGACCAGTACGTGGAAGAACTGCAAGCCCCAGGATGCAGGGCAGGCAAATAACGACAAATGCTACGTTTAAAGATGTTGGAACATGTCTCTAACCTATCACACAAGTTTCTAAAAATTTTAAATTAGACTAGCACTTGATTTTATCTTGTACAGTTAAGTGGATGCATGAAGTGTATACTCGAACCAATATGCATGGATATGCTAAATGAGATGCAATCCCTTTTATTTTTTGATGAAAACTATCTAAGGAAAGGAGATATATCTTTCTTCTTTTGTTGAAACAATCAAAATCTATCCCAAACCAAAATATTATCCTTTTAGTTTTCTTCTTAAGCAAAATCCAAAAAACACAAGCAAGTGACACTCTTTCAATCAAATCCAATGATACCAAAAATAGCACCAAAGAAAATCTTTCTTTTTGTTTTTCTTTTGCAAAAGAGATTTGACGATGGAAATCAATAATAAAAGAACAAGGAATCCTTTTAATTTTAAAAAAAACTCAATTTGGAACAAAGAATAAAAGAGCTAAAAGGATGATTTAAGAGATCTTTAGAATATATACTAATAGGAAAAAATACTTGAAAATGTAAGATTCATGATTTTTATAAGAATTCTTCATTTTCCAAATACTTTCTAAAGATCAAAATGAAGAGAAGATGTAAAATTCTTAAGTCTTTCAAGTTTTTTCAAACAATTATCTAAGATCTAAAAAAATGTATTTCTCAACAAATCAAAGCATTAAACTTCAAAGATGAAAAGAATGAAAACCCAATCCCTTTTAGTGCTATGTTCAATCACATCCAAATATGACTCTAGTCACTTTGAGAGAGTTCTACAACTTTTGAAAACAAAAAGTATTCACCCAAGCAATCGAACTCAAAGATGTAGCAATCCAAACTACACCGTACACTAGAAAAAGTTGGTATGACAAAACACTTTTGTAAGTTTACAGACTTGAAACAAAACATATTAGAGGCTCCTATAGGTCTACAAGACTAGTCACGCTCGCAAGATAATGAGCTCACTCAAAGCAAAGCAAGTGACTACTTGACTACAAAGACTCCAGGAGAAATTGAACTACTCCAAATTTCAAGAATGAAAGCAGGAACAGAGATCCAGGAGAGATACAAACTCTGACATAAACTCCAAAGATGACTAGGGATAAAGACATCGCTACAAAATATTATTGTGCGATGCATTCTGCTAGTACAACAACGTGCATCTTTCTTGATCGACAAGATTTAATATACTACCCAGGTGCGTTGATGGCACTCTGTAGGACAAAGATAAAGCACATTGAGCTTCCAAAAGCGAATTGTTTCAAAAATAAAAGATACACCACTCCTAAACTCAGCAAATCTGAGTGGACCTAGGATACTGGGATTATTATGGATGACCCAGTGACTCTATAAAGGAGGATCCAAATAAAAAAGTGACATGATCTAAAATAAATCAGAGCAAAGAAAAGAGATATATATAAGGAGCAAAGCTCCCCATTATGGTCACCAATTTTTTTATAGGATTTTCTCAATCAATGCAGACAAAGATCAGGGTCCCTAGTTTGAATTATTCATATCTAGAACAAAAGGGAACAAATTGTACAAACTTTCACCTAGGTCAATAAAATAGTAACAATCGATGAGTATAGAAGATACATACCACTGATATAACAACCATTGTAACGATCCAAGAGAATCTACGATCCAACTTCATGTGCAAAAGAAACCGCCAAAGATCGGAATGAGACAACAACAAGTGAAGTAAAAAAGATACGATTGACCTATGCGAGTGACCAAGAAATCTCACAATACACCATCAAGAACATCAGATGTATGGGAAACAAAATACAATTGTATTAACAAATATAGAAAAAGATTACAACCGTTTAGGCCTTGGTGTTGTAGCTTCTTTCCAATGAGTTATTCGTGCTCCAACAAGTCACTTTCAACTTGAATACAAGAGTCTAGTAGTCTAGAGTAATTCCTCCATCATTTACCTACTACCAATCTTCATCCCTTCACCTATGGCCCAAGAGTTTATTTTATAGGACAATGTGGATAAGGAGTGGTTGAGAAAAGTATGGTGAGTGGATGGTATATGATCTCCCTCAATGGTGGAAGTCAATCAATATCCATAACAATAGGAGGGAAAGGTGATGATTCGAGATTTCTCTCTAGAAACTTCTAGAAACCTAGTTTTTTTCTCGTGAAGACATCGACGCGACCTGTAGTGGAGAAAATCATGCCAAAGGGGATCGACACGGGTTTCTATGAAGGTAGAATGCATCATCAATGCAGGTTGACAATGAAGCATACTACATCGATGGACTTCGACGCATGTTGCTAGCAAAGCAAATCACGTCGAAGCCACAAAAAAGTTAAGTTGCAGGGTAAATTAATTAGAGCTCATTCACCATGAAAGTGACTTCAAGGATTATGGCAATTCAAGATCACAGGGTTTTGTACGAGTTATGAAAATTCTGTGTAAGATTCACAAGCCAATATAATGACATGGTCTACCTAGGAAATCCTAAGTCGATCATGACTGTCAATATCAATCATTTATCTAAACCTTTCCAACTAAGGATTGATTGAACCAATTGGTGTTTCGAAAAATGTTAATACTACAATCAGTGTTAACACTCATATTGATTTTGAAATCGTCGATCCAAGAGAAGGATCCAAATCCTTCCTGACATTAGTCAGTTGACCTTGGGGTCAGAAAATGAAATTTTCCATTTCATTAGAAAAAGATAGAATAAAATTGAAAGGTGAAGGAAAAAATGTCATAGTACCTATCATTCGTCTCAAGGGAAACCTTAGGAAGAACTAGATGACAATGATGAGATATAAGGCGATTATATCATGTTATGTAGGATAACGAAGATTCAGTAGAACCAAATAAATTTGAGGAAATTCACTTGGGCTCACCTATGTCAATTGGGAAAAACTCTGAATCAGAGTTATATGACTAGAGAATTGAAAACTATGAAAAAACATGCAAAATAATGTTGGATAGTCGAAGTTATCCCACGATGTCTAACACAAAAATGTTTTGCAATAACTATGATACCAAAAATATTTTAAAAAATAAAAAGAGAATACCCAACTCTTGTACCGATGAAAAGTGAATTGATGAATATACCCCTTTTGTGGTACAAGGATCATGAGTCGCCAATAGTTCACATAGAAGAAGTATCTAAAACCATCGACAAGCAAGTTCGATTACAAAGCCTAGTTGAAACATTCATCGGTCAAGCAGCTAGATGATGGGATACCCATTAGTCATGACTACAAACTTGTATGATCGCATCAACATACTTCATTGAAAGGTTTGGAGGAAAAAAATTGACCTCTCAAGTATAAATTCAAAAGTTTGTCCAAGGTCTAGACCCGATTGCACATATTGAAAATTGCAAAAAAGAATGGAAAAGGGTCGGGTATAGGGACGAGTGAATCTGGACACATTTTTTCCTAAACAACTTAGACAAATTTCCTAACAACTGGTACAAAACGGAAGAAGCAGGGGGGTAAATCTATCAAATACTTCTCATTTTATCCTACAGAAGAATGCCTCCGCGAAGAAGTACAAGAATTACATCAATTCATTAAAACAACAAAGCAAGAATTCGACATAGATGACAAGAACGCCCGACCAATATCATACTACAAAATAATTTCAACCAAAAAGAAACAATCGGATCAATCGACGACTCGACTAATCAATCGACGACTCGACTGCATATGGAGAAAGGACATACTTATGGAAAAAGCTTATGGTGGAAAATAAATCACCCACGCGTAATTCAACTAGTAAATACCATCCTGAAAATTTCTACCAAAGAAAAAGAAAATGAGGATCACCACAAAGATTCCCCCCAAACTTTATAGAATTTAAAGAAGGATAATGCCTGATCAATTAATCAAAAGCACCATAATGGATGGACACTGAAATAAATACAAAATAATTCAACAAGTCCTTTGATGAAATACCAAAAATGAAAAAAATAGGCGATTATTGGTCGAAACAACAAACTGCATAAATAACTAATTTGCTTAAATAATATCATGACGTATTTGCACACGATTATAAATATCTAAGAGGATTTTTACAAGAAATGGGAGAGATGCATATTGACCTAATACCTGACGCCAAACCTATCAAGAAACGACCATACAAGCTAGCCCATAAATACAAAGACATAGTCAAGAAATAAATTGACAATATGTTGATCACTGGAATAATATGTCCAGTGGATCAGTTGGAGTGGGACATCCCCATTGTCATCCAGCCAAAGAAGCATGACCCAAATATACTTTTTGTATGTGTCGAATTCATAGGTCTTAATAAATTAACCCTTATAGACCCACTCATGACTCCCTTTGCAAATGAGATTATTAATGAAGTTGCTAGACTTGAGTGCTATTCTTTCACCAACGGATTCTCTAGTTATAATAAGGTCTCCATAGCAAAGAAAGACCAGCATAAAGCTACATTTTTCTACAAATTCATATCATTTGCATATAGGGTCATTCCCTTTGGTCTAAAGAATGCTCCAATTCTCTTTTCTAGAATAGTTATAAAATATTTCCAAGAATTTATATACAAAACAATGGCCATCTACTTTGACGATTGGACAATTTATACAATGCGCAAAGACCACGTATGGTGGATCCGACTAATTCTATAAATATGAAAATAGATCCAATTATCTTTAAATATAAAGAAATGCATATTTTCTACACCAATAGGAGTATTATTGGGTCATGTCGTATGCAATGAAGGCATAAAAGTGGATCTAGCTAAAATTAAAGTCGTCCTTAAACTAAAACCTCCAAATATCCCAAGCAAGTTAGAATTTTGCTTAGACATATTAGGTATTATAATAATTTTATCCGGAACTATGTTGACATTACATTCTTGTTGGAATAATTACTCAGATTACAGGTTGAATTCCTATGGACCCAAAAATGTGAATAATCCTTTGAGTTGCTTAAAAGAAAATTAGATGAAGCTCCATACATAAATTTCCCAACTAGTTGAAAAATTTTCACATCCATATTAATGCATCAAGCATTGTATTCAAGGGAATACTAACACAACCAGGAGACAATGGACTCAACTACCCAATTGCATAAACTAGCTAGAAGTTAAATAAAGAAGAAATACACTATTCAATGAACGTGAAGGATTGGGTATGATATTTTCATTGCTAAAATATCGACATTAGTTATTGGCTAACCCATTCATATTCTATATAGACCATCAAGCACTCAAATATTTAGTGAATAAACCTCTCCACCATGGTTGCATATGTCATTGGCTCATATTATTTCAAGAATTTGAATTTGAAGTCCTAGTCCGACCAGGCAAGTCAAATGTCGTACCTAACAACTTTTCTCGTATTGAAACTAGAGAAGACCTAGTTGGCATTGATGATGAAATTCCCAATGTAGATATTTTCAGAGTTGAATCTATACCAACTGGAATAGAAGGAATATCAAAGAAAAAGAAAAAGATTCTAGCAATGAAAGTTGCACCATATACACTAATCAATGGGTACCTATACAAGCTTGGACCTGACGACATACTTTGTTAGTGTACACTTGAGATTGAGCGATAAGATATCATTATCGAAGCACACTCAGGACTGCCAAAAAAATCCTACAGTCCAAACTATGGGGGCGATCACTACATAAGGACTACAAAGTATATGTAAATAAGTGTGATAAATTTCAATGAATGGGTTTACCATTAAGATGACATGAAATTCCATTAATATCTATCAATCCCATCCTTACATTTGAAATCTAGGAAATTGATTCCGTCGGAACTTTTCCAAACCTCGGTCGACGAATCAGGGCATGATACATTATTACCATAGAATAATATGTAACTAAATGGATCAAAGCAGAAGCATTCGAAGGATGGACCAGTGAATTTGCAACCCAATTTATATATGAAAGTATATTTACAAAATTTGGATTCCCATTAACTCTCATTAGTGACCAAGGCACACATTTTATAAATAAAACTATCAATGTGTTTTACTGAAAGAATTTATGATAGACCATCACAAAAGCATAGCTTATCATCCGTAGTCGAACAAAGCTGCCAATCCGTTCAGTAAAACATTGACCAAAGGACTAAAAAAGATCTGCAGCATTGACAAAGATGACTAGGATGACAAAGTTCCCATGATAATATGGGCATACAGAACAAAATAAAAAAGATCTGATGGGTCAACACCATTCAAGATAGTATATAGACAAGAAGTAGTTGCCCCTTACATTTTAAACAACAATCACCAACCATTGCTCAAGTTTTGCATCTCGACACCCTCCAAGAAATTCAAGACAAAATGTTTGATTTAAAGAATTTGTAAGAACAAATAATGGCTTCTATACACCATTATTAAGTTCATAAGTTGCAGTAGAAATTCTGGCACTACTGAAATATTAAAAGAAAAGACATCTCTGTCAGTGACCTATTATTGATATATAACAGTCGGATAACATGCAAGCCTATAAGATTGAGACCAGCCATGGCACCAAATAAACTCTCCATAGAAACCAAGTCCAAATACGTAGAACAAAAAGATAAAATACAATAGGAAGAAGTGGCCATGACCCCCCTAGAATCCAGAATACACAGGATCAAGAAAGGAAACCTCGATGAAACAAATTGGGGAAAATACTATGCGGAAATGAAGACATGGGCAATCCAAGACAGCAAATGGATATAACCTACTCAAAATCTATCCACAACAATAATTCATGGTTATATGAATGCATCTCTTCTAGAACCATTTGATAACCTCAAAGAAATCATATCAAAATTCATTGTTAGTAGATACCGCGACGAGAAAATCTAGATCGAAAAGGCCATCCAAATCACATGTTCTCTCATTGGAAGAATTATTGGCGTTTCAATCAAAGGACCAACAGTACCCAATACCAATAAATCAATGCCTTTAATCGAGGAATTCACAAGGTCGATCGCAGGAAAAAAATCAAAAGGGATTATAATCAGCAAAGTGCAGCATGGTTCCATCAAGTTGAATGCCATAATAATTTCATTATGTTTAACAAGCTCAAGTTTGCCTTTCAACTTGAGGATCAACATGTTAGAAGTAGTCAAGCAGTTCACGTCGAAGGAAATAATTTTTAATTGGGTTGACCACTTAGCTCAATTAGTAAAAACTAACTATGAAAAATGCTAGGAATTCACACATGGCATAATATTTCCGTCATTACTCATCTGGATAGTAATGGTGAATTTTAACCCACTTGGTGAAATAGTGTTCACCAATACTCAACAACCTCTCATGAGAAATTTTCATATATTTGCAAGAAAATGGTCGTTATTTAACTTAAACAAAGAAAAAACCCACTTGGAACTTTGGTTCCAATAAATTAAAAACAAATGTAGCAGATGGAGAGTGTCACAACAAGTTCGTCACTTCCTAGCTCAAGGAGCACACATTGAACTTTCCCTTGACCACACAAAGTAAGGGATGCTCAAGAGCTTGATTATAACCCTAACATTCCTGAACTATTCACTGACTTGTTGAGGTAGACAAACACTATAATCCCTATACCGACTATGGCCAGGGTTCAACATATGAATCTCATTAAACCCCTAATAGAGGGAGAGTTGAAGAACAAAGAGAAATATAATTATATATTACAACATTTTGCATAGAAGAATAACCAGTTAATCCATTAGCAATAGTACCAGTTGACAAAAAATATAAAGAACCAGTTGGCGAACCCTCATGCGATACAAATGAAGAGGAGAAGGATGACCCACTCATCAAAGATGGATTTGTTCCTGACTTCAACGAGCCCCAATTGAAGAAAAAATTAGAACAAGTCACTGAAAATTTATTTATATATTAGCATGACCTTAAAGGAAAGTGACTAGGCAAACCTACAAGAAAAGGAAGAAACTCTTTCTTAAGGCCACAAAAGATGATGTTGAGGAACCTAGAGAATAGGCTAAGCATGTCTTAGTCGAAGTAGTAAGGAACAAGGTGCCTATAGACTAGAAAATTCAAAAGAAATATGACCCAAAGAAAACTTTGCAGCCATCCATATCCAATAACCCCATTATAGTGCAACCACCTCCTCAAGAGAAAGCTCAGACAACTCAGTCCTCAAAGGAGAAAGACCTGTTCGATCTAACCTATGACTCCTCAGTTCCTTCCCCAACTCGAGTTGAAGAATACCAACAAGAGGTAACCACATACAACTCTAAAAACTTTGCAATGACACTTGAATTTAGTAATTTTATTACACAATATTCCTAGTATCTGTCCTACCTCTCTCCAATTCCTCCTATCTAAACAACTAGTATACATGAGTCTAGACAACCCGCAATCAAATCTACAAGCAAAGTAAAACTCCCTCCCCTGAAATCACTAATGAATTCGTCCATTTCCCTTTCATCTACTAGTGACCCCTTGAGAACATGCTTAGCATCAACCCTTACTTTCATTTTTGAACCATTAATTACCTCTGAAATCATATCTTCCCCTTTCCTTCAATTTCATACAAACCCCCTTATCGCATCAGTACCCATGTTGACTACAATTGAGTCAATCGTGATCACAACTTCTCCTACCTCCACTACAATTTCCACTTTACCTATTGCAACTTCTCTATTTCCCTTATTAGTTTTGAGTCCATTGAAAGAAGTGTCTTTGACATATTTGTGAAATTTCTATCATAGTTGGATATAGCAACATAAAGTTTCCTCACAAATTGTTAATGCAAAGATGCTCAGAATAGTGAAAAAAGTGACAGAAATTTATACCTAGAACAAAATTCAATTGAACAACTGTATAACAACTAAAATTTTCCAGTATGTTGGTTATCCAAATATATTACAATTGGTAAAAATAAAGAGCCAAAGAATCCTTTAGAATGGTTCACATGTGGCAGGATTAAAATTAGCAAAAATCCCCCATCTATGGCAATAGAAAACTCCAACTCATAGAGGATGGTCATGAATTGGCCAAGTGGGCCTAGATAGGACATGAGTGACCAAAAATCAGCAAATGAGTGGATTTTTAGGAGAAAAATGAGGAAGAAGTGGAGGCAAAAAGTGGCAAACTTACCCCAAAACATCCTAGCGCCCCTAGCTTATCCTAATCCAAGATAAAAGCATAATAAAGTTGCTTTAAACTCATAAAAGAAGGATAAAGTAGAATAAAATCTATCAATGCACTTTAGCTCTTAAAATCAGAGTAAAAGTAGGATAAAAGTAGCAGTGGGCACTTTGGTGGCTAAACTATCACAAAGGTGGGCCAAAGTAATGTTGAAATATTGTAACTTCAAAGAATACTCTATTTGTACTTTATTATTATTCATCCGAATATTTTTTATTCCTCCATCGGGATTTTATTATTATGTAAAGTCATTGAGGTAAATCCTCCCATGTAAGTCGGGGAAATAGATCCCCTAAGAGTCATTTGTAATGGGGTGTTTAAGTCCCCTAGAGGGGTCGGCCCAGCCAGCAAGAGAATAAACTATTGAGGTCGACCTGTCAAGTGTAAAAGTTAAGTGAATGTAAAGTATAAATAGAGGAGGTGTGTTTCTCATTTGAACACACACTCACTCACTTGTGAACTCGCATAGGAGAGAGAAAGATCTGTGAAGGAGGAGAAGGAGCTCTTGTTTGGGGATTTCATCTTTATGCTTTTGATCATCTATATTGAGGAAGTTTTGATGGGTTTTCTACCCCATGAGGGTTTCCCAGGATAAATCTATGTCTATATTGTGATTATGTTTCTTTTAGTGATCCTTATTATGCTCTTATTGTGAATTTTATGCTAAAATTAACATGGTATCAGAGCTAGCTTGAATAAGACATCTTTCACAAGGTGAAAATCTCTCTCTTCTTCCTCTAGTGAGAAATTAGGGTTTCTGCAAAAGTTGGAACTTTTGGAATCTGATTGCATAGAAAGGTGGGCCTCTCCAAAAGCAAAATTTTGAGCCCTAGATAGAATTTTTTGAGTGGGTAGAACCCCGGGATAAGTCAAACCCTAGTTTGAATTTTGGACCAGAAAACTAGTGAACCAGAAATCTACTGCAGATCCAAAATTCACTGGTCAAGTTTGAACGGTGAAAAGTTGGAGTTTCCATAAACCAAGTGTACCAGTCAACTCGCCTCAATCAAGCAGATCCGAAATTCGTTGGTCAAGTTTGAAGGGTGAAAAGTTGGAGTTTCCAGAAACCAAGTGTACCAATCAAATCGCCTCAGTCAAGCACATCTCCTAGTAAGGTCAGTTTTTCATTTTGAGAATTTTCAATTTTTGGTGACCTCCTGGATAAGATGGCCCCAAGCACTAAGCTTGAGGATAAGCTAGAAGGCATAGAGAATTTTCGGGCATGGAAATATAGGATTGGCCTCATTCTTGACGAGAATGATCTTTCCCAATACATCAAAGATGAAGTTGCAGAACCTGCGGAAGATGAAGCTAAAGAGAAGCACAAGAAGGAACTGATTAGGGAAAAGAGAATCATTGTTGATTCTATCAAAGACCACTTGATCCCTCAAGTGTCATCAAAGAATACCCCAAAATAAATGTATGATTCCCTAGACAGAATGTATGAATGAAGGAACATCAACAGGAAGATGAACTTGAGAGCTCAATTGAAGAGCACCAAGATGAGTCAAGGAGAATCTATTCAAGATTACTTCACAAAGGTCTCCCAGTTCAAGGAACAACTAGAAGCCATTGGAGACTCCCTTGATGAGGATGAACTAGTCATAACTGCTCTCAATGGTCTCACTAGACCTTGGGATTCATTCATATAGACCATGTGTGCCAGAAAGGAAAGCATGAAGTTTGACATTGTATGGGAAGATTGTATCCAAGAAGAGGCTAGAGTAGCCTGTAACGTCCCCTCCCGTGGACCCAATTCAAGGAAGGGAACATGATACCAATCTGTGGGTATTTTACATAAACTCATCCCAATTCATTAGATTCATACGAATTAAAACCAATGTGTGCAAATGCAATTCAACAAATATGCACAGCAGGAATAAACAAATCGTCCACACACATTTTAGATGCATACAACATATCAATACAATCATCAAATTAAAACATTTCAAAATTAAATACACATAATAATATACTCATCTTCATTGTGCAATTGTCCCAAGAAACTAGCTATGTCGTTGCAACATTCCACCCAACCATAGGTCTCTGCCCATCCTGTATTCTTTCAGCACTCAGAGACCACCCCCGAGCTGGGCATGATTTCTGCAAGGAAAAGGGGACATTCATACCCATACACCGCAAGATAATCACTGCATCCAATCCAAGCCAGTCCATAGTAAGCACAATCATTGGGCACGGTTACACATGCTTAACAATGGGATTTACAGACAAGTTGGCCATGGGTTTCTCCCCAATCATTTCCAGCCAAAAACGGATTGTGGGATGGGAAAAACAATCATAGGGAGGAAAACAATTTCTCCCAAACAACCTAAGCATTCAGCGGCCAAAACGGTCTCTATGGAACCCCCAATTCGTTTCCCCTTCTTCCCCACTGGTATATATACAAAAACGCCCTTCTCCCAGCTGAGAATGAATGAAAACAAAGGATTTCAATGGGGAAAAACACCCAGCCAGCTCCCAACTCGTGAGAGAGAAAAACTGTTTGATGGATAATGGCTTGGGGAGCAATTCATGGCTCTTTTCTTTCCAAGAAATCCAAACACAATTTTCAATGCAGGGTGGCTTTCCCATACCCGAATTTGGACAGCCATATCTCCCATTACCCAAGGCATTAACTACCTCAACCAACTCTTGGGAGAAATGAATGATTGGGTACCAAAGTCAACATGGGTAGTTGAGGGTTCATGGGTTCTCTCATTGACATTTGGCTTGACTTGATTGGCTTAAGGGTTTGAAAGTTTTCCCTCCCAATTCCTTGTAAAATCATGCCCCCATCTCTTGTTGCATTGCATAGCTAGTTGTGGGTATTTTATTAAAATGTATATTTACATGATATTTGCAATTCCATTGTGCCTAGCTAGCACGTAAACCATATGCATCAATAAATCGATGGCGGGGCCTTGGCCTTGATCTCCTCACCATGATTTTATAACAATATTACATCGGTTACATTTTAATATAATGGGGTCAAAATGGGCACATTACCTAGCCAATAGAGAAGCTCTACTTAAAGAAGATAATCAAGCCCTAGCCACCCATACTAAGAGAAGAAGAAGCCAATCTAACTTCAAGAAGGAAATTCACAAGGAGTCTCAACCTCCCAAGAAGTTCCAAAAGAGAAGAGGGAACAATTCAAGAAGAGACTACTCCTCTTTCCAGTGTTACATTTGTCACAAAATAGGACACGTTGCTAGAGATTGTCCATCAAAGAAAGGGGAACACAAGAAGATTTTTCATCACAAAAATACATCAACCACATCTAGCAGAAGATGATAGTGAAGAAGAAGTGGAAGAAAGACCTCAAAGGAAAAAAATCTAAGGTAGAAGAAGAATATGCAGAAGAGTATGTTCTATTCTCTGCACTCTCTAGGTCTGTAACACCTAGAGAATATACATGGCTTATTGATAGTGGTGCCTCCAAGCACATGCCAGGACAAAAGAAAACCTTATCAATACTTGAAGAAAGGACCTCTCCTCAAAAGGTATCATTAGGAGATGACTATCAATATCCCATCAAAGGAATTGGTGAAGCAAGCTACAACCTTGATTCTGGAACCCCCATGAAGATGAAGGAAGTCTTATATGTACCAGGTTTGAAGAATAACTTACTTTCTATCTCAGCATTAGATAAGAAAGGATATAGGTTTTCATTCATAGATGGACAAGTACTCATGTGATCCAAAGGAAAATCAATTAAGGATGCAGTTGTCATTGGTGAAGAAGAAGGAGGCCTATATAAACTCAAGGGACATTCAGAAGCAACTTTTGTTCATGAAGCCACTAGCCCAAGTGAGATATGGCATAGAAGGCTTGCTCACATAAACTACAAAGCACTACCTCATGTGATCAAAGTAGTAACAGGACTACCAGATGTGAAGATTGATCATGAAGGCATTTGCAAAGGATGTGCAAAAGGAAAGAATATCAAGAATCCATTTCCAAAGAGTGAAACAAAGACTAAAAGTAATTTGGAATTGATCCATTCAAATGTATGTGGTCCAATGCCCTCCACATCTTTGAGCGGCTATGAATATTACCTTACATTTATTGATGACTATTCAAGAAAGACTTGGATATATTTCCTAAAAGGAAAAGATGAAGTATTTGGAAAATTCAAGGAATTCAAAGCCTTGATAGAAAATCATTTAGAAAGAAGAATCAAGACACTCAGAATAGATAATGGTAGAGAATATAATTCAAAGTATTTTGAAGTATTTTGTAAAGAAGAAGTTGGAATCAAAAGGGAACTAACCACTCCCTACAATCCTCAACAAAATTGGTGTTGCGGAAAGAAAGAATAGAACCATTATGGAAGTAGTGAAGACAATCATACATGATCAAGATCTTCCTATGCATCTATGGGCTGAAAGAAGCAAGGACGACAGTTTATGTACAAAATAGATTGTCTCATAGTTCCCTTGGATTCAACACCCCAGAAGAAATGTTCACAGGAAAGAAGCTTGAGGTAAGCCACCTCAAGATATTTGGGTGCCTTGTATATGTTCACATACCAAAAGAGAAGAGAACTAAGTTGGACCCTTCCGGAAAGAAGGGAATATTTGTTGGGTATTGTGAAGCATCCAAGGAATTCAAAATATACATCCCAGGATTCCATCACATGGAAATTAGTAGAGATGTAACATTTGATGAAGAAGCTGCTCTCAAAATATCTAGAAAGTGCCAATATGAAGAAGTATATGAAGAAGATATACCTCCTAGAAATACAGAATCTGCTCCCTCCCCTGAAGAGGAAACACTAGAAGACCGTGATATGCTAGAACCTCAAGAACCCCCACCTCTGAACATATCACAGAAGAGAAATCTTGCATGGGCAAGAGATATTATACAAGGAGAAGAAAAGTATGGAGCTCCACAAGGCTCCACAAGAGTGAGGAAGAAATCAAAGCCATTTTCTAGCTATGTGGCTTTGATGTGTGACCTTGTAGATCAAGAACCTACCAATTATGAAGAAGCAGTTCAGAAGAAAGAATGGGTAGAATCAATGACGAAGGAGTATCAATCAATAATGAAGAATGATGTTTGGGATGTAGTTCCCAAACCAAAATACAAGAGTGTGGTATCCACCAAGTGGATATACAAGATAAAGCATGATGCTGATGGTAGCATTGAAACGTATAAGGCAAGGTTTGTGGCCGGGGGATTCCCTCATAAAGAAGAAATTGGCTATGAAGAAACATTTGCACCAGTTGCAAGGTACACTTCCATTAGAACCATCATGGCACTTGCATCCATGATGAAGTGGAGCTTACACTAGATGGATGTGAAGACAGCCTTCCTGAATGGTGTAATTGAGGAAGAAGTGTACATAGAAAAGCCACAAGGATTTGAAGTTGAACATAGAAGAACTCACGTATGCAAGTTGAAGAAAGCTCTGTACGAATTGAAACAAGTTCCTAGAGCTTGGTATGGAATAATTGATAGCTTCTTGACAAGCTTGGGCTTTAACAAAAGTAAAGCTGACCCTAACCTTTACCTTAAGGCTATGGATGATGAACTTGTCATACTATTACTGTATGTGGATGATCTATTTCTGACATGAAATGAGAAACAAATCATGGAAAGTAAGAAGAAGCTAGCTTCAAAATTTGAGATGAAATATCTCAGATTGATGCATTACTTCCTAGTTCTGGAAGTATGGCAAGGCCCAGAAGGAATCTTTCTCAACCAAGGAAAGTATGCTGTGGAAATCTTGAAACGATTTGATATGTTGGAATGTAAAGCCATGGCCACTCCCATGGATACCAACTTGAAGTTGTTAGTTGATGAATCGTCAGAATTAGTGGATGTGACTCAGTACAGACAAATTATTGGGTCGTTGATGTATCTGATGAATACTAGGCCAGATATATGATTTGTTGTGAACACCCTGAGTCAGTATCTAGTTGAGCCTAGACGTGTTCACCCGATAGCTACAAAGCATGTGATGAGGTACCTAAAAGGTATGATAGACTTTGGACTAAATTATCGTGGATATCATGACTTCAGACTGTATGGTTATACAAATGCAGATTGGGATGGAAGTGTCTCAGGAAGAAAGAGCACATCGAGTGGATGTTTTTGTCTAGGATCTGCTATGATCTCATGGTTTAGCAGGAAGCAGTCCAGTGTGGCTCTCAGCACGGCTGAAGAGGAATATATAGCATCTTGCTCTGCTAGTTGTGAAGCCATATGGCTTTGGAAGCTGTTGTCAGGACTATTTGACTTAGAGATGGACTCCACCGTGATCCTGTGTGACAACCAAATTTGTATCAAAATGACAGAGAATCCAGTGTTCCATGATAAGTCAAAGCACATAGAGATATTATATTTCTATATACGGGATATGGTGCAGAAAGGAGCTATAAAGCTCGAGTATGTGAGCATTGATGTGCAAGTTGCTGATGTATTGACCAAACCTCTCTCTTGAGTAAAGTTTGAGTATCTCCTAGACAAGCTTGGTGTAGTTCAAAAGGACCCTCCTCGAAAGGGGGAGTGATATGTATTGATGATGAGGATACTTGTATCGATGATGTGGATACCTGTATCGATGATGAGGATACTTGTTTTGATGATGAGGATGCCTGTATCGATGATGAGGATACCTGTATCGATGATGAGGATACTTGTACCGACGATAAGTTCGATGAAGAGGATGCCTGTATGGACGACGAGGTCGATGATGAGGATTCCTGTACCGATGATGTGGTCGATGATGAGGCTTCCTGTATCAACAATGAGGTCAATAAGTGGTCCTTAGACTTGGTCTAAGTTAACGAGTGGATTGCATCATCCTTGGACTCTAGTCCTAAATGAATCTGGATACTTATGTCTTTGTGAGTGGTCCTTAGACTTGGGCTAAGTTGACGAGTGGATTGCATCATCCCTGGACTCTAGTCCTAAATGAATCTGGAGACTTGCTTCTTCGTGAGTGGTCCTTAGACTTGGTCTAAGTTGACGAGTGGATCACATCATCCTTGGCTTTATGTCCTAAAGTGATAGGGATTGATCATCCCATAAGTGGATCAAGATTGCATCATCCTTGGCTTTATGTCCTAAAGTGATAGGGATTGATCATCCCGTAAGTGGATCAGGATTGCATCATCCTTGGCTTTATGTCCTAAAGTGATAGGGGTTGATCATCCCGTAAGTGGATCAGGACTGCATCATCCTTGGCTTTATGTCCTAAAGTGATAAGGATTGATCATCCCATAAGTGGATCATGATTGTATCATCCTTGGCTTTATGTCCTAAAGTGAGAGGGATTGATCATCCCGTAATTGGATCATGTGTATTGCAGATATTGATGATGGTGTTGATCGAGAGATCCAGGTGATGCTGTTGATCGAGAGATCCAGATGATGTTGTTGATCGAACAGATCCAAATGATGATCTTGTTGTAGACGATTGAGTGATCGAATGTTACATAAGATGAATACTCAACACTGTAGATGTTGATGTTCCAATATTGAAGATATTAAATATGTTCCAGCAGTTGTTCCAGTTGCTGATGATGATTAAAGAAAACTTCCAATGATTTATAGATGTATCACTATGATGTTGTTGATGACCTCTCCTTGCTCGTACAGATGTTATTAGAATACCCTTCTCGTTAAGGGGGAGTGTTGAAATATTGTAACTTCAAAGAATATTCTATTTGTACTTTATTATTATTCATCTGGAGATGTTTTATTCCTCCATCAGGACGTTATTATTATGTAAATTCATTGAGGTAAATCCTCCCATGTAATTCGGGGAAATAGATCCCCTAAGAGTCATTTGTAATGTGGTGTTTAAGTCCCCTAGAGGGGTCGGCCCAGTCAGCAAGAGAATAAACTATTGAGGCCGACCTGTCAAGTGTAAACGTCAAGTGAATGTAAAGTATAAATAGAGGAGGTGCATTCCTCATTTGAACACACACTCACTCACTTGTGAAATTGCATAGGAGAGAGAGAGATCTGCGAAGGAGGAGAAGGAGCTCTTGTTTGGGGATTCCATATTTGTACTTTTGATCATCTATATTGAGGAAGTTTTGCTGGGTTTTCTACCCCATGAGGGTTTCCCAGGATAAATCTGTGTCTATCTTGTGATTATGTTTCTTTCAGTGATCCTTACTATACTCTTATTGTGAATTTTATGCTAAACTTAACAAGTAAGCACTAGGATCCAACTAAAATAGTCTAAACACTTAGGAAGCATAAAAATAAAACACTAAGGTCTAGGTGGGATGGTTAATTATTCTAACACCCCCCCTTAATCCTAACTTATGTGAGTGTAAAAAAAAAATAGGGCCCAACAACAAAATCTATAGTCACTCTTTACATTTTATTTTTCCAAACAAACAAGGTAAAAGAGGAAAACCACATGGGAAAAACATCCCCTCTAAATATGGACATGTGAGAAACTGAAATTATTTTCTAATCTGTCTTCACCATGTCATCACCCACCCCAAGTAGTGATCTGATATGAGTGAATGTCTTCTCTGTAAAGGCCTTGGTGAATATGTCTACAGTTTGTTTTGAAGATGGACAATAGTGTAGTGAGATAACATGATCATGCACCAACCCTATGATGTAGTGCATGTGAATCTCGACATGCTTGGTCCTCTACCTATGAACTAGATCCGTTGAGATATTGATGGCACTATGGTTGTCACACAAAATGATAGTAGGTGCATTGAAGCAAATCCCAAACTCAGATAGTAGGCCTTGCAACTAAACACACTATGTGGCTACATTGACATCACCTCTATACTCAGCTTTAGCAGATGATAGGGAAATTGCACTCTTCTTCTTGCTTGAATAGAAAATAGGACCATTACCAAGCATAACAACATAACTAGAAGTGGACCTCTAGTATGAACTGTCACCATCCCAATCAGAATCAGTAAACCCAATAATATCTAGTGAAGAGTCAGCTGCATAGTGTATCCCATCAGACTTTGTTCCTTGCACATAGTGAAGGATCCTCTTGGTTTCTTTCCAACAGAGTTCATGTGGCTCCTACCTGTATCAGTAAAAAACACTCATTGCATAGGATATGTCAGGCCAAGAGCGTGTGAGGTACAATAGACTCCCAACCAATTGCTTGTACAATGTATTGTTCACCAATGGTGAAGAACCACCATCCTCAAGTCTAACACTAGAGAGGAAGGGAAACTTTGCGGGATTGCAATCTGTCATTCAAAAATTCTTGAGAAGAACTAAAGCATACTTGGATTGAGAGACCTTGATACCTGAAATGGACTATGTGATTTCAAGTCCAAGAAATGGTCTCAACAACCCCAATTTAGTCATTGAAAAAGAACTATGCAAAGTAGTTTTAATAGAAGCAATGTCTATAGTGGAACTCACTATGATCAAGAGATCATATACATATAAAACAATAAGTAAAATAAATTCACCATCATTCTTCATATAAACATTAGGATCTGATTTGCATCTTGTGAATTCTTGTGACAGAAGGAAGTTTTCCATCTTAGCATACCAGGCTCTAGGATCCTACTTGAGACCATAGAGATACTTCTTCAATCTGCACACAAGAGAAGGGTCATGAACATATACTTCTAGATTCTACATATATATTTCCTCCTCAATATATCCATGGAGGAATGCACTCTTAACATTCATATGGTGCACTTCCCAGTGCTTGGATGTTGCAATAGCCAAAACCAATCTAATGGAGTCCATCTTGGCTACATGAGAGAATGTCTCTGTGTAGTCAAGTCCTTGGACTTGAGACAATGCATTAGACACCAATATTTCCTTTTATTTGACTACTTCACCATTTGTATCCGTATTGGTTCGATATATCCACTTGCATTGAACCAATTTTCTGCTAGGAGGTAATGAAACTAGCTCCCAAGTTTCATTATTTTGAAGAGATTGGAACTCTTCATCCATGGAAGCTTACCATCTTGGATAGTGTGAGGCATCATCATATGTTTTTGGATCAGATCCTATAATCATGTAACATCTCTTAGAAATATGTGGATCACTAGCAAAGAATGCACAATGTGCATACTGAAATTGGGACCTTGTTTTCCTTGTGTCATGAGGATCACCTGCAAGATCTCATGTTGCTTCAATGGTATTTTAATCCCATTTTGGCCTTGTATGTGGATAAATATATGTAATCACATGCTCATCTTCATCATCATTATCAGTATCAAAATCAGAAAATTCTCTTGAGGCTTCACTTAATCAAGTGGAGGATTTGAGCTTTCTCCTTCTTCCATTTGGATTGTTTGCAATGGTTCTTCTTCAAATTGTACACTGAATCTCTCAATGAATGTCTTATGAGTGGAGAAATTTAACAATTTGCAGCCCTTTGCAATTTCAGCATAGCCAACAAAGATACATGGTTGTATTTAAGGTTGTAAGGCCTTTCTCTTCTTAGGAGGAATCATGTGCCAATATTTTGAACCAAAGATCTGAAAGTTAGACACATCAGGTTTGTGCCTAGTCCAAGATTCAAATGGAGTCATGCATTTCAAATATTTATGAGGCAATATATTCTGGATATATTTTGCATAGTTAATGGCCTATTCCCATAGTATTGTAGGTAGTGACTTGGAATCAAGCATGCAGGTGGCCATCTCCTTCAAAGATCTCATAGCATTTCTGGAAAGGTAATTTGGAATAGTTCAACTTGAAAAAACACCCTTTTAAAATAGTGTGTTAAAAGTAGGAATAAAGAAAAGATGTAGATGAGCATGCTCCTGCCCATTAAAGCAATAAATATAATATCGTAACTTTTGGCTTGCATCTAAAGGTTTAAATCCAACGTATAGATATTTTGGAAAGAGCCATCGCCCAATGGGCGAGGATCTTGTTCTTGTGTAATTGCCCCTTGATTGGTGAAGGGTTGTTGTAACACATTTGTTTGTGGTTGGGGAGGATTCGTCACCATCTTCTTTTTAGCTTCCACTAACTGTTGGCAGTCGGGGATAAGAGGATAATGATGTGTGTAATGACCATAATCACCGCAGATGGAGCAACAATACTTGGTTCTCATGGGGGTATTCTTCCCTTGCTTGGGGGAATTATTAGTCCCCACATTTGGATCACCCGTATTCTTGTTTTGATGGGGAGGGGGATTTCCCCCTTGTCCCGGCTGTTGATTATGCATGTTCTTACCTTTCTTCTTCCCCTGAATTTGTGGATTCTAGGGGTTTGCGGTGTTTAATTGCTCAAATTTTTGAGTGTGCTGAACATAAGTAGGTTGAAATAGGTTAACCCCCATGCGGGGGGAAGGTTGCTGACAGTTGGGAAAGGGAAAGGGTAATATGGATTATATACCGACGATGGGATAAATGTCATTTGCACTCCATAAGATGTGGATGTAGGAGCGACTTGTACCTTTGGCAGTGTGGGAACCGTCATCGCTTGGCTAATGTTTGGGTATGTAGGACTGTATGGTCCATACTGTAATTGACCAACTGATGGTGTTGGTACTGGTGTAGGGGGTACCGACGCAGGTGGCATGGATGGGTAATATGGAACCATGTTGAATGGAACCAATGTGGTGGGAGGAACATTTCCTAAATGGGAAACGGACCCAATAATCCCACCCACCAAGTGTGGTGAGCCCGAAGGTGTAGGATCCAACAACCGATGCCTCAGGGAATTAGGGAGGATTGTGTAAAGGTATCCAGACTATGCATATATGAGGTCAAAATGTTGTGATTTCATAATAGCTTCTTCCTCACTTTGTGGCATTGAGGTGGTGACATCTTTAGTTATGGAGGGTTGGAGAGATTTGATAAACCAATCCAACAAAAAGGGAGGTTGTATTTCAATCTTGCATAGTGTGTGGAATCTACGCCAGTCATGGATGTGGTCCGCGATGTGGGTGGAAGTATTTTGATGAAACTCAGTGAGAATTTCAAGGCCTAGATCATATCGGATTGGCAGTTGAAAGTACGTAATAAATGCGGTGGAAAATGTCGCAAATGTGGAATGGGTGCCACTTTCTAGGTTTACATACCATTTCGTTGTTGTTCCAGTAAGGGTACGCTGGAAGAGGCGAAGCCTCACGGTGTCATCCACTATGCTATTATATGAACACCATAAGTGTAAATACAGAACGTGGTTGGCAGGATTGTCTCTGTAATGTCCCCATTCAAATAATTGCATAACAAGACAATCCCATCAATCCTACTAGTTTCCTAGGTTGGATGGATACATTTGGAATGGTAATAAGGGAGCTAATAAATTATGTTTATACATTAGAATAGTTCAAGTATTTAATAAAGAGGTTGAATAAATAAATTCAAGGGAAATTCTAAGTGGCAATTGGTTTTGAAGACATATGGAGGATGTGGGACCCATACTAGCTTGATTTTTAAATGCCACATGGCATCTCTCTCTTACCATTTCGAATTCATGAGAAGGAAAATATTCTTGGATGAGTTGGTAGGCTCATACACATGGCATTTAACATCATAGGTCTAAATTGGCTGGAATGGTAACCTCCATGGAAGAGGAAGAGTCAAACTAGAAGTTTGTGGACACTTGGGCTAGATTCCCTAGCTCCTATGACAACAATGATGAAGAATATATGACATCTATGACATATTTCAGATCTGATTGCTGACATTTGACCAATATGACATGTCAGGTCCAAAAATAGGCTCCAAGGTGGCACTCAAGGGATTTGGAGAAGCCAAAGAGACTCCTACTCGAATTGGGAGAAGGTGGAAGGTTGGAACTTGGGAGACAAGTGGCATAAGGTGGAATCTTTCCTATGTGGAAATATATAGAAGCTAATGGGAGGAATTCGAACCATAGGAGGCTAAGGTTGATGATAAAATACATGAATCAAGCATGAGAAGGTATTTTGATCATTTTGAGGGATTTTTGAGAGAGCTAGTGGATGACTAGTTTCTTGCCTTAGCCAATTTCGAGGGTGAAATATTCCCATCCAGGTTGGTGTGTGTAGAGTCCATTCAGGTATTTCATGGAGCTTTAATGGAGCCTTTATTTGCAGGTGTAATCTACAGGGCATCTCGTGGTTTATTCTAGTGCAGCTCACTCACTCAACCATTTCCAGTTTTCATTGCATATTCTTTCTCCTTGAGGGAGGGCGCTTTTGGTGAGATATTGTACTCTTTGTGGGAGATTCTCATGCCCCATTTCTATTGTAATAATATTCATATACTCTGTTATTCATATTCATAAATTTCTCAAGTCGAAAATACAGTTGGAATGATGTAAATCTATTGTTTAATGAACAAACAGTGCCATTTCCCCACTACCTTGTTGTGAACCAATGTAATGTTGATGGATTCAAATGAATATGTAAAATACTGATGGTTTATTGATGTATGGACTGTTAATGATGTATTCTCATATTTTCATATTCAGTATCTAAGCATTTGAAGTCATTTTGTGAAGTTTCATTGCATTTGGGGAATATTTGATGCCATTTCCCCCAAGGTCGAACTAGTGATTTTGCTGTTGTTTGGGAGAAGGTTAGAACAGACCTAATAACTAATTAATGGTGCACATGAGACCTTATTAATGTACCTTAAACATCCCCTACCTATGTTCTGAATTTAGAATTGGTTTGGAGGCATTTGGAGATCCATTTTCAGCACTTACCCTGGGGGGCTTTGAACCTCAAATTGCTAGTTAAATTCCATACTTTGTCCATAATCTTGAAGGGTATTGAAGAAGTATTTTGGTGGTCCTGTATAATCCCTAAACATCATATTCAAGTCCTAATATCATTCATATACCTTCTCAGAATATTTTGGAGCATTTGGAGCAAATTGGAGACCTAGACATCAAAACTAGTCAAAGGTCGAATTAGGGGAAAAAAGTGAAAAATTCACAATTTTAATAAAATTACTAAAAAGGGACATTACAAGTGGTATTAGAGCATGGTCTTGGAACCTTATGGTCTTTAAAAGTATCCAAAAAAATAAGACACCACCCTCAGAACCTATAGTTGAAGAAGTTTTTGTTGAAGAGGAAGTAGTAGGAGAAGAAGAGCAATTTTTTGAAGAAATCATGACTAGGGATGAAAAGGGAAACTCACAACATAAAGAGGAATTTATTGCAGTCCTAAAACCTTTATTTGAATACATGAATAAAAATATGATGAATGGATTCGAATTAATGGCTAGTCAACTAGCAGGCAAAGGAGTCATGGGAGGCAGCAATAGCTCACATTCAGAAGAAAAGCAGACAATGGGTGGGCATATTTTTTCAAGCACAGGACCCCATAATAGACCCAATGAATTTCGAAGCACACCAAGTCCTACTGCACCAAAATTTATTATACCCAAAGAAGAGCCTAACATTTAATTTGAACTTGATACAATGGCAAAAGAATGGGATAATTTGGATGAAGATTGTAAGAAAAGTCTGCCATTTGATCAGTACTTTACTGTTGAAAATAAAATCAAAAAGAAGGAAGATAATAGGTCTCTATACCAAAACAAAGAATTAAATTGTTCCATTGGTAAAATGTCACTTCCTACTTTTGATGGTTCCTCTCAAAGTTTTGCTAACACTTGGGTGCAAAAACTAGATGTGTATTTTCAGCTGAATTTGATGGTGGAAGAAGATGCCTTAAAAATGGCCATTTTGCACTTGGAAGGAGGTTCCAATGAATGGTGGTTCCATGGTCTGAAAACTTTGGGTCATGATCAGGTTAAAACATATGGATAATTTGTTGACAGGGTACTAGAGAGATTTGAGCAAAAAGATCCAGAAATGCCTTTCAAAGAACTAGCTCAATTGAAGCAAGTGGGAACCCCTGCTGATTATATGATGGACTTTCAAAAATTATCAATCAAGGTTAGTATTTTTTTTCACTGAAGGCTTGGATGAACCCTTAAAAGGTTTGGTCAAATCCCACTACATTAAAAGATGCAATGAGCTTGACTAGAGATCTCCAAAATGTGCTTCCGAGAGCAAGATTTCCTCCCAAGCCTAACTTCAGATTTGAAAAGAAAACTTGGAAAAGACATGCATATGATAAGAAGCCTTGGAAAATAGATTCATTTGAAAAGAATAAGAAAGAAGGACTAAACAGGGATGAACTTCGAAAAAAAAATTGTGCTTCACATGCTTTCAACCATGGACACCGGGGCACAAATGTACTAAGGGAAAAGCTCAATACATATAAGTATTTTCTGATAATGATGAGTATGAAGGGGTTATGGATGGATATGGACATATTTAAGATCAAGAGGAGGCATATGAGACAGCAGTTGAAGAAGAAAGACAAGAAGAAAATCATCCTTCACCGGACAAAGAAAGAATGGAAGTACTTTCAGCAGTGCCTCACTATCACACTATTCGATGCAAGGGTGTGGTACTAGGACAAAGAGCTTCAGTTTTGGTAGATGGAGGAGCCACACATAATTTCATTGATGTAGAAATGGAGGAGAAAATGAAGATACCTATTGAACCATTCGATGTCTTCACAGTTGTCATTTCCGGTCACAACACAATGCAGTGCAAAACATGGGTTCCAAAGTTGCAAGTCACCGTAGGTAACTATACTTTTGTTGATAGTTTTTATGTGGTTGATGTTGCTGATACTAATGTCGTTTTGGGAGTGCAATGGTTGTACTCTATAGGGGAGCATACAATAAACTATCAAATTCCAGAGATGAAATTTCAAGATTTGAAAGTTGTTGATCCAGGAGGATCTAAGAAGGCAAAATTTTGAAGTCCTCCAATCTCAGCAAAACTAGCACTATATTGAAGGGCTCGTCGAGACGATTCCAACGGCGTTCGTTTCACCTCAAACGGACTCCGTATGAGAAAGTTATCGCGTTCTGTTCCATAAGGTCAACAGGCAAATTTGGCAAAAAGAGGTGCCACGTGGCACCACTGACAAGGTGACACGTGGCATCCGTACTGTACAAACATGATGATGTGGCACCACTCAGAGGATGACACATGGCATCCATACAGTACAGACCAATCACAAGGTGACATGTGGCATGATGACATGGCATGCTAAATGGCATGATGATGCGGTATGATGACATGGCATGCTGATGTGGCATGATGACATGGCATGATAATGTGTCATGATGATGTGGCATTCTGACATGGCATGATGATGTGGCATGATGACATGGCATGCTGATGTGGCATGATGACATGGCATGATGAAGTGGCATGATGACTAGCATGCATGCATTTGTGCTTGAAATGAGTTTTAGGAAATTCATGCATTTACTCATGAGAAATTGTAAAATGATTAATATTTGAAGTGAGTGGAAAAATTACTCACATATTACTCATTTATTTTATTCCTTGAGTTGTTATGAAGTTAATGCATGGTTGTAACCAAAAACAAACATGCCATATTTGTAAAGAAGTTGTAACAAGTTGGTTTATGGTTGAAAAAAAACCAACATGCTATTTAAAAGAAGGATTTTGGTATGTAATGGATTATTGTTGGATTTTGTAAATGTCATTATGGGGAAGTAACTAAATGTGAAAACCCATGGACATGTGGGCATGAACCATATTTTTGGTTTATGTTCTTAAAAGCCCAACCACATGGAAACCAACTTAGGGAAGTTGTAACCAAGGCCAAGATAGGCAAATTAGTTGCAACCAAAGGAATCCATGAGAGTCATGTGAAGAAGGGAAAGCCAACCTATATAAACCCATTTATTTGCCATTTCCCACTCATGCTTTGGAGTAGAGACTTTGTAGCTAAAGGAGAGAAGGGAGATTGTGTAGCTCTGCAGGAGGAAGGTACGAGTGTTTATACTTGTTTTACACCGTCTTCAGGCTTCGGAGTTGCTGGAAGCAGTCTTGTTGTGTTTTGGGCAGCGGTTCTCTTCCTGGCCATTGTCGCCAAGGTATCATTGTATTATTGCCATGTATTTTGCCTTTATGCTGAGATTATAGATCGGCCCTCCTATTGAGAAGCAGGCCCGGAGACGTAGTCCATCCTGGACGAACTCTGTTATCAACTTGTTGTCTTTATGTGTGTATTGTCTATGCTGTTTGGTTCTCTTCTTATGGATTTGTGAGTTTCATTCATGCTCTTTATGCAATTCATGTTAACGTCATAGAGTAGCAAAGATCTTGTTTCCGGATCATGTGGTATCAGAGCAGGTTTATTTGACGTTGGATTGTGAGTGTGGATGCTCACGAGGGCTAAACTGCAAGCTGGTGAGGGTACATTAGAGCCTTACAATTCCGAGATCGGACGTGCACACCGAAGGAGGAAGATGGATGCTAATGATGCCCGCATCGAGATGGAGGCAAACTTTCACAAGGTCTTCTATATGATGGCCGACAAGGTAGACAAGTTGTTTGCAGACTATGAAGAACGCATGGCAAAAGAAAGAAAAGGCAGTGAAGTAAAGAAGGAAGACAAAGAAGTGAAGGACGAAGGCAACGCTTCAGTTAACCAAGGGGAAGGTGGCGAAGGGCCTCCTGAGCCTCCCTCTTCACCTTCAGCTTCAAGCACAAGTTCAAGTGCTTCTTCCTCATCTCATTCTCAGCATTCCAAGGTTCCTCATAAAGAGCCTCACAAGAAGCCCTTATTGAAGCTCGATGTGAAGTTTGATTTGCCCATGTTCAATGGGGAAGCGAATGCAGAGAAGTTAAACAATTGGATAAGGCAAATTGAGGTCTATTGCCGAGTCCAGCAGATCGAAGAAGAAGATGTGAAGATTCAGTTGGCTTCACTTCGGCTGACAGGCACCGCACTTGTATGGTGGGAAAGCAAGCTTCAGCAAGGTAGCAAACAAATGGGTAATCTTCTCTCATCGTGGTCTGCTTTTATTTCTGCTTTACGTAAGCAATTTTATCCGTTGGGTTATGTTCAGAAGGCAATGATGGATTGGAAAAGTTTTAGACAAGGCAAGGGTCAGAGTGTTCAGAGTTTTACTGAAGAATTTAGAAAGAAAGCTTTAGAATTGAATATTGCTTTAGATTCTCCTGACACTCTTTTGAAGTACATTGGTGCTCTTCATCATTATCTACGCCATACTTTGCTGTTGTTGAATCCTACTAGTGTGGATGAAGCAAGTGTTCAGGCTACTCATCTTGAGAATAGGGGGAAGCATTTGCAAGAAGACCATCAGAAGAAGCCTTTCAAGCCCAACAACCACCACAAGTTCAAGAAAAAAGACAAGAGCAAGAAGACAGCTACTGCCAAGAAGGAAGGAGGAAAGCCCCATTGCAACCATTGCGATACTGATGGGCATGATGAAGAAAGTTGTTGGAAGTTGCATCCTGAACAAAGGCCAAAGCATTATGGAGGCAAAAAAAAGAAAAAGACCGTTGCAACAGCGCAACGAGATTTGGGTTCCGACTCAGGTGACGAAACCATGATTACAGCCGTGGGAATGCAAGGTAACAAAACTCCTCATACTGGTTCAAGTTCTACTCATGTTTCTAAAGAAAATGATAAAAGAAGAAATGAGTTGTTTCACATCAGAGTTGTGTCTAAGCATACAAAGATTGAAACATTATTTGATCCGGGTTCTCAAGTAAATTTGATTTCAGAATCAGTTGTTAAGAAGTTGGGCATAAAGACTAAACCTCACCCCAAGCCTTATCCTCTTGGATGGGTATGTGATAATGCTAAGTTGCAGGTGACTAAGCAATGCAGGTTAAGGTTTGCTATTGCTTCAAAGTTGATCGATGAGGTGGAATTAGATGTTGTTCCTCTTAACATCTGCGGTATCGTATTGGGAAGCCCATACTTGTATGATCGAAAAGCAGTATTCTTCCGTCATGAGAACAAGTACCATCTCACCAAAAATGGGGTGGAGTACATTGTGAGAGCTCACAGTATGAAGGCTAACACCACTCTTGTTAGTGCAGGACAGATGAAGAGACTCATCAACACTAATAAGAGATACATGCTCATGGTTGTGAGAGAAAAAGATGCTGAAGCATCCGATGCTTTCAAAGGTTGTGATCCTTCTCATAAAAAGGCTATGATTGATATTGTGGCTAACTATGATGAAATATTTCAGGAACCTACAGGTTTGCCTCCCAAAAGGGAGATTCAACATGAGATTCATCTCCAACAGGATGCCCCTCTTCCTAATGTGGGCATGTACAGGTTGTCTGCAGTTGAAATGGCAGAGATTAAGAAGCAGGTTCAAGACTTGTTGGATCAAGGAGCGATCAGACCCAGCTCCTCTCCATGTGGTTCGCCGATTGTTTTGGTGATGAAGAAAGATGGCACATGGAGGATGTGCGTTGACTATTGGGCTCTCAACAAGATCACGATCAAGAATCGATACCCGCTTCCTCGCATAGATGACTTGCTCGACCAGTTGAAAGATGCTGTGTTCTTTACCAAGTTGGATTTGCGCAGTGGCTACCACAAGATCAGAATTGCAGAAAGTGATGTGTGGAAGACGGCCTTCAAGACCAAGCAAGGTCTATTTGAGTGGTTGGTGATGCCCTTTGGGCTTTGCAATGCACCTGCAACCTTCATGCGGGTAATGAATGATGTTTTCTGGCCATTCTTAGATGATTTTGTCATTGTTTATCTAGATGATATATTGGTCTTTAGCAAAACTTGGGAAGCACATGTGGGGCATGTAAAGCAAGTATTAGATACTTTGAAAAAGGAGAAATTGTATGTAAAATTGTCAAAGTGTGAATTTGGAAAAACTTCATTAGTTTACTTGGGTCATATTGTAGGAGGTGGAAATTTAAAAATTGATCCTTCAAAAGTTGATGTAATTGTCAATTGGCCTAAGCCTACTAACGCTACTGAAGTGAGAAGATTTTTAGGAGCTGTTCAATATTAGAGGAGGTTCATTCAGAACTTCTCATACATAGCATCTCCTTTGCATGCCTTAACAAGTGTGAAGAAAGCCTTCCAGTGGGGAGGAAAGCAGCAGAAAGCCTTCGACACATTGAAGGGAAAGATCAGCACCGCCCCAGTCCTAGCCTTGCCTGATTTGCAGCAGCCATTTGAGATAGAGACAGATGCTAGTGGATATGCCATGGGGGCAGTATTGATGCAGCACCGCAAGCCTATTTGCTACCATTCAGAGACTTTTACTCAAGCAGTGATCAACTACCCCACCTATGACAAAGAGTTGTATGCTTTGGTTCAGAGTGTCAAGAAGTGGAAGCACTACTTGATGGGTAAGGAGACGATCATCCATACCGATCATCAGCCCTTGCAGTATCTCCAGTCCCAGACTAAGCTCCAGCAAGCTCGTCATTTCAGGTGGATGGGATTTCTTCAACAATTCCATCTAGTGATCAAGTACAAAAAGGGTACTAGTAACAAAGTGGCAGATATGCTTTCTAGACCTCCTATTGTTGCATCTATTGTTTTGAAAAATGCTTCTTTATCCCATGAAAGTTATATTGAGCAGTATGCTACTGATGATGATTTCAAGGAGGTTTATGAGAAGCTAACCAATGGCATACAGGTGGAAGACTACTATTTGCAGGGAAAGTTGCTCTATCATTTGGGCAAGTTATGTGTTCCTATCAGTGAAAGAGTCCATGTAATACGAGAAGCTCATACTTCTCTTGTATCAAGGCATTTTGGGGTAGGAAAGACTTTGGCTCATTTGCAAAGACTTGTGTATTGGCCTCGCATGAAAGACATTGTAACAAAATATGTAAAGGGGTGTGTGATGTGCTCTACTTGTAAGCCCACTAATAGAAAATTGGGGCTGTACTCACCACTTCCTGTTCCTTCCCATCCTTGGGAAAGCATTTCCATGGATTTTGTGGGGGGTTTTCCTATGTCTAGGAGGGGTCATGACTACTTGTATGTGGTCGTGGATAGGTTTAGCAAGATGTGTATTCTTATGCCATGTAAAAAGCAGGTCACTGCAGAGCAGGCTGCTTCTCTTTTCTTTCAGCATGTATGGGTTCACTTTGGACTCCCTACGTCCATTATCTCGGATCGGGACTCCCGATTCCTTGGAGAGTTTTGGACAAAGTTATGGTGTATGATGGACACCAAGCTGAAGAGGAGCACCGCTTTCCATCCACAGACCGATGGACAGACAGAGGTAGTCAACAGGACAGTTGTCCATTTGCTTCGAGGCTATTGCAACAAGCATCCTAAGTTATGGGATGAACAGATCCAGTATGTGCAGCATGCCTACAATAGGGCTATGCATTCCTCCACTCAGAGCTCGCCATTTGAGACATGCTTTGGGTACTTGCCAAAGAATCCATTGGACTTGACTTATGGGAGAGAGGTTGATTCAAGCGCTTCCAAGGATGAAGACAAAGCCCGCAGGTTCATTCAGAGAGTTCAACAGGTACATCAGGCAGTGCAAGAGCAGTTGGAGAAGAGTCAAGCCCAGTACAAGGCTCGCCATGACAAGCATAGAGTTGATCATCAGTTTCAGGTGGTAGATCAAGTGTGGCTTCACATCAGCAAGGAGAGGATGAAAGGAGAAGGCAAGAAGCTCAAGCCTATTAGATATGGTCCCTTCACCATCTTGGAGAAGATTGGGACGAATGCTTTTCGCTTAGAGCTACCACCATACATGCAGATCTACTCAGTGGTGAATGTGGAGAACTTGAAACTCTATGAGCCTCCCATGATCATGGATGAAAGGGAGAATGTCTCATTGCCATTAGTTGATGAATTTGCTCCTGAGTACATGGATGAGCTAAAGGAAGATGTCATCTTGGACAGAAGGACAAGGACTTCTCGCAGAGGTGATGTTGATTATCTTCGAGTGGGCATCAGAGGCACTCATCCAAGCAAAGCCAAGTGGATTGAGAAGGAGAAAGTGAGGGAGCGATTCCCTCACCTATCTGTTGATTAGTAAAGGCTTTTGGAGGCCAAAAGCTTCTCAGTGGGGAGGAATGATCCAGGAGGATCTAAGAAGGCAAAATTTTGAAGTCCTCCAATCTCAGCAAAACTAGCACTATATCGAAGGGCTCGTCGAGACGATTCCAACGGCGTTCGTTTCACCTCAAACGGACTCCGTATGAGAAAGTTATCGCGTTCTGTTCCATAAGGTCAACAGGCAAATTTGGCAAAAAAGAGGTGCCATGTGGCACCACTGACAAGGTGACACGTGGCATCCGTACTATACAAACATGATGATGTGGCACCACTCAGAGGATGACACATGACATCCATACAGTACAGACCAATCACAAGGTGACATGTGGCATGATGACATGGCATGCTAAATGGCACGATGACATGGCATGCTGATGTGGCATGATGACATGGCATGATAATGTGTCATGATGATGTGGCATTTTGACATGGCATGATGATGTGGCATGATGACATGGCATGCTGATGTGGCATGATGACATGGCATGGTGACATGGCATGATGAAGTGGCATGATGACTAGCATGCATGCATTTGTGCTTGAAATGAGTTTTAGGAAATTCATGCGTTTACTCATGAGAAATTGTAAAATGATTAATATTTGAAGTGAGTGGAAAAATTACTCACATATTACTCATTTATTTTATTCCTTGAGTTGTTATGAAGTTAATGCATGGTTGTAACCAAAAACAAACATGCCATATTTGTAAAGAAGTTGTAACAAGTTGGTTTATGGTTGAAAAAAAACCAACATGCTATTTAAAAGAAGGATTTTGGTATGTAATGGATTATTGTTGGATTTTGTAAATGTCATTATGGGGAAGTAACTAAATGTGAAAACCCATGGACATGTGGGCATGAACCATATTTTTGGTTTATGTTCTTAAAAGCCCAACCACATGGAAACCAACTTAGGGAAGTTGTAACCAAGGCCAAGATAGGCAAATTAGTTGCAACCAAAGGAATCCATGAGAGTCATGTGAAGAAGGGAAAGCCAACCTATATAAACCCATTTATTTGCCATTTCCCACTCATGCTTTGGAGTAGAGACTTTGTAGCTAAAGGAGAGAAGGGAGATTGTGTAGCTCTGCAGGAGGAAGGTACGAGTGTTTATACTCGTTTTACACCGTCTTCAGGCTTCGGAGTTGCTGGAAGCAGTCTTGTTGTGTTTTGGGCAGCGGTTCTCTTCCTGGCCATTGTCGCCAAGGTATCATTGTATTATTGCCATGTATTTTGCCTTTATGCTGAGATTATAGATCGGCCCTCCTATTGAGAAGCAGGCCCGGAGACGTAGTCCATCCTGGACGAACTCCGTTATCAACTTGTTGTCTTTATGTGTGTATTGTCTATGCTGTTTGGTTCTCTTCTTATGGATTTGTGAGTTTCATTCATGCTCTTTATGCAATTCATGTTAACGTCATAGAGTAGCAAAGATCTTGTTTCCGGATCAGTTGTACTAAGAGTTGTGAGAGGGCAGCACACTTACCCAAATCAAGCAGTGACTTGCAATAGTATGAAATCTATATTTAGGCATGGGGACATAGAATGGTCTGCTGAATGTCATATAACATCTCCCAAGCCAAACATAAAGGTTGTTGAACACCCAAAAGAGATAGAATAACTATTGCAAAAGTATGAAAAAGTTTTTAGAGATCTTCCACATGGTAGACCACATGATAGGGGGTTTGAGCACAACATAGTTTTGGAGGAGGGTACTTCACCCATTAAAATCCCACCTTACAGACATCCCAAGAAATTCAGAGATGAGACTGAGAATGCCATCCAAGAACTCTTAGAGTAGGGACTCATTAGACCAAGCTCTAGCCCTTATGCTTCTTCAGTAGTGTTGGTGAAGAAAAAAGATGAAACCTTGAGGATGTGTATAGACTTTGGAGCCTTGAACAAGAAGAAAATCAAGAATAGGTATCCTATTCCTAATATTTATGAGCTCATGGATGAGCTATTTGAAGCCAAATATTTCTCCAAAATTGACCTTAGATCAGGTTATCATCAAATTCGAATGAAGGAAGAAGATGTGCAAAAGACTGCTTTTTGATGTCATTTTGGCCACTTTGAGTTTCTTGTTATGCCTTTTGGATTGACTAATGCTCTAGCAACATTTCAAGCATGCATGAATAGGATCTTTTGCAAGCAGCTTAGAAGGTTTGTTTTGGTTTTCTTTGATGACATTCTCATTTACAATAAGACTTGGGAAGAGCATTTGCAACATCTAGAGATTGTGTTGAAAACTTTGCAAGAACAGTCCTTGTTTGCTAAGATGTCTAAATGTGAATTTGGGATGAAGGAACTATTGTATCTTGGGAACATTATTGGGAAAGAAGGAGTGAAAGTACACATGGAAAAAATCAGAGCCATCTTAGAATGGCCATCACCAAAAAACATTACAGAATTAAGGGGCTTCATTGGAATATGCACATATTATAGAAAGTTTGTGAAAGGGTTCTCTAATTTGACTTCTCCACTCACTAATTTGACTAAGAAGGATGCATTCAAGTGGGATGAAGAGGCTGAAAAGGCCTTACAAAAAATAAAAGAGGTAATGAGTAGTTGTCCCATACTTGCATTACCTGATTTTTCTAAGTCTTTTGTTGGTTAATGTGATGCTTCATGTGTTGGAATAGGGGCTGTCCTAAAGCAAGGCCAACACCCTATAGAATTTGAAAGCAAAAATTTGCATCCTCATGAAAAGCTTTACTCCATCTATGACAAAGAAATGTTGGCCATTATGCATGCATTGGCCAAGTTTCGACAATACTTGGTAGGAAGCAAGTTTGTGGTAAAAATTGACTATAATAGTCTAAGACACTTCCTCACCCAAAATGATCTAAATGAAAGGAAACAAAAGTGGGTAAGCAAGATTCAAGCTTATGATTTTGATATTGAATATGTGAAAGGAAAGAATAACATTGTAGCAGATGCATTATCTCGAAGACCTTCTTTTTCTCTTATGGACATTGCCAAGGATTGGAAAAATATGCTACTAGTTGAATATGCCAAAGACAAATTAGCTTGTGATGTATTAGATGGAATCAAAGGGGATGATAACTACAGGATTTTGAATGGGATGATATATTATAAGGGCAGAATTTATTTGGTTCAAGACTCAAAACTCAAGTACAAAATTTTGCAAGAAGCACATGATTCCCCACTAGCTGGCCATCCGGGGATCTTCAAAACTTATAGGCAATTGAGGCAAATATATTTTTTGGAAGGGGATGAAGGAATATGTTCAGAAATATGTGAATGAATGTAAGGTATTTCAGCAAAACAAATCATAACTTACATGCCCAGCTGGCCTATTGCAACCATTGCCCATTTCAAAGCAAAAATGGGACAGTATCTCAATGGACTTCATCACCGGTTTGCCCAAATCTTTGGGTAAGGATTGCATATATGTGGTAGTGGATAGGTTGAAAAAATTTGCTCATTTCTTTGCTATTACATCATCTTTTAGTGCTGCACAGGTGGCTGATATTTTTATCAAAGAAATCTTCAGATTGCATGGGCTCCCCAAGAGCATTGTAAGTGATAGAGCTAGTATATTCATGGGTGTTTTTTGGCAAGAGAATTTTAAATTGGTGGGCACTCAGTTGACTCCAAGTACAAGCTATCATCCACAAATTGATGGACAAACAGAGAGGGTGAATCAATGATTGGAAGGGTACCTAAGAAACTATGTGGGAGAGTAGAAAAAAGCATGGGAAAAATGGCTACATTTGGGTGAGTTTTGCTACAACACCACTTATAATATGTTAATAGGGATGTCTCCTTTCAAAGAATTATATGGTTATGATGCACTTACCTTTGTTGAAATTATCTTTGGTGATAGTAGATCCCCAAAAGCTAAATATTGGGTGGAAGAGTGCGAAGAGATTTTAAAGCTTTTGAAAGACAATTTGTTGGTTGCCCAAAATCAGCAAAAACAATATGTTGATAGACATAGAGAAGAAAGGACCTTTCAGGTTAATGATTTAGTATATTTGAGGTTGCAGCCATATAAACAAACATCTCTCAAAAAGAATGTCCAACAAAAAATCTAATACCAAGATACTATGGCCCATACAAGGTGGTTCGGAAGATTGGGGAGGTAGCATATCAGTTAGAACTTCTAGAAGGAAGTAAAATCCACAATGTATATCATGTATCTTGTATCAAGAAATCTCTTGGTCAGCAAATTGTAACTTCAAAAATACTTCCTCCTTTGGATGATGAAGGTCAGCTCATACTTGTTCCAGAAAATATTTTGAAGACAAGGGAAAGGAGATGAGGAGCAGAACTATCAAATAATACTTAGTACAGTGGAAAGATCTACCAAGTGAAGATGCCACATGGGAAGAGGAGAAGATTTTGCAGCATCCAATTCTGAAATTGCTTGAGGACAAGCAATCTTGGGTGGGGAGGACTGTAATGTCCCCATTCAAATAATTGCATAACAAGACAATCCCATCAATCCTACTAGTTCCCTAGGTTGGATGGATACATTTGGAATGGTAATAAGGGAGCTAATAAATGATGTTTATACATTAGAATAGTTCAATTATTTAATAAAGAGGTTGAATAAATAAATTCAAGGAAAATTCTAAGTGGCAATTGGTTTTGAAAACATATGGACGATGTGGGACTCATACTAGCTTGATTTTTCAATGCCACATGGCATCTCTCTCTTGCCATTTCGAATTCATGAGAAGGAAAACATTCTTGGATGATTTGGTAGGCTCATACACATGGAATTTAACATCATGGGTCGAATTTGGATGGAATGGTAACCTCCATGGAAGAGGAAGAGTCAAACTAGAAGTTTGTGGGCACTTGGGCTAGATTCCCTAGCTCTTATGACAACAATGATGAAGAATCTATGACATCTATGACATATTTCAGATCTGATTGCTGACATCTGACCAATATGACATGTTAGGGCCAAAAATAGGCTCCAAGGTGGCACTCAAGGGAGTTGGATAAGCCAAAGAGACTCCTACTCGAATTGGGAGAAGGTGGAAGGTTGGAACTTGGGAGACAAGTGGCATAAGGTGGAATCTTTCCTATGTGGAAATCTCTAGAAGCTAATGGGAGGAATTCGAACCATAGGAGGCTAAGGTTGGTTATAAAATACATGAATCAATCATGAGAAGGGATTTTGATCATTTTGAGAAATTGCATATGTAAAGAGAGAGAGCTAGTGGATGACTAGTTTCTTGCCTTAGCCAATTCCGAGGGTGAAAGATCCCCATCCAAGTTGGTATGTGGATAGGCCATTCAAGTATTTCATGGAGATTTAATGGATTATTTTTTTTAGTTGTAAGCTACATGGAATCTCGTGGTTTCTTCTAGTGCAGTTCACTCACTCAACCATTTCCAGTTTTCATTGCATATTCTTGCTCCTTGAGGGAGGGCGCTTTTGGTGAGCTATTGTACTCTTTGTGGGAGCTTCTCATGCCCTATTTATTTTGTAATAAAATTCATATAATATTTTCTTCATATTCAGAAATGTCTCAGGTCAAAAATACAGTTGGAATGATGTAAATCTATTGTTTAATGAACAAACAGTGCCATTTCCCCACTACCTTGTTGTGAACCAATGTAATGTTGATGGATTCGAATGAATAAGTAAAATAATGATGGTTTATTTATGTATGGACTGTTAATGATGTGTTCTCAGAGTTTCATATTCACTATCTAAGCATTTGAAGTCATTTTGTGAAGTTTCATTGCATTTGGGGAAGATTTGATGCCATTTCCCCCAAGGTCGAACTAGTGATTTTGTTGTTGTTTGGGAGAAGGTTAGAACATACCTAATAACTTATTAATGGTGCACATGAGACCTTATTAATGTCCCTTAAACATCACCTATCTATGTTCTGAATTTTGAATGGGTTTGGAGGCATTTGGAGATCCATTTTCAGCACTTACCCTGGGGGGATTTGAACCTCAAATTGCTAGTTAAATTCCATACTTTGTCCAGAATATTAAAGGGGTTTGCAGAAGTATTTTGGTGGTCCTATATAATACCTGAACATCATATTCAATTCCTAATATCATTCATATGCCTTCTCAAAATATTTGGGAGCATTTGGAGCAAATTGGAGACCTAGACATCAAAACTAGTCAAAGGTCGAATTAAGGAAAAAAAGTGAAAATTTTGCTATTTTAATAAAATTATTAAAAAGGGACAATACAGTCTCCCTGTTTTCCTTCAAATTTTTGAATATTAGAAGGAAGGTTTTCTGCATAGCCGGCCATGTCGCATCATGAGCGATGCAGTCATTTGTTAGTTTGGATAAATCAGGTAGATTTAAACTATCCATCAATGGTAAGGTAGGGACGTCGAGCCTTGGAATTCTATTTGGGATGTGATTTCCATGAGGTGGATACCCAAGTGGTGTTGTAAACAATGGTTGACCTCCTATGAGAGAGGATGGTTCAAAGGGATCTGCAGGATCTCCTTGGGGAGAAGCCAACAGGGTACTACTTCTGATGGGGGAAGAAGTGGTGTAATTAATAGATTCTCTGAGGGGAGAAAATGTACCTAGAAGGGCGTGGCATCAACCAGATGATCTTATCAATGCTTCCTAGGAGAAACTCCAGCTTGAATTCCCTCCGTGTGCAATATGGGAGGATGGTGTGAAAACACCTCTTGAGAGAGGGGATAGTCCTTGCAGTCTACGATATTGTCTTAGGATGTTGTTTTGTTCCTCAATGATGAAGGCTTTGTGTTAATATGAGAGTGACAGTGGAAAAAACACAATTGAACAAATGCAAAAATATGCCAACCACAATAGATGCAAAATGTTTCGATAAGTGAGTGATATGTGCAATATTGGTTTTAGTGCATGAGTTCCCACATGTAGGTTCTTTTCATTACAAGTTAGTGAACTTGTAGTTAAAATAAAATAAATGTAAATTCCCTAGAAGACCAAACGTCTTCCTCTCAAATCTTATTGGGCCTCCCAAAATCACAATTGATGGTGATAATGGTATCCACTCACCAATCAACTAGTGGAGGTAACAAAGAGCTATTTCTATCAGCGATGGGGCCAATGATCCAATCAAGAAGACTTGGAAACACCTCCCAACGGAAATAGGTAAATTCAGGAGTCAATTGCACTCACAATTACTCCTTGGTGATATCCTAATTTGGGCCACTAAGTTAACTTACATCAAGTTTGGATCAGTGGTTCGGTTTGCACGGTATAGTGTCATCTCCATACAACAAGCTGAGTGGATCATAGGGGAGAGCAAGGTAGCTATACCTTATCTTTCACCTCCTTGGTCACGGTGCACTTCTGATCCAGGTTTTCTTTTACCACTTGCTTATAGCAGGATTTTTGTAAGTACCCTAAAAGACAACAATGCTATGTTTCAAAATATTCCTTATGAAACTAGATTGGTGGGCATTAATGGATTCCTATCCCAATCAATCCTACCTATCTAAAATGTTTTTTTGTGATCTCCTATGGAGGATTTTAGATAGTTAAGACAATTACAATGTTTATTTTAATGGGTTTATATGTTTCACTTATGGAGTGCAAGAGGGGTATTTCACAATCCCTACCTTTTTTATTCACCGAGCTCACATGAAGTGCGAGGTGAAGAGCATACTTGGAATGGAAGAGTTTTTAGGCCTCTTATTGTGTGCTAGTGGAGCAAACACACGTGATAAAATAAAAACACAAATGATTCTGTGGGAATATTAACTAAAAGAGTATATCAAGCAATATGTGCTTTTAACTCTAAGAGATGCTCATGGCTCTTTGCAAAATCAAATTATTCTAACTAATAGACAAGTGTGCAATGGAGGTATTTCACACTTTTCACCCTTTTTCTAATTCACCAAGCTCACATGAAGTGCGAGGTGACGAGCATACTTTGGGTGACAAGTGTCTTTAGGTCCTTGCTTGTGTGAAAAAAGTGTTTTCTACACTAGCAATACTAATAAAAACAACATGTCGATTGATGCATAAACAAGAAATGGTCTTGAATACTAGTGACAATAATGAGGCATGTTGAAAGATTCAAAATTGGTTACCTATTTACATTTCGAGAGATATGTACTCTTTACTTCCTAATATTGGTCTAGGTGCACTAATTACTAAAAAATTAAGTAATTAGGTGAATTATCCTTTAATTTAAGTTCACTAGTAAGCAGCAATTGGGCTGCCAAACTAAACTGTGCAGATAAAAAACAAATAATTAACAGTAGCACGGATAAGCCACACTTTGTTGCACGTACCTCACGGGTAATGCATAGACTCTATCGCGCTGTCGCAATGAGTGGTGTAGCGTGGGTTGTGAAATGATAACCTATGCATACGCGCAACTGTCAGAGTCGATTCCGTGTTGTCATCATGGTAGAGAAGTCGAGAACTACGCGACTGTGAGAAAAAATAAGCTATGGCCGTGATGGGGCCAAATTCTGGAAGCAAGAGGTGGAATACCTACTCTACAGCAAGTGAAAAACACCCAAAATTAGATACTTTAGCATAAAACAACCTATTTTAAAAAGAAATGAACAAAAGTAAGTATCGTCGCCATTAGAACTATTATGGAAAAATTGCACACGTGCACTCTTCCACTTGGTGAGGGGCTAATCCTTGTAGGTAGTTGCAAGGCCTCAGTCCTTGGAGCCCCTTTTTGGTGGTTGGTATTCCTCCAAGTGATCCTGCAAGATATTTTTAGTGTAGTTCACATCCAAACATAAAAAAATATTGATGAAAATAAAATGAAAGAGATGGGGGAAAGATGCAAACTCCAACAACAACCAAAGGTATGCTAAACCACTCTTGTATTTCCCAATGGAATAGTTGTACAACACCTAGGAGGTGAAGGATTCAAGGGAAGCCAACAATATCCCTTAGGGAGTCCTTTCTTGTCCAAACTAAATGCTAAGTAGATGGAAGAACAATGGAAAGAAACACTTGCCCCTTGATGGTAGGTGGAAAGCAAGCTTGGGAATGCTCACAATGGTAGAAAATGGTGAGCTACAAGGAAGCTCCAACTCAAATCCAACAGCATAACCTTGCTCTAATTTCTCTCTACAAAATGAAATTGCAAATTGATTTCTTTTATAGGACAAGAAGTGGCCAACAAACAAATATATTCAAATGTGAACTCTCCTCCTTCATGAACCGGTTCCAAGGTACACAAGGGGGTATGATTAATGCCACCAAGTGTGTGAGGAGAGGAATTGGGATCCTTGGGGAGGATTGAGTCTTCAATGCACCACTAGGATTAAGTGGTCCCGTCGTTTTGACAGTAGCATGGCTATCAAAAGAAAAGCCACGCTGGTGTAATGTGGGCATTGTCCAGGTAACCTACGCTATAGGGCGGGTAAATTGTGTAATGCCCACGCTACCATTTGTTGTTACTGTTTCTTGGCACTTATGGACTCATATTGTACTTTGTATATGTTGGGGATGCCTTTGTTGAAATGCATTCTTTATGTTGATGACGCTGTACTGGGTGAATCGCTAAAATGTTGCATGTGTGCAATTTTTAGGCGTTAACATAGGTTGTAGAAATTATTGATATCATACATGTATATTATTCACACATGGATAGAAGGATCTATCTTTCCTTCATATAATTCTAGAAATATAAAATTTTGTTTGTGTTTCCAGGGTGAATCTTGACACAAAATTTTTGGGGGAAGGATGATTGTGTAGCATTATTGGATGAACTACATCCCAAGTAGTCAAGTATTCTTTATGGGTATCTGTTGGCTGCTTTCTAGACAGACCCGGGTTTTCAGGATGCGCAGCAACAAACACCCCTTTGGCGCATTGGCCCTTTCGGCAACGAGCTGCGAAGCAGCCCGAAGTCTCACCCGAAGTGGCTATGGGGGGCTAAGGAATCAGGTTTCCTTAACCTAGGTGGTGTGGAGCCTACAGTCTTCTCCCTTCCCTTCTTGGAGGTAACCCTTGAACAGAGCGTCTTACTCTTTCACAGGTATCCCAACGCGACAGCGCTGGAACTCACTCTTCTTAGCCTAGCTGTGCGGTAGCCCCGCACCTATGCACGAGGCGTTTACCCGCTACGCTCGATACACTAGGTATCGTCCCTTCCCTTGCGCCATAGCACAGTAACACACTCCTTGAGCACTGCAGCGACAGTATTCTACCGACTCCTTCGATAATGCAAAGTACACTTCTAAGGGAGCTTCAAAGATTTACTTTACATACTCATTCATAAAGATAGCAAAACATTCATGGAAACATAGATAGTAAAGAAAAGAAATACAATCACATAAAGCATCACCACAACAACAAGAATTATGTGGTTCACTTCCTGGAGGGAAGCCACATCCACAGGAACTGAGTTTTATATTATCTTGAGATGGGGATAACACAGTTCCGCTACGCACATAGCTGCAGCCTTAGATCTTTCTGGGAAACTCCACGCACACAGCTGGGAGCCCTTCTCTTAGATCTATTCTCTTCTTCTACAGATATTACAATGACAAAGACATACAATTACATTCCCCTCTCAGTCCTCTTCTGATTGGTCAATACATACAATGGCCCTTACACCAAGCAGTCTTCCTGCGAGATCGCGGCCTTCTTACATGCACAAAATGCTCATTAACAACTTTACAAGACACAGCAATACCAGTGACTCAGTGACTATCAACTATCTAACCAACCAACCAACCCTTTTCCCTTCTTCAATTACACATATATATAGGTGGCCCTGAGGGTCACACCTTTACAAAACTGTGGGCCTTTCCCAACAGTGATCCCCAAAAACCCTAACCACTGACACGGCTAGGTGTACTGCAGGCGCCTCTTGCAGTCACGTCGCAGCTTCCTGCAAACTCCGCGATTTTTGACGCAAATCATGGGTATGGGCGCCGCTTCATCGTTATTTGCTCCTTGTCCTTCGCCTTCAATGCTTCGGCCCGTTTCTCTTCCTTGGTCCGAGCAACCATAACTCCTGTACTTTTCCTTCAATGCTTCGGCCCGTTGCTCTTCCTTGGTCCGAGCAACCATAACTCCTGTACTTTTCCTTCAATGCTTCATTTACTATCGTGGTTGAGCTTTCTACTCGGCCACCTTATTTACTCTTTCCTTTGACTTGTGCACGCGAGCTCCGCGATTTCCGGCCCGCAATCTGCGGTGAGCTCGTCCATCTGGCGTCGTACCGCGCACTGTTCATTTCTGCCCAAAAATGGTGCTTTTCCTCAAAATTAACACTTTTCCTTCAAAACTTAGTGCTTTTTCCTCAAAATTTGGGAGCTTTACCATAACTGCGGCCTATGATCCAACAGTATCCCATCAATGAGCAAGGGTTTCCTTTAGCACTACATCCAAGGTAGGAACTCGTTTTTCCTTCACAATATCGTATTCCATTTCATTGAGAAAATTTCCTACATCCCCTATCCCATCATAAGTAGTGGGATCCCACAACTTGGGCCAATCCAATGGACACTTTTAATTTAGGGATGCCTCCTAGTAGATAATATGGGCATGGCCCTTCCATTGGTACAGGTACATAGGTTCCTCTAAGTCAATTTCAAAGGAATGCATACTAATCCAACTATCCAACCCATATGTTGTTGGGTTAACATACTCCTCCCTCCTGCTTGTGGTCAAAGTGTAATGATTCTCTAGTATCTATCTTCAATTGAATCCTTCGTTGTCTCAATGTATCTTGGTCTTTGGTAAGGTTCCAATGGTTGAACCACCCAAGTACCATTGGCCTCAAAATTCATGGTTTCCTTTTTCAGGTCAATCAATGCATTATTATCATAGTCCCACTCAATGAAAACTAGGATAGGGATATTGGATATCCATAATCTGTTGATGTATATGTAACTTCGGAATGTATTTCACCCATGTATTTCATATATGTATTTTGTACTCCTATAGAGATGGTATTATTCCTCTATACGGAATTATTTGTATTCCTATAGAGATGTTATTATTCCTCTACACGGAAGTGTCGTCATTTATATTGCAAGTGTTGTAACTTACATTTCCTGGGTTATTAGACCACCTTGTTGGGGTCCGCCCTGTATAAGTCATGTGGGTCGAAGGGTTATTAGACCACCCTATTGGGGGTCGGCCATGTGGGTCAAAGGGTTATTAGACCACCAAGTGTGGGGTCGGCCGAGATTAAGTTAACCATGGGTTAAGCTAGACATGTAGGCCCCATTAGTTTATTGGGCAGGATAGAACAAGTATAAATAGAGATCGGGAGATCTCTATTTGATCATTCATTCACACACTTCTCTCATTCGGAAAGTGGTGCACTTATGAGGAGGAGGCTCTGCTGCTAGGAGAAGACTATCTCTTGTATTCTAGTTGTATAATTGCTCTATCTATCTCTGAGGAAGTTATTGGGGTTTTTCACCTTTATGGTTTTCCCCAAGTAAACTCTGTGTCTCTTGTGTGCTTGCATTATTGTGTCCATGATTGATATGCTGTAGATTTGTTGTACATGTTGTTCTCTCAGTTAATATCCTAGATCATATTGAAGTAAATTTTGAAAACCTAACATGGTATCATAGCTAGCCTAAAAGAAGGCATGGTATGGCATGTATGACACTTGTTGCACTTGCGATGCTAGGGCTTGATATAGAAAAAACCAGTCATCATAGCACTTTTGGTATAAATCCACTTTGGCGAAGTTTTCGGATCTGAAACCTTTACAGGGCGAAGATCAGATCCTCATGTATCTTTTTTCCAAAGGAAAACTTCTAATTCGTTGTACTTTGTGATTTATGATCTGTTCAATATAGGGTTTCTGCCTCTTCCAGATCTCAGTCAGAAACAGGTGACCTGGGAAAAAAGGTCATAACTTGGGATAGGAAGCTCCAAATGAAATTTTGTAAAAAGTGACAGGTAGTACACAGACTGTACTATCCCAAAAAACTTTTCAGAGGCCGAAGTTGAACCAGTGACACGTGGCACGCCGTACAAGTTCACTCTCCTGTTTTATCCCATAAACAGGTCACGTTGCGACACTTGGAATAACTCTCTATCAGAGAATCCAATTGAGGTCAGACCTATCAGGATGGAAAGATGACAGGTCAAGCTATCGCAAGAAAAATTTTCAGACCCTGTGGATCGAAAAGTTTGGAGTTACACTAGAAACAATCAGGTACATATTTCTATCATAACAGAATTATTTTTTAGCACCTTCACTCATGGCTTCCGGAATTTAGGGTTTCAGAGAAAATTGGAATTTTTGTAATCGAAGACTACAGCTGAATGCTACTCATCAAAATATAAATTTAGAGACCAAGATCAGAATTTTTGGTTGGGTAGAAGACCGGGCTTGATCAGACCCTAGTTTTTGGGACTTTGATTGGAAAAGTGGAAAATTAGGGCTTCTGCAAAAATGGGAATTTTTGAAATCTGTGACCACACCTGGAAGCTCCTCAGAAAAACAGAAGCTTAGAGCTTTGGATCAAAACTTTTGATTGGGAAGAAGAGTGGGATTCATCAAACCCCATTTCGGGGTCACGTCCAGTGAATCCGGAAGTTTCAAAGGAAAAATTGAGGAGTGAAACTTTGCAGTTTTCAAATTCTGAATATACTAGCTTGATCAGCTCATCAAGGCGCATATTTCTATCCTTTTGGAAGTTTGAAATTCAAAGTTTGAATTTTTTGGGTTTCCCTGACAAACCCTATTATAGCTCCTCATCAAGTTCCTGCAAATCAAGTGGATTGGTTTAATCCTAGAAGAGGATGGATTGGTCACATGCATAAGTGAAGAAGTTCCTGTTTCAGAGGGAGATGAGGCTAAGCCCTTACATAAGAAGATTACAAGCAATCTCAACAGGTATGACTTATCCAGGTATGTTTCAATATTTGCTCATGATTAAGTTTATGGTATATTTGTCTTCATATTATTACGGTTAGTACAATCTTGATTAAATCTAGACTTGTTGTATCACCTTAATAAAATTATGAATGCATGATAGAAGATATTCATTGATTAGGATGTTGACACTTATGATTGTACTAATGCATTATGGTGTTGTATGAGGTTTATGTTGTCTGCTAACATAAAAGGTACACCAAGAAAGACAAATCATGTTCTGGTTCAAGAACATATGATTATGATGACATGAGGACAAAGATTCATCCATTGTCATGGATCACTTAGAAGATCTACTTACGAGATGTATAACTTGGTCCTACAATGGATAACTTATGAGACATGCAAGTTACTAGCACAAGTCATTGAAGACAACTAGAAGACATTATGCAGGTATGTTAGACATAACTAGCTAGCATGCTAATCCAGGTATGTTTTTCCTATATCAAGCTAGAATCCTACCTTGTGTTAGGATCTTATATTGTTGTGTTGTTGATAATGATTATTCATGAAGTCATAGGTTTGAATAGTCATGGTTTTATGCATATTATATCTCTTATCTTGATTGATGATTTAACTAACCAGAAGAGTCCTATGATCAAATAAAAATATGCATGAGTAAAAGAAGACTTCCCTGAAACCTTGGATACTAATGCTTATTATTTCTATTTGAAATGATCATGACTATAAATGCTTAAGATTATTGTGTTTTGATAGTATTGAGATTACAAGGATAACACAATCATGGTACTAATAAGTATGCATAGGGACCTAGGATGAATATAGGTTCAAGGACAGGTAATCCAGGAAGCAAAGATCAAGAGGGAGCTCACTCTAGTAGTTTCTGCAAGGATGCAGATATCCAGAGGGAGTTGACCATCTTTCTGCATTCCACAACAGAAAGGTGTAGAAGAAGCTACTTCAGCAGCTCCTGCAAGGAAGCAAAGACTCAGAGGGAGTCCACCCAACAAACAAACAAAGATAAGTATTTTAATTACCATTTCTTACATATTTGTTTAAATGAAATTGTTCAAAGATGTATAGGCTTATGTTCCTAGACTTAGGATATGTATTCTGCATATTAGAATGATTGCAATATACTACTAATATACATTTGATGGGTAAGTGGCCTATGGCACTGTACAACATTCCATTGCTACTTATCTAGAATGAAACCTCTTTGTTGACATGTTGGGAGTTGTGCACACTCTTAACAATATTATGGTAGAGACTGGAAGGCATCTAGAAAGTTATGGAATATGGATAAGTGTTGTATTGAAGCATTGGCTAAGATAATTGCATGATTGTATGAAATATTTCTTTATGTGTAAGAATTTGTTCTATGAGATGTTTTCTAATCATGCAATTTAAGTTGTTGTGTAGGAAAGATCGTATACCATCACCTACAAAAGAAGGACTACAACATTTGTTCAACAACAAAGTTGTCTATTGAAAATATTGAAGATATTGAAGTTCCCAGGATCTGGGAAGAATTCCATGATCGAGGAGTACCAGTCAATCATGAAGATGTTTGGGATGCAGTCCCAAGACCTGAAGGAGAGTCTGTAGTGACTTCCAATAGGATCTACAAGATCAAGCATGCTGCAAGTGGTAGCATAGATACTTTTGCTTATGTAGCCAGATACACTTCCATTAAATCCATACTTGCTCTGGCTACAATGATGAAGTGAAAGATACACCAGATGGATTTCAAGACAGCCTTCTTGAATGGTGTAGTTGAAGAAGAAGTGTATGTGGAGAAGCCACTTGGTTCTGAGACACGTGACAGGGAGTCATATATGTGCAGAATTTGGTATGGTAGGATAGACAGCTTTCTATCCAGTTTGGGCTTTACCAAGAGTAAAGTGGATTCCAACCTTTACTACAAGGTTGAGGAAGGAAATCCAGTGATACTACTATTGTATGTGGATGACCTAATTATTATAGGTGAAGATAGATTGATTTCCGACATGCAGCGGAAGCTTGTTGCCAAGTTCGAGATGAAGAACTTGGGGATGATGCACTACTTTCTAGGCATGGAGGTGTGGCAGAGTGCAGATGGAATCTTCCTTGGACAAGGGAAGTATGCAGTAGAGATCCTGAAGAGGTTCGGGATGATGGACTGCAAGGCCATGGCCACACCCATGGCATCGAACTTGAAGCTTCTGTGTGATGTTTCATCTAATCCGATTGATGTCACTATGTATCGTCAGATGATTGGGTCCTCCATGTACTTGGCGAACACTAGACCAGATATTTGCTTTGCGGTGAACACATTGAGCCAGTTCCTGACGGATCCGAGAGATGTTCACCTGGTTGGTTGCTGTAAAGCATATTCTGAGGTACCTAAAGGGTCAAGTTGACTATGGGCTCAAGTATGATGTGAATCAAAAGTTTAACCTGTAGGGTTATGTTGATTTAGATTGGGTAGGCAGTGTTGCAGATAGGGATCAGGTGTGATCTCTTGGTTTAGCAGGAAGCAGTCCTGCGTAGCACTGAGTATAGTCGAAGTAGAGGATGTTGCGACGGATGAGCAGGTTGCATATGTATTGACCAAGACGTTGGCCAGAGTGCAGTTTGAGTACTTCTGAGAGAGGCTTGGTGCACTTCAGATCGAGGTTCGTTCCAAAGGGAAGTGATGAGTCCAGAAGATGCAGATGCACATGAGCTTTTCTAACATGGTTTATGTGTTCTCCCTTGGTCGTGATGTAATTGCTGAGCCATTTATCACATGGTGGTAGATGTGTTCTCCCATGGTGAAAAAGTAAGGGTTGGAGCCTTCCCCGAATGGTGGTAGATGTGTTCTCCCATGTCGGTGGTGTAAGTGTTGGATGATGTGCATCTGGGCTGTGCTTCGTGGATGATGAGATGGTCTGAAGAGGACGATGCTATGATGATCAGGAGGATAATGGATGATGAGCATCAGGACGATGCTCCAATTACTACTCTGTAAATGTATATGCATCATATTGGATGCTTGTTATGATCAGTTGGATCATTGCATCATGTTGGATGCTCGTTATGATCAGTTGGATCATGTATGTATATATGCATCATGTTGGATGCTGGATATGATCAGTTGGATCATTTATGTATGTATGCATCATGTTGGATGTTGGATATGATCAGTTGGATCATTTGTATGTATTTTGTATATGCATCATGTTGGATGCTTGGACCATGTATCAGGTGGATACTAAGATCATGTATGTTGATATGTATCAGGTGGATACATTGTGTGGATCATGTATCTATGTATGTATCAGGTGGATACATTGTATGATCAGGTAGATCATGTATGATGATATGTATCAGGTAGATACTTGGTATGCATTAGGTGGATGCATTATATGATCAGGATGATCATGGATGATGAGCTTCAGGATGTTGCTCCAGATGACATGCAGCAAGATGTTGCAGTGATGATGATCAGGATGATCATGTATACATCAGGATGATGTATGGTGAGTATCAGGTTGATACTATGTGGCCGTGGATCAGGTTGTGCAGATGAGCATATAATTTGGCCCTGGGAGATTTGCAGATAGTCTTTCGAGGTTTTGCCTATGGCATGTAATCTGGCCCTGGTATATCTAACAAATGCTCTTTCGAGGTTTTGCTCTGGGAGGACATATAATTTGGCCCTAGGAGATCTGCAGATAGTCTTGCAAGGTTTTGCATATGGCATATAATTTGGCCCTGGGATATCTGGCAGATGCTCTTTCGAGGTTTTGTCCTATGGCATATAATAGCGCCCTGGGAGATCCGATAGGTTGAGCTGTGTGCTCGTAATAAGTCCTGGGATGCTCTTGCAAGGTTTTGCCATGACCAAATGTAATATCACCTTGGGAGATCCGATAGGTTGGGATGTGTTCCCGTAATAAGTCCTGGGATGCTCTTGCAAGGTTTTGTGGTGACCACATATAATAGCTCCCTGGGAGATCCGATAGGTTGAGCTGTGTGCTTGTAATCAGTCCCGGGATTCTCTTTCGAGGTTTTGTGGTAGGGTCACATGTAATAGCTCCCTGGGAGATCCGATAGGTTGGGCTGTGTGCCCGTAATAAGTCCTGGGATGCTCTTGCAAGGTTTTGTGACACACGTAATAAGTCCTGAGGATTCCACAATATGGCCAATGATGACGAAGACCTACAGGTGGTGGGCCTACATCCAGTATGAAAAAGGACTGGCTCTGTAGAACTTCCTATAACGAGTCGATTCAGATATTGATTGAGATAGCAGCAGCAGTGACGATGACGATGATTTGAGGATGATGATTCGTTGATGACGATCCAGAGAAGAAGACTTGTGCTAGCAGATCTATGTCGAGAAATACCTTCCTAGTTAAGAGGGAGTGTTGATGTATATGTAAATTCGGAATGTATTTCATATATGTATTTTGTACTCCTATAGAGATGGTATTATTCCTCTATACGGAAGTATTTGTATTCCTATAGAGATGTTATTATTCCTCTACACGGAAGTGTCGTCATTTATATTGCAAGTGTCGTAACTTATACTTGATGGGTTATTAGACCACCTTGTTGGGGTCGGCCCTGTATAATTCATGTGGTTCGAAGGGTTATTAGACCACCCTATTAGGGGTTAGCCATGTGGGTCAAAGGGTTATTAGACCACCAAGTGTGGGGTCGGCCCAGATTAAGTTAACCATGGGTTAAGCTAGACATGTAGGCCCCATTAGTTTATTGGGCAGGACAGAACAAGTATAAATAGAGATCGGGAGATCTCTATTTGATCATTCATTCACACACTTCTCTCATTCGGAAAGTGGCGCACTTGTGAGGAGGAGGCTCTGCTGCTAGGAGAAGACTATCTCTTGTATTCTGGTTGTATCATTGCTCTATCTATCTCTGAGGAAGTTATTGGGGTTTTTCACCTTTATGGTTTTCCCCAAGTAAACTCTGTGTCTCTTGTGTGCTTGCATTATTGTGTCCATGATTGATATGCTGTAGATTTGTTGTACATGTTGTTCTCTCAGTTAAGATCCTAGATCAGGTTGAAGTAAATTCTGAAAATCTAACATAATCTCAATCATTTGAAAGTCTGTGAATTTTTTAATGCCTTCTAGGTCAACTTCTAGTTTTTCCAACCTGACAATGGGAAAAAAATTATATTGATTGTCCATCCACAATTGAAGAGGGAATTCAACCAATGCAGGTTTCCCCCCTAGCCTACCATAATTTATTGGTAGGATTTTTACATCTATAACACGAAAGAACTACCCCCGCTGTTAGTTAAGTCAATAATGACTAAAGGCTAGAAAATATAATGTATTATGTAATGGACACTGATATTAATAATATAAAACAACTGACTGTGTGGCGGAACGCGAAAGAGATATGACACGTTAATTTGTTAGTGAGGTTAAGGGGGAGAGTCTGGCCTAGGGGGCTTATCATATGACCCTAACCCTTGTTTAAAAATGAAAAGATTACTTAATCCTTGATTACATTTCGAACCTCATAGATTATCCCTAAGCTTATTTAAGGATTTTATTAAGAGATTAAACTATACTAAATTTTGGGTTAAGTACCAATCAAAGAATAGTGGCTTAAAATAAATTATAAATTGAAATTGAAATTGAAAAAAAAAAACAAGTATATGGTGCCAAATGTCTTTCATGAGGGATAGTAGGTTCATGCAAGAAAAAAAAGAGGAGATTCGACCTCCTTGGGGCTCATTATGCATGATGCCATTATGCCATTAACCTGGTTCATTTTTTGTACCATGTTGCTGAAGAGGAAATGGGTATGACCCAAGCCGAGAAAAAGCCATTGGAACCAATTCAATTGTTAACCAGATGAAATTACCTGAGACTAATTTTTCCTTGATAGATGTTGGCGAATTCACAAATTTTGGCTTAGGGGTGGCACTTGAAGTTCCTATGGATGGGTGGAGCATGGAAGCCACACAGTCAATTGCATAATTAGTCAGCTAATCAGATAAGTATTTCATTTCCATAATTGTAGGTAGATGATTTCCCCTTATTAATTTTGTTATGCAAGGAATACTGCTTGTTTCATACTAAGTTCTATGATGAAATTTCATTAATTAGATTGCACGGAATTAATGAAGTTTCCATTTTGCAGCTATTGGAATCGAAATTATGTAGTTTTTTATGTTTTTTTTTTATTTTTAGGATATGAAAATATTACCTTTAGTTGTAATTTGTATTCATAACTATAAGTCCTTCATGTTATGTTTTATTTACTAATATCAAAGTGATTTTTTATACAGTTGTTGTTTTAATGGAGATTAAATAGTAAATTATTATTACTAGGAATTTTGTAGTAATGGAGAAAAATTTATGTGTTTGAATTAAAGGGAGTGAATGAAATTCCTAGTGGTTTTCATGTAATTGGGAGTGAATTGATAATTGATATGTTCATAGAGAAAATAATTGTGTGTGTGTGTGTGTGTGTGTGTGTATGTATGTATATGTATATGTGCAATTTTTTTTCTAGACTTTGGATACAAAGTGTTTGTAATAATTTCACAAAGAAATTTAAACATTTTGTATGTACTATAGAAGAAGGACACGATCCTATCTTGCTTAATAGGTAAATGCATTTACATATTGAATGGTAATTGTATACATATTCCATGCAATGAATTGAATAGGTAAATGAGTACATTTTACAGCTATTGGATTGGATAATTAAATGAATAAAAAAACATGGGTTGGAATTTAGTCGGTATTGCATTTAGTTTATATGCATTAATTTGAGTGATTTTCGCATAAAAATTGTAGGAACTGGTTTTGATCACAATCTACTTATAAATACTATGGAACGAAATTGAGTGGTATAGGTATTAACTCTTTATGTGTTAGGTTGATTGGTAAATGTATACATATATATTCAAAATAATGGTTTGATGGGTAATTGCAATTATTTTGGTATTTGGAATAATTATATTATGCACATGTTGGTGGAGATAAGGCCAAGCCCTATTCATCTCCATTAAATTATAAATGGAGTAATTACATATTATGTATTTCTATATGGCTGGAAACGTTGATTTCCTGTAGCCACCGTTTTCAAGTCATGATTAAGTGCAAATTGAACTCTACCTATTTTATTCAATTCCTGAAATTGGAGTGCTTATTCATAATCAACATGAGCTTAATATAAAGTCTATGCTACATAAATTATACTCAATATAAGTTGTGATGAGGCATAGAATTCTTGTTGAATTTTTGTTACAAGACTTGAGAAAATATTTCTTCGAAACCATTATTAGAATATCCCAATTGCAGTTGATGGTTTCATGACCATATCGTTGATGGGATTGATACCTTGTTGGTAATATAGCTCCTCTTAAACTTGTAACTTGTCCTTCTAGAATCCATTTAAATATCTATGGTGAGACAACTTCCTCACTTTTGTTAGGTATAGGATTAATAGCACTGGTTACAATCATTCTTATAGTTTAATTCGCTTTTGTAATATAAACAATAATTACAATTCCATGATATACATAATACTTGACATCAATGGAATTGGATACAAATTCGTGTGTTAATTGGGTTCTAGAGTAAAATGGGATCCTTGTGAATTGGACAAACTTTATGACCAAGTTGTTTGAAACCTTTGATGGGTCGCTGTAAATTACTCTGAAATTTTGTAGCGCCTTAGTGCTTCTGATTCTTGCTTTGAAAGGTCTACTACCAATTGGATTTTTTTAATATTAAATGTAATATACAGTCCTATACTTTTATATGTAGATTATCTTACCCTATGATATTAAAAAAATAAATTTCCAAATGTAGTTATGAGTCTAGAACGTAAGGGTACATTAGAAATTCGTATCAAAGCTGGGTTATAGCTCTTGAACCTTGGAGGTGTTGAAATTAAGGTTTTGCATAATTAATTAAAAAATCATAGTAGATGTAAGTGTCTGGAAAACTTTGGTGATGAATTTCAAAGAGCTTGTTTTGTTCGAGCATGAGTTTGCTTGCAGTAATTAAAATATTAATTTTCTAAAATTTGAATTGGTAAATGGAAATCCTTGCATGCAAAGATCAAGTGAATGCTTGACCTCCTGCGGAATACTATGTTCTTTCCTTGTAGTATATGTTTGTTCATTTTGGAAATGTGACCATGTTGGGTGGTGCATATCAATGTAGATGTGATTTGATTTTGTTTGTTTGTTTGTTTTCTGGAGAATGTGAATCTCCGAGGAAAAGTATTGCTAACCAGTGATTTCTCAAGTGAATATCTAGTGCTTGTGTGTGTATTCCTTAAGCTTGAGGAAGATTAATACCGACCTCTTATAGAGTGGATCTCTGGGGTTGTTTGACCGAGTAAATCAAATTTTGAATAAGAATTATTGTTTTTAATCCAAAGTGTGGATCTCTGGGGTTTTACATGATTAAATTTTGTCGTTCACATATGTGTAAGCATGTTGAATTTTATGCTCGGAAAACGATTGTGTGGTTATTATAATCATGTGGGCATTGTGTTGGTAATATGGGCCATGTGTTGGATGAATGATTAATTCATTGTGCAGCTTTAGTTAAACCTGAAGTGGAATACTCACCAGAGTATGGGGAATTGTATGCAAGTTGAAGCTTGAGTTGGAGATTGTGTTTTTTGTTTATTTAATATTAGACTGATACCTGGCATTGGTGCACATTTTATGCACTATCCTCAATGGAATTCTAGAGCTTGGACCATGGTGGCCCGAGGGACTGTTTGTGAAGGGGGGATCCATGGTTGTTCTATGGGAATTGAAGCTAAGGAAGTGGCCACACGATTTAGTATTGTGATCTTTTGTATGCAATAAATTGTTCTTGGCTATGTAAACCTGGGTAGCCAGATGTTTTATATGTTGACATCTATGGATCTTGTGAATGCTTGAGATTGTGTAGAGCATGTTGGGTTTTTTTCCAATACATTAAGTATAAATTGCTACCTCCTTCTTAGGCATTTATGCCAACATTTTTGTTGTGTGTTTAGCCAGTATTTCTAATTCGTTATGTAGCTCTAGTTGAATCTAGAATTAAGTATCCCTTTGTTGATGAATCATGAATGAGAGTAGAATTGTCTTGAATGGCTCAGTATTGCATTGGTGACCTATAGCTAGAGGGTATACCCCTCTTCATTGTTGTTATGTATTATTAAGTCTATGAAAGTGTTTGGTTTTCAATAGTTGGTAGCCAGTTGGCAAGTGATTTTTGATTTTGCTAAAGCATGTTGATGCTTGTGTTGCTGATTTTTTTAAGCATGATAAATGCTTATGTTAATCATGTTAGCGTTGGTAATAAGCATGCTGATGTTGCAAGCATGTTAAGGCTTGTATAATTTTTTGGTTCCTATTATGCCATGTTGCAGTCAGGGAAAAGGCCGAGCTCAATGATCATGGGTAATTAACATAATAAATTTTATGAGGTATATGTTATGCAAGTCTCTTGATTGCATCTTGTTATTGAAATAAATTTTGCTGCCTAAGATGAGCATAAGGTAGAAGGCTTAATATTTAATATCATAATCCTTTAATAGATGTACACTATGCAAGACGTGCGGTTGTTGCTTGCTTTTGTTGTTGAAATGTAATGTTTGTTGCCTTAAGTAAAAGATTCAGTAGCATGGTTGTTTTAGAATAGTCTACTGATATGCTCTAATTCATAGTAGTGTTAGAGTTGTGCAGTGGGTCCAACAGGTGTTGGAAAATGAAAAAGTTTTTTTTTTTTAAAGCACTTCTTGTTAGTCAAATTTCTTGTTGAGAAATATTTTCATGTTATTATATGCGGCATAGATTGATGAGTAGTGTGTACAGGATTATGAGCATTGGATCTAGTTGAGACTTGTTAAATTATGATAATACCATAGTGGTATATATCCTAGCTCTGTTGAGTATATATTGCAGAGTATTATAATGTGGTCTAAGTGGTATCCCTAGCTATGTACTCCGATTTTACTATGAATGGTATATTACTTTTAGAGTAATCTATACCTGGTTGTATGTCACAGTGGTATTTGTCATGATTGATCTGTTCATGAATGAAGTGATAATGAAGTAGTGTAAATCCATAAAAGTAGAGGAAGGATCGGGATTGAACTGACAATTATTCTAGTGTAGCTAGAGACCTTTTTAAGAGGCTAATAGGGTCTGGACTACTCTTTTTTATGCTCGCACTGAAGAGAACTTGGAGGGAATTCATGCCCGAGGGAATGAGTGTACAGAGAAGCGGTACTTCCTTGGTATTGTGAGAGGCCAGTAGTCGAGTAGAAACAGACTAGACGGGACCTTAAGGTCCTTGAAGCTCTGTGGTTGAGCTTGTTAGTTGGGCAATCTGGTTTTTCCTTTTCTCTTTGTTGTGGCCTGTAAAGCCTAGCGGGGCATAGATTTGGCCCATGTTTTATTCCTTGGTGATGGTATGTGGCTTCTGCTTGATTTGTGTTTGAGTCTAATGGTAGATGGTCATTATGGACTGCTAACTAAATCCTTGGATGGATTAAGGCTTGAACCCATATGTTCTAGAAAGGTGTTATGTATATATATTAGTGAAATGATGTTCTTTGATGACCATTGGTGTGATCTCCAAGCTATGTGTGTGTGTGTGTGTGTGTGTGTGAAAATGGTTAAAGTGCATTGAATTCTGAAACATCGGTAAATGTTTGAATTCAGGTGAATGTTTATATTTCAGTGCAGATCTGGATGATTGATGCTTGTTCATTGTGTTATGTGTGAACTTAAAGGTTTGATCATTAAAAAAATTCAGATTTTTGAAGATTTGGTATATCGTTAGTTGCAACAAATTGTTATTTACCTATGAAATACTAATTGAGGCTATCTTTAGAATTGATCATTGTTGTTAGTTGTTTATATTTGTTAATGATTATTAATTTAAGTCGTTAGATATAAATTATGTTGTTCATCTAATGTGAAGTTGAAAAGTGATGCAAAGAATGAGACTGATATTACTACCTTTAGCGGAGAAAGGGAATGCAATATTATAATTCTCTTGAAGTCATCAGAAAAGACATGTGTAACTCGTGGTGTCTGATTGATATCGCGGTACCTAACTGGCTGATCCATGGATGCACTAAAATAATTGAGGCTACAAAAAGGAACTGAAATTTTTTTTCTGGCTACAAAAAAAATGAAGGAAGTCTCTTTACTCAAATCTCCTTATTAAGTTTGAAAAGATTTTTTTTATTAGAAGTGTTTATATTCAAAAATATTAAAGGTTGAATTTGTTCTGTCTACAAAAAAAAATGAAGGAAGACTCTTTACTCAAATCTCCTTATTAAGTTTGAAAATATTTTTTTTATTAGAAGTGTTTATATTCAAAAAATTTAGAGGTTGAAGAACTCTTAATTCCCTTAAATTGGAAGGCATCTGAGTGCAACCTTCTACCAGTGCTAATAGAACTATAAAGGGAGTGGACGCATTCCTAGTGTTATGTCTAGGTGGAGAGGAGGGAAATCAGATATTCTACCGAGCGTTAAGAAGTAAGACGATTCAGTGTTATGTTGATGCATTTTGTTATATGTATGGTATGATTTTTAATCATGATACTAATGAGATTTGCTAGCTATTGTGTGATCATCATGTATATATATATATATATATATCCAAATTGGTGCTTTCATATTGAATACAAGAAGCAAATCTTAAGTGGATGAATTGAGCATTGATGGTATGGTGCTTGAAAGGGTTGATCCATGGCTGGGCTGGAAGAATCGAACATTGATGTCATGGTGCTTGAAAGGGTTGATCCATGGTTGTGCTGGAACACAAAGATTATGTAAGTTGGTGCTTGAATTGAGGATGTGATTCCCTCTATATAAATTTAAGTAAGGTTAAGGATGGGTTTTACTCAACTTGCTTGGAGGATGTGTTTTCCTCTGGTTGAAGATAAAGGCGATGCAAGACAATCTCTTTCATGTTGAACATGGAGGCAATGGAAGATGATCTCTTGCATGTTGAACACAAAGGCGATGCAAGACGAGCTCTTGCATGATTAAAGACCAAGGCGATTCAAGATGAGCTCTTGCATGTTGAAGAAAAATTTTCTATTAGGGAATGCCTTAACCCGGATTAAGTGGTAGATTTGATTTGGAAAGGGTGTATTTTCCCAAGAAAGTGCAAATTAAATTGGAAAGACCTAGTCCAAATGTAGGTGGGAGATCGAGTCTAGAAAGCATACTTTCCCTTAACAAGAATATCTATCTGGACAAGTACGTTCAGCCATGATATCATGCAATTATGCATTTGGGGATGTGTTTTCCTCAAGATCAAAGAAAAGAGAAACAAACCAAGGAGAAAAATAAATCCATGGACATGGTGGAGCTCCAGATGGGTCCAATAAAGAGGGGAAATTCTCACACTTATATTTTTAATTATGTTTACTTTCCAGAAACATAAAGTTGTCTGAATGCATCTACAACTGAAAAATTGTTGTGTTACCTTGTTTGAAATATAAGTTGAAATAGTTGAATCATTGTAAGAAGAGATGAAGATTATGGTAGAAATTATATGTATGGATGAGCTAAGTAAGCTTGAAATGCGTGGTGCATATGAAAGCTTTCCGAGCAAGGAATGTCATAATTGATCATTTATTGAATGGGATTATCTGATTTATAGTATGTTGGATTGATGATTCCATGGTTGCTAATTATTCAGGTAATCCTCAGCTATAAGTTCCAAGTTAGCATGAGCAGCATGAGGAGGTCTGCCTGACCTAATCCAAAAAGTTGACTTGGGAAATGTAACACAATAAAACACCTGCGATATTATGTAAATTTTGGTGTACTTGTTTATTCTTTGTGTCCATTTTGTCAGACACCAAGGATGGTGTCTCTTTAAGGGTGAGGGGAATGTAAGACCCTGGAATTGACCCCCTTGTTCATTAAGCCAATAATGGCTGAAGGCTAAAAAATATAATGTACTATGTAATGGACATTGATATTAATAATATAAAACAATTGAGACGTGGAAGAGCGTGGAAGAGATATGACATGTGAATTCACCAATAAGGGTTAAGGGGGATAGAGTTTGGCATAGGGGACCTATCATATGACACTAACCCTTAATTAAAAACGAAAAGATAACTTAATCCATGCTTAAGTTTCAAAAATCATAGATTATCCCTAAGCGTATTTAAGGATTTGATTTAGAGATTAAATTATACTAAAAATAGGATTAAGTACTGATCAAAGATTAGTGGCTTTAAATAAATTATATATTAAAATTGAAATTGAAACAAAAAACAAGTAGATGGTGTCATATGTCTCTCATGGGGGAGAATACGTTCATGGAAGAAAATAATAAAACTGATTCATAGAGAAAATAATTCTTAAAGCTAGAATTATTTTCTCTGTGAGAATAGGTTCATGCAAGAAAATAATGAAACTAGTTCATTGAGAAAATAATTCTTAAAGCTAGAATTATTTTCTCTATGAACCATTTTTTTATTTACTAAGGGTATGCTACCAATTGGAGTTTGTGAATATAAAATGTAAAATCCATTCTTATACTTTTACATGTAGATTATCTTACCCCGTGATATATAGAAGGAAAAATTTTCGGGTGTGGTTATGAGTCTAGAACGTAAAGGTATGTTACAAAACCCAACCCTAGATCTAACATGAAATCCTTGATTTCATAGCCATCCAATTAAAACTATTTTCCTTCCTCTTCTTCTTTCTTCCAAATCTACTTGAATTATTCTCTAATGGGTTGGCTGAAATCAAGGAAAATTCCTCTCCCTCTTTTTCCATCCCAAAGTGTTAAGTATGTATTGTAAATATGTTTTGTTTCTAGTCCAATTCTAAGGATCTATACACATAGGCGTTTTCATTATGCTTTTGAAATAGTTAGAACACTTCAGTATTTAGGCAAACATTTTGAATTGTGGATTTTTTTTTAAACATAGTCTTCCAAAAACCCTTTTTATGATTGATTGTATTACTATAGTATACAATCTGAATGCAACAATTTTTTAATATAATTATTAATAATTTTTATATAATAATTAATAATTTTGTTTATTTTATACTTGAACTTAATGATAACATTATGACTTGGCAAATGACAAATTAAAATTCCACGTATGTGGTTAATCACATTCTTTGTCACCTATAAATTTGTCAAGAGGTGATTGTCACACACCAACCAAAGAATCATATAGGTGATTGCCACACCGACAAAATGATAATAATAAAAATTTAAATGAATATGTTGTAAAAGTTTTAAAACAACAATTGTTTTTAAACATTTTCCTTAAATGATTTATTGCATATTTTTTCTAAATTTCTGAAGGGCTAACAATATTTATTATCTCGCAATTTAGACAACCTTTTTCCAACAATTGTCATAGCATTCATGGCAAGGTAACATTCAGAATGGTTCTAACTTGAAAAAAAATCCTTTTAAAATAGTGCAACAAATGCAGGGATAAAGCAGAGATGTAGATGAGCATGCTCCTTCCCATGAGATCAATAAATACAAGACCAACAAGACCAACACATTACCGCATGATGTTCACATCCCTTTCTCATACCATTGCAACATTCCTCTTTAAACTCACAATAACTAGCTCTTTCCATAGGTGCATAGTAAAGAGGTAAAGGCTCACAGTATAATATTATGCCTAATAATATAGATAATTATATATAATAAAAATAAAAATAAGAAAACAAATTTTTGACTTGGTGATTCCGGCAACATGGTCCATGCATGTTAGAGGGATAGCCACAAACAATTATCTTTCCACATCTCAAATTGAAGTAATATCAATATTCCATTACATTAATTTTAGGAAACTTCATGGAAAAGATAATAAACACCCCACTCTACATATGTCATGTTCCTAAGAAGGCAATGTGAGAAACCTCCCACTGAGTATCTTAGAAAGGTAGGAGGGATGGGGGCATGAGCTCATATCTTGTCACAATGATTACTACCATTGCAATGCAAACAGAGATTGAAATGCTTCAAACGGCCCCCTCTTCGAGAAACACGCTAAAATGAAAAAGGGGTCATTTCTTGGAAAAAGGGGAAATGTTTCCCTCCTAAGAATCACATTTTGGCATCCTCGTTGGCCAATTAAATAAAATCAAAAGGAAGAAAACACCATTTAGACCCCAAAATTACCACCCATGTTTTAATATTTCTCATTTCAGTTTTGATCTTTTATTTTATCTACCTAAGAGAGTGAGCCAATGATTAAGAGGGTTTCTGTGTGACAATTTGTCCTTGGTTGTGGCAATGAAAAGTTTCAAGGGTTATGAATCCCAATTAACCGTAGATTCTAGAGACAACAATGTGAGTTGTGAGGGTAACACCCCCCCTCATGATTAAGTTTTAACCAGCCCATGATTCATCGCACCTATGCACCATGTGATTGTAGTGTGAAGGGTTCTAGATTGACATTTTCCCACAAGCCATGACCCACAATTTCAAATTATCATATGAGTTCCTACACTATAACTTGTGCAACCACCACTATAGTACTTAGTTGAGTTTGGAGTGGACAAGGTGGTCAAAATCCAAGATGGACTTGGGGAAGAAGGTTAAGCTTCAAGTGTTGAACAATGATTGTTGGGCATATTGCAGTTATTTCATATCATTCCTAGCCCATATTATGGAGGTCATATGTTACACTAATTCAAATGCTCCTAATCTTGGAGAAATATATGAGACTTTTGATAGCATGTCGAGTCATAAGAGGGTAGCCATTCACCAAAGGGAGCTTTCATTAGAGTTCTATACAACCCAAATTTGACCCAACATTCTACATAGATGGGATCGCATGAACAAACCTTTGCACATGAAAACATATGCACTTAACCCAAAATGATATTTGGAAAGGCCAAGGAGTGTTCCTCCCATTGATGATCATGAAGTAAAGAAAAATTTTCATGTTGTGATTGGAAAGATGTACAATGAGGAGAGGGCCAAAACTTTGAAGACTATTTTTTTAGTTTGATGGTCTTCATGGCCCCTTTAACAAGCTCGATGCTCGAGCAAATCACACAGATCGAGACCAAGATGGCCTAATTGGTTGGTCAAGGATGAAAGGGATGAAGCTCTAAAGCTCAAGCATCTTGCTATTTGTTTCTTGTATCAGAGGAATTGGTCCACATATAGCTTCATGCACTCTATCAAGAGGAACAAACTTATCATTTTAGAAGAGCAAAGAAGTTAGTTGATGTGCATAGTGCCCTATGTCTTGAGCATAGGAAGACCCTTGAGTATTTGAATGCACCAATAGTAGGTTGTTGATCCAGAGGATTATGCATAGATAGATGAGAAAGGGGGCTTGATGAAGCACAACTTGGCTTGGTTGGTGTGCCATTGAGCATGACTAGGAATGCAACAACTAAATGCAAAGACTAGTGGGGAATTTCCTCAAGCAATGATGTTCATTTGTCATTTGGCATGTTTTACTTTTAGTTTGATTTTGTTTTGAATCTAGACTTGAATCCTTAACTTTTAAGTCTTGTGACATTTAAAAATATGAATCTTGATGTATAAGATTGAGAGTTCAAGCTTCACAGTTTTGAGTTTTCATTTCAATATCATTGTATTTCTAATCGTATTTATGATTTTTCACTTGATGTATAGTGTAAAATTATATTAGTAATAGTTATCTTCTTGAGACTTAGATAATTTACATCTTCTAGATTTCCAATTTTGTAAATAGAATGAGAATTCAAAAATACAATGTCTTTTGCAAATTTATAATTTATGGTTTGTTATGTTACATTGTTATCAGGTATGTATTAGTCTATAGTAGATTATAAAGTGTCAATATTTATATGTCAATTTGTATGTATTCCAAATTAAATTTTGTAGTATTTCAGGTGGGATCCCCTATTTTGAATACCTCGACGTCCCCTTCAATGTTGTTGAATTTTTACACCAGTACAAAATGAGAGATAAGTGACTAGGCGACTAAAAATGTTAGTCACCATAGTTTTTTCAAGGGATAAACGATTAAAATTGAGCAATTTTAAAGAAGCCAACAAAAAATGACTAAGATAAACGACTAATTTAGTCACAGGATAAAATATATGACTAGATAACAAGTGACTAAAATAAAAATGACTAACATAAATAACTAATTTAGTCACGAGAATATAAATATTAGTAGCTAACAACGATTAATGTGAATTAGTCGTTTATGTTAGTCATTTTTAGTTGTGTCACACTAACAATGGAAAATTACAATTTTGATAATGAATTTGAACAATATTTTAGTAAATTTTAACAATGTAGATGGATTTAGAGATCCCGGCCCCTTTAAAGGGGGTCTCTGAATCCATATACAGTGTTAACATTTAGTAAATTGTAACATTTATATTATATATAAGAGGTTAGCAGAGTAGAGACCCAGTAGTACTGGTTTGCATGATGTATATACAAATTAACACCCACTTTTAATACCAAGAGTACTTGTACGTCATCCAACAAATAATTTGTTTCCATCAAGTATAACATCGGGGATACAAATGAGATAACAATTACAAAGACCACCATGTCTGTAAGAATTGAGAAATCAAATATCGAAAGATCTCAATTCAGGTATAGGCATAGTGACATTGACAAAGGCAATGACTTCTTTTGTGTTGAAGCATTTATCACATTCTAGCTTTTCATGAATGTAAATAGGAATCTAGGAATTCCCTCCCCTTTGTAAGAGGGTGCACAAATGAATTAAACGCACCTCTCTATACTATTAGGAACTTTCTTAGCCTCCTTGAAAATCATGTGAATCTCCCTCCATTACAATTACTCTTGAAAATATCTACCAGCCATGAAATGGAGACCATATCTTAGGTGAAGATGACACCACGAGCAAGTAGGACATAGCCTTTGGGTCAAAATTATTTAAGTTTCTAATTAATCTATATTTTTTTCATGCTATCTACCCTTGATATAGGTTATGAGAATTTATCACTACAAGTTTTAAAGTAAGAAAACTACAATATTTTTGGCCTCCACTATTTTTAAAATTCCATGTTTCATGTTCTCTATACTTATAACTATACATAAATAAAGCATACCTAATGCTATACTACAAAACCACAACCATTTTGCTTATCAATATAAATATTGATCTTCTCTCAGCTCTATATATATAAGGAAAGATGAGTTATTATTGATACTTTTGAATTTTGAACCTCAAACAATCACAATTAATGATGAGGTATTATTGATACTTTTCAATTTTGAACCTCAAACAATGACAATGGACTAAGAAATAGTAAATGACATTTTATTACAAGTTTAATATAAGAGATATTATAATCTATCTCAAGTTTATATTAATTATAGTTTTCAAATCACTAATTATATTTTTCTTTTTTTCTTCTCTAGTGATGTTTTGATGTATTTTTTTGAAATTATATCAATGGTTTTCAAAATCATTAGTATAAGCTTTCTCTCTAAGACTAGCCTTTAATCAAGTTTAATATAAGAGATATTATAGTCTATCTCAAGTTTATATTAATTATAGTTTTCAAATCACTAATTATATTTTTCTTTTTTTCTTCTCTAGTGATGTTTTGATGTATTTTTTTGAAATTATATCAATGGTTTTCAAAATCATTAGTATAAGCTTTCTCTCTAAGACTAGCCTTTAATCCATTGGGAATAAGGTTATGGCCAATTACTTAATTGATGTACTAGTCAAGAAGAAAATTGTGACGCTTTCTAGCATTGATTTAAGGGAGCAATCTACTTGTTAGACATTTTGGACTTTCTAGTGGTTTTTAATCGGAATCTAGCGAATATTGTTTTCCAAAACCCAAATCTTGAAGTGTTCAAATCAAGTTATTGAATGCAAAAATGGATTCAACACCCTCAAATACCCCCAGTACACCCAGATTATGAAAGTTTAATAGCTATCATATGTTTTTTCAAGAATTCTTCTAAAATTTATTACAGATTCTGATATAAAAAAGCCAAAAAAGGAGTCCATAAAAGGTTCAAAATGTCTAACATGTAAACTATTGCTTGCTTTAAGTACATTAAAAATCACTCGACAAGACTTATGAGAAGGTGAAATAAAAATATTGATTTTTGGTTTAACCATTGATAAATAAATGAGGAGATTGTAAATGGGTCTAACTCAATTGGTTGAAAGGAAATTCAGCTCACGTATGTGTTTATTTACCACTTGCCCCACTTTGAAAGAGATGCTCAACCCTGTTCCAAACCACAAGCAAGTGAATCTTTTTTTTCTACCATATCTCCTTTGGATTCCCAACAAAAGTATGAGTAGAGCGATCTACAAAAAGATATATATTGTGAGTCACATTGTAGAGAAAGGTACCAATCAAGATGCATAGTCAATATAAGAGTTTCACTACACACAAGCAGAGGAGCATTGCCAAGGGATTCAGAGAGCAAGCAATTAAATTCCTAACCCTACTTTGAGTACGAGTGAGCACTATAAATTCCTCTCTATTTTCAAAAGGCACTAGGGGTAGTGGATGGGGTGGATCGGCTCCTTTGTCCTCGAGTGGTTCCATGCTTATCAGTTGCTCCTCCCTTTGGTCAACACCAAGCATAGGAGGAAGACAACCTAGCCATGAGCAACACGAGTCACGTGTGAAATATTATAAGCACAAGGACTAGATCGAGATGCTTACCAACCATGGAGGTATGGATGCTTCCAAACCCAAGAACAAGCACGAGGTCAGGGATGGGCCACCTTGACTAGTTGAATGGTTAGGATGAATAGACTGCTTTGATATACTTTGAAGATTTACCAACCATGTACAAAGATTAGAAGCTATATCTAAATACTATATATATATTATTACATATACTAACTTACTATTATATATATATATATAACACAACAAAAGTATTCTTTTCATTTTGACTTTCACCCAAAACCAAATTTGTCATAGAACCCGAACCTTGAATTTGGAGTTCTCCCCCAAAGCATGAATTGGTCATGAAGCTTAAACAATATTCTTTTAATTTTGACTTTGCACCCAAAACCAAATTTGTCATAGAATCTGAAACTTGAATGTGGAGTTTCCGGCCAAAGCATGAATTGGTCCTTAAGCCTAAACTCTAAACCTTTTCAAATTGAGGGGTGGAGCCCTGCACCCTGCCCCCCGCCGAAGCCATCGAAGGAGGGGACTCGGGAAAATTGGTGAAAGGAGCAACAAACTAGAAGGGATGAGTCCAAAGAGAAACCCTAGATCAAGAATTAATTTCGCAGGTGCATTCATTCATATTCCATTAATTGTGTGCCCCCTAAGATTGAGTGAAGATGTTGGCATCCACCAGTGACCAACATCCATGTCCTTGTCATCACAGATCCTAGAAAAACATGTTGAATTCCTCTGCAACTGAGTCGAGTGTGTCTATGTCAGGCCGAAAGGAGAACTCGAATGATGAACATATCTTCATTTCTAGGTATGCTTCTAGATGGGGAACTAAACCTCACTCCATCTGTATCTTGCTCCCTTGCTTGCTTGTTGTGTTAAAACGAAATTTATTCATGAAATATTAATCTTTTTCAAAATTGTTGTTTGTGTTGACTATGCCTTTTTCAATTAGTACACAAGTTCTTATCTGGTTATTCGGTGTCTTTCTACCTGGCTTGCATATCATTCCCATATTATACATATCTTGATTGAGAAACTTTTTTTGGGAAATCTGAAGATGACTCGAGATAAAAGGGGCCAATTTCATGATTTTAAGGCTTCAAATTTCCTTCTTGCGCATTTCCCTAAGACATTTCTTACTTGTGAAATCACCACACTTGCGCATTTCCCTAAGGAATTTCTTATTTGTGAAATCACTTGCGCATTTCCCTAAGGCACAAGGCCAGAGGTGTTTAAGGCTATGCTACAATTTATTTATGGAGATACTCTTCCAGATTTAGAGGAACAAACAAATTTAGGGGAGCTTTCTGATCCATCCCCTTGCTTTCCGACACCTGAGACAATGATTGAATATTTTCTCACAGCAGCAGATCGGTATGGTTTGTGTCAGTTAAGATGGTTGTGTGAGTCAAGAATATCACAGGGAATAACTGTGAACATTGTTGCTAAAATTCTTGAACTGGCCCAGCGTTACCAGGATTCTCAACTCAAATCGGCATGCCTTAAATTTGCTGCGACAAACTTGGAAGAAGTCATGAAGTCAGAGGGGTTCGAATACTGAAGGAGAATTGTCCATCTCTTCAATTGGAACTGCTACAAACTGTCGCACAATTCAAGGAGGATTGAAACATGAAGGGAAAAGCTAGAATGCACCAAGTAAAGAATCAGATGCCTCTGACAGTAACATAGAAGAGCAAGACCAAACTTAGGGATACCAATCTACACTCAGAACAATGATAATTCTTATTAACTGAATGGCACTATTTTTGAGATATTTCTGGCTTTGGTGATACATTAACGGGGATGCCCCTGAAGCATAAATGAAAGATCTTTTTCACTCTGGAGATCATTGAGGTGACGGCTTTGTAAAATGCATCCCAGCTTCTGCTAATAACCGTGGAGCAACCAGCATGCTTTTTTTTAAATATATTTTTGTGGACTTTCAAAATTGATATATAATTTCATTGCACTATGAGAGATTCACTGTTTCTCTCTAAATACACATGGATACCGAAGCCACAGGATGGGTGGCCATTATGACTGTCCTATTACAGAAGCATCTGCTGCTTATTTGATATCCGATAAAATTCAAACTCTTGTCAAATTGCTTGGACATGAAATGTAGGACACAATGAGGATACAGTCTTGCATCAAATTCTAACTGCTGCTCTATTATATGATCCTTCCTAAGTATACCAACACTGGTTGTAGATTCAGAAAGAGAAGGCTAAGAGATTAATCATAAAGAGTAAATGGTCAAGTTTCAACAAACATCTGGAAGTTAATATATGCACGAGGAGAAAAAAAAATAAGAAAGGAAACTTTGATTATTGCTTCTAGCAATTGTAACTTTTCACAGCCTCGTTTTGCTTCAACTGCTATCTTTATATTTTGGTTAAATTTGTGGATATTACCTTTCTGTCGAGACTTACACCATAGTTATGTGCTATGAATATTGTGCCTTCCTATCAATATGTATATAGGTGGTTTCCTTGATTGTTGCACGAGCATAGACCATATCTTCAAGGCAACAGGCCCACAGGCATGTGTCTAAGATGAAGTTTTCACATGGACAGTATATACTAATATAGCAATACAAGACCTTGCTAATTTTGCCATATATATTCAAGTACTCGCCAGAGGAATTGATGTTGTGAAATTCAAATACTATATTTTCAAGACTTAGCTTCCTTCATTAGAGTGCATTAGTTGTCACCCTTAGGAGTTGAGCATCAATCTCTTCCTACAATTTGTAGATTGTACTACTATATATATTAATCCTCTGACTCTTATTCTCACCGGATATTGCTTTTGCACTCTAACTGTGTATTTACACTGGATGTACTATTGAGTTCCAATGACCTACTATTGTGGTCATTTGTCGCACATCAATAAAACTATCTATCTTATCCAGTGTTTTGTAGCTTTTCTGTTCATAATCAATTCTCTAACATTCCATGACTGATATGTAGGTTTTGTTGTTGTTTTGATTGTCCCTTAACTGACCAATATGTGACATCCATGATGACATGTCACATCTGTATAATTTTATTCATGTCTGAAGATTATACGTGATGTTTTTCAGTTGCTTCTCAAACTACCATCAGTGTCATTTAAACAATTGTAGAACCCCTTTGATTATAGTAATCAAGCACATGGTGGAAAGCAACTGTTCTAACTAGTTTCTGTGAAGGTTATTGAGGAGTCATCAAATGATTCCAGATGAACATATCCAAATAAAACAGCAGAAGACAATTACAAATGTGCAAGATGAATATAGCCAAAAGCTAGGCAACTAGAATTGTTTATGTCTTAGGCTTGATCCTTAACAAACACAATTGCATCAAAATACTGATATAATGAATATTTCATGATGTTTTGAAGAGAAAGGCACAAATTATACCTTGAGAAATTCTTGGTTCATCATCCACATGCTCCAAAGAGGTCCTTGCACCTCCAATATTTTTTGGACCAAATATAAGAGGTTGATGAGAATGAGAAACTGAAGCTCAGGATAATGATATTTCAAGCGTTGGAAGTTGGAATGGTGCATAACCAAGAGGCAGCTGAAAGCCACTGGATTTCATAGGACGAACAGCAGACCGATCTGCGCCATTGACAGTTGATGGCATAAACTGCATCATGTATGGTAATGAGAACCCAGATGGAACTGAAAGACCTGGACTATTAGACACCTGAATGGAATGAGTATAAGGTATATGCCCTGCAGGAAAGGACTGAAGAGAGTAGGGTAGTGTTTCATTCGTCGTGCTACCTGGATTCATAAACAGTGAGTTGTTATGCTCTGAAATAGATTCATTTCCAATTGATGTGGTTCTTTGAATAAGTATTTGATTTTCCTTTTTATCTGAGACATCAGTTCCTGTAGGCATGGACTGCTTCACAGAGTCCTTTACCATAGGAGAAACCATCCTGGATGATGAACCCTCTACTTCAGAGTCTGCAGTATCTTCATTATCAGGTGAAGAAACATCTTGTGTGGTTGCATAAATGGGAGAGCTTTTCAATTGAGATAGAATGGATGAAGAAGTCCTACCAGTTTGATCATCCCTATCATCTTCTACCTCACCTTTGGTCTGCTGCTTTTTTTCCTCAACAACTTTTTGACGTTTTTTCCTGGCCTCTTGCCGCTTTTGATCAGTTATATCTTTTGTGCATTGCTGTTCCAATACTTCCTGTTGCTGGTTCAATATTGTCTGTCTTTGTTGTTGATCTATGTTCGTTTTTCCATGTTTAAAGACATGTCTTGAACCTGGGTAGAATTCTCCCCTCCAAACCATGAATCTCTGAAACCTGGAAATTGCACTTGATTGATATGCATTTCCATGGAATTCTCAGGTTACTTTGCAGGAGTCTTCCCAAGGTTTGTCCAAAAGTTTTGAGGTGTTTGAGAAAATGGCTCATTTAATTGCTTAATCTCAGTATCCCGCTCTGAAACACTTCCCTGGAGGAAATGCTTCATAGAACTTTAATATTTTGAAAGTTTACAAACAGTAAGAAGCTTTCATATCTAGTAATGCTGTGAGAGTAATCAATGTTTCATTACTACATATGAAATTTATGGATATTCGCTTGCCTCTCTTGTATGGAAAGGAAAATAAAAGGAACATAATACTTCTCATGCTTTTTCATAATACTGCTTTGATAGGCATAAAATAGTTTGACAACTTTGGTGCGTCACTTTAGTTGTTGGTGATTTACAACTATTTATATCAATGCATTTTTTTTAATTTCCTGGAGTTATTTTTTTAGTCAAAATCATGTATTTAGCTACAATTTGATTGTCAAAGAAGAGTAAACTATAGAATATGCAATGAGACACAAGAAAATGACGGAGAAGGCATAAGCCACTTCAACTTTATTCATATCAATGATACACATATATAGTACATGGATGTAAGTACCTCATAAGCTAGATTTACTCTCACACCGACACCTCATGAAGAGATAAGACTAGGAGGAGGTAAATAGGATCTAATACACATTTAGGATAAAAACTATATCCTATGATGTGAAATATACAAAGACATGATATAAGACATTATCATTGTATAGGGAGCCACAAGTGAAGCATCCCTCCAAAGAATACAAAATACATGATCTTTAATCTAAAGAAGGTGCAATGCATTTAATTGCTGCTGCTGAATGACAAGACAGCATATAAATTCTGCCAACACCAATCTGCATAGAATATCATTTTTAAACCTGCTGAATTTTTATTTATTTTTAGATCTGGCATATAGAATAAGTGTAAAACAGTTCAGAATTAGTGTGATGGTAGGCTTCAAACGGTCATTGTTTTTGCCTTATTGAAGCATGCACCTTGCCTTGATTAGCTTTCTTCCATGCTGGGATCCCATTAGGCATACTGTCATCTTCATTTGCAGCACTGAGTATGTCTTCTGAAGTGTCTTGACAGCTAGTAAAAGGCATTCAGTTAAGCCTCTATCTATGTATGCCAAATTCCAAACCAAAATCAAAGACAGGGAGGCCTGTAAGGGTATTAGGGAGGCCTGTAAGGGTATATTATCCATATCATTTCGAACTTCTCATGACTAATAATTAGATATTTTTCTATGCGGCAAAAATCACAATGCCCTCAGGAATTGATCTTTTTTCAGGCTACTTCATCTCTTTTACTGGTTGAAGGGTTTCTTCTGTTGTGACAAACAGCGTGGGCAATCTCTGCAAAAGGTCCTCCATAACAGTTTGAGACTGATCTTGATTAATCAATACTGCTAATAGTCCTCCAGGCTTGATCCTTCAAATTTGTATGCATGGATTATGCTTGAAATGACTTTAGGCAATTCTGGAAAAGCAATCTATCATGCTCCTTCAACCAAAGTTAATCTTTAGATCTGTACTGCTGTAAGCTGTTGTGTAGAAAAACTTAAGATTAGGCCAAGAGATATGTCTTCTTCAGCCCCCAACACATACACACACATGCTTCCTCTCTCATACATTACTTGCATTGCATACAACTCCCAGTAGTTTCATTACATACATTGCATGGTGCCCCCATTTGGGAATCTTTTTCCTCAAAACTTTTTAACTAATGGTTTCCGTTTTACATATGGTGAAATCAAGTAATAGGCTTTCCTCATTCTCTCTTGTTGCCACTGTTGTTTATCCATCCATCCATAATTGATTCTATCCGGTGTTAATCCTTGATAATTTAACGTTGCATGGTTTCATTTCCTTTGATTCCATGCATTGTTGCAACTTTGCCAATTTGTTGTACTCGTAGGTTCTTGATAACATCTTGTCGTGTATCTTTTCCTTGACTTTTGGTTCCATAAATACTGTTGATCCCAGCATCTTCTTCTTTGAAGTTTGAGCTTCAGTATCTTGTTTTGTACTTTCTTATCTTTCTTGTAAACATTTCTAATAATGAGGATGTCAATATGGTTTCTGTAATGTACATCCAACCTGATGTACAACTGCCTTCTGCTCCTGTGCGGGGGTCACACAGCTGTAGATGTCAAGACCAGAGAGGGAAAATCCCAAAATGGGTATGAATGCAGAGTAAAATTCTCAGATGGAGAAATTAACATTGGAAATCAAGGAGAATGGGAATGACGACAGAAGAAGTAGACAATCTTAGAACAGATATGAAAGAAATCGCTGCTGCACTCAAGGATGTAAAAGGTACATTGAAAAAAATTACCGCTCAACAATCTTGTCTCAAAAGCGACCAAATCCTAAAGTGGTTATGAATGCAGGCTTCCCTCTCAACAAATCTCATCAACAGAAGGAAGTGGTTTTTAGGAATCCCCAAAGGTACGCAATACTTTCCACTGATTCCCTCCCACTTTCCCCTGAGTGTCCTGACTCCTAAGATCCTTTGCTGCATCCACACTTAGGTTCAAGTGAGTAATTTCCATTTCTGATAATGAACAAGTGTGTGAAAAGAGCTCCTTCCTTGTCTCTTTAGCCAAACATGCTTGTGAAAGGAAGGTCTTAGACAAGACCTGTAACAAATGATATGGAATAGATATGGAGGGCAAGATTGATTATGACTTCTTAATATTAAATCACTGCCTTTTGGTCTCTCTCTTTTGCAGCAGAGAAGTGAGAAAAGGAAGCACTTTGGAGCAGAAATGGTGAAATGAGATGGCCCTAACAGAAACAAACATTTTCGTTTTGGTCCCATTTCTGTGTTGTTTCTCCTCGAATGGGTTAGGGCTGTCACATTAACATAGGTTATATGTGTTATGCAAATTCCCAAAATAGCATAAAAATAGAAAAAATAGAATAACCCAATGCCTTGAGAATGAAATAAAGAGATGAATAAGAAGCCTCTTCGAGGAGGTAATGTAAAAAAATGAGTTTTCCCACACCGGTTTCAAGTATTGCTGCTCATGGTTTAATACACAACCCAGTCATCATAATTAATTCAAATGAATTGTTTCTCATAAACCACACAGAACTAGAAACACTTAGGAAAATTTACAAAACTTAATGAGCAGAATTAAAACTCAGTCATAAACAGGAAATTAACAGACTCAGTATTTTTGGTCAATAGCCCAGGAAAAAACCCCGAGGGGGAAAACCTGTTGAGAGAGAGATGATTTTATTTCTTATTCAAAATAGAAGTTACAGCAGTCTTCTTTATCAGCATTAAATTACAGAATTATCTCGTAACCAGTGCTATCTTCTGCATAGGAATTCGAGCCACTGCCTGGAACTGTACTGTACAGCCTCCTCCAATTCTGTGCAAGACTGGTCCAAATTGCCTCGGTTTCTGTGCAAATTACAGTCTGGAAATTCGTGCCACTTCTCAGTTTAATTCTGTCCTCGAACTCAGTGCCAATCACAGCCTCGAAATTCAAGCCAATGTACAGCCTGGTCACTATATCTTATATATCTTATATCTTACATTTGCTATTAAAGGCACATGTGCTTGGAAATAGCACTGCCCACAGTTGTTAAATATTATTTCCTGAAGCTATATGCTAGTTTGAGTTCATCTCAGTAGTGCTCTTTTTTGGATTTCTGGTTCAGTTGCTCTTTGTAGTTGGTGTGGGACATGGAGAGGGGGGAAGATTTGTAGTGGTTGCAAGATTGCACGGTATTGTTCTCGCCAACATCAGGTAAAGTAATTGTACCTGTTTGTTTCCATTGATGAATTTATTATCTATTTATTGAGAAGATTCATAGGTTATTAATTATTTAGATAATCTATGGAGTTTTTGGGAAATTCAGTATTGGGCTATTATGCAGGTCGACCATTGGCGAACAGGCCATGCAGGAGATTGTCATCAGGTTCAGTCAATGTCAACATCTGTTGCAGCTGTCAATGGTCCTACTAGAAATTGCAACTCACGTGTCAATGGACATGGTCTGGTTCATATGATTTCTTTGTATACATTGTTTTCTTTAGCTAGAGTATTGATGGTAACTGTTTTTATTCATGAATTTTAAATTTTTTCTTGAGACAGCCTCCCGATTACCTGGTAAAAGTAGCAAGCACCCGTTTATGGCCCAAACTAGAGCTAATAGATGTAGTGGAGGATAATATGGACTTTGAAGGGCTTGATGAGCAAGTCCTAGAAAACGCAATTGTTGCTAATCAGAAAAAGGATGAAGAATTTATTAGACAGTTCAAGGGTATGGAGGTATGTTTGGTTGTCATTTCTAGTTTTTTCATTAAACACTGTTATTGCACAATTTGCTCACTGTACCATTGTATGGACTGAGGAACCAGGCATCCAGAGATCAAAAACATTGGGCATCCTTTCAAGCACACATTTCAAGATATCCAGACCAAGTTCTCAGGTGAAATTTTTTGAGCTACAATTGCTTCTCAAAGAAGTGTCCCCTTTGCTTGGATCATTGGATTATCTTTGTATGTATTGAACTTTACTCTGTTGTCCGCTACTTTTTTTATATCATTTCTTTCAAAAATTGCAATACTAATAATTTTATTGCATAGGAGTGGGTAAGATATGTGGGGAAACATACAGGAACCAAGTGTCATATATTCCTCACCTTGAGATCACATAAAAATATGAACTGTACAACAAACAAAAGGAAGATTATCCCACTGTTTGCCACAGAAGGGAGAATCCTGATTAGCATCAATTTTATTACTCCAGATATTGGGAGGCACCTACCACACATCATCATTATTACAGCTTCCTCTTTTGTTTTGTGGGAAATAGCAGGAGGATTAAAGGGGTACATATCATTGCTACAGCAGGATATTTGGGAATTTGAAAGTCTATGTGGTCCCTTTTGGGCCTACTTCTGCTTTATCGCCAGCTCTTGTTGGTTGGGAAAGACTTGGCTAACTGGAAAGCACCTTTTGATGACTTTCAAAGCTCTACAATTCCATTTTGACTATTTGGCTTGGTTCTGGTCTCTATAGCATAATCTGCAATGTTCCTATGACAAACCAATAAAAGAAGCACAAAGACCCAGAGCAACATTATCAATTATAGCTTTGTTATGTTTCTTCCATATAATTCGAGTGCTTCAATTCTGGAAACAACCATGCATTTAGAAAAAGAAATAGAGACTACTTTTTCTAATGATGCAAATACTCCACTAATTTGATTGGTGGCAGAAGAGGAGGTTGAATGCAATCACCTATTTTCACAAAGCCTCTTTTTAGGACACTACGATAATATATACATGATGCCTACCAAATATGCCATGAATGTGAATTTTGATGGGAGGAAGTCAAAGTTTAGAAAGTTTCTCCTTAGCAACCACTTTTTGGTGAATGAGAGGCCATTAAAAAAAGCCTTTTAGATTCAACAATGGGTTCCGTTATCCTCTCAGGCAGTCTTTGCCATATGAAGAAGTTGGACATTTCACAGTTTGTTCAATGTGGTAGATAACTTTTCTCCTTCATTGAACTAGACATAGATGCTGTCGGGAGTGTTCTGAAATGCGAGGGAGACAAATTTGTCCCTGTTTCTCTGTCAAGTATCAACTGTCTTAAGACCAAAGTACATGACTGAGTGAATTAGGGAATTAACCCTTGAAACTAGCTATATACTTTGCAGTGATCTTTCACATCTTACTTGGCGTATGCTTCACCTCTTCACTCAATAAGTTCAGTGAGCCTTGCAAAATCCTGCAAAATGTCATAAAAACATAATATAGATGAGATTCCTTAATGCACACAATGTTAAGGGTTATATGCAATTTACCAAAGATATGAATGATGATGCATGAGATTCAAACCAATGGCCACTGATATAACCAAACGACCTCGGTATTTATTTTAAGCTTTCATGCTGATATGTGCTTCTTTGTTTCAGGCAAGGTCCAGTTTTTGTTTGTTTTTATTTAGTTTCAAGTTCCAGGTCTAGCATGAGGCTAAATATGGTTGATGGAGGTCTCGATACAGAGTGGGCAAGGACATTAGCTAATGGATGTTAAGTTAAAATTTTAGAAGAAGCAGCAGCTTCCTTGAATATATCTGACTCTGACCTTTTTAAAGGCTGCTTTAAGTGCACCTATTGTGCTGCTGATTGGTGATTGACACAGACAAGTTTGACCTTTCTCATTATGAGAATGTTGTTGCTGCTGAACAGACATAGGAATCACTATGAAGTAGGAATCAGGAGCCCACCAGTGAGGATGTTTACATTTGGCCTATTCAGGGTGGAAATAAGGAATGCATGAGACAAGCCTTAATTTTTAAAGGTATGTTAGCATGTTAGAGATTCAGTAGAGAGAGCAACAATAAAAAAAAATACAGCAGTTTATGCAGAAATTCATCTAGTGGAATAAGGAAACAGCATTAAACTATCTTACAGAGACTTCGGTATCTTTACAGTCATCCAAATATCGAGTCTTATAATGAGTCTCAGTATATTTATATATCTAGAGGAACAGACTCGGCATTTTGTATCTCTGCTCCGGATACAGACAGTAATCAACCAGGGGAAACATACCCCGAATAAAGTTGTTCCTAAAATGGACCTGGGACTATGTAGAATGAATACGTTTTTTGTGAACCTCATAATTTTGAGTCCATTCTCAAGCAACCAACATTATTTGATGATGTATTGATGCCCCGACTAAGTGCTTGGAATGATGATGATACCTTGGTAGCTAATGATTTGGTATAGCATGGGTGAGCAAGAGCATTATGGTTATTTCTGGACAGTTTCGAGACCTTTTTCTACCCTATTAACAGTAGTGATGAGACCATTTCACATATCTAGGCATGGTCTAAGCAGTATTGGGTAAAAAGACAACCCCTAATATCAACTCCTGGGCAGGTTAAGGGTATATTGCATCCATATTCTAACCTCGAAGGAGCAGTGATCCTCAACATCCATCTGAGCTGATTTTGGCCACATTTTGTCACACCTATGGGATAAATTAGCAAATCTGGGCCACTTGAACAGTGGAAAAAGAGATAATTTCTTAGTTCTGGGCATAACTCCAACCCTAAAACAAAAAGGTTTGAGCATCAAACTATCCTAATCCTCCATTCTGGGTGGTTCCTAGTCAATAAACAACATGTTTGATAGTTAAAAGGGCATGAAAATCTGACCTAGAACAAATCTTGGCAGTTCTGAGTAAATACATGGCAAGAAACACCATGAACCAACAAGTAATATGCCTAATCTGTAATTCTGGGTCAAATTTGAGGGTTAAATTCCAACTCTAGGTGTGAACAATAGTCATACAAGCCTTGAAAGTTCATTGTTTGGAGCCTTAGGCAGACCTGTAGCAGCAACAAGCAAAATATGGAGGAGAATATCATTTTAGGGAATCCAAATTGGACCAATCCAGATGTGAGAACTTGCAGACCTGTGCTTTCACTTGAAGAGGAGGTTATTTCTATGAGGGAGGGATAGATATGTGGTTCCAAGGCTAAGTGCTCCATCTTATATCATCTTTAAGAGGCCATCCATCTAGAAGAAGCTACCAGCCTGTTGTAGAAGAAGCCACTGACTTTAGAGAAGGATTCCAACCTAAAACTTAGCACATGTGAACTATTTTGAAGAGGACATCCAGTTGTTTCAACCTATTATATGATGTTGTCATTGAAGTCAAGATTGAATAATTGATGATGAGAGCATCATTGAGATTGATGAGTGCATATCAACACTAAGGTCAAAAGTCTGTGCAAACATTTGGAAACACAAGCAACATTTGAGAACAATGGTTAGAAATCTTGAAGTATGAAGACAAGCCAAAGTGCCATGAAAACAAAAGAATATACATTGATCAAATATTTCACGAAGTGTAATGTTGAAGTATCTTACGGAGAATGATGAAGAAGATTAGAGCCATGAGAACTAGTGGAAGAAACATGAAGACTAGTCATTGAAGAAATTGTGAACAAATATTGAAGTTATTTGAACTCCTAATGAAGCCTTAAAGAAGCCTTGAAGAATTCATGAACTTACATACCAGCTATATCAAGATGCCATATACCCTATCAAAGTGACAGATTGGCTATATCAAAGTTATAGACCAGCTATATCTAGAAGCCTAGACCAGCTATATGTAGATGATATCATTCCAAATTATATGTCAAAGTTGCAGATCAGAAATCCACTTCAAGAAAATACAAATGTTGGAGAGGACTTTCAAACCTCAAACTAGCAATAAAGGAAATTCTGGGCACTTTCAAACCTCAAACCAACAGTAAAGGGCTTATGAACAGCCGCTTTCATAATTTTGGGTATTTATCTATATGAAATTAGCAATAAACAGGGATCAAGTAGCACCTAATCAACATTCTGGCTATGTTTTATCCATATTCTTCCCTTCAAACAACATTATGGGCATTGTTTCATCTTCAAACTTCCCTAATTGTTCATGTTGGGCAAACGTGGGGGGATAAACAGAGGGAAATGTCATATCTAGGTGACTTTCCAGCATAAGCCATGAATCCACATTAATCATCCCCAGATCATGAGTTCTTGGCATAAAAGGGGGTAGATCTGTGGCAAATAACCAAATTTGGGTCTTCTTTGGCCTTCAAACAACAAGTTTGGGTAATAGTAGCAGCCCTAAACCCTGATCAAACCTGTAGTAGAAATCCTAGGTATTTTGAATCCATCTTGAAATTGAATTGCTTGCAAGGGAAAAATCCTCATCATCATGTCTTCAGAGGGATACAAAGTTTCTCAAGACTTTTATTTTGTTTAAGAGACACATGCAAAACCTTTATTTTGTTTATACTCCAGATTTTTGATAAGCAGAGGAATCTGGAATGTGTCATTTTTCATCCCATTTTTGGATGAATTTTCTATTTTCCCTGCAACAAATGATCAATTTGGATATGGTTTGGATGTCTAAGCTTGTTTATGGCTAAATCTAAGTTAACTAGGGAAGGAAAAACAACATGATTAAAATTTCAAAAAACATTTGAGGGACTTTTAGGTAGGTGATGCTTGCCCAGTCTGATTTTGTATCTAGATGAATTATTGTCCCAATCCAGAACAATCTGGTGGGAAACATAACATGCTCCAAATGAAGGCAACACCCAAGACAACATGTTATCCTTGGTATAATTCATTATTTATTTAAATTTATGGTTTTATAATGATATTTTTCTTCTGTTGGCAGGTTGTTTATGATGTTACTGATCAGGAGAGTTTCAATAATGTGAAACAATGGTTGAATGAGATTGATTATGCGAGTGAGAATGTCAACAAGTTGCTTGTTAGAAACAAATGTGATTTGACTGCTAATAAAGCTGTTGATTATGATACAACCAAGGTAATATTAAATGCTGAGTAGCTTTGGCATCATGTGCACTGCTATGTGTTTCACTGTATGCATCATCGTCATTGACTTGATGAGGATTTACATATGAGTGTGCCTTGAAGTTGTTGGTGCTTTGTTTTTTGTTAATTGCAACACCATGGCAGTTTGTGGTCTTAAGTTTGTTGACTTGGCTTGTAGATTCTTTTTTTTATTAATCTCAAAGGTTAGTTTTTTTGGTCACTTTTCAGTCTACATTTTTCTTGACATGCTTTGTGTATTTTGTTCTTCAAGGCATTTGCTGATGAGATTGCCATTCCATTTTTGGAGACAAGTGCGAAGAATGCAACAAATGTGGAGCAGGCTTTCATGACCATGGTTGCTAAGATGAAGAACAGGTGCACTTTTTTGTTATGATGTTTTCCAACCTTTAACAAGCGCCTATATTATACAATTGTGATGTTATATGTTTGTTTGACTCCTAATTTTAATTGTGTGTAATGGTGTAAACCTGTGCCGACAAATCCTAATGAATCTGACTGAGATTCTCCTTTTTCTATGATCCTGTTGTTTTATGATAGAGTTAAGTGGTGATACATAATTCAAATTACATGTTGCGATTATTGGTAATCTTGTTGGTTTGAGAAACATTCATATTGTCTATTTTATTGGGCATAGCTGATATAACATTGGGAAAATTGGTTTTTTCAGGTCGTGATAGAGTGTTGTGACTATATACCTTGTCCATTCATTGCTTTGAAATCAACACTGTAGATGAACTCACAAATTTTTATGGCCAAGTGAATTGTATATAGAAATTTGTATTTTGCAAGCATATAAATACTCATGCCTATCATGTATTTATTTGAAAATTTTGTTGCATATGTATCGAACCTTCATCTATATTCTATTATTGTTTGCTTGTTTACTTGTGTGGGCATTAACGTATGACTTGTCTCTGTTCTAGTGACTCAGATATTTTAACATCAAATTTGATAAACCTCATTGATTGCATTTGAAAAGGGGCATTAAAGAACTACATCCCACACTCTACTTGTTATTCCTAACAATTTATTTGTACAGCCATGGATTATTGTACTCATGTGTAATTTGTAAGATCATTCTTCTTTGAATTTTCATCATTGTCACAGTTGAACTGCTATATCTTAGAATTCTTTTAGTACTTGAAGCATTATTCTTGAATATGTTTGACATTCATTTTGTTCTCATGCAAAATTTGTTTGAATATCATCATTGTCAAGCAATAACTTCTTAAATGGTGCTAGCTCAATGGTAGAGCACCTGCCTAATTATAGGTAGGAGATTGGTGGTTCGATTCCTCCGTACCCTATCATAAATCAGTGACTAAGAAAACGACTAAATTCGCATATATACGACTATTAGTAGCTAATTTCCAGTATCTTAAAGCGCAACTAACGTTTAGTCGTATTTTGCTTAGTCATTAATATGTTATCATCTAATAGTTTATTTAGTCGTATATTTGGTCATTAATTGTGACAATCAATGACTAAATCAGTGAGTATCAACGACTAAATCAGTGAGTATCAATGACTTAATCAGTGACTATCAATGACTAATAAGTCAACCAATTAATGACTAGTGAAATACGACTAGAGATAAGATAGTGAAAATCAGATACTATTAGTCACCGATTCAAAAATAGTAATTTATAGTCGAATTTTAGTCATTAATTTCTCATTTTGTACTAGTGTTAACTTAGCAATACAATTTTCAGATCTTGATAATTATGTCATAATATTGCTGATCATCCCACTTTTATCACTGCATAATTATACACTTGAAAGTTTCAACATTCACTTATAGAAGAAGAAAAAAAAGATCACTAAAACTCAACAGGGAGAAAACACAACCAACTTTTCTTAGAGGAAATCAATCCAATTCAAGTACAATACCATTCAGGAAGATGAACCTCTAGCACAAGAGTGTGCCCTTTTTCCAAAAGAAAACCTAGTGAACCTCTAGGGAATAATAGAGAACCACAAGAGATGGTAAGAACCCAGAAAATATTTGCTTCTTGCCTTTGCTAAGCCTTCCTTGAAAAGTGTGAACAAGTGGAGAGAGAAGAGAGAGTTGGATGATGAAAAATGAAGTGTGAGAGCACTTATTTATAGTCTTCATTCCACTTGACTTTTTCCTCACTAGGGCTGACTTGTACAATTGATGGGATCAATTTGTCTTCTTAGCTAGGGCACACTTATTCTTTCTTCTAGGCTGACTTGTCTTCTTGCCTTCAATTTTTTTCTCTGACTTCATAAATGTTGTTTGGGACTTCTTCAATGGTTGGCTTGAATTCGTGGTTATTTCTTCATTATAGAAAAGTTATCCTTGTTGATGTCCATCTCCTCACATGTAGATCAAATTAAACCATAGATCTAATGTTGATTTGACCCCACCCTAAGAATTTTGTTACACCTAAATCTTACCATCATGAGACTCAGTGTAAACATCCCTAAAGTTTCCTTGACTAAGTCATTAACCTGGAAGAGATGCAAGCCATTCATACTAGGTTTTGAGAGGTCGTCGCTAGTTGTCCTCATGCAACCTGCAACGTCGCAGCTTGTCCTCTTACAGACTGCGACGAATTCAATTAATGGACCAAAATAGCTTCTTCGATCCCATTCTCGAAGCTAGCTGACATGGATCGCTATCCCTGACCTTTGGCAGAGCTAGCATTCGATTCCTAACCTCTTGGAAGGATCCCCTATCTCTCTCCTACCATATCTCAACCTACCCTATCCACTTAGTCCTATATAAGTGAAGCTCACTCCCATACCAAAAGGAGGCAGTCTATAGTGTCTATATGCTGGTGAAATTACCTTAGGAGAGATCTCTACTCATCTATTGGGAGACTCACACTTCTTTGGGAGGCTTTGGCATTGGCTTGATCAGTGAAGGATTGCTACGTTAAGTCATCGGTTGTAATCTCTTCATCCTATGTACTTTCTCTTTCAATACAGTAATATAAGTGCTTTCCACCAAAATCTCATTGTGTTAATGATATATTGTGTACTTTGCCTACTTAACTGCTTACTTAGATCTATTATTGTGTAGATGCGTTTTACTTGTTTTGTTGTCTTGTTATCTTGACAGGTTTTGCAGCTCATATCTGAAGCCATCAAGCTTGGAGTAGCATTCAAGGAGAAAAGGATTAGTGATCTATAGGGTAAACGTATCTAGTTCCTTGATCTCTAATTAGATCTATGAGAGTGATTTATATTCTGTCCTATTTGTTCTAGACTCGCGTTGAGCTAGGGAGATTAGGCCTTGAGTCCGCTCTTGGTAGATTGTCCGTCAAACAAATCTGGCAACCATACTGGGGAATACATTGTTTGTAGTTTTCAATTCGAATTCCATTTTCAGTTGATTTCTTTTGCAAGCCATCTTTTTTGCCTCCTAAATCTTTTTCACCATCAGAGCTTCACTTAGAAGAGTCTGTAGTCCTCCTATGAGTCTGTACTCACTGTTTTCAAACCATTTTATTGGTCATTGTTTGGAGATTTGTTCATTCTTGAACTTGGATCTCGCCCGTCGCACCTGGGCAATGTAACCAGAGCATTGATTTGACCTCTGTTCTCTGTCTTTTGGCCTGTTGTCGCAACCCATACACTGATGTGTTGCGACATCGTCGCATTTCCCGCACTAGTGACCTGCGACAGTCGCTCTATGTATACACACAGACTGCGTCAATCTGTCAAAATTGACATATGGGCATCACCCTCCATTTTTTATTTGAGTTTTGGTTTATATTGCTTATGTTGGTTTTTTGGGTCTTTTTTAGATTTGGATCCATGTTTGGCCCCTTGAGTAAAAAACTAGTGTTTTGCTTGCATTTTTAAGCGAAATGGGGGGGCCATGAATTGTGTATCCTACAGTCGTTTTGACCCATATTAAAGTTCTGAGATCATTTTTGGTTTGGTGTGATTGGCTTGTTTTAGGGACTTGAAGAGTGTGGGATATCTATGTCTTTTTTAGCCTCTTTTTCTCAGGTTGTGCATCTTGTTTCCTTTACATGCTAAGTTATCTAATGATTATTGGAAAAGATTGATTCTGTCTCCACTTTAGTTCAAAGAAAAGCTTGATTTTGTCACTCTTTTGCCATATTCATGAAATTTGAAAACATAAGTATTCTTCTTGCTTTAATTTGATCATTTGGCATTTTTGGTTTTTCACTCATAGGAAGAAGAAAATGTTTGTTTCAGTTTTGTGTACATTTGCGTTAGACATGATTATTAAGTGTTTTTCTTTGTCTTGCATTTGATTGGAAATGTTTGTGGAATCCTTCTTTCCGTAGCTTAGATGTGTCTTTTTCAAGTGTAAAAAGATAAGAAATGAATTATAATTACTGCATTTAGTAGATTTTGAGCCTTTTTTGAGTACCTTTGAGTTGTTTGGGTGCTTGTCATTTGTCTTTCGGAATTTCTGAATGATTAGAGTGTTGTAGATATTCTCTCACATTCTGTATATAGATATGAAAAGCGTTTAGTTATCAAGTTCCATTTTTTATACATGCATTTGAAAATTGAAAGTGCTTCATAATTTTGTCCTATATATTGTAAAGATTAGTTGCATCTTCCATTTTCTTTGCGTTTTTTAGCTGATTATTGCAGAAAGTTAGAGTTATGGCACTCTAGGAAGGAATTTTCTTATTTTCGCTACTACTTAAGTACTTTTGGTTTGAAAGAAATAAAAATCTCTCCTTACCTTAAGTAGTTTTCATTGAAAAGGAAAGAAAAATGTGCATTATCATGTAGTTGAGGATTGCATTATGTTTACATTTATGTACTCACCTCATGCATCCACCTAACCGTACAAGATAAAATTAACGCTAGCTTAGGTTAAAATTATTTAGTAACTGTGCGTAAGTTAGAGACGTGTTTCGGCGTCTTTAAGCGTGACAGCTGTCATTATTTGCCAGCACTGTATTCCGAGGGTATTGTAGTCTTCCACGTACTTATCGGTATATCAAGCTCTTTCACGTACCCACCAAGTACTTCGCGTACTTGGCGTATTTTGAAAGGTGTTTCACGTACTCGGTAGTATATAGGAAGGTCTCATGCCGTACGGTTGTGCATTAGACAGCATCACTACGGATTTGAGCTCCCACGTACCTAGCGTATATCGAGAGACACTCCTAGGATTCCTGAGACCAACTGAGTTAACATTTGGCCGTCTTGGCATCGCAATACACCGAGAACAGCACTCGGGGAGATTACTACGCACGTGTCGTCCAGGTAGTCGAGTATTCAAGCAAGGGTACGGTCCCAATCCTCCTTGTCACGTTTTACTGTTGGACCCTACAGTGTATAGCGAGTTGTGGCGCCTTGACAATCCTGTGAGGATCCTGACTATTTATCCACTCCTATTCACACAGTTTGCTTGTTGCTTTTAGACTTGAGTAGTGTTTGATTTGTGTGGTACTTTAGAGACTCTTAGGAAGTTTAGATATGGAAGATTCTTCTGGGACTACCAACCAGGAAACCCCTTTCCAAGGTATGCCATTTGTTATTCCCCCTTGTGGAACTGTTGGTCCTCCCTTTATGGCTACGTTGAGTCTTCCTGGATTGACGATAGGATTACCAGTATGGTTGTTCTCCAATCCAGTAACACCAAATGCACCAATTGTGTCGAACCTAGGTCCTTCACCACATGAGCATCAATCTCATGGTGACCCTTCTCCTTCTTCGTCGAAAGTTGAATCAACTTCCGTCTCTTCCTCTTCTCCTACTGAAAAATATGATATTAGTAAGAAGGCAGAGATGAAGAAGAAGAAAGGAAAGATAAAAAAGAAGAAGGATAAGAAAGGGACCGAGCGTCAACCATCTGCCTCTAATGGCACTCATTCTATGAGAACACCTCGTAAGCCCAAGTTCCCTTGCAAACTTTGCAAGGGTGATCACCTTCTCAAGGATTGTCCTGATCTTTCCCGTGTGTTAGAAGTGTGATCTAGAAACCCCAAACCACTTGTATCGTCAACCTCTGACCATCATGTTGATGATACTCCCTCGACCAGTGACCCGTTGGTGAAGGGTCGGAAGGGTAAAGTCATGTATCCATGTTTGATATGCAATGGTATGCACCGTACTTTCCTTTGTCCAAGCATGGATGAAGCTTCACGGTGGTCGGAAGATATTACTAGTCCTCGGCAGGTGCTTCCAACAAGTGATAGTAAGTTGTCCCTCAACCCCCCGTTGGTTGACCAAGTGATCAATTCAGTTTCATCTGTAATTGATCCCACTCTTCCTTTCGAGAGTGAAGTGATCGAGTCATTGTCATCTCCACTCGATCCCGCTTTTCTATCAGAGAGCGTTCAGACTGCAACTGTCACCTTGACACAGTCTTCATCTCATCCTACTCTCCCCGATGAGAGTGGATTGATAACCACTGATGTTTTTCTAGTCAGTTCTGATCATGGGGGGCAAGAGTCCATTCCCATGGGATCCCCTCCAAGTACTGAGGTTATTTCCTTTGATTGGAATAGTCTAGCAGAATCTCGTCTCCCCTCAGATGTTTGTTTCCAGATATCTGTAGGTGTTGCCGATAAGGAAATATTTCGCACTATAGTTGACGAGGGAGCTTCTGTTGGTATTTTATCCTCAACTGCTTGGCAAGCTATAGGGTCTCCTCAGCTTGTGCCGGTTATCGGCCAAATTTTGGCTGTTAATAAAAGGCCTACTGGACCTTTAGGGATTCTCCCGCAATTACCTGTCACGTTGAGAGGTAAACCTGTTTATGTTGATGTCATGGTTGTCCATGGTCCTTTAGATTTCAATCTACTCCTTGGACGTGATTATGTCTATGCTATGAAAGCCGTAGTGTCCACACTCTTTCGAGTGATACATTTTCCCTATGATGGGAGGATTGTGACCATTGATCAGCTTTCCTTCGTGACACCCAATCATTGCATGACTGTCATTCAACAAACTTTCCTGAATGTTCTGTTAGAAAAAACAGGATCGCAGAGTAATAACAATAAACAGAAATGCAAATATTATCACACATACACATTACAAGAGAGACACAGATATATCGTGGTTCACCCACTTGGGCTACGTCCACACTGAAGTTGCCAGTCCTTATTATTATTCCGTCCAGCAAAGTGAAGGGATAAAACCTGCAGCACAACCGCTGCACATCCTCTTCACTGTCTCACAGTCTCTCTTTTTGATCTTAGAGATCTTTACAATGCATAAAACCTAATACATCATTAACCGTAGCCATGTTACAATGTCTTTCTTTTATAAGGAAAATACAATGGAAAAATACCACGGGTTACCCAAAACCATGGGCTCGCCCTAGGGATCGTGCCGGGATCATAACCAAACCTGGGGTACGAACACGGCTGAATAATAATATCTCTGAATCTGGAGATCAGACTCCATAACCAACAATCTCCTACTTGGAAACTGATCACAACAACTCCACCGCTGCTGCACTTGTTGGACTTGGACTTGGCAACTTTATCCTCTTCACCTTCATGCTAGAAGGCCAACTAAAACTGAGCAGGAACTAAGTTCCTCTCTGGTCACTAACCTTTGTGAACATGTCTGCGGGATTCTGGCTAGTGTGTATCTTTTCCAGCTTCAACAGTTCATCTTCCAAAACAGAGCGTATGAAATAGTACTTGAGCTGTATATGTTTAGTCCTGGAATGGAATGCTGAGTTCTTTGCAAGATGAATGGCACTCTGGCTATCACTATACAACATGCTATCCTTCTGCTTCTTACCCAATTTCTCCATAAACCTCTGCAACCAAATCATCTCTTTACTAGCCTCTGTAACAGCAACATACTCTACTTCCGTTGTTGAAAGTGCAACAACCTTCTACAATTTCGAAATCCAACTTACTGCTATTCCACCTACAGTAAACACATACCCTATGGTGCTCCCCCTGCTATCCTTATCACCTGCCATATCTGCATCAACATATCCCTGTAGAACAGTGTTTGAACCTCCAAAACATAATGCCTGAGTGGTAGTACCTCTCAAATACCTGAGAATCCACTGTACTGCTTTCCAATGTTCTTTACTTGGATTGTTCATATATTTGCTCACAACTCCCACTGCTTGTGCAATATCTGGTCTTGTGCACACCATGGCATACATCAAGCTGCCAACTACTAATTGATAGGGAATCTTGAACATGTAATCTATCTCTTCCTGTGTCTTGGGACACATTTCCTTAGACTGAAATGGTTGGCCAAAGGTATACTTACTGGGTTTGCATTCTACATTCTGAACCTCTCCAACACCTTTTGTATGTACTCACTCTGAGACAATGTCAATTTGTGATTTTTCCTGTCTCTCGTTATTCTCATACCAAGGATTTTCTTTGCAGCACCCAGATCCTTCATCACAAATGAATTAGCTAGCTTCCTCTTGAGTACATTTATATCCTGCATGTTAGACCATGCAATAAGCATGTCATCCACATACAATAACAAGATAATATATCTTTCATTGTCTAGCTTCTTGAAATAAACACAGTGGTCAGAATGACATCTACTATAACCTTGTTCTGTCATAAACCTGTAAAATTTTAAATACCACTGCCTTGGAGCTTGCTTCAAGCCATACAAACTCTTTTTCAACCTGCATACCAAGTTCTCCTTACCTTTGACCTCATACCCTTGTGGTTGCTGCATATATATCTCTTCCTCCAAATCCCCATGGAGAAAGGTTGTTTTTACATTTAACTGTTCAAGATGCAAATCTTTTACCGCCACTAGACTTAAAATAGTCCTAATTGAAGTCATCTTAACAACAAGAGAAAATATTTCATCAAAATCTATACCTTCTGTGCAAACCCCTTTACAACAAGTCTCACCTTGTACCGCTTCTTACCTCCTTTTTTCTTCCTTCAACCTGTAAATCCATTTGTTCTGCAATGCTCTTTTACCAACAGACAGCTGAACCAAATCCCAAGTCTGGTTTCTTATTAATAAGTCCATCTCCTCATTCATGCCTTGCTCCCACTTTTTTCTAGTTTCCACCTGCATTGCTTCTTCATAACATTCTGGTTCACTAGCATCAGTCATCAACAAATAATACATTGAAGGAGAGTATCGTTCAAGGAGTCTACTTAACCTGATAGATCTTCTTGCAGTTGCAGGAGTTTCAGGTACTTGCTATAATTCTTGATTTTCTAGTACTTTTGAAACTTCATTTTGTTGAATTTCATCAAGTACTGTGTACTCTGTGTTTTCCTTTTCCTGTTTCTTTCCCTACAACTGATCTTTATACATGACCTTTTCATTGAATATCACATCTCTAATACTGATGATTTTGTTATTTTCATAATCCCATAAGCGATAACCAAATTCATCAACCCCATATCCAATAATGTACATTTCTTGGATTTAGCTTCAAGCTTTGTTCTATTTTCTTTATCAATATGGACGAATGCTTCACAACCAAACGTTCTCAGAAATGAGTAGTTTACCTTTTTATCTGTCCATGCCTCCTCTGAAATACCACCATCCAAAGCACTTGAAGGACCTCTGTTTATTAAATAAACAGCAATATTTACAGCATCCGCCCAAAACTGTAAGGGAAACCCTGCATGCAATCTCATACACCTTGCACGCACCATGATCGTTCTGTTCATCCTTTCTGACACACCATTTTCTTGTGATATTCATGGAACTGTCTTCTCTCTACGAATCCCATGATATGAACAGTAACTATCAAACTCCTTGCCGCAGTACTCACCTCCATTATCAGATCTGAGACACTTCAACATTTTTCCTATCTCATTCTCAACCAAAGCTTTCCACTTCTTATAAGTAGAAAACACATCAGATTTCTGTCTAATGCAATAAACCCAAGTTTTCCTAGTTGCATCATCAATAAATGTAACATAATAATGAGAGCAACCAAGAGATTGTCCCTGAGCCGGTTCCCATACATTTTTATGCACTAACTCTAACTTTTCATTCTTCTTCTGTTTTCCAACCCTGAGAAATCTGACTCTCTTCTGTTTTCCATAAACACAGTTTTCACAGAATTCCAAACTTACCTGTTTCAAATCTGGCAGCAATTTCCTTGAATGGAGAATCTACATCCCCTTCTCACTCATGTGGCCAAGCCTATGATGCCACAATGTTGTATCTGTTCCTGTGGAAGCTAAAGAGATAGAATGGTCAGTATTATGAGGACATAAATACAACGTACCTACCATGTCTCCTTTTGTTATCACCATTGATTCTTTAGTGATCTTCCACCACTTTTCTCCAAAAGTAGATAGACAGCCGCCATCTCCCAACTGCCCTGTTGAGATCAGATTTCTTTTCATAGCAGGAATATGCCTAACATCTTTTAACAACCAGTTAGTTCCATTCTTAACTTTTATCCATACCTTACCCATTCCAACAATTTTACATGGCTCATCATCACCCAATAAAACATGTCCAAAATCACCTGGAACATAATCATGAAAATATTTCCTATGGGGTGTAGCATGACATGAAACCCCTGAATCTACTACCCAATAATCACTAGTATTATCTAATGCAAGAATCAAAGCATCTTGTAACACATCACCTGTTACATTTGCTTCCTGGGTAGTTTCCTTCTGTGCATCTCCTTTCTTCTTTAAAGATCTGCAGTCTTTCTTCAGATATCATTTCTTTGCACAGTTCCAGCACTCTATCTTTCCCAGTCTGGACTTAGATCTGCCGGTTTTAGACTTGCCACGATTACCTTGGCTCTTTCCTCTCTCCTTTTGTCTTCCCCTGCCCTCCATGGTCAACGCATTACCTGATGTTTCACCTGTGTTTTTTCTTCGTATTTCTTCGCTAAGAATAACACCAATAACATCATCAAATTTCAAGGTGTTTGAACCAGAGACAGAGTTACTTACAACCATGACCAAGCTATTCCAGCTTTCTGGCAATGAACACAAGATTAGAAGAGCCCTAACCTCATCATCGAAGTTCACACTTACAGAACTTAGTTGATTTGTAACCGTATTAAAATCATTTAAATGATCAGTAACAGATCCATCTTCAGACATCTTCATATTAAATAAACGCTTCATTAGAAATACCTTGTTGGAGGCCGAGGGTTTTTCATACAGCTTACCCAGTGCGCTCATCAAACCCTCCATTATCGTTTCTTTTGAGATATTGAAAGCCACCGACGAAGCCAGGCTCAGCCGTATTGTTCCCAGAGCCTTTCTGTCAAGAACCTCCCATTCTTCGTCCTTCATGGCTGCCGGATGCTTTGCTCTTCCTCCCAACAGCAGGAATAGATCCTTCTGATACAGATAGTCCTCCATTTGCATCTTCTATAACTGGAAGTTTTGGCCGTTAAACTTCTCAACCTTAAACTTTCTTTCTTCCGCCATTGCTCCCACTCGAACCAGAAACCCTAGCTTCCTGCGGGTTTATCTGCCAAATAGACCTTTGGCTCTGATACCAATTCTTAGAAAAAACAGGATTGCAGAGCAATAACAATAAACAGAAATGCAAATATTATCACACATACACTTTACAAGAGAGACATAGATATATCATGGTTCACCCAACTTGGGCTACGTCCACGCTAAAGTTGCCAGTCCTTATTATTATTCTGTCCAGCAAAGTGAAGGGATACAACCTGCAACACAACCGCTACACTTCCTCTTCACTGTCTCACAGTTTCTCTTCTTGATTTCAGAGATCTTTACAATACATAAAATCTAATACATCATTAACCCTAGCCGTGTTACAATGTCTTTCTTTTACAAGGGAAATACAATGGGAAAATACCACGGGTTACCCAAAACCGTGGGCCCGGACCCCCTGGGGATCGTGCCGAGATCATAACCAAACCTGGGGTACGGACACAGCTAAATAATAATATCTCTGAATCTGGAGATCAGACTCCATAACCAACATGTTCCACACGTATTAGTGGTTTCTTCCCCTTAAGCATGAGGGGCGTATCTCCAGCGTCTGGACATCACGTTGGGGGGCACACTACCAACCTCTGGATAGGTGCCAGTAGTTTGAGGAGAGTTTACCTTTGGCTTCAAGCTCGCTAAAAAATGAAACTAGTAGTTTGAGCAGAGTTCTTTTCCTGTGTCAAGCTCGTTAAAAAATGAAACAACTCCTTTCCCTTTGAGTCGAGTCTTCTTGTAAACTTAGTACCTGAACCTTCTTTCCATCCGCTTATGCCTCAGGCAAATGCAATGAAGCTTGGGGGGGCATATCTTCAACCTCTGGAAGTTACGTCGAAGTCAACTCGATTGCCTTTCCACATCATGTCGGAGCTAAGTCACTTACTTCTAGCAATCATGTTGGGGGCATGTACCAACCTTTGGATATCATGATGGGAAGAGTCCACCAATGGGAACATTTTTCAAGCATACTTTCCATTTTGGTTTTCGAGCTCATTAAACCATGAAAATAATCCCGAGCTTTTCCTGTATCAAGCTCGCTAAAAAATGAAACGGTATCTCTAGAAATCATACAAGAAGTAAGCCGTCAATTTCTTGTGCTGGGGGCAAACTTTCCAACCTCTAGCCATCATGTTGGGAAGAAACCTGCCAATGGGAATTATCCCGAGCATAGTTCATTTTCTGTTACAAGCTTGTTAAAAAATAAAGCAGACACCATGAATATTCTTCCAACCTATCTTCGAGCTCGTTAAAAACAGTTAGATGGTATTTGAGCTTACTTTTCACTTTTTTCGTGCTCTGGTTAAAACATGAAAAGTGGTTTGAGCTTAGTTTTTACTTTTTCCTGCTCTGGCTCAAATATGAAAAAGATTCCGAGTGCTTTTGATACCATTCTCGTACTTGTTAAAAATTTGAGTAAAAAGGTGTGTCTACCGAGTATAGGTTTATCATTTTATCCGACCTCGCTAGACTATTTACGGAAAAGGAACTATGCCGAGTTTACTTTTTCCTTTGTCGTACTCAGTCATCAACCATGACAAAGTTGTCCATGGAGTCCTCTTTAAGCTCTTTTTAGACTACTAAAATACGAAAAGATTGCCAAGCGAGCTTGTCGTGTTCACGCTTGTTAAAGAATTTGAATGGTCGTCTCCCTGGTGATAGTTTACCCCTTTTTCGGACCAGGGGGCAATATTTACGAAAAAGGAACACTCCAGCCAATCATGACTGGAAGAGTCCTCTCCCACGTTGTTTTACCATTTTTTCAGGCGATGAGGCTAACTTTACGAAAAAGGACCGTTGGAGTCTTCTTTAGTTTTTTTAAGACTTTCTAAACATGAAATGACGACCGAGTTTTACCTTCTATGGACTCGTTAAACTTTCACATTGAAGGGCCCGTCATGGGACGAACCCTTCCTCTCCCAGGTTTGGAAAACATTTGGGATTGGACTCATCTATGAGATGAGCTACACCGAGGATCTGGTTACCCTCATCAAGCTCATAAAAAACACGAGGCACTCATCATTCATGATGGGGAAAAAGGAAAACTTTTATGTTACACCCTTTATCTGTGGCAGTACCTAGTCGTTCTTGAACATGGCACTCATTTGCATTTGCATACAGTACTTGGATCATCCGTTTGTCCTCGAGTCTTACCTACTTCCTGAGTCTTGTCACTCCTTTGAATCATTCAAAGAACGATTCCATCATCAGTTGCATTAGGAATTGGTGTCGTACTCGTCATGTCAATACTGCCAAGTCATGCCATGCGCATGTTCAATAATACTCTCACCATTCATTATCTGCAGTCAGTACGCCTACTACCATGTCGGTCTACTCTGAATCAGTATTGCATGTTACTGTACCATCTGATCTACTCTCAACATCATTTGTTGTGTTTTGTGTCGATGATGGGGGATTCATCATGACCCTCCTTCGACTGGTTCATCCTTGTTGACTTCAATACATCATCCGATGATTGACTCTAGAAACCAATCAAGTACCTTGGGCCTGCATGCCTCAATGGCAGGTTACCTCGCTTTTGACATGAGTTTACATCATTGACTCTTGATTAAAAGATTTCATCTGGCGTTCGACCTCAACTCATTCATTCACGCTTGATGATATGTACTGTGATACCTTAGGAATCATTGACATTAATGGTGATTTCCCTCGTGCTTGTTAACGGTATACATCAATGACCGGTAATCAAGTGGTTTCTACCATGTTCGACGTCAAGAAATTTGTAATCACATGGATGGATTTGTATCATTGCGGGTTCGACTTGAAGACCCTGGGGAGTCATGTTTTACCCAGGTTGCGATGGAGATTGTTTTCAGTCATATCACACAGATCCACATTTGTATTGGTCACGACTGTGTTAACATCTCATCATGGATCTATGCTTGTGTCTAGTAGCCATGATTATGTTCAGTCGGTCTTTACTACCATGGATCTGCATTGTATTGGTCGATAGCCATGTTGTACGTCATATGAAACTATGTGCTCAAAGTCTGCTGTACTGCAGCAGCATCCTTCATCCGACAAGTCCATTGCCATTCCTTCTGTCAAAGCATTTCACCTGTCCAATTTCAACAGCTTCATGCTTTGGGGGGCATTCTGTTACACCTAAATCTTACCATCATGAGACTCAGTGTAAACATCCCTAAAGTTTCCTTGACTAAGTCATTAACCTGGAAGAGATGCAAACCCATTCATAGGAGGTTTTGAGAGGTCGTCGCTGGTTGTCCTCATGCAACTTGCGACGTCGCAGCTTGTCCTTTTACAGACTGCAACGATGTCAGTTAATGGACCAAAATAGCTTCTTCGCGCCCATTCTTGAAGCTAGCTGACATGGATCCTTATCCCTAACCTTTGGGAGAGTTGGCATTCGGTTCCTAACCTCTTGGAAGGATCCCCTATCTCTCTCCTACCATATCTCAACCTACCCTATCCACTTAGTCCTATATAAGTGAAGCTCACTCCCATACTAAAAGGAGGAAGTCTATAGTGTCTACATGCTGGTGAAATTACCTTAGGAGAGATCTCTACTCATCTATTGGGAGACTCACACTTTCTTGGGAGGCTTTGGCATTGGCTTGATCGGAGAAGGATTGCTACGTTAAGTCATCGATTGTAATATCTTCATCCTATGTACTTTCTCTTTCAATACAGTAATATAAGTTCTTTCCACCAAAATCTCATTGTGTTAATGATATATTGTGTACTTTCCCTACTTAACTGCTTACTTAGATCTATTATTGTGTAGATGCATTTTACTTGTTTTGTTGTCTTGTTATCTTGACAGGTTTTGCAGCTCAGATCTGAAGATCGTCAAGCTTGGAGTAGCATTCAAGGAGAAAAGGATCAACGATCTATAGGGTAAACGTATCTAGTTCCTTGATCTCTAATTAGATCTAGGAGAGTGATTTATATTATGTCCTATTTGTTCTAGACTCGCGTTGAGCTAGGGAGATCAGGCCTCGAGTCCGCTCTTGGTAGATTGTCCGTCAAACAAATTCTCGAACACTTCTTAGAGCCTATGTCAAGTTCAACATTAGACTAGACTTTGTATAATTCACAAGCGGATAAAATCCCCTATTAAAATAAACAAGTCAACTCACTCTAATATAAAATAATCACTCATTCTCGAAGAATGCAATGTGACCTCTAGCTTTCTTCTTGGAGCACTCTTTCTCAGAGTAAGCATCTTGAGACTTGTTTACTCTTATTCACTTCTCATGACTAATCAAGGCTATGTCGGGGCCATCCTCTACCAACCATTGGTCACTTCGCATGACCTCTCTGGGAGAATGTCTACAGAATGTTGCTCGATGTTGTAACCATGGAGAAATATCATTATTCACTCTTAGTGAGACAAACATTCTATATCATGCCAAGCTTCACACTTGGTGAGAATGTTCATAGAAGACACTCTTTATCTCTTCCAAGCTTATCACTTGGTGAGATTGTTGTCACTACCAAGTTTCACACTTGGATACATTATGTATCACTGCCCAGCTTCTCACTTGGAGAGAATGTCATAATCCATCTCGAATATATACTACATCTAGTCCATTCACCACTAACAAAGCCTCATGAGTGAATGTATCATTTATCACTAGCATAGCCTCGTGAATAAATGTCTTCCCTGATGCTTTTCATCTATATGTCTAGGCCATTCACTTCTCGTGAATGTCTACCCTATACTGCTCATTTGTAAAACCATCATGGTGTCTGGGCCATTCACTTCTCGTGAATGTCTACGACACATCTGTAGGATCATCACAAAGTCTGGGCCATTCACTTCTTGTGAATGTCTACCCAATGTTGCTCATCCATCAACACTCCCTCTCACTGAGGGATATATTTTCCATCACGCCGTGCTTGTCCCTTAAGTATACAAACTTTCCCTTGGACATAGGCATGGTGAGAATGTCAGCTATTTGCTCATCTGTGGATATGTACTAGAGCTTCATTGCTCCCTTCTACACCATATCTCGGATGAAGTGGTATTTGATCTCAATATGCTTTGACCTATCATGAAATACTGGATTTTTAGAAAGCTTAACACATCTTTGATTTTCACAGTGTATCAAGGTCGTCTCTAGCTCTTGACCAAATAATCCTGCAAAAAGCTTTCGAACCCACATTGTTTCACGACTTGTGACACTTGTTGTATAATACTCTACTTTTGTTGTATTGAGTGCGAAAAAAGTATGTTTCTTGCTAAACCAAGATATCATGGTTGATCCCAAGCCGTAGCAACACCCCAAGGTGCTCTTTCTGTCTACTGCACTCCCTACCCTGTCAAAATCTACATAACCTTGCAGCCTCACTTCACCATCTAAGACATATCTCAAGACATATCCAACTATACCATGCAGGTACCTCAACACATGCTTTGCTACAACCCAACATGCATCCCTCGGCTCAACCATAAACTGACTTAGGGTGTTCATTGCAAAGCATATATCATGCCTGGTGTTAACCAAGTACATCAAGAACCCAATCAGCTACATGTACATTGCAGGATCCATCAAATATGAATCTAAAGCGGAATCACTCAGCTTCTTCATATTTTCCTCAATAGGTGTGGCCATGGACTTGCAATCCATCATACCGAATCTCCTCAAGATATCAACTATGTAATTCCCTTAACTAAGGAAGATCTCTCCTAGTCTTTGCCACACCTCTAACCCCAAGAAGTAATGAATCAAGCCACGATCCTTCTAAATCCAACTTTATCTTGATGAGGGAGGTACTCCTTACTGGGACACCTCCTCCATCATCAACAAATTGTGTTGCAACTACTCCCTCTGTGCTGGAGCACCCCGCTCCCTCTGCACCTAAGTATGGTGTTCCCTCTACATTTGGACACTAAGGTCCCTCTGCATCTGAGCATCCATATGTGTTATCTCCAACAAGTGGGTCTACTGAGGCAAGCCTCCTGCTCACTCAAGAATACTGAATGACATTCATGACTCTCTATGACCCTGCAAACTACTAACTCCATAGCCTATATAATGTGCCCTCACGGATGCCAATTTGGACTACATGCTAGATCTTATAGATCTATTTGGAAGTCTCCACTGACTTCCCCTCTGATCTCAGAACTTTCTTCCTAAAAGTACCACTGGGAGTTGTATGCTTCTTTGCATCTTAACAGGCCTCCATATATGACTCATCAAATCTTAGACTCATGTGTCTCATCATATAGCTCACTCTTGTCTATTCAAGACTTACTATTGACTTACAAAAGATATGACACTTCTTTGAATGCTTCCTTGGTAGTCTTATCCCCAATTTCTGGTGTGGATACTTGATCTAAGCATAACTGCCATATTGGATGCATCTTCCTATAAGAACATGGGTAGACTTTCACAGTCTTCACAATGGGCCTATTCTGCAATACATGACAAAAATGTCCACAAAGGTTAACCAATACTAAAAATAAGTAGTTATGTGATTCATCAATAAAATAACACTTCAATAAAATATTATTGCACATAGTATCAAATACTTATCCTTTTTTTGTGTTGACTCCTGCTTGACCTCTGCCTCCTTGCAAAAGTCACTGAAGTCCTCAACAATTTTTTCTTCTTTCTTTGTCAAGTCCTAAACTCTTGGAACTTGTAGAAAACTTCATCCTTGGCCTTCATGTCTTCTGGGAGAAGTCATACATAGTACAAGAATACATCCAAGGATGCCATTATCATCGATCTGTATGTTCTAGAAAAAGTATTATTTTCGGAGATCATCTGCAATTTCATCAAGTTTGTCTTCTTTTGTCTTCTTTAGTGGAGGTTCATCAACATTGGTTGTTGATGCATGTTGCCTTTCCTTCCTTTTCTTTTGAGAGCATTGACGAGCATAGTGCCGAATTTTTGGCAATTGTAACATCTTATTTTGGAAAGATCCTTCTTCCTTTAATCTTGAACTGGGGCTAATCCTTCACCTGTATTTTTCTTCTTCTCAAACTTTCTTCTTCCTCTTCCTCTTCTTGCATGAGATGCAAGAGCTTGATTTTCTTCATTTTGAGGTTTCTACAAATTATTCTTGGACAATACTATGTCCTCTTCTTGGACACAATCAACCCATAGTCGATCAAACTTGGGTAGCTCTTTTCTTCCACAAATACTCTGGACGAATGACTCCCATGAAGAGAGAATTCCATATAACAAGTTTTGCATCGTCGATGATGTCTCCAATGGCTTTAAGTTGCTCTCTTAACTGGGAGACCTTCATAATGTAGGTGGCAACTGAATCTGAATTAGTCATCGTCATACAATGGAGTAGATTACTCAAGGCTGGCTTCCTGCTAGTGTTTTTTCTCTTGAACAATTCTACTAAGGCATCATGCATTGCCTTAACAATCTTTTAGCTCAACAATGTGTGGAATCAAATGGTCTTTTACATAATCCATTAGGATCCTCTTAACCTTTGCTTCATTATTCTTGTGTTTGCTCCTCAACATCTTCTGGTCTTGAGATATCTTTCTTTACATAATCTTGGATCTCGTTCTCATCCAAGATGAAGAGTATCCTAGTCTTCCAGGATCTGAAATTTGAAGTACCATCCAACCTGTCTTCTGCTCTGAGACTGGACACCATCTTGACAAAATCTGAAAATCTGATCCAAAAACCCCATATCCAAAAATTAGGTCAAAATTGAACTCTAACTCCATAGATGATGTGCCCTCCTTAGGAAATCTTTAGAATGTTAGGATCGAATCCAATGTGTGGCTAGAAGGGTCCAAAACTAAAAGCCCTAATTCCAACAAGAATTAGGTCAAGACTAAATCTTCACAAAACCAATATTTGTTTCTGCAGATAAGCACGCCCTATTAGGGCAATCTCCAAAACACAATCTCCAAGTCTAATCTGAGGTAAGAAATGTCCAAACTTGGAAGCCCTAGTTTCCAAATTATAGCAGAAACAGTCACTGGCAATGGCTTCTTTCAGTACTACTCCGATACCATATTGAATTTTAACTTAGCAGTACAATTTTCAGATCTTGATAATTACGTCCTAATGCTTATCATCCCAATTTTATCATTGCATAATTCTACACTTTAAAATTTCAACATTCACTTGCAGCGGAATAAAACGAGGATCACTAAAAGATAACGATGCACAAGAGACACAAATTTTTTTATCCTGGGAAACCAAACAGAGAGAAAACCTGGCCAACTTTTCTTAGAAGAAATAAATCCAATTCAAGTACAATACCATTCATGAAGATGAACTGCTAGCACACAAGTGTTCCCTTTTTCCACAAGAAACCCTAGATAACCTTGAAGGAAGAATAACGAACCACAAGAGATGGTATGAACCCAGAAAATATTTACTTCTTGCCTTTACTAGGCCTTCCTTAAAAAGTGCACACAAGTCTAGAGAAAAGAGAGAGTGTTGGATGATGAAAAATGAAGTGTGAGAGCACTTTTATATATCCTTCATTCCACTTGACTTTTTCCTCAATTAGGCCAACTTGTACAATTGATGGGGTCGACTTGTGTTCTTGGCTAGGGAAAACTTGTTCTTTCTTCTAGGCCAACTTGTCTTCTTGCCTTCAATTTTCTTTCGAGACTTCTTACATGTTGTCTGGGACTTCTTCAATGGTTGACTTGACTTTTTTATTATCTCTTCATCATAGAAGAGTTGTCCTTGTTGATTTCCATCTCCTCACATGCAGATCAAATTCACCCATAGAGCTCTAATGTTGATTTGACCCCACTCTAAGAAGTCCCGAACACTTCTTAGAGCCTATGTCAAATTCAACATTAGATTGGACTTTGTTTATTTCACAAGGGGATAAAGTCCCCTATCAAAATAAACAAGTAAACTCAGTCTAATATAGAATAGGTCACTCTTTCTCGGAGAATGCAATGTGACCTCTTGCTTCCTTCTTGGAGCAATCTTTCTCAAAGTAATCATCTCAAGCCTTGTTTACTCTTAGTCACTTGTCATGACTAATCAAGCCTACACCAAGGCCATCCTCTACCAACCATTGGTCACTTCTCATGACCTCTTGTGGAGAATGTCTGTAGAATGTTGCCCGATGCTGTAACCATGGAGAAACATTGTACTGCTAAGAATTGTGATAATCTTTTGCAAATTTATAATTTATTGTTTAATATATTACATTGTTATCGGGTATGTATTAGTTTATATTAGATTATACAATTTCAATATTTATATTTCAATTTGTATGTATTCCAATTTAAATTTTGTAGTATTTCGGGTGGGATCTCCTATGTTGAATAGCTCGACATCCCCTTCAATGTTCCCTAAAATTTGGGGAATAATTCTACAGATGCAACTCCCACGTTTCTCCACTCTTTCGTCCCCAAATCCCAAAAAATTGAATAACATTGGATAAATTCACTTGTACCTCCTAGAACAAAAAAGAGACCTTGATAGATACTATTTACTAACAAGAAGAATGGCATATAAAATGGCATGTAAAAGTCTATTACAAATTTTGGCTACAAGAGCAAATACTTAAAGATGCAAGGTACATGAAAATTGATGTGATGAGCGAGTGATAAAGAAGTGTAGAAGCTAAGGGGAATGCCTGCTCATAAAAGGGAAACAAAATATACAAAGCTTCAAACTAAAATTTACTAATGAGAAGAACAATATATAAAACACTATTACAAATTTAGGCAAAAGGGAAAATAGTTGCAAGGTACATGAAAGTAGAAGTGACAAGAAGAGAATGATAAAGTGAAATGGCAGTAATGAGCAAATGATAAAAGAAATTTAAGCTAAAGGACAAATACTCAAAGATGCAAGGTAGATAAAAATGTTCGTGATGGGAGAGAATAATAAAGTGAAAATGGATATGACAAGGGGGAATGATAAGGGCAATGCCTTCTCATAGAAAGAAAACAAAATACATAAGGCTTCGTACAATAAAGAAAAGATTAGTAATAATGAAAGGAATATCATAGAGGGAAACAAAGGACTAAAAGATTAGTAATAATGAAAGGAATACCACAGAGGGAAACAAAGGACTAAAGGGGATATCAGAGCAACTGGTAAGAAATTAACACTACCCAAGAATGCAAGCAGACTATGAATGGTTATTTTCAAGGTAGAATCTCCAACAAGTCAGAATGCTTACATAATATGCAAAAGAAGTGGTATGATTGCTTCATTATTTCGCATTATAAGAAATTCCAGAAGATACATCGTATACTCAATTTTTTGCTTGTCATTAATGGCTAGGACATGGACTCAAGAAGGAGATAATAACCAATCCAGAAACATTCAATTCACCAGGAACTGAAGCTGCAAATTCAATTCAAAATCATAATACAAGGAATGCAATGTTCAAACCTTTCAATATAAATGGTAGATGCCACGCAATACTCAAAACATCACAAGAGCTATGAAATTTCAATTTCCTTATCATTGATCAATGATGAACACAATAATAACAACTATTGAATTGATATGATCTATAAGGCAATGTTTTCAAAGCTAATTAAGCAAGTGGATTATGCAGAGATGCCAGAAGGTTATATGTTACAGATCAGAGATTAAACAAGGCAGATATAAAACTTACTACAGTTAACCTAAAAACAGCAGACAGAGTCGGTTCTTGTATAACTTTGACAACAGAGTAAACTAATACAGAAATAAAACTATCTACAAAAAGACAAAAAGACAGATGACGAATCAACCTCAGAAATTTTGATCCACGGAAAGCCAGAAGATTGAAAACTTTAAAGTAGTTCTATGCTACTGAGCAAAATTGCACCCAGAAGGCAGAAAATGAAGTGACAACTTACTCATCTCAAAATAGACCATTGCTCAATAGATCGGAAAAAATAGTTTTCCCTGCCTCTGACATTAAACACATGGATGCCACAAAAAATACTAAACAACCGTTGCAGATTACCATAAGAACTATTCAGAAGAATACAGCTAGGAAAAAAACAGAAACAAATGATTGTTTCTCAAGTTCTCCATTATTACAATCCTCTATGAAGTAGCCAACAGTTCTATATTTGCTTGTCATCCTATGGTTTGGCATTAAACTGCTCTTTTATCCAATCAAATGGCTGAAAAATTTAAAGAAGCAAGTAAATTATAATGCCTTGATCAAAATAAGCATAATTATACTCTAACAATTACTGAAAGCCAAAAAGTTAAAATCCATGACATTAACATGTATTTGTAGCTAACAATTCACTTGATGCGTTTTTAAAACACAATGAACAGTGCTTGTGAATTTAACATGCCTTTCAACGACTGCAGGAAGCATTCAAAATTAACAAATGCAAAAGTTGACGGGAACATCAAAGCTAGGATAGTTCATTTTCAAACAATGATTTCACAGTTTTACATCAAGATAGGATACTTCTTTTTTAAACAATGATTTCACTATATTTTGATTTTGAAAATATTAAAATAGGATAGTTTTTTTGGAAGGTTACTTATTTTAAAAAAATTTAGGTCAAACAGCTTTTTAAGTTTCACAATTAAATTTATTTAGTTTGCTAATTCATTTTCTATATAGTTTTTTTTTTTTTTTTAAGGCTGGTACCAGGTGACCTTAACCAAGGAGTTCCTTAACATTACAGCTTACTCCTTAACGTTACATCTTAGCTACATCTTAGCTAGTTATTTTATTTACAAAATCTTAACAAGTATTTTGTCTATTTTATCTTATTATAAGATTAAATCATGCATACATGATCAAGCTTGAGGGAAATCCAAGTTCATAAATTTCTCTCAGAAAAAGTCAGAATCCAATAATATCAACAAAATTAAATCTCATATCCTGAAAACAAAGATATTCACTTTTGAGGTAAAGAAAGCCAGGTCACTTTCTTTCAATGTGGATTTAAGAGATCAATATTACCAATGCATGCATACATGTTCAAGGTTGAGGGCAATCCAAGTTCATAAATTTCTCTGAGAAAAAGTCAGAATCCAATAATATCAACAAAATTAAATCCCATATCTTAAAAACAAGATATTCACTTTCAGGTAAAGAAAAGCAGGCTACTTCCATTCAATGTGGATTTAAGAGATCAATATTACCATACTTGCATCTTCAAACTAAAACATAACTGGCAAAACACTTTCCAGCTGCAGAGTCTCAGAACAACATATGTGCTTGGCAGTTCCTTAGGAGAGCACAAACCATCTACCAAGACCTCTGGGTAAACAACCAACTGCTTGACAGTTCTTTAGGAGAGCAACCTGATTACATGCTGTATCTTCAGCATCTTTAGTTTGCCTCTATGTTTCTCTGGATTTTCATTCCTCTCAAGGATGGTGATTCCTCCCTCCAAAAATAATATCTTTTTTCTTAGAGGCAACCACACGTCTTCAGTGGGTATAAAAATCTGTCTGGTCTTTCTTTCTTTTAGCATCCACTGCCAAGTGTTGAGCCAAGTGTTGAAATGGTTAGCCCCAACACAAACAAAAACTTGGAATTGAGCTGGCAAGGCCCAAAATACCATAGTAAATATTTTTGCAATCATTCCACCAATCGTCGTCCAGAATCATATCCTCTTGCCTCGTTTTGTTTTGGACGACTCTACTTTAGACCATCTATTGCTGACAATAACAGATTGTGTCCACCAACACCTAATAACCAAAAGAAAGTCTTTCATCTTACCCCTTTAATTATTGCTCTCAAAAAGTATTTTGACCTACTAAGATCCCAAAACAATGTTTATTAGGAATCTTTGCCCGATATCTGTTTAACTGTCTGTGATAATAAAGTGCGATCCTCACCTAGGTTTGTTTAAGGTCTTCCATTAACCCTGGCACCTTTTAGACCCCATTGTTCCTGAAATATTTTAACATAGGGGTAAATATCCAGCCATTCATGATAATATTACACCTTGTACTCACCCAAGTCTTTTTAAGGTCTTTTATTAGCTCTTCCATCTCTGGCACCCCCTGTCTGACACAGTTAATTCTAATTTATTATAAGTAGGGGATAAATATTCAGGCCCGGAAGCAATGATTTTCTTGGCCACCACCTTGTAATAAATAGAAAGAAAAACATTAACCATAATTCTACTAGGCATTATAAACTCAATATCTCTTTTATCTGCCAACATTAACAATAATTCTACTATGCATTATAAACTCAACAATTGTTTTGTCTGTCTCCTTCCTATGCTGTATGTTATGCTTGTTAATCACATTTGGATATGAAGACTTCTCTATACTAGAAGATCTCCATATAACCAACAGACTCGTAAAGTGTTTCATTGGAAATTGGGAGGAATCTGAAGTGTAGGGTTTCTGAGTTTCTTAGCATATGCACTAGAAAATGAAACCTAGTCACCTTAAAACTTTTCACGAGTAAAATTTTATATGGCCTAGCCCAATTACCAATAATGTCCAAAACATGTTGGTGAACTTGACTATAACTACCAAAACAAGGTTTATTATTAAGATTGCACACCCATTTTGGGAACCACCAATGTTTTTTCATTTTTCCTTTTGTGCATTTCTTAACATATTGGACTAAAGAGTTTAGAGCCAAGTGCCCTAGGGATCTCTTGTGGTGATCTTATTTTAGAGAAGGAAAACTAAGATTCTTGCTCCATTTTTATTACTGCGCTAGGAAGGTGTATGTACATTGAAGATTAACCCAAGGAATTAGCTTAACCAGTTGTCACCAATATTGCTGTGCATTTGGCTAGTTCCATGCCAGGAGGTGCCCTGTTCAAATCTACCTGTGTTAGGTGCAGTAGTCTACACTGATGGGGTTACTAGGGATGCCATCCACTGATGTGGAGTGGAGAAGCACCCCTTTGGTTTTCTTGAAAAAAAGTACACTGCAGATTATAGAAGAGAAAACAGCTTGCTGCCCAAAATAATAAAAGTTCCAAAACCTTCAAAATGCTAAGAAAAATTCAAAATAACCTACCTACAACTCGATAGCTGAGACTTCCTAGACCTGAAGCTGCCTCAATCTCTGTCTCTACCAGTTAAATTTCCACAAAGCTCCAATATATAATTCTCAAATCTTCACTCTACCCACTGCAGGCACCAACCTAGCTGAATAATACTTTTTCTTCAATGTTCTCAACTTCGTTTTCAAGACATTCTATCAAAAATAAAGCTCTTTACAGTCAGGTATTTAGATACCTAGTCTTTAACACATACGACTGTGCTCATCTTGAGAGAGTCAAAACCATTACACTTCAGCGGATTATGTGATACAAGTAATCTACTCCAAGAGTCAAATTCGAATATGAATCGGGTACAGAAGAAATACATAACAAAAAAGTCCAGTATGGCTCCAATATGGAAGTATACATCTCACAGATACAAAAATATGCATTCTGTTCTAAATTTTAGAAGAAATTCAGCCTCGGGAATGGAAGTATACATCTCACAGATACGAAAATATGCATTTTGTTCTAAATTTTAGAAGAAATTCAGCCTCGGGAATGCCCAATAAATCAGAAAATATAATGCTTTCCTTGAAAATTTGACGACTTAATTATATTTACAAGTGTCTTTAAGATATTTTAAAATATTTTTGAGGTTTTTGGGCTATTTTTTTGGGGGGGGCGCTGTTATGGATCAACGGGTATCAAAGACAATCGAAAGTAAGTTGAGCATACCATATCCATACTGTATGGAAATTTCGCTATTTTCCTACTACTGCCAAATTCTGGTACAACAAAGGGCACTACTACCAAATATTGCACTACAATAATCTACTCTTCATCTATTGGAAATCAGAGCTTGGCACTTGTCACCTTGACTTAACAATGCTTTTAGACTCATCATATATCTTCACAAGCTAAGTGAGATGCCAGGAACTACTACTAGGTGACATAGATATCCCTTCTTAGATCTCTATTCCTCCGAGGCTAGCATTTTGGGCCAGTCATGTTAATGATTTTGTTGGATTTTGAGGTCTCTTTGCTTTTGCAGATGATCTCTCTATTCACAGCCTCCCACCATACAGACACTCCATACCCTCCCACTAATCTCCTCAATCTTAAGCAGGAGTTAAGACCATTCTTAAGGATAACACCTACGGGAGCTCCATCCAAACTTTTTGGACTGCACTGTCTAAGACTCTAAATACAAAGTTGGCGGCATTCTACTTTGGGCATTTCAATTTTCTAATGGTCTCATCATTCATCCTAACTACATTCACCACTATTGGTCATGTAGGCATAATTTTCCTCCTGGCCATCTTAAATTATGTTCTCACTATCTGAGAGTAGAGATTAACCATCACATGTTCAACGTGAGGAACACACTACAGGATTTTCTATTTATAGGAGGGAGAGGAGGAAGATTTTATCTTTGTATGCTCAACTTATAATGAGATATCACTTATAACTTATCTGTCTTATTCAGATATCACGGTCAAAAGTGTTTTGCCTTATTCCCAGAGAGGTGGATAATTTTAATCATCACTTGCTTCAAAGCTCTCCTGTTCCAACTACTGGGATCACCTATTTCTTCTTCCCTGTTATGACTAATAGTAGAATGAATCAGCCTGAAGCTATGGTAGATAATCAAGATTACAACGTAGACCCACCAAGCACTTCCCCTTTACATGGAAATTGCTCAGCATCTGTCCCATTCTAGTGGACTAGTACATGGTGTATTACCAAGATGTTCCAGTAAGGCTCATATTCATCCCACCAAGGCTCAAATTTCCCCAGCACCATGTTCACCTCTCGTGGGATGGTATCCTGTGAAAGCAGTTTGTATATTATAGTTCGAGCCATGTGTAGGCCTAGGGTGACTTTGGTGAAATCGATACCCCCCACTTGTGGTTTCTTAGATACAGGTTGATGGAATCTATATTGCACTGCAACAATTGGGGTGGAATGGGGATCATCAAAACTCATATGTAAACCTAATCAAGTGCCCTGAAGGAGTTATCAAAATCTTGGAAAGAAGAGAGGGTTGGAAGATGCTCCTTTGTAACTATGTCAATCACAGAGCTCCTTTGGGTAAGGAGTCATAGTAGGTCATGAACCTATAAACCCTTGCTGTCATGCCGACTGTGATTAAAGCTAAAGGGACCTTTGTTTCTCAAATTATCTTCAAGGCCTGGGAGGTTGTTCAGCCTTTTCTAAATTGGAAAGGACCAGGATTCACATTTGGCATGTCTATCAACAATCGCTCAATAAGGTCATCACCTATCCTCTTAAATGAAGGCAAGACCGTGGCCAAGTGACCTTGGTTCTTGGCGTTGAGATTCTTTAAAACGATAGTTAATATTGTTCAATACCTCTTCACTTCTCAATTAACAAAAAAATAGTGCAACAATGTTTCATTAGGCCCAAGCAAATGGAAATTCTTATTGTGCAGAGAATACACTTGTATGTGCTAATATTTTCATACATGAGCATACATGTCCAAAAGGTGGTGCTAGGCATGGTGCATCTATGCCAACTCCTAGAGTATTGGGGAAGGGGCACCATGCACCAGAAATAGGGAGCCTCCTACTAACTTGGTTGCCCCTTCTATTCGTTCTTGACAAACTCATCATAACAAAGGAAGGCCAAGATACAAAGTTGGCAGAGTGGCATGAGAGAGGAGAGAGCATCACCACAACTCGACGTAGCCTTCCAACATGGCTACTGAATGATAACTTTCTAACACTTGCACTCCCAAACTTGCCATGTCTTAATGGCATCTTTTTTTAGACTTTGAATATTTTTGTTATTTGGTCAAGTGGTTCTATGAGGATATTTGATTTAAATGATTATGGCCAAGTGGCTCTATGAGGATATTCGTTTAAAATGATTATAGCCAAGAGGAAATATCTTTATACTAGATGATATAAGTCAATTTTGGTAGCTTTAATGGCTTTTGAAGCCTACTATTTTTATCATGTGCTGGTCACCCACATGGCCCACTTGTTTTGTAAACTTGCCCTATTTGTGTATATTTTGCATATATTCAGTCAAAAGAAGCATTTTTTCACAAAATTGAAATTTCATGCAAAGTAAAAATTTATTAACTAAATAAAAATTCAAGTAGTGATCTTTATTGTTCCAATGATTCAAGGTCATTACAATAACTTTCCAATACCAACGGACTTGACTAAAAGAAAGAGTTAAAAACAATGAGGTGTTATCCTCCAAGTGCTTCAAAGATGAGTCAACAAGCTACTTTCAACTTCAACATTCATGTATGCTATGTGGGCCAACATCTTACACACTTGTAGCTTATAAGGCATCAGATGGTGTAGGCACAACCCTTAAACATACAAATCAATGAGTTGATAATGGGGAGGTGGAGGGAAGTCTATATCCAACTGAAATTCCATGTACCAAATTACCAATATATCTTGCTTGAACTCAAAAAGGGTTGGTTAAACCCTATGTATAATTAGCAGGACTAGTCTAAGAAACAACCTTTACGAATGCACTTGAAGATTTGCCTTTTGAGCTTTTCAAATTCACAAATGGTTTGAGGAATTCTTTGAGCCAAACAACCCATGAGTTCATCACCATTGATTCAAGCTCTACCACATCAAAGAAAAATGATCTCCTTCTCCTTTGTCCATTCTACCAAGGATGCTGCAAAAGCCAAGGTGAAGCTACAGAGAATCGACAGAAAGCTTATCTTGGGCATGCCTTTTGAAATCCCAAGGAGATAATACACATTAATAAGTGATCAAACTTCTCACAAGCATGCAAGATTTGCAAAAAATATATGATTGTCCACCTAATCAGGGAACACAAGTGGAGCTGTTTGGTGTTTAATGTCTTAATGAGGTTGCATGCATCAAATAATCTGCGCTTAATAATAAATTACCTGTCTTTGGTTATGGCAGCAAGTGACACCATGTCTTCCCAATACAATTGCAGTAACAGAAAATCAGTTTCCTAAACCTGCACTAAAAGAACGCCTAGAAGAGGGAAGAACCATTGACATATGTAGTTCAATGGATATGTTGAACTCTTCATATATGTGGAGAAAGACTGCTATAACTACAAATTCCTGCACCCAAAAATTCTACTGCTAGAAAAGAATCATTGTCTCAAAAAAAATCAATTCAACAACCTCAACAATACACAGGAATTAAAACAACAGAGAAGCAGTACCATCAGTGAAGGCAGTACGAAAAGCTTAATATTTTAAAACAATTCCCATTAAGGGCCTTGAAAAGAAGCCGTGCAGTACAATAAATTCCATCATGGCAGAAGAGCACAAACCTGGTCATTTCATGCCACAAAGAAGTTCAGAGGTTCAGGTGCCGCATGCCGCCGCAGAGGCTTCAATCTTCTTGTTCTCTAATTCCTGGTAGCACGCAATTTCACTTTCAGGATTTATCTTCTTTTTTCTCCATTCTCTAAAACGGTCATAATTTCACTCATCTTTCTGTTAACAGTTAGTTCAGGGAGAAAAAAGCAGTGAGTTCAGGAACGGAAAAGCAAAGGGAAAAGCAGTGAGTTCAGGGACGGAAAAGCGATGTCTATTAGTTCAGGGAGAGAAAAGCAATGATTTCAGGAATGGAAAAGCAATTTGCCGCATCTGCAAAGGGTTGGTGCAAATGAGAGGAAAGAGGGCTTGTTCTGTCCGCTAAAGAGAAAAGCAGTCTAAAGGTTTAGAGATGAAAGAACGCTTTTCTATCCCATCTGTCGAAAGAAAAAGCAGTTTAGAGAGAGACGCAATTTATCTAATCTACCCACCCAGCCTGTCGCCTATTCCTATCCGTTGAAGACCGTTGAAGGAAAGTGGGAGAGGTGCCTCTGCTGGAGGGAATCGCCTATATATATCTCCATCTTAGATAATTTCAAAACATTTTCCTCTTCCTCGTCCTTATTCTTCTATTTGAGATTCCTGTATGTATGTGTGCCTCTCTAGTCTGTGTATGAATCCTGAGTTGAGTCTGTATGTAATGGCTGAGGAAGGTGGAGTGCACTGCACTGGAGGCGAATTGGTTTCAAAAATCTAATCTGCTCTGCTATAAAAGGACTTCTGCTAAATGAGGTTGAGCTAAGCTGCCTTCTACACAATGGAGATCCATGACATCTCTACATAACAGTATGTATCACTAGCTTCTTCTTTTCTTTTAATTTATGTACTAATTCATTTCAACCTTGCCTTGCTTTTCAGTTTTCAACGATACTTTCATATTTATAGAAGAAACTATGCAGAACCCCAAAGAAACATGCAGAGCCCTAGATTATAATTTCCTATATATCCTCTGTATATCACTCTGCCGCCTCTACTTTATTCAGTAGTAAAGATGCGAACCTGGGATCATCTCAAACTTGAGATTCTTCCTAATGTGGATTACATAAGTTAATCATTTTTTCTTCAAGAGCATAGTTTAGGTGTTTTTTAGAGCTGGAGATATTTCTTTAAACTCTTCTTCTACATCCTTATTGAATTTGCACCGGATGGTTGCAATCTGTCGTCCATATCCTCACAGAAAGCCAACCATGCATGAAATGGCATCCTGTATATCACTCTACCGCCTCTACCCTCTGTATATCACTCTGCCGCCTCTAATTTATTTCGTAATATGCGAACAAGTGATCTCAAACCTGAGTAATATGCAAACCTGTGATCCCAAACCTGAGATTCTTCCTACCTGTGGATTCCATATGTTAATGAGTTTTTCTCTAAGAACATAGTTTAGGTATTTTTTTAGGTCTCCAGATATTTCTTTAAGCTCTTATTTTACATCATTATTAAAATTGCACCGGATGGTTGCAATCTGTCGCCCATACCTTCACAGAAAGCCAACCCTGCAGGAAATAGTTTTCCTCTATATATCACTCTGCTGCCTCTATCTTCTGTATATCACTCTGCCGCCTGTAATTTGTTCAGTAGTAATATGTGAACCTGTGATCTCAAACCTGAGTAATATGATCCCAAATCTCAAGCTCCTACATGTGGATTTTTAGGGTTCGAGATATTTCTTTAAGCTCTTCTTTTACATCCTGGTTCCAATATGTCGCCCATACCCTCACAGAAAGCCAACCGTGCAGGAAATGGCATCTGCCCACCAGGTAATCCAGGCATCTAATGAAATTGAATATGAAAAATATCAAAGTGAAAGGGACTGACGTTGCGGTCTTTTCTCTGTTGCTCTTCACTGCGTGGCGAGTTCCTATGTCATCGTTATTATAGTTTAGGTATTTTTTTTGTACTCTTTGAATGCATATGTCACCTATGTCGTGGTTTTTATAGTTTTGCCACCGATCTACAGTAATTCCTACAGTAAGCTTTTAGAGCACAAAAGATGTCATGCGACCGGGTTATTCATGACTAAGTGTTTCTTTTTCGATCATAGATCAAGATGCCCATGACCGGGTTATTTTCAAAATTTATATTGAGTAGAACAAAATATTAATATTTAATTAGTATATTATAATAATTTTGTTTGTAGGTTTGAAATTGTAAAGTGGATTAAGATTTCTCTCCTAACCCAATACTAACTAATAAAACACATTAATACTACTTTTCAAATTTACAAAAGATTAATTTTTTTTCGGATCGTGTTAAAAATGTAGCGGTGTATTAGTTGAAAGGCCTAGTGGTATTTAAATTTGCATCTAAGTTTAGAAAAATATGTATCAATTTATTGAGGTTGATTCCTTTTTATTGTCATATCATATTGTGTATCTAAAGAAGAAGAAGGAGAGGAGGAGGAGAGGCACAAGTGGAAAGGGAGGCACATGCGGAGGGGGAGGAGGGGGGAGGAGGAGGAGGAGTAGAAGTAGGAGGAAGAGGAGGAAGAGAGGAGTAGAGGTAAGAGGAGTAGAAGGAGGAGGAGAAGGAGTAAGAGTGGAAGGAAGAGGGAGGAGGAGGAGGAGGAGTAGAAGTAGAAGTAGAAGTAGAAAGATGAGGGGGGAAGAGGTGGGGGAGGAGGATGAGTAGGAGGGGGAGGAGGAGTAGTAGGAGGAGTGGAAGGAGGAGGATTGGAAGGGGAGGCAAGGGAGGAGTCAAAGCGGGGGGGCGAGGGGAGTCAAAGCGGGGAGGGGGGAGGGGAGTCAAAGCGGGGAGGGGGAGGGGAGTCAAAGCGGGGGGGGGATGAAGAAGAAGAAGAGGAAGAGGAGGGAAATGGAAGGGAAGGGGGGGAAGGGAGGATTCAAAGTGGGGGGGAGGAGGAAGGGGAACAAGGAGGAGTGGGAGGGGTAGGGGGGGAGAAGGGGCGCGAAGAGGAGGAGGATGAGGAGGGAAAGGGAAGAGAAGGCGGAGGGGGAGGGGGAGGGGGAGGGGGAGGGGTAGAAGGCAGAGGAGGGGTAGGGAGAGGAGGATGAGGAGGAGGGAAGGGAGGCGGGGAGGGAGAGCGGGGAGGAGGTGGAGTAGGAGGAGGTGGAGGAGGAGGAGGAGGAGAGGGGGGGAGGGGGATGAAGTGGAGGGAGGGGACGGGGGCAGAAGATGGGGGAGGTGGAGTAGGAGGAGGAGGAGGGAAAGGGGAGGTGGAGGAGGACAGGGAGGGGGAGGGGGATGAAGTGGAGGGAGGGGACGGGGGCAGAAGATGGGGGAGGGTGGAGTAGGAGGAGGAGGAGGGAAAGGGAGGTGGAGGAGGGGAGGGGGGGGAGGGGGGGCAAGGAGGGGGAGGGGGGATGAAGTGGAGGGAGGGGACGGGGGCAGAAGATGGGGATGAAGTGGAGGGAGGGGGACGAGGGCAGAAGATGGGGGAGGTGGAGTAGGAGGAGGAGGAGAGAAAGGGAGGTGGAGGAAGACAGGGAGGGGGAGGGGGATGAAGTGGAGGGAGGGAATGGGGGGTAGAAGATGGGGGAGGTGGAGTAGGAGGAGGAGGAGGGAAAGGGAGGTGGAGGAGGAGAGGGGGGGGAGGGGGGCAAGGAGGGGGAGGGGGATGAAGTGGAGGGAGGGGACGGGGGCAGAAGATGGGGATGAAGTGGAGGGAGCGAGGGACAAGAGAGGAGAGGAGGGACTAGCGGGGGTGAAGGGGTAGGGGCAGAAGCAACGGAGGAGGAGGGGGGGGGAGGCAGAGGAGGAGGAGCAGGAGGGGGAGGGGGAGGGGGGGGGATGAGTAAGGGGAGGGGAGGGGGATAGGAGGTGGATAAGGGGGAAGGGAGGGGGAGGTAGGAGGAGGGAGGAGAGGGGATGAAGGGGAGCATGGATGGGGAGCAGGAGGTGGGGAGGAGGAGAGGGGAAGCGGGAAGGTGAAGGGGGGGAGGGGGGAGACAAAGCAAGGGAGCAAGAGGAATGAGGGGCGGGATGGAGGAAAGGAGCGAGGGAGAGGGGAGGTAGAGATGGAGGGGGGTAAGGGTGGCAATGGATGAGGGAGGGGAGGAGGGGGTGAGGGTGGCGACGGAGGCAGGGGAGGGGAGGACGGGGAAGGGGAAAGAGGAGGAGGCAGAGTGGACGGGGAAGAGGCGGCGAAGGAGGGGGGGGGAGGACGATGGGAGGAGGAATGGGTAGAGGTTGAGGAGGGGAATGGGAGGGATGAGTAGGAGTAAGGGAGGGGATGGAGAGGAGGAGGGGGACGAGGAAGAGCTCGTTGGTTGATTACGGATGTAACTTTTCTCATTGCATTACTTTTATGGTTAAGTTGTAATATTGTTGATTGTGTGGATCATGTTCATTCTATTTATTAATTGGTTGGTTGTGAGGGTATGCTTATGTGTCGAACATGTAGACTCATGCTAGCATTTTATCCTTTATGAAACTTATGTGAATCATTTGGGTTTGGGCACATCTTTCTCTCCTTACATTATTTCACTGGGATTCTCGTTTTCCTTTTCTCCTTATGGATTTTCATATTTAATTCTTCATACAACCATGAGAATAAATAATTAATGAAATGACAACTTAACAATAATGATGTGAATGATTGGAATTTATAGGATGGAATCATGGTGATTATTTCAACTATGAGTAGTTTAAGGCATAATGAAAGGGTTATTTTGATGACTTTGCTTTGAGGACATGATGGCATATTTTGAATTGTCATGAAGAAATAATCGTAGTGAAGAATAAGGGACAATTCAATGGTCTTGATGTATCCTTTGAATGAGTAGCTAACCCTATTAATAAATGGTTGTTGAATTATAGAAGGATCCATGAATATGAAACAAAATAGGAATCCCTATAAGGTCTAACGACAATGCTTAGCGAGAAATGATGCTAACAATTAAACCAATTTGAGTTGAAGGACTAGGACAAGGATGTAGATTGTTATAAGGAATTCGGAAGGAATGGAGACCTTAGATTAAAGAGGTAATAAACCATGAGAGACTATAGAATCATAATGCAAGACTAAAAATTAGAAATTGTGAAAATTCCACAAGGTGTCCACAAGGGCAAAAGGAAATTCACCTTAGCATAGAGGCATGCTATCCTATCTAATTAAAGATTAGTGATAGTTAAGCAGAGTGCTTTGTTTGAATACAACACCATCAAAGCATCACATTCAATGATTAAAGATAATATGACTTCTTTGGGGTGCATACCTTATGGATAACATTAAAGAGATAGGTTAATGATGAGATTGTAGTAGATCTTTGGGGGTAACTTTATGTGACGATAAAGAAAGGGTGTCTCTCTCAAGTGGTAGGGTCCCTTAATGATATTGATGAGTGGATTGAACAACATGAATGATGACTAAGGTTCATGACTAATATGATTTTAAGGTGTCATGATAGTAAATCATGAACTTGAGCACTCATAATTGGTAGGAATGAAAAGAAAAAATGTTTAAAGATTCAAAATGTTTAAGTATAACAAATTCGTACTTATCAGTTTATAGACCTTCAAAGTAAAATAGACTATGTGATAGGTTTAGTCTTGGAGATTGATGGAAAACACCTGGCACAAAGATTAAGAAGCTTGTATCCCAAATTTTGGTTTTGTATTTGGATTAAGTGAGTTAATCTTTATGAGCGTGGACCATGATAGTTATGTGTGATGGATAAATAACAAGGGCTTAAACAATCCTTCATGTTGGTGAATTAAGCATGATATAAAACTTAAGTAATGATGACTTAGAGTCCAACTCCTTACATGTTATCGGCTATAGCAATCCTTAGAATGAGTTAAGCCATAAATGCGAAGAGACATTAAAACCTTGTCTCATGATCAAAATATATGCAAGATAGGGGAAAGAAATGGTGAATTAAATAGTATATGCACTTATGAAGGTTATTGTAGACAAGGGAACTTAATTTTATCACCTAAGGCATGATAGTAAGGACAATAGTAATATATTTTCAAATTTCACCAAATTTCATTATGCGGAAATTAATACATTCCCAGAGATTGTGGCTCTAGATGTTTGATGATATTCCTTGAAAGTTAATAGTATACTCTTATGATGAAGTATAAAAGGAACTTTAGAATCTTATTGATGTATGAAATGTACCTACATAGTAAAATGGAATTCTTTTGGTGGCAAGATGATAAATGATAACTGAACTTGAAAATTAGTACCTTAAGAACACCACATGTCACTCATAGTATATCATTTCATGATAGCCTTTTCTAGATTCATCCTAAAATGATAAAGTCGATGTGCTAGATGGATGCTTTGATGATGTTTCTTACATTAGATGTGATATCTGGTAACTAATTGCTTGTATGTTTTTGCATGCTAATGAATTTGATTTTGTTAATGAATCATGATAAGAAGGTTAATAATGTTTTATTGTTATTCATATGTTATGTGTCAAGACAATTATCATATTCATGATGTTATGTTGTTTAATAACACTTGTGGAATTTAACATGTTTTTATGTGGATGAAATGCTTTTGAGACCACTCCATGACGACATTGCTATATATTTGATGAAGATATGATGAAGTGATTTTCTTTATGATGAAATTTCATGATATCATGGAATGATGTAATGGCATGAAGTTCTTGTGAAAATATAAATTGTGTTGGCATGCATGAGAAGGTGGTGTATTATTATTATTCATAATATTGTGATGACAAAGATGATGTGCTCTCATGTTGAAATACAAAAATTAGTATGTGGATTCTTTTGTATGAGATGACGATGTTATGATTATAACTAATGCATTGAAAGCATGTTGGGAGGTGTTGATTGACAAGAAATCCACTAGTGGTCTAAAGGGCCAGTTCATTTAATGATCTCACAGGATCCCAACATGCCTACGAAGGAGAATATCTACAAGTAACACCTTATGGGTTGAGGACAAACTCAATCAATAAACCTTTGCTAATGGTTTATTTTTCCTTGTATAATTCTTGATTGGACATGGGACCATATTGAGAAGGCCATAGTTCCTGATATTGGATTTGTGAAGTTGAAGTCCCAAAGGAAGGCTAGATTTGCACTTGTCAGTGGAATTATGTGGTTGGACTTTGATGCCTCGGGATCAATAATATGTAGATGTTAGGGAGGATGTTTAGGTCAACCTTTCAAGATGCTTGGGGTACATGATTTAGTGTACCATACCAAAAAATTATGCTTAGGTAGATGATACCTCAAGCCTTGGTGCCCTGGTTAGGTCAATAGGATTTAAGCCTAGTGTCGAAAGGCAAGATGATGACTAAATATATGCTCACAATTCCTCAGAGTTGTGATGTGTACTTTCGATGCTTCTTGGTCACTTGGGAAACTCTCATACTAGTTGTAGTAGAGGGTTACTAAGATGAAGAGAAGAGAAGTAAGTAAAAATCTATAATTAACATAATTAAAGTTAAATTCTAGATGAAGTTCCTTGAATTGGGGGAGTAAGTAATGCCTCGTATTTTGGATTATTCATATACTTGGTGATGAAAATAAAAGAGTGGCCTTGAAAGAGATAATTATAAGTAATAATAATGATAAAGGTAGAAAATAATATTAATGATAATGAAATAATATATTAACTAAATTAAAATAAGAGAAAAGGTAAAAAGGAAAGAAATAAAATAAATGAAATAAAATGGAAAAAGCTTAATAAACCAAAATCTAACTAAAAGCAATATGATTAAATATAAGAGTAATTACTTGCTAACAAGTGGAGACTTTTGTTTATGATATTTTTGCATAGATAGATATGAAGAATAATTATTTAAATGAGGTTGAGGAGATGATGAAGACAACTTGGGCTTGGAGTATTTTGACTCTCAAGGGTTTGCCTTTGGTGCTTGGGATCCCGAAGGAAGAGGAATAATAATTGGCTTATTGATTGAGAGATTGACGGCACTTAGTCAGATCAAATTAGGGAATTAGTTGGGAGGAGATTCATCCCCCACAAATTGTTTCCCACATGATTGCATATGATGGGAGCTAGAAGCTAGAGTGTCACTAAATTTTCCAAGTACATTAGAGAATGGTAAAAAGTATGTATACATTGTTGGCAACCCCATATAAATAAGAAATTTCCTCCTTAAACCATTCAAATTGACTCTTAATTTTTTTTTATTTATGTGAAATCTAAATAAGAAAACCATAGAGCAATGTCAAAATGTTCTCATGCAACATTGATAATATCAAGACTAAACATACATGCAGAATAATGGTAATTATTATGCAAAAAATCAGGTCTTTTATAGTCTGGTCTTCTTTCGACAAACACTCGAACTCCAAATAGCAATCCCTTTACTCCCAATACTGGTAATTCCTTTTGATTCGATTTTTGACGTACCACATACAAACACCACAACTATAAATATAACTACAACAAGATAATATATAAGTCTATAAACTAAATAATTTATTATTATGAATGTGTAATTAAATAAAGTGTTACTAGAGATGATCAATATATAACCAATATAAAAATAAAACAACAACATAAATAAACCATAAAACTAAAAAAAAATTATGCACAATGAAGTGACACAACAAAATAATGATAATTGATGTAAATAAAATTTGATTTGATAAAGAAGTTTAAAACACAGTTTTATCAATCCTGAAAGAGATGAGAAAGTTTATGACATCAATAGTTGGATCTATTCTAGAGAGTTGTTGCTAGATTCCAGCTATCATATCATTCTCATCTTTGGGGGATATATTGTGAGGCTTCTCCATAATACAATTTTCAAATGGATTGCCTTGTACTTCATCACCCTCCAAAACAACCATTTTTTGTTTGTCTTAGAAAATTCACCACCAATTTCATCCCACAATCTTTGCAATTTTATGACATATTTACCTTTGTTATCTTGAATACATTTATCATTAAACCAAAAAAAGTTAATTTCCTTATCAATAGTGTTTTTTCCACAAATTTCCTAAATAAATTCCTCCCATTAGTTGCACTTTTGGTTGACCATATTCCAACCCGAAGTTTTGCAAGACATAATTGCAAGAAATCTAGTGCATTTGGTTGTGTCTGATAATGCTTGGACTTGCATCTAAAATCATTGTCTTGATCAACAATTTGACATGTTTCCTTTGTCTTTTGGGAGGCTTTTTGTCTAAATAAGAAATATTCCAATTCTATTACCAATGGATTATTTTTATGTGAATATGCACAAATAAAGGTGGTGTGTAATATATTACTTAATAAATTTTCTATAGATTTTGAAGGACTTACAATGAATCATTATTTTCCTTAGTTGTCATTGATTTGCTAAAATAGGATTGATGATTAACTAAACTAGAGTTCTTTGGGCTTGTTATGCCTTCCATGATTATTTGTTGCATTTCTTCATGTTCAAGAATGGAACTATCATATTTTGGAGGATTCTGGCATGATTCCCCATGTCCTATAGAATGATAAAGTTATGAATTTGTGATTTGCAGCCATAAAATAAATGTTTAAAACTTTAAATTTTCTAGAACATTGATTCAAACATATAAAATTACCTTATTCTTCTTCTCATTCACCATTCATCGCTTGATCGTTTGAATTTGAATTTGATTTCTTGGGAGAATTTCCAACATTATCATCATTTTTATTTGATTTTTCATTATTATTGGAAGATTTTGGTGATTTAGAGTCTTCTACAGATGTAACTAATTGTAGGGATTGAAAGCAATTAGTTCTTTTGTAAGTAAGAGAGTTCTTATATTACTGAAAGTTGATAATATACATATAATACAAAATGTGGCGCATGTTGACCCTAAAAAATTGGAAAACATGCCAAATCATGAGTGCCAATTAAAAACATAGTTCTATCATCCAATATCCAATTAAATAAACTGAACTTCAAACAGTTTAGAGATACCATAAGTCTTGGAGAATAACAACAAAATTACTCTAACTGTTTTCCAACCTATTCTGCCTAGACTGAAACTATATATTATCGCTCTATTACAATCTCAATTACAGGCTAACCAAAACATAAATATGTAAAAAAATTCCATATTCTTCATAATTATCAAGTTCGAGGAACCTCGGGGGGGTCTTCGTCTCCTTCTTCAATGATGTAGGGTGATTCTAGAGTGATTACCATCGGAGGGTGCTTAGTCTCTAGTTCAAACCCCATTCATCAAATAATGATGTCTAGTTTGGAATGCACAAACTTCAGTTCCAACTCCATTCACTTCAATGGTGCTAGTTCATTTTTTAGTTTGGTAGTTTGCTTGTCCCTATCCTCCATTGAAATGCCCAACAATGATTTAGTGGTATAATAGAGGTGGAGCACCCTGTGATACAAATCCATTTAATATCTGGTATCCCGAGGGTCTATAATCCATTCTACTAAGACCTCAAACTCCCTTCCTTCTCCCTGGGCGAAGGACCCTACTTGAATTTTATTCTTTGCTTCTCTTATCTCCCGTTTGATTGGAATCATTGTATGCTTGTAGTAGAAACAAGTCACTTCCATGGCCTTAGATAATTCCTTAGATTGACCAGGCTCTTTTTCCACTTCCTTCCCTTTCGTTGTTGTTGGAGGAGCCTAGTTATCCAGCCGACTAGGTCCTCCCAACTGACTAGAGAGTAGTTGGCTAAGTCAGTCGAGTTGGTTATGCCAACCAACCATGCAGTTAGGAAATTGTAATTGAATGACTTCTTGTATGAACTATATATTAGGTTGGTGAGCCATGAGAAAGAGAGTTCTACTTTTTTACATGTTTTCCATGTTCTGATAATAAAGATACTTGTTCTTCTAGTCCATGTTACTCTATTTCCTTTTCTCTCATTATGTATGTATGATATTCTCTCTCTCTCTCTCTCTCTCTCTCTCTCTCTCTCTCTCTATATATATATATATATATATATATATATATATATATATATATATATATATATATGTATGTATGTATGTGTATATATATATATATATATATAATGTGGATGTTACACTACTGGTAACTCTCTATAGCCCCATAGAATACAACATTGGTTCAGTTGTTGGTAGTATTGAACCGGGACACGAAATGATGATATATATGTAAATGGTGAGTGAGGGAGAAATTAGAGAGTGGTGGAACCAAAAAATTGCAAATTATATACAAAACTATGCCAAAAGAAACAAGTTAACACTTGCACATGCAAGAGAAAAATTCTTCATTGAGTCCCATGAATGGTTCATAGAATCTATCCCCCGTGAGATAAAGAAATTCCTCGACGTTTTTCATGAGCAATATAGGCACCCAAAACGAAAGACTGTTAATGCACAATATCAATAACAAAGGAAGAACGAACCTATATTAGTGGCTTGAGAATATATGCACAGACTTCTCTGAAGAAAAATCCATCGAAGAGAGAACTCCAATTGACAAAGTCCAAAGTAGATACTATAATGAATTTCACGATGGATTTTTCTGTACAATACCGACTTTTCTATACAAGTTATTAATTGAAAAAGGAGTCATTCATATCATTGAGCCATGACCTTCCCTAGGCTTTCCTGCTACAACAAACTAGGAGAAAAATCATAAATAATAGGAGTGCTTCTTCAATGAATGCAAGTGGGAATAATTTCTTAGTAAATGAAATCCATTCATGAGCCCTCTCCCATCGATCAATAAGAGCCGGGTTGGAATTGGGGGGGTTTTAGACCATGTGCACTTAATAGAAGGATGATGTTAGTCAACAAGAAACTGTAGAATGAATCCCAGCAAGAATCCAAGTCCACTTTAATGAAATAAATGTCCATCCAACCATAAGAAATAACATATTTTCATAAAATAGAAAGATAAAATAGGTTCAAGCGATGGGAGAGTTAATATACATTGCAAGCACACTTTGCAATAGAAGAGTTATGAAGAAAAGAAATGATGTGATCGAGAAACCAAAAGACCAGCCTAAGTCAAGGGAAATTCGAGCACATGGGAGAAAGGGTGAGGTGTCAACACCAATTGAGCGATCACATGCGATGGTGATGACTTTGTAGTCCTTGCATATTATAATTCCTAATGCCTTGACCCATGTTGATTCTATACCGATGATAATGATGATTGGACCGACTATTAAACAAATCGTTGAGCGAGAAGTAGGAATTGGATCAAGTGACAATAACATATGGATTTGACTAGACCAATGTGGATGAATCACATACTAACCATTGATTCAGCAACCACACTATGGTAATTGGATTACCTTCACACCCGAGTTCAAAAGACACTCTTTAGATCTATTCTACTCAAACCATATAGAGGTACCCCCTTACTAGCAACATTATTGATTGAAGTGATCGGTCCATCGGAGATCTTACCTAGTGACAAGGATTCTATAGAAGAAGTACAACTCTCATCAACAAGAAGTCAATAGTGGGCGTGATTGTGAAGCAGTAATTCAGACAGTTGGTCATTCAACTCTAGTAAGTATTCAAACACAAGGTAAAAATTTCAGTTATGTTAAAATGGCTTATTAGCATCCAATAAATACCACTATCTATGAAGGGGATGGGAAGCCTAAGAAACATTGGTTTGTATGTGAAGCTCTCTGGAAAGCTAACTTAATTGATGATGAAAATCAGCAAGTTGCATATTTTGCAAGTGGTCTTCGGATAGGGCACTTACATGGTACATGAATTTCATTGAAGACGAAACACCAAATTAAGGATAATTTCTTAGATTTTTTCAAGGAAAATGACACCAAGCATCTATCCATGCACAAATTAAAATAAATCACTCAAAGACTAGGAGAAACTATATGAGAGTATGATAGAAGATTCAAAGGTCTCCTCAGTCAAATTTTATCCAAAATGGATCAAGCTGTTGTGATCCAATTTTTTTTTGCAATTCTGCAACAACGAATTAAAATGTCGCTACTACTAAATGAATACACGACATATTACGACGTATTAAATAAATCTTTAAGAGTTTATTAAAATGCAAATAACTTGAATGGACTTGTTGACATATGACTGGAAGAAAAAATCGAAACAATACAAATATCACTTTAGCACCTTACCATGAGACATAATGAATTATGGTGTACCACGTGCTCATCGTAAGGCCATACCAAATTCAATTCTCCTTACAATGAGTGGAAAATATATCATGATGATAGAAATGCATATCAAGAAGAAAGAAGACAATTCCAAGATGACCCTAGACCATTCCCAGAAGAGAAAAGACCAGAGAATTTTCACACGACCCAAACAAGTTACTTCTGTGACATATGTGAAATATTTAAACCCCATTTGACTACAGAACTCCCTTATAATGATGACAATGTAAAATTGAAATGGTGCGGCATATGTTAGACAACACAACACACAACCGCAAAATGTATCAAGAATTTGAAGACTACGAAAAATTATCGTACATTTTTCCAAGCACAAACAGTCAACCATAATAATCAGAAAGGTTGAGAATTCCGTAATAACTGCCAACATAATAATGGAAACAACTGACTAGGTGTATATAATGGTCAAGGAAGATACAAAAACAACCAAAGAAACCAACTAGTGGGTCAAGGAAATCCGCATTGCTTCATCTTCTACAGTGAAGAACATTTGAGTCCCGACTATCCCTGGAAGGACAGAATGGACCTCAAATTTTGTACAAAAAGTGCGGTGGGGGAGCACAATTTAGAAGAGTTCCCCATTATGTTAGAAATACTTCAAAATAAAAAGAATGTTAATCTATTGTCTAGTGTTCGTAAACATGAAGCACTGAATACTGGAAATTTTAAAATAATCACCAGGAAAGGTGCAAAGATTGGAGGGGACAACGCCCACGTCACAAGAATACAAAGAAAAGAATATAACTATCCTAATCCATCCAAGCAAAGAGCAATCATTAATAATTCCACAAAATTATTTGAAGAAAACGCGTCCAAAGATAATGCTACATAATCCAGAGACAAAACACTTAATGATTTATTACAACTTCTAACGAAAGAAGAAGTTGTTGAACAATTAATCAATTTAATGTATCTCATCAGGAACAATCTAGAAAATGAAAGAGTTGCTAAAAATATTTGTAGTCTAAATCAAAAAGATAAAATTGTTAATGACCCCTTAGGTGATCTCAAAGTCGAAGGATTTTGCATCTCGCAAGTCGTCCTTGATTTTGGGTCACATACCAATATAATGACATGGTCTACCTAAGAAATCCTAGGTTGACCATGACTATTAGAGTCAAGAATTTATCTAAACCTTGCCAACTAAGGATTGATTGAACCCATTGGTGTTTCGGAAAACATTAATACTATAATCAATATTAACACTCATCTTGATTTTGAAATTGTTGATCCAAGAGAAGGATCCAAATCCTTCCTGGCATTATTCAGTTGACCTTGGGGTTAGAAAATGAAAATTTCCATTCATTAGAAAAAGACAAAATAAAATTGAAAGGTGAAGCAAAAAAGGTCATAGTACCTATCATTTGTCTTAAGGGAAACCTTGGGTAGAACTAGATGACAACAACAGAGATATAAGGCGATTATATTAGGTTATGTAGAATAACGAAGATTTAGTAGAACCAAATAAATTTGGGTAAATTCACTTGGGCTCACCTATGTCAATTGGGAAAAACTCCAACTCAGAGTTGTATGACTAGAAAATTGAAAACTATGAAAACATGCAAAATAATGTTGGATAGTTGAACTTATCCCATGATGGCTAGCACAAAAATGTTTTGCAATAACTGTGATACCAAATATATTTGAAAAAAGAAAAAGAGAATACCCAACTCTTGTACCGACGAAAAGTGAATTGACGAATATACCCCTTTTTTGGTACAAGGAATACGAGTCTCCAATAGTTCACATAGAAGAAGTATCTAAAACCATCAACGAGCAAGTTCGATTACAAAGCCTAGTTGAAACATTCATCGATCAAGCAGCTAGATGGTGGGATACCCGTCAATCACGACTACAAACTTGGATGATCTCCTCAACATACTTCATTGAAAGCTTTGGAGGAAAAAATTAACTTCTCAAGTAGAAATTCAAAAGTTCGTCCAAGGTCTAGACCCAATTGCACATATTGAAAATTGCAAAAAATAATGGAAAAGGGTTGGGTATAGGGACGAGAGAATCTAGCCACATTTGTTTCTAAACAACTTAGATGACTTGCCTAACAAATGGTACAAAATGGAAGAAGTAAGATGAGAGAGTTTTAATTGGAAAACCCTTCAGGAGAAATTTATCAAATATTTCTCATGTTATCCTACAGAAGAATGCCTCCAAGAAGCAGTACAAGAATTACATCAATTCATTAAACTGGCAAAGTAAGAATTCGACATAGACGACAAGAATGCCCGACCAATATCAGACTACAAAATAATTTCAACCAAACAGAAATAGTTGGATCAATCGACAACTAGACTACATATGGAGAAAGAACATACTTGTGGGAAAAGCTTATGATTGCAAAGAAATCACCCATGCATAATTTAACTAGTAAAGACCATCCTGAAAATTCTACCAAAGAAATAGAAAATGAGGATTGTCACAAAGATTTTCCCCCAACCTTTATAGAATTTAAAGAAGGATAATGCCCAATAAATTAATCAAAATATCCATAATGGATGGACACTAAAATAAAGACAAAAGAAGTCAACAAATCTTCTGATGAAAGACCAAAAATGAAAAAAATAGGTGACTATTGGTTGGAACAACAAACTACATAAATAACTAATTTGCTTAAATAATATAAAGACGTCTTTGCACGTGATTATAAATACTTGAGAGGATTATTACAATAAATGAGAGAGATGTGTATTGACATAATACTTGATGCCAAACTTGTCAACAAACGACCATACAAGCTATCCCATAAATACAAATACATAGTTAAGAAAGAAATTGACAATATGTTAACCACTGGAATAATATATCCAGTGGATCAGTCGAAGTGGGCCATCCCCATGGTCATCCAGCCAACAAGCATGACCCAAAGATATTTTGTCTATGTTTCAACTTCAGAGGTATTAATAAATTAACCCTTATAGACCCATTCCCGACTCGCTTTTCCAACAATATTATTAAAGAAGTTGTTAGACTTGAGTGTTATTCTTTCACCGACAGATTCTCTAGTTATACTAAAGTACCCATAGCAAAGGAATACCTGCGTAAATATACATTTGTATACGAATTCATATCATTCGCATATAGGGTCATGCCCTTTGGTCTAAAGAATGCTCCAACTGTCTTTTCCAAAATAGTTATAAAAGCTTTCCAAGAATTTCTATACAAAACAATGGATGTCTACTTTGACCACTGGACAATTTATACAATGGTCAAAGACCACGTACGATGGATCTAGATAATTCTAGAAAGATGCAAATAGATCCAGTTATATTTAAATATAAATAGATACATATTTTCTACACAAATAGGAGTATTATTGGGTCATGGCATATGCAAGGAAGGCATGAAAGTGGAACTAACTAAAATTAAAGTCATCCTTGAACTTAAACCTCCAAATATCCCAAGCAAGTTATAATTTTGCTTGGGCATACTAGGTATTATAAGAAGTTTATCCAAAACTATTTTCACATTACATTCTTGTTGGAATAATTACTTAGACTACAGGTTGAATTCTTATGGACCCAAAAATGTGAAGAATCCTTTGAGTTGCTGAAAATAAAATTAGTCGAAGCTCCATACTTAAATTCCCCAACTGGTTGAAAAATTTTCACGTCCACATTGATTCATCAAGCATCGTATTCAGGCCCATACTAACACAACCAGGAGACAATGGACTTGACTACCCAAATGCATAAACTAGACGGAATTTAAATAAAGCAGAAATAAACTATTCAATGATTGAACATGAAGGATTGGGTATGATATTTTCACTGCTAAAATATCGACATTAGTTATTGGCTAACCCATTCATATTCTATACGTACCATCAATCACTCAAATATTTGGTGAATAAACCTCTCCACCATGGTTCCATATGTTAGTGCCTCATATTATTTCAAGAATTTGAATTTGAAGTCCTAGACCGACAAGGCAAGTCAAATGTCGTACCTAACCACTTTTCTCATATTGAAACTAGAGAAGACCCAATCAGCATTGATGAAGAAATTCCCAACTCACATATTTTAAGAGTTGAAGCTATACCAACCGAATTAGAAGGCATTACAGAGTTCTTACAAGAGGGTCATGCCCCAGCAAGAATGTCAAAGAAACAAAAAAATATTCTAGCAATGAAAGTTTCACCGTATACACTAATTAATGGGCATCTATACAAGCTTGGACCTGTCGACATATTATGTAAGTGTACGATTGAGCTTGAGAGACAAGCTATCATTATAGAATCACACTCAGGAACCATGGGAGGGCATTTCCATGCCAACATGACTGCCAGAAAAAATCCTACAGTCTGAACTATGGGGGCCATCACTACATAAGCACTACAACATATATGTAAATAAGTGTGATAAATGTCAATGAATGGGATGACCATTAAGATGGCATGAAATTCCATTAATATCATATATCAACCCCATCCTCGCATTTGAAATCTAGGCAATTGATTTCGTCGGACCTTTTCCAAACCTCGGTCGATGAACCGGTGCATGATACATTATTACCATAGTAGAATATGTAACTAAATGGGTCGAAGAAGAACCAGTCAAAGGATGTACCAGTGAAGTTTCAACCCAATTTATATATGAAAATATAATTACAAGATTTGGATTCCCATTAACCCTCATTAGTGACCAAGGCACACATTTTACAAATAAAACAATCAATGTGTTGCTGAAATAATTTATGATAGACCATCACAAAATCACAGCTTATCAACCGTAGTCAAACAGAGTTGTCAATTTGTTCAATAAAACATTGACCAAAGGATTAACGGATATCTGCAACATTGACAAAGATGACTAGGATGACAAAGTTCCCATGATACTATGGGCATACAAAATAACATAAAAAATATATGATGGCTTAAACACCATTCAAGATAGTATATCGACAAGAAGTAGTCCCCACTTACATTTTAAACAACAAGCACCAACCATTGCTCAAGTTTTGCATCTCGACACCCTCCAAGAAATTCAAGACAAAATGTTCAATTTAAAGAAGTTGGGAGAACAAAGAATGGTTGCTATACAGCATCAGTAAGTTGATAAGTTGTCGTAGAAATCCTGGCACGTCCGAAATATTAAGAGAAAAGGAATCTTTGTCAGTGACCTAGTACTGCTATATAAAAGTCAGATAAAATGCAAGCCTAAAAATCTTGATACCATCCATGGCACCAAAGAAAGTCGCCACAACAACCTAGTCCAAATCCGTAGAACGAAAAGCTAAAATGGAACAAGAAGAAGTGGCCATGACCCCCCTGGAAGCCAGAATACACAGGATCAAGAAATCAAATCTTGACTAACCGAGTTGGGGGAAATACTATGCATAAATGAAGACATGGGAAGTCCAAGACAGAAAATGGATAGAACCTACTCAGAATCTCTCCACAGCAACAATTCGTGGTTGTCTGAATGCACCTCTTCTAGCACCATTCGATACCCTCAAAGAAATCATAGCAAAATTCATTGTCGATAGATACCATGACGAAAAAATATAGATTGACAAGGCCATCCCGATCACATATTCTCTCATTGGAACAATTATCGGTGTTTCAAGCAAAGGACCAACAATACCCAATACCAATAAACCAATGCCTTTAATCGAAGAATTCACAAGGTCGGCTGCCGGAAAAAATTCAAAAGGGATTATAATCAGCAAAGTGCAGCATGATTCCAGCAAGTGGAATGCCATAATAATTTCATTATGTTTAACAAGCTGAGGTCGTCCATCCAACTTGAGGCTCAACATGTTGCAAGCAGTCAAGCAGTTCGCGTCGAAGGAAATAATTTTTAATTGGGTTGACCACTTATCTCAATTAGTAAAAACTAACTATGAAAAATGCTAGGAATCCACACATGGCATAATATTTATGTCATTACTCATCTAGATAGTAATGGTGAATTTTAATCCAATTGGAGAACTAGTATTCACCAATACTCAACAACCTCTCATGAGAAATTTTCATATATTTGCAAGAAAATGTTCATCATTCAACTTAAACAAATCAAAAACCTACTTGGATCTTTGGTTCCAACAAATTAAAAACAAATCTAGCATATGGAGAGTATCACAACAAGTTCATCACTTCTTAGCTCAAGGAGCACACATTGAACTTTCCCTTTACTACACAAAAGTATGGTTCATGCAGGGTGCAATAAGGGATAATCAAGAGCTTGATTATTACCCTAACATTTTTAAACTATTCACTGACTTGTTGAGGCATACAAACACTGTAATCCCTATACCGACTATGGCCAGGGTTCAACATATGGATCTCAATGAACCCCTAATAGATGGAGAGTTCGAAGAACAAAGAGAAATAGAATTATATATTACAACATTTTGCATAGAAGAAGAACCAATTAATCCATTAGCAATAGTACCAGTTGCCAACAAATATAAAGAACCAATCGATGAACCCTCGGGAGAGACGAATGAAGAGGAGAAGGGCGACCCACTCATCAAAGATGGAGTTGAGCCTGACTTCAATGAGCCCCGAATGAAGGAAAAATTCAGACAAGACATTGAAAATATATTTATATATTAGCACGATCTTAAAGGCAAGAGACTAGGAAAACCTCCAAGAAAAGGAATCATCTCTTGCTTAAGGCCACAAAAGATGATATTGAGGAACTTAGAGAATAGGCTAAGCATGTCTTAGTCGAAGTAGTAAGGAACAAGGTGCTTATAGACCATCAAATTCAAAAGTAATATGACACGAAGAAACCCTTGCATCCAGCCATATCTAATAACCCCATTGCAGTGCAACCACCTCCTCGAGAGAAATATTAGACAACTCAGTCATCAAAGGAGAAAGACACGGTCGATATAACCTATGACTCCCCAGTTCCTTCCCCAACTCGAGTCGAAGAAGACCAATAAGAGGTAACCAGATCCAACCCTAAACACTTTACAATGACACCTGAATTTAGTAAGTTTCTTGCACAATATTCCTAGTATCTATCCTACCTATCTCCAAATCCTCCTATCCAAACAACCAATATACATGAATCTAGACAAATTGCATTCAAATCTGCAAGCAAAGTAAAACTCCCTCCCTTGAAATCACTAAAGAATTCGTCCATTTCCCTTTCAGCTACTAGTGACCCCTTGAGAATAGGCTTAGCATCAACCCTTACTTTACTTTCATTTATGAACCATTAATTACCTCTGAAAGCATATCTTCCCCTTTCCTTGCATTTCATGCAAACCCCCTTATCGCATTAGTACCCATGCTGACTACAATTGAGTTAATTGTGATCACGACTTCTCCTACCTTAACTACAACTTCCACTTTACCTATAGCAACTTCTCCATTTCCCTTATTAGTTTTGATTCCATTGATAGCAGTGTCTTTGACATATTTGTGAAATTTTTATCACAGTTGGATATAGCAACATAAAAATTCCTCACAAATTGTTAATGGAAAGATGCTCAGAATAGTGAAAAAAGTGACAGAAATTGATACCCAGAACAAACTTCAATTGAACAACTGTATAACAACTAAACTTTACCAATATGTTGGTTGTCCAAATATATTGCAATTGGTAAAAATCAAGAGCCAAAGAATCCTTTAGAATGGCTCACATGTGGCAAGCTTAGAATTAGCAAAAATACCCCATCTATGGCAAAAGAAAACTCCAACTCATAGAGGATGGTCACTTATTCGCCAAGTGAGCCTAGATAGTCCATGAGTGACCAAAAATCATAAAATGAGTGGCTTTTCAGGATAAAAACAAGGAAGAGGTAGAGGCAAAAAGAGGAAAACTTTCCCAAAATAGCCTAGCGCCCCTAACTTATCCTAATCCAAGATAAAGGCATATTAAAGTTGCTTTAAACTCAGAAAAGAAAGATAAAGCAGAATAAAAGATGTCAGTGCACTTTAGATCCTAAAATAAGAGTAAAAGTAGGATAAAATTAGCAGTGGGCGCTCTGGTGGATAAACTATCACAAAAGTGGGCCAAAGTAAGCACTAGGAGCTAACTAACCTAGTCCAAACACTTAGGAAGCATAAAAATCAAACACTGGGGTCTAGATGGGATTGTTAATTATTCTAACACACCCCCTTAACCTTAAATTATGTGAGTGTAAAAGAAAAAATAGGGCCCAACAACAAAGGTTATGGTCACCCTTTACATTTTATTTGTCCAAACAAACAAGGTAAAAGAGGAAAACCGCATGGGAAAAACCTCCCCTCTAAATATGGACATGTGCAAAACTGAAAAAGTTTTCTTATATGTCATCACTCACCCCAAGCAGTGATTTGAGATGAGTGAATGTCTTCTCTGTAAAGGCCTTGGTGAAGATGTATGTAGTTTGTTATGAAGATGGGCAATAGTGTATTGAGATAATGTTATCATGCACAAACCCTCTAATGTAGTGCATGTGAATCTTGATGTGCTTGGTCCTCTACCTCTGAACTAGATATGTTGAGATATTGATGGCACTCTGGTCATCACACCATATGACATTAGGTTCATTAATCGAATCCCAAACTCAGATGGTATGCATTGCAACCAAACACACGGTGTGGCTGCATTAACAACACCTCTATACTTAGCTTTAGAAGATGATAGGGAAATTGCACTCTACTTCTTTCTTGACAAGAAAATAGGAACATTACCAAGCATAAAAACATAACCAGAAGTGGACTTCTAGTATGAACTGTCACCATCCCAATCAGAATCAGTAAACCCAATAAGATCTAGTGAAGAGTCAGCTGCATGGTGTATCCCATAAGATTTTGTTCCTTGCACATAGTGAAGGATCCTCTTGGATTCTTTCCAATGGATTTTATGTGGATCCTGCATGTATCTAGAAACATCAATTACTATATAGGATATGTCAGGCCAAGAGTGTGTGAGGTACAATAGACTCCCAACCAATTTCCTGTACAATGTATTGTTCACCAATGGTGAAGAACCACCATCCTCATGTCTAACACTAGAGAGGAAGGGAAAATTTGTAGGATTTCACTCTATCATTCAAAAATTCTTGAGCAGAACTGAAGCATACTTGGATTGAGAGACCTTGATACCTGAAATGGACTGTGTGATTTCAAGTCCAAGAAATTGTCTCAACAACCCCAAGTCAGACATTGAAAAAGAACTATGCAAAGCAGTTTTAATAGAAGTAATGTCTACAATGGAACTCCATGTGATCAAGAGATCATATACATATAAAACAATAATTAAAAGAGAATCACCATCATACTTCATATAAAAATTAGTATATGATTTGCATCTTGTGAATTCTTGTGACATAGGGAAGTTGTCCATCTTAGCATACTAGGCTCTAGGAGCCTGCTTGAGACCATAGAGAGACTTCTTCAGTCTGCACACAAGAGAAGAGTCATGAACATATCCTTATGGATTCTACATGTATATTTCCTCCTCAATATATCCATGGATGAATGCACTTGTAACATCCATATGGTGCACCTCCCAGTGCTTGGATGTTGCAATAGACAAAACCAATCTAATGGATTCCATCTTGGATACATGAGAGAATGTCTCTGTGTAGTCAAGTATTTGGACTTGAGAGAATCCCTTAGTCACCAATATTGCCTTGTATTTGACTACTTCACCATCTACATCCATCTTGGTTCGATATATCCACTTGCATTGAAACAATTTTCTGCGAGGAGGTAATGAAACTAGCTCCCAAGTTTCATTATTTTGAAGAGATTGTAACTCTTCATCCATGGAAGCTTACCATCTTGGATCTTGTGAGGCCTCGACATATGTTTTTGGATCAGATCCTATCATCATGTAACATCTCTCAGAAATATGTGGATCACTAGCAAAGAATGCACAATGTGCATTTTGAAATAGGGACCTTGTTTTCCTTGTGTCATGAGGTTCACCTGCAATATCTCTTGGAGCTTCAATGGTATTTTAATCCCTTTTTGTCCTTTTATGTGGATCAGGATCTGCAATCACATGCTCATATTCATTATCATCATCAGTATAAAAATCAGAAAATTCTCTTGAGGCTTCACTTACATCATCAAGTGGAGGATTTGAGCTTTCTCCTTCTTCGATTTGGATTGTTTGCAATGGTTCTTCTTCAAATTGTACACTTCTCTCAATGAATGTATTCTGAGTGGAGAGATTTAACAGTTTGCAACCCTTTTCAATTTCAGCATAGCCAACAAATATACATGGTTGGCTTTGAGGTTGTAAGGCTTTTATCTTCTTAGGATTAATCCTATCCCAAGCTTTTGAACCAAAGATCTGAAAGTGAGACACATTAGGTTTGTGCCTAGTCCAAGCTGCAAATGGACTCATGCATTTCAAATATTTATGAGGCACTCTATTCTGGATGTATGTTTCATAGTTAATGGCCTATTCCCATAGTCTTAGAGATAGTGACTTGGACTCAAGCATGCAATGTGAAATTACACAGGTAGGATCACAAAGTTGAACAAACCTTGCTAATTTCACAAAGATTTTACAGAAATAATTAAGAAAAGCTGTAAAATTCACTCAGAATTGAAACTCAGATAAAAAAATTGTTGTTGCTCTATTCTACAGTAAATAGTTGGTAAAAAAAAATAATAGAATGCATATAATTCGATAGCTTTAGATGGCATTCAAAATCATCTCAATTGGTCAGCTTAGTTAGCATAAGAAACATCACCAAACACACTTCTACTGGTAACTTAGGATGGGGGGCCTCTTAATTGAAGATGCATGGCCCAAGACTGAGTTGTTGGGATAAATGTTAGGGTGATAATACGAAGGAGGGTGCATGAGCTGACTGACAGTGGTCCAGTGAGTGGCTATCAGAGCTCCTTGTTAACTCACAGTGATGATATATAGGTGCATGAGCAACTAACTGATGGTAGGCTCCTACAATCTAGGAGACTAACACACTAGCTCTGCATTGGAGCTTGAGCACACTAGGGAAGCACAATGGGTGCCTTAGCACACCAGTGAAGCACAATGGGGTTAAAAGAGGGCAAGATATAATAGGATTTAGGCACTACAAGGTCAACAACTTGGGTTATGGACTAGGTATCTCAATAATTATGCATGGAGGTCAAATATTGTTGCATGGATTTCAATAATGATGCATGGCTAGTGTTTAGATGATGAATATCCCAACACCACCCTAAGCATGAATACTCATCACCTCGCACACTAATATAAAAAATAGCTAAGGAAAGAGAGAAAACCCAGTGGGAAAAAAACCCCCCCTCAAAATAGACTGTAAAAAATATAATCAACCAACGTATCACCCACCCCAAGAAGATATCATAGATGAGTGAACTTTTTAACTGAAAATTTTTTGGTGAAAATATCTGCAATCTGCTCTTCTGAAGGGCACTAAAACGGTGTGATGGTACAATCATGCACCAATCCTCGGATATAGTGCATATGTATCTCAATCTTCTTGGTCCTTTTTCTCTGAACCGGATCTGTGTAAATCCCGATAGCACTCTAATTGTCATAGAAGATGACTGGTGGATTAATATAGTGAATACCAAACTATAATAAGATTCCCTACAACTAGATTCATTGTGTAGCTTCATTCACTGCACCTCTATACTTGGATTTAACTTATGAAAGAGAAAGAGTTGTATTCTTTTTTCTCGACCAACAGATAGGACCGAATCCAAACATGAAAACATAACCCGATGTAGACTTTCAATTTGAGTTGTCTCTAGCCAAATCTGAATCTATGTACCCAACAAGGTTCAATGGAGACCCAACTGCATAATGAATACCATAATTATTTGTCCTAGACATAGTGCAAGATCCTTTTGGATTCCTTCCAATGAAGCTCATGAGGCTCTTGCATGTATCTAGATACAGAACTCATTGCATAGGATAGATCAGGGTGAGTATGTGTAAGAAAAAGAGAATCCCGATCAGTTGCCTATACAGGGTACTATCTACCAATGGTGAAGAAGAACCATCTTCGAGACTAACACCTGAAAGAAAATGAAATGTTGTTGGTTTGCATTATGTCATGTGAAACCTGTCAAGTATATTTGTTACATACTTGGACTGTGCAATCTTGATTCCTGAATCACTCTGAGAAAATTCAAGACCAAGAAATTGCTTTAGCAATCCCAAATCTGACATTGAGAAGGCATTGTGCAAGGCTGATTTGATATAACTAATGCATGAATATAGACTCATTATAATTAGTAAATCATCAACATATAGAAAAATAAGGATAAGAGAGTTACTATCATTAATCTTCATGCAGAAATTCGAATCAGACGTGCATCTCTGAAAATCTTGTGACAGTAGAAAGGAGTCCATATTTGCATACCATGCTCGGGGAGCCTGCTTGAGCCCATATAAATACTTCCTTAATCTACACACTAATGAAGGATCCTCAATGTATCCTTCACATGAATCTACTTCTCTAGATATCCATGGATAAATTCTCTCTTCACATCCATTTGATGTACCTCCCACTGCTTGGATGTAGCAAGAGCCAAAACAAGATGAATGGAGTCCATCTTTTCCACTAGAGAAATGTATTTGTATAGTCAATCCCTTAAACCTAAGAGAATAATTTAGAAACCAAGCGATCCTTATGCTTGCATGTTATTCCATATGAGCCCATATTTGTTATATATACCCGCTTACACTACACAAGCTTCCTTCCAGGAGGGAGACAAACAAGCTCCCAAGTCTCATTTTTCTGAAGAGATTGGTACTCTTCATCCATATCTGTTATCAATATTGGATCTTGGGAGGCATCAAAGAAGATTTTTGAATCTTATCCAACCATCATAAAGCATATTTAAGGAAGAAAGGGATCTGTATGAGAGAGTGCAAAACTTGCACTTTGATACTAAGATCTGGTTCTTCTTGGATCTTGTGGATTCCCAACAATCTCACCGGAAAATTCTATGATCTTTTTAGCCCATTTTGTAAGTGGTGTTGTATCTACAGGATCTGCTGGATCTTGTGGATATGGATCTAGAATGTGCTCATCTTCACTTTCTGAATCAGATTCTGAAATTTCATGGGCAGATGATTATGTATCATGTTCAACATATTGTGGTGGAGTAGTTGGTGAGCTTTTTGCTTCAACATGGTGGGCATCATGCAATGGCCATTCTTCAAAATGGACACTTCTTTCAATGAAGGTCTTCATGGTGGACAGATCCAACACTTTATAGTCCTTTGCAATCTGTGCATAACCAACCAATATGAACTCTTGACTTTGAGGCTCTAAGGCTCTCCTCTTCACTAAAGGAATCATGGCCCAAGCTTTTGAACCAAAGACTCTGAGATGAGACACATCTGGCTTGTATCCCATTCAAGATTCGAATGGATTTTTTCCTTTTAGGCCTTTGTGTGGAACTTTGTTCTAGAGATATGCATCACAGTTGACAACTTCTGCCCAAATTCTAGGAGATAATGCCTTAGACTCAAGTATGCATGTAGCCATCTCTTTTAGGGTTATGTTCTTTCTTTTAGCCACACCATTCTGTTGTGGTGTGTATGGAACATTGTGTTGCATTTCAATACCTTCATCTACACAAAATAGCTGCAACTCATTCTTTACATATTCTCCTACATTGTCAATACGAAGGACCTTTATCTTTCTATCCGTGAAATTTTCTACAACAACTTTAAAAAATTTGAAATATTCAAATACTTCTGATTTCAACTTTAGAAAATAAACGTAGCTAAATATCGAATAGTCATCTATGAATGTTAAGATGTATCTAGAATTATTCAGAGATAGTTGAGGAAGAGGTCCTTCTATGTCACTTTGAATAATTTCTAGAGGAGATGAGGCTCTCTTTACCTTTCCTTTTTCAAACGTGCGCTCTGGATTCTTGCCAATCAAGCAACCTTGACAGGTACCTTTAGCAAATATGATGTTTGGGAGGCCTTCGACCATGTTTTGATTGTACAGTTATTGAAAATATTTGTAGTTGAGGTGCCCAAACCTCTCATGCCAAAGCTTGCTAACTTCATTAGCATGGGTAAGAAGTGCACTTTGAGTCGAATAAGGCATGAAATGGGAGAACTCATAAATCATGGAATGATGATCTGCAATTCCTTGTGCAATGATTTTTCCAAAAGAGATCTAAGTTATCTCAACAACATCGGGAGTAAAAATGAATTTCTTTAGAACTCCTGTATTGGTCATCTAATAGACTAAAAGAATATTTGTCACCTACCCAAATTTTGAAAATATTATTATTATTGGCAAAATACTTTATGTTAATTTTTAATTACAAAATTTTGTAATTATGACCAAGTTTGGTCAAGGATGAATGTAATTACTGAATTATTGTTATTTAATAAATTAAAGTAGGAGACAAACACCCAAGGGAACTGTTAAATGAGTGTTCACTGACCCACTAGGAGGAATGGAAGCTATCAAAAGGTATGGGACAGATGGCAGCAATTGCACTTCACCACTAGTTGTTGGTTATGGGACAACTACCCCTAGAAATGTGGCATTATCCCCCAGGAGGAGGGAGTGAGCAGGCAGCTCATTTAATGACCAATTAACAACTGAAAGGCCTAGGCAGCCTACATAAGGCAAATTCAAATTGAGAAGGCAGCTCTTACACAATATTTTCTGCAGAAATATTCCTCATGTGCATTAGGTGATGAATGAGAGATTCGAATAGGGAGGCTATGTGAGTGCATTGTAAGTCTGCAAATTATTCTGAGAAGGAGAACTAGAGGTGCTACTGCAGGTCCCTTTGACGGCTAAGTCTTTAAGACTGGATAACTATTACTACTGCAAGTTGAGGTCCTAAGCTTCTAAGTTTCTTCCTCCTGGTGGTTCAGTGAACAGGCTCGGGGATCCTAAGGCAAGTAGCTTGGTTGTCTTCAGGAATTGGTTGGGTGGAACAGGCTCCTTGGGCTGTTTATTTCCCTACAGTTAACCAGGTTTTGCTGTTCCTATTTGTTGCAGTTCAATGTTTCTGTTTAGTAGAATTATCAACTCTGTTTAGTAAAAGAGTTTATTTGCTGATCTATGTTTGATTCTGGATAATAAAGATTTGGAATTTTTGATTAGATAATCATCTCTATATTTTTCCCATGCTGTTCTCTGCATAGTACTCTAGTATAAAGAAGCAAATTAAATAATAGATAAGAGATGGGCAGATTTGCCATTGATTAGACAAATATTTACAGTAGGTGTTCTATTTACAATTCTGTTATATATTTAAAAATAGCAAAAATTACTGTATAGCATTGACAGTAACATAGAATTCTTTTGTTAATACTTGAAAAAGAGCATACTTAATTTTTGTACAGTCATATATTTTCCTCTTATCTCTATTCTTTTCAAATAGAAAACAAATGCAATCAGTATTAAACATTTCATAATTTCAAAGTACTTATATTTTGCAAAATATAACAGCTGCAATATATTTCCATACAAATTTTGGTTTTGAGCAAATACATTTCATTTTTCTCACAATGTCATAGAGCGTTCCCATTATAGCTGTATTTTTCAATAATTAGTTTAGTATCAATTTAATACCAGTATTCATATTTAATTTCTACTTTACTTTTTTTTTCTATTACAATTTTGATTATATCAAGTAGTATCAAACTTTACTTTAATTCCAAACCCTAGAATTGTTTACACAGTTCTTCTTGGTTCTGCTCAAACCCTTTCATGGCGAGCCTTAAAACGCATATTTTCCAAACTTAGCTAGCGTTTCGAAAACTTCTTCAAGATAGTAAAACAACATTGCAGAAAGCACGATTCTTTACCATTGTTATTGAAATTTACAACCCTAGTAAGAATACATCTCAACATTCAAAAACATTCACGCTATCAAAAATTGCTTATACACAGGATAAGTTTCTGGTACAAAAGCTTAACACAAGATAGTTAGAAGTCAAAGGTACAGGATTACATCCTTACACAGTATTCTCAACGTTTATTTTCTTAAAACATAACTTCCATTGCAAAGAAAACAAACCATAGTTTTCAAGTGCATGAGAACCCTTGGTCCTCGTTTTCCTTTTTAAAATTGCATAACAGAGAATTTCTTTACAAACCGTTAAAGTTTCACAATGCACGGGACTTGTCCCTTATCAACCGAATCCTCAAAAACTAGAGTCGTGAAACATTGAAACTGCACAGGGTTTTCACCCTTGAAACATCTGGCAGAATAAACGAAAGTTTGGGGTCTCTATCAACAACTTAGCCAGGCATCAAAAATCCAAAAGGCAACGTAAAAGACTGAGAAGCTACCCACTGTACAGTTTTGCATCAAAACAAAAACAAGCTTAAAACTTTGCTTTCAGCCATATTTGAAACTTTCGGAGGTTTCCAACTCTCGACATACAAGAAGCATCATCAAAGGCACCTACGAGGTCTTGCAAGAACCACCGGAGCTTACTAGGAAAACCGAAGCACTTCCAGTTTCTTTTTCTTCAACCTTCAACCTCTATTCGAGCGAGTACCTGCCAAACATACATTGCAAAAGGTCAAAACAAGTTTTTGCAGAATCAAATCAAGTATTACAACTTTATGTACAATTTCGATTTTTACCTATGATTTTGGCATTTCCAAGAACCAAGCTTTTACATTATCAAAACGATGAAGCAAGTTGTTATTTCACCACCACCCTAAAGCTTTTCACTGTAGACCTTTCTTTCAACCATGGAAGATTCGAACCCTGTCCGAAATTCTATTACATTTCTAGAGGAAGATAAACCCTGTCACTATTTGGTTATCACGGTTCAAGTGAAGGAGGCTAAAGCCTGTAACAATTTAGAAGTTTATCACTCACAGGTCGCATGATCGAAACCTGAGAGATACCCTCACAAAACCCTACTTTTGGGTAGCCTGTCGGCCATACCCTAACCTAACAATGAAGACTGGAGAGATTGCAAAACATTACATACAACGAGGTTTGGAGTAGCAACATCAATGGTCGAGAATTGATAATATCAACAAGCATGGAGATGCCAATGATGTCACTTTGAAGACCGAGCAACTTGCATTAATAACTATTAATTACATCAACCACAACATCGCCAGCGATGCCTGCCAAAAAGGATATTATTATATACAGCTCGGAAGAGAAGTGTCGTGACAACCTTGCCAGCCAGGTTTTCAAGTGTTAAAACCAATCAAAGTTCTCATGGGCAAGCTACGTGGGTTGACAACCAGCTTTCCACTATGGAGTTCGGTTATGACATTTAATACATGATTGTATTTCTATCAACCTGTCAAATAACACATTTATGGCACATCAACTCATCATTTCATTCACGAGGCTTGGGTGAATTCAAAGCTTACGATAGTCATACTTAGGACAAGAGATTTTGTAATATTAGGTTTGATATAATGTTTGTGATACCATATTGCACCATGTTCAAAGTTTGGCATATGGTAAAGCCCGATAGTGCCAACATATAGATAGGTTCATAATTTTTGTTTGGCATATCATCATATAGTTAGGTTCGCATTCTATTTAGCATATGAATATAATTTAAAAACCATATCATATTACATTGTAATATGTAGTGTAAGTTTTATATAGTTTCAAAGTTTAAGTTTAGGCATTGTAATAATTAAATTACATTGTAGTATGGATATGCATAGTAACCATAAGAAATGTATCTATTTCATTCCTATCTTTTTGTATAGGCTTTAGAATGAAGTTTTATATTGATAACTCATAGTATAAGTACTATGATTACGATCTTTTCCATTTGTTTAGCCATGCAACACAAAGACCCTGGTATCATCATAGATATAGATTAAGCATTGACGAGATACACTCTAAAGCTACGTGTCCAATACAATACTAATTCTACAAAGTTTCCTAACAGCTTTTTCATTAGATTTTGGTATTATTGTTTTGATTATGATTGTAGCTATATAACAATTGCTTGGACGACATCATTTCATAGCACTGAAGAGTTTTGAAAGCCAGCCCACAAACTAGATTTAAAAACCAAGTATCCATACCTCCAGTCACTAGTGTCGCAAAGAAGTATTTAGCTTTATGCTTTGACGATGAATTGAAGAAAACAAGTACTCTTATTTTATGACGTCTTGTAGGATTTCTTACCTGCGGTTTGCACATGGAATAAGATTCAAAATCCTTAGCTAAACGTAGCTAAGTAAGCTCCAGGGTGCCTCGTAGGAACCCTTCATCATGACACAAACAAAACTGTCAGCACTTCTTTCAGAATTTCATAATGATACAAGCAGTGTACAGCATGTAATTGCATTTAGAACTTGAGCAAATGAGTAAAATTGTATTCTTATGCATGAGTTTGAAAAGATCTTTCATTAAGGAGTTTAACATCTGTTTAAAGTTAAAGTAGTAATTACAATTATATCTTATTAAATTGAGATTTATGACGTGTCATCATCATTGATTATCTTAGTTAAGATCTCGAATTAATTTGTATGTTCCACATTAAATGACTTAGATAATTAATGCTATTATAATATTATTTTTTTTGGTATTTTCGGGATGTTACATGTGGTATTAGAGTTCATATTCGAACTCTAGGCCTGAAAAAGGTCCAAGAACACGCAATAGAAAATTTTATTACAGCATAAAATCTTACTAATTAAAATTTAAACTATTGTTTTATACCGATAAATCATTTTAAGTTACAGGTATGGAGAACTCAACTGAACATTTAGAAGACAGATTTCAACCAAACAACCATAGCACGAGACAACACTATGCAGAAGAAGGCCACGGTGAATTGAATGACAATTCGTTAGAATTGTTACGTGCGTTTCAGGAGTTAAAGGCAGAAATTAGATCTGTGAAACAAGACAATGAAAGAATTCTGAAGGCACAAGAAGAGTTAAACCAAGTGTTGTTTGAACAGTACCCAATTGCTGAGCAGGAGAGAGAAAATGAGGATATCTCCAAGGTTGAAGATCTGCCTCATGGTAACAAAAGTAAGAAAATGAAAATTGATGATGTGAACAGCAGTTCAACGTCATCGGGAGATGCTATTGAAATACGTAAAAAGAAACGTAACTATTCAAGCGATAGTAGTAAAGGATATTACAAATCCAGAAAGAAAAGCCATAAAGAATATGAACAAATTTCTAGGGAGTTTAAAAATATTAGACCTCCAAATTTCAATGGAGAAACTGAGAAGGGCGAGACAGCTGAAGCATGGTTGTCCGGCATGAAGAAATATTTTCATATTTATAACTATTCAGATTCCTTGAAAGCAAAAATCGCTATATATAACTTGACCGCAAAAGCAGATATTTGGTGGCAGGACATCAAAAGAGTAAAGGGTATCAAGGATAAAGATGTAAACTGAAGTACTTTTAAACGATACTTCAAGAAGAAGTTTTTATCTGAACAGTACTATGAAGAAAAATCCAAAGAATTCTACGATTTAAAGCTGGGAAGTATGAACATGAAGGAAATTAACAGTAAATTTCTAAACTTGTTGAGATATGTGCCATATCTTGTGGAAGAAAAACCGAAGATTCAAAGATACTTGAGTTGTTTACCTTTCAATATTAAGGACATAATCGAATATGACAGTCCAAAAACCTTGGAAGAGGCTATGAGAAAGGCAGTTTTCTATTATGACACTAATCGGAAAAGAGAAGGAATGTCAAATTGGAAAAGTCATAAGCCCAACAATTTTGAGCTGAAAAAGAAAAATTTCAGGTTCAGTGGGAATTCCGGTTTCCAAAAGAAAAAATTTCAGAATCAGAATTTTCAAGGAAATAATTTTAAAAACAGTCAGCAGCAGAATTTTACAGCACCCAGAAATGCTCCCAGTAATACCAGGACCAATGAACAAAAGGCACCTATCAAGTGTTTCGAATGTCAAGGTCCTCATTATGCATCAGAATGTCCCAAGAGGAAGCGGACAGCTAACAACGTTCACTCTATTCAGACTGAACCTACAGTTGGAGACTTGGCGAGTGAGCTGCCCAGAATCAATGCAGCACTCGACAACAGGCAAGCAAATCATCAAATCTCCATGGTAGAGATTGAAGGTATGCTACAAAATCATCTTGTTACTATTTTGATTAATCCAGGTGCTAGCTTAAGTTACATATCACCAGATATTGTAGAAAGTCTTAAATTGAAAACAGAAAAATTCAGTAAATCCTGGTTAGTTAGACTAGCAACAAGAACAAAAAGAAAAGTATCAGATTTTTTTGAAAGTTGTGCTTTATTCATGAATCAGTTAAAAACACAGGTCAAGTTAAATGTTTTACCTTTAGGATCATATGATATTATAATCAGAATGGACTGGTTAGAAGCCCATCATGTCATTCTAAATTGTTATGAAAAAAGTTTTATGTGTTTAAATGATGAAGGAAAGACTGTAGAAGTAAAAGGTATTCCAAGAAGGGTAACCCTTCTAGACAAATTTCAGCCATGAAAGTCAAGAGGGCAGTTAGGAAAGGATGTCAATTGTTTGCAGTAAATGTAGTAAATGATGAGTTTATTTGTAAAGAGGACAAACTGAAACTAGAAGACATACCTTTCCTAAAGGATTTGAAGGATGTTTTTCCTGAGGAGATTCCAGGATTACCTCCTAAAAGATATTTAGATTTTACCATCGAGTTAATACCAGGAGCGGTACCAAATTCTAAAGCTCCATATAGAATGAATATATTGGAATTAAATGAATTGAAGTCACAATTGAAGGAACTGATTAATAAGAATTATATAAGACCTAGCGTGTCTCCTTGGGGAGCACCTGTTATATTTGTTAAGAAGAAAGATGGAACCCTAAGATTGTGCATGACAATAAAAAATCGATATCCGTTGCCCTGCATAGACGGTCTATTTGATCAGCTGCGAGGAGCAACGATATTTTCAAAAATTGATCTAAGGTCAGGATATAATCAAGTACGGGTTAAGGATGAAGATATTTTCTAAACAGCTTTTAGAACTCGATATGGACATTATGAGTTCATAGTCATGCCATTTGGCTTGACTAATGCCCCGGCTGTATTTATGTGTTTGATGAACAATATTCTGCACAAATACTTAGATAAGTTTGTTGTTGTGTTTATAGATGACATTTTAGTGTATTCTAAAAGCAAAGAAGAGCATGATGAACATCTACGGATTATCTTACAAGTTCTGAGAGATCATCAACTATACGCTAAGTTTAGTAAGTGTGACTTCCACAAGGACAAAATTCAGTATTTAGGACACTTAATTTCTAAAGAAGGAATCTCGGTTGACCCCGACAAGATAAAAGCCATTAATGATTGGCCGATTCCTAAGGATGTGTCGAATGTAAGATCATTTATGGGTATTACTGGATATTACAGAAAATTTATAGAGGGTTTTTCAAAGATTGCAAACCCCATAACCTCCTTACAGAAGAAAGGGAAGAAATTTGTGTGGGATCAGAAATGTTCAGACAATTTTAAGAAGTTAAAGGAATTGTTGACTACAGCACCTATTCTAAGAATAGCAGATCCTAATAAGGATTTTATAGTTTGCACAAATGCTTGTAATGACAGACTCGGTGGATTCCTAACACAAGAAGGGCATGCTGTGGCATACGAATCAAGAAAGCTGAAAATACATGAGAAGAATTACTCTACTTATGATTTAGATTTATTAGCAGTAATTCATGCTTTAAAAATGTGGCGTCACCACCTTATTGGCAGAAAATTTACCGTGTTGACAGATAATATGGGTTTGAAATATTTATTAGATCAGACAAATCTGAACGCTAGACAAGCTAGATGGTTAACTTTCTTAAGTGAGTATGATTTTGAAATTCGACATATTAAAGGGAAAGAGAACAAGGTTGCAGATGCATTGAGTCGTAAAGAAAAACTGAATTTTATTTCAGCCATCAGTACTTACTCAACAGATTTAGAAAATCAGATCCTTGAAAGGAGTGAAACGGATGAAGAATACAGAAAATTAAAGGAAAAGACAGCAAACAACAGTTCTGAAAATTCTATGGCAGATTACAGAATGAAGAAAAATGGACTATTGCTATACAAAAACAGATTGTATGTACCTAACATACCAGAAATAAAATTTCTGATTTTAAATGAAATGCACAAAAGCCATTACTCTGGCCATCCAGGTTATCAGAAGACCATTACTATGCTAAGGAAAGAATACTATTGGCCCAAAATGAAAGATGAAGTGGCAGAGTACATAGCTAAATGTTTGGATTGTTAAAAAGTGAAAGTTGAACACCAACATCCTGCCGGATTGTTACATCCATTACTTATACCGAGTTGGAAATGGGAAGTGATAAACATAGACTTTATTACTGGACTACCCAAAAAAAAAAAAAAAAAAAAAAAAAAAAAAATGACTCTATCATGGTGGTAGTAGACAAACTGAGCAAAGCAACACACTTTATACCTGTGAAGACTACTCATAAGGCTCCAGACATTGCAGAAATCTTCATGAAACAGATTTTTCGACTACATGGTATACCAAAAGTGATAATTTCAGATCGTGACTCTAAATTTATTGGAAACTTTTGGAGATCTTTGTTTAAAGGGTTGAATACAACCTTAAATTTCAGCACAGCATTTCATCCACAAATGGATGGCCAGACAGAAAGGGTGAATCGAGTTTTGGAAGACTTACTGAGAATGTATGTTAAGGATCAGCCTGGTAAGTGGGAAGACTACTTACACTTAGCAGAATTTGCTTATAATAACCATTATCATGCATCATCCTGACTTAGCCCATTTGAAATTATTTATGGTAGGAAATGTGATACACCTATTTCTTGGAATGATCCAGTAAATAGAGTTGTTTTAGGACCTGAATTATTGCAGGAGTTAGAACTAATTGTGAAACAGGTCAAAGGAAATTTAAAAGCTGCCCAAGATAGGCAAAAGAGCCAAGCAGATCTAAAAAGGACTCATAAAGAGTTCCAAGTTGGTGAACATGTGTTCCTCAAGGTAAGACCGAAAAAGAGTTCATTGAAATTGGGAAGCTGTGCCAAGTTGGCACCCAGATATTGTGGTCCTTTCGAAATATTGTCCAAGGTTGGACTAGTGGCATACCAACTGGCTTTGCCACCAAATTTAAAAATACATAATGTTTTTCATATATCATTTCTAAAGAAGTATGTACACGATGCTACTCATGCTGTAAACTGGAATGATGTACAGGTGGGACAAGACGGAGATTTTCAGGTGGAACCGGACTGTATCCTCGAAAGGAGGGAAACTCTGCTCCGGAATCGCACCATTGGGAAAGTGAAGGTGCAATGGAAGCACCGTATCCCGGAAGAGGCAACCTGGGAGTTGGAGAGTAGTATGCAGGCAGCATACCCAGCTCTGTTTCAGGAACACTCAGAGAGTGATTGACCAACATTGAGGACGATGTTGAGACTTAAGGGGGCGTGTATGTCACCTACCCAAATTTTGAAAATATTATTATTACTGGCAAAATACTTTATGTTAATTTTTAATTACAAAATTTTGTAATTATGACCAAGTTTGGTCAAGGATGAATGTAATTACTGAATTATTATTATTTAATAAATTAAAGGAGGAGACAAACACCCAAGGGAACTATTAAATGAGTGTTCACAGACCCATTAGGAGGAATGGAAGCCGTTATAAGGTATGGGACAGATGGTAGCAATTGCACTTCACCACTAGCTGTTGGTTATGGGACAAGTACCCCTACAAATGTGGCATTATCCCCCAGGTGGAGGGAGTGAGAAGGAAGTTCATTTAATGACCAGTTAACAACTGAAAGGTCTAGGCATCCTACATAAGGCAAATTCGAATTGAACAGGAAACTCTTACACAATATTTTCTGCAGAAATATTCCTCATGTGCATCAGGTGATGACTGAGAAATTCGAATAGGGAGGCTATGTGAGTGCATTGTAAGTCTGCAAATTATTCTGAGAAGGAGAACCAGAGATGCGGGTGCAGGTCCCTTTGACTGCTAAGTCTTTAAGACTGGATAACTATTACTACTGCAAGTTGAGGTCCTAAGCTTCTAAGTTTCTTCCTCCTGGTGGTTCAATGAACAGGCTCAGGGGTCCTAAGGCAAGTAACTTGGCTATCTTCAGGAATTGGTTGGGTGGAACAGGCTCCTTGGGTTGTTTGTTTCCCTACAGTTAACCAGGTTTTGCTGCTCCTATTTGTTGCAGTTCAATGTTTCTGTTTAGTATAATTATCAACTCTGTTTAGTAAAAGAATTCATTTGCTGATCTATGTTTGATTCTGGATAATAAAGATTTGGAATTTTTTATTAGATAATCATCTCTATATTTTTCCCATGTTGTTCTCTGCACAGTACTCTAGTATAAATAAGCAAATTAAATAATAGATAAGAGATGGGCAGATTTTCCATTGATTAGACAAATATTTACAGTAGGTGTTCTATTTACAATTCTGTTATATATTTAAACATAGCAAAAATTACTGTATAGCATTGACAGTAACATAGAATTATTTTGTTAATACTTGAAAGTGAGCATAGTTAATTTTAGTACAGTCATATATTTTCCTCTTATCTCTATTCTTTTCAAATAGCAAACAAATGCAATCAGTATTAAACATTTCATAATTTCAAAGCACTTATATTTTGCAAAATATAACAGCTGCAATATATTTCCATACAAATTTTGGTTATGAGCAAATACATTTCATTTTTCTCACAATGTCATAGAGCGTTCCCATTATAGATGTATTTTTCAATAATTAGTTTAGTATCAATTTAATACCAGTATTCATATTTTATTTCTACTTTACTTATATTTTTGTATTACAATTTTGATTATCTCAAATAGTATCAAAATTTACTTTAATTCCAAACCCTAGAATTGTTTACATAGTTCTTCTTGGTTCTGCTCAAGCCCTTTCATGGCGAGCCTTAAAATGCATCTTTTCCAAACTTAGCTAGCGTTTCGAAAACTTCTTCAAGATAGTAAAACAACATTGCAAAAGCACGATTCTTTACCATTGTTATTGAAATTTACAACCCTAGTAAGAATACATCTCAACATTCAAAAACATTCATGCTATCAAAAATTGCTTATACACAGGATACGTTTCTGGTACAAAAGCTTAACACAAGATAGTTAGAAGTCAAAGGTATAGGCTTACATCCTTACACAGTATTCTCAATGTTTATTTTCTTAAAACATAACTTCCATTGCAAAGAAAACAAACCATAGTTTTCAAGTGCATGAGAACCCTTGGTCCTCGTTTTCCTTTTTAAAATTGCATAACAGAGAATTTCTTTACAAATCGTTAAAGTTTCACAATGCACGGGACTTGTCCCTTATCAACCGAAAGCTCAAAAACTAGAGTTGTGAAGCATTGAAATTACACAGGGTTTGTACCCTTGAAACATCCAGTAGAATAAACGAAAGTTTGGGGTCTCTATCGACAACTTAGCCAGGCATCAATAAGCCAAAAGGCAACGTAAAAGACTGAGAAGCTACCCACTGTACAGTTTTGCATCAAAACAAAAACGAGCTTAAAACTTTGCTTTCGGCCATCTTTGAAACTTTCGGAGGTTTCCAACTCTCAACATACAGGAAACATCATCAAAGGCACCTACGAGGTCTTACAAGAACCACCGGAGCTTACCAGGAAAACCGAAGCATTTCTAGTTTCTTTTTCTTCAACCTTCAACCTCTGTTCGAGCAAGTACCTGCCAAACATACATTGCAAAAGGTCAAAACAAGTTTTTGCAGAATCAAATCAAGTATTACAACTTTATGTACAGTTTCAATTTTTACCTATGATTTTGGCATTTCGAAGAACCAAGCTTTTACATTATCAAAACGACGAAGCAAGTTGTTATTTCACCACCACCCTAAAGCTTTTCACTGTAGACCTTTCTTTCAACCATGGAAGATTCGAACCCTGTCCGAAATTCTATTACATTTTTAGAGGAAGATAAACCCTGTCACTATTTGGTTATCACGGTTCAAGTGCAGGAGGCTAAAGCCTGTAACTATTTGGAAGTTTATCACTCACAGGTCGCGTGATCGAAACCTGAGAGATACCCTCACCAAACCCTACTTTTAGGCAGCCTGTCGGCCATACCCTAACGTAACAATGAAGACTGGAGAGATTGAAAAACGTTACATACAATGAGGTTTGGAGTAGCAACATCAATAGTCGAGAATTGATAAGATAAACGAGCATGGAGATGCCAATGGTGTCACTTTGAAGACCGAACAACTTGCATTGATAGCTATTAATTACATCAACCACAACATCGTCAGCGATGCCTGCCAAAAATGATATTACTGTGTACAGCTCAGAAGAGAAGTGTCGTGACAACCTTGCTAGCCAGGTTTTCAAGTGTTAAAACCAATCAAAGTTCTCATGGGTGAGGTACATGGGTTGACAACCAGCTTTCCACTATGGAGTTCGGTTATGACATTTAATACATGATCTTATTTCTGTCAACCTGTCAAACACATTTATGGCACATCAACTCAGCATTTCATTCACGAGGCTTGGGTGAATTCAAAGCTTACGATAGTCATACTTAGGACAAGAGAATTTGTAATATTATGTTTGATATAATGTTTGTGATACCATATTGCACCGTGTTCAAAGTTTGGCATATGGTAAAGCCCGACAGTGCCAACATATAGATAGGTTCATAATTTTTGTTTAGCATATGATAATATAGTTAGGTTCGCATTCTATTTAGCATATGAATATAATTTAAAAACCATATCATATTACATTGTAATATGTAGTGTAAGTTTTATATAGTTTCAAAGTTTAAGTTTAGGCATTGTAATAATTAAATTACATTGTAGTATGTAGATGCATAGTAACCATAAGAAATGTATCTATTTCATTCCTATCTTTTTGTATAGGCTTTAGAATGAAGTTTTATATTGATAACTCATAGTATAAGTACTATGATTACGATCTTTTCCATTTGTTTAGCCATGCAATGCAAAGACCCTGGTATCATCATAGATATAGATTAAGCATTGACGAGATACACTCTAAAGCTACGTTTCCAATACAATACTAATTCTACAAAGTTTCCTAACAGCTTTTTCATTAGATTTTGGTATTATTGTTTTGATTATGATTGTAGCTGTATAACAATTGCTTGGACGACGTAATTTCATAGCACTGAAGAGTTTTGAAAGCTAGCCTACAAACTAGATTTAAAAACCAAGTATCCATATCTCCAGTCACTAGTGTCGCAAAGAAGTATTTAGCTGTATGATTTGACGATGAATTGAAGAAAACAAGTACTCTTATTTTATGACATCTTGTAGGATTTCTTACCTGCGGTCTGCACATGGAATAAGATTCAAAAGCCTTAGCTAAACATAGCTAAGTAATCTCCAGGGTGCCTCGTAGGACCCCTTCGTCATCACACAAACAAAACTGTCAGCACTTCTTTCAAAATTTCATAATGATACAAGCAGTGTACAGCATGTAATTGCATTTCGAACTGAAGCAAATGAGTAAAATTGTATTCTTATGCATGAGTTTGAAAAGATCTTTCGTTAAGGAGTTTAACATCCGTTTAAAGTTAAAGTAGTAATTACAATTATATCTTATTAAATTGAGATTTATGACGTGTCATCATCATTGATTATCTTAGTTAAGATCTCAAATTAATTTATATGTTCCGCATTAAATGACTTAGATAATTAATGCTATTATAATTTATTTATTTTACTTTTGGTATTTTTGGGATGTTACAGTATTAGATGTCCAGGTAGGAAAATAAAACACATGATTGTCGAAGCATCCATTATCAAGGTTGATTCTTCCAAATCCCTTTGAAGGAACTTCTGAATCATCTCCCATTAGGATGGAAGGCCCAACAGTAGGTTTGAATTCTAAGAAGATATCTATGGATGCATACATGTGTCTGGAGGATCCAGAATCTATGATGAGGGAATATGAATTCAAAGTGTCAACCATGAGTGCATGACATATCTCTGTATCTTCTGATTTAGAATCATATTCTTTCCTCCTTGAACCTTCAGGTACTGGAAGGTTGTTCTTCTATAGCAGTTGAGCCATAAGATCAATTGTCTTCTTCATGCAAGCACTTTCAGGATGAAAACCTTTGTTGCAGTATGGACATTTGGTATTCTCCTTTTGATTTTTATTGCCTCTCTTGGAATTTGAAGTTCCCTCTGCTTATTTGGTAGAATCCTTTTGCTTATGCTCATACTGTTTATTCTCCTTTAATTTCTTCTTTCCTTTACCATCTACATTATTTCCTTCTCCAATAGCAAGATCTTGATCCCTAAATGGTTTTATGACTCCCATTTGCAACAATTTTTCCTGCTCCTTTGTGAGAGACAAAATGAAGGCATCTAAAGTGGGCATCTTCCAATTTGGGATGGATAATTTAGTTGTTTGGAAGGTGGATACGAATACAGAATATTTTGGTCTCAATTTTGACATAATTGAGAGAATTAGATGCTCATCCTTCATCTCAATACCACACAGTTTTAGTTGTACAACCAAATTCTTGAATTTTGTGAAGAAGTTCTGCGATGTATTAGAAGCTACTGGGGATCAGAGATATCATCTCATCCTCCAATTGATTCCCTCTCAATTCGTCTTGCTTCCCAAATAAATATTCAAGCTTTGTCCAAACCTCCTTGGGAGTTTTCAGACCGGATAGATGGAAGAGAAGATCCCCAGAGATGCTGAGACACAGCAATCCAAATGCTTCATCAAGCTTATCCAGGTATTTGGATTTATCTAATACAACATTTGGTTCGAATTCAATGCCTTTGAGCACTCTGAAAAGACCTCTATTGTGCATGAATATCTCCATATGTTCCTTCCATTCAAAGAAATTGAAAGGAGAGAGTTTTGGTATTGAAGATATATCCATTTTAGTTGCTTTCTTGGGCTACTGTTGATGGAATAACATGCAAAAAACGTTGCAATATACTTTGAAAATGTATCTTGGAAGTTTGATACAAAATCTATTGAATTATCACAAGCTCTGATACCATGTTAAATTCTACAGGTAGGATCACAAAGCTAAACAAGCCTCACTAATTTCACAAAGCTTTCACAGAAATAATTAAGAAGAAAAGTTGTAAAAATCACTCATGAATTGAAAGATAAAAAAAAGGTTGTTGCTTTGTTCTAAATAAAATAGCTGGTAAAAAAAATATGATACAATACAGAGAATTCGATAGCCTTAGATGGAATTTGAATTCAGCTCAAGTGGCAGGCTTAGTTAGCATAGGAAACGTCACCAAACACACTTCTAGTGGTAACTGAGGATGGGAGGCCTCTTAATTGAATATGCATGGCACAATACTGAGTTGTTGGGATAAACGTTAAGGTGATAATCCCAAGGAGGGCACATGAGTTGATTGACAGTGGTGTTGAGTGGCTATCGGAGCTCCTTCTTAACTCACAATGATTATATCTAGGTGCATGAGCAGTTAACTGATGGTTGGCTACTAAAATCTAGGATACTGGCACACTAGCTCTGCTTGGGTACCTGGGCACACTAGGGAAGCACAATGGGCGCCTTAGCACACTAGGGAATCAAAATGGGGTCAAAATAAGGCAAGATAAACTAGGATTTAGGCACTGCAAGGTCAACAACTTGGATTCTGGAATAGGTAGCTCAATAATGATGTATGGAGGTCAAATATTGTTGCCGTGGAGTTCAAAATTGATGCATGTATAGTTTTTAGATGATGAATATTCCAACATGCAGGTGGCCATTTCCTTCAAGATCTATTATTGCGCTCTTCCACATCATTCTACTAAGGTGTGTAGGGAACAACATGTTGCATGTGGATTCCATCATTAGAACAAAGTTGCTGCAAATATTTTTTCACGTACTCCCCTCCATTGTCAATACGAAGGGACTTAATCTTCTTTCCATAAATATTTTCCATGGAAGCTTTAAAAAAAATAAAAATTCCAAACACTTCTGACTTATACTTGAGGAAATAAACCCAATAGTATCTTGAGTAATCATCTATGAATGTTAAAACATACTTTGCATTACTCAAGGACAAGGTAGGAAAGGGTCCTATGATATCACTATGGACAATTCAAGAGGTGAAGTGTTTGACGGACAATCTACTAAGAGCGGACTCGAGGCTTGATCTCCCTAGCTCAACGCGAGTCTAGAACAAATATGACAAAATCTAAATCACTCTCCTATATCTAATTAAGGATCGAGGGACTAGATACGTTTACCTTATAGATCGTAGATCCTTTTCTCCTTGAATACTGCTCCAAGCTTGACGATCTTCAAATCTGAGCTGCAAAACCTGTCAAGATCACAAGACAACAAAACAAGTAAAACACATCTATACAATAATAGATCTAAGTAAGCAGTTGAGTAGGAAAACTACGCAATACATCATTAATACAACAAGATTGGTGGAAAGCACTTATATTATTGTATTGAAAAGATAAGTACATAGGATGAGAAGATTACGACCAATGACTTAATGTAGCAATCCTCCTTCGACCAAGCCAATGCCAAAGCCTCCCAAGGAAGTATGAGTCTCCCAATAGATGAGTAGGGATCTCTCCTAAGATGATTTCACCAGCATGTAGACACTATAGACTTCCTCTCCTTGGTATGGGAGTGAGCCTCACATATATAGGACTAAGTGGATAGGGTAGGTTGAGATATGGTAGGAGAGAGATAGGGGATCCATCCAAGAGGTTAGGAAATGAATTCTAGCTCTCCCAAAAGGTCAGGGATAGGGATCCATGTCAGCAAGCTTCGAGAATTGGCTCGAAGGAACTATTTTTGTCCATTAACTGACATCGTCGCAGTCTGTAAGAGGCCAAGCTGTGACATCGCAGGTTGCATGAGGACCACCTGCGACGACCTCTCAAAACCTAGTATGAATGAGTTTGCATCTCTTCCAGGTTAATGACTTAGTCAAGGAAACTTTAGGGATGTTTACACTAAGTCTCATGATGGTAAGATTTAGGTGTAACAGAATTCCCCCCAAAGCATGAAGTTGTTGAAATTGGACAGGTGAAATGCTTTGACAGAAGGAATGGCAATGGACTTGTCGGACGAAGGATGCTGTTGCAGTACAACTGACTCTGAGTACATAGTCTCACATGACGTACAACATGGTTGCCGACCAATACATTGCAGATCCATGGTAGTAATGACCGATTGAACACAATCATGGCTACTAGACACAAGCGTAGATCCATGATGAGATGATAACATAGATACGACCAATACAAATGTGGATCCGTGTGATATGACTCAAAACAATCTCCATCGCAACCTGGGTAAAACATGACTCCCCAGGGTCTTCAAGCTAAACCCGCAATGATACGAATCTATCCATGTGATTACAAATGTCTTGACGTCGAACATGGTAGAAACCACTTGATTACCGGTCATTAATGTATACCATTAACAAGCGCAAGGGAAATCACCATTAATGTTAATGATTCCCAAGGTATCACAATACATATCATCAAGCGTGAATAAATGAGTTGAAGTCGAACGCATGACGAAATATTTCAATCAAGAGTCAATGATGTGAACACATGTCGAAAGCGAGGTAACCTGCCATTGAGGCATGCAGGGCCAAGGTACTTGATTGGTCTCTAAATTCAATCCTCGGATGATGTGTTGAAGTCGACAAGGATGAATCCGTCGAAGGAGGGCCATGATGTATCCCCCATCATCGACACGAAACACGGCAAATAATATTTTGAGGTAGATCGGATGGTACAGTAAAATGCAAGACTGACTCCGAGTAGACCGACATGATAGTAGGTGTACTAACAGCAAATAATGAATGGTGAGTGTATTCTTGAACATGGGCATGGCATGACTTGGTAGTATTGACATAACGAGTATGACACCAACTCCTAATGCAATTGATGATGGAAACGTTCTTTGAATGACTCAAAGGAGTAACAGGACTCAGGAAGTAGGTAAGACTCGAAGACAAACGGATAATCCAAGTACTGTATGCGAATGCAAATGTGTGCCATGTTCAAGAACGACTAAGTACTGCCACAGATAAAGAGTGTAACATAAGAGCTTTCCTTTTTCCCCATCATGAATGATGAGTGCCTCATGTGTTTTTTATGAGCTTGATGAGGGTAACCAGATGCTCGGTATAGCTCATCTCATAGATGAGTCCAATCCCAAATATTTTCCGAACCTGGGATAGGAGGGGTTCGTCCCATGGCGGGCCCTTCAATGTGAAAGTTTAATGAGTCCATAGAAGGTAAAGGCCCGGTCGTCATTTCATGTTTAGAGAGTCTGAAAAGAACTAAAGAAGACTCCAACGATCCTTTTTCGTAAAGTTAGCCTCATCGCCCGAAAAAGGATAAAACAACGCGAGAGAGGACTCTTCCAATCATGATTGGCTGGAGTATTCATTTTTCGTAAGTAATGCCCCCTAGTCCGAAAAAGGGGTAAACTATCACCAGGGAGACAACCATTCAAATACTTTAACAAGCGTGAATGCGACAAGTTGGCTTGGAAATCTTTTCGTATTTCGAGAGCCTGAAAAGAGCTTAAAGATAGACTCCGGGGCGGATCCTTTCCGTAGGAGTTTAACAAGCCCGAAAAAGTGATAAATCGTAACTCGGTAACTTACTGTCATGGTTTCAAGAGCACGAGAAAGAACAAAGAGTACGCTCATCATCATTAAATAATTACAGTCTAACGGATGAAAAAATAACAACAAAATACACAAGGGGTGTTCATACCTGAGATGACCACTTCAATGTGAAAATGGAGCAAAAAGGACACTTAATGACTCCTGCACACTTGAAAACTAGGTCAAAAGTCAACCGGGTATTTCAAATGAAGTAAAAATGATCCAAACTATAGCAAATGACCTAAAAGCATCAAATATTTGAAAAAAGAATATTCCATTTTATGTATAAATAGAAAAAATAACCAAATATAGTTACCATTGTTCATTTGCCAAATTGGGAGGAGAAAAGTGCCATTTGGAGCCAGAATTTCACTTACCGATTGCCAAAGCTAGGAGCAACCATTTCACGAGCCGTTCGGTGCAGGTAACCCTAAATCTCATCCAGCATATTTCCAGTGGTTTATAATTTCAATTTTATTTCATTTTTTGGGTTTTTGAGTTGGTTTGTGGGGAGCTATTGCATCCTCGGGTCATCGCAGGTCGCCCTTACGGGAATTGCGATGAGCTCAGGTCGTCTGAAATCCTGCAAAGCTGGGTTGCGACGATGTCACACTATCAGTATTGACGGGGTGCGACGGCGGAAATGTCCAACCGCACAAGCAAACCTAGCCCAAAAAACAAAACTCCAAAGGTTGGAATGAGTTCTAATGATGTTAAAATGCTCCTTTTGGCAGGTTAGTAGCAGCCAACATGGTCCTAGAGTGGCGTGAGCGAGAACATGAGGTAGATGATGTGAAAGCTGCAAATGAACCGTTATGTGTGGCGACACTAAGGAACTGTGGGCTTCTAAATTTCTTCCATATCTAGGGTATGAGGGCCCAAATCCCGCTGCTAGAACATATGCTTCGGAGTTGGGATGCATCTCAGCAGCATTTCATGATCGGCGAGCATATACTTACCATAGATGTCGAGGACATCTACTTCTTGACTGGATTGTCTCGGAGGGGGGACAACGTGGCTCTTACCGGATCACGGGGAAGTGATCGGACTGTGGATGACCTGATCCTTCAGCATTGTACTCCTCATGTTCGTGCCTCTAGTGGGAAGATTCCCATCAAAGAGGTACAAGATCGTCCGCTGCGTGTCGTACTTTTTACCAGAGTGAGGATAGCAGGGAGCCAAGAAGCTCACCTAACTACTAGGTCCCAGATGCTGTATGCGGAGGACTGCATGTCTCCAAAGGTCTTCAACTGGTGTGAGGGACTCCTCACCAACATTCGAGCTTAGCTGACCAAGTGTCGGCGTGGAGAGCTCAAGCAGTTCGGATAAAGGTCGATAGTGATCTCGTTTCTATTGGAGCGGGTTCCCCTCTTGTGCCCGTAGGTGCCGTTGGATGACAGGGATCTTAGGGATCCACACATGGCTAGATGGACAAAGGTGATGGCCCTCCATGGTGGGGGTCCTATCATCGGATACGGTCCTGAGTTCTTCACTTGGTTGGAAGGCCAACTGCTCATGGTAGAGGACTACCCGTACAGAGGTACGGATTACAGGGAGGACCAAGACTTGGCACTACCCGAGGGAGCAGAGTGGGGAGACATCGGTAAGAACATTGACCCTTATATTTTTTAGTTTTGTGCATTTATGATTTTTTTTATAGTGCTGATAAGTTAATAACATGTGTGTCCAGATGTGGGCCCTGTGCAACCAATAGGAGTTTCTCTTCTTGCGAGGAGAGGAGAGGGAGCAGCCATGGCTCCAACCGTGCACGATGCTATCGTGGAGATGGAGGACGTCTACGAGAACCTGACCAGGGTGACGTTGGATGTCCCAGATTCGATAATGGATGAGTTACCACGGCCTATGCAGAGGTACGATGTTGGGGCGTCTGTGCGCTTCAACGTGCTGCTTCGCAAGGTGGCGAGGGTAGTCGACTGCTTCCATGTTTAGCAGGCTAGAGCTGCTAGACCTAGGGGTGCACGGGCCAAGCGTTAGGCCTTATGTTGTTATTATGTATGTACTGAGAGATCAGCAGCCTCAGATTTTGTACTACTGAAAGCTATGAGGCTTCAAATTTTGTACCAACACTACTTTTTATGATGATCTATATATATACAGACATTTCCAGCGGTTTTATACATTATGTGTTTGAAATGGATGAATGATGTGATCTTGTTTACATGTTTTCTTTTATACAATGCATGATTCTACATGTTATGAATGCTTTGTGAATGTATTATGTGTGTGCAATGTACCAATCCAAAATGAAGTTGGCCATCGAGTCAGCAACTGTGTTCATGTCTCGTGGAATGTGCAGGTATTGAATAGATTCAAAAGGACCTTTCCAGTAGAAAGACTCGTCTAAAGAGACAGAGCAAAGTGGGATCACAGATAGCATAGACCCGGTTGATATGAGAAACCACTAGTTGTGAACCCAAATGGATGATGATGTGGTTCATACCCAAGGAAAGAGCGTCAGTTAGGGTTTCAATCACCGCCCGATACTCTGCGGCATTGTTGGTTGCAAATCCAAGACAATTTCCTCCTGAGCTAATGAGCTCACCTGTTGGGGAATACAGTACCCAGGCTATTGAAGCAAGGTTACGGGTATGCCGGCTGGCGCCGTCTGCGAATCTGTAGCAAGTTTCCATCTGCACACGCAGACAGAACATGGTATAAGAAGCGGAAACAAGATCTAGACACACTAAAATAAACGCGTCACACCACACAAAAACACACACTCCATGTACAGTATATACAAAGTGACTATGCATGAAAAAATCAGGCATAGTACATCTTCAGGTAAAACCCATTGCGGGGTTCACCTAAAGATATTCCGTCGTAGTCCTTGAGCTCGTAGTCTCCTTTCTCCAAAACACGTTTAACGATGTAAGGTCCGTGCCACATGGATTCAAACTTTCCTACCCCCATCTTGTCATGTTTTTGGTCGTATGTAAGGACCAAATCACCCTCGTTAAAGATGCAAGGTTCTACTCACTTGTCATACTGTGCTTTGATGCATTTCTTGTGTGCCTTGTTGGCAAGAGCGGCATCTTGGTGAGACTCGTCGAGCTTATCTAGGTAAAGGAATCGTTCTTCCTCGGCAGTAGTGTTAGGAAGAATTTTGACGGCGAGTTGGAGGGATGAAATCTCGCACTCTATGGGTAGGATCGCTTCCAATCCATAAACTAATTGGAAGGGGGTAAACCCAGTGGCGGTCTTAACAGAAGTTCGGTAGGCCCATAATGCTGAAAATAGCATATTATGCCAGTTGGACTTGTGCATACCCACCATATGCTGGACCATAGTTTTCAAGACCTTATTAATGGCCTCGACCTGTTCGTTGGACTGTGGGTAGTAGAGTGTTGAGTTTTCGTGGCGAAAACCCAATCTATCGCTCAATTCTTGAACCATGTGGTTCTGAAAGTGAGAACCATGGTCGGTAACTATAGACTGAGGAACTCCAAACCGCGCTATAACATGATTGAACATGCAGAGTGCGGCGGTCTTGTCGTCATTCATGTATGTAGGCATTGCCTTGGCCCACTTTGTAAAGTAGTCCACATCTATGATGATGTAACTATGCCCCCCAGCTGAGGTAGGATTACAATGCATGAAGTCAATGCGCCATTTAGTGAAGGGGCCAACGGAAATAACTGGGTGTAACGGGGCGAGGTGGGTGCACTTTTTTGTATGAAAATGTTGACATGGAGGACATTTTTTTATGGCCTCGATACAATCTTTAAAGATAGACGACCAATAATATCCCACACGGAGAATCTTCTGGGATGTAGCCATCCCAAAGAGACGACCGCAACAAGCCCTAGCGTGACAGTCATTTAGGACATGTTTAGCCTCGTCATGAGTCAGACAATGTCGAAGAATAGAATCGATACCACGGCGGTACAAAGTATCACTGATAATCAGGTAATACTTCGCATGGTGGCGTATTTGACGACGGTCATCACGAGACAATTGAGGGCTAAAACGTTGGGTCTGAAGATATAAAGTGATATCTCCATACCACAGGTTAGACGTACAGAGAAGAAACAATGACTCATCCGGAAAAGAGTCATTGGGCTCAGGTTCTACATCAGTGCGGGGAAGGTCGTAGATGAGCTCAGCAAACACCAAAGACTTTTTAGACTTAGCCTTCTCGAAAAGGAGATCGAATTCCTGCAGTATCATGATCCAGCGTGAATACTTGCCCCCAAGCACCTGACGTGTCAAAACGTGGTACATGGGGTTCGAATCGGCGATAATGGTGGTGGTGCGAAGCAAAATGTAATGTTGGAACTTCTAGACGGCGACAACCGCCGCGAGAGCAAGCTTCTCAACATGTGAGTAATGGGTTTCAGTGTCAATTAGACCCTTACTTAAGTAATATATCACATGTTCTTGGGCGTTCTGGTCTTCCTGCACCCAAACCATGGCGATAGTGGTGTCGAAAGCTGCGAGATATAGAATGTAATCTCGATATTAATTCGGCGGTTGGAGCACAGGGGCATGGGTAATGGCATGTTTGAGACTATCAAAGGATTGTTGAGCTTGATCGTCCCAAATGAATGGGACATCCTTCTCGAGTAGTCTCATGTAGCCCTGAGTCTTCTGCGCGAAATTACAAATGAAGCGTCGTAGATAAGTCGCTCTTCCTTGCAAACTTTGAAGTTCTGTAACATTAGTTGGAGGTGGGAGGGCGACGATGGCTTCCACCTTCAAGGGATCAATGCGGATCCCATCTTTCGAGATGATAAACCCTAAGAGGCATCCAGACTCGACACAGAAAATACACTTATGAGGGTTCAGATGGATACTGTACCAACTGCATCTGAGGAAAATGGCCGTTAGATTATCTATGTGGAACTCGTGCTTTTTTGAGTGGGAAGGGAGGTCATCCAAGTAGGGTTCCACAAAGTCCTTCACGTCATGGAAGGCATACGACATGGCTCGCTAGAATGTGGCTCCAACATTTTTAAGACCAAACAGAAGTTTACAATATGCAAATGTTCCCCAAGGGCAGATGAATGCAGTCTTGTGTTGGTCGGTGGGGTGGATCTCAATCTAGTTGTATCCGGAAAAGCCATCCATACATGAAAAAATGACGCTTCCAGCACAATTGTCTATAATCTGGTCAATAAAGGGAGTCAGGTAGTTGTCCTTAGGACAAGCCTTGTTGAGGTCCCGATAATCGACACAGACATGAATGGTACCCTGCTTTTTAGTGACAGGGACGATGTTTGAGACCCATTCTGTCAATGGGACAGGGTAGATGAAGCCGAACTTCAAGAGTTTCTCAATCTCTGCCTTGATTGCCGCAGTCTTCCAAGGGTGTACCAGTCGCGGCTTTTGGTGGACAGGTTTGACGTCAGGATAGATTTTGATTTCGTGTAACACAATGGTGGGGTCTATCCTAGGCATCTCCTCATAGGTCCAAGTGAACGCGTCTTGGAATCGCTTGAATAAGGTCGTATAAGCAATGAATTCTTCAGGGGAACACTTCTGGCCTAACTGAATGTGTTACACTACACTAGGAGTAACCGAAATGTCAATCAAAGTGGTAGGTTTGATGTTCGCAAGGTTTCCCTTAGAGTCCGCATGACATGTGAGTATCGGAGATTGAGAGCAAGGGTAGACATTCGGCGAAAAAATGGTGTTAATGTTATTCTCCACATAATCCAATGGGGGAAGAAAAGAAGACCGGTGGTGGAGGTCTTCCCATGGAGGGTCGTCCGCACTCATTATTTCCATGATGGACTCGTCAAAATGAAAAGTCCGGAGCAGAGAATCCGGTAGGGATGATGTCCGCTGTAGAGAACAGGAGGTGGAGGCCACTGCGAGGTGGTCCTCAAGTTCTGATTGGATAGCCTCATAGGTACATTCAATGGGTGAAAGAGGCATTATGTCTCCAATCAAGTGCGTGGTGGCTTCATCGGGTATAAGCCATGTATCGGTAGGGTTGGGAAGAGATGAAATCTCTGAGGATATCATGTTCACCGAGGCAACATGATGGGGGGGATCCGGTGTCGGAAAAATTCCCATAAGCGATTAATCTTTTATGAGACCAACCCCTACACTCTCATACTGTTGCGAAAATTGCCCAAGCATTGGGACATTATCACCAAGATGAGAAGTGGTGTCTGGTGTGCAGAAGTCCAGTTGGTCAACAGTGACAATTCGGCCTTGGTGAGGGAATTGCACTATGCGGAAGACAGATGATGCAACCACAGTCATGGCATAAAACCAATTACGACCAAGCAAGAGATTATAATCTAACGGTGCTGCGACAACTTCCACATTAATGGTGGTGGTCTTTCCCCCCAACTCAATTGGAAAAGCTTGTAGTAACCCATGGGGTTGAAAACCACGTCCGTTGAATGCCTTCAAGGTGGTGGGAGAACGGTTCAGTTCGGGAGAGCCCGTATCTTTCCAACAAGCGATGGACATGACCGACGTAGAAGCTCCTTCATCTAAGACAATACGATGGACGATCTTCCCAGCAACGTTGGTAACAACTTGAAATGCAAGTTGATGGGAAAGCCTCGACTTAAAATACTCAAGTCTAAACATGATGGTGTTCGAAGAATCCAGATCGACTGCACCGATGGCAGCAAGGAGAGTCTTGCGTTGATTGGGACAATTCTGCTAGACTTCCAGTGTCGACATGGCACAAGGAGCTTGTTCCAAGTCCTCTACGATATTGTAATTTTGAGCTGCCTGAGGATTGGGATTGAAAACAGCTTTCCGAATCGTGCTCTTGGGAAGATGCAATACTGACTCGAAAGAGGGCTTCTCAATGGTAAGAGAGGTCGACGGTACAGTCACTTCAGGTAGAGAAGTGGAAGCTTTTTTAGTATTACTTCCAACAGGATCCTTCGAAGGGACTAAGTCGTACGAACGCGATCGAGTATTCAAATTGACCGTCTCACTCATCATGACGACATGCGCGGTAGAGGATGCCTCTCCTTGTGAAGGAGAGGTTTGAGCAATCAACTGCTAATTTTGAGTAGGGAAGGGATCGTTGAGAACTGCGGGTATGGGTTTTCCCTTAAGAAACTTTTGAACTTCGTCTCTATGGGAACACTTTAGAAAAGTGGTCATCACCACACAGTAGACAAGGATACTTCAACTTCCTTTTCTATTTGGTGTCATCAGGGGTGCTCTTATGTTCCTGCTGGGTGGAATATTTCTTAGGTTTCCCTTTGTTCTTATTCTTACCACCAGACTTCTGAGGTGACGCTGATTGAACAGAATTCACTTCTTCGGTGACAGCAGGAGTGGATGATTTGGTGGTGCCATGACCAGCCTGTGTTGGTGATGGGGAAGAACCTTGGGGGTTCGACAATCCAATAGTTTGAGAAGGAGGCTAGGTGTTAAGGGATCCAATGATGCCATCAGCTTGGGGTCCCTTAGGTGGTTTCACGGGGTCGTATGTCTTACGGGGTGCGTCAGGAATAATATCAAACAATGTGCTAGATTGAGCATAGACTAAGTCTAGTAAATGGGCACGGGCGATGGCTTGTTCCTCAGTGACAGATCCTCCCATGGAAACATATCGAGCTATGGTAGGTATGAGAGACTTCGTGAACCAGTCTGCTAGGAGTTGGTCTGGAATAGGAGCCTTAATCAGACGTCACCTCCTCCGCCACTCATGTATATGATCTAAGATGTGAGTAGCTGTATTTTGACGGAGCGAGGTTAGAAGCTCTGTACTAGTTTCATACCGTATAGGAAGCTGGAAACGAGTCAAAAAATTCATAGTAAGAGAACCAAAATCGGGAAAAGAATGGGGTGGTAGTTCAATATACCACTTGGAAGCCGAAGCGATGAGAGTCCATTGAAATAACCTAAGACAGATCGAGTCGTCCATCAAGGAGTTGGATGAAAACCACAAGTGGCATGTCATCACATGGTTTTTAGGATCCCCACCCAGCTTGCCATCAAATTTGGGGATATTTGATGGAAGTTTCACCGGAATGGGTGGCCAATCAGTCCCATGGTAAATGGGGTCGTTGGTCAGGCGAGATAGGTCAGGTAGGTCTAACGTAGCCAAAAAGGGAAGCTGCGGATTAGGCTGCGGGTACTGATAGTAGTGATAAGGCATGTAAGGACTAGTTGGACCTTGTATTGACTGACCATAGGGTGTTCCAGGAGGAAATTGGCCATAGGGGTTCAAGCCGCCCGGACCAAATGTAGGTCTGCTGCCATAGTAAGGTGGTCCATTACCATAAGGTGGGGGTCCACCACCGTCGGGAGGGGGTGGAGGTCCACCGCTAGCGCCGGGAGGAGGGAGAGGTCCGTTGTAATAAGGTGGTCCCCTCCTCCGCCTGGATGGGGGTAGGCCACCTCCGCCACCGCTACCATAAGAGTAAGGTCTACCACCACCACCTCCGCCATAATAAGGTGGTCCTCCACCTCCTCCGCCTGGAGGGGGTGGTGGGCCACTTCCGCCACCGGAAGGATGGGGGCCACCTTCACCGCTACCACTGTGATAATAAGATCCACCACCGCCTCCGCCGGGAGGGGGTGGTGGACCACCTCCACCACGCGAAGGGTGTGGTCGTCCTCCACCACCTCCATAATGGGATGGGCTCGAAGGAACTATTTTTGTCCATTAATTGACATCGTCGCAGTCTGTAAGAGACCAAGATGCGACGTCGCAGGTTGCATGAGGACCACCTACGATGACCTCTCAAAACCTAGTATGAATGAGTTTGCATCTCTTCAAGGTTAATGACTTAGTCAAGGAAACTTTAGGGATGTTTACACTAAGTCTCATGATGGTAAGATTTAGGTGTAATAGAATACCCCCAAAGCATGAAGCTGTTGAAATTGGACAGGTGAAATGCTTTGACAGAAGGAATGGCAATGGACTTGTCGGACGAAGGCTGTTGCTGCAGTACAATTGACTCTGAGTACATAGTCTCATATGACATACAACATGGTTTCCGACCAATACATTGTAGATCCATGGTAGTAATGACCGACTGAACACGATCATGGCTACTAGACACAAGCGTAGATCCATGATGAGATGATAACACAGCCACGACCAATACAAATGTGGATCCGTGTGATATGACTCAAAAAAATCTCCATCGCAACCTGGGTAAAACATGACTCCCTAGGGTCTTCAAGCTGAACCCGCAATGATACGAATCTATCCATGTGATTACAAATGTCTTGACGTCAAACATGGTAGAAACCACCTGATTATCGATCATTGATGTATACCGTTAACAAGCACGAGGGAAATCACCATTAATGTTAATGATTCCCAAGGTATCACAGTACATATCATCAAGAGTGAATAAATGAGTTGAAGTCGAACGCATGACAAAATATTTCATTCAAGAGTCAATGATGTAAACTCATGTCGAAAGCAAGGTAACCTGCCATTGAGGCATGTAGGGCCAAGGTACTTGATTGGTCTCTAGATTCAATCCTCAGATGATGTGTTGAAGTCGACAAGGATGAATCCGTCGAAGGAGGTCCATGATGTATCCCCCATCATCGACACAAAACACGACAAATGATATTTTGAGGTAGATCGGATGGTACAGTAAAATGAAAGACTGACTCCGAGTAGACCAACATGATAGTAGGTGTACCAACTGCAGATAATGAATGGTGAGAGTATTCTTGAACATGGGCATGGCATGACTTGGTAGTATTGACATAATAAGTATGACACCAACTCCTAATGAAACTGATGATGGAAACGTTCTTTGAATGACTCAAAGGAGTAACGGGACTCAGGAAGTAGGTAGGACTCGAAGACAAACAGATAATCCAAGTACTGTATGCGAATGCAAATGAGTGCCATGTTCAAGAACGACTAGGTACTGCCATAGATAAAGAGTGTAACATAAGAGCTTTCGTTTTTCCCCATCATGAATGATGAGTGCCTCATGTGTTTTTTATGAGCTTGATGAGGGTAACCAGATGCTCGGTATAGCTCATCTCATAGATGAGTCCAATCCCAAATATTTTTCGAACCTGAGATAGGAGGGGTTCATCCCATGGCGGGCCCTTCAATGTGAAAGTTTAACGAGTCCATAGAAGGTAAAACTTAGTCATCATTTCATGTTTAGAGAGTCTGAAAAGAACTAAAGAAGACTCCAATGGTCCTTTTTTGTAAAGTTAGCCTCATCGCCCGAAAAAGGGTAAAACAACACGAGAGAGGACTCTTCCAGTCATGATTGGCTGGAGTATTCCTTTTTCGTAAGTAGTGCCCTCTGGTCCGAAAAAGGGGTAAACTATCACCAGGGAGACGACCATTCAAATACTTTAACAAGCGTGAAAGTGACAAGTTTGCTTGGAAATCTTTTTGTATTTCAAGAGCCTGAAAAGAGCTTAAAGATAGACTCCGGGGGGGATCCTTTTCCATAGGAGTTTAATGAGCCCGGAAAAGTGATAAATCGTAACTCGGTAACTTATTCTCATGGTTTTAAGAGCACGAGAAAGAACAAAGAGTAAGCTCATCATCATTAAATAATTACAATCTAACGGATGAAAAAATAACAACAAAATACACAAGGGGTGTTCATACCTGAGATCACCGCTTCAATGTGAAAACAACGCAAAAAGGACACTTAATGACTCCTGCACACTTGAAAACTAGGTCAAAATTCAACCGGGTATTTCAAATGAAGTAAAAACAATCCAAACTATAGCAAATGACCTAAAAGCATCAAATATTTGAAAAAAGAATATTCATTTTTGTTTATAAATAGAAAAAATAACCAAATATAGTTACCATTGTTCATTTGCCAAATTGGGAGGAGAAAAGTGCCATTTGGAGCCAGAATTTCACTTGCCGAACTGGGCCAGCTAGTTGGTGGAGTACCTTCTGGAGTGGTCCAGGGGGGATGCAATGGCAAAATGAGCCACTAGGTGGCCTAGAGATGAAGTCCAATAAGCTGTTGAAGGGCCAACAACTGTTGTAGGGTCGTCCTGGGGTGGATTTATCCATTCCAATGATCCAGGCTCTCTCGGTAAAATGAGAGGTAAGTATTGTGAAGTGGAAGTTTGTGCTTCTTCACCCTACGGGGGGTGGGAAGCAGGTGAACCTGGAGGAGTATGAGGAAACAAAAGTCGTCCAACATTCAATGTAGGGTTTTCCACTTCATGTGACCCGACCCTGGCTTGTGGATCCATTCTTACCTTCGAAATTACATCCTGATTAAGGGGATATTCTGGTGGTAAGTTCTGAATCCTATAGGACCTTATCCAAAGAAAGTCGGCTAGAGTGACTGAAACAGAAACTTCTCCTAAGGAAAGCTAAACAAAAGAAAAGCAGTCCAGAAAAAAATCCTACACAAACTAAGGCCGCAAGCAAACTTGTGATAAGAGTGGATTCAACAGTCTGGAATCTCATGGGATTATCAAGGCTTGGCAACTCGCGATATACTCCAGGGTCCAACAGTTATACTCGGCCCAATTTTTCAGAGCACTAACTAGGGAGGATTAGGACCATACCCCTAACCATATAACCCGACTACCTAATAGTATGTGCGTAGTAGCTCCCCGAGTGTTGTTCTCGGTGTATTGCTCTGCCAAGACGGCCAAAATGTTAAATCAGTTGGTCTCAGGAATCCTAAGGGTGTCTCCCGAGATATGCAAGGTACGTGGGAGCTCAAATCCGTAGTGGCGTTGTCTAATGTACAACCGTACGGAACGAGACCTTCCTATATACTACTGAGTACGTGAAACACCTTTCTATATACACCAAGTACATGAAACACCTTTCAATATACGCCAAGTACTTGAAGTACTTGGTGGGTACATGAAAGAGCTTCGATATACATGGTTGGTACGTGAAAGAGCTTCGATATACCTGGTTGGTACGTGAAAGAGCTTCAATATGCCGATAAGTATGTGGAAGACTACAATATCCCTGGAATACAGTGCTGGCAAATAACGACAGCTGCCATGCTTAACAACGTCGGAACACGTCTCTAACTTACACACAAGTTACTAAAAATTTTTCCCTAGTTCTACCGTTAATTTTATTTGGACGGTTAGGTGAATGCATGAGGTGAGTACTTAATCGTAAACATAATGTAGGTCCTAACTACATGCAAAAAATGTACTTTTCTTTTGATGAACTCTATGTATGGGAGGGAGAAATTTCTTTCCAAGTGACTATTGCCAGAACAAAAAAATGCAACACAATCCCGAATCTACCAAAAATGACTATGAAGTATTCTTTTCCTTTTCAAGCGAAACACAAAAATAACACAACACTACTAAGCCAAATCAAAGTACGTCTTCTTTTTCTTTTATCTTCTCAAAACAAAAATGATGCTAAGTGATGAAAAGAGAGAGGTTCTAAGTAGAGTATGCAAGCTTTTCACTTTCACTATGATAGCCTAAAAGCATAAGAACCAGAAATGCATGGAACTACTTTTGCAAAACTTGATATAAAATTGATTTTTTCAAGAAAATGAGCAACTCATAATTCGTGAAAAACACAAATAATTTGACTTTCTTTCAACTTTTCCAAAATATCTATAAATGAGACATTCCAATGCATGTACAATTCTTCAAATGAGCTTGAAAAATGATGGAAATGAAGAACTTTTGATTTTTTCAATGGATGTATCAAAATAACAATTTGATGACAATGATGCTTTTAAACACAAATACTGAAATGAAAATATCACTAACAGCACTCCAATGACTCAGAAAATATCAAGAAAATGAAAAGCACTCATATGGACTGAAAATACACACAAATACTCAAAATCAATTAGTAGCAAGCAACACTAAAGCAAGCAAAGCTCAAAAAAGTATGCAAATGAGGTCTGGAAACCGATCCAATACAATGACTAGATCCGGTAAGGAGAGGAGGGAATGCAAGGGTGAGTGGATGCAGGTGGGGGAGACGAGAGTGTCCACCACTACCAAATCTCAGACTTGTCCAAGACGGAACCCAAAACAACTCCAAATGAAACCAAACACTTCAACACACAAATCAAAAATAAAGCTCTGACTAGATCTTGCAGTACAGAGAGGGTCTGTACCCCAAACCAAAACTCAAATGAAAAATATGGAGGGGGATTCCCACATGTCAATTTTGACAGATCGACGCAGTCCGTGTTTGTACACAAAGCGACCGTTGCAGGACACCAATGCGGGAAGTGCGACGATGTCACAGTCTACCAATGGAAGGGTTACGACGATAGGCTAAAAGACAGAGAACATAGTTCAATAGATGACACAGTGTCGCTCTGACTCCATTGACCAAGTGCGACAGGCAAGATCCAAGTTCAAGAATGAAAAAATATCCACACAATGAGCAATGAAATGGTTTGAAAAGAGTGAGTACAGACTCATAGGAGGACCACAGACTCTTCAAAGTGAATATCTGATGGTGAAACAAGGCTTAGAAGGCAGATGAGATTATGGATGGCTTATAAAAGAAATCAACTGAAAATGGAATTCAAATTGAGAACTACAAACAATGTCTTCCCCAGTATGGTCACTAGATTTGTTTGACGGACAATCTACCAAGAGCGGACTCGAGGCCTGATCTCCCTAGCTCAACGCCAGTCTAGAACAAATAAGACAGAATATAAATCACTCTCCTATATCTAATTAAGTATCGAGGGACTAGATACGTTTACCTCATAGATCGTAGATCCTTTTCTCCTTGAATGCTACTCCAAGCTTGGCGATCTTCAGATCTAAGCTGCAAAACCTGTCAAGATCACAAGACAACAAAACAAGTAAAATGCCCCTATACAATAATAGATCTAAGTAAGCATTTAAGTAGGCAAACTACGCAATACATCATTAATACAACGAGATTGGTGGAAAGCACTTATATTACTGTATTGAAAAGATAAGTACATAGGATGAGAAGATTACGACCAATGACTTAACGTAGCAATGCTCCTCCGACCAAGCCAATACCAAAGCCTCCCAAGGAAGTATGAGTCTCCCAATAGATGAGTAGGGATCTCTCCTAAGATGATTTCAACAACATGTAGACACTATAGACTTCCTCTCCTTGGTATGGGAGTGAGCCTCACATATATAGGACTAAGTGGATAGGGTAGGTTGAGATATGGTAGGAGAGAGATAGGGGATCCATCCAAGAGGTTAGGAAACGAATTCCAGCTCTCCCAAAAGATCAGGGATAGGGATCCATGTCAACAAGCTTCGATAATGGGCTCGAAGGAACTATTTTTGTCCATTAACTCACATCGTCACAGTCTGTAAGAGGCCAAGCTGTGACATCGCAGGTTGCATGAGGACCACCTGCGACGACCTCTCAAAACCTAGTATGAATGAGTTTGCATCTCTTCCAGGTTAATGACTTAGTCAAGGAAACTTTAGGGATGTTTACACTGATTCTGATGATGGTAATATTTAGGTGTAACGTGAAGATGTTCTCTCTTTTTTTCCTTTCTCATACTTATGCTATGGATGCTTTCCAAGGATACAACCTTGACAAATGCCACTTGATAACTTGATGTGTGGTAGCCCATCAACCATTCAATGCTTGTGCAAATATTGCAAATATCTATAGTTGAGGTAACGAAACCTATCATGCCATAGCTTGATGGTATCATTAGCATGTGTTAGGAGTGTTAATTTTTTGATAATTTCATTCCATTATCATTCAGGATCAATAAGAGAATAACATGTATAGCATATCAATCTTAAACACAAAAGCAATCACACAAGAGACACAAAGTTTCACCGGGGAAAACTAAGAAGGTGAAAAACCCCGCAACTTCCTCAGAGATAGAATAAACCCAAGTACAAGATCACAATTATCAAACCCAATAAGATGTCTCTAGCAGATGCTCCTCCTCCTCCACAAGTGCACCACTTTCTCTCTTAGCTATGCGAGCTTGAGAAGTGAGTGAATGAATAGAATGAGGGACACACCCCTCTTATTTATACTTGACTTGACCTGCCAAATAATTAACTGGGGCCGACTTGCTACTCAAGTCTAATAACCCAACCACATGACCTAATCAGGGCCGACCCCTCACTGGTGGTCTAATAACCCATCAATACAAATGACGACACTTGTCAATACACATGACGACACTTCCAATTACAAATGATGACACTTCCAATCAGAGGAATAATACATCTCTGTGGAATAAACAATAAAGTACAAATGTAATACATAGAAGAAGATCTTACGAAGTTACAAATACATCAACACTCCCTCTTAACTAGGAAGGTATTCTGGACACTGGTCATCAATACATATTGGCGCAAGTCTTTCAATCATCATCATTGGATCACGGAGCATAATCATCATCACTGCTGCTGTACTCGACATCTCGATGTCTGGGCTATCTCTGAATTATGCTCGTCATAGGAAGTTCTACAGAGCCAGCCCTTTTTCATGTTGGATGTAGGCCCACCACCTGTAGGTATTCATCATCACTGGACATACTGTGGAATCCTTAGGACTTATTACGTGCGTCAACAAAACCTCGAAAGAGTATCCCAGGATCCTTTATATGCCGAAGCACGATTGACAAGATCTCCCATGGCAATATTATATGTTGACCCCACCAAAAAACCTTAAAAGAGTGTCCCAAAAATGTTTATGTGCATAACACGACTGGAAATAACTTGAAAGAGCATCCCAGAAACATTTATGTGCCTAAGCACGACCGACAAGATCTCTAGGACTGATTACATGTGGTCACCACAAAATCTCGAAAGAGCCTCCCAGGGCTGATTACGAGCACACAAATCAACCTATCGGATCTCCTAGGGAAATATTACATGTGGTCATCGCAAAACCTCGAAAGAGCATCCCAGGACTGAATACGAGCACACAGCTCAAACTATCGGATCTCCCAGGGAAATATTATATGCCATAGGACAAAACCTCGAAAGAGTATCCCAAGATCCTTTATGTGCCGCAGCATGACCGACAAGATCTCCCAGGGCAATATTACATGTCCTCCCAGAGCAAAACCTTGAAAGAGTATCCCAGGATCCTTTATGTGCCGCAGTACGACCGACAAGATCTCCCAGGGAAAGATTACATGCTCATCTGCACAACCTGTCCACGGCCACAGAGTATCAACCTGATACTCACTGTACATCATCCTGATGTACATGATCATCTTGATCATCATAACTGCATCGTCTCGATGCATGTCATCGTCGCATGATCATCCTAATCATCATCACTGCATCGTCCTGATGCATGTCAACTGGAGCAACATCCTGAAGCTCATCATCCATGATCATCCTGATCATACAATGTATCCACCTGATACATACACAAATACATGATCTACCTGATCATATCAAGCATCCAACATGATGCATATATATATACATGATCCAACTGAACATATCCAAGGCAGTAACTGGAGCATCGTCCTGATGCTCATCATACAGTGCTTACATCCACAACCATGGGAAGGATCCTCCTCTCACCATGCTTGGAATGGCTCCAGCAAATGTGTCCATCACTTCTTCCTCGAAGTGTCGTCAATCTGAAGAACACCAAGCCTCTCTCTGAAGTACTCAAACTTCACTCTGGCTAGTGGTTTCATCAACACATCTGCAACCTGCTCATCCATCGCAACATACAGGAGCTTCACTGCTCCTCTCTGCACCATATCCCTGATATAGTGATATTTGATCTCAATGTGGTTCGACCTGTCGTGGAACACCGGGTTCTCAGACATCTTCACACAACTCTAGTTGTCACAAAATATACCAGTAGCATCCAACGGGAGATCAAATAACTCAAACAGTAGCTTCCTAAGCCATACTGCCTCACAACTAGCCGAACAAGCTGCAACATACTCTGTTTCGGCTATACTCAGTGCTACGCAGGACTGCTTCCTGCTAAACCAAGAGATCACACCTGATCCCATACTGAAGCAGCACCCAAAAGTGCTCTTCCTATCTGCAGCACTGCCTGCCCAATCTGAATCAACATAACCCTCTAGGTTAAACTTTTGATTCGCATCATACTTGAGCCCATAATCAATCGTACCCTTCAGGTACCTCAGAATATGCTTTACAGCAACCAGGTGAGCACCTCTGGGATCCGTCAGGAATTGGCTCAATGTGTTCACTGCAAAGCAAATATCTGGTCTCGTGTTCGTCAAGTACATCAATGACCCAATCATTTGACGATACATAGTGACATCAACTGGCTCAGATGAAGCATCACACAGAAGCTTCAAGTTCGATGCCATAGGTGTGGCCATGGCCTTGTATTCCATCATCCCGAACCTCTTCAGGATCTCTACTGCATACTTCCCTTGTCCAAGGAAGATCCCATCTGCACTCTGCCACACCTCCATGCCTAGAAAATAGTGCATCATCCCCAATTCCTTCATCTCGAACTCAGCAGCAAGCTTCCTCTTGGTATCAGCAATCAAACTATCCTCATTTGTAACAAACAGGTCACCCACATACAGAAGTAGTATCACTGGATTGCCTTCCTCAACCTTGTAGTAAAGGTTGGAATCTACTTTACTCTTGGTAAAGCCCAAACTGGATAGAAATCTGTCCATCCTACCATACCAAGCCCTAGGAGCTTGCTTCAAGCCATACAAGGATTTCTTCAATCTGCACACATATGACTCCCTGTCATGTGTTTCAAAACAAGTGGCTGCTCCACATACACTTCCTCTTCGACTACACCATTCAAGAAAGCTATCTTGACATCCATATGGTGTATCTTCCATTTCATCACTACAACTAGAGAAAGTACTGTTCTGATGGAAGTGTATCTGGATACATGAGCAAAAGTCTCTTCATAGTCTATTCCCTCTTTCTAAGAGAAGCCACGAGCTACAAACCTTCCTTGTATTTCTCTATGCTACCATCTGCAGCATGCTTGATCTTATAGATCCACTTGGAAGTCACAACAGACTTCCCCTCAAGTCTTGGGACAACATCCCAAACATCATTCTTAATTATCGATTGGTACTCCTCGACCATGGCATCCTTCCATTCTTTCTTTTCCGCTACTTCTTCATAACTGGAAGGTTCTTTGTTCATAATGTCACAGAGTAAGGCAACATAACTGGTGTGTGATCTAGTCCTCTTCCTTTTTCTGTGTTCTTCTTCTGGGATGCCATACCTTTCTGCATCTTGAATGAGCTCTCTAGCCCATGCAGGTTTACTCGTGTGGGAGTTCTTCTCACGGGGTGGATCTATAGGTTCTTGTGGATCTTCAATTTCACAAACTGCTTCTGGAATTGCTTCATTCATGGTAGTGTCTAGAAATTTGGTTACCTTTGGTTCTTCATGGTCATCAACAGGTGTCTTCCTTGATTTGATGTATGCTGAATTTTCATCAAATGTTACATCCCTGCTGATGTCAATCTTCTGAACCCTACAAAGTATATTCTGTAAGCCTTCGAGCTTTCATTGTAACCCACAAAGATTCCCTTCTTTCCTAAAGGATCTAGCTTTGTCCTCTTTTCCTTTAGAATGTGTGTATATATGGGACAGCCAAATATTCTGAGATGGCTAACTTCTGGTTTCTTACTAGAGAAGACTTCTTCTGGTGTCTTGTTGTCAAGTATCTTGTGAGGTGTTCTGTTCTGCACATAAACAGTTGTCCTAGCTGCTTCTGCCCATAAATGCATAGGTAGATCTTGGCCATGAAGCATTGCCCGTGCTGCTTCCATGATAGTCCTATTCTTCCTTTCTGCAACTCCATTTTGTTGTGGATTGTAAGGAGCAATCAACTCCCTCTTAATCCCTAAATCACTGCATAGTTTCTTGAAATCACCTAAAGTGAATTCTCTGCCATTATCGGATCTGAAGGTCTTGATCTTCTTATCTGTTTGATTTTCTATCAAGGCTTTGAATTCCTTGAACTTATCAAACACTTCATCTTTATTTTTCAAGAAATAAACCCAAGCCTTCCTAGAAAAATCATCAATGAAAGAAACATATTATACATACCCACTCAGAGAACTGGATGACATTGGTCTGCATACATCGGAGTGGATAATCTCCAAGATTCCTTTTGCTTTGCTTTCACTGCTTGGAAATGCCTTCTTTGTGTTCTTTCCTTTTGCACATCCTTTGCAAACACCTTCATGCTTTGACTGGATTTCAGGAAGACCCTCTACTGCTTTGCTTGCTATTGGAAGTGCTCTATAGTGCACATGTGCAAGCCTTCTATGCCAAAGTTCACTTGGCTCTATGGAGTCATGTACCATGGCATGTTCAGGTTGTCCCTTCGATTTGTACAATCCTCCCTCTTGCTCTCCAATCACTACTGCATCATCTATGGTCTTACCCTTTGGCCACATGAGTACTTGGCCATCTATAAATGCAACTCTCATTCCCTTTGCATCCAAAGATGATATGGAGAGGAGATTCTTCTTGAGTCCAGGTACATATAAAACATCTTGCATCTTTATAGACTTCCCAGAGTCTAGTTTGTAGGAGGCCTCGCAACTTCCTTTTATGGGATATTGATAGTCATCCCCAAGTTTTACCTTATGGGGTGACTCGTGTTCAGATAGGTCCATGAATGATTATTTAAACCCACTCATGTGTTTAGAAGCCCCACTATCAATAATCCAATCATTACAACCATGAGAAATAGTACCTGTGAGAGCGACTATTAGAACATATTCATCTTCACTAGATGAGTCATCACTTTCTGCTCTAGCCTTCTTCTTGGGAGGTTCATCATCCTCAGCAGCATGAGCATGATATCTCTTCTTGCTACCCTTCTTCTTCTTGTTAAAGTTGTTGTTGTTGTTCCTTTTGTTCTTAGGACATTCTGAGGCAAAGTGTCCCTTCTCATTACAAGTAAAGCACCTTTAGTCTTTCTTATCTCTTTGATGGTCGTGAGGAGCTTTCTTGTGATAAGATTGCTCTCTTTTGGACTTACCTTTCTTGGTGTGTGTTGTGAGAGCTTGATCTTCATTTTCCATCTTCTCTTCTCGAGCTACAATCCAAGCTTCTTCCCGTGAGCATTCTTCCCACAGTCTACTGAAAGAGATAAGTTTCTTCCTAGCACAAATTCCTTGGATGAAGGAATCCCATGACCTAGGAAGTCCATTAAGAGTGGTCATTACCACTTCTCCATTCTCTATATCTTCTCCCATAGCTTCAAGTTGTTCTTTTATCTGGGAGACCCTCGAGAAATAAGACTGCATAGTCTCCGCATTCTGGATCTTGATATTCTTCAATTGATTCCTCAAGGTCATCTTCCTATTTATGTTCCTTCCTTCAAACAACTTGGTCAAAGAGTCAAACATCTCCTTAGGTGTCTTTAGGGAAGACACATGGGGTATGAGATGGTCCTTTATAGAATCAGCAATGATTCTCTTGGCTTTAACCAAGTTCTTCTTGTGTAAGGTTTTAGCCTCATCTCCCTCTGGAACTGGAATCTCTTCTTTTATGTAGTTGTCCAACTCATTTTCTTCTAGGATTAACCCAATCCTCTACTTCCAGGCTCGGAAGTTATCAGCTCCTTCAAGCTTATCCTCAAGCTTGGTGTGGTGAGACATTTTAAAGAGTACTTCAAATGGAAATAGAAAAGATTTAGGTCTTACCACTTTATTTGCTGAAAACTGGATCTGGAGATGGATTAGGGTTTGTCAGAGAAACCCTAAAAATTCAAAATATGAATTTCAAAATTCTGAAAGGATAGAAAGATGCGCCTTGATGAGTTGATCAAGCTGGTATACTCAGAATTTGAATTCTGTAAAGTTTCACCCCTCAGAAATGCTTTTCAATCTCTCAGATTCACTAGGAGTACCCTGAATTAGGGTTTGATTTTCTCGGAGCTTCACCCAACCAAAAATTTCAATCCAAAGCTCTAAACTTCAATTTTTCCAAGGAGCTTCCAGCTATGCTCTCAGATTTCAGAAATTCCACTTTTTGTGGAAACCCTAATTTTTAGGTCAAAAATTGAAACAGCTTAGAATTGAATTCTATTTCGACAAAAAGATGCGCCCTTCCAAGGAGAATCAATCTATCCTCCTACCTTTGATGATCTATGGAGAGAAACCCAAAAATTAAGAATCCCTAGCTTCCACAGCTGCACAGTGCCTTCTTCTTAGGTTAGCTCTGATACCATGTTAATTTTTTGATAATTTCATTCCATTATCATTCAAGATCACTAAGAGAATAACATGTACAACATATCAATCATAAACACAAAAGTAATCACACAAGAGACACAGAGTTTCACCAGGGAAAACCAAGAAGGTGAAAAACCCCACAACTTCCTCAGATATAGAATAAACCCAAGTACAAGATCACAATGATCAAACCCAATAAGATGTCTCTAGCAGATGCTCCTCCTCCTCCACAAGTGCGCCACTTTCTCTCTTAGCTATGGGAGCTTGAGAAGTGAGTGAATGAATAGAATGAGGGACACACCCCTCTTATTTATACTTGACTTGACCTGCCAAATAATTCACTGGGGCCGACTTGCTACTCAAGTCTAATAACCCAACCACATGACCTAATCAGGGTCGACCCATCACTGGTGGTCTAATAACCCATCAATACAAATGACGACACTTGTCAATACACATGACGACACTTCCAATTACAAATGACGACACTTCTAATCAGAGGAATAATACAACTCCGTGGAATATACAATAAAGTACAAATGTAATACATAGAAGAATATCTTCCGAAGTTACAAATACATCAACAAGGAGCACATTTGGAGATGATTAGGGGAGGAATTTAGAGAACTTGTATAATTTTGAATAAAGATCTACAGCTCCAAGCACAATAAAGATTTCTAGTAGATATTTCAGAAATCTCCACAAGCACAATAAAGATTTCTAGTAGAGATTTCAGAAATCTCCACATTATTGGGAGTGAATGTGACTTTCTTTGCAATTCCAATGTGTGTCATTTGATACACAAAGAGAATATTTGTAGACAGTCAAGGCACATACAAAAAATTCCTGAAGCACCCATTGTCAAGAAAAATGATTCCCTTACCTTTAGATGGAGTCTATGAGACATCTCTTGTTAGTATTGAAGGACCACCAGTGGATTCAAAAGCATAGAAGGACTCCCTTGTGGCAGCCATATTCCTAGATGTGTCAGAATCAATGATGAAGGAAGAGGACTTTGAAGTGCTTTCCATTAATGCATGACATCTCTCTTTTCCTTCTAAACTTGAACTTCCATCTTTCCTCTTTACACTTTCAGGAACATGAATGTTGTTGCTTTCCAGAAGCTAAGCCATCATATCAATGGTTTTCTTCATACATGAGCTTTCAGGGTGCCAACCTTTATGGTAGTATGTGCATTTAGTCTTTTCATTCTTCTTCTACTTGTCCTTCTTGGAATTCGAAGGATCCTCTAATGGTTTTTATTTCTCCTTCTTTTGTTCTGATAGATTCTTATCTTTGGCCTTCTTCTTTCCTTTGGAATTCTTAGAATCTCCTGCTACAAGTGCAAGGTATTTGGATGATTTGATGGCTCCTATATGGAGCAATTTGTCCTGCTCTTGGGTGAGATACTCCATGAATTCTTCCAAGGAAGGCATAGTCCAATTTCAAACTGTCAACTTCGTTGCATGGAAGGTAGATATAAACACTAAGTATTCTGGACTTAGTTTTGAGAGTATAGACAGAATCAATATTTCTTCTTCATCTCAATCCCACATTGCTTGAGTTGGAGCACCAATGATTTAAAATTTGTGAATAAATCTTGTATGGAATCAAAACTATTGGGACTCGGTGAAATTAGTTCATTTTCCAGTTGATGACCCCTTATCTCATCTGTCTTTCCAAACAATGACTCGAGCTTGAGCCATACTTTATTTGGAATGGATGATACATCAAGATGAAATAGGAGATATTTGGAAGTGTTGAGACACAGTCATCCATACTCTTCTCTACAGCTATATTTGGCTCGAGATCAGTACCCATAGTGACTTTATAAAGGGCCTTACTCCTTAGTAGAATCACCATCTCTGCGTTCCATTCAAAATAATTGAAAGGAGTGAGAATAATTGAATGATACTGCTCCATTTTCAGTTGTTGCACTACTGGTGAGACAGATTCTAAAACCTGCACTTTGCAAAACACTCAGAAGGAAAATTTTATTATCACAATCAAACTCTACTTCGACACTAAGCACATTCAGGAGTGCATCACACCTAGGTAGACTCCTTTGGTAGAACCAAATGCTTCATGGCACTATCCCCAGTATTTACGTGGTAACTCCACTACTTCTGGTTCCCAATGGAAGTATTTGAGTGAGATTGGAATCCTAATCAGCTCTGATACCATGTGAAATTTTTATCACAATTGGATCTAGCAACATAAAAATTCCTCACAAATTGTTAATGCAAAGATGCTCAGAATAGTGAAAAAAGTAACAGAAATTGATACCTAGAACGAACTTCAATTGAACAATTGTATAGAAACTAAACTTTGCCAATATGTTGGATATCCAAATATATTATAATTGGTAAAAATTGAGATCCAAAGAAGGAATTTGAATGGATCACAAGTGGCAAGCTTAGAATTAGTGAAAATCCCCCATCTATGGAAAAAGAAAACTCCAACTCATAGAGGATGGTCACGAATTGGCCAAGTGGACCTAGATAGGCCATGAGTGACCAAAAATAAACAACTATGTGGCTTTTCAAGAGAAAAACAAGGAAGGGGTGGAGGAAAAACTTCACCATCTGTACCCATATTGGTTTGATATATCCACTTGCATTGAACCAATTTTCTACCAGGAGGTAATGAAACTAGCTCCCAAGTTTCATTATTTTGAAGAGATTGGAGCTCTTCATCCATGGAAGCTTACCATCTTGGATCGTGTGAGGCATCAACATATGTTTTTGGATCAGATCCTATCATCATGTAACATCTCTTAGAAATATGTGGATCACTAGCAAAGAATGCACAATGTGCATCCTGAAATTGGGACCTCGTTTTCCTTGTGTCATTAGGATCACCTGCAAGATCTCATGTTGCTTCAATGGTATTTTAATCCCATTTTGGCCTTGTATGTGGATCAAGATCTGCAATCACATGCTCATGTTCATCATCATTATCAGTATCAAAATCAGAAAATTCTCTTGAGGCTTCACTTACATAATCAAGTGGAGGATTTGAGCTTTCTCCTTCTTCCATTTGGATTGTTTGCAATGGTTCTTCTTCAAATTGTACATTGAATCTCTCAATGAATGTCTTTTGAGAGGAGAGATTTAATAGTTTGTATCCCTTTGCAATTTCAACATAGCCAACAAAGATACATGGTTGGATTTGAGGTTGTAAGGCATTTCTCTTCTTAGGAGGAATCATGTGCCAAGATTTTGAACCAAATATCCGAAAGTTAGACACATCAGGTTTGTGCCCGATCCAAGCTTCAAATGGATTCATGCCTTTCAAATATTTATGAGGCACTATATTCTGGATGTATGTTGCATAGTTAATGGCCTATTCCCATAGTATTGTAGATAGTGACTTGGAATCAAGCATGCAGGTGGCCATCTCCTTCAAAGATCTCATAGCATTCCTGGAAAGGTAATTTGGAATAGTTCAAGTTGAAAAAACACCCTTTTAAAATAGTGTGTCAAAAGTAGGAATAAATAAAAGATGTAGATGAGCATGCTCTTGCCCATTAAAGCAATAAATATAATATCGTAACTTTTGGCTTGCGTCTAAAGGTTTAAATCCAACGTATAGATATTTTGGAAAGAGAAATCGCCCAGTGGGCGAGGATCTTGTTCTTGTGTAACTGCCCCTTGATTGGTGAAGGGTTGTTGTAACACAGTTGTTTGTGGTTGGGGAGGATTTGTCACCATCTTCTTTTTAGCTTCGACTAACTGTCGGCAGTCAGGGAGAAGAGGACAATGATGTGTGTAATGACCATAATCACCGTAGATGGAGCAACAATACTTGGTTCTCATGGGGGTATTCTTCCCTTGCTTGGGGGAATTATTAGTCCCCACATTTGGATCACCTGTATTCTTGTTTTGCTGGGGAGGGGGATTTCCCCCTTGTCCCGACTGTTGATTATGCATGTTCTTACCTTTCTTCTTCCCCTGAATTTGTGGATTCTGTGGGTTTGCAATGTTCAATTACTCAAATTGTTGAGCGTGCTGAACATAAGTAGGTTGAAATAGGTTAAGCCCCATGTGGGGGGAAGGTTGCTGACTAGTTGGGCAAGGGAAAGGGTAATATGGATTATATCCCAACGATGGGATAAATTTCGTTTGCACTCCATAAGATGTGGATGTAGGAGCGACTTGTACCATTGGCGGTGTGGGAACCGTCATCACTTGGCTAATGTTTGGGTATGTAGGACTATATGGTCCATACTGTAATTGACCAACTGATGGTGTTGGTACCAATGTAGGGGGTACCGACACAGGTGGCATGGATGGGTAATATGGAACCATGTTGAATGGCACCGATGTGGTGGGAGGAACCTTTCCTAAATGGGAAATGGACCCAATAATCCCATCCGCCGAATGTGATGAACCCGAAGGTGTAGGATCCAACAACCGATGCCATAGGGCATCAGGGAGGATTGTGTAAAGGTATCCAGACTATCCATATATGAGGTCGAAATGTTGTGATTTCATAATAGCTTCTTCCTCGCTTTGTGGCATTGAGGTGGTGACATATTTAGCTATGGAGGGTTGGAGAGATTTAATAAACCAATCCAACAAAAAGGGAGGTTGTATTTTGATCATGCATAGTGTGTGGCATCTATGGCAGTCGTGGATGTGATCTGCAATGTGGGTGGAAGTATTTTGATGAAACTCAATGAGAATTTCGAGTCCTAGATCATATCGGATTGGCAGTTGAAAGTACATAATAAATGTGGTGGCCAATGTCGCAAATGTGGAATGGGTGCCACTTTCTAGGTTTACGTACCATTTCATTATTGTTCTAGTAGGGGTACGCTGGAAGAGGCAAAGCCTCATGGGCTCATCCACTATGTTATTAGATGAACACCATAAGTGGAAAGACAAAACGTGGTTGGCAGGATCATCTCCATGTTTTCCTTCAAATTTTGGAATATGAGAAGGAAGCTTGTATGGCATAGCTGGCCATTTTGCATCATGAGCAATGGGGTCATTTGTTAGTTTGGATAAATTAGGTAGATTTAAACTATCCATCAATGGTAAGGTGGGTACGATGGTCCTTGGCATTCTATTTGGGATGTGATTTCCATGAGGGGCATAACCAGGTGGTGTTGTAAACAATGTTTGACCTCCTATGAGATAGGATGGTTCAAAGGGATCTGAAGGATCTCCTTGGGGAGAAGCCAACAAGGTACTACTTCTGATGGGGGAAGAAGTGGTGTAATTAATAGATTCTCCGAGGTGAGAAAATCTACCTAGAAGGGCGTGGCATCAACCAGATAATCCTATCAATGCTTCCTGGAAACGACCCCGGCTTGAATTCCCTCTGTGTGCAATACGGGAGGAAGGTGTGAAAACACCCCTTGAGAGAGGGGATAGTCCTTGTAGTCTCGATATTGTCTTAGGATGTTGTTTTGTTCCTCAACGGTGAAGGATTTGTGTTAATATGAGAGTTACAGTGGAATAAACACAATTGAACAAATGAAAAAATATGCCGACCGCAACAGATGAAAAATGGTTCGATAAGTGAGTGATATGCGCAATATTGGTTTTAGTGCATGAGTTCCCGCATGTGGGTTCTTTTTATTACGAGTTAGTGAACTTGTAGTTAAAATAAAATAAATGTAAATTTCCTAGAAGACTGAACGTCCTTCCTCTCAAATCTAACTGGGCCTCCCAAAAGCACAATTGATGGTGATAATGGTATCCACTCACCAATCGACTAGTGGAGGTAAAAAAGAGCTAGTTCTTCCGACGATGGGGCCAATGATCCAATCAAGAAGACTTGGAAACACATCCCAACAGAAATAGCTAAATTCAGGAGTCAATTTCACTCACAATTACTCCTTGGTGATATCCTAATTTGGACCACTAAGGGAACTTACATCAAGTGTGGATCAGTGGTTCGGCCTGTACAGTATAGTGTCATTTGAGCCTACAACAAGTTGAGTGGCTCATAGGGGAGATCAGGGTAGCTATACCTTGTCTTTCACCTCCTTGGTCACGGCGCACTTCTAATCCAGGTTTTGTTTTAACACCTGCTTATAGCAGGATTTTTGTAAGTACCCTAAAAGACAACAATGCTATGTTTCAAAATATTCCTTATGAAACTAGATTGGTGGGCATTAATGGATGCCTATCCTAATCAATCCTACCTATCTAAAATGTTTTTTTGTGACCTCCTGTGGAGTATTTTAGTTATTTAAGACAATTACAATGTTGATTTTAAGGGGTTTATATGTTTCACTTATGGAGTGTAAGAGGGGTATTTCACAATCCATACCTTTCTTATTCACCAAGCTCACATGAAGTGCGAGGTGAAGAGCATACTTGGAATGGAAGAGTTTTTAGGCCTCTTATTGTGTGCTAGTGGAGCAAACACATATGATAAAATAAAAACATATATGAATATGTTGGAAAATTAACTAAAAGAGTATATCAAGCAATAGGTGCTTCTAACTCTAAGAGATGCTCATGGCTCTTTGCAAAATCAAATTATTCTAACTAATAGACAAGTGTGCAATGGAGGTATTTCACACTTCTCGCCCTTTTTCTAATTCACGAAGCTCACATGAAGTGCGAGGTGACGAGCATACTTTGGGCGACAAGTGTCTTTAGGTCCTTGCTTGTGTGCAAAAAGTATTTTCTACACTAGCAATACTACTAAAAACACCATGTCAATTGATGCCTAAACACGAAATGGTCTAGAGAGATGTAGTCTTTACTTCCTAATATTGGTCTAGATGCACTAATTACTAAAAAATTAAGTAATTGGGTGAATTATCCTTAATTTAAGTTCACTAGTAAGCAACAATTGGACTGCCAAACTAAACTATGCAGATAAAAAACAAATAATCAACAGTAGCACGGATAAGCCACACTTTGTCGCGCGTACATCGCGGGTAATGCACCGACTCTGTCTCACGGTCGCAATGAGTGGTGTAGCGCAGGTTGTGAACTGATAACCTGCGCATACACACAACTCTCAGAGTTGATTTCGTGTTGTCATCACGGTAGAGATGTCGAGAACCGCGCAACTGTGAGAAAAAATAAGCTATGTCCATGATGGGGCCAAATTCTGGAATCAAGAGGTGGAATACCTACTCTCTGGCAAGTGAAAAACACCCAAAATTAGATACTTAGCATAAAACAACCTATTTTAAAAAGAAATGAAAAAAAATAAGTATGGTCGCCATTAGAACTGTTATGGAAAAAATTGCACAAGTGCACTCTTCCACTTGGTGAGGGGCTAAGCCTTGTAGGTAGTTGCAAGGCCTCAGTCCTTGGAGCCCCTTTTTGGTGGTTGGTATTCCTCCAAGTGATCCTGCAAGATATTGTTAGTGTATTTCACATCCAAACATAAAACATATTGATGAAAATAAAATGAAAGAGATGGGGGAAAGATGCAAACTCCAACAACAACCAAAGGTATGCTAAACCACTCTTGTATTGCCCAATGGAATAGTTGTACAACACCTAGGAGGTGAAGGATTCAAGGGAAGTCAACAATCTCCCTTAGGGAGGCCTTTCTTGTCCAAACTAAATGCTAAGTAGATGGAAGAACAATGGAAAGAAACACTTGCCCCTTGATCGTAGGTGGAAAGAAAGCTTGGGAATGCTCACAATGGTAGGAAATGGTGAGCTACGAGGAAGCTCTAACTCAAATCCAACAGTATAACCTTGCTCTAATTTCTCTCTACAAAATGAAATTGCAAATTGATTTCTTTTATAGGCCAAGAGGTGGCCAACAAACAAATAGATCCAAATGTGAACTCTCCTCCCTCATGAATTGGTTCCAAGGTACACAAGGGGGTATGATTAATGCCACCAAGTGTGTGAGGAGAGGAATTGGGATCCTTGGGGAGGATTGAGTCTTCAATGCACCACTGGGATTAAGTGGTCCCTCCATTTTGATAGTAGTGCGGCTATCGAAGGAAAAGCCACGCGGGTGTAACATGGGCATTGTCTAGGTAACCTACGCTATAGCGCGGGTAAACTATGTAATGCCCACGCTACCATTTGTTGTTATTGTTTCTTGTCACTTATGGACTCATATTGTACTTTGTATATGTTGGGGATACCTTTGGTGAAGTGCATTCTTTATGTTGATGACGCTTTACTGGGTGAATCGCTAAAATGTTGCATGTGTGCAATTTTTAGGCGTTAACACAAGTTGTAGAAATTATTGTTATCATACATGTATATTATTCACACATGGATAGAAGGATCTATGTTTCCTTCATATAATTCTAGAAATATAAAATTATGTTTGTGTTTCCAAGGTGAATCTTGACACAAAAATTTTGGGGGAAGGATGATTGTGTAGCATTATTGAATGAACTACATCCCAAGTAGTCAATTATTCTTTATGGGTATCCCATCAATGAGCAAGGGTTTCCTTTAGCACTACATCCAAGGTAGGAACTCATTTTTCCTTCACAATATCATATTCCATTTCATTGAGAAAATTTTCTACATCCCCTATCCCATCATAAGTAGTGGGATCCCACAACTTGGGCCAATCCAATGGACACTTTTAAGTTAGGAACGCCTCCTAGTAGATAATATGGGCATGGCCCTTCCATTGGTACAGGTACATAGGTTCCTCTAAGTCAATGTCAAAGGAATGCATACTACTCCAACTATCCAACCCATATGTTGTTGGGTTAACATACTCCTCCCTCCTGCTTGTGTCAAAGTGTAATGATTCTTTAGTATCTATGTTCAATTGAATCCTTCGTTAGCTCAATGTATCTTGGTCTTTGGTAAGGTTCCAATGGTTGAATCACCCAAGTACCATTGGCCTCAAAATTCACGGTTTCCTTTTTTAGGTCAATCAATGCATTATTATCATAGTCCCACTCAATGGAAAGTAGGATAGGGATATTGGGTATCCATAATCTCAATCACTTGAAAGTCTATGAATTCTTTAATGCCTTCTAGGTCAACTTCTAGTTTTTCCAACCTTACAATGGGAAAAAAATTATATTGATTGTCCATCCACAATTGAAGAGGGAAGTCAACCAATGCAGGTTTCCCCTGTAGCCTCCCAAAATTTATTTGGTAGGATTTTTACATCTATAACACCAAAGAACTACCCCCCTTGTTAGTTAAGTCAATAATGGCTAAAGGCTATAAAATATAATGTATTATGTAATGGACACTGATATTAATAATATAAAACAACTGACTGTGTGGCGAAACGCGAAAGAGATATGACACATGAATTTGTCACTGAGGTTAAGGGGCATAGAGTCTGGCCTAGGGGGATTTTCATATGCCCTAACCCTTGTTTAAAAATGAAAAGATTACCTAATCGATGATTACATTTCGAACCTCATAGATTATCCCTAAGCTTATTTAGGGATTTTATTAAGATATTAAACTATACTAAATTTTGGGTTAAGTACCAATCAAAGAATAGTAGCTTAAAATAAATTATAAATTGAAATTTAAATTGAAAAAAAAACAAGTATATGGTGCCAAATGTCTTTCATGAGGGATAATAGGTTCATGCAAGAAAAAAAAGAGGAGATTCGACTTCCTTGGGGCTCATTATGCATGATGCCATTGTGCCCTTCCTGGTTTATTTTTTGTACCATGCTGCTGAAGAGGAAATGGGTATGACCCATGCTGAGAAAAAGCCATTGGAACCAATTCGATTGTTAACCAGATGAGCTTCCCTGACACTAATTTTTCCTTGAGAGATGTTGGCAAATTCACGAAGTTTGCCTCAGGGGTGGCACTTGAAGTTCCTATTGATGGGTGGAGCATGGAAGCCACGCAGTCAATTGCATAATTAGTCAACTAATCAGATAAGTATTTCATTTCCATAATTGTAGGTAGATGATTTCCCCTTGTTAATTTCGTTATGAAAGGAATACTGCTTGTTTCATACTAAGTTCTATGATGAAATTTCATTAATTAGATTGCAAGGAATTAATGAAATTTCCATTTTGTAGCTATTGGAATCGAAATTATGTAGTTTTTTATGTTCTTTATTTGTAGGATATGAAAATATTACCTTTAGTTGTAAATTGTATTCAGAACTATAAGTCCTTCATGTTATGTTTTATTTACTAATATCAAAGCGAGTTTTATACAGTTGTTGTTTTAATGGAGATTAAATAGTAAATTATTATTACTAGGAATTTCGTAGTAATGGAGAAGAATTTATGTGTTTGAATTAAAGGGATTGAATGAAATTCCTTGTAGTTTTCATGTAATTGGGAATGAATTGATAACTAATATGTTCATAGAGAAAATAATTCTTAAATTGCTTTTTTTACTATGTGTTCATTCCAAGATTGAGGTAAAATGTAAATTTCTTGTTTTATATATATGTATGTATGTATATGTGCAATTTTTTTTCTAGTATTATCCAAAGTGTTTGTAATAATTTCACACAGAAATTTAAACATTTTGTATGTACTATAGAAGAAGAAGGGCACAATTCTATCTTGCTTAATAGGTAAATGCATTTACATATTGAATGGTAATTGTATACATATTCCATGCAATGAATTGAATATGTAAATGAGTACATTTTACAACTATTGGATTGGATAATTAAATGAATAAAAAAACATGGGCTGGAATTTAGGTGGTATTGCATTTAGTTTATATGCAATAATTTGAGTGATTTTTACATAAAAATTGTAGGCACTGATTTTGATCACAATCTACTTATAAATACTATGGGATGAAATTGAGCGTTATAGGTATTTTTTTTTTGACAATAACGGTTAGAAGATTTATATTAAAAAAGGAAGGATTACATCAAGATGGGGAGACTGTACCCACAAAAACGAGGGGAGTAGGCACCTCATACCCAGTCTCTAGATTTCGAAAATAGCTGGAATTCAAAGATAACAGAAATAGAAAGATACAGACTGCTATATCAGTCATTACATAGATAAAACAGAAAAACTTGGAAAATAACCCGTGCTCAGTTGTCATCAGGGTGGCAAGTCTTCTTCATGTTGCCTGCTTCCTTGACCTCATTGGCATTCATGCCCAGAAACACAGAAGGACTATTTTCTTTGCTGGTTCGAATGCAATCCACCTTGGCTTCTACAATTCTAAGGAAACTGTGCATGGAGTGCATTTTTCCAACCATTTTTTTGAAATACTCCTTCATTTTGTTGTTGCTGCTTCTCACATCAGAATCCGAAATTTGGACGAGAGTGGCCATATGAGAGATCGCCTTCTTTAGCTCTTTGTTTTCGCCTCTTAACCAGTTGACCTGTGATTCAATGTCCTGGAGATGTGAGAGCACCCCGGGAGAGGGGCTTTCCATTCCACCCGGGGAGTCCAAGTTAACAATCCCCATGCTATCCCCCACCATGTTCCACAGTTTGCCAGTCTCGCCAGGGCTGCCATGCAAAGGGCCTTGCTGCAGCGAACCCTCCTGTAAAGAGCCATGATACTGTGGGCCGCTAGGAGTCTAGTTGTTTCCAACCTCGAGGGGGCGCCAATTTCTTCCTCCATCGAACATAAAACCATTATGAACCGGAGTTGCAGGGTTCCTCCCCTGTCCTACGTCCTGCTAAGGCCAAACTTTACCGTTATCGTCGTTGGAGCCACAACGAATATGCTTCATCTAATTACCGAGAGAGTTGTGTGCTTCCTTCTCACCAATCCCATTACCCTGCACCACCTCAAGGGCAGAGAGATAGTGCTTCAGACCGATAACCCCATTGCTGACCTGAATATTGGTCTTGCAGTGCGTGCATTTCAACCCCGGAAGGAAAAACCCAAAGTTGTTACCAGTATTTCCACAATCCATGCTGAATCGAAATCTAGAAAGCCAGAACCAGAATGTATCACTATTCCAGAGGATGCAGAGAGGGAATGAATTGGTTAAACCGTCACCCTGGTGAATCATATAAACGTTGGCTTCCCTGTCACATGTTCGCATTAATGTCCCGCATGCGAGACAGATGTAGTCAACCTGGAAGCGCTGTCGTTTGGGCCTTGGTAGCTGGGGATAGAATCTAGAGTGGATTTCGAAAATGACCTGGAGTAGAGTTTCCCAATGGATTGCGGTGGTCATTAATGGGATGGAAATTCGAAAATGACTAAGGTACCCAGACATTGTTAAGTTGAGTTCCATTGCTAATAAGGTTCCCACAATTTAACCTAGCGCCAACATTGGCCAATGTATCAGCAGCTTGATTGTTATTTCTCAAAATGTGAAAGAAGGAAATGGAGACAAGGTCTTTGGCCAAATTGGTGAAGTGGATGTGAAATTTAGATGAGGGTGAGTGATACTTCTTGACTAGAGCCCGAGCTTCTTTGATTACCATCAAGGAATCTCCTATCACCAACACATTCTGGATGTTATTCTCCTTGACGATGTACATGCCTTTGATCAAGGCAAGCCATTCCGCGTCGTTATTCGTCTGCCTGCCGAGCCCCCAAGAAAAATCGATCATTTTGTTTCCTTCGGAGTCCAAAAGGACTCCCCCCGCACCTGCCAACCCTGGAGCGGTATAGGTATTAACTCTTTATTTGTTAGGTTGATTGGTAAATGTATACATATATATTCCAAATAATGGTTTGATGGGTAATTGCAATTATTTTGGTATTTGAAAAAATTATATTATGCACATGTTGGTGGAGATAAGGCCAAGCCCTATTCATCTCCATTAAATTGTAAATGGAGTAATTACATATTATGCATTTATATATGGCTGCAAATGTTGAAAGTTCCTGTAGCCACCGTTTTCAAGTCATGATTAAGTGCAAATTGAACTCTACCTATTTTATTCAATTCCTTAAATTGGAATGCTTATTCATAATCAACGTGAGCTTAATATAAAGTCTATGCTACATAAATTATACTTAATATAAGTTGTGATGAGACATAGAAGTCTTGTTGAATTTTTGTAATAAGACTTAAGGAAATATTTCTTCGAAACCATTATTAGAATATTCCAGCTGCAACTAATGGTTTCATGACCATATCGTTGATGGGATTGATACCTTGTTGGTATTATAGCTCCTCTTAAACTTGTAACTTGTCCATCTAGAAGCCATTTAAATATCTATGGTGAGCTAACTTCCTCACTTTTGTTAGGTATAGGATTAATACCACTGATTACAATCATTCTTATAGTTTAATTCACTTTTGTAATATAAACAATAATTACAATTCCGTGATATACATAATACTTGACATCAACGGAATTGGATACAAATTCGTGTGTTAACTGGGTTCTAGAGTAAAATGGGATCCTTGTGAATTGGACAAACTTTATGACCAAGTTGTTTGAAACCTTTTCCAGGGTCGCTATAAATTACTCTGAAATTTTGTAGCGCCTCTATTTTTTTTTAGAAATGAATTTGCTATAGAGTTCTCTGTAATTCGACAATGCTTCTGATTCTTGCTTTGAAAGGTCTGCTACCAATTGGAGTTTTTGAATATTAAATGTAATATGTAGTCCTATACTTTTATATGTAGATTATCTTACCCTATGATATACAAAAATAAATTTCCAGGTGTAGTTATGAGTCTAGAACGTAAGGGTACATTACAAAATCGTATCAGAGCTGGGTTATAGCTCTTGAACCTTGGAGATGTTGAAATTAAGGTTTTGCATAATTAATTAAAAACTCATAGTAGATGTAAGTGTCTGGAAAACTCTGGTGATGAATTTCACAGAGCTTGTTTTGTTCGAGCATGAGTTTGCTTGAAGTACTTAAAATATTAATTTTCTAAAATTTTAATTGGTAAATGGAAATCCTTGCGTGCAAAGATCAAGTGAATGCTTGACCTCTTGCAGAATACTATGTTCTTTCCTTGTAGTATATGTTTGTTCATTTTGGAAATGTGACCATGCTAGGTGGTGCATATCAATGTAGATGTGATTTGATTTTGTTTATTTGTTTGTTTTCTGGAGAATGTGAATCTCTGAGGACAAGTATTGTTAGCCAGTGATTTCTCAAGTGAATATCTAGTGCTTGTGTGTGTATTCCTTAAGCTTGAGGAATATTAATACCCACCTCTTATAGAGTGGATCTCTTGGGTTGTTTGACCAAGTAAATCAAATTTTGAATAAGAATTGTTGTTTTTAATCCAAGTGTGCAATCAATTTTGGTCATGGTTTTACATGATTAAATTTTGTTGTTCACATATGTGTAAGCATGTTGAATTTTATGCTTAGAAAACCATTGTATGGTTATAATAATCATGTGGGCATTGTGCTAGTAATATGGGCCATGTGTTGGATGAATGATTAATTCATTGTGCAGCTTTAGTTAAACCTAAAGTGGAATACTCACCAGAGTATGGAGAATTGTATGCAAGTTGAAGCTTGAGTTGGAGATTGTGTTTTTTGTTTATTTAATATTAGACTGATACCTGGTATTGGTGCATGGTTTATGCACTATCCTCAATGGAATTCTAGAGCTTGGACCATGGTGGCCAGAGGGACTATTTGTGAAGGGGGGATCCATGGTTGTGCTATGGGAATTGAAGCTGAGGAAGTGGCCACGCGATTTAGTATTGTGATCTTTTGTATGCAATAAATTGTTCTTGGCTATGTAAATCTGGGTAGCCAGATGCTTTAGATGTTGACATCTATGGATCTTGTGAATGCTTGAGATTGTGTAGAGCATGTTGGGTTTTGTTCCAATACATTACGTATAAATTGCTACCTCCTTCTTAAGCATTTATGCCAGCATTAATTTGTTGTGTGTTTAGCCAGTATTTCTAATTCGTTATGTAGCTCTAGTTGAATCTAGAATTAAATATCCCTCTGTTGATGAGTCATGAATGAGGGTAGAATTGTATTGAATGGATCAATATTGCGTTGGTGAGCTATAGCTAGAGGGTATACCCCTATTCATTGTTGTTATGTATTATTAAGTCTATGAAAGTGTTTGGTTGTCAATTGTTGGTAGCCAATTGACAAGTGATTTTTTATTTTGCTAAAGCATGTTGATGCTTGTGTTGTTGATTTTGTTAAGCATGATAAATGCTTATGTTAAGCATGTTAGCGTTGGTAATAAGCATGTTGATATTGCAAGCATGTTAAGGCTTGTATAATTTTTTGGTTCCTATTATGCCATGTTGCAGTCAGGGAAAAGGGCGAGCTCAATGATCATGGGTAATTAACATAATAAATTTTATGAGGTATATGTTATGCAAGTCTCTTGATTGCATCTTGTTACTAAAATAAAATTTTGCTTCCTAAGATGAGCATAAGGTAGAAGGTTTAATCTTTAATATCATAATCATTTAAGAGATGTACGCTATGCAAGACTTGCGGTTGTTGCTTGCTTTTGTTATTGAAATGTAATGTTTGTTGCCTTAAGTAAAAGATTTAGTAGCATGGTTATTTTAGAATAGTCTACTTATATGCTCTAATTCATAGTAGTGTTAGAGTTGTGCAGTGGGTCCAACAGGTGTTGGTAAATGAAAAAGTTTTTTTTTTTCAAGCACTTCATATTAGTCAAATTTCTTGTTGAGAAATATGTTCATGTTATTATATGCGGCATAGATTGGTGAGTAGTGTGTACTCTTATGAGCATTGGATCTAGTTGAGACTTGTTAAATTATGATAATACCATAATGGTATATATCCTAGCTCTGTTGAGTATATATTGCAGAGTATTATAATGTGGTCTAAGTGGTATCCCTAGCTATGTACTCTGATTTTACTATGAATGGTATATTACTTTTAGAGTAGTGTATACCTGGTTGTATGTCATAGTGGTCTTTTTCATGATTGATCTGTTCATGAATGAAGTGATAATGAAGTAGTGTAAATCCATAAAAGTAGAGGAAGGATCGGGATTGAACTCGTAATTATTCTAGTGTAGCTAGAGACCTTGTTAAGAGGCTAACAGGGTCTGGACTACTCTTTTTTGTGCTCGCACTGAAGAGAACCTAGAGGGAATTCATGCCCGAGGGACTGAGTGTACAGAGAAGTGGTACCTCCTTGGTATTGTGAGAGGCCAGTAGTCGAGTAGAAACAGACTAGACAAGACCTTAAGGTCCTTGCAGCTCTGTGGTTGAGCTTGCTAGTTGGGCAATCTTGTTTTTCCTTTTCTCTTTGTTGTGGCCTGTAAAGCCTAGCAGGGCATAGATTTGGCCCATGTTTTATTCCTTGGTGATGGTATGCGGCTTGTGCTTGATTTGTGTTTGAGTCCGATGGTAGATGGTCATTATGGACTATTAATTAAATCCTTGGATGGATTGAGGCTTGAACCCATATGTATAAGAAAGGTGTTATGTATATATATTAATGAAATGATGTTCTTTGATGACCATAGGTGTGATCTCCAAGCTATATGTGCATGTGTGTGTGAAAATGGTTAAAGTGCATTGAATTCTGAAACATTGGTAAATGTTTGAATTCAGTTGAATGTTTATATTTCAGTGCAGATCTGGATGATTGATGCTTGTTCATTGTGTTATGTGTGAACGAAAAGGTTTAATCATTAAAAAAAATCAGATTTTTGAAGATTTGGTATATCATTAGTTGCAACAAATTGTTATTTACCTATGAAATACTAATTGATGCTATCTTTAGAATTGCTAATTGTTGTACTGTGTTGGCAGGTGCGGGGGGAGTTCTTATGGACTCCGATGGAAACAAAATGAATGATTATGCTTGGGGGATTGGCAAGAAGACTAACAATGCAGCTGAATGGATCACGTTGATAAAAGGTCTGGAAGTTGCAAGGAGCAAAATGTCAGTGATCTTGTGGTCTTTGGGGACTCTATGTTGGTTATTAGGGAAGCTAGAAGTCTGGTTAATCACCGTCGCAAACCTACCTCCCCTCTACATCAGCACTTCAAATTCTCGGCTAAGGATTTCCACTCCATCTCCTTTCTCCATATTCTAAGGCTCAACAATCAAATTGCTGATGAATTGGCTAACATCGGGGCATGTTTGAATTGCGGGCATGTTATCTCAAATGACATTCTTAGTATTGATGCTTCGGTGCCCTAGATTTTTTCCACCTAACCCACCTTACCCTTGGTTCCTTCCCCCTTATCCCTCCTTCCCACTCTCTTCGGGGGTTGCATTAATTCTCCAAATCCCAACTGGATCCCAGCTAATCTCCTCTTTGTCTTTTCATCTGATCTGGTGGCAGTCCCTAACTATGACCACCTGTCTCGCATGTGCCAGCCTTAATTGCGGACATTCCCCAAGAGTCTCTCTCGGCTATTTCATGCAGGGTGGCGGTCTTTGCATTCTGTGTTTTCCTCTACAAGTTTGTTGCCTCCTTTCTTGTGTTCTCTCCCTTGGAGTGATTCTTGTTTGCGCCATGGAAGACCTATGCCATTCACTACATTGTAAAGGATGTAGAGTGGGACATTCTAGGGCCGGCAGAGGCAAGAAACGTTACCTCTCTGATCTCCTGTAGAGTAATGACGGAAATGATAGGGGAGGGGTTCCTATTCTGGCTTGTAGCAATCTTCATCACTCAGAAGATCAGGGTAGTGGAAGGAGATGGGTACCCCTAGATGCCGGTAATGGCCTGGGTACCAGGGGTTCTATGCAGTGTATCGGCAGTGGCTTCGACTGTGGTACTGGCAGTAGGAAACTTCACAAGACACCGGAACTTGATCACGATGCCCCTCATCATTTGGCGCACGGTAGCCCTGAAGATTTTGGCAATAGAAATTGGAAGCATACTCTGGGTTATCAGGGAAACTTGGTCGCTCTGGATTCTCCCCATGGGCAAGATAGTCCCTCTCCAGAAGCTCAATCGCAGTTGCATGACCTGGAATCCCAAGTCCGTTGGCTTCGAGATGATCTTCTGGATATGAAGAAGGAAATTTCGAACTTGGCCACCTTTGTGCAAATCTCTAATTCCAAAGTAAGGAACAGCACCGGAAAGACGAAAGACCATTTTGAAAATTTGATGGGTAAGCATGATACATTTTATAGTTGTCTTAGAATTTTGGAACCAAAAGTGGACTGTATCAGGACCAATAATGGAAGCAGTCCTTCTATTATCCTGAATGTGGATGAAGATAATGCAGGATCAACTCTTGGAAGCAAGGAGATAGTCTGAATTCACCATGCTAACTGATGAGACTCTCGCCTCTTCCTGTGACTGTGCAACTTCTTTTTGTTTAATTTCTGCACTACCGAATCTATGTAATGGGTTTATGCTCTGTTTTATGCCATGTTACTGAAGTTTCCATATCATTTTGTAATAGGATTAATGCCTTTTTTGCACTTCAAAGGCTGGGTAGTGATGAGTTTGCTTCAGCAACTCTGGTTTTATGGGAACAGCCTCCCCGGTTCTATGTAATCTTTTTCTCCTTTTTAATATAAAGCTAGTTACTCGTTTGTGTAAAAAAAAAAAAATGCTAATTGTTGTTAGTCGTTTATGTTTGTTAATTATTATTAATTTAAGTTGTTAGATATGAATTATGTTGTTCATCTAATGTGAAGTTGAAAAGTGATGCAGAGAATGAGACTGCAATATTACTATCTTTAGCGGAGAAAGGGAATGCAATATTATAATTCTCTTCAAGTCATCAGAAAAGACATGTGTAACTCATGGTGTCTGATTGACCATGGTACCTAACTGGCTGATCCATGGATGCACTAAAATAATTGAGGCTACGAAAAGGAACTGAAAATTTGTTCTGGCTACAAAAAAAATGAAGGAAGTCTCTTTACTCAAATATCCTTATTAAGTTTGAAAAGGATTTTTTATTAAAAGTGTTTATATTCAAAAAAATTAAAGGTTGAATTTGTTTTGGCTACGAAAAAAATGAAGGAAGACTCTTTACTCAAATCTCCTTATTAAGTTTGAAAAGATTTTTTTTATTAGAAGTGTTTATATTCAAAAAATTTAGAGGTTGAAGAACTCTTAATTCCCTTAAATTGGAAGGCATTTGAGTGCGACCTTTCTACCGGCGCTAATAGCACTATAAAGGGAGTGGACGCATTCCTAGTGTTATGTCCAGGTGGAGAGGAGGGAAATCGGATAGTCTACCAAGCGTTAAGAAGTAAGACGATTCAGTGTCATGTTGATGCATTTTGTTATATGTATGTTATGATTTTTAATCATGATACTAATGAGATTTGCTAGCTATTGTGTGATCATCACACACACACACACACATATATATATAGATAGATAGATAGATAGATAGATAGATAGATATATGCAAATTGGTGCTTTCATATTGAAGATAGGAAGCAAAGCTTAAGTGGACGAATTGAGCGTTGATGTCATGGTGCCTGAAAGGGTTGATCAATGGCTGGGCTAGAAGAATCGAACATTGATGTCATGGTGCTTGAAAGGGTTGATCCATGGTTGTGCTGGAAGACAAAGATTATGTAAGTTGGTGCTTGAATTGAGGATGTGATTCCCTCTGTATAAATTTAAGGTTGAGGATGGGTTTTCCTCAACTTGCTTGGAGGATGTGTTTTCCTCAGGTTGAAGATAAAGGCGATGTAAGACGAGCTCTTTCATGTTGAACATGGAAGCGATGGAAAACGATCTCTTGCATGTTCAACACAAAGGCGATGCAAGACGAGCTCTTGCATGATTAAAGACCAAGGCGATTCGAGACGAGCTCTTGCATCTTGAAGACAAATTTTCTCTTGGGGAATGCCTTAGCCCGGATTAGGTGGTAGATCTGATTTGGAAAGGGTGGATTTTCCCAAGAAAGTGCAAATTAAATTGGAAAGACCTAGTCCAGGCGTAGGTGGGAGATCTAGTCCAGAAAGCACACTTTCCCTTAAAAAGAATATCTATCTGGACAAGTATGTTCAGCCAGGATATCATGCAATTATGCATTTGGGGATGTGTATTCCTCAAGATCAAAGAAAAGAGAAACAAACCAAGGAGAAAAATAAATCCATGGACATGGTGGAGCTCCAGATGGGTCCGATAAAGAGGGGAAATTCTCACCCTTATATTTTTAATTATGTTTACTTTCTAGAAACATAAAGTTGTTTGAATGCATATACAACTGGAAAATTGTTTTGTTACCTCGTTTGAAATATAAGTTGAAATAGTTGAATTGTCGTAAGAAGAGATTAAGATTACGGTAGCAATCATATGTATGGATGAGCTAAGTAAGCTTGAAATGCGTGGTGCATAAGAAATCTTTCCGAGCAAGGAATGCCATAATTGATCATTTACTGAATGGGATTATCTAATTTATAGTATGTTGGATTGATGATTCCATGGTTGCTAATTATTCAGGTAATCCTCAGCTATAAGTTCCAAGTTAGCATGAGCAACATGAGGAGGTCTGCCTGACCTAATCCAAAAAGTTGACTTGGGAAATGTAACACAATAAAACACCTGCGATATTATGTAAATTTTGGTGTACTTGTGTATTCTTTGTGTCCATTTTGTCAGACACCAAGGACGGTGTCTCTTTAAGGGTGAGGGGACTGTAACACCGTGGAATTGCCCCCCTTGTTCATTAAGCCAATAATGGCTAAAGGCTAAAAAATATAATGTATTATGTAATGGACATTGATATTAATAATATAAAACAATTCACTACGTGGAAGAGCATGGAAGAGATATGACATGTGAATTCACCAATAAGGGTTAAGGGGGATAGAGTTTGGCATAGGGGACTTATCATATGACCCTAACCCTTAATTAAAAACGAAAAGATAAGTTAATCCATGCTTAAGTTTCAAAACTCATAGATTATCCCTAAGCGTATTTAACAATTTGATTTAGAGATTAAACTATACTAAAAATCGGATAAGTACTAATCAAAGATTAGTGGCTTTAAATAAATTATGTAGTAAAATTGAAATTGAAAAAAAAAACAAGTAGATGGTGTCAAATGTCTCTCATGAGGGAGAATAGGTTCATGCAAGAAAATAATAAAACTGGTTCATAGAGAAAATAATTATTAAAGCTAGAATTATTTTCTCTATGAGAATAGGTTCATGCAAGAAAATAATAAAACTGGTTCATTGAGAAAATAATTCTTAAAGCTAGAATTATTTTCTCTATGAACCATTTTTTTATTTACTAAGGGTATGCTACCAATTGGAGTTTGTGAATATAAAATGTAATATCCATTCTTATACTTTTACATGTAGATTATCTTACCCCATGATATATAGAAGGAAAAATTTCTAGGTGTGGTTATGAGTCTAGAACATAAAGGTATGTTACAAAACCCAACCCTAGATCTAACATGAAATCCTTGATTTCATAGCCATCCAATTAAAACTATTTTCCTTCCTCTTCTTCTTTCTTCCAAATCTACTTGAATTATTCTCTAATGGGTTGGCTGAAATCAGGGAAAAGTCCTCTCCCTCTTTTACCATCCCAAAGTGTTAAGTATGTATTGTAAATATGTTTTGTTTCTAGTCCAATTCTAAGGATCTATACACACAGGTGTTTTCATTATGCTTTTGAAATAGTTAGAACACTTCAGTATTTAGGCAAACATTTTGAATTGTGGAATTTGTTTTAAACATAGTCTTCCAAAAAACCTTTTTATGATTGATTGTATTACTATACTATACAATCTGATTGCAACAATTTTTTAATATAATAATTAATCATTTTTATTTAATAATTAATAATTTTGTTTATTTTATACTTGAACTTAATGATAACATTATGACTTGGCAAATGACAAATTAAAATTCCACGTATGTCGTTAATCACATTCTTTGTCACCTATAAAATTGTCAAGAGGTGATTGGCACACACCAACTAAACAATCATATAGGCGATTGCCACACCGACAAAATGATAATAATAAAACTTTAAATGAATATGTCGTAAAAGTTTTAAAACAACAATTGTTTTTAAACATTTTCCTTAAATGATTTATTGCATATTTTTTCTAAATTTTTGAAGGGCTAACAATATTTATTATCTCGCAATTTAGACAACCTTTTTCCAACAATTATCATAGCATTCATGGCAAGGTAACATTCAGAATGGCTCAATGTAACGTACCCACCCATCCATCCAAGGAAAGGGAGGGAACATGATGCCAATCTCTGGGGCTTTCACATAATCTCAGCCCATTCATTAGAATCATATGAATAAATCATTTGCGTGCAAATGTAAAACAAATCAATTATGCACAGTGGAATTAAACTATCCACACACCTTACTCATGCATACAGCATATCAACAGTCATCAAATTAATACAGTGCAGAAGTAAATACATAGGCAAAAAAACACTTATCTCCATTTTGCAATTGTCCCAAACAACTAGCTATGTCGCTGCAATGTTCCACCCAACCATAGGCCAGTTGTGTTCATCAATCTCTCAACACAACTGCCACCCCCGAGTTGGGCATGATTCCTACAAGGAAAAGGGGACATTCAAGCTCATGCACAGCCAAATAAACATTTCATCTGAGCCAAGCCAGTCCACAGCTGGGTTTATCATGCTACATTTGAACCCTGAATGCTTGCACTCAAGCTCAAGCCAAAACAATGGATTTTCCAACAAGATGGTCATGGGTTTTCCCCAAATCGTTTCCATCCAAAAACGAATTGTGGGATGGGGAAAACATTCACAGGGAGGAAAATGTTTTCTCCCCAACTCTCTAAGCATTTAACAGCAAAAACGGTCTCTATGGAACCCCAATTCCATTCCTCTTCTTCCCCACTGGTATACAACACAAAAACACCCTTCTCCCAGCTGAGGATGAAGGAAAACATAGAAATTACATGGATAAAAATGCCCAGGTAGCTCCAAACTCGTGGGAGAGCAAAGCTGGTTGATGGGTAATGGCTTGGGGAGCAATTCTTCTCCCAACTGAGGATGAAGGAAAACACATAAATTACATGGAGAAAAACGCCCAGGTAGCTCCAAACTCGTGGGAGAGCAAAGCTGGTTGATGGGTAATGGCTTGGGGAGCAATTCATGGCTCTTTTCTTGCCCAAGAAGCCAAAAACGATTTTCCATCCAGGGTGGCTTGCCCATACTCGAATTTGGACAGCCATACCTCCCATTCCCCAAGGCATTAACTACCTCAACCAACTCTTGGGATAAATAAATGATTGGGTACAAAAGTCAACATGGATAGTTGAGGGTTTGATGGGTTCTCTCATTGACACTTGGCTTGACTTGACTGACTCCAAGGGTTTGAATGTTTTCCCTCCCAATTCCTTGTAAAATCATGCCCCCATCTCTTGTTGCATTGCATAGCTAGTTGTGGGTAATTTATTAAAATGCATTTTTACATGATGTTTGAAATTCCAATGTGCCTGTCTAGCACGCGGACCATATGCATCAATAAATCGATGGCGGGGCCTTGGCCTTGAGCTCCTCACCATGATTTTATAACAATATTACATCATTTACATTTTAATGCAATAGGGTCAAGATGGGTACGTTACATTCAACTTGAAAAAACACCCTTTTAAAATAGTGCAACAAATGCAGGAATAAAGCAGAGATGTAGATGAGCATGCTCCTTCCCATGAAATCAATAAATACAATATCAACAAGACCAACACATTACTGCATGGTGTTCACATCCCTTTCTCATACCATTGCAACATTCCTCTTTAAACTCACAATAACTAGCTCTTTCCATAGGTGCATAGTAAAGAGGTAAAGGCTCACAGTATAATATGATGCCTAATAATATAGATAATTATATATAATAAAAATGAAAATAAGAAGACAAATTATTGACTAAGTGATTCTGGCAACATGGTCCATGCATGTTAGAGGGATAGCCACAAACAATTATCTTTCCACATCTCAAATTGAAGTAATATCAATATTCCATTACATTAATTTTAGGAAACTTCATGGAAAACATAATAAACACCCCACTCTACATATGTCATGTTCCTAAGAAGGCAATGCGAGAAACCTCCCACTGAGTATCTTAGAAAGGTGGGAGGGATGGGGGCATGAGCTCATATCTTGTCACAATGATTACTACCATTGTAATGCAAACAGAGATTGAAATGCTTCAAATGGCCCCCTCTTCGACAAACACGCTAAAATGAAAAAGGGGTCATTTCTTGGAAAAAGGGGAAATGTTTCCCTCCTAAGAATCACATTTTGGCATCCCCGTGGCCAATAAAATAAAATCAAAAGGAAGAAAACACCATTTAGACCCCAAAATTACCACCCATGTTTTAATATTTCTCATTTCAGTTTTGATCTTTTATTTTATCTACCTCAAAGAGTGAGCCAATGATTAAGAGGGTTTCTGTGTGACGATTTGTCCTTGGTTGTGGCGACAAAAAGTTTCAAGGGTTATGAATCCCAATTAACAATAGATTCTAGAGACAACAATGTGAGTTGTGAGGGTAACACCCCCCCTCATGATTAAGTTTTAACCAGCCCATGATTCATCGCACCTATGCACCATGTGATTGTAGTGTGAAGGGTTCTAGCTTGACATTTTCCTACAAACCATGACCCACGGTTTCGAATTATCATATGAGTGCCTACACTATAACTTGTGCAACCACCACTATAGTACTTAGCTGAGTTTGGAGTGGACAAGGTGGTCAAAATCCAAGATGGACTTGGGGAAGAAGGTTAATCTTCAAGTGTTGAAGAATGATTGTTGGGCATATTGTAGTTATTTCATATCATTCCTAGCCCATATTATGGAGGTCATATGTTACACTAATTCAAATGCTCCTAATCTTGGAGAAATATATGAGACTTTTGATAGCATGTCGGGTCATAAGAGGGTAGCCATTCACCAAAGGGAGCTTTCATTAGAGTTCTATACAACCCATATTTGACCCAACATTCTACATAGATGGGATCGCATGAACAAACCTTTGCACATGACAACATATGCACTTAACCCAAAATGATATTTGGAAAGGCCAAGGAGTGTTCCTCCCATTGATGATCCTGAGGTAAAGAACAATTTTCATGTTGTGATTGGAAAGATGTACAATGAGGACAGGGCCAAAACTTTGAAGACTATTTTTTTAGTTTGATGGTCTTCATGGCCCCTTCAACAAGCACGATGCTCGAGCAAATCACACAGATCGAGACCAAGATGGCCTAATTGGTTGGTCAAGGATGAAATGGATGAAGCTCCAAAGCTCAAGTATCTTGCTATTTGTTTCTTGTATCAGAGGAATTGGTCCACATATAGCTTCATCCACTCTATCAAGAGGAACAAACTTATCATTTTAGAAGAGCAAAGAAGTTAGTTGATGTGCATAGTGCCCCATGTCTTGAGCATAGGAAGACCCTTGAGTATTTGAATGCACCAATAGTAGGTTGTTGATCCAGAGGATGATGCACAGATAGATGAGAAGGGGGGCTTGATGGAGCACAACTTGGCTTGGTTGGTGTGCCATTGAGCATGACTATGAATGCAACAACTAAATGCAAAGACTAGTGGGGAATTGCCTCAAGCAATCATGTTCATTTGTCATTTGGCATGTTTTACTTTTAGTTTGATTTTGTTTTGAATCTAGACTTGACTCCTTAACTTTTAAGTCCTATGACATTTAAAAATATGAATATTGATGTATAAGATTGAGAATTCAAGCTTCACAGTTTTGAGTTTTCATTTCAATATCATTGTATTTCTAATCTTATTTATGATTTTTCACTTGATGTATATTATAAAATTATATTAGTAATAGTTATTTCTTGAGACTTAGATAATTTACATCTTCTAGATTTCCAATTTTGTAAATAGAATGAGAATTCAAAAATACAATTGTGATAGTCTTTTGCAAATTTATAATTTACGGTTTATTATGTTACATTGTTATCAAATATGTATTAGTCTATATTAGATTATAAAATGCCAATATTTATATGTCAATTTGTATGTATTCCAAATTAAATTTTGTAGTATTTCAGGTGGGATCCCCTATTTTGAATACCTCAACGTCCCCTTCAATGTTGTTGAATTTTTAACTTAGCAATACAATTTTCAGATCTTGATAATTATGTCCTAATATTGCTGATCATCCCACTTTTATCACTGCATAATTATACACTTGAAAGTTTCAACATTCACTTATAGAAGAAATAAAAATAAAAAAGGATCACTAAAACACAACCAACTTTTCTTAGAGGAAATCAATCCAATTCAAGTACAATACCATTCATGAAGATGAACCCCTAGCTCAAGAGTGTGCCCTTTTTCCACAAGAAAACCTAGTAAACCTCTAGGGAAGAATAGAGAACCACAAGAGATGGTAAGAACCCACAAAATATTTGCTTCTTGTCTTTGCTAAGCCTTCCTTGACAAGTGCGAACAAGTGGAGAGAGAAGAGAGAGTTGGATGATGAAAAATGAAGTGTGACAGCACTTATTTATAGTCTTCATTACACTTGAATTTTTCCTCACTGGGGTTGACTTGTACAATTGATGGGATCAATTTGTCTTCTTAGCTAGGGCACACTTATCCTTTCTTCTAGGCCGACTTGTCTTCTTGCCTTCAATTTTCTTCTATGACTTCGTAAATGTTGTTTGGGACTTCTTCAATGGTTGGCTTGAATTCCTAGTTATTTCTTCATTATAGAAAAGTTATCCTTGTTGATGTCCATCTCCTCACATGCAGATCAAATTAACCCATAGCTCTAATGTTGATTTGACCCCACCCTAAGAATTCTCGAACACTTCTTAGAGCCTATGTCAAGTTCAACATTAGATTAGACTTTGTTTATTTCACAAGGGGATAAAATCCCCTATTAAAATAAACAAGTCAACTCACTCTAATATAAAATAATCACTCATTCTCAGAGAATGCAATGTGGCCTCTAGCTTTCTTCTTGGAGAACTCTTTCTCAGAGTAAGCATCTTGAGCCTTGTTTACTCTTATTCACTTCTCATGACTAATCAAGGCTATGTCGGGGCCATCCTCTACCAACCATTGGTCACTTCGCATGACCTCTCACTGAGAATGTTCATAGAAGACACTCTTTATCTCTGCCAAGCTTATCACTGTTGGTTGTGGAGCCAGATCTTCTAGTCTCATAGATGATATTGTATCAGCCATGTTTGTACCCCAGTTTTATATGATATGTAGGTGGACTGTACAGTCACCCCAGCGGGGGGGTAGCGCCCCCCCATGGGGTTCCAGAGGGGACCATCCCCCTTGGCTGGGGGGTTCGGGGGCCAATGGTCCCTTGGAAGGGGGTTCGGGGGCAACGCCCCCGAAGAAAATTTTTGGGGTTGTTTTGCGGGCCCATGGTTTTGGGTATCCCATGGTATTTTCCCATTGTATTTCCCTTATAAAATAAAGACATTGTAATACGGCTAGGGACGATGATGTATTAGGTTTTATGCATTGAAAAGATCTCTGAGATCAGGAGAGAGACTGTGAAACAAAGAAGAGGAAGTGCAGCGGTTGTGCTGCAAGTTGTATCCCTTCACCTTGCTGGACGGTAATAATAATAAGGACTGGCAAATTCAATGTGGACGTAGCCCAAGTTGGGTGAACCACGATATATCTGTGTCTCTCTTGTAATGTGTATGTGTGATTATATTTGCATTTCTGTTTATTGTTATTGCTCTGCGATCCTGTTTTTCTAACAATCACTTGGTGAGATTGTTGTCACTACCAAGTTTCACACTTGGAGACATTATGTATCACTACCAAGCTTCTCACTTGGAGAGAATGTCGTAATCCATCTCGAATATATACTGCATCTAGGCCATTCACCACTAAAAAAGCCTCGTGAGTGAATGTATCATTTATCACTAGCATAGCCTCATGAATAAATGTCTTCCCTAATGCTTTTCATCTATATGTCTAGGCCATTCACTTCTGGTGAATGTCTACCCTATACTACTCATTTGTAAAACCATCACGGTGTCGGGGACATTCACTTCTCGTGAATGTCTATGACACATCTGTAGGATCATCACAGAGTCTAGGCCATTCATTTCTCGTGAATGTCTACCCAATGTTGCTCATCCATCAACACTCCCTCTCACTGGGGGAGATATTTTCCATCACGCCATGCTTGTCCCTGAAGTATAAAAACTTTCCCTTGGACATAGGCATGGTGAGAATGTCGGCTATTTGCTCATCTGTGGATATGTACTAGAGCTTCATTGCTCCCTTCTACACCATATCTCGGATGAAGTGGTATTTGATCTCAATCTGCTTTGACCTATCATGAAATACTGGATTTTTCGAAAGCTTAACACATCTTTGATTGTCACAGTGTATCAAGGTCGTCTCTAGCTCTTGACCAAAAAATCCTACAAGAAGCTTTCGAAGCCACATTGTTTCACGACTTGTGACACTTGTTGTATAATACTCTACTTTTGTTGTATTGAGTGCGAAAAAAGTATGTTTCTTGCTAAACCAAGATATCATGGTTGATCCCAAGCCGAAGCAACACCCCAAGGTGCTCTTTCTGTCTACTGCACTCCCTGCCCTGTCAGAATCTACATAACCTTGCAGCCTCACTTCACCATCTAAGACATATCTCAATCCATATCCAACTGTACCATGCAGGTACCGCAACACATGCTTTGCTGCAACCCAACATGCATGCATCGGCTCAACCATAAACTGACTTAGGGTGTTCATTGCAAAGCATATATCATGCATGGTGTTAACCAAGTACATCAAGAATCCAATCAGCTGCATGTACATTGCAGGATCCATCAAATATGAATCTTAAGTGGAATTACTTAGCTTCTTCATATTTTCCTCCATAGGTGTGGCCATGGACTTGCAGTCCATCATACTGAATCTCCTCAAGATATCAACTATGTAATTCCCTTAACTAAGGAAGATCTCTCTTAGTCTCTGCCACACCTCTAACCCCAAGAAGTAATGAATCAAGCCACGATCCTTCTAAATCCAACTTTATCTTGATGAGGGAGGTACTCCTTATTGGGACACCTCCTCCATCATCAACAAATTGTGTTGCAACTACTCCCTCTGTGTTGGAGCACCCCGCTCCCTCTACACCTGAGTATGTTGTTCCCTCTACATCTGGACACTCAGGTCCCTCTGCATCTGAGCATCCATATGTGTTATCTCCAACAAGTGGGTCTACTGAGGCAAGCCTCCTGCTCACTCAAGAATATTGAATGACATCCATGACTCTCTATGAGCCTGCAAACTGCTAACTCCATAGCTTATATAATGTGCCCTCACTGATGCCAATTTGGACTACATGCTAGATCTTATAGATCTATTTGGAAGTCTCCACTGACTTCCCCTCTGATCTCAGAACTTTCTTCCTAAAAGTACCACTGGGGGTTGTATGCTTCTTTGCATCTTAACAAGCCTTCATATATGACTCATCAAATCTTAGACTCATGTGTCTCACCATATAGCTCACTCTTGTCTATTCAAGACTCACTATTGACTTACAAAAGATATGACACTTCTTTGAATGCTTCCTCGGTAGTCTTATCCCCAATTTCTGGTGTAGATACTTGATCTGAGCATAACTACCATATTGGATGCATCTTCCTATAAGAACATGGGTAGACTTTCATAGTCTTCACAATGGACCTATTCTACAATACATGACAGAAATGTCCACAATAAAATAACACTTCAATAACATATTATTGCACAGAGTATCAAATGCTTATCCTTTTTTTGTGTTGACTCCTGCTTGACCTCTGCCTCCTTGCAAAAGTCACTGAAGTCCTCAACATTTTTTTCTTCTTTCTTTGTCAAGTCCTAAACTCTTGGAACTTGTAGAAAACTTCATCCTTGGCCTTCATGTCTTCTGGGAGAAGTCATACATAGTACAAGAATACATCCAAGGATGCCATTATCATCGATTTGTATGCACTAGAAAAAGTATTATTTTCGGAGATCATCTGCAATTTCATCAAGTTTGTCTTCTTTTGTCTTCTTTAGTGGAGGTTCATCAACATTGGTTGTTGATGCATGTTGTCTTTCCTTCCTTTTCTTTTGAGAGCACTGACGAGCATAGTGCCAAATTTTTGGCAATTGTAACATCTTATTTTGGAAAGATCCTTCTTCCTTTAATCTTGAACTAGGGTTGATCCTTCGCCTGCATTTTTCTTCTTCTCAAACTTTCTTCTTCCTCTTCCTTTTCTTGCATGAGCTGCAAGAGATTGATTTTCTTCATTTTGAGGTTTCTACAAACTATTCTTGGACAATACTATGTCCTCTTCTTGGACACAATCAACCCATAGTCGATCAAACTTGGGTAACTCTTGTCTTCCACAAATACTCTGGACGAATGACTCCCATGAAGAGGGAATTCCATATAACAAGTTTTGCATCGTCAATGATGCCTCCAATGGCTTTAAGTTGGTCTCTTAACTGGGAGACCTTCATAATGTAGGTGGCAACTGAATCTGAATTAGTCATCGTCACACAATGGAGTTGATTACTCAAGGCTAGTTTCCTGCTAGTGTTTTTTCTCTTGAACAATTCTACTAAGGCATCATGCATTGCCTTGACAATCTTTTAGCTCGACAATGTGTGGAATCAAATGGTCTTTTACATAATCCATTAGGATCCGCTTAACTTTTGCTTCATTATTCTTGTGTTTGCTCCTCAACATCTTATGGTCTTGAGATATCTTTCTTTACAAAATCTCGGATCTCGTTCTCATCCAAGATGAAGAGTATCCTGGTCTTCCAGGATCTGAAATTTGAAGTACCATCCAACCTGTCTTCTGCTCTGAGACTGGAAACCATCTTGACAAAATCTGAAAATCTGATCTAGAAACCCCAGATCCAAAAATTAGGTCAAAATTGAACTCTAACTCCATAGATAGATGTTCCCTCCTTAGGAAACCTTTAGAATGTTAGGATTGAACCAATCTGTGGCTAGAAGGGTCCAAAACTGAAAGCCCTAATTCCAACAAGAATTAGGTCAAGACTAAATCTTCACAAAACTAATATTTGTTTCTGCAAATAAGCGTGCCCTATTAGGGAAATCTCCAAAACACAATCTCCAAGTCCAATATGAGGTCAGAAATGTCCAAACTTGGAAGCCCTAGTTTCCAAATTATAGTAGAAACAGTCACTGGCAATGGCTTCTTTCAGTACTACTCCGATACCATATTGAATTTTAACTTAGCACTACAATTTTCAGATCTTGATAATTACGTCCTAATGCTTATCATCCCAATTTTATCATTGCATAATTATACACTTGAAAATTTCAACATTCACTTGCAGCGGAATAAAACAAGGATCACTAAAAGATAACCATGCACAAGAGACACAATTTTTTTTTTATCCTGGGAAACCCAACAGAGAGAAAACCCGGCCAACTTTTCTTAGAAGAAATCAATCCAATTCAAGTACAATACCATTCATGAAGATGAACTGCTAGCACACAAGTGTGCCCTTTTTCCAAAGGAAACCCTAGATAACCTTGAAGGAAGAATAGCGAACCACAAGAGATGGTCCCACGTTTCTCCACTCTTTCGTCCCCGAATCCCAAAAAATTGAATAACATTGGATAAATTCACTTGTACCTCTTAGAACAAAAAAGAGACCTTGATAGCTAGTATTTACTAACAAGAAGAATGGCATATAAAATGGCATGTAAAAGGCTATTACAAATTTCGGCTACAAGGGCAAATACCCAAAGATGCAAGGTACATGAAAATTGATGTGATAAGGAGTGAGTGATAAAGAAGTGTAGAAGATAAGGGGAATGCCTGCTCATAAAAGGGAAAGCAAAATATACAAGGCTTCAAACTGAAATTTAGTAATGAGAAGAACAATATATAAAACAGAAGAATATATAAAACACTATTACAAATTTAGGCAAAAGGGCAAATAGTTGCAAGGTACATGAAAGTAGAAGTGACAAGAAGAGAATGATAAAGTGAAATGGCAGTAACGAGCGAATGATAAAAGAAATTTAAGCTAAAGGACAAATACGCAAAGATGCAAGGTAGATAAAAATGTTCGTGATGGGAGAGAATAATAAAGTGAAAATGTATATGACAAAGGGGAATGATAAGGGCAATGCCTTCTCATACAAGGAACGACATGTTCGAACCTTTCAATATAAATGGTAGATGCCACGCAATAGTTAAAACATCACAAGAGCCTTATCATTGATCAATGATGAAAACAATAATAACAACTATTGAATTGATATGATCTATAAGGCAATGTTTTCAAAGCTAATTAAGCAAGTGGATTATGCAGAGATGCCAGAAGGTTATATGTTACAGATCAGAGATTAAACAAGGCAGATATAAAACTTACTACAGCTAACCTAAAAACAGCAGACAGAGTCGGTTCTTGTATAACTTTGACAACAGAGTAAACTAACACAGATAAAACTATCTACAAAAAGACAGATGACGAATCAACCTCAGAAATTTCGATCCACGGAAAGCCAGAAGATTGAAAACTTTAAAGTAGTTCTACGCTACTGAGCAAAATTGCACCTAGAAGGCAGAAAATGAAGTGACAACTTACTCATCTCAAAATAGACCATTGCTCAATAGATCGGTAAAAACAGTTTTCCCTGCCTCTGACATTAATCACATGGATGCCACAAGAAATACTAAACAACAGTTGCAGATTACCATAAGAACTATTCAGAAGAATAAAGGTAGGAAAAAAACAGAAACAAATGATTGTTTCTCAAGTTCTCCATTATTACAATCCTCTATGAAGTAGCCAACAGTTCTATGTTTGCTGGTCATCCTATGGTTTGGCAGTAAACTGCTCTTTTATCCAATCAAATGGCTGAAAAATTTAAAGAAGCAAGTCAATTATAATGCCTTCATCAAAATAAGCATAATTATACTCTACCAATTACTGAAAGCCAAAAAGTTAAAATCCATGACATTAGCATGTATTTGTAGCTAACAATTCACTTGATACGTTTTTAAAACACAATGAACGGTGCTTGTGAATTTAACATGCCTTTCAACGACTGCAGGAAGCATTCAAAATTAACAAATGCAAAAGTTGACAGGAACATCAAAGCTAGGATAGTTCATTTTCAAACAATGATTTCACAGTTTTACATCAAGATAGAATACTTCTTTTTTAAACAATGATTTTACTATATTTTGATTTTGAAAATATTAAAATAGGATAGTTTTTTTTGGAAGGTTACTTATTTTAAAACTTTTTAGGTCAAGCAGCTTTTTAAGTTTCACAATTAAATTTATTTAGTTTGTTAATTCATTTTCTATATAATTTGTTATTTTTTTTTAAGGCTGGTACCAGGTGACCTTAACCGAGGAGTTCCTTAACATTACATCTTAGCTACATCTTAGCTAGTTATTTTATTTACAAAATCTTAACAAGTATTTTGTCTATTTTATCTTATTATAAGATTAAATCATAAATACATGTTCAAGGTTGAGGGAAATCCAAGTTCATAAATTTCTCTCAGAAAAAGTCAGAATCCAATAATATCAACAAAATTAAATCTCATATCCTGAAAACAAAGATATTCACTTTCAGGTAAAGAAAGCCAGGTCACTTTCTTTCAATGTGGATTTAAGAGATCAATATTACCAATGCATGCATACATGTTCAAGGTTGAGGGCAATCCAAGTTCATAAATTTCTCTGAGAAAAAGTCAGAATCCAATAATATCAACAAAATTAAATCCCATATCTTAAAAACAAGATATTCACTTTCAGGTAAAGAAAGCCAGGCTACTTCCATTCAATGTGGATTTAAGAGATCAATATTACCATACTTGCCTCTTCAAACTAAAACATAACTGGCAAAACACTTTCCAGCTGCAGAGTCTCAGAACAACATATGTGCTTGGCAGTTCCTTCGGAGAGCACAAACCATCTACCAAGACCTCCGGGTAAACAACCAAGTGCTTGACAGTTCTTTAGGAGAGCAACCTGATTACATGATGTATCTTCAGCATCTTTAGTTTGCCTCTATGTTTCTCTGGATTTTCATTCCTCTCAAGGATGGTGATTCCTCTCTCCAAAAATAATATCTTTTTTCTTGGAGGCAACCACACGTCTTCAATGGGTATAAAAATCTGTCTGGTCTTTCTTTCTTTTAGCATCCACTGCCAAGTGTTGAAATGGTTAGCCCCAACACAAACAAAAACTTGGAATTGAGCTGGCAAGGCCCAAAATACCATAGTAAATATTTTTGCAATCATTCCACCAATCGTCATCCAGAATCATACCCTCTTCCCTCGTTTTGTTTTGGACGACTCTACTTTAGACCAATTATTGCTGACAATAACAGATTGTGTCCACCAGGAGTTAAGACCATTCTTAAGGATAACACCTACAGGAGCTCCATCCAAACTTTCTGGACTGCACTGTCTAAGCCTCTAAATACAAAGTTGGCGGCATTCTACTTTGGGCATTTCAATTTTCTAAAGGTCTCATCATTCATCCTAACTACATTCACCACCATTGGTCATGTGGGCATAATTTTCCTCCTGGCCATCTTAAGTTATGTTCTCACTATCTGAGAGTAGAGATTAACCATCACATGTTCAACGTGAGGAACACACTACAGGATTTTCTATTTATAGGAGGGAGAGGAGGAATATTTTATCTTTGTATGCTCAACTTATAATGAGATATCACCTATAACTTATCTGTCTTATTCAGATATCACGGTCAAAAGTGTTTTGCCTTATTCCCAGAGAGGTGGATAATTTTAATCATCACTTGCTTCAAAGCTCTCCTGTTCCAACTACTAGGATCACCTATTTCTTCTTCCCTGTTATGACTAATAGTAGAATGAATCAGCCTGAAGCTATGGTAGATAATCAAGATGACAACGTAGACCCACCAAGCACTTCCCCTTTACATGGAAATTGCTCAGCATATGTCCCATTCTAGTGGACTAGTACATGGTGTATTACCAAGATGTTCCAGTAAGGCTCATATTCATCCCACCAAGGCTCAAATTTCCCAGCACCATGTTCACCTCTCATGGGATGGTATCCTGTGAAAGCAGTTTGTATATTATAGTTCGAGCCATGTGTAGGCCTTGGGTGACTTTGGTGAAATCGATACCCCCTACTTGTGGTTTCTTAGATACAGGTTGATGGAATCTCTATTGCACTGCCACAATTGGGGTGGAATGGATATCATCAAAACTCATATGTAAACCTAGTCAAGTGCCCTGAAGGAGTTATCAAAATCTTGGAAAGAAGAGAGGGTTGGAAGATGCTCCTTTGTAACTATGTCAATCACAGAGCTCCTTTGGGTAAGGAGTCATAGTAGGTCATGAACCTATAAACCCTTGGTATCACACCGACTGTGATTAAAGCTAAAGGGACCTTTGTTTCTCAAATTATAGGCCTGGGAGGTTGTTCAGCCTTTTCTAAATTGGAAAGGACCAGGATTCATATTTGGCATGTCTATCAACAATCACTCAATAAGGTCATCACCTATCCTCTTAAATGAAGGCAAGACCATGGCCAAGTGACCTTGAGATTCTTTAAAAAAATAGTTAATACTAAAGGGACCTTTGTTTCTCAAATTATCTTCAAGGCCTGGGAGGTTGTTCAGCCTTTTCTAAATTGGAAAGGACCAGGATTCATATTTGGCATGTCTATCAACAATCACTCAATAAGGTCATCACCTATCCTCTTAAATGAAGGCAAGACCATGGCCAAGTGACCTTGAGATTCTTTAAAAAAATAGTTAATATTGTTCAATACCTCTTCACTTCTCAATTAACAAAAAAATAGTGCAACAATGTTTCATTAGGCCCAAGCAAATGGAAATTCTTATTGTGCAGAGAATATACTTGTATGTGCTAATATTTTCATACATGTGCATACATGTCCAAAAGGTGGTGCTAGGCATGGTGCATCTATGCCAACTCCTAGAATATTGGGGAAGGGGCACCGGGCACCACAAATAGGGAGCCTCCTACTAACTTGGTTGCCTCTTCTATTCGTTCTTGACAAACTCATCATAACAAAGGAAGGCCAAGATACAAAGTTGGCAGAGTGGCGTGAGAGAGGAGAGAGCATCACCACAACTCGACGTAGCCTTCCAACATGGCTACTAAATGATAACTTTGTAACACTAGCACTCCCAAACTTGCCATGTCTTAATGGCATCTTTTTTAGACTTTGAATATTTTTGTTATTTGGCCAAGTGGTTCTATGAGGATATTTGATTTAAATGATTATGGCCAAGTGGCTCTATGAAGATATTCGTTTAAAAAGATTATAGCCAAGAGGAAATATCTTTATACTAGATAATATAAGTCAATTTTGGTAGCTTTAATGGCTTTTGAAGCCTCCTATTTTTATCGTGTGCTGGTCACCCACATGGCACACTTTTTTTGTAAACTTGCCCTGTTTGTGTATATTTTGCATATATTCAGTCAAAGGAAGCATTTTTTCAAAAAATTGAAATTTCATGCAAAGTAAAAATTTATTAACTAAACAAAAATTCAAAATTAGTGATCTTTATTGTTCCAATGATAGAAGGTCATTATAATAACTTTCCAATAACAACGGACTTGACTAAAAGAAAGAGTTAAAAACAATGAGGTGTTATCCTCCAAGTGCTTCAAAGATGAGTCAACAAGCTACTTTCAACTCCACCATTCATGTATGCTATGTGGGCCAACATCTTAAGCACTTGTAGCTTATAAGGCATCAGATGGTGGAGGCGCCACCTTTAAACATACAAATCAATGAGTTGATAATGGGGAGATGGAGGGAAGTCTATATCCAACTGAAATTCCATGTACCAATATATCTTGCTTGAACTCAAAAAGGGTTGGTTAAACCCTATGTATAATTAGCAGGACTAGTCTAAGAAACAACCTTTACGAATGCACTTGAAGATTTGCCTTTTGAGCTTTTCAAATTCACAAATGGTTTGAGGAATTCTTTGAGCCAAACAACCCATGAGTTCATCACCATTGATTCAAGCTCTACCACATCAAAGAAAAATGATCTCCTTGTCCTTTGTCCATTCTACCAAGGATGCTGCAAAAGCCAAGGTGAAGCTACAGAGAATCGACAGAAGGCTTCTCTTGGGCATGCCTTTTGAAATCCCAAGGAGATAATACACATTAATAAGTGATCAAACTTCTCACAAGCATGCAAGATTTGCAAAAAATATATGATTGGCCACCTAATCAGGGAACACAAGTAGAGCTGTTTTGTGTTTAATGTCTTAATGAGGTTGCAAGCATCAAATAATCTGCGCTTAATGATAAATTACCTGTCTCTGGTTATGGCAGCAAGTGACACCATGTCTTCCCAATACAATTGCAGTAACAGAAAATCAGTTTCCTAAACCTGCACTAAAAGAACGCCTAGAAGAGGGAAGAACCATTGACATATGTAGTTCAATGGATATGTTGAACTCTTCATCTGTGTGGAGAAAGACTGCTATAACTACAAATTCTTGCACCAAAAATTCTACTGCTAGAAAATAATCATTGTCTTAAAAAAATCAATTCAACAACCTCAACAATACACAGGAATGAAAACAACAGAGAAGCAGTACCATCAGTGAAGGCAGTACGAAAAGCTTAACATTTTAAAACAATTCCCATTAAAGGCCTTGAAAAGAAGCAGTGCAGTACAATAAATTCCATCATGGCAGAAGAGCACAAACCTGGTCATTTCATGCCACAAAGAAGTTCAGAGGTTCAGGTGCCGCATGCCGCCGCAGAGGCTTCAATCCTTCTTGTTCTCTAATTCCTGGTAGCACGCAATTTCACTTTCAGGATTTATCTTCTTTTTCTCCATTCTCTAGAAGTGAAACGGTCATAACTTCATTCATCTTTCTGTTAACAGTTAGTTCAGGGAGAAAAAAGCAGTGAGTTCAGAAACGGAAAAGCAAAGGGAAAAGCAGTGAGTTCAGGGACGCAAAAGCGATGTCTATTAGTTCAGGGAGAGAAAAGCTATGATTTCAGGAATGGAAAAGCAATTTGCCTCATCTGCAAAGGGTTGGTGCAAATGAGAGGAAAGAGGGCTTGTTCTGTCCGCTGAAGAGAAAAGCATTGAAAGAACGCTTTTCTATCCCATCCGTCGAAAGAAAAAGCAGTTTAGAGAGAGACGCAATTTATCTAATCTACCCACCCAGCCTGTCGCGTATTCCTATCCGTTGAAGACCGTTGAAGGAAAGTCGGAGAAGTGCCTCTGCTGGAGGGAATCGCCTATATATATCTCAATCTTACATACTTTCAAAACATTTTCCTCTTCCTCGACCTATTCTTCTATTTGAGCTTCCTGTATGTATGTGTGCCTCTCTAGTCTGTGTATGAGTCCGGACTCTGTCTGTGTATGAATCCTGAGTTGAGTCTGTATGTAATAGCTGAGGAAGGTGGAGTGCACTGCACTGGAGGCGAATTGGCTTCAAAAATCTAATCTGCTCTGCTATAAAAGGACCTCTGCTAAATGAGGTTGAGCTAAGCTGCCTTCTACACATTGGAGATCCATGACTTCTCTACATAATAGTATGTATCACTAGCTTCTTCTTTTCTTTTAATTTATGTACTAATTCATTTCAACCTTGCCTTGCTTTTCAACGATACTTTCATATTTATAGAGGAAACTATGCAGAACCCCAAAGAAAACATGCAGAGCCCTAGATTATAATTTCCTATATATCCTCTATATATCACTCTGCCGCCTCTATTCTCTGTATATCCCTCTGCGGCCTATACGTTATTCAGTAGTAATATGCGAACCTGTGATCATCTCAAACTTGAGATTCTTCCTAATGTGGATTACATAAGTTAATGATTTTTTCTTCAAGAGCATAGTTTAGGTATTTTTTTAGAGCTAGAGATATTTCTTTAAATTCTTCTTCTACATCCTTATTGAATTTGCACCGGATGGTTGCAATCTGTCGCCTATATCCTCACAGAAAGCCAACCATGCATGAAATGGCATCCTGTATATCCTCTGTATATCACTCTGCCGCCTCTAATTTATTTCGTAATATGCGAACAAGTGATATCAAACCTGAGTAATATGCAAACCTGTGATCCCAAACCTGAGATTCTTCCTACCTATGGATCACATATGTTAATGAGTTTTTCTCTAAGAACATAGTTTAGGTATTTTTTTAGGTCTCCAGATATTTCTTTAAGCTCTTATTTTACGTTTTATTAAAATTGCACCGGATGGTTGCAATCTGTCGCCCATACCTTCACAGAAAGCCAACCCTGCAGGAAATGGTTTTCCTCTGTATATCACTCTGCTGACTCTATCTTCTGTATATCACTCTGCCGCCTGTAATTTGTTCAGTAGTAATATGTGAACCTGTGATCTCAAACCTGAGTAATATGATCCCAAACCTCAGATTCTTCAAAATTGAGATTCTTCCTACATGTGGATTTTTAGGGCCTTTAAACTCTTCTTTTACATCCTTATTGAAATTGCACCGGATGGTTGCAATCTGTCGCCCATACCCTTACAGAAAGCCAACCGTGTAGGAAATGGCATCTGTTCACCAGGTAATCCAGGCATCCTGGCATCTGCCCACCAGGTAATCCAGGCATCTAATGAAATGAATATGAAAAATATCAAAGTGAAAGGGACTGACGTTGTGGTCTTTCCTCTGTTGCTCTTCAATGCGTGGCGAGTCGTTCCTATGCCATCGTTATTATAATTTAGGTATTTTTTTACTCTTTGAATGCATGTTATGTCGTGGTTTTTATAGTTAGCGACCGATCTACAGTAATTCCTCAAGCTTTAGAGCACAAAAGATGTCATGTGACCGGGTTATTCATGACTAAGTGTTTCCTGTGTCGATCATAGATCAAGATGCGCATCATTCTAAGAGTTCAATATGGATATTATAATTGAGTGGACAAAGGCAGGGTGACTAAAGAAACCCGAACTGCGGCGACGGTGGCTATAAAGAGTGACACCATAGTTGGTTCGGTATTTTTTTATACTTCGGCTTAAATGCATATGCTAGGAGTTTATCTGCACAGAGTTTATTCTTTGAGCTTATGCCTTCTTTTATAAAATAAAATTGAAAAAACAAAATTAATATATATATTTTTGTCCTTCTTATTTTAAATAACACAATAATTAGAGATTATAATCCTAGGGCTTATTAATTTTTAAAAAAATATAAATATTAGAGATTATAATCCTAGGCCTTCTTTTATAAAATAAAATTGAAAAAACAAAATTAATATATATATATGTTTTTTTTTCCTTCTTATTTTGAATAACACAATAATTAGAGATTACAATCATAGGCCTTATTAATATTTTAAAAAATAATTAGAGATTATAATCATAGGCCTTATTAATATTTTAAAAAATATAAATATTAGAGATATTTACTTTTTAAATATATATGTTTTATTATTACTTAATATTTTAAGGTTTTTATGGTTATTATGTTAGTTTATTTTTCAAAATTTATATTGAGTAGAACAAAATATTAATATTTAATTAGTATATCATAATAATTTTGTTTGTACGTTTGAAATTGTAAATAGTGGATTAAGATTTCTCTCCTAACCCAATATTAATTAATAAAACACATTAATACTACTTTTCAAATTTACAAAAGATTAATTTTTTTTTTTGAATGTGTTAAAATGTGGTCGTCTATTAGTTGAAAGGCCTAGTAGTATTTAAATTTGCATTAAAGTTTAGAAGAATATGTATTAATTTATTGAGGTTGATTCCTGTTTTTTTTTGTCATATCATATCGTGTATGTGAAGAAGAATAAGGAGAGGAGGAGGAGGAGGCAGAGGTGGAAGGGGAGGCACATGCGGAGGGGAAGGAGGGGGAGGAGGAGGAGAAGTAGAAGTAGGAGGAAGAGGAGTAGATGTAGGAGGAGGAGAAGGAGGAGTGGAAGGAAGAGAGAGTAGAAGGAGGAGGAGGAGTAGAAGTAGAAGGAGGAGTAGAAGGAGGAGTAGAAGGGGAAGGGGGCGACGACAGAAGCGATGGAGGAGGGGGGGAGGGAGGCAGGAGGAGGAAGAGGCAGAGGAGGAGGAGGAGGAGGTGGATGGGGGGGATGAGTAGGAGTAAGGGGAGGGGAGGGGGATAGGGGGGATGAAGTGGAGGGAGGGGGCGAGGGCAGAAGAGGGGGGTGAAGTGGAGGAAGTGGGGGATGAGGGAGGAGGGGAAGGAGAGGCAGGAGGAGGGGGCAATGACAGAAGCAACGGAGGAGGGGGGGAGGGAGGCAGGGGGAGGAGGAGGAGGGGAGGGGGAGAAGAAGGGGTGGGAGGAGGAGGAGAAGGGGAGGGGGTGAAGTGGACGGAGGGAGGGTGCGGGGGAAGAAGAGGGGGGTGAAGTGGAGGGAGCGGGGGATAAGGGAGGAGGGGAGGGAGAGGTAGGGGGGAGGGGACGACGATAGAAGCGGCAGAGGAGGAGGAAGAGGAGGGGGATGGGGGGGGTGAGCAGGAGGAGTAAGGGGAGGGGAGGGGTTTAGGAGGTGGATAGGGGGGAGGGGGGAGGGGAGGGAAGAAGAGGGGGATGAAGTGGAGGGAGGGGGTGAAGGGGAGCGGGAGGAGAGGGGAGGAAGGGGAGGGGGAAGGGGAGGTGTAACAGGGGAGCAGGAGGATGAGGTTGAAGCAGAGGAAAGGAGAGGGAACGGGAGGTAGAGGAGGAGAAGGAGGCATGGATGGGGAGCGGGAGGTGGGGAGAAGGAGAGGGAAGGGGGAAGGAGGAAGGTGAAGGGGAGACAAAGCAGGGGGGCATGAGGATGAGGGGGGTATGGAGGCAAGGAGCGGGGAAGAGGGGAGGTAGAGATGGAGGGGGTGAGGGTGGCGACGTAGGAGGGAGGGGAGGAGGGGGAAGGGGCAATAGGGGGAGGCAGAGTTGGACGTGGAAGAGGCAAAAGAGGGGGGTGAGGACGATGGGAGGAGGAAGGGGCGAAGGTTGAGGAGGGGAATGGGAGGTGTTAGTCCTAGAGACGTTCTAAAGTTGTTTTAGAACTGTGCCTGGGCATCAATAAAATTTGTTGTGTTCTTTTGCTTGATCAAAATCACATTCACCATAATATAATGTAGATAGCCAATCTTGGAATAATGTGGGCAGTATTTCAATATGTCAATGAAAAGAATTTGAATGAGTTGATGTTAATGGAATGGCATAAAACAAAGGTACTTCAGAGAGAGTAAATCTTTGTTTTATGTTTGAGAATAATGTACTGATCCTAAGGGAGGAATTCAGTAGTTTAACAAAAAATGATCACAGAACTAAAACTGAACAATATGAGGATATTATTTCCATATAACATAACATGAATACTTCACGCCATAACCATCTTAGGAACAATAATTTAAGCTTACAGCACTCGTATTGAAACCAGAATGAACTTCATAAATCATGAACAATATGACAGAGATGAATTAACAAGAGAAAGAATACTAACTGGACATATCAAAAGTTTGAATCCACAACACACCAAGATCGGGAAAAATGAGGTTCTTCTTTATATATTAATCAAATTGCAAAATATCAGAAGTTATACTTCTTACAAAAAGAGCCGACCATTGGCCATTGCCTATTCTACTATATATAGCCTTCACAAGCTTTACAAATTAAGTTTTTATAGAGAATTTGTTACATCCCAATGGCTTATGCAATTATGTTTGTACTTTCCAACAAAGTCTGTTACAAAAACAGTCATACTGACTAATATTGGCTAATCTACGGCTGCGATTGGGGACCACTCTGCTGGTGAAGAAGTACGTCCTGCTGAATGGAAAGACCCATGTTGCTTTGAGGCATCCTCATATTAGCAGTGCTTCTTTATTTTTAGGGATGTTCTGAGTTCGATAACCGTCGAACATTTTGGCGTCACGAAGATGTTGATGCAGCCACTTAATTGTTATGTGTTGCTAAGACATTTTAAAAAACCTTCATCACCTATCCCTTCTACCCCATCCAAGCCCTTTTCTCTCGAACCTTGCTTTCGACGGGGCGAAAGTTCATCGACGTCACTGAGTTGTGAAACAGGACCTGATCTTTCTTTCAACAATCGAAACCGTTTAGGTACCACCGCTTCACAATTTGATCATCCTTCGTTGGGACCAGCATGCCCCTACCTTCTGTGCTTCTGCATTCAAAAGGCATGTTTCCTTCTCAACCACTGAATTTTCCTTAGACATCTCGGTTGAGACTCCATTCCTTTTTCGCCTAACTTTATGCGAATGCGCATCTGCGGGCTACTCGTGAACGCTGGTCATCCGTGCCCTTAATGCTCCTTGTGTGCTTCCGCTGGAAATAAAATGAGCCATCGAAACCTCGTATCCTCATATCCTCTGGTAGACTTACACATTACGCTTAGAGACATCTGACCCTTGAGGCAAACTCCATGGTTCAAGCTCTGCAACTGCTTGAGTATTTATAACCTCATTTTCTTGCTCCTTGATAATCATTTTGTCCTTGATAAATGATCACCAATCCACTCGTCATGTTTTTTGCGTGCTGGGGGGAGATTACTCTTATAGGACGGCGGTGGCAGTAATGAGTGCTAACAGATGTCTGCTTCTGAACGGCGGGTGGCAGCGGACAAGAATACTTTGAGGGCGGCTTTTAGAACAATGAGGAGGATGGAGTGCAGTGAGAAGTCGTATTCTATAAACCACAAGTGGTTTTAGAGCCCTAATAGAGTAGTTTAGAGAGACCGCTTCTAGGGCACTGATTCGTTGTGGAACTGCCACATGGAACAGTTGAATTCTACTCAGTGTAGACTTTGAGATGTTAAACTTCGAGAAACTTCGATGCCCTGATGCTTAAGCGATCGTCGATCTTCCGCTAAGCCCTTCCCGAGATTTTTGCGAGGTGAGCACAGCTTTACGAATGGGTCCCTCTCTTCGCGTGGCTTACTTTCCTGGCGGCCCGTGGCTTGGGAAACCATTATGGTGATCCTAGCGGTTTCAGGGCCCCGAAAAAGTGGTTCAGACAAACTACTTTTCAGCCCCTGAATAATCCTGGAGCTGACACGTGTAAGTAGCAGTTTTATTCCAAGGATGTATCATGAGTGTTAAACTCCGAGCAACTTTATCACCTTGAAGCTCGAGTGTCCGTCGATGCTACGTCTTTACTTCCTCGAGATGTGCAATCCACCAATGCAGCTTCATGGGGCAGGCCCACCCGTCTTGGAAACTCAACTACTTCAGCGACGTACGATTAGAAACCACCACGAAGGATTTTAGCTATTTTCAGGGCTCCGAAAAAATGGTTTAACCATACTGCTTTCGAGGCCCTGAACTCCTCGAATGCTACCACGTGTTCACGGCGGTTTTCAGTCAGGGGCGATTTGGGCTTTGACAAACATCGGGCGTTTGGGGGTTATGACTGAGCTTATCCAATGTTGATTTGTGAATAATCGATCTCTTTACTTCAGCTGCCCCTATCTGCTCCTAAATCGATATGTTGCCCCGGGGTGACTGTTTTTCACTTTGTTTGATCCATTGTTGCTCCAGAATTTCATTCGGAGGTCTTCATCATCTTGGCGTATACTAGATCTTCCTTCGGCTGATCATGCTGATGATATTAGTACTAACATTGGCTTCAGCGGGGACAACCTTTTTCTCTGGAAGAGGCTGAGAATAGTAGACTAGTGCCTTTAAGTCCATTAGGTTATGGAATCATACCTGTCCTTTATTTTTTTCAAATCAAATAACAAAGAATAATAAGAGGGAAAAGCAACAATATGAGCATAAATTTTGTAAAAGGAAAAGGGGAAAAACCTATGTTACAAATATGGTACACAGGGTCCATTGAAAGAGTAGGATAGAAATTAGTAATGAAAAAAACACTTCAAAAATCTCCCATTTACAGGGTTCCCAAAGCTTTCATCATTGAGTTGAGCCAATTCATATGTGATTGTTGTCATGGACTGTAACGACCTTGAATGGGCCCAGCCACAAGTTGCCAAATTTTCCATGTTTAGCTCTCTCTTCCCTCCTAGCATCCCACTTCAGGACCAGATCTCCATGTTGAAAGTATCGAGCAATAGCCCTTCGGTCAAAAGTCGCTTTAATCTTGTCCTGGTGGATCTTGGAGGATTCATCCAGCTGCTCCCTAACCTGCTGAACCTCTATCAGTTGATGAATTATTCTCTCCATGTCATTTGGTTCTTCGTGTTCTTGTTGTATTAGTTTCATCACTGGGAGACCCAACTGAATTGGGAGGATCACTTCTTTGCCATAGACCAGCTGGAATGGCGAAGTTCCTATAGCTCTCTTGACACTAATCATGTCTGCCCATAATGCAAATTTTAGTTGGGAGTCCCAGGCCCTTTTGTTTGTATTGAGCAATTTCTTGATAATAGTCACCAAACTTTTGTTTGAGGACTCAGCCAAACCGTTTCCTTGAGGATAGTAGGTTGTTGAATGAACCAACTCAATGTTGTAATTTTGACAGAAACTCATCATTTTGTAGGATTTGAAAGCTTGAGGATTATCTATAATGATCTTTCTTGGGCAGCGAAATCTTGCCAGGATATTCTCTTCTAGGAAACTTATTATGACTGTATCATTGGCGTTCCTCATGGGAATCGCTTCCACTCATTTTGTCAAATAGTCAATGGCCGTAAGAATCCATCTATGCGCCATTGGAATGAGGGTTTATTTCTCCAATAAAATCAATGCCCCATTGTTGGAAGGGTGATTCTACCCTGATGGGTTTAAGAGGTAACGGTTTAAGCTTTTTCCTTCCGGCGAATAACTGACATTCTTTGCATGATCTGACAATCTTGTTAGCATCGGTGAATAATGTAGGCCAGAAATAACCAACTCGTGGGAATTTATAAGCGATTTCTCTCCATGCGTGATGTCCTCCGCACATCCCTTTCTGAAATTCTATCATTATGTCTTATGTTTCTTCTTCAACAATACAATTTAGCAGAACACCAAGTGGATCCTTCCAGAAGAGATATCCATCTAGAATACAATACTTGACAGCTTTGAGTTTAAGAGATCTCATTTTAGATCTGTCTAGACCAGGAGGACATGTGAGGTGTTGTAGATAATAAACTATGTCCATGTACCATTCTGACCCATTAAACTTCCCAGCAACCTTGTCATGAAGATTTTGATGACTATCTTCTTCCTCCTGACTAGGAAGTCGGTCAATCAGATTGATCTCAAGAGCTTGGTAATTTGACTCAGCTAGGATTTTTGCTAGTCCTTGTCCCTTCACCAATTTGGTAGGCTTGATCTTCATGTCATACTCCTGGATTTTGGAGATCCACTTCCCTCTTCCTTCGTTGTTAGGTTGACACAAGATATCTTTTATGGTACTTCCTAGGGACATATGCGATGATCCTGGAGTGTAGGACATAATTCCTAAATGACTTGAGGGATTTGACTAGTGTATAGGCCTGTTTTTCCATTATGTCATATTTCAGCTCTGCATCTCTTAATGCTCGGCTGAAAAAAGAAATGGGTTGCTCATGCCCTTCATTATTTTTCTGTAAGAGAACTGCTGCAATAGTAACTTCAGAGGCAAAGGAGAATACAAGAAATTCTTTTGTGTAATCAGGGCTAGTCAAAACAGGTGCTTCTCCTAAGGAATCCTTTATTTGTTTAAAGGAGTCTCTCGCAGTTGTGGTCCATTTAATCTCAGCATTCTTTCTTAGCATGTCAATAATCTCTTTCATTATTTCAGCAAAGTTAGGGATAAATCTACGTAGGAAATTTATTTTTCCAATAAAGGACTGCACCTCCTTTTTATTTCTTGGGATCTCAATTAGTTTGATGGCGGCCATTATATCAGGGTCTATCCTCACACCATATTTGGAGACAATGTGCCCCAGCAACTTTCCTTCTGTCATTGCAAAAAAGGATCTTTTGGGGTTGAGGGACGGACTGTATTTTCTGCATTTCCTGAAAGTCTGCTTCAGGTGTTGAAGATGATCTTCATCAGATTTTGAAAATACTGTCATATCATCCAAATATATAAAAATAAATTTGTCATTTTCCCCTATGAATGTTATGTCCATGGCCCTTTGGAATGTCGCACCAGCATTAATAAGACCGAAGGGAATTTTATCATACATGAAAGTTCCCCATGGTGTAGTAAAAGCATCCATCATTGACACTCTAGTTGACCCAACTACTTTTTGTAGAATGTGATCCATCTTGGGTAAAGGGTAATTATCCTTTAAAGAGCACTTATTCAGATTCCTGAAGTCAACACATAACCGGATTTCTCCATTCTTCTTCCTGACCGGTACCAGGTTAGCCACCCACTCTGAATATCTTAGAGGGATGATGATTTTTGCATCAAGCATCTTTCTTACTTCTTTTTCAATCACCGATAGTAATATAGGGTTTACCTGTCTCAACTTTTGCTTTACTGGCTTAGCATCTGGCTTCAAAGGAATCCTATGTTGTATGATAGTTGTATCATAAGTTTTCAGGTCTTCGTACTTCCATGCAAAAACATCTGCATAATCTTTAAATAGGTCCTCATACCTTTGTTTTTTCTTGATTGTAAGAGATTTTGAAAGTTTTACAAACTTGGGTTCCCCCACGGTACCGAGATTCACTTCTTGCATAGCCTCAGTAGTTGGTTGCACTACTGGTTTTACTGGGATCTTGTTCTTGTCGAACAATTGTTCTAAAGGAACCAGTCCTTTAGGAATAAAGTTATTCTTCAGTTGTAGAATCTTGTGGCCAACAATTTGTTGTGTCAATCCAGTGTTCTTTCCATATTCTGCTTGTAGAATATTTTCCTTCGTCTCTCCTGAATGACCATCTATATCAATATTTGAAAATTCGTCCACAAGCTGCAGAAAGTATTTGATTTGTTGGTCATCTTCAAATACCTGCCAACTCTTTACATTGTCAGGGATGGAGGGGTGATACATTTCGACCTCCTACTTTAGCTTCGGCTTCTTGGGAGGCTTGAAAGAACTCGCCATCAAGGCCAATGAATCATCCTGTTGATTGCCTTCTCGGGGAACGAAAGTAATGTTGAAAGCGTCAAAGAAATTTTCAATAAGGTCCCATGCGAGATTACGATATGCTCTGAGTCTAGGATGTTTAGTTTGATAAACGCTTTTAATCTGGTTTACCACCAGTTCAGATTCTCCAAAGACTATCAGCTCAATGATTTTTATGTCTTTAGTGGCTCAGAGGCCAAGGATGAGAGCCTCATATTCAACAACATTGTTTGTAGTATCAAAATTTAGTTTGTAAGACAGACTGATCTCGTCTCCTGCTGGTGATGATAGTACTGCACCAGCTCCAGATTCTTCTTTAGCATAGGCTCCATCAAAATATAGTTTCCAAAACTGATTCCTATTATCCTCAGCAATGGGTTCCACCACTTGAGGTTGCATAATTTTCTCTTCCTCAGACTTACCCAATGATAACCTGTAACAGCCCATATCTTCATCAGTTGCATATATGGGATAATTCATAGGACTATCTTGATCACTTATCACATAGGAAAACATAGCTTCCCTATACAATCGTCTAGTCTCTCCAGCGAATACAAGAATTTGTAGCGTACTTCATATCCATCTGCATAGTGCCTCCCAACTTTTTAGCCCGGCTACTTGATAGGAGCATACCATATTTTTTTGGGACATCTGGTACCACTACATCCATCATTACACTTTTGGCTGGTATTTGAGCAAGAGTGACTACCAAATATTTTATCATACCTATGCATTTCACTTTTCTGGAGTTGAAACTGTAAAGATCATGATATGGCCTGGTGATCTCTAGTCCCAATTGTTCCATGATCACTTTGGGCATCAAATTGTGAGAAGCTCCAGAGTCTAGCATACAGTTATGAAGTAGTTTCTCATGCACGTTCACGGTAACATAAAAAGGAGCAGTAGGCTCCTCTTTATTATCGATGTGAGGACCACATTGGAAGGTTGGGGATTCATCATTTAGATTTATGGAATCATGTTGATCAATGTTTTCAACTCTGTGTAACATCTTATCAATCTGTTTCTGGTACATAGGGTTCTTTATCAATTCAATCAAGGGAACGGTTATTTTTAGTTTGTTCAACTCCTGTTCCAAATTAAAAGGGGTAGACCCTTCTTTGGGATTTGGATCTATCCTCTTATGGGGGCTTATGCCTAGCTTAAAATGGCTATCTGGGATTGTAGCCTCATTTGCTTTATCCTTTACTAGGCTTTTGTTTTGTAACAGGGGGGTTGTTTGAGGAAACTGAGCTTGAGCCGATTTCTAGGGAGAATCCTTGGGAGGAACCTTGTTCTATCTATTTTCCAATTTTGGTCTTGGTCTTAAGTCATACTTCCTTGGCAATTCATCTGGTTGAGCATTTTGAAATAGTGGATATTCACCATGGAATTGATCACTTTCTTGGGGATTCATAAGATCTAGGCCAGTCTGATTATATGGGAGTGAGCTCTCATAATCATCTTAGTGGGGTGCATAAGATAGGAATCTTCTTCCATCCAATTCAACTGCTCTTCAAATTCTTCATATACTTCTTCCATTGGAATTTCAATCAGATTGTTATCATTCTCACGGATAGGTGGCATCAATGGTTGTTCGTCATTCCTCTTTTCTCTATATGCCATTTGAGGATTATAAGACCTTCGGAACTAAGTAGGAGGTCAAGCAGGAGGTTTTCTATCAGGACTGCTACTTTCTAATTCCATTATGGTAACTTTATTTGACAGATTCCTTATGATGCGAGTCATTTCATCGATCTTTGCTTCTTGAGAGTCTTTTACTCCTGAGGAGTCGCCCTCTTCTTTGGCCTTCCCTTTGTATTTTTGTTCAATATCATTGGTCGATTTTATCTTTCCTCCATCTCTCATATTTCCTTCGACGTCTATAGCATCATCTTGCATTACGCTAAGTGAGAGCGATCTTCTTTCTCTCAATATGATGGAAAAATCTAAGGGGAAAGATCCCGCATGTGTGGCTTGAGCCGCGACTTCAGTGGGTCGGATATCCTCATGGATTCTGGAGTATACTTTGTTGAATCTCGTAGTGAAATCGACCACTTTTTCACCGTTGCTTTTTCTCAGGGCAGAGAATTATGTTAAATAATAGAGACTATCATGCTTAATTCCCCACTTCTTGATGAAGGTGGTTTCCAAGATCTCTGTCATGGTGATAGAGGCATTGGATAGTGATCTGAACCATTTTCTAGCTTCACCTTGCAGCGATTGAGCAAAAATTCTCATGAACACATCATCATGTTCAATCAGAATGTTGTTAGTGAAATCTTGAAATCGAGCTACATGATCTTCTACAGACGTTCCATTACTGCCATCGTACTTTGGTAACAACTTCAAATAGTGGGTAGGAATATCATTTAAGGGCGTGGGAAATTGCAGAGGTCCATGTCGGCTAGCCACCCATCGGGGTTTTCTAGGTGGTGGTGGTGGTACTATGCCTCCTCCTCCTGACATGAGATGATTGGCGATTAGATTCTTGGCTTGGTGCGAAATGAAATATTTGAGTGGATTTATACGAGATAAAGGTTCTCCGATTGTAGAAGGAATCACTCGAGAGCTAGGAAAACCATAAGGAGTGTGGGGGTTCTAGGGAGAAGGTTCTCTTTCAGGGGTTGGGACAATCAATTAAGATTCAGGGAATTGAGGACCAAACAGAGGTGGGCAGAAAATTCGCCTGTGTCCTGGTGAGGTAGACTAATATTTTCCATGTCTATGTCTCCAGGAGACTGAGTGTTCTAAAGCCACAAATTCTTCGTGGTTGGGGTTCCGGCGGGTATGTCTTCATCTAGATGCCAAGTTTGCTTCGGCGGAGTCGACAAGTGGATTACAGCCTGCAGCCTAGTTTCATCCACTATGAAAATAGGAGCATACAATTTTGGCGTTGTCCCCATGGAAGATTTATCTTCTTGCTTGCATTCCCCGGCAATGGCGCGAGAAAAGATGTTAGTCCCAGAGACGTTCTAAGGTTGTTTTAGAATGGTGCTTGGGCATCAATAAAATTTGTTGTGTTCTTTTGCTTGATCAAAATCACATTCACCATAATATAATGCAGATAGCCAATCTTGGAATAATGTGGGCAGTATTTCAATATGCCAATGACAAGAATTTGAATGAGTTGATGCTGATGGAATGACACAAAACAAAGGTACTTCAGAGAGAGTAAATATTTGTTTTATGTTTGAGAATAACGTACTGAGCCTAAGGAAGGAATTCAGTAGTTTAACAAAAAATGATCACATAACTAAACCTGAAAAATATGAGGATATTATTTCCAAATAACATAACATGAATACTTCACACCATAACCATATTAGGAACAATAATTTAAGATTACAGCACTCGTATTGAAACCAGAATGAACTTCATAAATCATGAACAATATGATAGATATCATGTAAAGTGGGTAATGCTGATGTGGAAACTACAACCCATATCACAAAAGAATAACATGTTGGATCATAAAATAAAATAAAATACACCTCAAGAATATTTTTGAACATCAAGAAAAAACATTTACACCTCAATAAATTGGATCCCTCTCTATACTTGATAAAACTAGGTTTAAGATGGATCTATGTTGGTTTATATAACCTCTTATTGTGTACTTTTGACCTAATGTTAGTGTTATCCACCCCTCATCTCAAGTATAAGTTCAAATTTTACTCAAGTGGATCCAGATAGATTCTCAAGAAGAAACCTATCCCAAAGGTTGATGGCTAATTGTAGTGAGATCATGTTAGATAAAATTCATGATGTACTGTGGGTTGGCAGCGCATTGGCAATGATTTTCTAGCAGAAGAATCCTAATATCATCTTTCACAAGAGATGTGTTACATACCGCTATTAATGAGAAGTGAAAATATGGAAGAAAAGGAGGTTGTGTAGGATAGTTTTAGCGAACCTTTTGTCAGACAAAATCAATAACAACCTTGGAAAAAATTAGTGTTTTATCACAATAATGGTAAATGGTAGGGAAATGGTTGAGGAGACTGATGTATAATAAATAAATTGATTGGGAAAGTTATAATGTAAGCATCACTTTGAAAATTCTTGAGTGATAAGATAATATCATGTGTTGATGGATTTAAAGAACTAGTGTGTGGGGAGAGTATTCTTACACAATCAAGTACAAATGAGTTAGAGAGATGATTATCATCCTTCTATAGGAGAATCATATTGTGATATGATATAGTGGGGAGTTCTTCCAGGGAGAGAAAAGTTTGAATATATTGACCAAAAAAATAGCCCTACATATAATCGATGCTACTAATATTGTATTTTTTGTAAGTAAGAAAAAGATTCATTATATTGAAAGAGAGAATGTACAATGTATACTAAAGAAACACATATTTTCCCCCATCCTATAGCATTGAACTAAGGTTCCAAAATAAGATATACTCCCATCTTCCCAAAAAGAAACAAAAGCCTCGCTCCAAAGGAGCAAATAGGGCAAGACCCAAATCAAGTTTAATACAGACAATCTTCCCTTTATGCAAAAGCATGAGCCGAACTATGGCTACTAGCTCGAAATAGACCAAACAACTATTACATAGAAAGACAAAATCTAGGAAAAACCTTAAACCGAAAGAAGCCAGCATTACTGCATTCTACCCGGAGAAGAAGGTCCATGCTTGAAATTTGCATGCTAGACAAAGTCGGACGATTCCTTTTCCTTACCTTGACTGCAACTCGGACCCCCACCAGAGGACAATTGTATACCACGGTCGACCATACTCCCAGGGCCAGGGGGAGGGGATAACGAAATCCCCATTTTAATCGCTATCAAGTCCACCTTATTGTGCATTAGTCGATTGTCATAATACTGATCTTTCCAGTATTTAGCAGGTTCCTCATTCGCACTGTCTTTGGCCCTTTTCTTTGAAAAAATTCTAGCCAAAAGGTTTTTCATAACCAAGTACAAGGCCATAGTTCAGTCATATTGGGATACGTGGCCTCTTGTTGAACCCGAGTCTTAGACCCAATCCTCCATAACAATCACGTTCTCCTTTGGAACACCCTCCTCCACTTTTTCCTAGATTCCGCGCTCCACCATCTCCATTTCTGATTGAATATCATCTAGAACATGGTCACGATAGAGGAAGGATGCCTATATTGCACGTCTGTGCTCGCAAGAGACACAAGAAGCCCCCAACTTCTTTCATCCACTACCCCCTTTCCCAAACCTACGAACTCTATGATCCATATTATCCTGAAGTCACATCCACTTAGAGCCTGTTGCTATCCCACTTCTAACATTGGTTGGAGAAACAATCGCCTTCACAAAGAACCATCCCGCTCCTCCCCAATTTTTATTTCCATCGCAAAGAATGATCTGCACAATATCACATCTCGTCATGGAACCTAAACAAGACTAATATTCAATGTCATTCAAGTTCGCATGCTAGAGGGTAGTATCTCAAATCTTTACCATAGTTTCCCACGCAGCAATACTCCTGTTGTACTAGGATGAGTACAAAGAGGTCACTACCATCACTTTCCAAACAAGAACCAAACAATCATCACCTTCAGTGGACAAGCGTTGATTCCCACCATCATAAATTATCAACACGGTCATGGGAGGGTTCCCTGCTGCGTATCGTCCCACTTGCCACCTCTCTCGAAGCTTCACCCACATCTAGGTGATGCTACTAATGTTTTTGTTTCAAGGTGCTCGATCCATTTTCCCTTCATATTCACAGTTTTCTATTAAAATTCATCATTTTTGGAATCAACCTCATTCTTTAACTATTTTAGGACAATCAAAGGAGTATAGATGTAGCATGATTCGGCCATATTGGGAGTTCATTAAAGATTCACGAAATGTTAATATTAAAATTTAATTATAAAGATAAAGGTGGAATTTCAATACAATAGTTGTTGCAATTTTACTTTTAACAATTCAACTATTCATTAATTATTAATATAAGAGTAGAACTATAATAGAATCATATCCAATGATAACTCAAGTCTCATGTAACTTTACCATCACAATACAATGGCCACATTCGTGAATCTTTAGCCTATATGTTTTTTCATATAATTAAATATAAACTCAAATCACATAAGCGAAAATGATATTGTAAAGAAAAACAAAGTAAAATCTCGACACACAAAGTACTCGATGGATAAATATGTAACTTTGATCACATATTTGATCTATTTTTTAGGACTTTGTACAAAGGGAAATTTTATAAGTCCAAGGTATGATGAGGAAGTATAATGAAGATATTCAAATGGTCTATGGAAGACAATCTATGAAGATCATGTAACACTCTTTCTAGAAAACCACATGTTTTGCAAAAACAAAGAGAATCATTTTTATAGAACCTTAAAAATTCAATTCCCTTATGACCCCAAGAAACTAGTTTTAACATTACACCAAAATTCATAAAAATTCCCTAGATGAGGAGCATATTTTTATTTTTTTGTAATAGCTGCATATTATATTAGATTAATAAAGGTACAAAGTAGATTACAGTCCACAATGGTATGGCCCAGAGGTGCCATCCATGTCTATCAAGAGAGTTGATGATAGTCAAAATGTTACCATACAAAATACCCCTGTCTACACAGGGGAGAACCAGGTAGAAAGTTAAAGAGTTTAAGGCATTATGCTGACTGTTTATACCTAGAAGGGCAAAAAAGACAAAAAAACAACAGAGAAACCTGCTTAGGCATAAGCCTATGGCGTCTCCTCCAGAATAGGGCAGCTGTAAGGTGCGTTGTCCCTCCATGCCTTGGCTGAAATCGGAGTTGTATTCTCCTCCATAGAAGCAGATGAACCAGGAGTCATCACAGGCTTGACAGGAGCCGGGTGTTTAACAAGTAGGGGAGCAGTTTTTCCGGGCAGCACGGGGATGAAAGCAGACTGCTCATTGCGAGTGCGTTTCGCAAGGATAGGGCCCAGGGTACGTGGAATGGGAAAGGAGGTCTGAGTCATTTCCTTACCCTTCATCTGTGCTTTTCTGCGTGTTGGGCCCATTGAGCTGCCTCCGGGGTTGAGATTGTCCAAGCCAACTGTTGAATTCAGGGCAGCAGCCAACGAGGTGGCTCCAGGGGTGGTGCTCCCTGAGCGAAAGTCGTGACCAAAGGAATGGGTGGGAGCATAGGAGTCCCAGCTTTGCGTGCTGCTCAGGGTGCAAAGAGTAGAAGCCCAATTGGGTAGAGTAGCGAGCAGAGACCGGGTTTCTTGGTGCGCAGAGACCCAGTTGGATTGCATGTTTGCCATCAGCTTCCCCATCATATTCTTAACCAACAAATACGGGTCCCAACTCGGTTCCTGGTGTCCAGGTGCAAAAGTTTCCGCAATGATCCTAGCCTCCCAATTGTCCAGCAGCAGGCGAATTGGGATGGAGATAGTTGGGCCATAACCCTTCCTCAGAGGAGTTTCCTCCCAAGCATTCACGTCCTTCATGTTTTTGGTCTTAGCCCCCTTGGTTCTGCCCATAATTGCCGCAGGAGAGGTGATGCCAACACGGGAGTGCGCTTGCAGGTGGTTGAATGCGCAAAGATTTTCGAACACAGATAGAGTAAGGCTGAGAGCATGGAGAGCCTGGAGGATAAACTGGTCAGAGAGCCTCATCGAACAAGAAGGTGGGTGATTGTTTCCTTGATCCCTGAGCCTGTGGTTCACAAGCAGGAGCTTCCTCATCGTGGTGGCCAGAGAGGCTGAGGCGACGTTGAGGACAGGCTTATTAACTAGCCTCATTGCTTGACGTCATTTCAGTGACATCAGCGTGGGTATGTGTGAGGGGCGTGTGACTAGGTGTCACCAGGTTGCAGCCATCTGGCAGCAGTGTGGAGTTGGCACCCGCATCCGGGGCTAGATGAGGAGCATATTGAAATGGCCAAGGGGATCACTTAATTCTCTATATTTCAAAGATCACTTACATAATGAGAATCACTTTTTATCATTCACATTCTAGATCCAATGCATATATTTAAAATATTACAACAACTATATGGAGGCACATATCCAATAAATTAGATAAAGGCAAATTGGAATCAATTAAAAAATCCCTAGTTCATTCACGCACAAGGAAATATCTATTGTCAAAGAAAAATGGTTACCATCACTCAACCTAAAGAAAGACTCTCTATATCTTACATAAATATTAAATAAACATAGCAAAGAAAGTATTAATGAAAAAAATCATACACTAAGTAATTATGGACCCTCCCTAAGAAATAATTTTACTACTGAAGGATAGGCCACTAGTTTTAAAACCCATGTTTGTCACAATATTTTGAAGGTGTTAAAAGGAAAATGTTTTATTGATGTTTTTTCATATTTTTTCAAGGAAAACCTTGCGGGATCCCCTTCTCTTCCTCAGAATATCCAAGATGGATGGAGGCTTAACCACTAGCCACAATAAAAATTGGTAACCCAACATGACTTAATCAGATTTCAACCTACACCAAACTATAACAAAAAACCTCATGGTGAACTCCACCTTGAAACAATTTGTTTGAACCAATTAGGCTTCATTTATTGAATTATATATGTATAATTGTTAGCGATATTATAATTTTGTTTCAAGAACTAATATAAAAGGTAAACACGTCCATGTGATAAAATGGCTTTCCACTCGCTAGACGAGAGTCATATTGCCTCACCACTTATTTACAAGATTTCCTAGGTGAGTTGTCAAATTGCAAGGTACTATTTAGAATATATTCCTAATTTTTAATTTTATTTTTGGCCATAATGTTGTTAAAATACATCTACATCAAACCAATTGATTATGAAAAGCATGTAGTTGATGTTATCATGCAACTGAAAAAATGGAGATTCCCTTCCTAGAATTAATTTGTTATACATTACTTCTACTTATGAGGATCAATCTGCTACCAATTCTTATAATAAAATTGGACTCAACTTAGAGTCTTAGACAATGTTGGCCTAGATTATATACAGTGTTGAGAGTATGATAAGGACTAATTAGCTTTGGAGCACAAATTTTTTCATTGAAACTTGAATATTAATTGTTCGCTATTGGAGTTACTCCAAAAATGTTTACAGCATGCTTGGGGGTGCTTCATGTGTGATGTGGATTGCATGGTGTAACGATGACCCTTGGTTGTTTTTTCATGGACATGCACATGTGGAGGTGGATTTCTCTTGGATTTATATACCTTGTATGGATGCTTATGTGGCTTTCTTCCTTGGAGAATTGGAGACCTTTAGACAACTTGGTGAGATTTTTCACACTATCCACATGGAGGTTGGTTGCTTTCTTGGAGCACGATTTGTTTTGGAGGAGCATTGGACATTCTAGAACAGGGCATTGGGCCCTAGATGGAATGGGTACATTTGGATCTCTTACATGGAGGATTGTACTTGAAGTATCCTAGCTAGGGTTGAGGGAATGATCATGTAGGTGGGGTGAACCCAAAGGAACAGATGGCATAAGAGGAGTGTTGGAGATTTGGACGCTCCCCAAGGAGGAGTGTTGTGCACATATCATGGAGTGTTCATGACTCAGAGCCTTACTTGTTAATGACATCACCTTGGAGCTTGACATGTGTCCTTTTGGAGTGGATCTTGACATGTGGCCTAGTTGTGAAAAGTAGGTTGCTTCTAGTGGACTAGTTGTGAAGGAAGGAGAGTATACTTTATCTTCATTTCACATTACTCACTTGTAATAAAGATGTGAGGAGTGGACCACACCTCCCTCTCTCCTTGCACATGTCATGGAGTTTTGTATCCAATGAGGACTTGCTTGTGTTATTGCTTGCTTGTTTAATATATTTGGTTGTGGCTAGGGTTTTATTCGTATTGTTGGAAACGATTTAATACTGAGAGGGAGGGTGAATCATTATTAACACATTTATTAGCATATTTTACCTTATTTATCATATTAAACTTTACTTAATAATTTATCATCTATTATCCATCAGGAAATATTCACATGTATATGCGCCACATCATCAATACATAACACACAAGAATTTTACGTGGAAACCCAAACAGGAGAAAACCATGGAATGCTTATTTATAATGAAAAAGAATACATTCAAGGAAGCACCAAATTCCTGTTTTTACCAGCAGCAACTGGAAGGAGGCTCCAACCCCCTAAGTTTTCTCCAGCACCAACTGGAAGAAGGAACCGACCCCCTGTCGCTTTGTTTTACAGGAACCAACCTTAAGGAAGCTGTGAATCCCTATATACTTATTGTTTTACAGGAACCAACCTGAAGGAATCTCCAACTCCTTGTATCACTTCCCCGTCCGACCGCCTTGATTTCTGATATTTTGTTGCCTTGTTGTTATTCAACTCTGCACACTTCTTCAGGTCTTCTGATGATGATTATGTTATGCACAACCTTCGTATGCAGACTGTATACTATCATTTCTCTGCATACATCACTTGACTTCTCTTTCGTCTCAAATCACGCTTTTGTTGATGACTTACTTCATGGATTGTGTGCTATACCGATGTTGCAGTCTATGCTTCTATTTCAACGTTCTTCTTTTCGTGACTGCAATGATCAATTGATACTATGATTTCAATTCATGACTTGTTGTATTGAAATGAAGCACTAGTAACAGATATAACTGCGCACTTTATGATGTGTCTGTTTTGAATAAGTGTTGCAGTCCTTTAGATGATCTGCGACGTCCTGTGCATCAAATGATTGGTTCGTTCAATATAATGCACTTGTCATAGATCATCTGCATCATGATGTGCTTATCCGACTCTGCAATTGTTTTGATGTTACACATAAAACGTAGTCTTCAACTTCGCACACTTTCACTTCAGTTCATATGCATCAGCTAGACATCCGCGCAATATCTGATAACCTTCGATTCTGTATTTTCGCTTCTATCTCTTCAACTTATGTGACCATTGGCGTGCTGATTGTGATACAGTCTTTCAAGATATTCAACACTTGCACATTCTTTAGTATTTCTTCTTTTCCTTGTTTGCGCAATTGTCACATATTTACGGCATCATTCTGTGCACCATCAAAAATTCGTTCTGTTGTATGTGCACATCCATATCTTCTCTAGATCATTTTGTTTTTTCCACAAGCCCCTTGATACCCCGAAAAACAAACTAAAACTTTCACAAAACTTGCAATCTTCTTGCTCCTTCGCTTACCTCAAATCTACAACTTGCGTCTCTATTTTATACATGTCCTACATGGATTGTATATTTGCAAGTTGGTGGTGGTGTCCCTTATTCCATACTTCACGAATCGTGCATATGCCACGTGTCATCATATGAGCTATCAATGTGTCATCTCTGATGTATCAAGCACCCTTAAGGTTCACAACTTAGTGGGACTTTATACCTTGGTGGTGTACCATTGCACTCTAGATGTACCATTTCCCTACGGTATATATGCAATATTCCACCTTATCTTTGATATGTCCATGCCCTTGATGTACCATCCTTTGTGGGTAATGTGCCCTTGATTTATCACCATTTTTCATAGTTTGTGCATTCTCCAGCTTCTAGTTAGTGGGATTGTGACCTGTGCTCATCATTGCATTTGGGTGATGCATCCTTGATGTGATAAAGCTTTACGGAAACTAGGCACACTTCAACTTCTCTTTGGTGGGACTTTGACCTCTTCCTTATCATTACTTGTGGGAATTGCGCACTTTTTGTTCATCGGCTATGGTATTTGTTCAATGTGATCTTCAACCAATCGTACACATTTAGGAACTTGTGCACTTTTCACCACCTGAAGGCATCTTCTGATTAGTTGTGCTTGCGTGCTTTGAGGATTGTTCGTCCATCTGTTGTTTCTTTTCTTAATGTGCACTCCCAACCATCAACTAAGTAACACTTGGACTTGCTAGCTTGCTTGTCCCTTTGGTCCAATCATCTTCTTGGCAGTTTGAGCACTTGTACTATTTTCCAACCAACTCCTTGGTTGTTTGTCATGAGAAGGTCTAACTTGGTGGACTTAATTTCTACGCAAGGAATATATGATGTAGTATACATTGCTTGTGTTCCTTATTGAACTGAATCTTCATGAAGTATCCTTTTGGATCTGTATGAAGTATCATCTTATGTACTTCTTCATATTGGTTCATGTATGATGTATCCTTGATACACATCTTCTGCCTAAATGCACTCTTAGATATACTCCAAAGTTGAATACTTAATGCATCCTTGATTCACAACTTCAGGATTCTTCAGAATGGATGCATTACCTAGATATACTCTTTCAGACTAGCATCCATGTTTGTCACCTTGCACATATATATGCTTCTTGTCTTCTTCAGATGTTTGTTCTTTTAGATACACTCCAAAGTTGTATATATGTCATCTTCACCTTTTGCGCATATACTTCTGATGTTCATGCTTTCTTCATCATGCACATAGACTTCCTCAAAGTGGCTTCTTTATATTTATGCTAGAATGTTGTCTCCACTTTGACTTGTACTGATATCAATGACTCATACTAAATCAGTTGACATCCTCTTTGACATTAGATGGCATTCAAACACTTGACATCTTCTTTAGTTGACATCAATGACAATCAATGCTCAACAATCTCCCCCTTTGGCATTGATGTCAACACCTTATGAAGATGTGCCTGATTTTCTTTGAGTTGTGTGCTTCATCTGTGTTATGGTCGCAATTCTCCCCCTGAATTCTTCGGGTTTTTTGGCTACTTCATTCTTTATCAGTACTTATGTCATCTTTGCGCTAACTATATATATTCCTGACGTATCTACGCAAATCATATCTTCATGACATGTCTTCAATTATTCTTCTCCGTGCTCTTTCACATCTGCTTCATGCTTCATGCTCTTCTTCTTTGATGTATCCATACTCTGCAATCCTCAAGACTTCACTCTCTTTCAAGTCTGCTTCATACATTCCTTTACCTTTCCACTTCATCATCTTCATGCATTTCTCCTAGTATCTTTATTTATTTAATTCATGCATTTCTTTCCAACCTCAACATCTTCATGCATTTCTCCCCCTTTGACATCAATGGAAAAGAGGTCCATTGCGCTATGTGAATTCTTCCATTGTGTCGTGCGCCTACTCTCATCTTGACTGGTTCCAAGGATAACTCCCCCTGCCTTTATGCTTCATTTTTCAGTGTTTCTTCACAATTATATTTTATTGATTTTTTTGAAGTAGATGTTATATTGCACCTTCCATTTTAGTCGTTTGTTCCTGTCACAACACATTATTATACTTTGCGCAGTGATATTTTTATATCACCCTTACTTTCCTATTGTGTAGTGTTGATTAGCTAACTACTAATTTTACATTATTCCTTGTGCACCAATTATTGTGTTGTCGCAAAGTCCTGTCACATTTAATGTAGTTGCAACAATAGAGGATATGGCACATTTTTTCATTCATCGTCCAACTTGGCACAAAAGCGGACATGACACTCAATTCGTGTGGCAAGAATGATGTGTCGTTTCTGTATTGGATCCTTTTGAGGTGACAATATTCATCGTACGGTGCAATGAATCGAACTTCTTCCCTTTTTGTACTGTTTTCAAAAATTCATTAAGTTCAGTATTTATTTTTGGCGACTCCATCATCCTTTCCGATTTGTGCGAAATTGAATTCCTTTCTCATCAAATAAATGCATGCGCGTGATCATCCCTTGATGGCTTATATAAGATATCTGTGAGCAATGTTTGGTCCATCACTTCTTGAATCCTTGTTCTTCCTTGTCGCATTGTTATATGCTTCCTTGTTGTTTGTTCTTCCTTTTCCTTTCAATCGTGTCCTATAATCGTAGAGTGGCCAATTCCCTCGAGCATGTGCAACATGTTGTTCGGGATCAACAGTCTAAGTTCTCATGCTTGCGAACTGATATGGACATTTGGTGGCAATAGATGCAAAACAATCAAATTCTTTACTAGCATCATCATTATGAGCAGCTTAATATTTTAATTATCTGGGTTGACAATCTGGAGCGTCAGCAAAAACAAATTATGCAATAATTGTCTCATCTACAGCCTCAGCAGGCTAACTTGTCTTCTTCTGCAACTCTGCAACTTCTTCCTCTTCATTATGATCCTGATTTTTCTTCTCTGGTTTCGATGGACTTGGAGTTACGACTTGCGACCCGGTCGGATTCAGACCTTGACCTTGAATTACGGTTGTAGAATGCCTTGGCATTGTCAATTTTTCTCCCTTACTTTGTATATTCTATTCATGGCTTCAGCATGGAATTTTAAATCATGCAATTTTGTAACCATACTCCAATTTTTTAATACAATGAAAGAGATTTGTTTCGCGTAACTTCATGTTCTTAGCAGTGTTCAATTTTTCATGCAAAATTTTCTTCTTATATGTTGTGCAACTGAACTAGATATGATGCTTCTATGTTCTATGGTATACACGATAAATGTATGACTATGTATGTATGCAATATTCCTTATCTGTGACATAATCACTAATTGTGTGCAAACATATTGAATATATTCTAACATCAAATACTCCATTACACAATATAACTACACACCTAATCAAACATTCCCTTGAATTGCTTAAGATGCATCGTGTTTGAACTCAAGGGTCTCCCATTGCCCTTATGGGACTAGCTAGAGAGGCAGCAATTGCTTGTTGCTCCAGAATTATCTGCATCGTCTGCACACTTCTGGAGAGATTTTCTGATCCAAGTTTTATTGTGTGCACTTTTACTTTGATTATGTTCCATAGATGTCTTTCCAAAGTACTTTTGGGTGAAATAAACCTTGCGCCATGGTTTTTCATCTGAATAGTTTACTGAACTTCGACAATACATGGATTTCTGTCCAAAGAGGTCGTAGGCATAACATCGTACATTTTGGAAATAGTTTTCAATATGACCAAAACAATAGCATCTTGTGCGCACTTCACTCTATTGATCCTTCGTTGGTTAGTATATTGAAAATAATTGTAACCAAAGGATTTATCATACCTGAAAGTTTCATCATGAATTGGACGTTGTTCTCTGTCGCAATTCTTCTTGGTGTCTTTGCAAAGCCTAGACCAGTTTTGTCTTCTAGTGATCTTTGATCCTTTAGAATCTTGTTCAAAATTGATGTACTATCCTTCAAATTGTTATGCACTTCATCTTCATATTTTGAATGTGCTCATATTGGATCAATGCTAACTTTGTTCTTTCCCTTTATCTCGATTAGCTTTTCTATTAGGCGAAGTATCTCTTTGTCCTTCTCTTCGAATTGATTTGACATCTTTCTGATTTCCTGTGCCAACTCATCAAGTGAAGTTCTTAGTACATACATTTCTTTCTCAAGTATTATAATCTTCTCTTGTGCGCAATTCATATGACACTCATAATTGGTTATCTTTTCACGAATTTTTGCTCAACAGATTCCTAGCATGGCATGTCCTGCTCTTCATACTTTGACAAATGTACCTATAATAGCTTATTATTCTTCATAGAATTCTTTAACTTGTCCAAGGCACTGATTAGTTCACCTTCCCATCTAATGTCTGCAGTATCATCATCATCAAAGTGATTGATAGTCTTGACCTCTTCAATGAGTTTTGGTGGTGTAACTTGTTTTGAAGGTGTCTTGAACGATCCACTAAAGAAAAACTTGTCTAGATATCCTAGATTGTTTTTCGCAACTGGAGTATACCTTGATTTGTTCTTCTTTCTTTCATCTTGAATTTATTCTACTACTTGGTCCATGAGGAGTACTTCCTTGGGTTCTTCGTCGCAATCACTTTCTTCAGATGTATTGCTTCCCTCTTCGATATACAGACTCTTCCTCTGTTTTGGAATTCTCCTTTTATTCTCAGATCTATGTTGAGAACGCACAATCTTTCAATCATGTGCTCCAGATTCTTCATCATTGTCACTGTATTATTTCTTGTAAGGGAATTTGAGGCATAATGACCTACTCCTCTACACTTGAAACATTTGAAGGGTAACTTGTTCTTATACTTGCCTCGTCCTCTTTTCATCTTCTTGAAAAAGTTTGATTCTTCATCATCTGATTCATCACAACAGTCTTTGTCATGATCATCCTTGTCCATTCCTGTGGCTTTGAAGGCTGCTTCCTTTCATATGGGAGTTTCCTTTTCTGTTCTCATCTCTTATGCAGTGCGAATCCCCTGAAGTTCATCCTTTGTTAGTTCATCAAGATTGGCTCGATCTTCTAACAAAGAAACCTTTGAATTAAATCTTTGAGGTAGAGTTATCGATATTTTGTGTTCCACTGATTCTTCATCCAAGGTGACCCCAAGACTCTTGATAGCATTGACTGCCTCATCCACTCTTAGGAATTACGATGTAATGTTCTCTTCATCTTTCATCCTTAGAGATTCAAACTGCCCAGAATAATTATGAAGCTTTGCTTTCTTTACCTTGTCGTCTCCTTCATATATGCCTCTAAGTTTGTCCCAAATTTATTTGGTTGATGCACATTGCATAACCTTGACAAATTCATCACTTGTCAAACCACACAATATGGCATTTTTGTCCCTATCATTGCTTTCATATAGTCTCCTTTGCGAGGGATTGATTGGAACTTCTGTCGATACGTCATAAACATCAACTATAGATTGCCAGACTTCTGCACCTAAACATTGTAAGTAGACTTCCATATGTATCTTCCAGAAAAAATAATTGGTGTTGTCGAACCTTGGTGATATGTTTGTAGAAAGGCCTTCTTGATTATCCATTCCTGCTTTCTGCACAATGATCTATCTTCCAGATTTTAGTCTGTTACTGAAGACACCTGCTCTGATACCAATTGTTGGAATCGATTTAATACTGAGAGGGGGGGTGAATCATTATTAATGCAGTTATTAGTAGATTTTACCTTCTTTAACAGATTAAAATTTACCTAATCATTTATCATATGTTATCCAACAGTAAATAAACATTCACATGTACATGCACCACATCATCAACACATAACACACATGATTTTTACGTGGAAACCCAAACGGGATAAAACCACGGAATGATTCTTTATAATGAGAAATAATACATTCAAGGAATCACCAACTTACTGTGTTTACCAGCACCAACTAGAAGGAGGCTCCAACCCCCTTATTTTTCTCCAACACCAACTGGAAGGAAGCACCGACCTGAAGGAAGTTGTGACTCCCTATCTCCTTGTTGTTTTACAGGAACCAACCTGAAGGAATATCCAACTCCCTGTCTCATTGCCCCGTCCGACCGTCCTGATGTATGATCTTTTTTTGCCTTATTGTTCTTCAACTCTACGCACTTATTCAGGTCTTCTGATGATGATTATGTTGTGCGCAACCTTCATATGCAGACTGTATTCTGTCACTGCTCTGCATACATCACTTGAATTCTCTTTCTTCTCGAATCACACTTCTGTTGATGACTTACTTCATTGATTGTGTGCTCTATCTATGTTGCATTCTGTGCTTCTCGTTCAATGTTCTTTACGTGACTGCAATTATCAACTGATAGTGTGCTTTTAATTGATAACTTGTTGTACTAAAATGAAGCACTAGTAACAAAGATAATTGCGCACTTTATGATGTGTGCATTCTGAATAAGTGTTGCAGCCCTTTAGATCATCTGTGACATCCTATGCATCAAATGATTGGTCCGCTCAGTATAACGCACTTGTATCAGGTCATCTGCATCATGATGTGCTTATCCGATTCTGCAACTATTATGTTGTTTCACATCAGATGTAGTGTTCAACTTCGCACACTTTCACTTCAATTCATATGCATCAGCTAGAAAATCCGTGCAATATCTGATAACCTTCGATTCTATCTCTGCGCTTCTTTCTCTTCAACTTCTATGACCATCGGCGTGTTGAATGTGATACAGTCCTTCAAGATATTCAACACTTGCGCATTATTCAGTATTTCGTCCTTTCCTTGTTTGCGCAATTGTCACAGATTTATGACATCATTTTGCGCACCATCAAAATTGCGTTCTGTTGTATGTGTGCATCTGGCTCTTCTCTAGATCATTCTATTCTATCCATGATCCCCTTGATGCCCCGAAAAACAAACTGAAACTTTCACAAAACTTGCAATCTTCTTGCTCCTATGCTTACTTCAAATCTCCAACTTGCATCTATATTTATACATGTCCTACATGGATTGTATGTTTGCAAGTTGGTGGTGGCATACCTTCTTCCATACTTCACGGATCGTGCATATGCCACATGTCATCATTTGAGCTATAGATGTGTCATCGCTAATGTATCAAGCACCCTTAAGGTCCACAACTTAGTGGGACTTTATACCTTAGTGGTGTACCATTGCGCTCTAGATGTACCATTGCCTTACAGTATATGCGCAATCTTCCACCTTATCTTCGATATGCCCATGCCCTTGATGTACCATCCTTTGTGGGTAATGCGCCCTTGATTTATCATTGTTTTGCATAGTTTGCGCATTCTCCAGCTTCTACTTAGTGGGATTGTGACCCTTGATCATAATTACATTTGGGTGGTGCGTCCTTGATGTGATAAAGCTTTATAGAAACTGCTCACACTTCAACTTCTCTTTGGTGGGACTTTGACCTCTACCTTATCATTACTTGTGGGACTTGCGCACTTGTTGTTCGTTGGCTGTGGTATTTGTCCATTGTGATCTTCAACCAATCGTACCCATTTAGGAACTTGTGCACTTTTCACCACCTGAAGGCATCTTCTGATTGGTTGTGCTAGCGCGCTTTCAGGATTTTCCGTCCATCTGTTGTTTTTTTTCTTCTTGCGCACTCCCAACCATCAACTAAGCAACACTTAGACTTAATAGCTTGCTTGTCCCTTTGGTCCAATCATATTCTTGGCATTTTGAGGACTTGTACTATCATCCAACCAACTCCTTGGTTGTTTTTCATGTGAAGGTATAACTTGGTGGACTTAATTTCTGCACAAGGACTATATGATGTAGGATACATTGCTTGTTTTCCTTCTTGAACTGAATCTTCATGAAATATCCTTTTGGATCTATATGAAGTATCATCTTATGTACTTCTTCACACTGGTTCATGTATGATATATCCTTGGTACACATCTTTTGCCTGAATGCACTCTTAGATATACTCCAAAGTTTCATACTTAATGCATCCTTGATTCACAACTCCAGGCTTCTTCAGTACCTAGATATACTCTTTCAGACTGGCATCCATGCTTGTCACCTTGCACATATATATGCTTCGTGTCTTCTTCATATGTCTGTGATTTTAGATATACTCCAAACTTGCATATCTTTCATCTTCACCTTTTGCACATATACTTTTGATGTTCATGCTTTCTTCATCATGCACATAGACTTCCTCAAAGTGGCTTATTTATATTTCTATTGGAAGGTTGTATGCACTTTGACTTGTGTTGATATCAATGACTCATACTGAATCAGTTGACATCCTCTTTGACATTAGATGACAGTGAAACACTTGACATCTTCTTTAGTTGACATCAATAACAATCAATGCTCAACAGGTATAACATGGGGTTTAAAGTGTCAAGTGATTTAACATATATCTTGAAGATAATAGAGTCACGATTTACTATTGTAAACATGAAGTTGTTAAAGTGATTTCAGATTTGGTTTATGCTTGGAAAATTGTGCCCTAAGGTCTAGAACTTGTTGGTATATGTTTGGTATGTTTTCTGTTGGGACACCTCGTAGTTCCTAAATATCCTTGAAAGGAATAGTGACATTCACAAACTTCAACCTTTTTAATACCCCCAAAAGGAATTGAGGTGTTCACAAACTTCAATCTTTTTAAACACTAGAAAGACATCAAGACCTTTGCAAATTTATATGATTTTAACATTCTTGAAAGGCATTGGCACCTTCTTAAATTCAATCATTTTATCATGTTCAAAAGCATCAAAGATTTCTTAAATATTGATCTTTTTAACAAACCTAAAAGTCATCAAGGACTTCATAAAATTCATTCTTTTTAACAACTTTGAGAGGCATTGGGTCCTCAAAATTTTATTTTTTTGGCTTGCTGGTGGGCATTGAATTTGTCACAAACTTTAATATTTTTAACATCATCGAAGTCATTGAGACCTTCACGAAATATGATATTTTTAACACGTTTGAAATATGATATTTTTAATACACCTAAAAGGCATGGGGGCTTTCAGAAACTTCAATATTTTTAACGACCTTGAGAATTAGGGCCTTCGCAAAATTTGATATCCGTAACATGCCCAAAATGCATCAACGATTTTGCAAAATTCTATCCTTTTAATACCCTGAAAGGCATTATAGAGCCTTCGCAAACTTCAATCTTTATAACAACCACAAAAAGAATTAATTCCTTTGTAAAATTCAATTTAACACCCGTGAAAGGCATTTGGGCCTTCGCAAAATTTCTTCTTTTTAACATGCAAAAAAGGTAATGAAGATTTCGCAAACTTTGATCTTTCTGACACGTTGAAAGACATCGAAGCTTTCGTAAAATTTGAAATTTTTAATTGCCACGAAAGGCATCAAAACTTTTGTAAAATTTGAAATTTTTAAGGACCTTGAAAGGCATCAAGTTCTTTACAAAATTTTATATTTTAAACACTCTTGAAATGCATCAAATCCTTCTATTGAAGTATTTTCCTTGCCTCCCTTGTTTTCCCCCCTTTCTTTTGAAAATCATGTAAATGTTTTGGAATTCAACATCAATCTAAGGCCACAAACATCTCTGTAGAAATGCCTTTGTAACATTCCTTTTTAAATTTGGTTTCATGTGTTACAAGAGTTCTTGTTGTGGATGTGGAGGTTTCACCTATTCCTTTGAAAGGAGTTGTATTTTTCATATTATGTAAGAGGTTTGATTGCAGATGTGGAGATCAAATTTCCCTTCCAATTTTCTCTATATGCAAAGGATACAACTCTTCTTTTCTTTACATTACCTTATGCATATTTCTTACCTTCCATATGTGGATGCAATGTTGGTTTCTCATATTTTCCATTGTCTTGGTCTTTTACATCTTGCATACATTTTGATTATGAATGCAGAGAACACCACCTGACCTTCTTGACACCATTTCCCTTGCATTCCACATCCAAACTTCATGACCATAGATCTCCATATCAAACACTCCTCATTGTTCTTCACATGAAGATGTGAAAGGAACTCCCTTAACCTTTCGTCTCCATGCTCGATATTTTACTTCCACATCAATTTTTGATGTGGGTGTGGAAGACCTTCCCAATAGTTTTCCACCCTCCCAACTCTTAGTACTCAAATGGAGCTCACATGGAACAACATATGGCATTCATTTAAAGCTCATTCCAATGGCAAAGGATGGCGTTAAGCTCTTTATCGATATTAAAACTTCCCTCATATGAAATATGATGAAGTATCAATTGCACATACTCAGGAGATTGATAATGGGGTTGGTGCATGGATTAGGTTGTATTTTATGATCTCGGAATAGGAGAAAAATATGCAAAAGATAAAGAATTCTAAGCCTCTCTGCAAGGCGCCATCAATGCATTGGCTCAAGAACATGGATACTTCTATTAAATAATGACATACAAATTGTATTCATGATTACTACATGAGGGAAAGAGGAATAAAGCATGGTCTATAGGGATGGTTACATGCCAAAGGTTTTTGACTTCATGGAATTAATATGGTTGTGTGCCAAGTGGTTTGAATCCAAACACAAGATAACATAGATGAAAGAGGGAGGAAAACCTTAAGTTTCTCTTACACCAACCACATTTAAGGGGGATGTATTGACTTCTATAGCCAAACAAATTCCTAAAGTTTCTCGAAGATGACACATTTTTTATTCTTGGGGTGGGGGAATCAACCTCATGAAAGAATATCCCATACAACCATCAATGAGTTCTTGAATCCCACACCCATTAGAGGAAAATTGGTCAAAATATTGGACTCCTAAAAAAATTCCACATCACACTACCATGTAAGCTAACTTATTCTAGAATTATGAGATAATAGTTAAAGAATGAGTTGTCTAATGATTAGACGATTTTGACTTTTCGACAAATTTTTGATGAAATCTAATGATTCAAAAATAGTCAAATAATAACTTTTCATTGCTCATAATCCATTTTTTACTACAGAAATGGTTTCATAGCCATCAAGAACCCCCGGCGCACCTAGATTATGCAATCTTAACACCTTATATTTGTGATTCAATAAATTACGACCATATTTTGGGGGGAAATGGTCAAAAAATGAACAAAAAAGAGATAAAATTATCCAATCTTTTGATTACATCATTAAAGAAGCAAGGCTTGTGGATATTGATCCAGTCAAGATCAAACCCTCCTAGAGTAACAAATGGGTAGGTGAAAAAAGTATTGCAAAAATATTGGACATGTGTTTGGTCTCTAAAAATTTCCTTGACCAACATTTTGCCCTAAGGAAATGGGTGGATTTGGGTGGGGAATCTCATCATTTCTCCATATTACTATAACTAATTGGGGGTTCTCGAAAACCAGCAGGTCCTTTCAAATTTTGTGCTACTTGGCTTCAAGACAAAATTTTCAAGGATCTAATTAAAAATTCTTGGATCCCCTTCACCCCAAAAAATGGTGATCCTATTTCAATGTACTTCGACAACAATCTGAAGAGGGTCAAAAAAGAGGTGCAAGGATGGTCAAAAAACAAGAAAAATAATGACGAAATATAGATAAACAAATTGAAGATGATCTCCTTTGGATATATGAATCTGAGGGTGGGGGATTTGCATCCTAGGAAGATAAAGGGAGATTGTGTGGACTTGAACATAGGAAGAATAAATTACTGAGGGAGCAGGAGGAAGTCTGGAGACTAAAAAGCAAGGCATTATGGCTATAATGTGAGGATGAAAACACTAAATCCTTCCAAGCCTATGCAAAATGCAGAGAGATGAAAAACACCATATGGATCCTTAAATATCATAATAATGAACAGGTCTCCTCCTTTGAAGGAATGGTGAGAATAGGGAGGTCACATTTCATGAATATTTTCAAGGCTGATGAACGAGTCTCAATAGTTGAAGTAGTTAGATTGGCACAACTTTTTCTCGGGTTTGTGACCCAGGAATATAACAAGGACTTGATGGAAGAGGTCTCAGAGGATGAGTTAAAGGAAGTTCTTCATAGTTTCCAAAAAGATAAAATTCCAAGCTCGAATGGATGGACAATCGAGTTCTTCATAAAACTCAATGATATTATTGGCCCGGATCTCCTTAGAGTGGTTGAAGAATCTAGAACTCAAGGATTTATGCGCGCCCCTTGAATACAACCTTCATAGATCTCATTCCAAAATCGAACAACCCTCAGTCTTTGGAAGAGTTATGTCCAATCTCTCTATACAATATCACCTACAAAGTGGTGGCCAAAACAATTGTTATAAGAATTAAAAAAATTATGTCTAATTCCATCTCCTATGAACAGTTTGGATTTTTGGAAGGAAGACAAATTCATGAGGCTATTGGGGTTGCTCAAGAAGGTCTCCATAGCATCAAGACTAAAAAATTGAAAGGGGTGGTGCTGAAGATAAACCTTTCCAAATCCTACGACAAGGTAATTTGATATAAATTTTATAAACTAGGTGATGATGAGTTGTCTTACTACAGTCTCGTTTGATGTTATTATAAATGGTTCAGCCTCCCCTTTCTTCCATGTGGAAAGGGGCCTCTGTCAAGGATTCCCAGTATCTCCTATTCTATTCCTTTTAGTTGTAGAAGAACTCACCATAGCATCAAATGCTGCAAAAAGAGGGGGATCCTTTTCAGGGATCTCCATCTCAGATACTCTAAGGATATCTTGCCTTTTGTTTGTGGATGGTGTCCTGATATTCTATGATGGAATAGCCCAAGATTCAGAAAAATTGAAAGAAATATTGGAACTTTTTGGGTTAGCTACTAGGATGTAGATTAATTTCAAAAAATCCTCCTTGTCCACTTTCAACATGAGTTCCCAGGAGGTTCATATATATTGCACCCTTTTCTCATTTGAATTGATGTGATTTGATTTAGGTTTAAAGTATTTAGGCTTCAATCTCAAACCAAACAGTTACAGAAAAGAAGATTGGATGTGGTTGATTACCAAGCTGGAAAAAAGGCTACATTGTTGGAGCCACAGGTGGTTATCGAGAGCTAGAAAGTTAGTTTTGGTTAAATTTGTTTTGGAGGCCATTCTGGTCTATTGGATGTCCTTGGATTGGATTCCAAAAGGAATTCTCAAAAAAATCAGAAATTATGCTACAAGTTTTTATGGGATGGAACTAGGGAAAAATTTTCCTCCTGTGGACAAGATGGGAGAAGACTGCTAGGCCCAAGTTACATGGAGGGTGGGGATTAAAGAACATATTATTACTTTACAAATCCTTAGGGGGGGAATCTAGATGGAGGCTAATATCTACACACAGTTTATGGACTGGAGTTGTTACTCAAAAATATATAGCCCCTGAATCGATTGTGGACTGGATCTGAAATCCAATCAAAAAAGGCCAATTGTCTCAAATATTTGGAAAGCTTTGATTGATGCATTTCACCCTATGGAAGAGGGCCTTGCTTGGAGAATTGGTAGTGGGACCAAAGTCTGAATCGATGTTGATCCATGGCCAAGTAGCAATAATAATCATGTTTTTCCTCAAGCCCTCATTCAATCCCTACATCTCCAAGGAATATTTCATTTGAACCAGATTGCTTATATGATTTCTTCATCAGTATGACATCAAGGTTGGAATGAGGTTCACAGGTTTGGGTTGATAGGTGACCAAGCAGTTGCATGGAATGCTTATCCGATAGCTCTACGATATTCTCATATTCAATTAGTTGATCGTGAGGATGAGCTCATTTGGAAGCATGCTCCTCACGAGGTATACACTCCAAAGATGTGTTATGTGCAATTAATTTCGGATATGTTGAACGAGGAACCTCAATCATGGTGGAAGGGGGTTTGGAAATCAAAATGAACACAAAAGTCCCACATGTTCATGTGGTGTGTGATTGAGAAAAAAGTTCCTACGTGGGACAAAATGTGTCGTCAAAAAATTGAAGGTCCTATATGGTGCCCCCTGTGCAAATCCCAGGAGAAATCGGCTTCTCATTTATTTATTTTATGTTCCTTTAATAGCCTAATATGGAAGGAGTGCAACCAGAAGCCGAATATCAATTGTATATAGAATGGAACAATTATTGAAGATGCCTAGAAAGAATGGTCCAAAAATGATTTTTTGAAGAAAATTAAAGTGCTACCTCTCATTGTAATTTGGGGAGAATGGATAGCCAGAAATCACTCCATCTTTTAAGATAATCCCTCCATACCTGATCTAATTGCCATGCAATGTATCAATATTCTTTCTCACTTCCCTCGGGAGAAAAATGCCCCTGCCATTCGAATCGTTTAAGAAGAGCTGGAAAAACAAAGAGATCCCTTGGGTTTTCTTTGATGGGGTTTCCCAGGATCAGCGATGTGGGGGTCGGCTGCTCTATTTTTATCTGATACCTCTTCCTTTAAGTTCAAAATGGGATTAGGAATGGAACCAACAATTATGCAGAACAAATGGCATTAAAATTGTTACTTCTTTTTTCCAAAGTAAAAGGATGCAATACTCTTCAAATCTTTGGTGACTCCATGAATGTCACAAATTAGGGAAACAGAGAACGGAAATGTCATAACCTGATTCTTCTTGCATTAGTGGAAGAAGTTCATCGCATAATGGAATCTTTTTATTATATTTTTGCATCATGTCTACAAGGAGAGAAACATGCTCGCTGACAAATTATCAAAAGAAGGCATCCCAATAAACTTTGGACAGTGGCAAATTGCAATGGATCAAAATGGGACTTTTTATGAATTCTTCCACAACCCTTTTATTGAGGGGGTTGATCCTTTTCAAATTCAGCTGAACTTAAATTAAACGAATTTGCAGAACTTATTTTTGGTCTCTTTTAGATCCAAGGTGCCTACAATAGATTGCTCTCAGCTGTATATACGGTTGAATAGTCCCTCGCGGGAGTGGCAACATTTTCTAAGTCTTGATTAGATTCACATACTCACTACATTTTTTTTTTTTCTCAGATGGTGATATCCAACAAACAGTTCATGAGCCTACGGAGTTTTTTGGTTTTCAAATCGAAAACAACAGTTTATGATATTTTCAAAAATCTTCAACAATTTTGTCCCTATGATAGCAACCTTCTCCGATCTGTTATGATGTTTATCATTGATACTATTTTTTGTTATCACCTATGAATGGAATATCTTTATGAAATATATGTGATACATGTATTATATAGAATGTAATTTTATTTTTATTAATGAAATTCCGCTTTTTTCCATAGAAATATATATGTGAGAGATTTAATAAAAGTAATAAAGTGACAACCCAACTTATAATGGCGTAATTTATTAATATTACTTTATTATGTTATATTAATATTATAAATTTGAAAACCAAAATCCACCCATATACATGAGTTTAGTTATGATATAATATAATATATATTAACTTGTTAATATATAATATAAGTAAGTAATAATTAGTTGTATTATATTAATATTATAAATTCAAAAAACAAATCCCGCGTTATATAAGCATGTATACTTATACTTGACTTTATTTAGTTAGTATATAATATATAATATCTATTAGTGAGTTATAATATAATATATAAAAAATTTATTCGTTATACCATACAATTAAAATCATTTCAACAAAGTTAACAAAAGAGCAAGACAAGGATTGATATAAGAGCAATTTTAAATAGGAGGGAATAGTCATATCACACAGATCTCGCCAAACACTAATTTCCAATGCTTTTGCTCAAAATTCATCTCCCACTTTGAAAATTTAACCTATTTACAATAACATGTAATATATATTTATTGATAATTAATTTATTTTTAAGATAATTAGTTTGTTTTTTACTTATTTAGAAAAAATGATTAGATTTATTTGATTTCCTAACTCTTAAAACTAAATTTTCCTTTTTAATTTACTTCAAATTCTTGCATATGTCTAAATAAAACTAAAACTAATAGTTGAAGTATTTATAGCCCAATAAAATTATACATCATTTTGTAACTTTCCCTATTCCCAAATTAATGATGAGCTACAATGCATAATATGCACTTCCTTGAGATCACATACCCATTTTTAAGGGATCTCTATTTTCTAAAATCATTAGAACTTGCACCTAACCACAACCCTTTCTAGTTAAAGTATCGTTGTTTTTTATTAAATATTTATTATATTGTTTCAAAAATAAATTGTAAATAATTTGAATTTTAAAAAATTTGATGGCAAATTATTGTGGCCGCGTGTTAAGAACATGTGTTTCCTCCTAGGAGTTCATAAGTTCAAATTTAGAGGGGGGTAGGGTATGTACACCTCTGTAGACTTTAGCAATTAAATCGTTGCATAGAGGAGGATCCCTTGTCCCACAAACAAGGGGGTCTCATACACTAACTTGGTGTCTTGCTTGGTTGTGATCTTAAAAATAAATTATTATAATTATTATTTATTATCAACATTTCTTTAAAGAAATTAGAAATCAACAAGTGGATTAAAGAGTTTCCTCTTATGAAAGTTCTTTGACTCAAATAGATCAACCGTAAATACAATAACACATTTAACTTATAAAAACAATTATAAAATGCAGGTTTGTTAATGAATGCATATCGACATACTCATCATTTATGTGGGAGAGGCAAAGTGAAACTTATGTAGAATGACATAATTCATTAAGCTTTGTAAAAAAAAATATCCTTTAAAATTTGGGTCAATCATAAAATTTATATCATCTTAAGAACATATATTATTACATTATGCCTTGGAAATATGTACTGTTTGAAAAACTAGAAAGAAAAACTTCACTCTCAAAATCATAAACCTTTTTATATATGGGGTTAATATACATAAACAAAACCAATTCTTTTATTAAAACCATAATACAAAATCTCAAAAATGTAAGTGAAGTCTATATTAGGTAAGTCTAGTGATTGTCAATTGGGTGTAGCTTCAGTGGTTGGGAGGAATGATTGTTACCCTTCCCACCCAGGATCAATTCCCGCAAGTGACATGTTGGGCTCTTAAATGATCATATTGTTGTATTGGCCTTGAGCCCTGAAGAATCTGGTTTACCATGGGTACCATCCTCAAAATGAGGGGAAATACCTAGCGGGTTTCCCCAAGTTATGTATGTTGAGAAAAAAAAGGGTAAGTCTACCGACATCAAACACATTTAATTCTCTAAAGGGAGATTATTTGCAATGTAAATGAAAACTAATGATTGAGGGTTATAAAATTCCCCAATTAGGTGACTTATCACCCATTTTAATGATAATCCTACTTGTGTTAACATCTCCTTTCAAAGTACACGTGATTGCTTGCTTTCTTGTATAATTGTCACCCACTAATCAATGGAAATGGGGTCTTTATTGTTTGAGTGATTGCTCTATAACTTGTCGCTTGTTTTCTTTGCTTTAGCCTCTTTTTCATCTAATGTGCTATTCTTGAGGTGAGTGTGTTTTGTTTATGGTACATGGGACCAAATTCAAGTGCTCAAGGAGCTACACCAAATGTTTAAGCTCTACTTGTAGTTTGTTGGCATATGCACAAATTTCACTGAATATCTTTGATACATACGTTTGGGATTTGTTCCTTCGGTGTCATCTTGTTTAACCAATTACACTTTTGAATCATAAAATTATGCTTTATTTAATGGAGAGATACTAAGTTTAATTTGTGCTTTATTTAAACTAAAATAGTAACCCACTAATGCAACGTGAAAAAAATAAAACAACAAGATGACAAGATGACAAAATGTTGTGTAGATCAAATAGAAAATCCAACTTCAATCCATTTAAGTGGGAAACTATAACCAACATCAAAGATGTTTGTAAATTAATGGGTGTCTAATAGTCAATGCATATTTTTTGTCAACCATTCCAGATGCAAAATTCAACCAACATTCAAGACAAGTTCATTGCTTGGTTTGTTGACATAATTCTTTTAAATTCAAAAGAAAGTGAGCTCCAAAGATTTGAAACATTTGGTTTGCTAAACTAATAGTTTTACATGGTTATATATATACACGTGTGTGCTATGATGAAGAAATTGTTTTTTATTGTAAGGCACTATGTTTGTTTTTAAAGATTTCGTTAGTGTGGTTGAACATTTAGGTTATGAAATTGTGTGGCTTGTTTAATTTTCACGAGTCAATGCAATGAATCCTTTGCCTCAGATACTGAATTTGTTTACTTCATAATGTATTCAATGGCAATTTCTTCAGCAAATTATTATCTAGTTGTGGGAGTCATGATGTTATGCATTTCATCCTTAGGAAGAAGAAGAAGAATATTATATTTCCATTGGGTCCTCCTAGATGGACCATCATTGGAAATGCCCTTCAATTGCATGATAGACCTCATGAATCTCTCTTTGGACTTGCATAGAAATATGGACCTCTCTTGTCTCTAAGACTAGGAATCAAGTTAAGAATGATTCTGTCATTTCCATCTATGGAAAAAGAGATGTTGAAGAACAATGATTAGACCTTCTCTAGCAGGTTAATCAACATGGACCCTTAAGGTTAACTTGTTGAGCACCCGAAAATCAAGATACATATGCCATGCACCTTCTTTTTTTAAAACCATGACCACTGGGGATGAATATGGTCTAGTACTGGGACGAATGGATCTTGCCTCCAATAGCTCTTGGATGATCTTTTCAATATCATTCTTTTGTGCAAGTGGGTGCCTATATGGTCGTAAATTTGGTGGTTGACTTCCTGGAGTCAAGGTAATACCATGATCATGATCGCCTCTAGATGGGGGTAATCCCTAGGGTGTCTCAATGACATGTTGATGTTTGTCCAAATCCATTTGTAAGTCAAGTTGGATTTCTAGTACAGTGATATATAGAGCCTGGATGGCATGCAATTGAGCAATAATTCCATAGTGGTCTTTCTTCAATAATTTTTCCATCTAATGAGAATTTATGATTTCAAGGGAGCCTACCTGGATAACTTAAAGGGTGTGAGTATGAGAGTCTTGCGTAAAACTCAAGTATAATTCCTTGAAGTCCATGGTTATTGGGCACAATGTGTGTATCCATTATGCCCCTAAAACTATATCACAATAAACCATATCTATGGACAACATATGAGTTTTGAGATTATAGTCACCCAATTGAAGTTTCACATTTTCGCAGAGCCTCCTGCATTTCATCATCCCACTATTGACTATCATAATTTGAAAGTTGGACATTGGGTGGACATAATAGTGAAGTTTTCATCCACTCTCATGTAAATGAAGTTGTGGGTGGTTCCACTATCAACCAAAACTACCAGTTTTCGGTGCTTGATGTAACCCAAAAGTTTTAATGTTTGTGGGGATGAAATACCATATAAAGCATGAAAAGAGATGAGTGATTCTTCTTGATTGTCTTCATGATCTAATTCTTCTTGCATAGAGGGTGTTTTATCAACCGTCCTCGAACATAGGAGTATCTTCCACAATGATGTCTTCATAATGGGTAGGAGCAGTCACATCAATTTGAAATAACTTATGTTATTTACATTTATGACCTGGAGCATACTTTTCATCACAATTATAGCAAAGTCCCCATATTTTTCGTTATGTCATTTCTTTTGGAGACAACTTCTATACTTTCAAGGCAGAAGAACGAATTGTGCTTAAGGAATTGACCTGCATAGGGCGTGAGCAAGGGATGAATGGTGGTTTGTTGGTTTACGCATTGATCATGGTCTATACTTCTAGATCCATATGAGATGCCTCTAACCAGGCAGCAGGTCGTTGCATTTTGAATTGTGCTTGAATTTCCTCCTTGAGACCAATAATGAAACATTCTTTATAGAAAGAATCTATTAAGTTCTCTATGTAGATGGCTAATTTCTTAAAGGCAGAGAAAAAGTCTACGTTTGATCATTTTTGGCATAACTTGGAAAGTCGTCCCAAATAGTGAGTATCTCGCTTGTAACAACCATGCAAAGATTTAACAAATAAACTCCGAGGAATGAAGTGCCCATAGGCTTCAGTTTATGCCACTCCCACAATTGTCATCATCCTGGATCCAAATACAAAACCTCCACCCTAAGTTTCATCATATCATTAGTAATTCCATGAAGTGTGAAGTAGTGTTCCATCTATGTAACCTATACCGAAGGGTTAGAACCATCTAACTTGTTCATGTCTACCTCAGGAAAGTGGTTCACGGTGTTATTATCCGTGGGGTGTGGGTTAGGGCTGTGAGGCCTTGAAGAGTGTTGATGGTGGCTAGATAGTCTCGAGTGAGATGTTCCTTCTTGGTGTGGCTCGCTATGTTGTGTATCTCAAAGGACCTCTTCTGACATGCGATGAGATGTTAACCGATTCAGATATTCAGTTAGCTTTTCCAACTTTTGATCTGGTTTCTTACTTCATTCTAAAGTTCCTTCATCTGGCCTTGATTGTCCTAGATGTTTTCCTAAAGACTGTTGTATTTTTCTTCAAGGTCATCAAACCTTTGGGAATTATAGCATGTGTTCATGTTTCCTCGAGTCTTGAAAGGTGGTCTATAGGGAGGAGTACCTTCTACCATGGGATGGTTATGTGATTGAGGTTTACACATTGAACTACAGATCTTTTTCAAAGGAGTGTTTGAGGACAAAATTTTGAAATAAGCACAACTCATAAAACCCTGATTGGGAGATGATCTGGAGACTTTTGTAACTTTGAAATTCTTTTGTCGTATAAAATTTTGTACTCTATAGTAGCTTGATATGTCCACTTTGCAATTCCAAAGGTTTCACTGAATTCTGATGTGCCAAGCAAAAATTAGGGTAGTTTTTTTCAATTTTATTTTCTCGGAAGGGAGAACTTGTACGGATTGCCATGTGTCTAATTTTCAGTTACAAATATGAGATTTATACCAAATGTACATTTTTATGTCTTCTTCTCAATTGAATTAGTGGCACTCAATTTGGAGTTCTGAAACTTCAGATATAACAGTGTTACCCAGAACACTTGTTTAGGGCTAATTTTTGGGCTATTCAAATTATCTGACTTACACCGCCTGTATTTCCAAATCGGTAGCGACCCATAATATGAAACTTGGATACAAATTACTTACCTATGTCCTTTATATGCCTTGTGAATTTTGGACCCTGAAATGTCACAGAGAAAAAATGGGAGCGAAAATTCTAAAATGACTCATTTGAAAGGGCCAAACCCCATGCAAAATTCCCTTCACTTTGACAGAGTATAACTCCAAAAGTGCAATATTATAAACCATTCTTATATCTAAAAGGAATCACAAGTGCAATCTGGAGCATAATTATTCATGGTCTATTGATCAACTATAGTGGTGGTGTTTATATTGACATTAGTTTCCAATTAATATCATGATGAGTGCAGAGTAAGGTCATAGGATGGACTTGTTTGTATAACTCAATGTTTTTAGTATTCCTACCTCATCCAAGTGGACATTCAACAAGTAATTATGATATAGATCTATATCTAGTGATTTGATAATGAAGAGTTGAATGAGCTTGTTATCTTCTTGATATGTCATTGTTGATGATGATGTTATTCATCTCTATTTTGATAATAATCATCAAATTGGTAGACTCTCCCTCTAAGCTTCGACATCAATTATTTGAATGGGATTGATAAGCATGTAAGAGATACCCACATATATAAGGAGATCAATGGATATGTGCACATTTAAATATTATGTAACAAGAGTTGGTGCAATGGAAAACAACAAAGATGAATCAATAGTGACACATGAAACATGAAAAGCATAATATCAGCATGTTTCCTACTCTAACACTATACAATTTTCATTGGCATGTGTTTCAAGGTAGAATAGAGAATCTGCAACTATAGGAGAAACATACCTTGTGTGCATAAATCTCAATATGGAATGTGAGGCTAGTTTCACGTAATGTCTAAGTTAAGAAGATACAACGAGGATCAACAACAATACTTATAACATAATATTTTACAGATTTCAATTACCTAATGGAATTGATGAGGTTAATCCTAAGAGTATGTCTTGGGCACTAAGAAACAATGATGATATTCATTGTGGCACATTGTGATTGTGGTCAAAACAGTGCAACCTGCCTTTTGTAATTCTAAGTCAGCATTATGGGTCAAACTTGCACAAAGGGTATTGCTCATTAGAAGTGCAAATATTTTTTACAATTATCATAACTCTTGTGTTGTTCTCGCTCAAACAAGCTCAATTTTGGGACTAAAATGGCATACTTTCTAGTGCAAAAAATAGCAATATAGAGGGACTTTGTGTGTTAGAACTAGGCTTTGTGCAAGTGTTGCATGAATCAATATGAAGCTAATGTGTACACAACCAAAGCTAATTTAAACAGACTCCTAAGTTATAATGCAGTTGCATTTTCATATACTCTAGGGTGTAGATGAGGCCATCTCAAAAATTCAAGTAGAGTGGAGGTAATGGGGAAGTTTTGAAGTTAGAGGCTTATTTGGATCCATCCATGTGACTTGGAACTAAGCTGTGTAGGTATCTTCATGAATACTTACGTTAACATCCATCTTGGCGAGGTTAGGAGCATTAATAAAGAACTTTAAAGAGGGGACTTACATTTCTCAAGATTTAGCTACTAAAGAATACAAGTGACTATCAAACCAACTAATTACAAAGCCTTGGATAGTTATACATGGGTACATGTTGTATATTGAATTAGAGTTAACCATGCACCAAAATCTTGTGCAACATACACACATGGGAACTCAACATGGTGAGTTCAAGGAAAACAATAAACTCATCTCAAATGATCAAGGGATCATCTTCTTTGGCATGAATATTATTTTAGCAACATGATGATGAGAACCATCCTAATGTGACTCCAATCTATCTACCATCTCAAATGATCAAGGGATCATCTTCTTTGGCATGAATATTATTTTAGCAACATGATGATGAGAACCATCCTAATGTAACTCCAATCTATCTACCTCATATGTGTCCCAAACGTCACATACAAAAAGAAAAGGGATGACTATAATGTGGAAAAGTCAATTCTTAGTCCAAATACCTTTGAAAGTGGAGTTGAAAACATGGTCTTTCTAAGGTTCTTAATGTTTTGTAACGCTCCGTATTACTTTTGTTGTTGGGATTAGACCAAAACATGATATTGAGAAAATGAGACCCAAGTCTAGCGAATTATACTTCCACCAATTGTACTTTGTATGTGAAAATAGTAGTTATTGCTTCCATTTTATATATGTCAAATCCATAGTTTATGTTTTTCAAGGTTGACTTGTAGACCATGATCATCATAGAAAAAGTATCAACCTACATTTGAAATCTTGTGACTATGTGAGATAACAAAACAATATTGATAATATCATCAAAAAATAATAGAATGACATTGAGAATCCCAAGAGAAAACAACCATTTAGGTCTCTTATTTTTTAATTAGGGATTTATGGTTCATTGATATAACATCCAAAGAGAGTGGATGAGGGTGGGAAACATAGTTTACTATTATGGTATTATGTAATCAACATTGCCCAGTTTAACAAAATTGGGTGTCGTGACTAAACTCAAAATTAGATATCTCACCAAGGAAGAGTCCACAAAATAATGATATGGTATCAAATATTGTGCAATGATGCTCCAACAAGTATAAATTCAAGAAATTCCACACCTTCTAATCAAATGAAAAATGTATAAAGCAAAGGATTTCATTATGTTATTTTTCAAAAATCCAGTGAAACCTTTATAAAATAAATGGCATACGAAGATTGCATGAACATATACAAATAGTTGTAGAATGTGTAAAGCAAAGGATTTCATTGTGTTATTTTATAAAAATGCAATGAAACCTTTATGAAATAAATGGCTTATGAAGATTACATGAACTTATACAAATAATCGAGTAATAACAAGAAAGAGTCCATAAAATAATGATGTGGTATCAAATATTTTGCAATGATGCTCCAACAAGTTTATAAAAATGCAAGAAGGTCCATCCCTTGTAATGCAACGTACAATGTGTAAAGCAAAGGACTTCATTGTGTTATTTTAAAAAGAAAAGATAGTGAAAACTTTTCAAGAAATATATAACTATGAATATTTCAAGAACTTATACAAATGAATAGTGTCAATTTCATATAAGTTTTAGAATATAAGTACTATAGATGAAAAAAGCAATACAAACAAATAGTAACCAAATGCTATCTAATAAATACATGCAAACAAGAGATTGCAAGAAAAATACCAATCCTTTAAAATTCAATCCCTAATATTGCTAATTTACAACTCGAATGGAGTAATGGCATGAATTTTGTGGTAGATCTTAAGTATAATGTAGCGAGGGTTCATAAAGAGCCATCATGCTTTGCAATCGCTACCTTGACAACTAAAAATGCTAATTCAATCTGTGCATGCACCCCTCAGCCATGTATAGCTTCAACTCCAAGTCATCTTATCAATACAAAATTCCTAGCAATCCATGTTCATGACCATTATCTCAGCAGCTAAAAACATTATTTAAATTTGTTCCACCACCCTAAACCTCACACCACTTTAACTCTGAGTCATCCTCTCAATGCATGGAACCCCCAACCTCCCCTATTTACAATCCACTATTGGTTGTGTTCTTTTGAAGCGCTCCATGGTATGAAGGTGTTGGCAAAGTCATGTATTCATTGTGTTGTGTTATCCATGTCTTGGTGAAGTCATTGGTGAATTCCTCTTTTTTATTCTAGCAAACCACTTGCAACTAAGAATTCCAAATATGCCATAAGAGATGAAAGGTCCTTCGAGAGCAATGTTGGCCTCATAATCATTCCTTCATGGGAAGGGGTCAACAGTGTTTTGGCAAGCATTGCATTGCCACACACTCTTCCCCCCTCTCACCCTACAATCATCAATGCATTTATCTTTAATCTTCCCTCCTCCCAAGTATTTCAAGGACATAATTAAGGTCAACCCTCTCTTCAACCCAATTTTCCTCATAAAATTTTTCAATTGCAAAATGGGAGAATTGTAGGTATAAATTTGGACTCTATACATTCAATGGTAAATGTGGTATACTAAAAATAAATTTCTCTAATGTACAAATTCAACAACTTTTGGCTCAATTATTCACATTTTAGTTTTTTATATGAAATTGAAAAAGGATCTTTATAAGTTTTCATGTTGGAGGTAATTTTAATTGTTTACATTAGAAATCTAGTTCAAAAGAAATAGAATCTGAATTAAACCAAGAAACCTACAATAGGTTTGTTTATCCAACATTTTGTACTTTTATGCAAAGTCCATCTTCATGGACCAGGTCCTTGAAGTTCTTGTATGTAAGTTGTACCACATTAATACTTTTTTGTTTAAAAGAAATCACATCAAATCTAGTTGAAAAGAAATAGAATATGAATTAAACCAAGAAACATGCGATGGGTTTTTTATCCAATGTTTCAGACTTTTTATGCAAAGTCCATTTTCATGGACCAGGTCCTTTGAAATTATTAATTGTAAGTTGTACCACGTTAATACTTTATTGTTTAAAAGAAATCACATAAAAAAATGAATTTTAGTTGGGCATTTGAAATGGGAAACTTTTCTCCACCACCATCTCTAAAGTTCCTCGTCACCTTGTGTGGCAAGTGTTTAATAACCTTCCCTAGGTGTATAAACCTTAGAAGGGTTCAAAGTCCATACCAAAGAATCATTCACGTCTTTAATTCTAACATAGCTTGATATGAGATTTGCTACATAATCATCCCACATGGATTCATCTTCATCCCTTAATCCTAAAGCCCTTGCAGAAAGCCACTCTTGATGCTAGATTGTAGCCATATTCAAGTCTACAATTCGATGTAAGGTGTATATTCCTCTGCTCCTTGAGTGTTGTATAATGTGCATTGGAAGTCTGTAATCTCCACCACTACCTATCCAAGCAAGAATCCACCCTAACTTGGACCTTTGTTCCTTTTCCCACACACCAAGCAAGCCAATTCCCTATCAAAGAGAACGCAAGTAAAATAGCATTACAAATGATAGAAATGTTGTAAGGGTTATTGACAAGGTTTTGAGATCCAATCCTCAACAATATCAAGATATAAATATTTTCCTTAACTACAACACATCAAAATCCAGCCCTTGAACAAACCTCCAAGAACTTTTAGCTCCCAAGGCTTGAGAAAAGTGAAAAATGTTTTTCAAGCCCTAGCATCCCATTGCCCCCGAACCAAATGAACAAAAAATAACAATTACAAAAATGAATTTGAAGAATATGGAAAATACCATAAGCTTAAATAATATTGATTTTGAATTTTTATAGATGCTCAAGTCAAATATGTGAGAAGTTATACAAGTTGAAAATCCTTTGTGAGACAAAATCAAAGATTGTTTATCAAAAAGTATAAGAAATTTTAAAAATTATAATAAATCTATCATTATTCCTTTAAAAAGGTGTATAGGTGGAAATCCAGGTAAATTATTGTGTTCGAATTGTTCTTTAAAAATTATTGCAAACAGAGAGCATTTTAAAAGTACATCGAATTAGACATTCCAAAAGAATGTGAATAAAAATTATTCTACACAATGATGTTATCGAATAGCATGGTAAGTTTCTTTGGAGCTGAGATGAGACAACGAAGTCTCTCTAATGACTAGTGTTTAACCTAACCGTCACAGCTTTGTTGGAGGACCTAACAAGCCCATGTGATAGGGTTGCTTCAAGTGAAAATCGCAGCCTATTCACTACGAGATCTACAACCTATTTTGACAAATATCTGCCAAATCTCATCAGGGTTCAAGCCCAAGCTAATTTCGTCTTGTTGCGGCAAAGCTATGGCAAAGACAAATAATCTACTTATAGAAATCAAGGCCTTTAAATTGTTGATTAGCAATCTAAAGCCAACAAATCGAGCGCAGTCGTGCCCAATAAAATTGTTAAAGGATGGACGTCATCTCTCATTTGGACCTATCGATTCCAGCTCCAAGGAAAAAATCTATTATCATGTATGAACGTGCCCTAGTGGGAAATTTCACAGTTTGTGGTATAGTGCAAGATCCATAGAATCATGGGTCATAAAATAACTGACTCCCAAGTTCCATGGACAAGTATTTTTGTTTGCTTCAGGAAAAGGTATTTTCATTTTTGTATTCCACAAGGCAGATCGAGACTTCATCTTTCGCTCAAGACCCTACTTAATGGGATCCATGGATTGGATTTGTTCTAACTAGGTGATTTCTTGATTTCAACCCAGAAGAAGAGATCACAGGAGCTCTATGGGCTACACTACCATACGAGCCTATGGGCAAATAGAACCATCTACAAGCCCAATAGTATAAGTATATTTCTTTCAAATGTAATTTTTCATGAGCATGGACACTTCGCCAAGAATTGTCCAAAGAACCAAGAAAACAAATCTTCGCCAAAGCAAAATATGAATACCCGTAGTAATCAGGCATAGACTTCTTTCAAGCCATTCTCAAATAAGCAACAAAAAAACAACATCCCAAGGTGATGCAACAATCAAAGGTATATTAGAAAAATCCATCAATTGTAAACAACAATAGATTTGAGGTCCTCAAAGTTACAAAGGAAGTGGGCAAGAATGCTGCAAAGGCATACCTAGCAAGAATCTCCATCATAACCTAAAGATAGAGCAATAGCATCCCAGATCTCAAAGAAAGCATCAAATACTGCAACAAAGGCCACAAAATTGGATCCAGTGCAAAAAATATTGCAAGAACACAAAGGGACCCCAATGGAAACAAGTAAACTATCATGGAACCAACTTCTTGGATCCATCAGACGAAGGAAGAATAGGAATTAGAGAAAGAATCAAAGGATGTCAAGATAGAAGAGTAGGATCAAAGGGAACATGACCCTCCTACTAAGCCCTCAATGCAACATGCATGTTCATCTAAAACTTATGAATGACTAGCTTTCATCAATGCCCTAAGGATAGGATCTTATCCCTCTCCACCTCTCTCAAGGGGAAGGACATCAAAGCAAGAACATAGTGAAATAAAGGTTAAGTGAAATATTTTCTTGGGTCGTCAATTAAAACCAAAATCCTTGCTTAAGAAAGAGAGAACTATCCCAAAGAGTTAAGTATGTATTGCAAATATGTTTTGATTCTAGGCCAGTTTATAAGAATCTATACTCATACACCTTTTTGTTATGATTTTGAAGTAGTTAGAACAATTCAGTATTTAAGCAATCATTTTGAATTTTGGACATTTTTTGAAACACGGCCTTACAAAAAAACCTTTTTATGATTGATTGTATTACTATACTATACAATGCGGCTGCAACATTTTTTTGTATAATTATTAATAATTTTATATAATAATTATTCATTTTTTTATTTAATACTTGAAATTATTGATTAATCATTTAATAAAAATAATAATAATAAAGCTCGTGGGGGGCAGCTCAAGTGGTAAATATGTGAAGTTGTAAATGGAAGGTCACATGTTCAAATCCCCCCAATCTTACCCGTGCACAATGGTTCGGGCCCTATGGATGCACCTAAGAGTATAGTGGTAGCTAGTTTGGATCCCTAGACCCTGTGTCACGTGAGTACCAACCCAACTCCAATTGTCGATTCCCCTAGTACCAAAAAAAAAAAAATAATAACTATTAATTTTGCTTATTTTAGACTTGAAATTAATGTTGCTTATTTTATACTTGAAATTAATGATAACATTATGACTTAGCAAATGACAAATAAAAATTTCCACATACGTAGTTAATCACATTCCTTGTCGCTTCTAAATTTGTCAAGAGGTGATTGCCACACACCAACCAAACGATGATAGGTGATTGCCACACCAACAAAATGATGATATTAAAACTTTATAAGTTAAATGAATATGTTTAAAAAAATTATAACAATAATTATTTTTTTACAGTTTTCCTTGAAATGATTTATGGTATTTTTTTTAAATTTTTGAAGGGCTAACAATATTTATTACCTCACAAATTAGGCAAACTTTTGCCAACGATTCTCATGGCATTCCTAGCAAGGTAATATTCGAAATGGTTCAACTTGAAAAAACACCCTTTTAAAACAATGTGTCAAATGCAGGAATAAAGCAAAAATGTAGATGAGCATGCTCCTGCCCATGAAAGCAATCAATATAAATTAAACAATACCAACGCATTACTACATGATGTGCACGTGATGTTGACATTTCTTTCACATACCATTGCGTCATTCCTCTTTAAACTCACAATAATTAGCTCTTTTCATAGGTGCATAGTAAAAAGGTAAAGGCTCGCAGTATAATATGATGCCAATAATATAGATAATTATATATACTAGTAATAAAAATAAAAATAAATGGTTGACTAGATGATTTACGCAACATGATCCATGCATGTTAGAGGGATAGCCTCGAACAATTATCTTTACACATCTCAAATGGATGTAATATCAAAATTCCATCACATTAATTTTGGGAAACTTCATGGAAAACATAATCAACATCCCACTCTATGTCTCTCGTGTTTCCAAAGAAGGCAATGTGAGAAACCTCCCACTAAATGTTTCAGAAACGTGGAAGGGATTGGGGCATGAGCTCATTCCCTATCACAATGAGTAACTCCCATTGCAATGCAAACAGAGATCAAAATGCTTCAAATGACCCCCTCTTCAAGAAACACACTAAAATGCAGAAGGGGTCGTTTCTCGGAAAAGAGGGAAATGATTCCCTCCTAAGCATCACATTTTGGCATCCCCGTTGACCAATCAAATAAAATAGGGAAGAAAAAATACACCATTTAAACCTTAAAGTTTTCATATTTCTCATTTCAGTTTTGATTTTGAAGTTATCTACCTAAGAGTGAGACAATGATTAAGATGGTTTGTGTGTGACCATTTGTCTTTGGTTGTGGCGATGAGAAGGTTCAAGGGAATCCCAATCCCAATTGACAGTAGATTCTAGAGACAACAATGTGATTTGTGAGGGTAACACCTCCTCCTAGTTAAGTTTTAACCTGCCCATGCTTCATCACACCTATGCACCATGCAATCGTTGTGTGGAGGATTCTAGTTGATAGCTTGGGTCATATGAAGGTAGCCATTCACCAAACGAAGCTTTCATTAGAGTTTTATACAACCCAAATTTGACCCAACATGAACAAACCTTTGCACATGGCAACATATGCACTTAACCCAAAATGTTATGTGAAAAGGCCTGGAACTGTTCCTCCCATTGATTATCCTGAGGTATAGAACAGTTTTCAAGATACGATTGAAAAGATGTAAAATTAGGAGGGGCAAAACTTCAAAGACAATTTGTTCAATTTGTAGGTTTTCTTGGCCCCTTCAACAAGCTTTCATTAGAGTTTTATACAAACCAAATTTGTCCCAACATTCAACATAGATGATGGGATCACATGAACAAACCTTTGCACATGGCAACATATGCACTTAACCCAAAATGATATGTGAAAAGGCCTAGGATTGTTCCTCCCAGTGATTATCCCGAGTTATAGAATAGTTTTCAAGATACGATTGGAAAGATGTACAATTAGGAGAGGCAAAACTTCAAAGACAATTTGTTCAGTTTGCAGGTTTTCTTGGCCCTTTCAACAAGCTCGATGCTCAAGCAACTCACATAGATCTGGGCCAAGATGGCCTAAATGGTTGGCGAAGGATGTTAGGAATGAAGCTCCAAAGCTGGTGAAGGATGCAAGGGACGCTATTTGTTTCTTGTATTAGAGAAATTGGTCCACATATAGCTTACCTCTAGAAGAGCATAGAAGTTAGTCGATGTGCATAGTGCCCTATGTCTTGTGAATAAAACGACCCCTGAGCATTTGAATGCAGCAATAGTAGGTTGTTGATCAAGAAGATGATGCACAAATAGATGAGAAGGGGGGACTGATGAAGCACAACTTGACTTGGTTGGTATGCCATTGAGCATGACTTGGCCTGTAACAAATAGATGCAAAGACTAGTGGGGCATTGCCTTGGGCAATGATACTCATTGTGATTTGACATGTTTTACTTTTAGTTTGATTTTGTTTTGAATCTAGACTCGACTCCTTAACTTTTAAGTATAAGATTGAGAGTTCAAGCATAACAATTTTGAGTTTACATTTCAATATAGCTATATTTCTAATCTTATTTATGATTTTTTTTTACTGTACGAATGAAGACCTTAACTGTATAAAATAGCCCTATTTAGAACGAAAGCAGTCGCCTAATAAAATTCATAGGCTAAAGTAGTGGTGGAACCTTTTTATTTATGGAGTTATGTCTTCTCTCTATGCACTCACTACTTATATCCTTGGCCTTGGCCTGGCTAGTTTACCGAAATCATTTGAGTAAACATGTTACTTGACGTATATTCTAAATTTATATTAGTAATAGTTATCTTCTCTCTATGCACTCACTACTTATATCCTTGGCCTTGGCCTGGCTAGTTTACCGAAATCATTTGAGTAAACATGTTACTTGACGTATATTCTAAATTTATATTAGTAATAGTTATCTTCTCGAGACTAGGATAATTTACATCTAGATTTCCAATTTTGTAAATAGAATGAGAACTCAGAAATACAATTGTGATATGCAAATTTATCATTTATGATTTAGCATGTTACAATGTTATCAGGTATGTTATTAGATTATAAAATTTCAATATTTATGTTTCAATTTGTATGTATTCTAAATTAAATTTTTTGGTATTTCGGGTGGGATCTCCTAGGTGTTGAATACCTCAAAGTCCCCTTCAATGTTCCCTAAAATTTGGAGGATACTTCTACAAATGTCACTCCTGCGTTTCCCCACTCTTGCATCCACAAATCACAAAAACTTGGTGGAACATTGGATAAATTCACTTGAGCCTCCTAGAACAAAGGAGAGACCTTCATAGCTAGAATTTACTAATAAGAAGGGCATATAAAAGGCTATAACAAATTTAGGATATAAAATTGATATGATCTACAAGGCAATGTTTTCAAAGCAGGGAAAATTTTAAAGATTCATAATTTTTTCAAACTGTAGAAACCTTGGCGAATCTTACTAATTTTTAAATTTGAAACCATAAAATGTTAGGCAATTTTTTTCTAAAAATATTCAATTTTCTAAAAGCTTTATATAGTTTTTGGACAATTTTGGCAAATTTTAGAGTTAACAAAAATTATCCCCTAGAATTCCGATGAATCATTTTTGGAAAAAAAAAGTCGGAAAATAGTCCATGGACTAAATTTCGCCCCTAAAATCTTTCTTGTTTCAAAGCTAACTAAGCAAGTGGATTATGCAAAGATGCCAGAAGGTTACATGTTATAGATCAGAGATTGAACAAGCCAGATATAAAACTTACAACATGTTATAGATCAGAGATTGAACAAGCCAGATATAAAACTTACAACAGTTAACCTAAAAGCAGCAGACACAGATCATGGTTCCTGTATAACTTTGACGACAGCGTAAACTAATACAGAAATAAAACTATCTACAAAAAGACAGATGATGAATCAACCTCAGAAATTTTGATCCACGGAAAGCAAGAAGATTGAAAACTTTAAAGTAGTTCCACGCTACTGAGCAAAATTGCACCCAGAAGGCAGAAAATGAAGTGACAACTTACTCATCTCGAACTAGACCATTGCTCAATAGCTCGTAAAAAACAGTTTTCCCTGCCTGTGACATCAAACACGTGGATGCCACAAGAAATACTAAACAACAGTTGCAGATTACCATAAGAAATGTGTCTAATTATTCAGAAGAATAAAGCTAGAAAAAGAAAGAAACATGATTGTTTCTCAAGTTCTCCGTTATTACAATCCTCTATGAAGTAGCCAACAGTTCTATGTTTCCTGGTCCTCTGGTTTGGCAGTAAACTGCTCTTTTATCCAATCAAATGGCTGCAAAATTTAAAGAAGCAAGTCAATTATAATGCCTTGATCAAAATAAGCATAATTATACTCTACCAATTAATAAAAGCCAAAAAGTTGAAATCCATGACATCAAGATGTATTTGTAGCTAACAATTCACTTGATATGTTTTTAAAACACATTGAACGGTGCTTGTGAATTTAACATGCCTTTCAACGATTGCAGGAAGCATTCAAAATTAACGAATGCATGCATACATGTTCAAGGTTGAGGGCAATCCAAGTTCATAAATTTCTCTCGGAAAAAGCCAGAATCCAATAATATCAACAAAATTAAATCTCATATCTTGAAAACAAAAATATTCAATTTCAGGTAAAGAAAGCCAGGTCAGTTCCTTTCGATGTGGATTTAAGAGATCAATATTACCAATGCATGCATACATGTTCGAGGTTGAAAGCAATCAAAGTTTATAGATTTCTCTGAGAAAAAGTCAGAATCCAATAATATCAACAAAATTAAATCTCATATCTTGAAAACAAGATATTCACTTTCAGGTAAAGAAAGCCAGGCCACTTCCATTCAATGTGGATTTAAGAGATCAATATTACCATAGTTGCCTCTTCAAACTAAAACATAACTGGCAAATCACTTTCCAGCTGCAGAGTCTCAAAACAACATATGTGCTTGGCAGTTCTCTAGGAGAGCACAACCCATCCACCAAGACCTCTGGGTAAACAACCAAATGCTTGACAATTCTTTAGGAGAGCAACCTGATTGCATGCTGTATCTTCAGCATCTTTAGTTTGCCTCTATGTTTCTCTGGCTTTTCAATCCTCTCAAGGATGGTGATTCCTCCCTCAAAAAATAATATATTTTTCTTGGAGGCAACCACACAGTATTCAGTGGGTATAAAAATCTGTCTGGTCTTTCTTTCAGCATCCACTGCCATGTGTTGAAATGGTTAGCCCCAACACAAACAAAAACTTGGCATTGAGCTGGCAAAGCCCAAAATACCATAGTAAATATTTTTGCAATCATTCCACTAATCATCGTCCAGAATCATACCCTCTTGCCTTATGTTGTTTTGGACGACTCTAATTTAGACCAATCATTACTGATAATAACAGATTGTGTCCACCAGCACCTAATAACCAAAAGAAAGTCTTTCATCTTACCACTTTAATCATTGCTCTCAAAAAGTATCATGCCCGGAAAGGCCCAAAATACCATAGTAAATATTTTTGCAATCATTCCACTAATCATTGTCCAGAATCATACCCTCTTGCCTTATGTTGTTTTGGACGACTCTAATTTAGACCAATCATTGCTGATAATAACAGATTGTGTCCACCAACACCTAATAACCAAAAGAAAGTCTTTCATCTTACCACTTTAATCATTGCTCTCAAAAAGTATCATGCCCTTCTAGGATCCCAAAATAATGTTTATTAGGATCTTTTCCCGATATCTGTTTAACTGTCCATGATAATAAAGCGCCATTCTCGCCTAGGTTTGTTTAAGGTCTTCCATTAACCATGGCACTTTTTAGACCCTGTTGTTCCTGATATATTTTAACATGGAGGTAAATATCCAGCCATTGATGATAATATTACACCTTGTACTCACCCAAGTCTTTTTAAGGTCTTTTATTAGCCCTTCTGTCACGGGCCTAGGCTTTTTCTATCCCTCTCAAGCGTCCCATACAGTCCGAAAGCCTAGACACGCACGGTACCAGCATGATATTGCTAGTTGGGCTTGGCCATCAACCACAAGTATCACCTGGACTACACCTTACCGAAACCAGCCTGACCAACCTGCGTCAGACACCATCGAGTTGTGCGGAATGTAAGTGCTCGTTTCACCGTAGGCGATGCATCCAACAACATCGCCACCCAACCTGAGACCATGCGGTCTCACGCATGTTCACCCCCGAGTCAACACTTGCCTCGTCCTACTCAACTCGACATGATCCTTGGTCCTCCTAGCGATCAAACACACTAGTACACCGTCCGTCCGACTGAGGCTCCAACCAACAACCGGCCGCCAAGGCTACCAAAATTTCTGGGTCGTGACATTCTCCCCCACTTAAAGATGTTGATGTCCTCATCAACGTACGTAATGTAGCTCAACTGGGGCCTCCGGTAAAAGGGACGTTGGTGGTGAAGAGACACTTCCGCGTTTGTCGAAACCGAACGTGGGCTCTGATACCATTTGTCACGGGCCTAGGCTTTTTCTATCCCTCTTGAGCGTCCCATACCATCCGAAAGCCTAGACACGCGCGGTACCAGCATGATATTGCTAGTTGGGCTTGGCCATCAACCACAAGTATCGCCTAGACTACACCTTACCAAAACCAGCATGAACAACCTACGTCAGACACCATCGAGTTGTGAGGAATGTAAGTGCTCGTTTCACCGTAGGCAATGCATCCAAAAATATCGCCACCCAACCTTAGACCATGCGGTCTCGACGCATGTTTCACCCTCAAGTCAACACTTGCCTCGTCCTACTCGACTTGACATGATCCTTGGTCCTCCTAGCGATCAAACACGCTAGTACACCGTCCGTCCGACTGAGACTCCAACCAACAGCCGGCCGCCAAGGCTACCAAAATTTCTGGGTCGTGACACCTTCCATCTCTGGCAGCCCCTGTCTGACACAGTTAATTCTAATTTATTATAAGAAGGGGATAAATATTCAGGCCCAGAAGCAATGATTTTCTTGGCCACCTCCTTGTAATAAGCAGAATGAAAATCATTAGCAATAATTCTACTAAGCATTATAAACTCAACAATTGTTTTATCTGTCTCATTCCTATGTTGTATGATATGCTTGTTAATCACATTTGTATCTGAAGACATCTCTATACTAGAAGATGCCCTTATATCACCAACAGACTCGTAAAGTGTTTCATTGGAAATTGGGAGGAATCTAAAGTGTAGGGTTTCTGAGTTTCTTAGCATATGCACTAGAAAATGAAGCCTAGTCACTTTTCACGAGTAAAATTGTATATGGCCTAGCCCAATTACCAATAATGTCCAAAACATGGTGAAGTTGACTATAACTACCAAAACAAGGTTTATCATTAAGATTGCACACCCAGTTCTCGGAACCACCAACGTTTTTTCTTTTTTCCTTTTGTGCATTTCTTAAAATATTGGACTGAAGAGTTTAGAGCAAGTAAGCTAAGTGGGACACCACAAACTACTACTAGGTGGCATAGATATCCCTTCTTAGATCTATATTCCTCCAAGGCTAGCATTTTTGGACCGGCCATGTTATTGATTTTGTTGGTTTTTCTTTGCTTTTGCAGATGATCTCTCTATTCACAGCCTCCCTCCATACAGACTCTCCATACCCTCCCACTCCTCTCCTCAACCTTAAGCAGGAGTTAAGAACTTAAGACCATTATTAAGGATAACACCTACAGGAGCTCCATCCAAACTTTCTGGACTGCACTGTCTAAGCTTCTAAATACAAAGTTCGCATTCTACTTTGGGCATTTCAATTTTCTAATGGTCTCATCATTCATCCTAACTACATTCACCACCATTGGTCATATGGGCATAGTTTTCCTCTCCGCCATCTTAGGTTATGTTCTCACTAGCTGAGAGGAGAAATTAACCATCACATGTTCAACATGAGGAACACATGCAGGATTTTCCATTTATAGCCATAAGAGGGGGAGAAGGAGGAATATTTTATCTGTGTATACTCAACTTATAATGAGATCGGAGGGAGATATTACTGCCATTTCAGAGGCTGCAGCAGATGTTTATCTGCCTTATTCAGCTATCACAGTCAAAAGCATTTTGCTTTATTCCCAGAGAGGTGGATAATTTTAACCATCACTTGCTTCAAAGCTCTCCTGTTCCAAGTACTGGGATCACCTATTTCTTCTTCCCTATTATGACTAATAGTAAAATGAATCAGCCTGAAGCTATGGTAGATAATCAAGATGATAATGTAGACCCACCAAACACTTCCCCTTTACATGGCAATTGCTCGGCATCTGTCCCATTCTAGTGGACTAGTTCATGGTGTATTGCCAGCTTCTTCAATTCTATCAAGTGTTCACAGACCCTGGTTGATGGGAGTGTTTCCTCTTCAATTCTTATTGAGAATACTTAGATGCCACTCAGGACTATCACCAGAGCCCTATCAATCCGGATCATTCCCCTGAGGGCATTGTCCAACAGGTAGTAATAATGTTGTTCTTCTTACTTTTAAAAGGAGTAGCAGCTTCTAAGTTCTTCCTCTCTTGTATATTTGGCTGCAGCTACAGCACTCTCGTCTTTTATATCTGTCTCTTCTCTTTTGTATACTTGGTGTTTTATATTGTAAAAAAGACACTGTAGCAACAATCAATGCACAATGAAAATCACTTGCTCGAAGATGAGGATAAAAATCTAATAGAATAAGAGATCTTCACAGAACTAGGAAAAATAAAATTACAAGTGGATTGGATGGACCTTTATAGAGGACATACAAGCCCTCTTGACACCTTAATCTCCCAGGGACACTAATCCTCCTACTTCATGGGAGTTACAGTCTATCAAACACAACACATAGATGGCAGCCATATAAGAGTTGCTCGTATGATGAGTAAGTGGAACCTACATTCCCACTTCGACACATAATGACAAAACCCACATGATATGAGAGTTGCATTCCCATGTCACAAGGGGTATTGTGCTACAAGACAAAATATTTTACACATGTACTACCAATAAATGAGTCGAATGGCTTATCGCCAGACCAGTCTGCACTGAATTAGCATTCAATGAGTTGTGTCAGGGCGGGACCGTTAGGTCCTCTCCGACGCAGCATAGATCATCTGATAATCGGAGCTTCCCTATTATCATTTTCATCATCTTCCTCTGAATTCTTATTTTTCGTCATCCTTTGAATCGAAATTTTCGGAATCAGGCTCAAACTCGGAATTCAAATCTGGGTTATTCCACGTGGCTGCAGCTACAGTTCCCTACCCTTTTTCTTCATTCCCTCCTGCCCCGATATTCCCTGCCCTTCACTTACCTGTTGCTCTCTTTCCTACTTCTATCTTCCCTGCCCTTCACTTACCTGCTGCTCTCTTTCCTTCTGCTATCTTCTCCTGTTATTCCTATTCATTTCTATAATATTCTTATTTAGGATAATGTGGGGATTGTAATGGGAATGGGAATGGGAATGTTTGGTGTTTTGGGAAGCAGTAACCCTCACTGTGGTTAATAAATATCTCCTGTCCCGCTTGCTTGCCGCCAAGTTGGGTATCATTGACAAAACACACGAGAACGGAATACATTGTAAAATTATGATATCATTATCACCCTTATTCTCATGATTACATGAAAAGAGGAAAAGTCTTTATAAACGTTTTCTTAACTGAACACAATTAAAGGATGGCATCAAACATAAGCAAAAGCCCCCAACTAGATTGCCTACAAAATAAAATGTAGTAAAGCCTCGTAAACCACGTTCATTGAATCCTTCCTTTAACAAAACCTTAATAAAAACAGTAAAATACCTAAACCCATAATTAAAGTTGTCGTGAAGAATTTGAAGACCCTATAAGGAAAAGATATAAAACATTTACCTATCATCTACATTGTCAAATTCAATTTGTATGAGAAATAAAATACACCTCTTCTCATATCGAACCTAACTTGCAAAATAAACCAAGCAAATTGAAAGGGCCCTCTATTAATGATTAAAAATACTCCAAGCTACTACTCTTGGAAGGTAATCATGTCATATCTACACCATGAAGGAAAGAAACCAGGATGTAAAAGAAAGATATCATCTGCAGGAGCAGGAGGAATCCCAAAGGATGGAACTGAATGCAATTGGTTAGTGACTCGTTCTTGATAATTTGCGTGAAGAGGACAGAATTATAAGTTTTATAAGGTGGGATACAAGCTAGAATTCAGAACATAAAGGGGCAAGGAAGTCAGAGTACTGAAATGTTGCTAGTTTGGGACTAGACTGGTCATGTATTCCAAAGATATTGTTGATATCAAGGTAATATGATGCAATGTTTTAAAACTCGGACTCAGACTCGGTACGATCGAGGGTCAACTCAGACTAGGACCTGGACTCGAAATCAGTAATGAATCGGTAATGACTCGGCCAAGTTGAATTTAATGACTTGGTTTACTCAAAAATACATAAAATATTTAAATTATAAAGAAAAACAAGATTTTAAAGATTCTAATCCATGATTCCAAAGCATTAGAGACAATATCCAATGTCTGCTCATGTATATACCATATAAGAGTGAATATATCAAAATGGCAGGAAGTGTATTGTGCAATACATATCTGGAAGTAGAACAAAAGACATAAAAAATGTGGCCTAAATGGCGTGTAGAGTCAAAAAAACAACATGCTATGATGCTACTACATCATACACCATACATCAATGATCATACGTCATACATGTCATTGATCAACATGATCAATCATTGAACACATCACCATTGCTAGAACTAGAAGTAGAACTAGAATCAGAGATTCGGGACTAGCAATGGTATAGGCAATGGCATCATCATCTGGCTCAAGCTCAAACTCCTAGCTGAACACCTAGAAGCAAAGCACGAGGTTAGGGTTCATCTTATAGCTTTAGGTTAGGGTTAGACTCTAAGTTGCAAAAACAAGGAAATGGGGACGAGTTTCCAAAACAGGGACACATTGGAAACATGACCCCCTAAAATTTTGGAAACAAGGAAATGCGACATATATATATGCAATGATTCGCCGACATGTATGATCTATGATTTATGTTTGTATGTATATTTTAAATTAATAAATGAGCAAGGACATTTTAATAAATGCCTATATTGGAATCCTATTCATCAATAGCACCTTATGCCTCCCTCCTCTAGGCTCTTGCCCATGCCTCTACCTTGAATCTCAAAGTTGATCCTCCAAGGACATTAGTCAATGATTCAACACCTTGCAATTTTTATGAAACTTCCTAATCCAATCGTTAAAATAAGGTAGAAAAAGCTTCCCATGATTAATAAGTGATTTTGCTAGAGTGAAGATTACATTTTTATTAAGGTCATAACAGAGGAGTTTCCAATCAACACCACCAACATCAAGGTATATAGAGGGGTTGGTGTGCTTGATTAAATGCCAATCCAATACCCTCGTAGATGATAGAATTTGGTGGAAACTTTGCAATACTGAAATCCCAAAAACTATAAAGTCTGTTGAATTCTAAATGGGATCTAAAATTCTACTTTTTGCATATGAAGTCCGATAAGGTTGTAACCACTCTCAGACATCCTGAAACAATTACTGGTAATGCTAAAAATTTAAGTAAAAGGATAGAAAATTTAGCAATCTGTTGCTTTGGTCTGCTCAGCCATCTCTCCAAGATGGAAGAGTTCATGTAACCAAATGAATTGTGGAGTGAAGGTGTATACCATAGCATAGACGGATTGTACCAACCAACAACCATATCATATATGGACTGTACCAACCAATAATATAATATATAGAGCAATTATCTTATCTTAAATAAAACTCAATCTGTCAAAATGAAAGGATAACACTAGAAAAAAAAATCTAAGCCTTGGTATGCATTGGACGAAATGCAGATACACTATAGCTGTCCTATATGGACATTTGTCTCTCTATTTCTATTATATGTTATAATACGGATCACAATGACTGAGGGTTATAAGCTCCTCACCGATAAAGTGACTGATCAACTTGGCCAATACAGGACGAGACTCAGTCGAGTTTACTGATTCAGTACAGAACTAATCACCCAATCCAATTTGAAGGCCGAGTCGACTCAGCTAATGGTCAAACTCGATCAACTCAACTGAGTTCGAGTTCGAGTTGAGTAAGTTTTAAAACTATGGTGAGTAGTAGTGCCATTGAATCCTTTGGTCTTCTTCATACTCGATAGGGTAAAATTGGGACTTGAGGAGGCCCTTGAATACCTCCCACTTAGTTACTAGTGGGTCTACCCCCAATCTAAGTGCCTTGCTATGGCTTTCCCACAAAGTCCATGCATGGCCTTCCAGCTTAAGTTTTAAAAAAGTTATGTTTTGCTTGTTTTGTACATTATGCACATTGAAATAGACTTAATTGTTGCAAGCAATGATTCAACTTACATGTGTACCCCACTTTCACATGGCTTGATCTTGACCTTGGCTTCTACTTTAAATAGCAGTTGAGAAGATTGTTTATTGGAGTTTCCTTTTTTGAGCTTCGATTCTTTCTTCTCTTTCCTTGATGACTCATTATATTCAGGTTTTCTCATGAGATTTCATTCAAGCTTCTCCAAAAAAGGGTTGATATTTTTCTTAAGAGCAACCATGAGTATGATCATGCTCTTGGAAATATGGGCTACTTGATCTTCCAACCTCACAAATCTTCTTTCAACTTCATCAATAGGTTCTTCTGGGTGTTTGTTTTCCATTTCTGAAGATTGTCACTGCTTCTTAACCCTTCTTGTGCTGTTCTTTGGACCCATCGCGTACAACTCTCTTGTAGACTTGGATTTCTCCTAACTTTAGTAAGAATATACTATGCTCAAACCACCAAACACCCAAATAAGCCTGCTATGATAATGTATGATCTGTAATTGTTTTGGATATTCCAATGGTTGACTCACCAAACAGATCTATAACTGCAATGACCATGATGAAATTATGCTTGATTGTGCAACTATTTTTATGTATTTTTAGTGTTTTCGACATGAAATAAAACATACCACCCAGATTCTTTGATTGTTGTGACATTAAACATAACTTCAATAGCAAAGATAGGCACATTGGACACAAAATTTACTTTGTGTTTGATCTTCTAAATTTTCACTCCGTAATGTTTTAAACATGATAGACACATTTCGAGTGGACACTCCACCCATCTTCACAACCCGAATGAAGTTGTTGTAAGCAAAGCTAAGAATGGTGAACTAAATAGAGTTGGAGGGAGAAATAACAATTTGGAAATTAAGGGGTAAAAATTAGTTAAAGAAGGATAAATTGTATTTTAAATAAATTAAATAATAACTAACTTATAAAGGAAACCAATTTTTTGTTAAATCAGATCACACGCTGATCATGAAGATTGAATAACACTCTCACTAGAATTGCTAAAGCTATAATTGCATAGAACACTGAAAAAATTGACACTGAATGTATGCAAATATTAAACCGTATTGCATAAAGTTACATCAGCCAACCTTGAACAATGAAGTGGCTGCAAAATATATAATGTTACATCAGAAATTCGAATTGCCTTGGAGGCATTCGAAAACTCACAAAGTAGGCTTACTAAATCTAGCTAAAACCCCCCAAGGTAGAAACATCTAACTCCAAATCAGCCATAAAGCTCACAAATTGTCCAAAATGCTTTTGGAATGTGATGTAGGATGAAATTAGAAAAAGATGATGCCTTTTGGTGAGAAAAAAAGGATGGGTTGGCCAACAAATCAAGCAGTTGCCAAAACCTCTAGAGCGCCTAGCTTTTGCCTTATCCACTGAAAAGCAGAAAAAGCAGTGTAAAGCAATGCAAAAGCAAGAAGTGCACCTTTGCCACTCAGGATTGCCAGAAAAGCAGGTAGTTTCATCATGAGTGCGCTCAAGTGGATGAGGATGACAAAAGATGGAATAAGGAAGGCAATAAGTGGCCAATAACATAGTAAAAACACCTAGGAAAGTAATTAAATGAAATAAAACTTATATCCTAAGTAGGAAAGTGGGTTTTAATGCTCTAACACCCCCCCTTAAGCCTGACTGTATGTGACAAAAATCAGAAAACTTAGGGCCCAGAAACAAAGGCTTGGTCACCCTTTACATATCATTGTCCAAAAACCGAGGAAACAAGGAAAACCTCATGGGACAAAACCCTCCTTCAAAATGGACAAGAACAAAAACTTGAAACCTAATATTCAAGCAGCCTTCACCTCATGTTTAGCCACTCCGAGCAGCAACGTAAGATGGCTGAAAGTCTTCTCTATGAAGGACTTAGTAAAAATGTTAGCAATTTGCTCAACAGTGGGACAATATTGCAAAACAATCAATCTCTCATGCACTAGACTCCAGATGTAGTGCATGTGTATTTCAATATGCTTGGTTCTTTGTCGATGTACTGGATCAGTGGATATCTTTATAGCACTCTGATTATCAACCCAAAGAACAGTGGGAGTGCTAAAGCCAATCCCGAACTCACCAAGAATTCCTTGCAACTAGATGCACTGAGTAGCTGCATTCACTGCTCCCCGATGCTCTGCCTCTGTAGAAGAGAGTGCAATTGCACTTTGCTTTTTACTGGACCAGCATATAGGGCCTTCACCAAGCATGAATACAAACCCGGAAGTGGACTTCCGGTCTGTGCTATCTCCAGCCAAATCTGAGTCAAAAAAATCAATTGGATCCAAAGAGGAATTGGCAACATAGTGGATCCCATGTGTCTTGGTGCCTTGTACAAAGTGCAAAATCCTTTTTGCATCCCTCCAATGGAGCTCATGTGGTTGCTCCATATACCTTGCAACATGACTTACTGCATATACCAAATCTGGTGGGGAGTGAGTCAAGTACAACATACTTCCAACTAGTTGTCTATAGAGGGTGTTGTTCACCAAGGGTGTAGAATCCCCTTCTTCTAGACTGACTCCTGAAAGGAAAGGAGTCTTTGCAGCCTTACAATCTGCCATCTTGAACCTCTTTAACGGGTCACAAGCATATTTCATAATACCGGAGGGTGACTGTGAGATCTCAAGCCCCAAAAACTGCCTGAGTATCCTCAAGTCTGTCATGGAGACAGCTTGATGCAAAGCCATCTTCAGTGATGAAATTTCATCAATGGCACTTCCTGTGATTAGTAAGTCAACAACATATAACACTATAATCAAAATATTACCATTGATGTGATTTAGATACACATTCGAATCAAATTTACATCGATGGGAATCTTGTGTCGGGAGGAAATGATCCATTTTTTCATACCAAGCTCTGAGAGCTTGCTTGAGTCCATACAATGATTTCCTTAACCTGCACACAAGTGATGGATCTGCAATATAGCCTTTGGGTTGCTGCATATAGTTCTCCTCCTCGAGATCACCATGAAGGAAGGCAAACTTCACATCCATGTGATGAACTGCCCAACACTTTGTTGCTGCAGCTGCCAAGACTAGTCGAATAGAATCCAGACCTTGGACTTCGGAAAATCCTTTGGCCACCAACCTAGCTTTATACTTGACTGCATCAAAATCAGCAACCATCTTAGTCTTGTAGATCCTTTCTACCTAATGGAAACTTGACTAGCTCCCAGGTTCCATTCTTCTGCAAGGAGTGGAATTCCTCATCCATAGCATACCTCCATCTTGGATCTTCTGAGGCTTCTTCATATGTCTGAGGATCTGATTCAACCATGAGAAAACACTTCGCAACAAGATTTGGATCCATGGTTGAAAGAGCATTCTCATATTCAGACCTTGTGTTGGATTTTGTGCAACTTCGGAAGATATTATTTATTGTATTTTATTGTACTTGATTATACCTCCTAAAGGAGATGAACTTGATGTAATTTATTTATGTAAGCCCTGAAAGAATCAATGTAAACCTTGCAATGAAAAGCAAGCAAAAGAAAAGATTAAAATTAATTATTAATTGCTCCCCAAGTAAAGTCGGCCTAGTTAGGGTAAAAGGTTAGTTTGACTCATGTATAAATAAGAGGTAAAGTTCACCTCATTTGTCACTCACTCATCCACTCAAGTTCGCATCACTTGAGAGAGAGAAGTTCACATCTGCTGGAGGAGAAGAAGATTGTTTTTGGGTTCCTACTTTTGGAAGACGTTATCCATCTTTTCTCATTTATGATTGTACTCTGATCTCGGGATTATCATCTCTGTACGAAGGTTGTTGGGTTTTCTCCCATTTGGGTTTCCCAGGATAAACTCTGTGTTATTGTTTTGTGCTTTTGTCTTTCTTCTAGTGAGATCTTGTTTATGCATTTGAATTATTATGCTATGAATGTATGAAATCTAACATGGTATCAGAGCAGTTCTAGAAGAAGCCATTGTCGAAACTAGGGTTTCATCTTCTGAAGTCTTCACCCAACATTTTGGAGAAAAAGAGCCTTGGGAATTTCGCTTTTAGGGAGGCGCATCTTTTGGTGAAGACGAAATTCAATTTTGAGAATTTTCAGTTTTTGACCTAATTCTGCAGCTGCAACAAAAATTAGGGTTTTGGTTTTGACCTACTTCTCTCCACGGATTTGGATCAGCCCTACCTCAACTCAACTCGCCTTGCCAAGGCGCATCTACCTGTGCAATCGGTTTTTCAAATTTCCAACTTTCATTTTTGACATAGCTCCTGCTAGGGTTTCTAAACTAGATCTGCAGTCAAGATGATTGGGATGAAGGTTGAAGATCATTTGGAAAGGAGCTTCCAATTTTATCTCTTGGAAGTCTAGGGTTCTTCTACTTCTAGAAGAAAATGACCTACTACAATATGTAAATGACAAGGTCCCTGAGCCAGAAGGCAAAGAGGACAAATCCCGATGGAGGAAGAATGATGATAGAGCAAGAAGGATTCTGGTGGACTCAATAAGAGAACATTTGGTTCCACAAATCTCAAGGAAGAAGTCTGCTAGGAAAATGTTCAAGACCATAAAGAAGTTGTTTGAACACACTAGCATCAATGTATCCATCACATTGAGGCACCAGCTTTCAAATATGAAGATATGCAAGTCAAAATCCATTACCTCATACTTCATGAGGATCACATAACTAAGGGACAAGCTTAGCACCAGTGGAGATCCCATTGATGATAAGGAGCTTGTTATCACCACTCTGAATGGTCTTCCACCATCTTGGGAGTCCTTTATTCAAAGCATAAGTGGTAGATCTAAACTACCCAAGTTTGATAAGCTATGGGCAGATTGCACTCAAGAGGAGACAAGGATTGCAGCACGACAAAGACTCCATGGTACTCAACCTGAAGAGAATCAAGTATTTGTATCCCATGCCAAGAAAGGTAAGGGAAAAGGAAGGAAATTCCAGAAACACAAGCACCAAGATAGGAGATCAAGTCCTCGCCCAGAACAAAAGAAGAAGAAGGACATCTCTCAAGTTCAATGCTATAGGTGCAGAAAATATGGACACTACGCCAGTGGCTGTCGAAGTTCAAGTAAAAGGAAGCATGAAGCATCCACCACTGATGTAGAAGAAGATCATCATCACAAGAAGCACAAGGATGAAGATCATACAGAATTTCTATTCAAGTCAATTTTATCAGGTACTATTCCCAACACTAGTGATACTTGGCTCATAGATAGTGGTGCTTCTAGACACATGACGGGTTATAAAGAGAATCTTTCAGAATTAGTTGAGAAATATTCACATCTTCGTGTTGTACTTGGAAATGATGCTAACTATACTGTGAAGGGATCTGGAGCGACCTCCCTTCAACTAGAATCAAATGATACATTGCACCTGAGTGATGTGCTCTATGTACCTGGAATGAAAAGAAACCACGTCTCCATCTCAACCTTGGAGGACAAGGGATATAAAGTAGCTTTCTCAGAAGGAAAAGTCCTTGCTTGGCACAAGAACTCAAGCATGAACATAGCCAAAGTTATTGGTATAAGAGAGGAGAGCTTGTATCGATTAAACACTCCACCAATTCAAGCCCTAGTACACGATGCTACAAGTATGGGCAAATTATGGCACAAAAGACTAGCTCATATGAACTATCGAGCTCTCCCAGCACTAAGGAATATAGTGACAGGTTTACCAGGGCTCCAGGTAGACCATGATGGGACATGTAGAGGATGAGCACTTGGCAAGAATGCCAAGAGATCTTTTCCAGATAGTGAGAGTAGATCCAAGGGGATTTTGGATCTAGTACACTCTGACTTGTGCGGACCCATGACAGTTGCTTCATTGGGTGGATATCACTACTATATAACATTCATTGATGATTATTCACAGAAGACTTGGATATATTTTCTCAAGTCTAAGGAATCTGAAGAAGTACTCAGCAAGTTCAAAGAATTTAAAGCAGAAGTCGAAAATCTGTCTGGGAAGAGGATCAAGATTTTGAGATCCGATAATGGTGGAGAATACACCTCTACAGAATTTAATGAATTCTGCAAGGAAGCGAGAATTAAGAGGGAGCTCATAGTTCCCTACAACCCTCAACAAAATGGGGTTGGGGAAAGAAAGAATAGAACAATTGTGGAGGCCACCAAAGCTATGATACATGACCAAAGTCTTCAAATGTTCTTGTCGGCAAAAGCATCCAGAACCGTTGTATATGTACAGAATAGATGTCCACATAAGATATTGAAGAATATGACTTTGAAAGAAGCGTTCACAGGAATGAAACCAAAAGTGGGCCATTTTCCGAATCTTTAGCTGTCAAGTCTACATACATGTGCCCAAGGAGAAATGATCAAAGTTAGAACCTTCATGCAAGAAGGGAACCTTTGTGGGATACAGTGAGTCTTCAAAGGCTTATAGAATCTACTCCCAAGATCCAAACAGATTGAAATCAGTAGGGATGTGACCTTTGAAGAAGAGATGGTTGTCAGGAAAGGCAAAGGATTGGACATGGAGATCGATGATAAAGAAATGTCAAAACCAAAGGAGATGAGATCATCTCCCCCTCCAGTTCAGAGGGAGTTAGCAGAAAAGGATGAACCTATCGATCCCATTGATCCAGTTGATATCCCCAGAGATGTTGCAGGTTGAAAAAGACCTAGATGGGCACAACAGACACTGGAGGATGTAGAGGGGCATGAAGCTCCACATGGTGCTTCTAGAGAAAGCAAAAGACCTCAAGAAAAGATTAAAATTAATTATTAATTGCTCCCCAAGTGAAGTCGGCCCAGTCGCCTAAAGAAGTCGGCCCAGTTAGGGTAAAAGATCAGTTTGACTCGTGTATAAATAAGAGGTAAAGTTCACCTCATTTGTCACTCACTCATCCACTCAAGTTCGCATCACTTGAGAGAGAGAAGTTCCCATTTGCTGGAGGAGAAGAAGACTGTTTTGGGGTTTCTACTTTTGGAAGACATTTTCCATCTTTTCTCTTTTATGATTGTACTTTGATCTCGGGATTATCATCTCTATACGAAGGTTGTTGGGTTTTCTCCCATTTGGGTTTCCCGAGATAAACTCTATGTTATTGTTTTGTGCTTTGTCTTTCTTCTAGTGATCTTGTTTATGCATTTGAATTATTATGCTATGAATGTATGAAATCTAACACCTTGTTCTTCTAGGATCCTGTGGATTCCCAGCAAGTTCACCAGCAGCTTCTATGGTTTTTGCTGCCCACTTTGGCTTTGTTGGTGAGCTTGGGTCTGCAATCAACTCATCATGATCATCATTTGAACCTGATCCATAAGATTCATCACCAAAAGCCTCATTCAACTGCTTGTAGCGGGAATTCCTCAAACTAAACACTTCTTTCTATGAAGGTCTTTCGAGTGATCAGATCAATAAGCTTGTACCCCTTTGCATCTTCTAAGTAGCCAACAAACAAACATGGCCACCTTTGTGGCTCTAAGGCCCTTCTCTTTTCAGATGGAACTCTTTCCCAAGCCTTGGAACCAAAAATCCTGAAATGAGAGATATCAGGTTTATGACCCCACCAAGCTTAGGGGGTGACTCCTTTTAGTGCTTTCTGTGGGACTTTGTTTTGTATGTAAGCTACACAATTGATTGCTTCAGCCCACAAATTTGGTGACATGGACTTTGCTTCAAGCATACAAGTTGCCATCTCCTTAAGAGATCGATTCTTTCTCTCAACAACTCCATTTTACTGAGGAGTGTATGGCATAGTGTGTTGCATGTGTATGCCAACCACTGCACAGAGCTACTGAAAATATGATTTAATGTACTCTCCCCAATTATCAGATTTGATTGACTCTATCTTCCTACCAGACTAGTTTTCAACAAAGGCTTTAAAAACCTTGAAATATCCAAAAACCTCAGACTTGAACTACAGGAAGTAGACCCAACAATACCTAGAATTGTCATCAATGAAGGTAAGCAAGTATCTGGCTTTATTCAGTGACAAATGAGGGAAGGACCAGCGATATCATTGTGGATCAATTCCAAGGGTGCAGAGGTTCGCTCAGGTCTTGATCTCTCAAACTTTCTCTCTGGGTGCTTTCCTAGAATACAACCCTGGCAAACTCCCTTAGTAAAAGAAATGTTTGGCAATCCAACAACCATGTTTTTATCATGAAGTTCATGAAGGTATTTGTAATTTAGATGACCAAACCTCTGAGGCCAAAGCTTGCTTGCTTCATTAGCATGAGAGAGGAGTGCTACAGGTGGAGAGATAGGCAAAAACTGTGAAAATTTGTAGACTCTGGTGGAATGATCGACAGTGCCTAATGTAACAACTCTTCCTGTGGAGATCTCAGAGATCTCCACATCATCAGGGGTGAAAATGACTCTTTTTGGTGAACCAATATGGGTCATTTGGTAGACAAACAATAGATTTGCTGCTAGACCTGGGACATAAAGGACATTAAAGAAGGAGCCATGGTCAAGATCTACTCTACCTTTACCCTTTGAAGCAGTTTTTGAGTCATCTCCAAGAACAACGATAGGACCTGGGCCATCCGAGGAATCAAGAGTGGCAAATGACTCTCTTGTGGCAACCATGTGCCTTAAAGGTCCAGAATCAATTATGTAAGAAGTGGATGTAGATGTGCTAGCCATGAGAGCATGGACTCGCTCCTTGTCTTCAGAGTTAGAACCTGCTTCCTTCTTCTTGCGCCTTCAAGAATGGGGATGTGGTTCTTCTCAAGGAGTTGTGCCATTTGATCAATGGTCTTTCTCATGCAAGAGCTTTCAGGATGAAAGCCCCCTTGGCAGTAAGAGCACTTGGTTTGCTCCTTCTTCTGACGATTCGGCTTGGAGCTGGAGGGCTCCTTTTGTGGATTAGGTTTCTCTTTCTTCTGCTCAAAAGGCTTTTTGAGATGAGCCTTCTTCTTACCCTTCGAATTCTTTGAATCACCAACAGCCAAAGCTTGATCCTTTGAAGGCTTTATGGCACCCATCAACATAAGCTTATTTTGCTCCTGAGTCAATGATTCCATGAATTCCAACAATCTGAGCATCTTCCAATTCTTTACAGTGAGTTTTGCAGCATGGAAGGTGTTATCACATCCATGTTAGCTGGAGCTACCATCATGCAGATTGTGTGGTCAAGGACCATACTACACTTTTTTTTTCAGATCAGAGATCAGATGCCTTCAGAGAGGGCATACGTTGTATTCAGATTGCCCTTAGCAAAGATATCAAAGGGGACAGATGGTTTTGTATTGGTCCAGACATATTGCGGAGCAGTTGCCACAGGGTCACCCTTCCTTATCAAGCTTTGCCTGATCCCATTTGATATAGTTACTTTGCCATATTGTGATGAGAGCACTACAGAGTATTGCTGGTTTGCCACTTATTGCCTGGATTCAGTAGAGATCCAGTTTCAGAGACAGCCTCAGCAGCAGGTAGATGATATGGCAGGTATAGCATTTGATGTTTTATTGCTCATGTTGGTGATTAGACTTGTTTATACATGATAGTACACTGACTTTACATAGGATGTTGATGTGGTGATCATGTTGTTATGACGATGTGTTGTTTGGCCCTTTTCCACTCACTGGTATAGACTTGGTCATTTCAGTCCACCCCTTTCCAAGTAGGCTCCTGTTTATGCATTGGTTCATGTTCCCACTCACTGGTATAAACTTGGTCATTTCGTCCTCCTAGGCAGCTGACTTTTGATCCACCTATCATTTCCTCCACCCATCCGACTCATTCATGTTGGTCTTTCCCGACTTGGACCTTGATTTGTGACCTTGAGGATCCCCTTCCCCATTGACCTCTGAGTATGCCATGACTCCTTGTTTATTGTGCCTCGACTCTTTAGTGTGTGAGATGCATTCTCAAACCTGGGATTTGCTCCTGTCGGTTGCCCCCGATGTTGCAATGCAGTATAGGATTGTGTAGACTCATCGGGTGTTCCCCATTGGTCATCGAAGCATGTGCACTTACCGCCATTACTCTGCAGTATGAGCACCTTGATTATATCTTTTGAGATATGTATGTAGCCCAAAAGGACCTTGATGTAAAAAACTGTAAAAGAAGCGAAAAAGGCTAGAAAATGTAAAATCAAGCCAAAAAGGCTAAGTATGAAATTGTAATGTAAAGTCCAAGCAATGTGTTTTTGAACACACACGGACACAGGTCAGCCATATATATCAACATTGTAGTGGTTATTTCCTCACCTAGTCCTGTGGGGCAAGGAGGTGAGATGGAGCAAGGGACAGCTATGCAAAATGTCCCCTAGAGTCTCAAGTTACGGTTTGCCAGACACCCAATTTGGCAGCTCTAGAAAAGATCCTCACGGAGTCTTCTTAAGGCACGGATGTGAGTTGTGAGATATATGCTATGTTGCACAGGGACCCATCCCCGCCAAAAAAAGCCCCGTACCCGCCGTCCCCGCGTTTCGAGGACTTGGGGACCCCTAGGAAACGTCCCTAATCTTTTGGGGACTTCATTAGGGACTTGGGGACTTGTTGATCGTACCCAAAACTTCCCCAATAGATTCCGGGAACTTCCGACAAGATTTTGGAGACATTCCAAGTAGATTTTAGAGATGTCACGTTAGATTTTGGAGATGTTTTGGTCATGTGTCTTTAGTTTTGACAATGGACATTGATGATTGGACAATATGATCAATTATCCCATCCATATTTTTCGTATTATTCTAAATCTAAATTTGCACAAGTTGCATCTCAAAATATGGGTTGTGTATGATGGATTTTGATTTAGGTTTCTGGTGATTTAACTGTTGTCCTTTTAGCAACATCATTACAAGTAGCAAAGCCTCCATGTCAACAAAATAAGAAATGCAACAACTGAAAGGTTTGATCCTTTTGGGTATTGCTCTTGTTCTTCTCATTTTTAGGGTCATCTGAGCTTTAACATATTGTACATAGGTGTCCACGAGTTATTCAAGATTTAGATTGGGTACTAAACATTTTAATAATTCCTATTGGATAGCCTTCTTAATATAAACTATGAATCTAATCTCTTTATAGAATGCAAGCATGTATATCCCAAAGTGTTTTGTTGTGGTTTTCAACACGGCTGTAAAAATCTGTAGAACCTGTTGTGAAGGGAATGCTTTTTAACCCAATCATTATAAACAAGAAATTTAAGGAAGAAGAGTTGTTATAGAGACTAGCATTCTTCTCGTAGACCCTTCATGGACCTTAATGCGGATTGAAAATAGTTAAACTTAATTTTCCTAGAGATAAACTACATTTTGTTCACGTTCAAGTGCCAATAATGGTCACTCGGTCCTTTCCTTATTCGCCTGAGTTTTTTCAAAACTACCAAGTGTAGGGGATGTGCATAATACTATAAATTATAAACTATTGTGCTTATAAGCAACTACAAATGTTTATGGTGAATTCTAACTTTTAAAAGTTATATATATATATATATATATATATATATATTATTGCTGTCCCCAACCTGTCGTCCCCTGAAAAATTGGGGTGCGCTCTAGCCGTCCCGGGGACTCGTTCCCCTGTCCCCGCCGTTCCCCTATCCCCAAAACCAGTGCAACATAGGGTATATGTTAGATGATCAGTGGCGGTTTCCCTGCACTATACCCATTTGTGAGGCACCCCCCTTCCCTGTGTTTTGTCATGGTATGCTTATGTCAACGGGTCCCGCTTTCCCTATTTATCCAAAGGGTCACATGATTTTGGTCCTCGTCTTCCCCTATCCTTCACCTTATTCGTCCACCTCACCCAAAGTCAGCTAAGTGGTCAAGTCTGTGAGTTGTGCATAGCAGTTTTGAGTCTTTTGGGAGATGGTGGGCCCACCTCACCTGGGGCCTGTTTTATTTGAGATATTATGTATTTTTTATCACCATATCGACATTGTATTGTTTAGTAATGTACTAACATGTATAAGGAAGCCTTCACGCTTCATGTGGCATACAAGTTTTCAGCCAGTGTCATTTTGACCAGATTTGACTTGGTCAAACCAGGTTGACTAGGCCAAAAATGGGCCTAAAAAAATATTGCGATCAAGATTTCAATTTTGGTCATTTGTTATCTCTTGGTGTCCCATATGAACCTCCAAGTGTCAGAATTTGAAAAGATTGAGGCATGGATGATATTTTTAATTATTATGGGTCATTATTGACCTGTTTTATTAAAAATCAAGGATTTTGGGCAAATAGTGCCTAATTGATGGATAGGGGTCATTAAGTGTACATATCTACCATATTTGGGGTCTACAATAACATTACAGTAGATGATTCGTCAATCCGGGCATTATAAGTGGGTCAAAAGCCCAAATTACATCTTCAGCAATAAAAACCAGCAATAAATTAAATGGAAAATCAAATATGGCAAAGGTAACTATGGAAAAATGGGAAATGCAATGGGTGGCTAATACAAGGGTGACTAATAAGGTATTTCTACTATGTTTGGACATTATATTTTGTGTTGTGGGGCCCTCACTAGCCCAGCTCACCATGAGGGGCGAATTTGCCCATGGGGGGCGTTTTTCCACTTAGCAAAGATCATAATTTTGATGTTATATTGTATTGGGATCATAGTATAGTGGTATGGGGGGCTAAAACAGCCCATAGGCACCCCCCAACCACCATTGTATTGATTTTATGGGCCCCATGAGTTGGGCCCATCTCCACTTGGGCGCTATAGAGGGTAATTCGGCCCCCCTTGAGAGCTCATCCCATCCATCCATTTGGGCATTAAGAGACTCAATCTCAGCCCTTGGTTTTGGAGGGAATTAGGTTTTGAGAGTGGTCTTTCTCTATAAGAGAAGACACTCATCTCATTTGTACTCCTCTTGGCATTTTGTAAACTTGTGACTTGTGAATAGAGAGACATTTCTTTCGATCTACTTGTGTACATGGTGATGAAGTGTTATGGTGTTGACTCTTAGCTTGTCTCCGGTGCATTGTTGAGTGTTTGTGTGCTATCTCCATCCTTTCTTGGCCAAACGAATATGTAGGTGAAATCGACCACCAGAGGGGGAAGCAGCTCTTGAGCCAGCAGATCCACGTTGTGCTCTCTCTCCGGGTTTCAGGAAAGGGAAGTAAACTTACGTTTGTTATCTTACTTTCTTTCATCATTTGTCGTTTATTTGTTGATATTTCCTTGCTATTTGCCATAGTTTTTGACTTATCTCTCTCTCTTGGTCAACTGGCTGCTCCAAACGCTAAGGGAAAACCCACAGCTGCTCAACATTTGGTCTTCGGGATTTGTTTTCATCACCAAGTTCCTTCATCTCTATCATTTCAGGTAGACAATCTCTGCTTGTTTCTCTTGTTTTCATTTCCATTGTGAATGTTATGCTGCAAACCATTAAATAAACCCTAAAAATTAAAATCTTAAAATTTAACCGTTAAAACTTGTTTTTCTCTTCAAACCCGCTTATGAAATGCTCTTAAAAGCTTAAATCCAAAGTTTCAGTTCTTTTAGACTCCATTTGCCCATAGAACTAGCACTGGTCCACTTCTGGGGTGTTTTTCTCTTTCTGTCTAGCTGGGTTGTTTTGGGGTTGTGGGTAGTCTTGATTTGAGTTTTAATCATCATATTATCGTTAGACATCAAGCCATCAATTGCTAGAATCGCTTTAAAACACTTATTTGTTGCTTCCCTAGGTCCATTATTTCACTGCATAACTCTCTTCCTTGGGCAACATCACTTAATCTCTTCACTTCTAGCTTATTGTATGTCCCTTGCTTATTTCCAACCACATAATTATTGATCTATCCTGTTTCATTCACCATATTTGATCGCTGGTCACATTTCAATTATACACTTATTTCACACTTGTGTCCAGCTAGTGGCTGAGATTAAGCTTAGGACCCATCCAATACTCACCTCTTGCTTGCATCTTTTCATCTTCTTTGGGGTTTGGGTGTCTGATTTGTTGCTTAACCATCATTGGTTGAGCGGGGTCTCCCCACTGACTTGGCTACTTGCCTCATTTGAAGTGACAACCGCCCTATCTGGTGTGACTACCATTCCTTGAACTGTGGACTTGGCGTTTGCTTGTTACACCTACTTGGTTGCCTGCCCTCTAACATCTCGGACGAGATACCTTTCATTAGCAGCTAGACTTAGTGTGATAACAAAAGGTTGAGACAAAGACTGAGTAGTCTTGCCCCAATTTTGAAAGGATTGCCAAGATCAGTTGCTCATCCTTTTTGTCAATCCCGCACTGCTTCAGCTGCAAAACCAGTGACTTGAATTTGGAGAAATAATCTTGTAGATTCTCGAAGCTGTTTGGACTTAGAGAAACCAGCTCATTCTCTAATTGATATCCTCTCAACTCATCAATTTTACCAACAAGGTGTTAAGTTTCACCCAAACTTCATTCGGTGTTGTCAGACCATCCAAATGGAATAGAACATCTTTTGATGTGCAGAGGCAAAGGAGACCATAAGCATCATCTCTCCAATTGTGCCACTTATCTTTCTCCACATCTGTAGTGGGATCATTCTCGGTGGCCATAGTCACTCTATAGAGACCTTTCGACCTCAACAAAATCTCCATCTGCGCCTTCAATTCAAAATAATTAAATGGATTCCATAACACATTCTGAGATGGATCCATGGTAAACTAAGGTGCGCACTTCTGAGATTGATATGGACCTGCAAAAACACAACCAAACAACTCTTTGTAGAATGATTCAAACTATAGAGCTCTGCAATATGACAGTAAACCCCTTGAGCTAAACCCAGGGGTACAAGGTAATGGTCCACGGGACTTCTATGGAAACTCCTTGCTTCTGGTGCGCTACTAGATGCAGTTGTGCTCTGATACCATGTGAAATCAAATCACAAGTTGATGAAGAAGATTGAATAACACTCTCACTAGAATTGCTAAAAGCTAGAATTGCATATAACACTGAAAAAAATTGACACTAAATGTATGCAAATATTAAACCGTATTGCATAAAGTTACATCAGCCAACCTTGAACAATGAATTAGTTGCAAAATATATAATGTTACATAAGAAATTCAAATTGCCTTAGAGGCATTCGAAAACTCACAAAGCAGGCTTACTAAATCTAGTTAATAAACCCCCCAAGGTAGAAACATCTAACTCCAAATCAGCCACAAAGCTCACGAATTGTCCAAAATGCTTTTGGAATGTGATATAGGATGAGATTAGAAAAAGATGATGCCTTTTGGTGAGAAAAGGAGGAAGGATGGGTTGGCCAACAAAGCAAGCAGTTGCCAAAACCTCTAGAGCACCTAGCTTTTGCCTTATCCACTGAAAAGCAGAAAAAGCAGTGTAAAGCAGTGCAAAAGCAGGAAGTGCGCCTTTGCACTAGGATAGCTAGAAAAGCAGGCAGTTTCATCATGAATGCACTCAAGTGGATGAGGATGACAAAAGGTGGAAAAGCAGGCAGTTTCATCATGAGTGAGCTCAAGTGGATGAGGATGACAAAAGGTGGAACAAGGAAGGCAATAAGTGGCCAATAACATAGTAAAAACACCTAGGAAAGTAATTAAATGAAATAAAACTTATATCCTAAGTATGAAAGTGGGTAAGTGGGTTTTAATGCTCTAACAATTTTCAAGATTAGGAAAATGAAAATTACTAGGAATGTATTATTGAATTAATAATTAAAGAAAGATTAATATAAGGTATTATAAAATTTCAAATAAAAACATAGAAGTGTTATTAAAATAATAGACAGCAAAGGAATTGAATAATAAAAAGAAAGAATTAGATTAAAAATATAATAATAATAGACTTAGGGCTTGAAAGGAAGAATAAATCAAAAGAAGAAAGGGATAAAGGGGGATGAGATTGAAAAAAGGGAATACTGCGAGAAAAGAGTAAAGAGGATGGGAAAAAACAAAAGGGCAAACCCGATACAGGAAAACAAACAAGAAATGAAGCATTGTGCCTTTCGTCGTCTTATATTATGGAGATTACAATACATGGTTCAAAGTTGTTCAAACTTACTGCGAATCTATGAGACGGTATAGTCTTCTACAGTGACCTACAATATGCCTCTATATTTTTGTTTTGTTAGTATCTCCTCTACATTCTTGCTTATACTATGGAACAACATGCAGTTCATGAAAAGGTGAAAACCTTTTCCTCCTACTGCTAGGTTTTTGATAGCTAGAATTTGGGTTATGTTTAGGGTTTTGAAACCCTCTTGGAACTCCTCTAATGCTTATAGAAGTCTTTAGGGGAATTGCACACATTATTAACTCCCCATATTTGAATTACAGTGAGCTAACATCGTTTCCACTTGGACTTGTGGGGATTATTTCAACCGTTACTTTTATGGAGCCATAACATTAACCCATAGAATGCAAAAAATAACACAAGACTTAGGTCCTTTTAGTTTGAGACCCCAAAATTCAACTTCTCTGGCCTTCAAACAGAGGATTTATCTTTTTGGTCCATCAATGCAGTTTTTTAGGTTTTGGCACAAACCTATCCCTAATTCATTATTTCTTTCCTAAAGCATTAATGAAGTCATATGGTAGCTGCGTAGATCCATTTTGGATCAAAGGTGAATTCCTAGGTTTTGGCACAAACCAATCCCTAATTCATTATTTCTTTCCTAAAGCATTAATGAAGTCATATGGTAGCTGCGTAGATCCATTTTGGATCAAAGGTGAATTCCTAAGCACTAGATTCATTAAATGTACTATGTAGGTGGGCACCTTAAAATGTTTACCACAGCGCAACAAAATCACTTTAACGGCGCTTAAAGTTAGCATTTGACATGGGCTATTGGTACTATTTAGAACCATTCAACATTTTTCTATCATAGTTACCTAATTTGCAATGGAATTTAGCCATCGCCATAGTATTTGACAATAGCATTCAGTAACAGTGCATCATCTGTTTAATCTAGTTAAGTTTGCCAAGCATCTCAATATTTCATTGGGACATAGAGGTCCAAAATATTTGTAACTTCTTTGGTGAATTTCTCTATGAATAAATAAATATCAACAAGAAACTTCAAAGGAGTTGCCCATGAAATTAGATGACATCATCTAAAGGCAAGTATAGGACTCTGAGAACCTAGACTTATGTTGCAATGCATGTCACGAATATGACCAACTAACAACCTCCCAGCTTACAACTACAAAGAGAACAAGGAAGATGAGCAACGGCATAAAAGGATACAAAACAAGAAAATGGGTTTGTTAAGAACTTAAGGGATATGAAGGAAGAGTTATCTACCCTAACAACTGAAGAAGAAGATTACAATTAAAAAGAGGGAGAGGAAGAAACACCAAGAACTAGCCTCCCAAAAACCTTGAAAGGAGAAGCATAATAGAAAACAATAAGAAATATGGGGATAAGTAGAGCAAGGAAGTAAACTGAAAGTCCTGAAAGATGCAAAATGAAGAGGACAGGCGTCAAAAGATTCCAAATTAAAGAAAATGCAATAATTTTAGAGTTGTTACCAAAAGTCAGGGCAAATAAGAAAAGAAGGGCAAGAAAAATTGTCATTGAAACTCAAATGTTAAATTCTGGAAATTGTCTACTTGTAATTTGGCACTTTGCAAATTTAGGACAGTTGGCAAATTTTTAACCAGCAGCATACTGCAAATTTTGTCTAATTCTAATTAGAACATTCAAATAAAATGACAATTACAAACAGTATCTGTTGGAAATATTAAGCGAATGTTGTGCATTGAACATTTTTGGAAGGAAAGCTTCAACAATGGAACCTGTAATATCGATGCTTGAAATATTAATTAGAATTTGACCAATTTAGTGGTTACAAGGTTCACTTACAAATGGACTAATGGCATTGATGATCATGATGAGGCAACTTGTTGAACAAGGTAAAAGAAATTATTGGCAACTTGTGAAGGCAGCAACCATCTAAATGTTTGTTGAAGCTGTTGAAGCTTTCTGAAGTAGTTTATTCTCAATTATTGTAAAGGGAAATGGTGTCAAGATCAGCTGCCGTTCTTCAAGAAGTAAAATACCAGTGGCAATACCTGTCTATACTTGATAGAGATATCGCTGCCAAGTTTCAAAAAAAAATCATTGCGAATAGATTCTAAGTCAAAGGATTCAGAGTTGTCTATTGTCGAGGATAAAAATGGTGACCTCTGACTTCTATTAATTTTAAAATAACATCAGAACGTGTATTTTTACACCGTAAGTAAGTTTGCAGGATTGAAGCCTATGTTGATATTGAATACGGGGTAAGCAAATGTGCTGAGGGATGGGCATGGCAGTGACATCAGCTCCCCCATAAGTTTTGCCTCTATGACACGTTTGAATAAACTTGCTAGATAAGCCTGGATATGCTTGCCTTTATGGATGCCAATTGATCAAATTCAATGACATTGGCTTCCAGATTCTAGCATTATCTGCCCACTCTATATAAAGCCCGTTCCAGATAAATATATCTAGTTTGAAATAAAAACATATGGTTTTAAACAATATTGATCACATTCCAGAAACAACAATGCAAACTCTTGAAAGCTACGCTTCCAAAAAGGAGATGTAGGAACATGATGTGTTTGTGTGTCTAGACTGAACACATTCTATAAAACACAAAATCAGTTCAGAACAGAGATTTGATTTAAACTTTGAGTTGGCACTGTTCAGGGCTCAAATGTGACACCGTGCTAATTAAGCAACGACATTAACACCGCGGCTTCTGTGGTCTGCATAAGGCACTTAAGACTTATAATCATCATGGTCTATCAGCTTACGATTTTGCTCATAGTGCTCCTGCTCCCGGTGAACCAAGGCACTACAAAATTTCAAAACACTTTCCTCGCACCCCTTCTCCACCCCCCCACTCCGGCCAAAAAAATATGGAACCAGCAAAGGCGCTAAAATAGAGACAGAGAAGAGGGGGAGGGAACAGAACTATAAGGTCTACAGAGGAAAATAAGTCATTAATTATTGCCTCGATTAGGCCTGGCCCTTGGGGATGGATGCCTGTGAAGCTGCCTTTTTTTAATGGTTTTCTGTCTGCAGATCTATAATCATAAATCCTCGATAGGAAGATTATAAATAAATAAATAAACAAAACTAAAAGATAAAACAATTTCCCTGAGACCGCTACACTTGCACCCGCCGTGTAGACCTTTGGAGCACAAAAGACAGGCATACAATATGCTATGAGTTCAACTTCCATGGATCAGAAGAACACTGGAATAAAAGTAACATCGTCTCAATGGGTATAGATGTTTGCAATCATGATGGCAGACTTGAGACTAAAAGGTCAAATTCCAATAATAGATGTATGAGCCCAGTCTCGGAGAGACTGAGCCATTTGACAGGCCCTAACCCTAATGCCTGCATAAACCCTAGGTGTTAAAGGGCGCATGCTCTGAAATTAAAGAAACCCTCGCGAAAAGACTAAAGGGGCATACCTGAACCATCCAGATAGCCACAGTGCCGGCAGCAACTCCCCACATGGCAGCTGCTGAGAAATCGGAGGGCTGCGGTCGAATCCTTACGGGTACAAATTTGAGGAGTGACGATCCACCTTTGGCGCCTGCCATCCTCCACTCCTGAGCTTTTGCCTGTGTCTTTATCCTCTCTCCGCAATCTCGCCAACCGCCTTGATGTCCCTTGCAACCTTCAATGCTTTGATGCCCGTCCCTATAACAAGATATATATGTAATGAATTGACCCGTATGCAAAGGGAAGGAGGCTAGTCATCGAGGACACGGTTCCTGCCACGATGAACACCACGCGAGATGGCTTGGATTTTAAATATTCCTCACGGATTTAAATTGCAATTCAAAAATAGAGTAGATCCATCTTTCATCTCGGAGAAGACTAGAAGTAGCATTTGCCCCTTTAGGGACAAAAATGAACCTTGCTAGGAGAAGAGGAAAGTTAGAAGGAAGAAAAACATAAGCACAGGAAGTACTTAGGTGAATTAACTAATTCAACACAAATATATATTAAGGGATAAATGTCAATGTCATTCAATTATTCAATTCATGAAAATGCACAACATAATTCAAGGGCAAATAATTCATTGACCAATAAAGTATCAACTAAGTGTAGCACCAAATTGTAAATAGATATAGCAAGTAGATATGCAAATATCATTCATCATATTTTATCAACATCAACATATAACTTTCAGATATGTATGTAATCCGAATTGATTGATTTTATAGCAAAAGTAGAAAGCGAGCAAAAACTACGATCATTTGTGTCCTTCACCAATAAAGTAGTATTATTTGTAAACAGAGTTGTTGTAACCTTTTTTCCATGATTTGTTATAAACCAGTTCAAGTAGTTGAAGTAAACACTGGAAACCATCAATTTGATTTAGCATGAAATCTTCAAAAATGAAGCTTTAAAACCAAAGAGAAATAACTTAGGATCTTGCAAATGTAAATAGTAACTTGGTAATATGTATAAATATTTCTGGGTTGAGTCTATGTTGCCAACTACCACAAAAATGCATTAATAGTGCATACAATATAGCTTGATGAATAAAGTTTTGTTTATTGGTCGCCATAATTGACCGACATATCCCGACTGGTCCACACAGCTTGTCGACTTACATTGCAAATTTTCGAGTGGAGGGCCTAGTCGATAGGCCGACCTCTCCTACTTCAAAATCTTTCTTTTGCCGAAGAAAGAAGAAGATGTGAAATAACTGAACAAAAGATGCATGACTGTGCAAAATTGATAGATGTAGTCGGTACTGTTTATTTATGACTGGAACTAGCCGCTGCTTCTTGTTGTGCACAGACCTAAACAATTGTTTTAGTCGAGACAGATAGATGGTGGTGGAAGTTTTCCTAATGGCGCGGTGAGTTTTGGATATCAATGGTAAGTGTTGTCAGGCTTGATAACTCAATCATCTTTTCCTTTGTTGTCTTGCCCTGCAGATGAATTAAGTCAAGACCAAATAGCTCAATTTTCTTATTGGCAGCTGTAAGCAGGGTTTGGAGATGTGGTTGAAGTTGTTCCACTTTGAAGAGGTTGTTTCGGGCTTGGCTCAACCATTGCTCTTCACTTTTTTCTAATTTCTCCAATTTGCTATTTTCTATCAGAATTTGATCTTCGATGGTTCTGCTCATGGTGTCGTCAGCTACTCGGCGTTGCTGATGAAGTTTATCAATCAAGTCACTTGTCTTCCGCATTTCTGTGAATACATTGCCATAGTGTTTGTACCAATTGCGGAGAACATCAATGACAGTAGCTGCTTGGTCATTACACTGGTTGAGCTGATCATATGATGAATTAAATGCTTCATATTGTGCTGACATCAGAAATGTTGTTATTGTGGCTTGTTGTTGTCAGTCCCTGATGAGTTCCTCTCGCAATGTCGACACGACTGTTTGGAATAACTGAAGAGCTTTATCAAGTGTGCTAGTCGTGTCGGAGCTGGCTGGAAGAGGAACGACTTCTTGCGCTAAGTCCTGACACTTAGCCAAAAATACATTTTGGTCCTCTTGTAATCGGTGTATGCGGTCTTCGGCTTCTAGTCGTCGATGTCGTTGCTCTCGATTAATTGCATCAGCCAGTAAGTCGAGCTCTGCTTGTGTTGCTTCTTGTGGTTTGTATGTCGAGATGGGCCCGAATTGGTCGAGATGTACAGATAATCAACCCAGCTAAGAGATATGATCCAAATGTTGTTGTTGCTGTTGCAGCTCTCTATCCTGGCGCCGTTTGTCTTTACGCTACTTTTTCTTGGACTTCCCTTGAGATTTTGGAGGCTCTAGTTGTTGTTCTGAGTCTTTGTGTGTCTCAACTGCTTCGCGTGAGTGTTGTGTTCCCACTTGTGCTTCGTCAATGTTTGTTCTGCTTGTATTGAGCTACTTGGTACGGCTGTTGTATTTGTCGGGAGTGCTTCTGCAACCATTGGTTGATTGTCTTCTTGTGCTCGTTCCATGGCTGCTTCGGCTGCTAGTTCCATGGCTACTTCAGTTATTTGTGCTGCTGGTTTGGTTGTTGCTTCAAAGATTTCTTGAGCTGGTGCTTCTTGTTCTTGAATTACTTCAGATGGAGTAATGGTTCCGTCAGTAGGGGTAGGGAACGACACATTAATAGCTGGATTGTCTTCGACTCGAGGAGGAGGGATGGAAAGGGAGCTGCCAGACGGTTACGTACTGGCGACAGGAGACAACACTTCTGGTATCAATGGTTCGACTGAATTCAAAACTTCAGGGTCTGGGGGTTATTCTGGTGGATTGATGACAGGTCGGGGAGGCGAATGGGCTTGCACTGACGGGTTCACTGGAAAAGGGATAAACTGTGAAGTTTCCTCGCAAAAAATGGGACTGGTGGGGTCCAGATTACGCTGAAGATGTCTATGATGCATACCAATTGCTTATGGTGCTGAAGTTGTCTATGATGCATACCGATTGCTTATGGTGCTGAAGTATTCGGAGGGTTCAATAGTTTAGTTGGGTCAGCACCAAGAGAGGCGGAATCAGTCGATGGTTTATTATCGATGAAGACAGGTTTCTTGGTCACTAAATCTCGCCACTGTGGGAACATATTGGGAAGATTGGTTATGAATTGCGTTAGGTCTTGTTCAGTTTGAAATGTTTAACGAAGAGGGAGAGGAAGAGATTGCACAACATTTGAAAATTGAGTTAATGGTAAAGGTGCAAGTGGAGTACTTATAGGTGTACAGAAAACAGTGTCTTCTGTCACAATAGTCGGAGACATTGCGGGTGAACTTACAGTCAAGTCGATAGAATCCTCGATCATAAGTTGAACTTTCTTTTTTGGTTGTGGTCGGCTATGAGCTTTCTCAGCTTCCAAAATTTTCTTAAACTCCTTGTCGATTGGTACTTTATTTTTAGTTGCATCCTCGAGAATTTGTGTTGCATTGTTAAACAGTTCTACCTCATCTTCCTCAGTCGGCTCCTATATGATCATTTTTCTTCTTCCCTTCCCATGCAATTGTACATTTCATGCTTGTCGAGCTTCTGCTAACTCGTCGGCTAGCTGTTGAATGTTGTCACTCATCAAAGCATATTCTGGGTTGTCGGAGTGACTTTGTTCATCTGAATGTTCGGCTGTATCCGCAGGGTCTTCATGTGGTGTAAGAGTAAGTGCTAGAGGTTGCTATGCGACCGTAGGTTCAACTTCAAATACAAAGGTGTGCATATATATGCGGCCTTCATACTCTTCCTCTTTTTCTGGATCTGTTAGAGGTTCAACTACGGGTACGCTGACCTCTTAGGCCTTAGCAGGAATTGTTAGTATTATATTGCTTGTTTGCTAAGCTCATTGAAGATTTCGTCGACAGAAGGGTAAAAGTCGAGAGCTCTTGCGGCGCCAGTTATGCCTTGCAGGTGCCAGACCGATGTGTCATCCAGCTCAAGTTGGATGTGTGTCGACGAAGGCCAACTTCGTCGAACATTTTGAGGTACTCTCCATCTAGTGGATACAGTTTTTAGGTTTTGAAACCAGACTTCTAGCCAAATTTTTACTGTTGAGGGGCCTAGCCGACTTCCGCCAAATGTAAAAGACTTGAAGTTTTGCATTAGCATGGGTCTTTCTAGAGCAAAGTCTTTATTTCCTGATGGTATGGGTACCGAATGGCCGCTCCATCATTTTGACATTTGGAGCATATCATCCATATAATGTGGGCTAAGTAGTTTGCCTAGTTGTATTGTTTGCCACTTACTGCCATGTTTAGTACTGCCTCTAGCATTTCAGTTTTTAGATCTAAACCGCGACCGGAAGTTGATAAAGCGGTCGAAACGATTCGAGCAGCTATCTTAAAATTTTCATATTTCATCTGACTTATCACTAACCCTCAAGAATTTTTTCCACTCGGGTGCTCTGTAAATTCTTCAATCAACTCTGGCCTATGTCGAACGGGTACCTCTTCGCCTTTATTTGACAATCCTGTAATCTTGTAAATAAGTGCACCATTTATTTCAACCGAGGTATCAAAATAAAATTTCCCATTATGAAATCTGCTAACTATGAATTGAGCAATAATATCCTTCAGTCCGCCAAATGATTCAAGTAGAGGTGCTTGCATGTAATTCAGAACTGTAGCAGCCTGCAATTTTTGAGCTTCATCTCTCCACTGGCCTTTTGAATCTTTTCCCCAATTTAGAATGTCTTTCGAAGTTCTTCGCCAATGTGACTCCTGTACCTTAGCATTTCGAACCTGCTGCAAGCGGGTTTGCAACGGTGATTGGGCTTTCTCTAACTCACGAACTTTAGCTGCGACTGAACGAGTGGTGGTCTAAACCCTCTTGGGCGCCATGGTTTCTATGCAATTATAAAGATCGCATAGGTTTTCTGGTATTTCTGAAGTCTGGTTTTCCAGTTCTTGTTAGAAGAGTATCCAGGAATCCTCGACTTTGGGATTTAAAGAAGACGAGCTCGGCACGTGTGATTGTAAAGTAGATGGTTGTAATAAAGAGTGATTTGACGACGGAGTTAATTTTGATTGACAGGCTATGCGTGCCTCATTAAGTGGATGATGGTTCCGCTCATATACTATTCAGTCGTCCCAACTACTTTTTGCATTTATGTTGGAAGGTTGTCGCCTTCTATCTTTTGTCTGATCATGTCGGGTATGGCTAAGCTGTCGATTGTGATGAATATTGTGATTCTGACTTGTACGCGTGGCGACTTGGAAACTTCCATCTTGAAGGCCTTAGTATTGTCGACACATAGGGTTGATATAAAATTTGGTCGACCTCCAACAAGTTACACATGTGGTCGACCTCCGACGAGTTACAGATTTGGTCAACCTGATTTTACTTCTGTTGAAGCCGGGGTTGTTGCTCGACGTGGGAGAATAATAGAAGCATTGGTGAAACACCACCGACGCCAAATGACCACGAAAATTGTTTGTCAACTTGGTATTCCGGCATTTGTTATTTAATCGACTGGTGCTTTCATAGATAGTCCATTGACCTCAATAGTTATGCCAAATAAAGGGACAAGAGGTCGAGTCCTCTTTTTTCGACCATATATACTGCGATCATGAAGTTTGAAGTTCTCTACAAAGTGGATGGTGACAAATAACTTTTTTTTATATACATTTTTTTCATTTATGGTTGCATAGGTCAAAATACAATGTAAAGTGGTTTTGTGGTTACCCCAATTTGGCCTCTCTGCAACTTTAAATTACATTTTGGGTGCTAACATCCAAGAGGTGAAATCCGTCAAATCTAGAAACGGGTCGAAACAGTATGCGACCAAAAGAGAGTTTTGATTAATACATTTGGCATAGTATATGTTAAAGTTGAGTCTGGTCGACTTTTAGACTGCTTTGCCATAGTCGACAGGCGACTGCACAAGTCGGTGAAGAGTGGTTGAGTGCTTTGGCATAGCTGACAGGCGATTGCACAAGTTGGTGAAGAGTGGTCGACAGACTCTTGTCGAATATCGAGTGATTATGTTGATGAAAGATGTTACGGCCGAGGTAACCAACAACTTCTGTAAAAAGTCGGTCGCATGTTAAAGTATGGTCGAGATCTGTTGGTCGAACTCTCACACTATGGTCGATTTGGGTATTCAAGAAAAACAAATGTCGGCTAGATTCCTCGGTCATAGAGCGAATGGAAAACTACCACGTGTTTTGCGATGGTTCGTCTATTTAAGTTTCTCTTGATCGAAGTTTCCTGTCACTTCGTCGCATAGTATATGTTAAAGTTGAGTCTAGTCGATTTTTAAAAATCGTTGGTAGAGTGTTTTCATGGTCGTCTCGATAATATATGGTTGATGATACTTGTCAAATTTGGTCAAGTATAAGTGATTTATGTGGCCGACCACTTTGGTCGATCCTCAAGTTTGGTCGAAGCAAGTTTGGTCGAGTCCACTACAAAGTGACTTTATCTATATTGTATTTGGTCGACCACTCTGGGTCAATACTTATTTTTGGTCGAATTGTAAAATATGATCAATGGCTATGAAGGGCATGTAATCAAGATAACTAAGTCAGTCGCATCTGATGTTTATCTTACGCATTAATTGGTCGAGTCTGTAAAAATAGTCGGGTAATTATTTAAAAATATGGTTGATGTAACATTGTCGGGACATGTAGTTTGAGTCTATACATCATATGGTCGATACAAAAAATTATATGCTATTTGGTCAAGTGATAAGTCATTTTATTTGAGAATATGCGACCAAAAGAAAGTTTTGCGTTGATACATGTGGCATAGTATATGTTAAAGTTGAGTCTGGTCGAATTTGAAAAATTGTCGCAAGATAAAGTTAATACAAATAAACTCACTTTCTCACTTTGTAGTGGACTCGACCAAACTTGAGCATCAACCAAAGTCACTCTGTCCATATCCTTCTGAGAACTATGCGAGCTCAAAAGGCCATAATGAGGCCCATAAACATTTTGCAAATGATATTAGACAGAAAATGGCAGAATCTCTTTAGGAAATAAATTTATCAGCATTTCAAATCCTTATAAAGGTAGGGTCCTAATTGAAACGTCTCAGACAAACTATAAAAGAAACAATATGTCCAAATTGAAAAACTAATAATAAATTAACAGAGTAACATTTTAATCCTGCATCTGTTATGGGTTGATTTAATTCAACTGAGCTGGTCGGCAGATTGCTTTGGCATAGCCGACAAGCGACTGCACAAGTTGGTGAAGAGTGGTCGACTGCTTTGGCATACCTGACAGGCGATTGCACAAGTTGGTGAAGAGGGATCGTCAGACTCTTGTCAAATATCGAGTGATTATGCTGATGAAAGATGTTATGGCCGACATAACATATTATTTAGATGGTCAATTTGTCTCGTTAGTGCCCAGGTCGGCTTCACGTTTAGGTCAACAAAAGCATGCATAAGTTTACTAATGCTTTTCATTCAAGAAAAACAAATGTCGGCTAGATTCCTTGCTCATAGAGCGAATGAAAAACTGCCACGTGTTTTGCGATGGTTCATTAATTTAATTTTCTCTTCATCAAGGTTTTCGATCACTTCGTCGCATAGTATATGTTAAAGTTGAGTCTGATCGACTTTAAAAAATGGTCGGTAGAGTGTTTTCATGGTCGTCTCGATAATATATGGTTCATGAGAATTGTCAAATTTGGTCAAGTATAAGTGATATATGTGGTCGACCACTTCGGTCGATCCTCAAGTTTGGTCGAGTCCACTACAAAGTGACTTTATCTATATTGTATTTGGTCGACCACTCCGACTCAATACTTATTTTTGGTCGAATTGTAAAATATGATCAATGGCTATGAAGGGCATGTAATCAAGATGACTAATTCAGTCGCATCTGATGTGCATCTTACGCATTAATTGGTCGAGTTTGTAAAAATAATCGGGTAATTATTTAAAAATATGGTCGATGTAACATTGTTGGGACATATAGTTTGAGTCTATACATCATATGGTCAATAAAAAAAATTATATGTTGTTTGGTCAAGTGATAAGTCATTTTATTTGAGAATATGCAACCAAAAGAGAGTTTTCGTTGATACATGTGGCATAGTATATGTTAAAGTTGAGTCTGATCAAATTTGAAAAATGGTCGCCAGATAAAGTCAATATAGATAAAGTTGTTGAGTTTGGTTGACTTTTAAAAATCATCGGTAGAGTGTTTTCATGGTCGTCTCGATAATATATGGTTGATGATGCTTGTCAAATTTGGTCAAGTATAAGTGATGTATGTGGTCGATCCTCAAGTTTGGTCGAGTCCACTACAAAGTGACTTTAGCTATATTGTATTTGGTCGACCACTCCGGGTCAATACTTTTTTTGGTCGAATTGTAAAATATGATCAATGGCTATGAAGGGCATGTAATCAAGATGACTAATTCAGTCGCATCTGATGTTTATCTTACGCATTAATTGGTCGAATCTGTAAAAATAGTCGGGTAATTATTTAAAAATATGGTCGATGTAACATTGTCGGGACATGTAGTTTGAGTCTATACATCATATGGTCGATACAAAAAAGTATATGCTATTTGGTCAAGTGATAAGTCATTTTATTTGAGAATATGCGACCAAAAGAATGTTTTCGTCGATACATGTGGCATAATATATGTTAAAGTTGAGTCTGGTCGAATTTGAAAAATGGTCACCAGATAAAGTTAATACAGATAAAGTCACTTTGTAGTGGACTCGACCAAACTTGCTTCGACCAAACTTGAGCATCGACCAAAGTCGCTTTGTCCATATCCTTCTGAGAACTGCGCGAGCTCAGAAGGCCATAACGAGGCCCATAAACATTTTGAAAATGGTATTAGACAAAAAATGGCAGAATCTCTTTAGGAAATAAATTTATCAACATTTCAAATCCTTATAAAGTTAGGGTCCTGATTGAAATGTCTCAGACAGACTATAAAAGAAACAATATGTCCAAATTGAAAAACTAATAATAAATTAGCATAGTAACATTTTAATCCTGCATCTGTTATGGGCTAATTTAATTCGACTGAGGTGGTCGACTGGCTGCTTTGGCATAGCCAACAAGCGATTACACAAGTCGATGAAGAGTGGTCGACTGCTTTGGCATACCCGACAGGCGATTGCACAAGTTGGTGAAGAGTGGTCGACAGACTCTTGTTGAATATCGAGTGATTATGTTGATGAAAGATGTTATGGCCGACAGAACATATTCTTTAGACAGTCAATTTGTGTCATTAGTGCTCAGGTTAGCTTCACGTTCAAGTGAACAAAAGCATGCATAAGTTTCTCAACGCTTTTCATTCGAGAAAAACAAATGTCGGCTAGATTCCTCGCTCATAGAGTGAATGGAAAACTGCCACGTGTTTTGCGATGGTTCGTCAATTTAAGTTTCTCTTCATCGAGGTTTTCTGTCACTTCGTCGCATAGTATATGTTAAAGTTGAGTCTAGTCGACTTTTAAAAATGGTCAGTAGAGTGTTTTCATGGTCATCTCGATAATATATGCTTCATGGGAATTGTCAAATTTGGTCAAATATAAGTGATGTATGTGGTCGACCACTTTGGTCGATCCTCAAGTTTGGTCGAGTCCACTACAAAGTGAATTTATCTATATTGTATTTGGTCGACCACTCCGGCTCGATACTTATTTTTGGTCGAATTGTAAAATATGATCAATGGCTATGAAGGGCATGTAATCAAGATGACTAATTCAGTCGCATCTGATATGGTCGAGTCACTTGCACTCCAAAATTCTTCTTCAGTAGAAAGCCCTAATTTTTCTTGTCCAGAGAAGGAGAGAGAGATTTACCTAGTGAGAGCTGCTCTTTTCAGTCTAGCTCTGATACCATGTTAAATTTATATGCTGCAATAACTTAGATTCCTACTTCATTATCATTTAATACATTTTCACAATAACAATAACATAAATAGGATCTCTGAAAGACACATAATCACAAGGCACACAACAATTTATCCTGGGAAACCCTCAAGGGGAAGAAAACCCAGCAAGAACTTCCTCAATATAGATTACCAAAGTACAATGCCCAAATAAATAAGTCTCATAAAGAATAGAGACAAAACCCAAAAACAAGAGCCAAGAACAATCCTCCTCCTCCTTCGCTAGTCTCCCTCTTCCTCTAATGCGCAATGCATGAGTGAGTGAATGGTACAAATGAGAGAGTAATACTCTATATTTATACTTTACATTTTACTTGACTTTTAACCTAACTAGGTCGGCCTCACTAACTTAACTGGGCCGACCTCTCTAGAAAGACTCAAATAATATTTATATTACATTCTTTTGGGTACTAATGACCCGACTTACAATGGAGGTTTTACCTCATGACTTTTACATGACCTTTTACATTAATGACATCTCCCGAAGGAGGAATAATACAAGTAGAATATTCTTCGAAGTTACATTAATTCAACAATGTAGATCTTGATTCACCTCATGGAAAACATCCATTGGAATACACCTCTCCACATCCTTCTTTGAATTAGGAAAATATACACACTAATATTGGACCCATTCCAAAGTCAAAAAACCTCCCCCCCCACCAACAAGTCCTCTCTGGTGAATTTGAAATGGTCCCACTCATGGGGGCAGAAAAGAAAACGGTGGGAAGGAAATCAAACATTACAAAGGCTATCTCTCGAATCAATGTCGAGGTTCAATAAGGAAGGCAACAAATAATAACTAAGGCATTTCAAGCACTGGAATCCCCCAAGGAAGCTAAGAAATTATCTTTCTCTCCATAAACAACAAAGGCCTATGATCAACAGAAGAGAGAGAGAGAGAGAGAGAGAGAGAGAGAGATCCTTGCATAGATTATATTTTGAACATAAGCCCATTTCCTCGTGTGCTCAAGAAACCATGATTTATGGTGTGCATTCAAACTCTCTCTATGAAAAATGTTTCCAAAATGTTCATTTGAACATATCAGCTCAGTTGGCCAATCTGGGGGCCTTTTGATAACTTGGAATAAATGGACGGAAGCAGTGCCATCTCTCCTTGTTGTATGTATGTCACCCACTTTTTCTATGAGATAAATCAAAATGTAGATTTCGTAAATATATGACATTAATGTCTATGCACCTTTGCATAATAAACAAGAATTTTGTATGGATATATCAAACTAAGGGTTACTAGATTCCCTTAATCTCATTGTTGAGGGGGATTTGAATATGACCATGTATGGAGAATACAATCAAAAGAATACGTGGGATTTTGGGTCTATGAATATGCCAAAACAAAATCATGGTAAAGTCGACCCTAACTCATAGAAAAAAGGATGGACCAAGTATAATCAACCTAAGAAAAGCTAGTATAAGCTACATGCAAGGAAGGGTAATGGGAAGTCTAGGAACAATGGAAAGTGGTGTGAGTTCCACATAATTCCCTAGCATAATAGTGAGAAATGTCAATTGAAGTAGCCATTTTTGACCAAGTTGAAAGCTTCAAAGTTGGAATCTAGCTTGGAATCTTATTCATATCTATATAACAAAAAGTGGATCGTTAATGCAGAACCCAGTGCTACCATTGTAATCACAAAGATCAAACCAAAAGAGCTAGAGGATTCCTAGGAAGGTAAGTGCCTCATCCATTTAAAGATGTAGGTGAAGGGGACTCCATTACATTTCATTATTGGCAGTGGTAGCCAAAAGAACCAGATCTAATCCAAGGTCATTAAGAGATTTAAGTCTTTGACAATGTCATGTCCCCACCCATTTACCCTTGGTTGGCTGACCCGACAATGAGATATTCATGTCAATCAACAATTCCACTTGCCCTATGGAATCAATCCCTCAAAAGATAAGGTATCTTGTGATGTTACCCCACTTGAAGTTCATGATGTTATTTTAGGGTAATCCTATATGTGGAAATCTCATGCTAATTATGAATATAGACCCGTAGTGCCATTATTACTTTGGGAGGTAAACTCTATAGGGTACTAGAGGTATTTTGACTCATATTATCAAAAGCTTATGTTTACTCTTATTATCAAAAGCTCTTTTTGTTACTATGATTTTAACCTTTTTCGGATTGGGTACCAATTGAAGGTTAGTTAACTCCCTCGAGGAGGGATCAAATCACACACAATTTGTATTGTTAAGATTTATAAACCATTCATCCTTTAACTATTTCCAATTGAATTTAAAAGGATTATCATGTTTTCTAACTTTGAAGGAGAAATAAAAGGTGATTAGAACCCCCCACCCCACCTCTACCCATAATCTGATTCTTTTTGGGTCATGCAAAATTGTTTTAAGCACTAAAATATATTCTTTTAGCATTTTTATGCTAACCAAGCCTTAAGTTTTTCTAGGTTTACCATAGCTATATAAGCTGCACATCTACCAACCCAGCCTCTTCAAACTTTTGTAGAAAAAATTATACTAAAGGGTCCTCCCTTAGAAATTCCCCCTCAACTTCAACTCTTGCAATTATCAAATTAAGATCCCCCTTATAATAAATCTTTCACCTTTTATAAATTATTGATCCAACATATCCCTCATGAAAGGAATCCTCTCCTCATAGGACCCATATATATTAACAATATTTACAAATTTCCCAAGCTCTGGGGAATAAAACTCTAATCCCTAAATTCAATACCATAGAGAACGTAAATGTGAATGTTTTTTACCTCCACCTAGTTAACAAGCCTCCTAATCTACCTACATAGTCTAAATGTAAAAAATCCCATTCCTTCCATGACTTTGACATTTCCTCAATAATTTTCTACCCTTGGCCTATGGTTTCTTGTCTCAAAATAATGTATAACTTGTAGAGATCCACTGCTCTACCCAAGATTATTTTTTATAGGATTTTTCTAATCCCTTAATATTTAAGGATAAAATAATCAATAGAGCACCTTAATAGGGGATTTCCTTGCTCTAAGGTTCCCTTCCAAAATTTTTTGTTTCCCCTCTATCACTTCCCAAATAGCATTGTTCTAACCAAAAGAGCTATGTGATTTCCTACCCCTACCAATGGGTTCCTTACCAACATCCTTGCTTATCTTGCATGCCACTCCTCCCACATTATTCCCTTTGAAATCTTGCCCATATATAAGATGGTATTTAAATGGATCAACCTTAGAATGCCCCTCTCCTACATTGTTAAAAGCACATGATCCTCTAGGCCCACTTAAATATTTAACCAAGTCACATAGATAGGTTTTTCTCCCTCATAGTAATAAGTCTAAGGACTTGTCCATTCCTTATTCCAAAGGAAAACCAAGTTTAAGACCAACCCATGATTACCAATATTCCCATCCCCGGATCTTAACATTGAATTTTCTGTATAAATAATCACATAAGGCCATTCTTTTAAATAAAAATTCAATACATAATTTTCAATAGTCTCTAAAACTAGCTCACGAGAAGGCTTACTAGAAAAAAATCTAAAACCATAACTAGGTCTGGCTCTAAGGATTGAGTCTTCCTTGATTTCTTGTCTTGATATATATTATGTCGATTCATCAATGGATAGTTTGTTCAATCAATCTATCCCCTTCCACCATCTTCACTTATTTTCTTTATCTATATCCTCTTCACTAGAAACCATCCCTAAACTCAAACCCTCTTCCATAAAATATGATCAATCCCCAACGTCTACATTTCTCTTTCCAACATTAGCTTATTCACCACTCCCTTACAAAGGCTTGAAGTTATATCGAGGGGTTCTCTGCCTAATTTCCTTCCCTTAATTGTGTTCTATGCCTTATCAACATTCATGATGGCCATGCAAAAAATTCCTTTGAGAATTGGGGCTCTCCTACCACCATATCCAACTAGATAAGAATAGTATCTATCATTGGCATATTGTCTTCTAGTGAACATTGCCCCTCTACACCATTTGTAGATTTCACTTCTTCATTATGTACACTTCTTGCAGCTAATACTTTGTTAATCCCTTTCTTAATGACCTTGAATTCCTCCCACAGATTCTTTCTCTTCATATACAATGAAAACCAAATACTTATTCAAGCCCATAGGAACATCAACAACCATACCCTATCCTCATATAAGTATTCCATTCCAATAGCATTGGATTAGAGGAATCATTAAGATGTTTCTCGGCAAGCCCCTCATTAATAAATGAGATAACTTCAATATTTCCATCAAATGCTAAATGGATAGGATTAAGGATAAAATAACTTGATATTGTAGTGCCCAACATAAAGAAGTCTTGAATTGATGTGGATCCCCTACCTTGACATCATATTAAAGGTTTCTAACATTTATTGTTGGTGGAATACTTTCCAAACATCAACTCCCTTCACCGACCTTTAGTGTTTTCTTCATACCTTTTACCCCTTCACCTAAAATTATTTTAGTAATCATCCCTTCTCCAACTCCCTTTTGACCATCCCTACACTTCCTAAGAGATTTCCCATCCACTCTGTTCGAGTAAACAACCTCAACCCTAGATTTATGTATTCTATCCTCATATTTCCTCTTCCTCCACACTTTATCGTGAACTAGATGCCCATAGTATTGAAAATAAGCACACTAAAATGGTATACCAATATAGTCTAAGCACTAACTAAAATCTTATTTCCCACCACTATCTCAATCTTCTTCAACGATGTGTTAGATAAAATTCTCACCAACATATAGGTTCCAATATTGTCCCTCGTGGAATTGAAGGTTTCAATAGTCCAAAACACACATGACAAGCCATGCATTTTTACCTAGAATGTCATGATATCCTTTTCTGACATAGGGTGGTTTCCATTTCTTTAATGTTAGCATAGATGATCCCCAAAACCAATGCATATTCATGCTAAATATAGCATCAACATCATCTATAAAATGAAATGCCAACCAACTTGAGCTAGGCTATGATGACTCAACAAATATCTCAAAACCAAGAGCCATACCTTCTGCATCTAACCCTTTATGTTAGCATAAAATATGAATTGACTGTAAAACCTTAAAGTCAAGGTTTTAAATAATAGATCCATGACCTATGCCATGGAGATATCATCCCCTAAGATGAGTTGAATTCCTCATTGCATAAGTTGAATACATTTCTTTCCCTTTTGACTTGCATTCACCTTAGACCATCCTTCCTCTTTGCTCCCTCCTCCAAGATTATAGGTTTTCAAACAACTACAACTCAGAAGCTTAAGACACAACACCAACTTCCTAAGATTGGTGAGCTTAAATTCAATATATTAGAACTTTGTAACCCTATGTCACGAGATAGTTCAATAACCACAACCTATAACGGGACAATGTTAATAAAGGGATGATCTATCATGCCCTCGTGTGCGAACATTTTTAATGAAGGAATTGTACTCTTGTTAGTATTGTCAAGTAGTTCAATATTCTTCATGACCCCTATTATAATCATAGTGTTTGCTAAAGATGGAGGAAAAACCTTATCCCACCCCACATAGAGATAAATAAGTAAAGTTAGGTCCCAAACAACACTCCTTCGAACAAAGATATTATTACCCAAAAAACTATTGATAAATCTAGGAAGACCTTCAATTGGGTTAGTTGAATAGTCAACCTTTTCTTCCTCCAAGCATAGATTCTCCAAAACCCTAAACCTACATCTAAGCTCCTCAATATCTTAGTCTATGGAGGTGTACAGTGATTAAATTTAATAAATATTGTTAAATAATTTAGGTTCCTAATTAAATATTTGCTAGGCTTAATTAATTAATTAATTATGTAATCCCTAACTTATTTTAACTATTCACACAAGTGATCCCCTAACAAAAGTAACACATTAAAATATGTTTGGGTTATAGTTTATTTTATATATATTAGTTGTTTTATCAATTGTCTATTTGCTTATAGCTAAACTAAGTTAAATGAATATTGTTGAAAAATAAGTGCAATACTTCCAATTAGTTTTCATGTTAAAAAAATTTCCTCGCTCGTTGCCCACAAAAATTATGAAATATGTTAGATTATATTAGGACCTTGGAGTTAGGCATCCAAAAAATACACCAAGGTTGAAAAAATTGAAACATAGAAGTTGTATTGGGACCTTGAAAGTCCTTTCTAGGGAGTGTATTTTGTTAGTACAAGGTTTCTTTAAATTTTTGGTGTTAATGCTTATATCGGATTGATGGATTTTTGTGCAAGCCTCCCAATTCATTCAAATCTAGACATTGCTTGGCCCATGAGGCTGGTAACCCCTTATCCATGACTTGTTAAGAGGAATTTTAGTGACTAATCATAGGTTTATCACTGGGTGGTTTTATAATGGGACTACAAGGGAATACAAGGGAATCTAAGATATATATTGAGGCCCCCTTTGGTTTTGCTCACTTAAGCATAACTTACTACAATTTCTCATTCATACCTTTATTTGGATTGACCCACATTTTCATTAAAGGATTTCATCACTCCTAGTGCAAGGTCATTTAGAAGACCCCTTTAAGCTCTTATGGATTGTTTATGTTGTCTTAGCATACCTTAGTGGTGTGGCTTTCTATTATTATTGTTAATTAAATATAATAATGAGGTAATTAACAAGTGACACCTAACCTAATATACCATCAATGAATAACTATGGATAATAATGTTCTTAATACGTCACTTCAACTTCAAAAGTTTGTAATTTGTTTTCCCACTTGGATTTGTTTCGATTTGAGACCAAAAAATTGTTGCATGCCCAATCATGATGAATATTTTACTTGTTCCTCCATAAAAAGCATTGATTTGTGTGATCCATGTGAATCTCATGCAAATCCAATCAGTATTTTACAATGCCTATAATTGCCCACATTATCGAATAATCAATGAAACATATATACATTGATTCATTAAATGTAACACATCCTTTTTTGAATTATATCCATTGCTTTAAACCTTTAATAACTAGCATAAATCCATCTTATTCACCAAAAGGTCTAATCCCTAACATCCTTAATAATCTTAACCTTGAATACTTACAAGCCCTAACCTAGAAATGACCCTCAATCCTTATAACCATAATCCCTTAGCATTTTAAATCCTCGCACATACAATAGCCCCATTTTATTATCTTAATTAAATGGTTTTCAAGATTGATTCTAGATTGTATAAACAATGACAGGTTCATCGAGTTATACAACTTCATTTGATTTAAAGTTTGTTTCAATAGTTCATCAAGTAATAACCTAAATTTCATAATGTCTTTTTGTGGAAAAACATCATAGTTTTATTATAAGTATTTTGATGTCCACTCATAATTATTTCCTTTATTTTGTTTCTTCTTTAGAGGAGATGTATGACTTTTGGTTCAACATCAAGTAGATTGTCCTTTAATACGACCTTGAAGCAATTTATTAGTTCATACCATAATAGCATAATTCGAGTATGAATACATATTTGGATATGATTCAATACTGAAAAAATACGTAACGAAAAAATCCAATACGAATAAAATATGGAAGTAGACTTCTCATATATAATACTTTTAATTAAATATACACCAATCTACTATAAATTAAGAACATCTATATAACAAGAAAAAGCTGCGTTGCAGCATATCCCTCCCAAAAGACATTGGAAGAAAAAAACATAAACGATGGGCACGATGAAAGTAACGTACGCTATCGGAGTCAAACATTTTAGAATATATGTAGTCAGTCCATTCATGTTGCAGAACAGTAGATTCAAAGTTAGGATGTAGTATGCAGATTGGGAAAGTAGTTTTATCTTCAGATCACTTTCAAGGTTCTTCAGCTTTCGCTGCATCAGTTGGATCTAAATCCGAAACAAGACCCATGTATCTGATATGACAGCTAAAGATTGTGTTTTAAGTATGGCCTAGCCTTTTCCGAAAGACGAAAGTGTCATAGATGAAGCAACTCAAACATAATATGATATGAAGAGCAATGCAACCAGTAAAAAGAGATTCAAGAACTTTGTTTTCACCTACTGTGGTGATGGATAAACTAGATCGAGTAGAAAGTAGTGAAGTTTGTTCATTGAAAATGCCTCGTATTGAAAAAAGGTCTCTTTGGGTAGACATTGAAAATTAAAATATGAGATGTAGGACCAACGCAGGTTCATGCATTACGTGTTCTGGTGGCCCTGAAGTTCAACATAGTTTTGTAGATACATCAGATTCAAAGCAAGCAAGTTTGCTGATTGGGAAGCCTAATTAGTCAGTAGAACATGAATTGTCAATGAGATGTTGCAGGATTGACCCTGAGATAGTGGACGATGCATCCAGCTTTGCAGTTGTTGGTACAGAGCTTTCATTATCATTGGCTTCCGCTGGAGATGTGGGTGCAGAAGTTTTCAATGATTCTACAAGTGTTGTTGAAGATGTAGTTGACTATAACTATGATACGATTTCATTCCATCATATTTTTGGAGGAAATGGTTCCCAGGATAGCAAGGATGAGATGCTGGTGAAAATGTTCCATCGTGTCAGAGAACTGGAAGTTCGCAACTACAAGAATGGACTGAATGAGCCCAGCGAAAGGTAATGCAGGCAGCTCGTAGACTGAGTAAAGACAAAGATGAATTAAATCTCTCAAGCAAGAGAAGGAAGAAGTTGCCTGCCTTAAGAAGGAAAAAAAATCTAGTAAAGTACCATGAGGAAACTTTCTGAAATGGATAATGCATTACGTAAAGCCAGTAGGCAGGTAGAACTTGCCAATGCTGTAGTTCACAGGTTGGAATATGGGAATGCGTAGTTAAGGTGTGAGATGGAGGTTGCAAAACTTAGTGCTTCAGGATCTGCAACAACTTGTCAAGAAGCTATTAGTAGAGATAAGGGAATGCAAAAGAAGTTTGAGGCTTGGGAGAGACATAAATACATATTACAAGAAGAAATTTTCAGTGAAAAGTGTAAGCTTGTACATTTGCAACAATAGCTAGTAAAAGCTAAAGAACGAAAACTATAAATTGAGGTGAGAAACTTGAATGGGTTCATCTTGATATCCTTGTTGTTGGTTTGTTGATGTCGGAGTTGTAATTTAGGATGCAAAATGGGCCATGACATAATCCTTCTCCAACTTGGAGAGTTTTACAGGTTAAATGGAGGCAAGAAGAGAAAGCAAAGAAAGAAGCAATTATGCGAGTAGAAGCTGAGAAAAGGGAAAACAAGCAAGTGGAGGCCACAACTAAGAGAAGGGAGGAATCATTACATCCAAAAGAAGAAATAGACTCTCAACAGTACCGAGATGATGTACAAAGACTTGAGCGTGAAATTTCCCAATTAAGACTCACAACTGAGTCCTCAAAATTAGCAGCAATAAAGTGGGGTTCAGATTGTAGATATCCTTCATGTCTGCCAGACACAAATAGTATTGAAGTTTTGAAAAAGTCTAATGCTTGGATTTTATCTGAGATTGTAGAATTGCAGGACTTGTCTCGAAGAGGTCACGACCACCGTGGAGTAATCGTTGGCTGTTGTGAGGATGAGGAGGAGCTAAGAGAGTAGCCTATGGAGAACTGAGTCTGTGAAGAGAAGTTGCAGCAGTCATGGAAACTGGGCAAGCCCGCAACGAAGGAGGCAGTTTGTGTCATCTGGGGAGGCATGATGATCTTGTAAAATTGCTTGTCATTGCCATCACGGATCTAAGAAATGTGAGATCTAAGTGCAAGTGTGGTCAACAAGGCAATAGACAAAACCTGTGTAGATGTATATAAGATTGTAAATAATTGTGAAATTATGATGCAATGAGAGTTAATATAGTATACAAATATTAATAACAAATAAGTAATATAATTAGTGTAAAGAAAAATATATCAAGAAAATCTGGCATAAAACACAAGACTTAAAACATTAAAAAATCTTTATAATCCTAATAAAGTGAAAATTGAATTTTTTAAACTTAAAATATCCTACTAAATATATTAATTTTAACAATGGATTATCAATTTTTTTAACTTAAAATATCTTACTAAATATATTAATTTTATTTTAACAATGGATTAATTCATTAATTTTTTTTTTTTAAATATATCGATTAATTTGTTATACATTTTCATAAAATTTCATAAAACAAAGTTAATTTCAATCAAAACCAAATTCAAAACTAATGCCTCCCTATCATTACAGAGAGTTAAGACACATCTCATAGATACTTTATATATTTATAATATATTATTTTAATTAATAAATATTGATAATAATTTGCAAGCATTGGTGATAATGACTATTTTCGGATAGGATAGTATACACTAATGCTAACCCTATTTTGTTGAACCATCAGTGCAAGGCATTGCAGAAGGATGATTGGGCATTCCCTCGATTGGAGCACCTGACTTGAGCATAAAGCCAGCTATGGCTACAACCAGAGCTGCAGTGAAGTGGGGATTTTCCTTTATGGAAGTCACAGAATCTGTGATTGATGACTAACCCAGTTCATTCTTATTATCCATTTCCTGACCCGTATCGTCAGACAATGGAGACCAGTGCTTGAAGATTATGAAAGAGCCTAATTTAAAATAACACAATGATAAAAAACAAACAACACAGAAAACAAGAGAGATTCAAACACACGAAAAGAAAACCTTGGATTATTTATCTCTCATTGATGTTTAGACTTGCACAGCTACATACTTATATAGATTACATTGCATAGAAATTAAGGCATTATTTACATGCCGTAAAATCAGCTATAGATTGATGTATAATTCTGATTTTTTTTTTTTATTCTTCACATGCATTAGCATGAAGTGAAGTTTGCTGCTAATTATTTACTAAACATATGCAACCTAAAACTAAAATAGATACTGTCAATGATTCTGCACAACATCAATTATCAACATACTCCCCCTTGATGCTGAGAGGGCTCACAATAAGATCTCTGAGAATAAAAAACTGGGCCTTTGAGACTGCCTTAGTGAAGATGTCTGCTGGTTGTTTTTGAGTGTTGATGTATTTCAATTCAACTTGCTTCTTTTGCACCAAATCTTGAATAAAATGATACTTCAAGTCAAAATGTTTTGTCCTGCTATGATGTACTGGATTCTTGGCCAATTTGATGGCACTCATATTATCACAAAAAATTACTGTAGGTTGAATTTGTTTTTCTTCAATTTCTTCAAGAACTTTTCTAAGCCATAATGCTTGTGTGCCTGCTGAGGTGACTGCAACATATTCTGCTTCTGTATAAGAAAGAGAAACTATACTTTGCTTCTTTGAGCTCCAAGTGATCAAACCAGAACCAAAAGAAAAACAGTTACCAGATGTAGACTTTCTATCATCCAAACTGCCTCCCCAATCAGAATCACTAAAGCCAACCAATTCAAAACTCTTAGAAGTATAGTAATGAATGCCAAAATTTAGAGTTCCTTTCACATACCTCAAAATTCTTTTAGCTGCATTCATATGCATTTCAGATGGCTTTGTCATATACCTAGAAACAAGTGAAACTGAATAAGCAATATCAGGCCTTGTGTGGCTTAGAAACATTAAGCTTCCAACAATACTTTTGTAAACTGTCTCATCAGCCATTTCAACACCATCATCTCTACACAACACAACTCCATGAGCATTTGGAGTAGGAGATGGTTTGCAATCAGCCATATCAAATTTCTTCATCATATCCTTTGCATACTTTGTCTGACAAATAAAAATTTCATCTTCACTTTGATAAACTTCCATTCCAAGAAAATACTGCATGAGATTTAAATCTTTCATCTCAAACTCACTCATCATAGCAAATTTGAATTCATCCTTCATCTTAGAACTGCTACCCATATACAACAAATCATCAACATATAAACTGACAATAAGAATATCATTACCTTCTTGTTTATAGTAAAGGGTAGGTTCACTCTTACTTCTTTTGAAGCCATTCTCTTGAAAATATCCATCAATCCTGGCATACCAGGCTCTTGGTGCTTGCTTTAGGCCATACAAAGCCTTCTTCAACTTGTAGACTTGATGTTCTTTTCCTTGCACTTCAAAACCTTGTGGTTGTTCCACATAGATTTCCTCTTCTAAGTACCCATTCAAGAAGGCACTTTTCACATCCATGTGATGAATGCTCCATTTCTTTTGTGCTGCCAGTGAAATCAACATTCTAATAGTCTCTTGCCTTGCTACAGATGCAAAGGTTTCTTCATAATCAATGCCATACTTCTATGTGAATCCCTTAGCAACTAACCTTGCTTTGTGTCTTTCAACAGTCCCATCATTGTTATACTTTGTCTTGTAGACCCATTTAGTACCAATTTTTTTCTTGTCATGTGGAATATCTGTAAGCTCCCAAGTATCATTCCTATGAATTGAATCTATCTCTTCTTGCATAGCTTGCACCCAAACCTCATTAGTAGAAGCTTCTTCAAAACTTGATGGCTCAAAATCAACTTGTGAAAATAAAGCAAAATTTACAGTCTCACCTCTTGGATTTTCTTCATGTGCTAGACTTGTACTTCTATGATAAATTTCATTCAAACTTCTTACCTTCCTTGCGGTACTTGGACTTGAATATGGAGAACTAGGTGAGGGGCTACTTGGTGGATTTGTAGCATTTGGAACTAAAACATTAGTGAGATTCTCATTATTAATATCATCAATAATATCACCATCCAAACCAGAATTTGATTTCTCAACATGGTCTTTTTGATGACCATAAACTCCCCCTTCATAAAAAATTACATCTCTTGACACAACAATGCGATTGGTGAGAGGATTATACAACTTGTAAGCCTTACTTTGCTCACTATATCCAACAAAAATGCATGCTTCACTTTTTGGATCTAACTTTTGTCTCTTTTGATCACCTACATGAACAAAGACTAAACAACCAAAAAATTTGAAATGATTAACATTAGGCTTTTTCTCATACCAGGATTCATAAGGAGTCATCATGTGAAGTGCACTAGTGGGACTTCTATTGAGAATATACACTGTTGTAGCAACTACATCACCCCAAAAGGAATTGCTTAATCCTTTGGTATGTAACATACTCCTTGCCATTTCCACCACTGTACGGTTCTTTCTTTCAGCTACCCCATTTTGTTGAGGTGTGTAAGCAGTGGTGAGTTGTCTTCTAATGCCATTCATATCACAAAAATTTTGAAAACCTCTTGAACAAAATTCTCCTCCATGATCAATCCTTAAGCATTTTATTTTGTAACCACTTTCATTTTCTACAAAGGCTTTAAACCTCTTGAATGTATCAAATGCTTCACCCTTGCTCTTCAAAAAATAAACCCAACACATTCTTGAGTAATCATCAATAAAAGTAATGAAATATGATGACTTACCCAAACTTTCTGTCTGCATAGGACCACAAATATCAGAATGAACTAGCTGAAGTGGATAATGGGCCCTCCATGCCTTGCCTCTAGGAAATTTCTCTCTTGCATGTTTTCCTTTAGCACATCCTTCACAAACCTCCTTATGCTCTTCAACCTTAGGCAAACCATAAACTAATTCTTTTGATGTTAGAAGCTTCAAATTGTGAAAATTCAAATGACCATACCTGAGATGCCACAACCAACCTTTGTCCTCATATGCCATATTAGCAAGGTTGATGCTAGTTTCTCCAAACTTCAATGGGAACATCCTATTCTTTGACATAGGCACAAGTGTAACCACCCTATTGCTTTGATTCTTATCATAAATTGTGCATTGTCTATCATCAAACACTACTCTGTAATTCTTTTCACACAGCTGCCCAACACTTAATAAATTATGCTTTAACTGTGGAGTGTAATAAACATCTTTAACACTTTTCATACCTTCTTTTGTATGGACTGCCATATCTCCTTTTGCAGAAACCTCTAAGGTTTTTTCATCACCAAGTTTGATATTAGATTTGAAACTTTCATCCATTGTAGAGAAAATCTTGCAATTTCCTGTCATGTGGTTAGAACAACCTGAATCTAAATACCAAACATCTTTAACTTTATTTTCAGTTTTTCCATAAGATAAAAACAAATTATTTGGAGAAGCATCATCACCCTCTTAAGCACAATTAACACTTTTGTTTTCTTTTAATCTGCAATCCCTTCAAAATGACCATACCTTTGTGTTGATGCCCCGAAGATCGCAACATCAAGTAGAAAGGGATTCTCCCCGGTAAACTATCCCAATTAGATTGTCCACTGTTTGGTATGGGGAATCCGTCTGGTTAGCGGTTTCGGCTACCGTCAGATTTTCTTCCTTTTACACCGGTTATGGCCCGATCCACCATTCTTTTTTATTTTATTGTTAAAATGATGTGCAAGTGCCTAAGCTAATTTAATCTAAATGCAGAGCTAGAAACAAATTTGCATCTAAGACTGCAATAAAACTAATCTATCCTTGCAAGGAGCAAACTGTAAATATGAGCAGTGTGCTGAAAGAAATATCTAAAGATCAATAGATAACCATTAAATCATAAAGATACATCTACAGTAAGAGATTTAGAGATATAAAAGATAGCTTTTACATTCACATGGGAGCACTCTATTACTCATGTTAAGAGAAACATCATTGCACAAAAAAAATAGTAAGCTCATTCAACACACATAAATAATTCTGAATAACAAAGAAAGATCTCACTGCAAGATATGAACGCCACAAGAATAATCCAGTAAACATCCAACATCCATTTCCAGGCAAAACAAATGTCTCCCTCAGGCTCTTTATTAGGAAAAAGTCGCTTCCAAGGAGCTAATTACAAAGTAGTTCATACAAGCTGAGAAGCTTCTTTTCCCTGGCAAAAAGTCCCTCTCTATTCCTTCTAACCTTCTATTTATAACTTTACATAGCGCCCCTTGGGCTGACAAGTGTACCCTAATTCTGTAACCTCCTCGGTTGGCTTTCATCGTATCCTTACAAAGCCTATGAATACGTGGAAGGTTTTACAAATAGGACAAAACTAGGGACAAACTGTCCTTTTAAAGCAATTATACAAAGGTAGAATTTCGCTTCTCTGCTTGATTAAAAAAAAAATGATCTGTCTATTCTGCTAGGGCTTCTGCCTGCTGAATTGAAGACACGTCTCCACCAACTGGCTCGCTTGAAATTACCGGGCCATCTACACTTTGAATGTATGAAGTCCATTGGTTGATATCCCTTACGATGAGCTTGCTACGAGAAGATACTATTGCCTGGGACGCTATTTCATGCTTACGAAGGTCCGATTTGATCAACGCTTTTCTCTGTGTGGCCTATTTTGCCATTGCTTCTAGGAAGTAAATATGTATTGCAGGCTGGAAAATGAACTGCTGAAATTCATCCTGAGTCAATACCTCTATCTTCTTGATATAAGCCAAGTCTTCGTCTAGCTCGTTCTGCAACTCGAACAATCGGTCTTCTTCTTTTGGGAAATCATAAATGGAAGCGGGGAGAACCAGATGACACTTGCTGAGCGACTCCCTAAGCGTGGAATAGATGGAAAAACACTTGTGGATCGTCCTTTTGATTTCCAAACTTAGCTTGGTACTGCAATCTTTGGCAAATTCAAGAATTCCTATATCCACGTCCAATTCATCTCCTGTAGGGGCGCGCAAGTGCGAAGGGAGTTGAGATTTTCCCTTTTTCCACTCACATTGTTGTTTCAACTCCTCTACATGATTTGCAAACCTTTCTCGGGTCTTTAGGGCTTTGGTTTCAATTGTTGTCATTTTCTTAATCATCTCTTTCATGCTCCAAATCTCTTCCGATATCAGTACTAGCAACTGATGGATTTTAATTCGCATATCACATGCTTGTTTGTGAAATGTGCACAAGTTTTGTTGGTCCTCCACTGCCTCCTTGAGCTGTCTTGCTAGTTGTTCCTTTTCTTGAATCAACACTTCATATTAATGCTGGTCGAGCTGAATTTGCTGAGCCCTGCTTGCTTCGAGTTCTTCAAATTTTGCTATTCGAGCCTTCAGCTTCTCCAACTCACCTTCAGAGATAGCCAACTGCACTTCTAAGGAGCTCTTCTCATTTTCGAGCTGGAGAACTCCTGAATTTAGCACCAGATGCTCTCCTAACAACTGATTGTACTTCTCCTTCAGCTTGTTTGCTTCCAATACTTCCCTCTTTCTATCATCTTTGATCTTAAGGCATTGCTCCCTATAATGCTTTATCTTTTCTTTCAAGAAATCAATATTGTCTTTAGTTGCCTTAGCTGATGCCACGGTACATTGGGCTTGGAATGTGGGGTCGACATCAGTTCCTTGGACCAATGTCTTCTCTGTTATCCATAGTTCATAATCATCCTCCTCAGTTTCCACATTCTTTGTTTTGCCTTCCATTTTCTTGACCCTCCTATCAATGATGGCCCTTTTCTTTTGACTAAAATATACAGTATCCAGGTCTGCTATTTTGCATTGCTTCTTGGGGTTATATGGGGTTAGCGCTAAGCTCCCTGAATAGGCACCTTTTTCCTGAGTTCCCCCTGGGGTGCATATCAATGGTGGGTCAATCTCCATATCCGTCGGAGTGGATGGCTCCGGCTCAGGAGACTTCTCTGTCTGCACTTTCCTTTTCTCTCCTTCAGACTCTCCTTGCTGTGTCTGCAATCCATCTGCTCCTTCACCCAGGGGCCTTTGCTCATCCTCATGTTGCTGCTTGGAAGCCTGATCTTCTCCTTATTTTTGGATCCTGGCAGTCTCTTCTTGTTCTTTCAACTGAGAGGCTTGCTCCTGCTGCTTCCTTGCAATCTCCTCTTGTTGAAGCTTGGCAGCTAGCTCACCTTGAATCCTTGCTTGTTCTTGGTCCTGCTGCTGCTTGAGAGCCTGCTCTTGGAGCACTCTGTCCTGCTCCAAATCTAATGGATCCCCTGATTGTGAGGTTGATGCCTCCCGCTCTCTTTGGATCAAACCGACAGGTTTGGGGCTTAGGTCTTTCACGACTTTTGTATTGTAACGCTTTCCTAGCTCAGTTAGGTTACGGGCGCTCCTGAAAAAATCCTCGTCTCGGTCCACTGCATGAGCATACTCAAAGGAAATCTTGAGGTCCAGACAATGCTTGCTTACCGCACCGTTGGGGTCATGTCTCCTGAAAGGGACCAAGCCGAAATGGAAAGCTTCTAAGCCTCTAGCGTAATTTTCCCCGTCTCTTGCTCTTGGGAGGCTGTAAGCTCGTATGGTAAATGGCATGGGAGGGTACATGCCCTTCCTCCTTTCTGTTAAGAACCTGCTTATGGCACCGGTGCCGAAGAGTTGTCTCACGACCTCCTTATGAATAACAAAGTTTGTAACATACCGAGGGAACATAAATGGTTCATGAGTCCCTCCACTCATCCTGATGTATGTGCCTTCCGCACTGTGATAATAGTCTCCAAATTGTTCAATGATAGGCATTGCATTCTCTGACATACAATCTGGTTCTTGCACGAAAATGAGTTGGTACAATGGCATGATAAACCTCTCGCAAACCATCTTGTAGTGGTTTGCGTACTTGCTTGCCCATGTACACTGATAAGCTATGAAGAGAGCTGTTTCATTTGGCTTCCATGAGCAACCCAAGTCCGGGAACGAATGCTTGCTTAACAGGCAGTAAATCAGGTATGAAGACATGAAGAAATTTGCCTTCTTTTGGGTCAGTCCTCCTTGGGCTACTGTTAACAGTGAGGCCAAGCTATCTAAAATTATTTCAGCCCAGTTAAAGATGGTGCCTTTTGTGGCTATGTGAAACATCACAGGCACCCATCCGATCTTAAACACATTTCCATTAGGCATGCCGAAGAGCCTACTCAACATCAGGACGATGAGCCTGTAGGGGGTTTTCAGGAGATTGCTCTCATATTCATTATTCTGCCTCCTCCTGATCTGCCTGTCATTTATAGTCATCTTACGGGCAGATTCTAGCAAGTCCATTTGATGCTTTGCCATCCATTCATCATCTAAAGAATCCCTGGGTGAAGGCAATCTGTAGGCAGCAATGACATGCTCGGGGGCGAAAGAAGCTAGGACCAACCCATTTTTATCAGTCATAAGCCTTGTGTCGGTCCGAATGTTAGGAATTATCCATCCAGCAACTTCAGAACAAGGGAACAGCTCTGGCCGAGTTGTTGCTTTATGCAAACAAGACCTTTTGATGTTGGCATATACTAGAGCGTCTTCTATAGGGGCTGTTGAATTATCTTGAGCCATGATGAATCTTTATAGATCACCCCATTGAAATTCAGGGGCGGCGCTCCTAGGGGAAACACCAGTGGTAGCTTCTGTGTCAGCGAACATCGTGACGAGAGAAGTATCCAATAGAATTTCAACCTCTGAGTCTGAGGTTACTTTCTACGCTGCCTTCTTCCTTGCTGACTTCCTATGCATGGTAATCCTGTGGCGAGCAAGGCAACATCACAAGACTTTAGTTAGACCACTGTCATTAGCAACACTCTATGGTAAAGCCAAAATATAACATTTTCACAAAATAGAGGCTGTCTTAAATAATCATAATTATCCTCAATTCATGTTTAAGCTTAATTCAACAATGTCCCTTCATGCTAAAAACAAAGACAAAACATCAGGACGAAGGGCAAGATCATTTTGGGTTTGCGCCATTCATTTTCGGTGTGGAGGTAACCCTTGAACTGTGAAACAAACACTTGCGCGAGTCAGGTGAAGATTTATGCGCTGGTGCCTAAATTAAGCTTTGCGCCACGCTTGGGATTTTGCGTGCGCTAAGATTAGTGATCTAGTGTGCGCTGGGGTATAAGCGGGAATTTATGCGCTAAGATTTAAACGTTCCATGCGCGCCGGTGCCTAAAATTATTTGGGTGCCAAGTGATAGTGCGTTTCCTGCGCCGAGACCTAAAATATTTCGCGCACCAGCGCCATAATTTCATTTGTGCGCCCGAGCTAAACACATTCGCATGCGCTATCCTACCCTTATTTTTGCGCTAGCGCTTAATATAATGCACGCGATATTGTCTGAGCGTCAATGTTTAAACATTTCATGCGCCGGTAGCTTACAGTGGAAGCTGCGCTGAAGATGGATAAGTCCCGCAGCTGCAGGCTTTATCGGTTAAGGGTCGTGCCTGACTTCGAGTTTCTAAATGGGATTAATTGATTGGTTTAACACATCCCCATGGCAGCTTCGGTCGAGCAACGTGGGTTTTATGCAACTTCGGTATGAATACTCCTCGCTATTGGTTGGGCAGGGTATCTTGGTGCTTATAGCATGAAACATTAATTGCAAGGAGCGAGAAGGGTCGAGCCTTACGCGCAGAAGATGCTTGGCAGGGAGTTTTGCAAACAAGGCCTTGGGATGCTGCGGTTTCTACGGGTTTGAGCGAAAAGCTCTGCGACCGCTAAAATACCGCTAGGACGATTCGACCTCATGACCAGAGCACTTCATATTTTTAGAAAACAGAGACTCTACTCAAGGAAGAAGATCCTCAAACCGGAACAAACTATTATGCAACCAAGAAAACATATAAAAAATTTCAAATGCGGTCGTGGGGAGCCGCGGGTTTCGCTTGGCGAATGAAAGCTCTATGGCAAAAACCAGGGAAGTCGGAAACGCGATAGAGGGGAAAGACTTGTGCCTGTGAGCTGGGGCCGTCTCTGCCCTGGTCTGAAAGTGGCTTTGTATCCTCATAGGGAAAAGAATAGCGACTGTCCTACGTTTTTCCCAGCTTTCATGCAAAGTAAAACGAGGGCCGCTTGAGCTACTCAAACTGTGCGTGGGTGATTTTTTAACCTATTAATCCAAGAGCATGATTGGGAAAGAGCCTACCTGTCAGTCTGGTGAGCGTTCCGAGATCCCAACTGTTTGCAGCGAACGACAGTCTCGAACTTCAACGCGAATGGCGAGCGCTCCGAGTGCAAATGACTAAATAAAAACCCAAAACGCTGTTGCATGCGTTAAATAGGGGAAGAGTTAAATGCTCACGTACGTTTAAAGTTGGCGGGGTTATGAGCGCGGGGCTCGAGAAATTTGTCATTAAGAGTGGCACATGGCTTCATTAAAGGCCCTACCAACTCCGCCGATGCACAAGGATGGAGGAGATCTTTTCGCGCCGTGTACTGATTTTAACTTGCGCGCCAAGCGGGGAGCATAATGTTTTGCGCTATGTGGCAAGCGCACGTTCAAAGATAAGCTTTGCGCTCAAGCGGTAATCTTGGCATTAGGGTTGCGCTCGGAAAACTGCGCCAGAGATGAGTTATCATTAAAGACGAACGCAGATTTGCAAGCAGGAAGGATAAGCGCGTCTCCAGCGCTTGGGGAGTCGATTCTATCATCATAGTTGCGCTGGGGAGTGACGCGCCCACTCTTAATTCTTCCAGGGAGGGGAAACGCAGCTCCAAGGCGGGGAATATAATAGTAATTCTTGTGCCTCAGGCGACCAAGAAAAATTATCTCTTGCGCTAACGGTGGCCGGATTACTGCTTTCAAATGCATGCCAGACAAAGGCCTGGGACTAGGCAAAAGGGTGGCTGAGTTAGAGCTAAAGCCTGTGCTAGACGGAGGACTTGTGGTTAAAGGTGCGTCAAAGCCGCGGCGGACTTAAGTCTAAAACTCGCGCTACAGCTGGGAAGTTGAGATGAAAATCTGCGCTAAAGGAAAGGATGACTTTGCCTTAGATAAAATGAGAAAACTCTTTTGGAAGTAGGCGATGAAATTTCGCCTAGTTAGAGGAAAACCCGAAAGATGAAGTAAAAGCTTGCTACAAAAGTGTTAAAAGGAGGGGCCCCAAATAACTTCAAAATTTTGGGGAAGGATGTTGCAGCAACAACAATTGGCGAATCGCTGGCGAACACAGATCTCTGAAAACTATCTCGTTTATCGGAAGAATTCCTTTTAAAAGTTGTTCACCTTATGTGCAGCAGTCGGCTTGAGTGTTTGAATCTCGGCAAAGGAAGAAGTCACTTTATCCATTGGTCATTGGGAGAAGGGAGCTTCGATGAAGACATCTTTAAAACTTTCCAAGGGCCAACATATGGGGTTCATTTTAGAAGATTCATCTTTCAGATGACCACTGCTATTGGACTCCACAGGATTTTGCAACAACATCTCATAGACACCATTGCTTTTGTTCCTCATTCCCATGCCGCCTGCATCCGTTTAGATGCTCATACATTTGAAAGCTTTACTGTTTGAGCCTTCCAGAAATATTTTCTTTAAAATACGGTCTTTGATTTTGGCTCCTCAATCCATAATGCCCTTTTGTGTGAGTGAGAGATTTTATTGTTTTATCAAGCCTCACGGACGGAGAGGAGCCTAGCTTGAGCTGAGTATTTTGGACAGCTTTCTTGACCTGTATGCTTTGCTTTTATCTCAGCCGTGCTTTGATTGAGGCGAGAATCTCTGGAAAACAGACCCTTGATTATAATCCCCTTTGGGTTTAAATTTGCAGCATGGAGTCATTTCAATACCCTATGCCTTCGAGATGTGCTACTCTTTCGTGGGTCCAACCACAGTGATCTTCTTGAGATGATTTTAAGTGTGATGGTGGATGGATCCCGAAGATAGTGGTAAAGATAATCATAGATCTCTACTATTTAAACAAGGGTTAGTGTGACCAATAGAACAGGATCTCTTCATTCTGGAGAACGATCAACAAAGCCCCAAATGCATGGGTGAACTTTCTTTCCAGGATACATTTCCAGCTTTACGAGTTGTGCAATTCTCTTGCGAGATCTGCCTTCACGAGAGGCCCAATTGCAGGTGACTCAGGGAGACAAATTTGTACAAAAGTTCAGAGGCTAAGAGGAAAAGGCAATCTAGCTGAAACACAGAAAACAGAAACTAAAGTAAAATAAAAGAAAACTTTATTTATGTACAGAAAGTCTCATTGAGACTATGCAAAGTATTGTTTCAAGGCGAGGCCATTGAGAGGAAGGGTTACTTCCTCTCCCTAGAGGTCTGTCGGCTTGTAAGTGGATGGGTCGAGCTTCGCAGAGATTTGGTAAGGGCCTATCCATAAGTGTTGGAATTTCGTATGCATCCCCTTGCCCTCATGATTATGGTCCCATTTCAGGACTAAATCCCCTAATTCAAAACTTCTTTTACCAGATTTCCTTTTATCGAACCATCTTTTGACTATATCTTGGTGATGGTGAAATTGGTCCTTAGCCTTCTGACGGGCTTCTTCAAGTTGAAGCAAAGTATTGATCCTAGATTGCAAGACTTGACTACCAGACCCTCGAGAGGCTTGAGACAACTGTAAAGATGGAAGCAAGATATTGGGAGGGAGAATAACTTCCTTGCCATAGACGAGAGTGTAAGGGGAAACCCCTAATGCGTTCTTTGGAGTCACCCTATCTGCCCATAAAGTGTTTGGGAGAGCTATATGCCAACTTCGCTGATTTTCTATCACAGTCTTCTTGAGAATTCAAATGAGATTTTTGTTTGAATATTCAGCTAATCCATTTCCTTGAGGGTAATAATTGGCTGAATAATGCAGTTTAATTCCCCATTCATAAACAAATTCATTAATTTTAAAAGACGAGAAATAGGTGGCATTATCAAATACTAGGGAAATTGGAACCTCAAACCTGGTTATGATGTTTTCTTTCAAGAAACTGATGACTGCATCTTCGTTGATCTTGCACAATGGGATGGCCTCCGTCCATCTGGTGAAATAGTCGATGGCTGTGAGGATGTATCGATGCTGAAGAGAAGAATTTGGCTTTATCTCTCCAATGACATCTATACCCCATTGTTCAAAAGGTTCTGAGATAATGACCGGCTGCAAAGGTCCTGCTGCCTTAGGTAATTTCCCAGCGCTTCTTTGGCATATATCACAGTTCCGCACATAAGCATGAGCATCTCGAAATAAAGTGGGCCAATAATATCCAGCTTTAAGTATTTTGTGGGCTGTTGTCTCTCCTGAATGATGTCCACCAGCAGGACCATCATGCAATTCCTTGACAACTTTGCTTGCATCTTGCTTTTCTAGACATTCCAGAAAAATTCCATCGTAATTTTTTCTAAAAAGTATCCCATCAATGATTTGATAAGCTGCTGATTTCAAACGGAGTGCCCTTCTTTGCTTAGAACTCCAGTGTTCTAGTAAATATCCCTGCTGCAAATAATGCACTAGATCTCTATACCATGATTCAGGAGCTGTGAAAATGGGACATACCTCAACTGAATTCAACTCGGCTTCATTATTCCAATGTGCTCTTCATCAATTGGATGTTCTGTAAGCAATTTACCCAGGCCTTGTCCCTTAATGATGGTAGCTGGTTTAAATTCTAAATCATATTCTTGAAGAGCCGTGACCCAGTTTCCTCTTCTTTCTCCCAATTCATTTTGAACGAAAAGGGATCTAACCCTTGGGTGAGGAACTATAACTTTAGTTCTGTTCTTAAGAATATATGTTCTGAATTGTTTGACCGCTTTAAAGACAACGTATGCATGTTTGTCGACAACGGGATAATTCAGTTCAGCACCTTGCAGACCAGTGCTCATAAACGAGATTGGGTATTCATCTCCTAACTCTACCTTTTGTGTGAGCACCGCTGCGAGTGAGTCATCCGAAGCAAAGGTATACAAGATAAAATCTTTGTCAAAATCTGGGCTTCTTAAGGAAGGAACCTTAGCTATGGCTTCCTTAATGTCTCTGAATGCATCCTTTTCTAAGTCTGTCCACTTGAACTGTATGCTTTGCTTGACCATTTGCTGCAAAGGTTTAACAATTTGCGCGAAATATGGAACAAACCTTCGGACAAAATTGATAGTGCCCATAAAGGACTGCATGGATTTCTTGTTATGAGGCATTGGAATTTTATTGATAGCTTGCACTCTTTCTTGATCTATTGATACTCCCCTTTTGGAAATGATATGGCCTAGCAGTTTACCTTCGGGAACAGCGAACACGCTCTTTTTGGGATTTAAAGAGATACTATATTTCCGGCAACGATAAAAAATATGCTTCAAATGAACAACATGGTCTTCTCTTTTCTTCGAAAAAACTGTCACATCATCTAAATAAACAACAACACAGTGACCTCCCAATCCTTGGAAGGCGATGTCCATTGCTCGCTGGAACGTAGCTCCTGCGTTTATTAGGCCAAAGGGCATCCTTCGGTATGCGAACGTTCCCCACTTAGTGCGGAAAGTAGTTTTAAGACGGTCTTCTTCAGCTACCAATACTTGATTGTAACCAGAGAAGCCATCAAGAAGGGAAAATAGCTCAGATCCTGACACCATCTGGAGAATTTGTTCCATTGAAGGAACGGGATAGTTATCTTTATCTGAAGCTCTATTTAAATTTCTGAAATCAACACACAGTCTTATCTCTCTCGATTTTTTTCTCACGGGAACTAAGTTAGCAACCCACTCAGAATGTTGGACTTTAAAGATTATTTTAGCATCCAATAGCTTCTTCAATTCTTTTTGAATAAGAGGTTCAAGAGTAGGATGCATCCTTCTTAATTGCTGCTGAAATGGCTTGACAGCTGCTTTCATTGGTATGACATGCTGAATAATGCAGATGTCATATGTTTTCAGATCTTCATAAGTCCATGTAAAAACATCCTTATATTGTCGAAATAGTTTGATGAACTTATCTCTTTCTCCTGGTGAACAACATTTGCCAAGGTTAACAAACTTGGTTCAGCTTTGGTGCCAAGATTAACTAATTCATGCTGCATTGACGAGCTATTGGTCTTGGTATTCGTTGGCCTTTTGAACTTGCTCGGAAGATCAAACAACATTTCAAGCGACCTTACTCCTTTGGGGATGAAATTGCCTTTAGCTGTATCTTTCTTTTGTAAGTCAGAATCGTGTTCTTCTTCATCTATCACAGCTTCTTGAAAGATGTCTTCGTTTGTTAGAAAACTGATAATCTGTTCGTCATCATCGAAAAATCTGAAGTTTGTGATATTGTCAGGGACAGAAGGCCTGAAAACCAATTCAATTGAGCATTTGTTATTAGTTGGCACCAATCTGGAAGCGGATGTTGCTAATAAATCAGCTACAGAATTTTGCAATTTAGGAATAGACTTTATATTGAAAGCATCAAAATGCATAATTAAATCCCATACCTTAGCCTGATAACTCCTCAAATGAGGTGAAAGACAGTGAATGGTATCTCTTACCTGTCTCACAACTATTTCCGAGTCACCAAACACTTTCAGGTACTTAACATTTAAACCGATGGCTTTCTTTAATCCATGGACCAAAGCTTCATATTCAGCAGTGTTGTTAGTACAATCAAATTCTAACCTACAGGGCATAAAATACTTATTTCTTTCCGGATCCATCAGAACACAACCGGCCCTGGATCCTTCCAAAGTTTTAGAACCATCAAAGTATAATGTCCAAAAAAGATCATTTGATTCAGCTAAGTTAGTATCTTTATGATCTAAGTCAGTGACTAAACTAACTATATTACAGTCAATATCATCAATCCGAGAAAAATGAAGGAGATCAGACTGTTCATCTGATTCATGGCTAATAGTTTCATACTGATAATTACCCGGATCCATTTCTAAGAAATAATTTCCCAAAACTGAGGATGAGAAGGCTACAGCCTCATTCTTTCCTTCTAGTTGAGTTACATTTTGTTTCATGTGTGGTTCTCTCAGAACCTTGATCTGATTCTGTCTATTTTGATATGGTAACCACAAATGGGACCAATCAGTTGCAAAGTAACTGTTCAACTTTGTGGACCAGTCCCTACTTATGATTAAACCATAGGCTTCGGGAATGTCAACTACCATTATATCAATGAACTGACAAACTCTAGAATCAGCTGATAACCTAATGAGGACATCTTTCATTTCCCCGATAACTTTGACAGTAGTCCTATCTAACTGAATAATCTGGGCAGGAGATGGAATTGGCTGACTGTTGATATTTTTACAGATAGATAGTGGCATGACATTCGAAGATGCTCCAGAATCTACCAGACAATTGTGTACATTGTGATTGAAGATTTCAAAAGTTAAAAGGAACGGCAATGTCTGAGATTTGGATTTCCCGCCGATACTGGCTTCATTAATTTCAGGATCTTCTTGAGTATCTGTTAATGGAATGCTAGGCTGGGATTGAAGAACATGCAACAACTTGTCTCGTTGCTGGGGCAAATTGCAAATATCGAATATTGAAACGTTTGCCTTTACTTTCTTTATATCTTCAATGATGTCATATCCTATATCACATTCTTTTACAATTCTAGTTTGATGGTCTGTCTTGTTCAGTGTGACCTTTGGTTGTTGAACTGTTGTGTGAATATTTGGCTGCTTGGCCGCTGCTAGGTTAGCTTTAGGTTGCGGTGGAATGACCGTAATGTGTCTTTTAGGTGTCTCTTTTGAAACTTTAGGTTCGGGAATAGTCGAGCTTGGAACTGGATCTGCAATGGGACCTTTATTGCGAGTGTTAATGTTTACAACAGAGACTGAGATTTCCATAGGATCATCTTCTACCAACTCTGTTAAAGGTACCCAATCCCATAGCACCATGGTAGTGTCTGGAGATGGTTCCTCTATCTCAGGGCTTGGTTCTTCTGGAGGATCGTCTTGATATGGAATCTGTGAATCCAGCATTTGGTTCATGACTAAACTCATAGAGTTAATCCATTGTGGGCAGCTCTTTTCCGAGTGTGGCTATTGATGAAATGTGCAAAAGTTTTCCATCCCTATTTCATTCAGATTTAAAATAGGAGAATTATTCATAGGTGGATGAGGCTGATCGTTGTCTTCTCTTTTCTTGTAGAATGGTTTGAAAGGCTTCCTAGATGTACTAGCTGCTTTATCTTTCTCTAGATCTACAATTTTATTGGACAATTTCTGCATCATCTTAACTACATTCTCCATGTCTGCCGATGACTCTTCTTTATTCCGGTGAGCATCAATGTTTTTTTACTAGTTGCAGGTTTTGTCTCTGCATCTAAGGCATGTTTGGCAATGCTGTCTGCTTCTTCTTCCACCTTCCTAGCTTCTTTGAAATTTTCTATCAGGGTGGTTTTCTTAGATCTTTTGACAAACATTGCTATTGGCCCTTCAAGAGCTGTTGTATAATATTCAACCAGAGATTCTTCTGCTGGCTTATTTGCTTTGCTGAAATTATTTAAGAGTGTTGTGAACCTTTGGTTGAAGTCTTGAACCTTTTCTTTCTTTTCCATTCTCATGGACAATAATTCTTTCATGACTGTAGCTACCGTCTTTTGATTCCTATACTTTTTTAAGAAACATGTTTCAAATTCTTCCCAACTGGAAATTGAGCTAGCTTGTAAGCTAAAATACCAGGAAGAAACTTTTGGCTCAAATGTGTATGGGAAAAGCCTACAAACTACATCGCCATGTTGTACATTTAAAAGATTCAAGGCTAGATAAAAACTCTTAAGATGATCTTCAGCAGAAATGGCTTTCCTGGGTCGAATTTAGGCAAGACTTTCTCTGGATTTTTAAGCAGATTGTGGAATGGCCCAGCTAGATTCAATGCTCCCCTCGCTCTCCAAGCAGGTACAACCATGTTTCTATTTGGAGAATCGGGTGGAGAATTGTGTGGTGAATTGATTGGAGTGTTCTTTGGAGTAACAAGTTCTCCAAGATTTTCTGGATCTGAAAAATTTTCTGGGTTTTCAAGGTCGATTTCTTTCAGGGGTTTTGTAATCTCTTCCAAAGTTAAATTTACAAGCTCTTCAAAATCCTGCACAAGAATCGAATCACGGGTGTACTGTCTTTCTTTTCTGGGAGTACTTTTCGTAGGGAGAAAATTTACTGCGTTTAAACCACCTAGTTGCCTAACATAAGATCGTGTATGTCTCCTTAAATATTCTATTTCTGCAAAAGGCACAGCATAGACTTCTTGATGTTCAGAATCAGAGATGGAGTTTTCTTGATTTGTTACTTCAAGGTTTGGGCTGTCTGAAATTCCTGTTTTAAGCGGGTTTTCAGTAACATTTTTGACAATGGGAGATTTTCCTTTATCAGCCATGCACTTCAGGCCCTCTTTCTAGCACCAAAAACTGTTGATGCCTAGAAGATCGCAGCATCAAGCAGAAAGGGATTCTCCCCGGTAAACTATCCCAATCAGATTGTCCACCGTTTGGTATGGGGAATCCGTCCGGTTACCGGTTTCGGCTACCGTCATATTTGCTTCCTTTTACACCGGTTATGGCCCGATCCACCGTTCTTTTTGATTTTATTGTTAAAATCATGTGCAAGTGCCTAAGCTAATTTAATCTAAATGCAGAGCTTGAAACAAATCTGTATCTAAGACTGAAATAAAACTAATCTATCCTTGCAAGGAGCAAACTATAAATATGAGCAGTGTGCTGAAAGAAATATCTAAAGATCAACAGATAACCATTAAATCATAAAGATACATCTACAGTAAGAGATTTAGAGATATAAAAGATAGCTTTTACATTCACATGGGAGCACTCTATTACTCATGTTAAGAGAAACATCATTGCACAAAAAAAATAGTAAGCTCATTCAACACACAGAAATAATTCTGAATAGCAAAGAAAGATCTCACTGCAAGATATGAACGCCACAAGAATAAGCCAGTAAACATCCAACATCCATTTCCAGGCAAAACAAATGTCTCCCTCAGGCTCTTTATTAGGCAAAAATCGCTTCAAAGGAGCTAATTACAAAATAGTTCGTACAAGCTGAGAAGCTTCTTTTCCCTGCCAAAAAGTCCCTCTCTATTCCTTCTAACCTTCTATTTATAACTTTACATAGCACCCCTTGGGATGACAAGTGTACCCTAATTCTGTAACTTCCTCGGTTGGCTTTCATCGTATCCTTATAAAGCCTATGAATACGTGGAAGGTTTTACAAATAAGACAAAACTAGGGACCAGCTGTCCTTTTAAAGCAATTATACAAAGGTAGAATTTCAGCTTCTCCGCTTGATTAAAACAAAAAAAAATGATCTGTCTATTCTGCTGGGGCTTTTTCCTGCTGACTTGAAGACACGTCTCCACCAACCGGCTCACTTGAAATTACTGGGCCATCTACACTTTGAATGTATGAAGTCCATTGGTTGATATCCCTTACGATGAGCTTGCTACAAGAAGACACTATTGCCTGGGACGCTATTTCATGCTTACGAAGGTCCGATTTGATCAGCGCTTTTTCCTGTGTGGCCTCTTTTGCCATTGCTTCCAGGAAGTAAATATGTATTGCAGGCTGGCAAATGAACTGCTGAAATTCGTCCTGAGTCAATACCTCTATCTTCTTGATATAAGCCAAGTCTTTGTCTAGCTCGTTCTGCAACTCGAACAATCGGTCTTCTTCTTTTGGGAAATCATAAATGGAAGCGGGAAGAACCAGATGACACTTGCTGAGCGACTCCCTGAGCGTGGAATAGATGGAACAACACTTGTGGACCGTCCTTTTGATTTCCAAACTTAGCTTGGTACTGCAATCTTTAGCAAATTCAAGAATTCCTATATCCACGTCCAATTCATCTCCTGTAGGGGCGCGCAAGTGCGAAGGGAGTTGAGATTTTCCCTTTTTCCACTTAGATTGCTGTTTCAACTCCTCTACATGATTTGCAAACCTTTCTCAGGTCTTTAGGGATTTGGTTTCAATTGTTGTCATTTTCTTAATCATCTCTTTCATGCTCCAAATCTCTTCCGAGATCAGTACTAGCAGCTAATGGATTTTAATCTGCATATCACATGCTTGTTTGTGAAATGTGGACAAGTTTTGTTGGTCCTCCACTGCCTCCTTGAGCTGTCTTGCTAGTTGTTCCTTTTCTTGAATCAGCCCTTCATATTCATGATGGTGGAGTTGAATCTGCTGAGCCCTGCTTGCTTTGAGTTCTTCAAATTCTGCTATCCGAGCCTTCAGATTCTCCAGCTCACCTTCAGAGATAGCCAACTGCACTTCTAAGGAGCTCTTCTCATTTTCGAGCTGGAGAAATCCTGAATTTAGCACCAGATGCTCTCCTAACAACTGATTGTACTTCTCCTTCAGCTTGTTTGCTTCCAATACTTCCCTCTTTCTATCATCTTTGATCTTAAGGCATTGCTCCCTGTAATGCTTTATCTTTTCTTTCAAGAAATCAATATTGGCTTTGGCTACCTTAGCTGATGCCACGGTGTATTGGGCTTGGAATGTGGGGTCGGCATCAGTTCCTTGGACCAATGTCTTCTATGTTATCCATAGTTCATAATCATCCTCCTCAGTTTCCACATTCTTTGTTTTTCCTTCCATTTTCTTGACCCTCCTATCAATGATGGCCCTTTTCTTTTGACTAAAATATACAGTATCCAGGTCTGCTATTTTGCGCTGCTTCCTGGGATTATATGGGGTTAGCGCTAAGCTCCCTGAATAGGCACCCTTTTCCTGAGTCCCCCCTGGGGTGCATATCAATGGTGGGTCAATCTCCATATTCGTCGGAGTGGATGGCTCCGGCTTAGGAGACTTCTATGTCTGCACTTTTCTTTTCTCTCCTTTAGACTCTCCTTGCCGTGTCTACAATCCATTTGCTCCTTCACCCAGGGGCCTTTGCTCATCCTCATGCTGCTGCTTGGAAGCCTGATCTTCTCCTTCTTTCTAGATCTTGGCAGTCTCTTCTTGTTCTTTCTGGATCCTGGCAGTCTCTTCTTGTTCTTTCAACTGAGAGGCTTGCTCCTGCTGCTTCCTTGCAATCTCCTCTTGTTGAAGCTTGGAAGATAGCTCACCTTGAATCCTTGCTTGTTCTTGGTCCTGCTGCTGCTTGAGAGCCTGCTCTTGGAGCACTCTGTCCTACTCCAAATTTAATGGATCCCCTGATTGTGAGGCTGATGCCTCCCGCTCTCTTTGGATCAAACCGGCAGGTTTGGGGCTTGGGTCTTTCACGACTTTCGTATTGTAACGCTTTCCTAGCTCAGTTAGGTTGCGGGCGCTCCTGAAAAAATCCTTGTCTCGGTCCATTGCATGAGCATACTCAAAGGAAATCTTGAGGTCCAGAAAATGCTTGCTTACTACAACGTTGGGGTCATGTCTCCTGAAAGGGACTGAGCCGAAATGGAAAGCTTCTAAGCCTCTAGCGTAATTTTCCTCGTCTCTTGATCTTGGGAGGCTGTAAGCTCCTATGGTAAATGGCATGGGAGGGTACATGCCCTTCCTCCTTTCTGTTAAGAACCTGCTTATGGCACCGGTGCCGAAGAGTTGTCTCACGGCCTCTTTATGAATAACAAAGTCTGTAACATATCGAGGGAACATAAATGGTTCATGAGTCCCTCCACTCATCCTGATGTATGTGCCTTCTGCACTGTGATAATAGTCTCCAAATTGTTCAATGATAGGCATTGCATTCTCTGACATACAATCTGGTTCTTGCACGAAAATGAGTTGGTACAATGGCATGATAAACCTCTCGCAAACCATCTTGTAGTGGTTTGCGTACTTGCTTGCCCATGTACACTGATAAGCTATGAAGAGAGCTGTTTCATTTGGCTTCCATGAGCAACCCAAGTCCGGGAATGAATGCTTGCTTAACAGACAGTCAATCAGTTATGAAGACATGAAGAAATCTGCCTTCTTTTGGGTCAGTCCTCCTTGGGCTACCGTTAACTGTGAGGCCAAGCTATCTGAAATTATTTCAGCGCAGTTAAAGATGGTGCCTTTTGTGGCTATGTGAAACATCACAGGCACCCATCCGATCTTAAACACATTGCCATTAGGCATGCCGAAGAGCCTACTCAACATCAGGACAATGAGCTTGTAAGGGGTTTTCAGGAGATTGCTCTCATATTCATTATTCTGCCTCCTCCTGATCTGCCTGTCATTTATAGTCATCTTACGGGCAGATTCTAGCAAGTCCATTTGATGCTTTGCCATCCATTCATCGTCTAAAGAAGCCCTGGGTGAAGGCAATCTGTAGGCAGCAGTGACATGCTGGGGGGCGAAAGAAGCCAGGACCAACCCATTTTTATCAGTCATAAGCCTTGTGTCGGTCCGAATGTTAGGAATTAGCTATCCAACAACTTCAGAACAAGGGAACAGCTCTGGCCGAGTTGTTGCTTTATGCAAACAAGACCTTCTCATGTTGGCATATACTAGAGCGTCTTCTATAGGGGTTGTTGAATTATCTTGAGCCATGATGAATCTGTATATATCACCCCATTGAAATTCAGGGGCGGCGCTCCTAGGGGAAACACCAGTGGTAGCTTGTGTGTCAGCGAACATCGTGACGAGAGAAGTATCCAATAGAATTTCAACCTCTGAAGTCTGAGGTTACTTTCTATGCTGCCTTCTTCTTTGCTGACTTCTTATGCATGGTAATCCTGTGGCGAGCAAGGCAACATCACAAGACTTTAGTTAGACCACTGTCATTAGCAACACTCTATGGTAAAGCCAAAATATAACATTTTCACAAAATAGAGGCTGTCTTAAACAATCATAATTATCCTCAATTCATGTTTAAGCTTAATTCAACAATGTCCCTTCATGCTAAAAACAAAGACAAAACATCAGGACGAAGGGCAAGATCATTTTGGGTCTGCGACATTCATTTTCGGTGTGCAGGTATACCTTGAATTGTGAAACAAACACTTGCGCGAGTCAGGTGAAGATTTCTGCGCTAGCGCCTAAATTAAGCTTTGCGCCGCGCTTGGGATTCTACGTGCGCTAAGATTAGCGATCTAGTGTGCGTTGGGGTATAAGCGGGAATTTATGCGCTAAGATTTAAACGTTCCATGCGCGCCGGCGCCTAAAATTATTCGGGCGCCAAGTGATAGTGCGTTTCCTGCGCCGAGACCTAAAATATTTCGCGCCCCAGCGCCATAATTTCATTTGTGCGCTCGAGCTAAAAACATTCGCATGCGCTATCCTACCCTTATTTTTGCGCTAGCGCTTAATATAATGCACGCGATATTGTCTAAGCGTCAATGTTTAAACATATCATGCGCCGACAGCTTATAGTGGAAGCTGCGCTGAAGATGGATAAGTCCCGCAACCGCATGCTTTATCGGCTAAGGGTCGCGCCTGACTTCGAGTTTCTAAATGGGCTTAATTGATTGGTTTAACACATCCCCATGGCAGCTTCGGCCGAGCAACTGGGGTTTTATGCAACTTCGGTAAGAATACTCCTCGGTATTGGTTGGGTAGGGTATCTTGGTGCTTATAGCATGAAACGTTAACTGCAAGGAGCGAGAAGGGTCGAGCCTTACGCGCAGAAGATGCTTGGCAGGGAGTTTTGCAAACAAGGCCTTGGGATGCTGCGGTTTCTACGGGTTTGAGCGAAAAGCTCTGTGGCCGCTAAAATACCGCTGGGACGATTCAACCTCATGACCAGAGCACTTCATATTTTTAGAAAACAAAGACTCTACTCAAGGAAGAAGATCCTCAAACCGGAACAAACTAGTACGCAACCAAGAAAACATATAAAAACTTTCAAATGCGGTCGTGGGGAGCCGCGGGTTTCGCTTGGTGAATGAAAGCTCTATGGGAAAAACCAGGGAAGCCGAAAATGCGACATAGGGGAAAGACTTGTGCCTGTGAGCTGGGGCCGTCTCTGCCTTGGTCTGAAAGTGGTGGCTTCGTATCCTCATAGGGAAAAGAACAACGACTGTCCTACGTTTTTCCCAGCTTTCATGCAAAGTAAAATGAGGGCCGCTTGAGCTACTTAATCTGTGTGTGGGTGATTTTTTAACCTACTAATCCAAGAGCAGGATTGGGAAAGAGCCTACTTGTCAGTCTGGTGAGCGTTCCAAGACCTCAACTGTTTGCAGCGAACGACAGTCTCGAACTTCAACGTGAATGGCGAGCGCTTCGAGTGCAAATGACTAAATAAAAACCCAAAACGCCGTTGCATGCGTTAAATAGGGGAAGAGTTAAATGCTCATGTACGTTTAAAGTTGGCGGGGTTATGAGCACGGGGCTCAAGAAATTTGTCATTAAGAGTGGCACATGGCTTCCTTAAAGGCCCTACCAACTCCGCCGTTGCACAGGGATCGAGGAGATCTTTTCGCGTCGCGTACCGATTTTAACTTGCGCGCCAAGCGGGGAGTGTAATGTTTTGCGCTATGTGGCAAGCGCACGTTCAAAGATAAGCTTTGCGCTCAAGCGGCAATATTGGCATTAGGGTTGCACTCAGAAAACCGCGCCAAACATGAGTTATCATAAAAGACGAACGCAGATTTGCAAGCAGGAAGGATAAGCGCATCTCCAATGCTTGCGGAGTCGATTCTATCATCATAGTTGCGCTGGGGAGTGACGTGCCCACTCTTAATTCTTCGAGGGAGGGGAAACGCAGCTCCAAGGCGGGGAATATAATAGTAATTCTTGCGCCTCGGGCGACCGAGAAAAATTATCTCTTACGCTAACGGTGCCCGGATTACTGCTTTCAAATGCGCGCCAGATGAAGGCCTAGGACTAGGAAAAAGGGCAGCTGAGTTAGAGCTAAATCCTGCGCTAGACGGAGGACTTGTGGTTAAAGGCGCGTCAAAGCCACGGCGGACTTAAGTCTAAAACTCGCGCTACAGCGGGGAAGTTGAGACGAAAATCTGCGCTAAAGGAAATGATGACTTTGCCTTAGATAAAATGAGAAAACTCTTTTGGAAGTAGGCGATGAAATTCCACCTAGTTAGAGGAAAACCCAAAAGATGAAGTAAATGCTTGCTACAAAATTGTTAAAAGGAGGGGCCCCAAATAACTTCAAAATTTTGGGGAAGGATGTTGCAGCAACAACACTTTGACAATGATAACATTGGATGTTTCTCTTATCAAATCTGCTTCTACCTCTTCCTTTGAAACCAGCTCTTCTTCCTCTGTCTCCTCTTGGAAAAAATTGATACTGACCTTTACCTTGGGCTTGGTTTCTTCTGTAGCTAGAACTAGCATCTGCATTCTTTGTAATCTGTAGCTTTGTGGAAAAAGCTTTCTCATCACTTTCTCCAAATGAATCTCTTACTCTGTCTTCATGAGAAATAAGAGATCCAACTAGGTGATCAAAGTGAAGGTTAGTCAAATCCTTGCTTTCTTCAATGACTATAGCAACATGGTTCCATCTTGGTGTTAAAGACCTCAACACCTTTTTAATCACAACTTCTTTGTCAATAGTTTCTCCTAGAGTGGAGAATTTATTGACAACATCATTTACTCTTACACAATAATCACTCACCTTCTCACCTTCTCGCATCTTTAAATTCTCGAATTCTGTCCTCAATGTCTGCAACTTGACAACTTTAACTTGATCACTACCTTGGTAAGCTTCATGTAGAGTCTTCCAGGCATTCTGAGCTGACTTTGCTCCTGCAATTCTTGGAAATAAGCTCTTATCTAGAGCTATTTGAATATGAAATGAAGCTTGGGCATTCTTCTTCTTGGCTTCTCTCTTAGTTGTTTTATCATTGGCTGTAAGTGTGTTCCAATCAGCTGGCTCTTCAGAACCTGATTCTACAATCTCCCACAAATCTTTTCCTGTAAAAAATGTCATCATCTTGATGCACCAATAATCATAATCACTTCCATCAAATTCTGGAATGGGCAAAGAGTTAGAATTTGACATTATGAACTTAAACAAAATACCAAATGAAGATTATGAAAGAGCCTAATTTAAAATAACACAATGATAAAAAACAAACAACACAGAAAACAAGAGAGATTCAAACATAGGAAAAGAAAACCTTGGATTATTTATTTTTCATTGATGTTTAGACTTGCACATCTACATACTTATATAGATTACATTGCATAGAAATTAAGGCATTATTTACATGCAGTAAAATCAGCTGTAGATTGATGTATAATTCTGCAAATTTATTTTATTCTTCACATGCATTAGCATGCAGTGAAGTTTGCTGCTATTGCTGCTAATTATTTACTAAACATATGCAACCTAAAACTAAAATAGATACTGTCAATAATTCCGCACAGCATCAATTATCAACAATGCTGGAAGCTGCCTGCCACTAAATGTGCAGGATGCAAGTGGAATTCTGGATTCAGCCGATTATCTGTGAGGTCGAGAGTGATTGTGGGAAACGAGCTCCAGTGCGTGGGTTGGTTGGTCGAGGCGTGTATGACAACGATAGCCAGAGGACTCACAGAATGAATGTGTTCGCCTTTATAGGTTGTTATTACAATCGTCGGGTTTTCGGCGCATCTCTGAACCTGCTCAATATTCGCCATACTTTTAACATATTTAAAATAACAGGCGAGTTTGTATGCAAATCTACCATACATTTAACATATTTAAAATAGCCGGCGAGTTTGTATGTATTTTATAGTCAACAATCATATTTAAAACAACAGGTGAGTTTGTATGTAAATCTACCATACTTTTAACATATTTAAAATAGCAGGCGAGTTTGTATGTATTTTATGGTCAACAACAGTATTAGTAAAAATATTTCTTAGGGGAGAAGGACGAGGTCGAACCTGTTTTTTAACTGGGCAACCGGGTAACATGGGACATTTATAATAAATCTTGGACGTGTATTTATTGTCATATTTTCTCCATTGGTAGCCATCGCTCATCTGGTTAGAATGCATTAGGTCAAATTCTTTATACATGGACAGAGAGCAAGAATATATGTAGTTCTAAAATGATTTTGGAAACATCTACATACGAACTTACAAACTTGGAAATCAAACAATCTAAAATGATCCCTCCTCAACTTCTATATTCACTGAGCTCTTGGATTGGAGGTGATTCGTTTCTTAGTTTTCTATATAACAACGCATTGAATATAGATACTGGTCCATTTACCTGAGGTTTGAATATCAAGCCTGTGATCTGATCTGTATTATTATGTAGATAGGAGTTTATATTTTCCACGGGGTGGAGGATGAAGGTTGGCTTCTAGGAAGATGGAACACGCTAATGTTGAGAACAGATTTATTTTATTAAGGTAATTAGTCACACTTACATTGTGGTTTACTTAAATGTTCATATATCATAAATTAAATGGCTATGAATGCAATTCTCACGCTTAACTTGTGGTTTATCTAAATGTTCACCTATCATAAATTAAATGGCTGTGTTAGTTATACTAACCCCAGAAAGAGAGATGATAGATGAGTTTAGGCTATCACATAAATTATATCTATGTAGGATTTGAGCTGTCACGTAAAATCTAGGTATAATAAAGAAAGGAAATAATTCGATTATTACCCAATTAAATGCCTCAGATGTTCTTTGCACAGATAGGAATGTCTTTGGCGCGGTCGCCGTCTGTTCGTCTGAGCCCTTGCTCAGTGCCTGATGCTTCTTCTTCAGCAACTTCTCATCACAGCAAGGGCTATCATCCAGGAACGAAGCAAATCCATTCTCAATTTTCCTCTTCTTTGAATGTACCTGCTGATCTCTCATAAATTTAGGCACCTGATTCTGTTTTTCTTCTTCACCCCGTTCATGATAATCCCAATACTGATTCTGATTTTCTTCTTCACCCCGTTCATGATAATCCCAATACTGATTTTAAATTAATTTTATTTCAATTTTTCTCCCAATAATTTAAATGCCTCCTCTAGGGATTTAAGTCTTTTCAATATTGTATTTTAGCAATGAGAAAATTGGAATATTGAAATTTAAAAATTTATTCTTAATTTAAAAAAAATCAATTTAATATAAGTATTTTTTGAAAATATTGGCAAACTTTATAAAAAAGTTAAAATCCGAACAAAGTAATTAGAAGTCAAAACAGTTTGACTTTTGAAGGGATAATAAAGTTAAACATATATAATATGTTTAATAGAATATTAAATATCAACCATTAAATATTAAACAAAAACAAATTCATTCATTTATTTTTTCAATATATCATTTACAACTAAAATTACTATTTAAAAAATATTTATAAGGCAAGAGTGTGAGAGATAAGACCCTTAGTTATTAATAATAATTTTATTAAGAAAGTAAGAAATATTTACCACTATAAACTAAAATGAAATTACGAATTATGAAATTAAATGGCATTTACCTTATAATGTTTAAAGACCGGTTTAAGTTTTAAGTTTTTATTTTATAAACGAACATCGATTTTTTAAATACTTTTAATAATATTTTATTTTATGAGCCAACATGGATTTTTTTGAAATACTTTCATTAATTTTTTATTTTATGAGCCGACATGAATTTATTAATGGCCGACATAATATAATTTATTACTTTTTATTATTAGATGTAATGCTACATCACACATGTAACGGGACACATACACGTTACAACATCTCCCCCAGGCTGTAGAGCACCTCGTTTCACTTGGTGCAATAATTTTTTTTGTTTTGTTTTTTAAAATAGTATTTCAATTACACCTACACATAATATTCCACGAATTTCAAATTGCTTGGAATTTTCGTACACAAAAGGCCAATAGGGTCAAATGCTACTATGATTCATAATTTTTTCAATGTGTTCATAATTATATTAATTAGGTTATAATATTTGTTAAATATGACATGTGAAAATTTAAATTATCATGCTTTGTACATGCTTTTTATCTACATATTTGAATTCCAACTCCAACCACCTCTACTAGTACTTCAATAACATTTGTAGAAATGGGCATATGTAAAGTAATAAATTAAGGAATGCAAATTATGAATTGGTGATAAGGTTTTTCATGATGACTACTAATATGATTGACATATATGTGTATATGTATATGTATATGGTTTGCTAGAAACTAAAGAAATTCCCTAATTTATGATCATGATATAAATCATCCTTGGATTGGAATCAATCATCAAATGATTTTAACTAGAATACATATGCGCAACGAACCCCAATCAAGACCTAATATACATAAAGTTCAAGCTTTTCTGGCAAATTGCGATATGGCATCTTTTAGTAGAGCAATGGATTCAAAGGTAAATCGATTTGATCCTTTACAACTTTATTATGAAGTATCAATGGTGTGTGGTTGGTTGTTCTAACTACAAAGGACCAGAGAACCATCAATGACATATTCTAATGGAACATTACTAATGTGATTGACTCCCTCTAGAATCCCCCTACCATTGTTACAAACCCCACAAGTATTATAGAGCAAACACGTATTTATCCCTTCCTCAAAGTTTCATCCAAGTAAATATGTAGTCTAAGTAAACCATCCAAATATTCCTTAGATGCCAAATATTCCTTATATTCCTCACATTATGAGAGTTCAAATAGTCATTGCGTCACTAGGAGGGGAAAATCTCTATGAGTACAAAAAATATACAAGCCTCTTACTCATCAACCTATACCTTTGGAAGGTGTTGGTGTCGATGAAGATCTATATGGTAACTTGCTATCACTATATAAAGAGTCATACAATAAATCCACATATGGTGCTTGCCCTGCATCTAGGGGTTTTCTTAGTATAGAAGAGTTTTTCTCATATTGTGAGTAAAATCAAGCACGATTACCCCTTTTAAAATGAAAGGAGTGAACTCATGCCTATCTATCATGTCACCTGTGCATGTTCTTCACCAGGTAGAGGTTACACATACCTTTTATGGATCTCATTATAGATGAAATAATTATGGTAAATTGGCATTATATAAATATTCTACGTCTTACTACAATATGTGCTTGAATTCATCAAGAAACTTAAAGGATTGTGTATATGTGTATGGTTGACCACACAAACATGATAAAATTGCAAAATTCATTAACAACTCAAATCAATGTAGAAGTGCAAATTGTATATCTTTCGAGACAATTAATGACAAGGAAATGTTAATGTCTAGGATTGCAAAATTATATGTTTGTGTTGCTGCAGCTCAAAATTTGTTTCTTGGAGATGAGTTGTTAGTTGACTATAATTTTCTAGGGCTATACCTACTCGAAAACAAAGACAAACAACTAGCCTTCCCTTAGAGGTCCCAATGGGATACAAAACAAAGACAACAAAATGATATTGTATAACTTTTCAACTATGGGAGTGTTTATCGACAATTTGTATTGATGGAATATTGAAAGACCTAGATGATCCTTCTAATATATATATATATATCTGTGTGTGTGTGTGTGTGTTTTGTTATTTATTTATTTATTATTACTATGCGTAACATTCTCATGGAACTTTTTCGAATTAGTTATTGCATTGATTTTTTTTTTATCTATTAAATTGGGAATTACATATAGGCAATTCCCCCCCAAGAAGTATATGACAAGTTTTTGAATGCACCACCTTTACAACTGTTGGGTATGTATTATATTCTTTGCATGTGGGTAGTGGCACCTTAAAATCCACCTTTATTTAGTGTTATATCGTATGCATCGAGCACAGGCTTAGCGGGGGGGGAGGGGGGTCGGTACTCCCCGTGCTTTGCGAAGTGGATTTTTTTATGAGCGATAGCCCCAAATTGCAGGGTTCAATGATGCACCCCCTGCTCCATGAAGTGAATTTCATTGAGGGCTGATAGCCCCAAACCGTAGGGTTCAGGGAAACACAAAAAAATTGTCCTATTTTTCCAGAAAAAATATGTAATTAATCTCGGTTAAGAGAATGAGGTCTCAATCTAATTTGGGTTAATGGGTTAAGGTTTTGGATGATGTAGAATGCCTAAATATTGTATTGCGAATGGTTAATAAAAACACAATGAGAAAGTTAGAGGTGCAAATCTAAGTTTTGCTAGTTTTTCCCGGTTAATGGTTTCCAGGGTAAATCTTTGTGTATTGTGTGTCTGCCATTGCTTAATCCATGTTTTGCTTAAGAATCTATAGGCATTGTTTCACTTAGGTTTAAAACTTACATGTGGTATAAGAGCTCTATTATTGGCTTTAGGGGAATTCCTTTGTTGCTGAGGGTTCAACTCATTTGATAGAGCAAGTTTATCTTGGGTCTGTGATAAACCTTGGTTCATGGGAGCTTTGTAGTGGTGATTCATGCATTGAAAGATAATGGCAAGTCGTTCTAGAACTTAGATTGAGAAATTTAAGGTTAGAACTTTGATCTATGGAAGCTCAAGATGGAAGATCTTCTAATAGATTGAGAACAATGGATTGTTGTGGATCTAGTACACAACCTACTGGATGAACAAAAGAATATTGAGATAAGTTGGAAAGAAGGGAAAGGAATACATTTTGATTCGGATTGTAGATATAAAATTGTGTCAGGTATGCGTTATATTATTTGTATGTGTGTGTGGGGGTTGTCATCTATACGACTGCATTTGACGATAGCATCGTCTACTGCCGACATTGGGTGTTAGCCCAATGTCACCACGAGCTGAAGGTGAGTCACAAGTGAAGTGAGTTTAAAATGTTTTGGGCCATTTTTGGTTTTTTTTCTAAAAATATGTAATTTAATCCCGATTAAGGGATTGGGGTGTATTCGTAATCTGAGTTCATGGATTAGGGTTTTGGATGATGTGGAATGCCTACATGTTGTATTATGAGTGGTTAATAATCATAATGTGAAAGTGAGAGGTGTGGCTCTAAGTTTTCCTGGTTTCCTGGTTAAGGGTTTTCAAGGTAAATCTCTTTGTATTGTGTGTGAATGTTGTGGTGTAATCTCTATTTTGCTTAAAATAATATGTATGTTTTGCTTCTCTGCACAAGTTTAAAACTTACATGTGGTATCAGAACTTGATTATTAGCTTCAGGGGGATGCCTTTATTGCTAAGGGTTCGACATGATTGATAGATATTGGGTTTTTGATAAACCCAGGTTTAGTGGGAGCTTCACATTGGTGATTTGTGCATTGAAAGAGAATGGCATGCAATTCGAGAATCAATATTGAGAAGTTTAATGGCCAGAACTTTGAGCTATGGAAGCTTAAAATGGAGGATATTCTTACAAAGCAGGAACAATGGATTATCGTGGATTGGGGTACACAATCCACTGGATCAATAAAAGAAGATTGGTATAAATTAGAAAGAAGGGTGATGAGTATAATTCGATTGTTCTTATCAGACCGTGTTCTTGAATGTGTCCTGAGAAGACAGTGCACTAAATATTTAAAATAAGATAGTGAGTTTGTATAAATCAAAATTGTAACGTCCCCCTCACCCAATATGGCCATCGGGAGGGGACGTTGGCTAATCCTGGGCTCTAAAAATTCGCCCCAATGCATAATATATTTTTCAATAATAAACAATGTATGCAGAAACTTAATAAACATGCACAGTGGAAATAAAAATCTAACCACACACATCTAGCATGCAATTACCGGCATAAACATTACAGGCATCAAATAAAACAATTCAGATTCAACGGCATAAGATTACTTATCTTTAAGAAACACAGATCCAAGAAACTGGCTGTGTAAGAGCGCTTTTCCACCCAACCATAGGCACTCAGTCCAACATATACTATTTTTGCTGCTGAGGCCACCCCCAAGATGGGATATGAGGCCACCAGGGCGAAGGAAATACCTACAGGCTTCTAATTCTCATCCCACAACCCGTTCTACTCTCCGTTCCTATTCAAATGCTCATACAAAGCTCTACAGGGGTCTCACTCAGCCCTCACAGCCTTGGCTTCCACAATACCTACCCCACACAACACCCTTCTAGCTCAGGCATCCCCTTAACCGATCCACGGTTCTCTTGGGTGATCCATCTTGCTGGGTGCTTATAGTGTGTGCATAAAAGAAGTCCAACCTGATATGGTTGCTATAAAGCCACCTTTACCCTTGATTTGTGACTTCACAAGCATCTACAAGCAGCAGAACTCCATGGGTAAGGTTCATAGCTGCACAACCTCTATGCTCACCTACAACCAACTGTTTTTCCCTTCCAAAAATGTAGCTTTGTCCTCTAATTCAAATTTCTGGTTAAAGCATACAGTTTAGTAATGGACATGAACAACCATGGTAACTCTACATAGTGCAGCAGCTTGCATGGGAGAATGAGAATGTAATAATAATCAAAAGAGTGTTGACTCCAAGGATATGAGGTGAGGGTGAAAAGACAACTGGCATGGATTCTGACCATACAAGAAATAAGACAACTGGCAACTAACATAACCGTCACAATCTCCATGCTCAACAACTACATGAAGTGACTTTTCCCACCAACCTCACATGTGCAATAAACGATTGGAAAATGGTCAAAAAAGGAGATAATTGGCTTATTCTCATCACATAACAGAATTTGGGGTGAGTTCTAAGGTCAACACATGGAAACATAGGATTGGGTTTCCATAAGCCCCCTTCCTCTTCCCCTCTGGTGGAATCATAGCCCCTTTGGTGCTCTTTACATAGGCCTTGTTGGACCATTCTATTAATTTTCAGCATAATATTTACATACATTTCGAATTAGACATAATAAGTCAATCATATGGTCCAAAATAGAAATATAACATCATACATGCCTAAACATTCACTAGTCGAGCCTTGGCCTTGAGCTCTACACTAGGAATTCGAACTAGAATATTTACATCATTTACATAATATTGGATAAATACATTCCAAGTCAAAACTAGGGGTTTTACAATCCCCTCCTCCTTGGATTAACACCGTCCTCGGTGTTTGATCAAATTGGAACAAAAATGGATATGCCTCTCTCATGGCATCCTCAAACTCCCACGTAGCCTCATCGGGACCGAAGTGCTTCCATTACACCTTTACCTGTCTGATGGCTCGATTCCGGAGCAATGTCACTTTCCTGTCTAGGATGCATAGTGGCTCGGTTTGGAACTCTCCCTCGGGTTCCACCTGAATCACATCCCAATCAATCATATGGTTAGGATCATGTACATATTTCTTAAGCAAAGAAACATGAAAAACATTATGAGCTTTAGTGTTAGCAGGAAATGCAATTCTATATGCATATGGTCCTAATCTCTCAAGCACTTCAAAGGGCCCACAATATCTTGGTGATAGCTTGGCACAACTTCCAAGCTTCAAGGAACTCTTCCTTAGCTTCACTCTAAGGAAAACATGATCCCCAACATGAAACTCTCTATGTACTCGATTCTTATCTGCATAACTTTTCTGCCTAACTTGGGCTGCCTTTAAATTTTGCGTAATATTTGCAACCTCTTGTTCCATTTCCTTAAGCAATTCTGGCCCAAGTACAATTCTGTTCACTGGATTAGCCCAAGTAACTGGTGTTCTACACCTCCTGCCATACAAAGCTTCAAATGGACTCATGCCCAACGATGCTTGTTTCCCATTGTTATATGCAAACTCTACCAAATGTAGATAATCCTCCCACTTGGACGGTTTGTCCATCACATACAAGCGTAACATGTCTTCAGGCACCTGATTTACCCTTTCTGTTTTCCCATCTGTTTGCGGATGGTAGGCGGTACTAAAGTTCAGCTGAGTACCCAAATCAACAAAAAGCATTTTCCAGAAATTTGAAGTAAACTTTGTATCCCTATTTGAAATTATTGCTTTAGGAAAACCATGCAACCTGAAAATTTCCTTCATAAAAATATTGGCAATGGCATTGGCTTTATATGTGGCCTTAACCGGTATAAAATGTGCTACCTTAGATAATTTATCAACAACAACCATGATGGAATCATGCTGTCTCACTGTCATTGGAAAACCTGTAATAAAATACATGGAAATCACATCCCATTTCCATTCCGGAATTGGCAAGGGCTGCAACAAACCTGCTGGGTGTTGATGTTCAACCTTTACTTGCTGACATTTCATACACTTAGAAATATACTCAGCTATGTCCTTTTTCATTCCCGACAAAAAATATTGCTTTCTTGCTGTAGCAATTGCTTTCTGGTATCCTGGGTGACTGGAATATGACATTTGATGTATTTCATCCATAACAATCCTTCTCAAATCTGCCACATTAGGAATGTAAATTCGGTTTTTATAAACAAGAATTCTGTCACCTTCCAAATGGTAACCTTCATACCTCTTTCCCAAGTTTTGTTGCTGCAATTTATCCTTTATTTGCACATACATTTCATCTTCAGCAATACAATTAACAATCTGTTGCCTCGAATCTGATTGGAAAATACTAATGACTACTACATGCATCTCATGTACTTTTTTGCTAAGTGCATCAACCACCTTATTTTCTTAGCCTTTTATGTGTTTGATTTCAAAATCAAACTTGCAGAAAAATTCCATCCATCTAGCTTGCCTAGCATTTAATGTGGGCTGCTCAAACAAATATTTCAGACCACAATGGTCTGTCCTTAGCTCAAATTTCCTTCCCATTAAGTAATCCCTCCACATCTTTAAAGCATGTACTATGGCTGCAAGCTCTACATCATGAGTAGCATAGTTCTTCTCATGCTCTTTCAACTTCCTTGACTCGTAGCATACCACATGGTTATATTGCATAAGAACTCCTCCAAGTTCATCTTTACATGCATCTGTGCATACCACAAAGTCTTTTTCCATATTTGCAATCTTTAGAATTGGAGCACTTGTGACAAGCTTCTTCAACACTTGGAAGCTTTCTTCACATTTCGATGTCCACACAAAATTTATCCCCTTCCTTTGCAAAGAAGTGATTGGGTGTGAAACCTTTGAGAATCCTTCAGTAAACCTCCCGTAGTAACCAACAAGACCGATAAAAGATCTCACATCTGTCACATTTCTTAGAGTTGGCCAATTCATGATGGCTTCAATCTTCTCAGGATCAACCGATATTCCCTCCTCGGAAATAATGTGACCCAAGTAATGAATATTTTTTTTATAAAAGTCACATTTGCTTATCTTTGCATACAACTTATGCTCCCTTAGCAATTGCAAAGCCAATCTCAAGTGTTCTTCATGCTCTTCTTCATTCTTGGAATAAATAAGAATGTCATCTAGAAATGAAAGAACAAACTTGTCCAAATACTTGCTGAAAACACTATTCATGAGACACATGAATGTAGCTGGTACATTGGTGAGATCAAATGGCACCACCATAAACTCATAGTGCTCGTACCTTGTTCTAAAGGGTGTCTTGTGAATGTCTTCTTCCTTGATTCTCACTTGATGATAACCAGATCTCAAATCAATCTTTGAGAACACATTTTCCCTTCTCATTTGATCAAAGATATCATCAATTCAAGGCAAGGGGTACTTGTTCTTCACTGTAGCCTTGTTAAGCTCCCTGTAATCAATCCATAACCTGAGCGTTCCATCTTTCTTCTTCACAAAAAGTACAGGTGCTCCCCATGGAGACACACTTGGCCTTATGTACTTCTTTTCCAACAACTCTTGCAGTTGCATTTTCAACTCTAATAATTCTGGTGTACTCATCTTGTAAGGCGTTTTGGAAACTGGAGCAGCTCCTGGAATAAGATCAATTGTAAAATCAATGTCCCTCTTTGGAGGAAGTCCTGGAACTTCATCGGGAAACACATCTCTGAATTCTTGCAAGACAGAATGGTCTTCCAACTTGGAAATTTCATTTTCTGTTTTCTCCAAAATGTGGGTTGCATACAATTTGCAACCTTTCCTAGAGAATTTCTTCAACTGCATAGCTGAAATCTGTCTAACAGAAACTACCTTTGGAATGCCCTTTACAACCCTTGGGCTTCCTTCTTCATTAATGCACTCAAAAGTCTTGTTGTAGCAATCAAGTTTAACTCTATGGGATTCCAACCAATCCATTCTAATGAGAATATCACAGGAACCAAGTGGAAATACATTCAAATTTGCAAAAGTTGACAGTCCACCCATTTCCAATGGACATTTCTCCACGATTTCACTAACTTTCCTCTTGGTTCTAGTGGCTAGTTGGACTAACCATGACTTACTATGCTTTGATTTATTAAAAGCACAAATATCAACAACTTTAGGAATGATATAATTATGAGTAGATCTAGGGTCAATCAAAATAGAAATAGATTGCTTAGCAATCTTACCTTCAACTTCAACCACAGTTGACTGATGGTCTGCTTGGTAGTCCTCTAGAGCTACATAAATCCTAGGGACGGTCCTCTAGTGCTGCATAAATCCTAAGGACGGTCCTCTAGTGATGCATAAATCCTAAGGACGGTCCTTTCCACTTGACCCACTGTTTCAGGTCCTTGGATGTTGTGAACTTGCTTTTCATTCCCATTCCGATGTGGACAATTTCTAAGCATGTGATCTCCTCCACATCCCCAACATTGAAGAGGTTCTCTTGGTTCTCTTGGCTTGTCTCCCAACATCCTAATTGGCTTAGTCACACTTTGTGGTGACTGCCTTGGCTGATTTCTGAATTGAGTAGGCTTGAAACCCTTCTTCCTTTGGTCAAATTTTTCATTCTTCTTATCCTTCCATGCCTTATGGAATTCTGGTTTGCTTTTGTTTTGATCAAAACAATACTTGGCCTTTCTTATGGCCTCCTCTAGAGTTCGTGGTTCATCAAAATCAATTCTATCTTTATATGAGTGGGGCAATCCACTTAGAAATTGTTGAATCTTTACCTTATCATCCCTGATATATTTGACATACCTTAGCAGCTCCAGGAATATATTTGCATATTCTTCCATAGTCATTTGTCCCAATTTCAACTCATGGAACTCTTTGATTTTGTCATCATAATACCTGTTAGAAAGGTATTTTTCTTCGAAGTACTTCTTGAACTGCTTCCACACAATCTTCCTTTCATTGATCCTCTTTACTTGTCTAAGGTGTTCCCACCATATAGACGCTTTTCCATTCAAATTGAAGATATCCACTCTTGCCTTCATATTTCCTGAATAGTGTTGGACTTGGAAATACTTCCTCGTCCCAAGAAGCCAAGCTTCAGATTCTTGACCAGATTTAACTTCACCATCAAAGGTAGGAGGTTTGGCCTTCTTAAATTCTTCATGGGAGTTGTTCTTGGAAGACCTCTTCCTCTTAATCTTATGAGATGAAGAGCTTGAACCTTCAATGGATTCCTTAGAGTCAGATGACTCACTAGAAGAGATTTCTGGAGTGTATGCCCTATCTCTAGAAATCCTTCTTGAACTATGGGATCTCTTATGGGAATGCCTCCTTGAGCTACCCCCACTCCTTTCCTAACTTTCTGAATTCTTCCCATGGTTTATCTTCCTTTGAATGTCAGTCAAACTTTGAAGCATAGCTGCTTTCAACTGATTCTACTCCTCTTGGGCTCTAATAATCCCGTCATTGTCGGCTCTGCAACTCTGCAATTACATCCTTAGGCTCCTCATGGTTTCTGCAATGTCTGGGGAGTTGCTCGGTTTCTTCTACCATTAGATTCTGTCTCTGCATTATCAACCTATACATTCTCTCCCATTGCATCTGCCTCAACCTCATAAGGATCCTGTGAATCCTCCATGATGATACTCTTCTTCTTGGTCCAACCAAGATCAAAAACTTCCCAACTGCACTAGACTGAAATGCTGATCCTTAACTGTCACTGATAGGATTTTGAATCTCTAAAAGTGTTTATAAACACATTTGTTAGATTTATTACAACCTTAGAAAATTACAACATAATCTTCATGAAACCTGGGAACAACCCATATTGACCATTTCTGTCAAACAACAAAAATTTCTCACACTCAACGACATATGAGGGGGACGACGGGGGTCAAGGGGGCTTTCCCCCTTTGATTTCGCACAATCTGGCGCATAAGATCAGCTGCAGTTTTCGACTTCGGGCACCTAAGAATTGACTATGAAAATGTCGCGTTCACCCCGGTTCATATCCTTCAGAAGTTACCCAAATTGTTGTCGACGCATTCTACAGAACGATTTCTATATCAACGGTTCAAAGTGAAGCGAAGATCAAGATCAACGATGGAGGTAAGTTTCGCAAGAGGAAGAAGCAAGGAATATAACACATTCCAAATCACCGAAATAATCGTTGAGATGTGGTTAAATAGGGGAGAAGATCAACGACGGTTGATCGATCGGTGGCAGATCAATGACTTACATTCATTTCGCGCCGCAAACATGCACGCCTAAGTAAAGTGATAAGCAGTTTGCGAAATCATAAACCGCCATCCACGTGTCAACATCACATGATTTTGCAAGTTGGTAGGGTGGTAAGGGAAACCACCTTCCACCACTACGAAACCACCTTCACGCTTCCTCCTTTACGGTTAAACGGTGGAAAAGATAAACGGTTCAGATTGGAGCGGTAGGTGAGGTCTACGGTGGAGGTAGGTTCTGCTGGAAAAAGAAGCACGAAATATAAGACGCGAAGTGACCATTGGAGTATGGTTAAACAGTGGAAAAGATCAATGGTCATTGATCGGGTGGTGAAAAGATCGACGACCACATCCATTTCGCATCACCAACATGCGCACTAGGAAGGAGTTGTGGGTGGCTGCGAAATCCAAAACCACCCTCCACGTGTTGGCATCGTATGATTTCGCAAGTCGGGAGAGCGGTAAGGGAAACTGCCTTCGCTCCATCCTTTACGGTCGCCGACACATACAGATATGATGTGGTCGGTCCACATCACATCCTCTTCCTACATAGCTACTCCACTTCGGAACCCCTTCCCACGTGGATCCTCCACGTCACCCTGCCACCTAGTATGGGTGGGGCCCAACCAAATTTTCCCAAATTTTGAAATTTCGGGTTTCATGCAAGGTTTTCATTGGTCAATGACGGGGAAAATTTCAAAGTTGTTTTTGGACTTCTCTAAGCTGGTTAACTGCCAGTTAACTATCATTCGACAACCATTCAACATAAGTTAACCCTGCAAATCCATTCAACAGAACTTGACCTTGCAAAGCCATTTCTGATCCTTTTACCTGTAGATCGCGATTTTTGGCCCATACAGCTCCGATATTGAAACCAGAAGCTCTAATACCACTCTGTAATGTCCCCATCACCCTATCCGTCCATTGGGAGGGGACGTTGTCTAATCCCGGGCTCTAAATATTTGCCCCAATGCATAATACGTTTTTCAATAATAAACAATGTGTGCAGAAACTTAATAAACATGCACAACGTAAATAAAAATCTAACCACACACATCTAGCATGCAATTACCAGCATAAACATTACATGCATAAATAAAACAATTCATATTCAACTGCGTAAGATTACTTATCTTCAAGAAACGCAGATCCAAGCAACTGGCTGTGTAAGAGCGCTTTTCCACCCAACCATAGGCACTTAGTCCAACATATACTCTTTCTGCTTCTGAGGCCACCCCCAAGCTGGGCTATGAGACCACCAGGGTGAAGGAAATACCTAAAGTATTCTAAATCTCATCCCACAACCCGTTTTACTCTATGTTCCTAGTCAAATGCTCATATAAAGCTCTACAGGGGTCTCACTCAGCCCTCACAGCTTTGGCTTCCACAGTACCTCCTACACACAACACCCTTCTAGCTTAGGCATCCCCTTCACTGATCCATGGTTCTCTTGGGTGATCCATCTTGCTGGGTGCTTGTAGTGTGTGCATAGAAGAAGTCAAGCTGATATGGCTTCTATAAAACCACGTGTAGCCTTGATTTGTGACTTCACAAGCACCTACAAGCATCAGAACTCCATGGGTAAGGTTCCTAGCTACCCATCCTCTCTGCTCACCTACAACCAACTGTTTTTCCCTTCCAAAAATGTAGCTCTATCCTCTAATTCGAATTTTTGGGTTAAGCATACAGTCTAGTAATGGACATGAACAACCATGGTAACTCTACATAGTGCAGCAGCTTGCATGAGAGAATGAGAATGGAATAATAATCAAAAGAGTGTTGACTCCAAGGATATGAGGTGAGGGTGAAAAGACAGTTGACATGGCTTCTGACCATAGAAGAAATAGGACAGTTGTCAGCTGACATAACTGTCACAATCCCCATGCTCAATAACTACATGAAGTGAGTTTTCCCCACCAACCTCACATGTGCAATAAATGATTGGAAAATGGTAAAAAAATGAGATAATTGGCTTATTCTCATCACATAACAGAATTTAGGGTGAGTTCTAAGGTCGACACATGGAAACATAGGATTGGGTTTCCCATAAGCCCCCTTCCTCTTCCCCTCTGGTGGAATCATAGCCCCTTTGGTGCTCTTTACACAACCATTGTTGGACCATTCTATTAATTTTCAGCATAATATTTACATACATTTCGAATTAGGCATAATAAGCCTATCATATGGTCCAAAATAGAAATATAACATCATACATGCCTAAACATTCACTAGTCGGCCCTTGGCCTCGAGCTTTGCACTAGGAATTCACACTATAATATTTACATCATTTACATAATATTGGATAAATATATTCCAAGTCAAAACTAGGGGTATTACAAAAATCCCTAGCAAAAAAGTTGTTTCTGCAAAAGAAACCGTATCATCTCAGAATGGATGATAACGACATAATGACATAGCATATGAATGCCCATAATACTCTAGCAAGTCAAATAACCTCTGTTAGTATTACAATGGATGAAGAAGATAAATGTATTACATTCATTGTGTTCTTTTCCAGATTAATGGGATAACTTGATTGTAGCAATAGGTAGTGCCAGTAAAGTGACCTTAAAATTTGATGAAATAGTAGCATCCCTACTATTAGAAGAGATGAGGCAGAAAGCCATGGATAATCATACAATGGATTCCTTGTATGTGAGAGTTCGTCCCCAAGAGAGAAATAAAAATAAGGGATCTGGGGGGTGATCTAAATCTAATGGTATATCTAAATCCCCAATAAAATCTTTGTGGAAGTGCTGGAAATGCCGTAAAGGTGGGCACTATAAAAAGGATTGTAGATCTAAGAATGTTGAGAAAGCGAAGGGATCTGATGATACCCCTTCCACAGAGATGAATTCCTCATCAGAATAATGAGGGGATGTGTACCTAGCTTCCATGTGTACTTGTTTAGATCGTGATGAATGGTTGATTGAATCAGTTGCATCATTTCATATGACTCTTCATAGGGAGTGGTTTTGTGAATGTGAAAAAGTACAATGGATGAGATGTGTTCTTGGGAGATGGTTCAATAACCAATATCATTGGATGTGGAAGAGTTAAGTTGCAACTCAAGGATGGAAGGATTATAAACTCTTCCTAGAGTACTACAAATTCCAAGTCTAGCGAGAAACTTGATATCCGTCAGAAAGATGGATGGTGCAGATGTATAGACTATGTTTGGAAAATACACATGCAAAATGGTTTGAGGATCAATGGTATTGATGGGGGTAGTTTGAAATGGAAATCTGTACAAACTATTGGGAAGCACCATCATTGGTGAATGTAATGGTTTTGTTGTGCCTAAGGGAGGATATACAGAAGATAGAACTCCAACCATATCTAGAGGAAAGACAATGCTATGGCATCAAAGATTGGTGCATATTGGAGAAAAGGGCCTTTGAGCATTACAAGGTAAAGGTATAGTTGAAGGTATGGTTGATTGCACTCTTTATTTTGATTTCTTTGAACATTGAATATATGGAAAACATAATCGAGTAAGATTTGCATATGGTGCTACAAGAGCAAAGGGAATTTTAGAGTTAATACCTGGTGACGTGTTTGGACATGTTCAGGTTCTATCATTAGTTAGATATGTGTATTATGTTTCATTTATAGATGATTTCTCAAGGAAATTATATCACCATAATCTATGCCAATAACAACACCATAATCTATGACATCATCAAGATTTACCAAGAGAGAAACCTTAATACATATGCAAGATCCATACCTTTGACAAGATCACAAGATGAAAAACAAGTTAGAAACCATATTCATGTGCCATGTCCTTCACCAAAGTAAACCCTAGATCATGTCATCACACAACCCTTATAACAAGCTTTCCAATGAGATAAGAAGTTTGTGATTCCGATACCATATGAGAAATTTATGCAAGTTTTCGTCAATCTTCATCACTTGATCCTTCTCTTGAATTTCGCTTAACTCCTCCTTGTCCTCCTTAGACTTGCGCATAAGAGATCATAAGCTTGAATGATGAAAATGAAATGTTTCAACTCTTATTTATACAAGTCCAAGGCCACTTTAGTTTACTGTAGGGATGACCTTATATATTATCATTAAATTTGTCTTCAACATTTTTAGGGGCTTCTTTAATGGGTCAATGGGATTTGACTTGTCTTCTTGACCACTTCATGGCTTCATTAGGGAATACCAAGTGGACCTATCTCCATTGCTTCAAGGTCTTCTTCAATTTTATTTATATATTTACTTTAGGGCTTCATGTCTTCATCAAGGGACTTACAAGATTGCAAAGCCACATGGGGTTACTTGACCCTTCAAACCTTTTCCTTTCTTCAAAAGTGGGCACATACCTTGTCATTAATGCCTTCAAGACAAAACAAACTTCCTCATTTCCAAGTTTCATGATTAGGTTGCTTCCACACTATATCAAGGTGTCCTCCTACACCCTCAAGGTGGTCCCAATACTTAATTTCTTCATATTTCTTAGGGTTTCTTGCCTCCACAAGGGGGCAAGTGGCGTGTGAATAAATATCTTCACTTGGATTTAGGGGCTTCTTCTCACTTCTCATCATCATGGTCTTGTGGACACATCATCATCACTTTAGGGGATTCTTCATTAGCGTCTTCAAAGACTTCTTCAAGACACTTAAGATGGACATATCATCATTTCCTTAAGGGATTCTACAATGGATTTAGGAGCTTGCTCCATTTGTGTACAACTTAAAGTGGGCATGTGGAAACAACCACATGTTATCTCATTCCGTGAGGGACATGCTAAACAATTATGCCATAAGGGAAGCACTTTGGAGTTATATACATATATGTCAGGTCCCCTCTTCAAGGCTTCAAACAATCTCCCTTTATCACTGCCATATCACCATCATCATCATTTTCACATCATCATTACCATTGCCACAACATCATCATCATTGCCACATCGATGAAAACATCACTCAACAATCTTATAATCTCATGACAAAGATATCTTGACCTTGCTGACATCAATTACTCAACAATTTGCAACATAAGATCCTTTGAATCCTTGGGATTATATTAAACATGGGCCTCAATATCTTATGAGGAGGACCATGTGCTTTACTTCTTTTTTTATATATATTTCTTAAACCTAACATGCCCACATTTTCAACATATCTCTTTGTTTGCATATTTGCATCTATATAAAATACACTAACTTGGACACAAATGATTTGATATGTACTCAACACCCAACCTTTTCAACATTTGCGTTGCCTCTTTGCAACTTCTATGCAATACATTACCACTCAAAAGTACCTTATTTTTTAGTAACCTATAATTAGTTGGCAATTGATTTGTACACTATTACCAAGCATTCATAAATTGACCATTTACAATGTTGATTATGCGACAATAATCCTCAAGAGATAGGGGAGTTAATGGTTAATTACTTTAAAAGCATCAAGAAACATGCGCCTTACAATTGTACATTGATTTCAAGTTGTATACTAACATTGTTTCCCTTAGTTGGGTAGACTTTGATCCATGTCCAAAAAGAGGGGTGGTGGAAGTAGATTTTAGGCTTTCTAAGAAGACATCGATAACAAGACGACAATAAATAAAATGGTTGATCACAAATTTTGTGAATATACTTTTTTTCCCTACTTAAGATTTAATCTTTGTTGTGAGTAACTTACACTAGTCCTTGGATGTCTTCTAATAGGTGTTAATACACAAAGAAGATCCATCCAAAGAATTAATTAACATTGGGTTAAGTATGAGTTGTGAGTATATGTTGTAGTATCAAAGTTATCTGTGCAATTTGTAAGTAGCTATGTTGTTTTATTTCCCTCATTTTATAATTAATGTAACAACAAGAAACCTTTATATTAATTATATCATTGTTTTGTCATGGTGTATAAATATTGTAGGAAACTAAGTATGGAGTGGAGCCAACTTAAGAGTTGTTGAGAGACGACACGAGGAATGACATTGAAAAAATACGTATTTTTTACGAATCACTTTTTGCGATGATACACCTTTTGGTTCACACAATCAAAAGGTGAATCATAGCAAAAACTTTTCTACGAGGGTCTCACTTATACATGGAATAATACTTAGGTTTCAAAATATGAAAACTTTTGGTATATAATGTTGCTTGTTGTGTCTCTTGTCCCTTACATCACAACATTTTCATTCTCATGATTGGCCTTCCACAAGTTCAATCCTTCAATCCATGATGCAATCTAAATTTTATATTTATTGTGATATCATTCAATTTGACATTTATATTTCTAATTGTTTCATTACAAACTAAAGTGAATAGAGGCCTTTTGTTAGCTTTAATAATCACAATGTATTGCACATACTTATGCTACGCTTCTATGGACTTTAAAGTGAAAGTTGTTTATACCAATACTCTCTTCCTTGACATGCTTACAACATCTCTCACAATGGTGTATTATGTAGTTCACACTATAAGTTCAACAACATTTCTTTCACCTTTGTCCTCACCAAGGTTAAGGTCTAGGAAGCCTTTCATGAGATAGAGGAAGGACATAAGAATACACAAAAAGATGAAGAACAACCTGTCACATATTCATAATCTTTTTCACATGCCAGGTTGGTAGTTGATGAAGTAGTATTCAAAGATTACAATTCTTTCACCTCTTGTATCTTGAGATAAAAAATTTCTTTGATGTTATTAGTAAACATGGGAGTTATAAAACTCTCAAAACACTTCTTATTTTTGGATTAGGTTTTGCCAACAACCCTAGGTTCCGAGAATCGAGAACCATTTTCCACCTCTAAATATTTCCTCTTCAACAACTTTTGGTTGATGAACCTCTCTTCAATGCTATACACTAATTCTAGAAGGGACCCTATAGTTTTTGGACAACACCATCAAGTCTCAACCATCCTATTAATGCATATCCATTATTCTTTGTAGTGGATCTATCTTTCTAGCCAACACCATCCTATTCCCATTGATGCTTGTGATATCCTAAGGCAAAACCTTTGTTACATTCATCTTCAACAAATGACAACTCTATGTATTAATAGGATTTGATCTATTTTAGTAAAATCCCCACTCTTAGATGCTTGGGGTAGGATTCAATAATTATTCAGACACTAATACTTCATAGTGTAAACACTTCCAACTCTCAACCTAGCACAAATTCTAAAGCAATTCAAATACCTTTTCTTATGGGTTTATACAACATAGTTAGTGGTATTGCCATTGCAAATTTCACTTGATTGAATATTGAATCATATTTTCACAAAGACTCAATCTTTCTTTTGATTATGAATAGTTTTATATGAATATGTCTTGAGGTCGATTCCCAATCTATATTCTATCCTAGCTCCCACTTTTCATACTTTTTGTATAGTTGGTAGCCATCACATCATAACAAACCAATATATCAATGTTTCCTTGGACATCCAGACTCATTCTCAAAACCTCCATCATTCCTCCATGCCATGCCCCTTCTTTAGCTAATGTTGAATCATTTCATTCCCTTATTATCATAGAGATGGTTCTCTCCTTCACAAAGGTAATACATAAACACATTCAAGCGACAAATCGTATTTTCTAGTTGGACACATCCATTTCTCTACCTAAATATGGGGGGCGAATGTAGGTGTAGATTTTAGACTCTTGTATTCCCAATTTCATTGCATATTTCAAATTGTATCCCAATATGATGAAATCCAATGTTTGTTCCTCATAGAATACCAAATTAATGATGTGGACAAACATGGTGGTAGTGCCACTCCAATCTTGAAGCAAAGAACTTTACTAGTCTCACTTCAATGTGCATAAAAAATTGGGATGCCTTTTTCCAATCCCTTCTAAGGAATTTTTACCATATAGGGTACCTAGAAGGTTTGATGTGTTAATGGTTGCAACTATGCCAAACTATAGGTCACTCTATCTTTGAATTATATTGAACTCTTCACCAAACTCATAGTCTAGTTCCACATCGCTACTGCAAAATAGTTACTCATCCTTAAATTCATTTATGCGCTATTATTTATTTTTCACCATGAATTTTCCTTATTTGAGATTCCTACACTCAACCAAGATTTTATCCTTACGTTAGCCATGGAATGGAAACTAAATCTCCAAATCCCTTCACATTGTTATGATCCTCTTCCATCAACAAGTTAGTTGTGCCACCATCATCATATATCTTCCCATTTCTCTGCATATTGTTGGTACTTTATGAAGCAATAATCACCCACCACCACCACCTAGAAACCCTAACCTGACAACCCATCTCCTCAAACATATACCTAATACAACATTTATATACTATCGTCTCATACCAGCCCTTACCCACCTTCTTGCACTGTTGAATTCCTTTGTGTTCCACCTAATTGGCATACCCAACAACCAAAACCCATCCACCTAAATGCATCTCTTCACATAGAGACCATCCCTCAAAATATTAGCTTCTCTGTGGATTCTCTCATCCACCACTTATCACACCCAACCACATGATATTTTTATACCATTTCTCCACTCAACCACCTCCTACCTTTGCTGAGTCAATCTATGTAACCCCTCATAAGCATACCTAGTAAGGCTATAACATTACTCAACTCTCCAATATTCACCATGCACCCATCCTATATATCCATTCCAATGTCATTCTAGCACCTATGACCAATACATAAAAGAGAGTTTCCATATCAAAACCACATTATGTGCATTATCATACTTTCAGATTTCATTCCCACCTACAGGAAACCATGGAAGTACCCAAACTTCTAAAGCAACAAGCCTCTATTACAGGTCACAATGATCTATCTCCACCAACATGTATTGGAATTTTTTTCAAACATGGATAGATCTTCAAAATAATCTTTCAACATTAGGAAATACCTCCACACTTCTTACAAAACCACTCCTTATTGTAGTACATTAGTCAACATGGAAAGATGTTCTGTCCACTCCTTTTCCTCCTCCTAGAGCCATTACTAAATTGAGAGGAAAGCAATGATACTTTCAATCTAAACTAGGAGGAATCGATAGAGAACATGGGCACTCCCACTCAAATCACCTCTTGAGGAAGGTGCGCTCCCCCTTGACAACATGTTCTTCAAGTAAATTAGTTAAGATTTGGTTAAATTAGTTGCAATGTTCCATCCTTCAAGTTGCGTGCATCTTGATTTATTATTATTTTTTTTGATATTTATTTTAATGCAGACCTATTATAAAACTATAAGTAAGGCCTTTGGCCAAGTGAATATTCATGATATCAGTACTTAATCCTATCCTTGAGTCTTACTTTCAGATCTAAATCTTTTCTGGGTTTTATTCTTGATGTGAATCTTTTCTTTCATGGCATGAAAAATGTTCCCTATCACTAACCATAACCCTCATAAGATTTAAACTCCATATTCCCCAATATCCACTTAACCATTTTACATCTAACACTTCAAACCCACAACCCCTAATCAAATTAAATCCTCAACCTTTTTTCCCAAGGAACAACCTCGTGGAAAACCCTCGAAGTACTTCCTATGATTTATGGATGGTAAATGGAGTAAATTTTTGGCCCTAATTACAGAGTCTAACCCGATAAGGACATCAAGTGAGGCCCTCAACACTCACATAGATAGATATCCCAAGGACTTGACCTTGTGACCTCCTACTTGTAGCTCACAACACTCTACCACTTGAGCTATCCCACTGGGCTAATTAAAACTTCGACCTATATAACCCATATTTCATATATCCCCCAATACCTAACCTTTATAACCCATAAACCCTATAATATATGCCCCCCCATAACCTCTAATTCAAAACCCCTATTATGTTAAATCATTATACTTATGACCCATAATCCTTAATTGCTAACCCTAATGACCCATATCCCTTAATTCCTACTCTTAACACCTGCAAATTCTAATTGTAGTGTACTTGGGGAGGATAATATGGCGTACCTAGGGAGGTACCAAAGGGGATAATGGATGTAATGCAGGGATAACGAATTTAATGCGAATAGGCCCACTTGGTATTTGGTGGGTAATAAATATTCCATTAGGTACTTTAACATAATAATAATAAGGGTAGTTGGCATAGGAATACTCATGAGTGTATTATAATACACATTGCTATCATTATATTGGACAAATTCGATGTTGGATGTAATAGTTGTAGCAAGCATGTCTCATGGAGTGATTCATTCCCAGTTAATGGTATTGCCCTACCTTTGGGGTTCTTTTCATGTTTTTGTGCAAAAAAAGTGTAGATTTTTTTCTTCTTTTTGTAGATTTTCAAGGGAAAAAAGAAAAGAGGACAACGACATTCAGATCCATTTCTAAAATTTTCTATGTATAATTTCAAGAATCTAGTTGCATATTCAAGTTTCTCTTTCAAAAACACCTAATTTAAAAAGAAAATCTTCAAATCGGACTTCGAGAAGTGGATTATCATTGATTTAAAATAAGTCGTTTAAGGGTTTTTCCGACCACTGTCGCACGAATTGTAGATCACATATATTTCAATAGAGCGTCTAGTTTTCAATAAAATTAGTGATAGTATATGCATAATGACTGCGGCATTTCATAATTGTTGTCATAATAGCAATTCAGATCAATATTGATGCAATTATAATCATTTTAAATTTGTTGCCTTAAACCACATTGAACAATAAAGTATAGTTTTGGTTGTGGGTTTTAATCAAAGGAAAATGTATTTTACAGGAAAATATCATGGTCCTAGTATTCAAGAATACATTACATATTATAAGAAAAATGTCTCTCTTTAAAAAATTGACCTATACTCTCATCTAATAGATGAAGCAACTATATGGGGTCAAACTCTTTGCTTTAAAGAGCTATTAAAGCTTTAAGATGAAGCACATGAACAAGTATTTTTAGATAGTTGGTCTCATGATGTGAAGAATGATAAAGAAAAACACAAGGGGTTTGTTTTCATGTGACAACTTTTCCTATTACATGTTCATGGGTGTATTCAATAAGAGAAGGTCATTGTTTCTATAAACCCTAGTATCAAGAATAATTTCATTAATGTTAAGTTGATTAAAAGGTCGCAAGTCCCTGCAAAGCATATTCAAAGCACACATATTGAGGGTGAAAATGTTCAAATATTTAAATATTTGAAGATTACTATGGACAAACATGTGTTGCATTCAGATTTTTATGCTATAGATATGAATTTTGTGGATATTGTTTTGGGAGTATCCTTGGATGGAATTAGTAGGTACAATTAATATTAGTGTGCATAAGAAGTTTTTGAAACTTCGGTACAAGAAAAAAATTCACATTGCATGATATTTTTGTTGCTAAAGGGGCCAAGGTTGCACATGAAGATGCTTTTGAAGCACCTATTGACATATCAAATGGAGAGTCTGAGGTTGAATTATAAGAAGAAAAAGATACAAAAGAACATGAATAAATGCCCTAGGAAGGGCATGAAAATGAAGAAAAATCTAAGTATCTATAGGTTGTTGAGTCCAACCAATAGTTAAGGTTGTATTGTATTTCCACCCACAACACCGCGAGAAAGAATAGTCATTAAGGCATGACTGGGAGCATAAATTTTTTGGAAAAAAGGCAATAAATATGGAGGCACATAAAGGAAAAAAATCAATGCATAGAGATATCAAAGTAGCACAATAACAACTAGGCATCAAAGGAGCAACTAGAACCAATATTGACGTGGCAAGGAAGTAGTTGAACACAATGTCTAGATTTCATTAGGATGGATGTATACCCGTGCTTGGTACTGGTTGTCTAAATCTCTTAGTAGATCATATTGTGTGGATTCTTCCCATGTTTTGAGGATGAAACATGCAAAGGCAGATGGACTGTAATGTGCCCAAGGAGGATAATATGGGGTACCTAGTGAGGTACCCAATGGGATAATGCATGTAATGTGAATAGGCCCACTTGGTAATTGGTGGGAAATAAACATATCCACTGGTTAGTTGAAATAAATTATATAATAATAAGGGTAGTTGGCATGGGGATACTTATGAGAAAGTATAAATATTCATGGGTATCATTGTATTGGAAAAGTTGGATATTGGATGTTATAGTTGTAGCAATCATGGATTATGGAGTGATTTCTTCCATAAGGAATAGTTAATGGTGTTACTCTACCTTAAGGGTCTTCTATACGTATTGTGTTCATTATCTTGTTATCTACCATGTGGATCTCTTTTGTTTTATATATCCTATATTTAGATTTATTAAAGGTTTATTGTGTTAATGTTTATATTCTACTTTCATAACTATTAAGGTACATATGGCGCACAGGGGCGGACAGTGTGCGAAGGAGTGCGGGGGACAGGTGAAACTCGCATAGCTGCGAAGACACAGGGCTACTCTTTTTTTCTTTCTACACCCTCTGCCCACATTGATTACGTTTGCATTTTTCCAAGATAACTGTTTTAACTGTAGACAAGACTCCTTGCACATCCGCACACTTGCTCAATTCATGTCCGGAGAAGACATAATGTATTTCGATGAAGTGGATTATGAACCCAATGTCCAAGTCAGATCCATCTTCTGCATAGAGAAGGAAGTACATAGTATAAAGCCTTTATGGGACGATCAGGTGGAAACACCGACAAAAATGGAAATTGTGCCACCCAATGTTATCATGGCAGAGGATGAAGTAAATCCCCATGCGAATGACCTCACCCAAGCGCATCTCTCACCAGAATTGAAGCCAGGGAAAACTAAAGGAATAAGGCCGAAAAAATCATGCCCATAACTTATAGTCGTGAAGGATATCCAGATTGATCAAATCCCCAACTATTTGAATTTGCCCTTAGTAGGGAGGTTCTGTGGGAAAACTATAGGAAAAGACGCCCTACTATGGTGGATGGAGTCAAATTGGATTGAAACACTAGGATACACTCCCAATTTCGACGTTCTTCCACGCGGTTGGTTCCTAATCAAAATGCAGCAGAAGGAAGATGGCCAAAATCTTCTAGATAGACACTGGAAATGGGGACCTTCAGGTCTAATTCTAAAGAAATGGAGGGTGGACTTCAATCCGAAGAAGGAGCCTCATAACACACAGCAGGTTTGGGTCATTCTACCCGGTTTACCACTGGTCTTTTGGAAATAGCAGCTCTTAGAGGCAATAGGGAATACGATAGGGAAATTTGTCGCCTTGGAGAAGGACTGGGATTCTAAAATTGATCGTCGTTGCGCAAGAGTCCTTGTAGAGCTAGAATTGAGGGAAGAACTTTACGAAGAACTGGTAATAGTTATGCATGGCAGTAGATGGACTCAATGATTAGATTATTGGAAGCTTCCATTCAGGTGTTTTGGGTGTCGCATGGTTGGCCACCTGCTGAAAGACTATTCCCTGCGCAAGGAAATTCCGCGTTTCAAAAATTTTTGGGTAAAAAAGACAACAAAGAGTTCTGGTTGTTTAAAGGAGGACACAACTGTCACAGGTGCGAAGAAGCGCTGCTGACAAATATTGCAGACGGCGGGAGCTCAGAAAAAGGGAACCTGAGCCGTGCGGTTTATCTCAGGATACAAAAGTGGACCACTTCGTTGGTCAACTCATCACCAACACTTCAGCCCAGTCTTAACAAGACGCAACTTCCACTTCGGTTAACAGAGGTATTAACATTTTTACTTCGTTAGTTAAACCTCTTTGTTTAATTAATGAAGAAGTAACTAAAACCATGTAGCTAAAGGGAATAAGACCCCGTTGTGTACCTCTATGGCCCGAAAACCGGAAATGCCAGCTTCAAAAACCGTAACTGTACAGAGAAAAGAATATAACCTAAGATCCAAAACTTCCCATTTGGAAGAAGAGGAATGTGTTTCTAGGGGGGGTCTTTCTCTCAACCCTCCTCAAAAGTCACAACCGGGAAGGAAATCACTGGTCTCCAAGGCACAAAACCAAGCAGTTTTGGACATCAAACAGGGACATCAATCCTTAATAACTTGGGCTCTTAGAGTGGAAGCGGCCCCAAGTGGGGGTCCCTAATGTTAATTCTCTCTCTCAATGTAAGGGGTTTAGGGGGGGCCTAAAAAAAAATTGCCCTGAAAAGTATAATTGCTAACCTAAACCCGTCGGTCATGTTGCTCCAAGAAACAATGCTGGAGGGGAAAAGGGCTGAGGAAGTAATTAGTGGTTGTGTCAAGGATTGGAAAATGGAAAGTATAGATTCAGATGGACATTCCGGAGGTATTTTAATGGCCTGGAGCTCGAAATTGACGTTGGTCTCAGCAACATGTTATGGTCCAATCCTAGGGACACACTTGGAAGATGAAGAAACAGGACTAAGTTACATGGTTTTAAACGTTTACTAACCCTTTTATGATAGGAAAGTATTTTGGGAATCGGTTGGAACCTATGGGGATCTGGATCAGCCAAACATAATTTTGGGGGGTGACTTAAACCGAACCCTATCTTTAAATGAGGTATGGGGGAAAAATGCGAGAAGCGACGCATTAAGCTCATACTTCGGCCATTTTTTCGAGCAAAAAGGGTTGGTGGACATAGCCCTAACAAAGATGGAGCCTACTTGGAGAAATAAACATGGCGGAGATCAGGCAATATCCAAGAGATTAGATCGCTTCTTGGTTTCATAAAAACTAGTGAATGAATATTTGATCATGAAATCAACGATTGAAACAGGAGGAAACTCAGACGATCGACCGATACTTTTAAAAATAACGATTCCTGAAAAAAAGCCTCCATCACCCTTCAAATTCAATCCCCAATGGTTGAATGAGGAAAGTTATAAAACCCTAATTCTGGAAGCTTGGAAACCCTTGAGAGAGGTCCCGAATCACTCCCTTATGCAACAGTTTGCTGATAATATGGCTAGGATGAAGAAGATCTCCAAAGACTGGGAGAAGAAACTCAGAACTTCTCATCAAGAAGAGATCTCGGGGATAGAAGAAAAAGTTGATGAGATTTATGATAAAAACAAGGAAGGTGTTTTTACCACAAAGGAAATTGGACTTTTGAAGCATTTGGAAGGGAAGAAGGACGAACTGTTGCTAAAGGAGGAACATAAATGGAGATTGAAAAACAGGGCTCTTTGGTTAAAAGAAGGAGATCAAAACACTAAATTCTTTCACAGATTTGCAACCCTTCGAAGAATATAAATACAATCCATGAGATCAGGACGGGGAAGGGGACTCTAGCTAGGTCCTTCTCAGAAAAAGCCAAAGCCGCTGTTGATCGCTTTCAAAACATTTTTACCTAACCCGAAGGCTGTCCAATCACATAAATACTGGAGGTGATAAGACTATTCCCTAGGTTAATTACAAATCATATGAACGAAGCTTTAACCAAAGACATTACAGAAGAAGAGATCCAGCTAGTCTTGCATTCCTTCCAAAAAGGAAAAAGCCTTGGTCCAGATTGTTTTACCTCAGAATTCTTCATTGTCTTTTATGACAATCTTAAAGAAGATTTACTGGCCGTGGTCAAGAAATCCCAGAGATCAGGGAAGGTACTGGGAAGCATAAATTATACCTTCATAACTTTGATCCCAAAGAAGCAGAAATCCGAAACCTTTGATGACTTTTGGTCAATATCTTGCTGCAATATGATATATAAGGTGATAGCCAAAGTCAACGCTCTAAGATTAAAACCCATTTTGAGCGAAGTTGTAACAGAAGAACAATTTGGCTTCCTACACAACAGACAAATCCACGATGCAGTTTCTCTGACTCAAGAAACAATCCATAGCATCAAGACCGAAAAGTAGTGTGCCGTTGCTCTTAAACTAGACCTCTCAAAGGCATATGATAGAGTAAATTGGACATTTGTAAGGCTGCTTTTGATCCAAATCGGAATGGCGCTAGAAATGGTTGAATGGATCATGTGCTGTATTCAATCTACCTCATTCACAGTATTGATCAACGGTTCACCCTCCAACTTATTTCATCCCACAAGAGGCCTTAGGCAAGGATGCCCCCTCTCTCCCTTTATTTTGCCTTTTGGTTGCTAATGCTCTAAGCCGTTTAATACACAGTGCAAAAAATGACGGGAGGATCGAAGGGGTTAAAGTATCTAGCTCAGAAGTAATCACTCATACCCTATTTGTTGATGATGTTCTACTGTTTGGCATGGGATCAGAGGAAAACCTCAGTGTCTATGCCTCTATACTTGAAAAATACAAGAAGGAAACATGGATGATGGTAATAGGAAAATCTAGCTCGAACCATAATGAATTCTCAGCAGCTTTGGTCGAGCAGGAAAAAGTCATAATTCCTTTCCTAGACACAGCATTATCTGAAGGTTTCAAATATTTAGGCTTCTTTCTCAAACCAAACAGTTATGCCTTCCAAGATTGGTTCTGGTTGTACAAGAAAGTTGAAGCCCACATATCATCCTGGACCAATCGTTTCCTTTCCAGAGGTGGCAGACTGGTTTTACTTAAAGCTGTCCTGCAAAGTATCCTTGTTTACTGGGCTTTCATTGCCTACATACCCAAATGTATCCTAACTAAATTAAGAAAGAAGTGCCTTTCCTTCCTTTGGACAGCCAGTAAACAATCAGAAGGTATTCCTTTGGAAAAATGGACAACCATCTCTCTCCCCAAATAGCTTGGTGGATGGGGAATAAAATATCTGCCTTTATTTTTCAAAGCCCTAGCAGCAAAGTCGTTATGGAGTCTAGCACAAAACCCTGACACCTTATGGGGCAAGGTTTTGACCTCCAAATACTATCCAAACTCCTCTCTTATTGAACGGTTCAGGAATCCCATCAAATCTCACAAAAATGGATCAGTAGGATGGAAAGCTTTGGTTTTGGCCTTCCCTCTAGTGGGAAATTGGACAGCTTGGAGAGTAGGAAATGGAAAAAGTTTAAGAATAGGTGAGGACCCGTGGGATGGATCAGGAGAAAACTATAAACTTTCAGGGACTCTTCTCTCATGACCAAGAGTGCAAAGGATACATAAGTTAGCAGATGTACAAGCCCAACACCCTCAACTAAAAGGCAGAGCGGGGTGGAAAGATGCATAGGATCTAAGACTAAGTGGGGAAGTGGCAGCATAATGGAGCAACTATGTGAACTTGCTGGTTACAAGTTTTGTATAGTTAGATGAGAATGAACAGGACAAACTGATATGGACTAAAAATGCAGTGAATGGAGAGTTCACAGCCAAAAGGGGTTATGAAGCTTTCATCATTGAACAATTTGCTAGTGAGAAAAAATGGTGGTGGAGCAAGGTGTGGGGAATTCACAGCCCCATGAAGACCATTTTAACTTTCTGGTTAGCGATGAATAACAAATTACTGACATGGGAAAATATGAGGAATCGTGGATTTCAATGACCAAGTGTCTATATACTCTGCAAATCAAGTGAAGAACAGTCCACTAATTTATTTAACTCTTGCCCCTATGCAGGTTTCGTATGGACAACAACAACAAAGTCTTTTAGACAAGATAGTGTGATCATGACTTGCGAAACTACTCTAGAACAACACGCACAAAGTTGGTGGCGTAACTCAGGGGTATGTTCTTATGATGCCTTCCCTGCCCTCTTTGTGTATAGCATTTTGGAAGCTCGAAATAGAGCAATCTTTAAAAACCTGTGGACTCCCACTAACATAACATCTATGCTGTTGGTGTAGAAAGAACAGGAACTTAAAACAGTTCCCAAACCAAACAAAAGACGATTGACTGCTGCGTTAGAAATAAACAAGAGTCATCCTTGGGCCTTCTTCGATGGCGTAAGTCAAGGGGATCCTCCATTATGTGGAGCAGGAGGCGTCATCTATCTGTCTGATACCCAAAAAATTTCCATCAAATTTGCATTGGGTCAAGCTACGAACAACAAAGCTGAGCTATCAGCATTATGGATGGTTATGAAGATAGCCAAGGACAGGCAGATCCCAAGACTACATATCTATGGAGACTCCAAAACGATGATCGACTGGGTACACATAATTTGTAACACTAGATCTCCTCATCTACACTATCTACTTAAAGAAATCCAAGCCTTGAAGACCGACTTCGAGTCAATTTCCTTCTCTCATATCTATAGAGAGCTAAACACAGAAGCAGGCGTTCTTTCAAAGTTAGCTCTAGCAATCCAACCTGGAATCATGGAAGGGGAGGAACAAATTAATGGGCTAGTCACCGTTTTCACCATACAGCCCTAAATTTTGATAGGAGAAATATGATTCCAGCAGTTAGCGAATCAACACCTTTTTGAACAGGATGATCGACCCCTAAAGTGTAAAATAGGCCATAGACCAGCAAGAATTGTAACATAATGGTTAAATGAAGTGTTGAATGCACAATTTTCCTTTTTGTAAAAGTTATATAGTTGATGAACTACTGAACTACTCTGATGAGCAGTTTGCTCAATGAGCTATGATGTAAGTCCCTTGGGACAGCCAATGTTATTTTATGAATAAAAATATTTTTTTCTCCGGAAAAAAAACTATTAAGGTACATAATATTAACATTTAAAATCACTAGACCTTATAACGCCTTTCACCTTAACCATAACCCATATACCTTATATAATATGAATTATAAACCCTATAATGCCTAACATTTATCCCCTACCCCCTTTAACCTCTTATAACCCTAATTCCTATTTTTCATATCAACTCTCACTGTTAATATCCATCAACCATAAACCTTACAAACCATATCACCTCTAACTACCATAACACCTAACCCTTAATCATTATAATCCTTGATATATAAAATCCAAAATTCAAAGATACTATACACATAACATCTAACTCATATAATTTTTAGTTCCTATAATTCTTAATACCTACAACATGCAGTCATGTTATCACACTATCAACCCCAATAATTATTCCTTATCATATCTAACTTCCATAATCACTTAGAATTTAATGCATTCAATGATAATCAATATATAACCTAACCCTAACCCAAAATGCATATAATCCCAATTCAACTAACCCCTATAGTCTAAAATGATATAAACTATAACCCTTAAACCATTTAACCCATAAATATATAATATTTGTAGCACCTATAATCCCTAAACACTATTGTTCACCGCCACTATATCCATATCACCCAAAATATTCAATTATTATAACCCTTAACTATTCTAATAAATAAACCAAACATCTTATATCCTCTACCACCTTTAATCATAAACCCACAGAAACTCTCTTTTCCCTAATCCCTAATATTTTTACTCATATACCCCCTTTTCACTAACTCGTAACACTTAATATTACTAACACCTATAATGTATGACTAGAAAATTCTAAACCATTTAAGAAATCATCCATATAAATACTAAACCCTTGAATATTATCACCTATAAATTTTATCTCCTAACCCCTTATATCTCTAAGCCTAATAACCTATTCCCTTAATGATCCCCCATTCCCTAACTCCTATACTCCCTTACTTTTATGGATTCTAACTATATTCCTTTATAACTTTTAAACCCTTGACACCAATTAACTAGCCCCCTTACAACACCTATTACCCATGACACCTATAACCACCAACAACTAAATGATATAGTATTTATATTTTCTAACCACCAAAACCTAATGATTATAGCCCTTAACACATAAGCATATTAATGTTTATAATTCCTACTCCATTAACCCGATTTCCTAACCATAAAATCACATAAAATACTTAACACCTTGAACCCTTATCAATAATATCATATAATCCATATAACCCTGCCACCTAATTTGGATAATCTCTAATAACTAACTACTAACCCACACAATCCATTTTTATAAATGCTTAAAACCCTTTACTTATATAAATATTTATATCCAGGTCACCTTTAATTCTTATAACCCTATGATCCCTACTCCTTATATCTATAATGTTTTTAATAACTAACCCTTATATCTCATAACCACTATAATCCATAATACACATATGTAATATTTTATATAACCCTTGTATCACCTAATCCTTACAACCTCTATAAATGTCCCCATTATACTGTTACACCTAAAATCCTACCATCATGAGATTCAGTGTATACACCCTTGGAGTTCCATTGGTTAAGTCATTTACCTGGAAGGGACATCATTGTGCTTATGCTAGGTTTTGAGATGTCGTCACAGGCTGCACTCATGCAACCTGCGACGTTGCACCTTGCTCCATTACAGGGTGCGGCGAAGTTAGTTAATCGGCAAAAATAGCTTCTTCGAGCTCATTCTCGAAGGTTGCTGACTTGGATCCTTATCCCTAACCTGTTGGGGGAGTTGGCCTTCGGTTCCTAACCTCATGGGAGGATCCCCTATCTCTCTCCTATCATATCTCAACCTACCCTATCCATGTCCTATCCACTTAGCCCTATATAAGTGAGGCTCTACCCCTCTCCAAAGGAGGAAGTCTATGGTACTCTTATGCTGGTGAAATTAGGCTTAATAGATTTAGCACTCTAGCTTGGGAGACATCCACTTCTCTCTGGGAGCTTTGGCATGGCTTGTCGGAAGGAGCTTGCAACGTTAAGGAAATGGTTGTAATCCTCTTTTCTATTGTACTCTCCACTTTTCAATACAGTTAATACAATTTCTTTCCATAAATGTTGTCACCTTGATGATGTTTAGAGTTTTCCTCCTTAACTGTTAACTTAGATCTATCATATGAAATGTATGCTTTCACTATTCTTGGTCTGTTATATGTTCAATAGGGTATATCCGTTTAAGATCTAGCAACGCTGGAGCATTGGATCAACGAAGGAGAAAGGGATCTGCAAATCCAAGGTAAACGATCTATCCTTCCATTTGCACTTCTATTTGATCTAGGAAAGTATTTTATGTTCTGTCCTATTTGTTCTAGACTTACGTTAAGCTAGGGAGATCAGGCCTTGAGTCCGCTCTCGGTAGGTTGTCTGTCAAACAAATCTGGCGACCATACTTGGGAGAACATTGCTTTATAGTTGTCAATTTGAATGTCGTTTTTCAGTTGATTTCTTGCCAAGCCATATTATTTTTTCATTTCCTTCTTGAAGTGGATTTCACCATCAGATCTTCACTTTGAAGATTCTGGTTGGCTTCCTCTGAGTTTGCACATCTCATTTGCAGACCTGTTTATTGCTCATTAGCTGAAGAATTGGTTCATTTTTGAACTCAGATCTTGCTTGTCGCACCTGGTCAGTGTACCCACAGCGACACTATGTGGTTTTTGATCTATTTTCTTATCATGTTAGTTTGTCGTCGCAACCCTTCCATTGGTCTACTGCGACGTCGTCGCACTTCCCGCACTAGTAAACTGTGACGTTGCACAGAGTGCGCTGATCTACCATTTTTGCCATACAGGCATACCCTCTCTAGTTCTGTTGTGAGTTTGGTTTGTGTGCAGACTCCTCTGCACTGTACCTTCCAAGAAGAGACCCTTTTGTCCAGCAGTGTTTTGCTTGGCTTGTTTGTATTGGTTTTTAGGTCTTTTGAGATTTGGATTCATGTTTGGCCCTTTGAGTCAAAACTAATGTTTTGCTTACATTTTTAAGAGAAATGGGTTCTATTTTTGAAAAAAAATTCGGGGGGCCATGAATCGTGCATCCTTTAGTTGTTTTGACCCATCTCAAGGTTTTGAGATAATTTTTGGTTTGGCGTGATTGGATTGTTTTTAAGACTTGAAGAGTGTGGGATATCCATGTCTTTTTCAGCCTCTTTTTCTTGGGTTATGCATCTTGTTTCCCTTACATGCTGAGCTATTCAATCATTTTTGGGAAAGATTGTTTCCTTGTCTCCACTTTAGTTCAAAGAGAAGCTTGATTTTGTCCTTCTTTTTCCATATTCACAAATTTGGAAAACGTAAATATTCTTCTTACTTTATTGTGATCATTTGGTATTTTTGCTCTTACCATCATAAGAAGAAGAAAGGCTTGTTTCAATTTTGTGTGCATTTGAGTTAGACATGATTATTAAGTGCTTTTCTTTGTCTTGCATTTGATTGGAAATGTTTGTGGAATCCTTCTTTCCGTAGCTCAGGTGTGTCTTTTTCAAGTGTAAAAAGATAGGAAATGAGTTATAATTATTGCATTTGGTAGATTTTGAGCCTTTCTTGAGCGCGTTTGAGTTGTTTGGGTGCTTGCCATTTTTCTTTGGGAATTTCTGAATGATTAAAGAGTGTTGTATATATTCTCTCACTTTCTGTATATAGATATGAAAAGCGTTTAGTTATCAAAGTTCCATTTTTTGATACATGCATGTGAAAATTGAAAGTGCTTCATTATTTTGTCTTATACATTGTTAAGATTTGTTGCATCTTTTATTTTCTTTGTGCTTTTTAGCTGATTATTGCAAAAAGTTAGAGTTATTGCACTCTAGGAAGGAATTCTTCTTTTCGCTACTACTTAAGTACTTTTGATTTGAAAGAAAGAAAAATATCTCCTTACCTTAAGTAGTTTTCATTGAAAAGGAAAGGAAAATGTGCATTATCATGTAGTTGAGGATTGCATTATGTTTACATTTATGTACTCACCTCATGCATCCACCTAACCGTACAAGATAAAATTAATGCTAGCTTAGGTTAAAATCATTTAGTAACTATGTGTAAGTTAGAGACGTGTTCCAGTGTCTTTAAGCGTGGTAGCTATCGTTATTTGCCAGCATTGTATTATGGGGGTATTGTAGTCTTCCACGTACTTATCGGTATATCGAGCTCCTTCACGTACCCACCAAGTCACCTTGAGTACTTGGCATATATCGAAGGGTGTATCACGTACTCAGTAGTATATCGGAAGGTCTCTTACTGAACGGTTGTGCATTAGACAACACCACTACGGATTTGAGTTCCCACATACCTTGCGTATATCGGGAGACACCCTTAGGATTCCTGAAACCATCTGAGTTAACTTTTTGGCCGTCTTGGCGGAGCAATACACCGAGAACAGCACTTAGGGAGCTACTACGCATGTACCATCCAGGTAATCGGGTATGCAGGCAAGGGTACGGTCCCAATCCTCCTTATTGCATCATATTGTTGGACCTTGCGGTATATCACGAGTTCCGAAGCCTTGATAATCTTGTGAGGATCCTGACTTTAAATCCACTCCTATTCACACATTTTGCTTGTTGCTTTTAGACTTGAGTAGTGTTTGATTTGTGTGGTACTTTAGAGACTCTTAGGAAGTTTACATATGGAAGACTCTTCCGAGACTACCAACCAAGAGGCCCCTTTCCAAGGTATGCCATTTGTTATTCCCCCTTGTGGAACTGTTGGTCCTCCCTTTATGGCTACATTGAGTATTCCTGGATTGATGATAGGATTACCAGTGTGGTTATTCTCCAATCCGGTTACACCAAGTGCCAATTGCGTCAAACCTAGGTCCTTCACCACATGAGCATCAATCTCATGGTGACCCTTCTCCTTCTCCGTCGAAAGTTGAATCGGCTTCCGTCTCTTCCTCTTCTCCTACTGAAAACTCTAGTGTTAGTAATCAGGTGGATAAGAAGAAGAAGAAAAGGAAGATAAAGAAGAAGAAGGATAAGAAAGAGACCAAGCGTCAACCATTTGCCTCTGAAGGCACTCATTCTATGAGAACACCTTGTAAGCTCAAGTTCCCTTGAAAACTTTGCAAGGGTGATCACCTTCTCAAGAATTGTCCCGGTCTTTCTCGTGTGTTAGAAGTGTGGTCTAAAAACCCCAAATTGCTTCTATCGTCAACCTTTGACCATCATGTTGATGATACTCCCTCGACTAGTGACCCATTGGTGAAGGGTCAGAAGGGTAAAGTCATGTATCCCTATTTGATATGCAAGGGTATGCACTATACTTTCCTTTGTCCAAGCATGGATGAAGCCTCACAGTGGTTGGAAGATATTAGTAGTCCTCAACAGGTGCTTCGAACAAGTGATAGTAAGTTGCCCCTTGACCCCCCGCTGGTTGACCAAGTGATCAATTCAGTTTCATCTGTAATTGATCCCACTCTTCCTTCCGAGAGTGAAGTGATCGAGTCGATGTCATCTCCACTCGATCCCGCTTTTTCATTGGAGAAAGTCCAGACTGAAGCAGTCCCCATGACACAATCTTCGTCTTATTCTTATCTTCCAAGTGAGAGTGAATTGGAAACCGTTGATGTTTTCCTAGTCAGTTCAGAATGTCCTAGGCAAGGGGAAACCCTATCCATTCCTACAGGAACCCCCCCAAGTATTGAGGTCATTTCCTTTGATTGGAATGGTCTGACAGAATCTCGTCTTCCTTCGAGTGTTCCTTTTCAAATATCTGTAGGATTTTTTGATAAATAAATCTTTCGTACGATAGTTGATGAGGGAGCTTTTGTTAATATTTTATCCTCAACTGTTTGGAAAACTATAGGTTCCCCTCAGTTTGTGCCAGTAACTGACCAGATTTTGGCTTTTAATAGAAGGCCTACTAGACCTTTCGGGATTCTCCCACAGTTACCTGTCACGTTGAAAGGTAGAATTGTTTATGTTGATGTCATGGTTGTCCAAGGTCCTTTAGATTTCAATCTACTCCTTGGACGTCATTATGTCTATGCTATGAAAGCCGTCGTGTCCTCACTCTTTCGAGTGATATATTTTCCCCATCATGGGAATGTTGTGACCATTGATCAACTTTCCTTCATGACATCTACTCATCATATGACTCCTAGTCATCAAAATTCCCTAACTATTCTGCATGTTTTAGTGCTTTCTTCTGCCTGACGTTGGGGGGTACGAGCACGGTTTATGTTATGTTTCAAGCTCGTTAAAAAATGAAACCAAACACTCTAGCATAGTTTACCTTTGGTTTCAATCTTGCATAAAAATGAAACCATCCACTCGAGCATAGTTTTATTCCATTTCAAGCTTGTTAAAAAATAAGATGGGCGTTGTCAAGCATAGTTATTGTCTATTTCAAGCTTGTGTAAAAATGAAATAGATCTCCCTCCCATCGGTTCGAGTCTCTCGTTAGAGTTAGAACTTGAACGTTCATTTCATATGATTCTCGTTTTCCCCCCTTGGTGAACATTTTCATATTAGTAGCTAGGTTGGTAGTTGGGTTAGCAAGCAGCATTTTCAGATGAAATGAAGCTTGGGGGGCATGCCACATGTCGTACCATCAACAATCATGTTGAGGGAACACTACCATGTTAAGCCGCTAGCCATCATGCTGGGGCCATTTACCAAGCTCTGGGCATCATGTTGGGGAGGAACCCATCAATGGGCCTTAACCGTGAGCAGAGTTTACCTGTGGATTCAAGCTCGTTAAAAAATGAAACCAGTAATTTGAGCATAGTTCCCTTTATGTGTCAAGCTTGTTAAAAAAATGAAACGTATCCTTTCCCTTTGAGTCGAGTCTCCTCATAGACTTAGTACCTGAACCTTCTTTTCACCCGCTTATACCTTAGGCGAATGAAATGAAGCTTGGGGGGCATGTCTTCAACCTCTAGAAGTTACGTTGAATTCAACTCGATCGCCTCTCCACACCACGTTGGAGCTAAGTCACTTAATTCTAGCAATCATGCTGGGGGCATGTACCAACCTTTGGATTTCATGATGGGAAGAAATTCACCATTGGAAACATTTTCGAGCATACTTTCCTTTTTTAGGTTTCGAGCTCATTAAACCATGAAAATTATCCTGAGCATAGTTCATTTTCTATTACAAGGTCGTTAAAAAATGAAGCAGATGTCATGAGCATTCTTCCAACCTATCTTCGAGCTCGGTAAAAATAGTAAGATGGCGTTTGAGCTTACTTTTCACTTTTTTCGTGCTCTGGTTGAAACATGAAAAGTGGTTTGAGCTTACTTTTTACTTTTTCATGCTCTGGTTCAAATATGAAAAATATTTCGAGTGCTTTTGATACCATTATCGTGCTCATTAAAATTTTGAGTAAAAAGGTGTGTCTAACGAGTATAGGTTTATCACTTTATCCGACCTCGCTAGACTATTTACGGAAAAGGAACTATGTCGAGTTTACTTTTTCCTTTGTCGTACTTAGTCATCAACCATGACAAAGTTGTTCATGGAGTCCTTTAAGCTCTTTTCAGACTCCCTAAATAGGAAAAGATTGCCAAGTGAACTTAATTCTTTCACGCTTGTAAAAGCATTTGAATGATCGTCTTCTTGGTGATAGTTTACCCCTTTTTCAGACCAGGAAGCACTATTTACGAAAACAAAATACTCCAAAAAACAATGGCTGGAAGAGTTCTCTCTCGCGTTGTTTTACCCTTTTCCGGGCGAAGAGACTAACTTTACAAAAAAGGACCTTGTAGAGTCTCCTTTAGTTCTTTTCAGACTCTCTAAACATGAAATGACGCCGAGTTTTCCTTCTTTGGACTCGTTAAAATTCAAACATCGAAGGGCCCATGTTGGGATGAACCCCTCCTTTCCTAGGTTCGTAAAACATTTGGGATTGGACTCATTTATGAGATGATCTATATCGAGCATCTGGTTACCCTCATCAAGCTCGTCAAAAACACATGAGGCACTCATCGTTCATGATGGGGAACAAGGAAATCTTTTGTATTACACCTTTATCTGTGGCAATACTTAGTCGTTCTTGAACATGGCACTCATCTGCATTTGCATACAGTACTTGGATCATCTGTTTGTCCTCAAGTTCCGCTTACTCCCTGAGTCTTGCTACTCCTTTGATTTATTCAAAGAAAGCTTCCATCATCATTTGCATTAGGAGTTAGTGTTGTACTCGTCATGTCAATACTGCCAAGTCATGCCATGCCCATGTTCAAGAATACTTTCACCATTCATTATCTACAGTTAGTACACCTTCCATCATGTCGGTATACTCTGAGTCAATCACACATGTTACTGTACCATCCGATCCACTCTACACATCCTTTGTCGTGTTTCGTTTCGATGATGGGGGATTCATCATGGCCCTCCTTCGACAGATTCAACCTTGTCGACTTCAGCTCATCATCCGAGGATTGAATCTAGAAACCAATCAAGTACCTTGGCCCTGCATGCCTCAATGGCAGGTTACCTCGCTTTCAACATGAGTTTACATAATTGACTCTTGATTGAAAGATTTCATCTTGCATTCGAATTCAACTCATTTATTCACACTTGATGATATGTACTATGATACCTTGGGAGTCATTGACATCAATGGTGATTTCCCTTGCGCTTGTTAACGATATACATCAATGACTGGTAATCAAGTGGTTTCTACCATGTTCGACGTCAAGACATTTGTAATCACATGGTTAGATTTGTATCATTACGGGTTCAGCTTGAAGTCCCCGGGGAGTCATGTTTTACCCAGGTTGCGATGGAGTTTGTATTTGAGTCATATTACATGGATCCACATTTGTATTGGTCGTGGCTGTGTTACCATCTCATCATAGATCTATGCTTGTGTCTAGTAGCCGTTATTGTGTTCAGTCGGTCATTACTACCATGGATTTGCATTGTATTGGTCGGAAGCCACGTTGTACATCATATGAGATTGTCAGTTCATAGTCAGTTGTACTGCAGCAGTATCCTTCATCCGACAAGTCCATTTTCCATTTCTTCTGCAAAAGCATTTCACCTGTCCAATATTTCAACAACTTCATGCTTTGGGGGGCATTCTGTTACACCTAAAATCCTACCATCATGAGATTCAGTGTATACACCCCTGGAGTTCCATTAGTTAAGTCATTTACCTGGAAGGGGCATCATTGTGCTTATGATAGGTTTTGAGATGTCATCGTAGGCTGCACTCATGCAACCTGCAACGTCGCACCTTGCTCCATTACAGGGTGCGACGAAGTCAGTTAATGGGAAAAAATAGCTTCTTCGAGCTCATTCTCAAAGGTTGCTGACTTGGATCCTTATCCCTGACCTATTGGGGGAGCTGGCCTTCGGTTCCTAACCTCATGGGAGGATCCCCTATCTCTCTCCTATCATATATCAACCTACCCTATCCATATCCTATCCACTTATCCCTATATAAGTGAGGCTCTACCCCTCTCCAAAGGAGGAAGTCTATGGTACTCTTATGCTGGTGAAATTAGGCTTAATAGATTTAGCACTCTAGCTTGGGAGACATCCACTTCTCTCTGGGAGCTTTGGCATGGCTTGTCAGAAGGAGCTTGAAACGTTAAGGAAAAGGTTGTAATCCTCTTTTCTATTGTACTCTCCACTTTTCAATACAGTTAATACAATTGCTTTCCATAAATGTTGTCGCGGTGATGATGTTTAGAGTTTTCCTCCTTAACTATTAACTTAGATCTATCATATGAAATGTATGCTTTCACTATTCTTGGTCTGTTATATGTTCAACAAGGTATAGCCATTTAAGATCTGGCTGTGAAATTTCCCACATAAGATCCAAAGAGATGATGTAAACCTCACAATGAAAGAATTTAGGAATAATAGAAGAAGAGACAAGCAATAGAACTTAGGTCCAAAGAAACTCTGATTGAGGGAGAATAATTACACATGTTACATTAAACTGAATAGTAAATAGGTAAATATACAATGCTGAGTATGAGGATTCGAATTCACTAGGAGGAATTTGACTTGGCCTTCATGCACAGATCCATAATCAGTGGAGAGTCATCAATGCCTAACTAGGAGTCCACCTTCTCATAAGTGAAGTCATCAATGCACAAGTAATGATCAACCGGGAGTCAAACTGAGTCTAACTGAATGTGGTTGGTGTAACTGGCACATGGAAGCACTAATATAGTGAAGGAGGCTCAGTGGAGGGCGCCATAGGAGTTAACTGGAGTCAGAATGGTCAATCTAGTCTCACTGGAGGTCCAACGGAGTGATAAACTCAGTAAAGAGTCAGCTAATCCTTAAATCAAGGAAATAACTGAAGATAACTCAATATAACTGAATATAATTGGACTGGTAGGTGAAGAAGGTGCCCTTGTCATGCAGTGGAGCAAAGGAGGGCGCATTAGTCACTGGGAGGCCTAGAAATGATCTGAAAGAAGCTCCGGGGGCTAGTTTGCTGAGGACTAGGTGCTGGGACTGATGACCTAGAATGCATGCAAAATGCATGCAAACCCTAATTTTGCATGCATGACTGAAAATGAAAATGACTGGAAAGCTAGTAGGACTAGGATGGAGTATAGGAATATCCTAACACCCCCCCTTAATCCATCCTGGGCCCTGGTAACTAGGACCAAAGGTCACCCATACAATAAATGAAATGATAATAAAATACAGAACTGTCCATAAACTGAGGAAATGCGGAAAACCTCATGGGAAAAATACCCCCCCTCAAAAGAAAAGTAAATAACTCAAAGAACCATCATGCAGAAAAGAAAGAAGCTTTCATCAGTGAAAACTTTTGCAAAAGACTTGGCAAGCTGATCCCATGTAGGAAGGTCTCCCACTGTGTGGAGGATGAAGCAAGTCTTTCAGGAACTTTTTCTGTATCTGGAGCGAATGGAACATGAGTAGTCTTCCCAAAAGATGGAAGAGAGAACCCCATCATCATGCTGCATCTCTCATGGAGATATGGATGGCATAATGCAAGGTTGGCATGATGCTGAAGTCTAGTAGTTCTGTAAGCAAATAAATCATCAACTGTGTTCTTAGTAGTAGCAAGGACTATGTGAGAACATATTTCTCTTGAATCTGGACTAAGAATAGGTGTTGGTTCTGAATCTACTTGAACCATGATCTCAACATCAAAATCTTGATCTTCTTCTTCACTAGAATAGGAGTCACTGGAAGAGGAGTCACTGTGATCTTCATCAGAATCTGAAGAAATAGTTGGAGAGAAAGGCATGAAGTGTGAGAACTCATATGCCTTTGAGGCATGATTAGCAATCCCCTTCACTATAACCTTTCCAGTGGAGATTTCTGTAATCTCTAATGTGTTTGGACCAAAAATTACTTGTTTTGGAGATCCTGTATGAGTCATTTAATATACTAACAACAAACTAGCTGTAAGAGAAGGAACAAACAAGACATTTTTGAACTTACCATGCTCCATATGAACTGTACCCAAACCTTTGGCAGAAATCTGAGAGTTGTCTCCCATGTGAATGGTAGGCCCATCTTGGAGATCCAAAGAGGAGAAGGATTCTTCATGTGCAATCATGTGGTTGGAGGCTCCAGAATCTATGAGGAGGGCTTTTGTCTTTGAAAAACCAGCCATCAATGCATGGCAATCATCAGATCCACTTCCATAATAAGTCATCTTTCCTTCTTTTGGAACAACAATTTGGTTTTGTTCAAGAAGTTTGGTTAGAAGATCAATCTTCTTGTGCATGCAGGCATGCTCAGGATGGTTTCCTCTCTTGCAGTAGGTACAATTAGATCTCTTTTGTTTTTCATTCTTGGATCTTGAAGGTTTCTTGCCTTTGCCTTTTTGTCCCCCTTTTGCATTTGCTCCACTTGATTCACCAACTAAAAGAGCTAGATCTTTGGAGGTTTTGATGGCACCATTTTGAATCAATTTGTCCTCTTCTTGAATGAGAGCGGTAGTAAATTTTTCCAAGGTAGGAAATTTCCATCCAGGGATTGACATTCACCCAAAATGGAAAGTAGAGACAAAAACAGAAAATTGAGATCCAAGTTTGCTCAAAATGGAGAGTTCTAATTGCTCATCACTTTTGGTGATGCCACAATGCTTGCATTGAGTAACCAAATTCTGAAATTTTGAGATGAATGTTTGAATGCTCTCGAAATTGCTAGGTTACAGAGAAGCCAATTCATTTTCAAGAGTGTAGCCTCTCATCCCATCTTGTTTGCCAAAAAGGCTCTCCAATTTGGTCCATAACTCTTTTGGAGACTTCAAACCTTCAGCATGGAACAATAGATCTCTGGACATGTAAAGGCATATGTATCCAAAAGCTTCATCCAATTTGGTTAGATGCTTGATTCTTTCTCTAGCTATATGTGGTGTGGCATCTTTTTCATAAACCAATCTTTCAAACCCTTTTGTCATCAAGTGAATATTCATCTCACTCTTCCATTTGAATTAATTGAAAGGAGTGAGAAGTATAGGAGAAGAAGGAGCATTCAAATTGCTCATCTTGATTGCTTGAACAAGTGTAAATAGAAAGCTGCCGAATCTGCTGCTGCAACTGCTGGAACTTCGAAATACCTGCAAAAAACTCTCAAGAATGGAGGTAGAATATACTCTCAAATGGCTCTGATACCATGTGAAATTGCCCACATAAGATCCAAAGAGATGATGTAAACCTCACAATGAAAGAATTTAGGAATAATAGAAGAAGAGACAAGCAATAGAACTTAGATCCAAAGAAACTCTGATTGAGGCAGAATAATTACACATGTTACATTAAATTGAATAGTAAACAGGTAAATATACAATGCTGAGTATGAGGATTTGAATTCACTAGGAGGAATTCGAATTGGCCTTCATGCACAGATCCATAATCAGTGGAGAGTCATCAATGCCTAACTAGGAGTCCACCTTCTCATCAGTGAAGTCATCAATGCACAAGTAATGATCAACCGGGAGTCAAACTGAGCCTAACTGAATGTGGTTGGTGTAACTGGCACATGGAAGCACTAATATAGTGAAGGAGGCTCAGTGGAGGGCGCCATAGGAGTTAACTGGAGTCAGAATGGTCAATCTAGTCTCACTGGAGGTCCAATGGAGTGATAAACTCAGTAAAGAGTCAGCTAATCCTTAAATCAAGGAAATAACTGAAGATATTTCAATATAACTGAATATAACTGGATTGGTAGGTGAAGAAGGCGCCCTTGTCATGCAGTGGAGCAAAGGAGGGCGCATTAGTCACTGGGATGCCTAGAAATGATCTAAAAGAAGCTCCGGGGGCTAGTTTGCTGAGGACTAGGTGCTGGGACTGATGACCTAGAATGCATGCAAACCCTAATTTTGCATGCATGACTGAAAATGAAAATGACTAGAAAGCTAGTAGGACTAGGATGGAGTATAGGAATATCCTAACACTGGCAGCGCTGGAGCATTGGATCAACGAAGGAGAAAGGGATCTGCAAATCCAAGGTAAACGATCTATCATTCCATTTGCACTTCTATTTGATCTAGGAAAGTATTTTGTGTTTTGTTCTATTTGTTCTAGACTTATCTGTGGCAGTAATTAGTCGTTCTTGAACATGGCACTCATCTGCATTTGCATACAGTACTTGGATCATCTGTTTGTCCTTGAGTTCCGCTTACTTCCTGAGTCTTGTGACTCCTTTGAGTTATTCAAAGAAATATTCCATCATCAGTTGCATTAGGAGTTACTGTCGTACTCGTCATGTCAATACTTCCAAGTCATGCCATGCCCATGTTCAAGAATACTTTCACCATTCATTATCTGCAGTTAGTACACCTTCCATCATGTCGGTCTACTCTGAGTCAATCACGCATGTTACTGTACCATCCGATCCACTCTACACATCCTTTGTCATGTTTCATGTCGATGATGGGGGATTCATCATGGCCCTCCTTCGACGGATTTAGCCTTGTCGACTTCAACTCATCATTCGAGGATTGAATCTAGAAACCAATCAAGTACCTTGGCCCTGCATGCCTCAATGGTAGGTTACCTCGCTTTCAACATGAGTTTACATCATTGACTCTTGATTGAAAGATTTCATCTTGCGTTCGAATTCAACTCATTTATTCACGCTTGATGATATGTACTGTGATACATTGGGAGTCATTGACATCAATGGTGATTTCCCTTGCGCTTGTTAACGGTATACATCAATGACTGGTAATCAAGTGGTTTCTACCATGTTCGACGTCAAGACATTTGTAATCACATGGTTAGATTCGTATCATTGCAAGTTCAGCTTGAAGATCCTGGGAAGTCATGTTTTACCCAGGTTGCGATGGAGTTTGTATTTGAGTCATATTACATGGATGCACATTTGTATTGGTCGTGGCTGTGTTACCATCTCATCATGGATCTACGCTTGTGTCTAGTAGCCATGATTGTGTTCAGTCGGTCATTACTACCATGGATCTGCATTGTATTGGTCGGCAACCATGTTGTACATCATATGAGATTGTCAGTTCAGAGTCAGTTGTACTGCAGCAGTATCCTTCATCCGACAAGTCCATTTGCCATTTATTCTGCCAAATCATTTCACTTGTCCAATATTTCAACAGCTTCATGCTTTGGGAGGCATTCCATTACACCTAAAATCCTACCATCATGAGATTCAGTGTATACACCCCTGGAGTTCCATTGGTTAAGTCATTTACCTGGAAGGGACATCATTGTGCTTATGCTAGGTTTTGAGATGTCATCGTAGGTTGCACTCATGCAACCTGCGACGTTGCACCTTGCTCTATTACAGGGTGAGACGAAGTCAGTTAATGGGAAAAAATAGCTTCTTCGAGCTCATTCTCGAAGGTTGCTGACTTGGATCCTTATCCCTAACCTGTTGGAGGAGCTGGCCTTCGGTTCCTAACCTCATGGGAGGATCCCCTATCTCTCTCCTGTCATATCTCAACCTACCCTATCCATATCCTATCCACTTAGCCCTATATAAGTGAGGCTCCACCCCTCTCCAAAGGAGGAAGTCTATGATACTCTTATGCTGGTGAAATTAGGCTTAATAGATTTAGCACTCTAGCTTGGGAGACATCCACTTCTCTTTGGGAGCTTTGGCATGGCTTGTCAGAAGGAGCTTGCAACGTTAAGGAAATGGTTGTAATCCTCTTTTCTATTGTACTCTCCACTTTTCAATACAATTAATACAATTGCTTTCCTTAAATGTTGTCGCGTTGATGATGTTTAGAGTTTTCCTCCTTAACTATCAACTTAGATCTATCATATGAAATGTATGCTTTCACTGTTCTTGGTCTGTTATATGTTCAACAGGGTATAGCCGTTTAAGATCTGGCAGCACTGAAGCATTGGATCAACGAAGGAGAAAGGGATCTGCAAATCCAAGGTAAATGATCTATCCTTCCATTCGCACTTCTATTTGATCTAGGAAAGTATTTTGTGTTCTGTCCTATTTGTTCTAGACTTACATTAAGCTAGGGAGATCAGGCCTTGAGTCCGCTCTCGGTAGATTTTCCGTCAAACAATACCTATCATCCCTAACACCTCTTTGATTACTATAGTACATAACCCCTATAACCTATAACAAACATATCTTGTACTTCTTGTAACCCCTGTAAACCCCTTAATTTATCACCCTTAATTCCCATTCCATAGATACTATAACGCATAACCTCTATAACCCATGGACACAGTGTCATGAAAAAACTACTTGTTCAACCAACAACAAGTCTTATACCCCCAAGAAATGTATCCACGAGATCAAACTTTATTGTTGGAGAGTAAGTTGACGTTTATGACCCCAAATGCCCATAAACTTTATTGCTTGAACATTTCTCTAACCCTAGACACCTAACACAATTTGACATGAGGAGCACCTCATATCTCTAATATCATTGAACACTAAGGCACTAATAAACCTTATAGGATGTAATTTCAAAAATTATGAGGAACTTTTCTTGGTTTCAGGAATAATTTATTTTCTACCAAATGAAGCCAACCATGTAAAGGTGGAAGCTCACATGGCACCATATGCATATGCTAAATCAATTTCTCTTCGTGCAAGATTGGTATCTTGATAATAATGAGCTCTTACAATCAACTCTGCCACCCCATCCCATGATAACTTAACATAAAATTTTGTCATTCATCCTATCCATACCTTCATATAGTTGAGATTATATGCAATGTATAAATGTAGTGCATCTCACTCTTGACCACTTTTATGAAGAAAGAAAAATTGGATATTAAGGTATTTGTAAATCTAAAGAAATGATGGATGAATAGAAATTAAATAAGTATGCTATTGATAAAAAGTAAATAAACTATTATAGCTCTCTATTATATGATCACCTTTCACTTTCCTCATTCCACCCTTCCCCAAGAAAACCTCCCCTTCATATTTGTTGATGGAATATATCAACATCCCAAATTAGAGGCACATTGATATTAGCTACTACAAGAAGATACTCACTAATATAGACCAAGGATTGATAGACCATATAGCCCTCAACCATAGATCCCTTAAGACATTATATTTGTCTAACAAAATATTTTAATGTTTTCAAGTGCCTCCCCACCATCCACTTTTACCTTGTGTGTACAAGTCTACATATTTCAATCTCCTCAACTTGGTGTATGACATAGTATCCTTATGCATTGAAAAAAGTCAAGGAGGAAGATACTTTTGCAATTCATACATAAGCCAAATACTTTTTCTTTTCCAATATTTTATATCTTCTTTGTGGATTTCATTAAATGACGACCACCTACAAATTATGCAAAGAAATTACATGATTCAAAATAATAATAATTGTACATAAAATGGAAGTAAATCATATATATATATATATATATAACAATACCCAATTTCTACAAAAAAAAGCATTAAAATATGAGAATTCACCCAAAAAATACGTGATTAAAGGTATCTCGATCATGAGTTTTTACCACACCAAATTCCTCTTTCTTTGTTAAAATATTCTTTATGTTTGAAATGGAACCCATGGAGATTTGATTTTTTACTTTCTTGCTCTATAAATAACCATGGTATATTTTTTTGGTTGTCCATCACTATAATAATGAATTACTTGATCAGTTTCTTAAATGTCACTACAAACTTTCACAATTTTATCTTTGTCACATGTTCCTTCTAATATTATTCATAATGTTTATGTAACATTCTTCTCGATATGCATTGTATCAAACAAACGAGCTAGTTATAGGTGCTAATAGTAGAGGGAAACCTACTGAATTGTATAGAGTATCTTTCATTGCTTTTGGAAGAACATTAATGCATTGTCGACTTTATGAAACATAAAGGAAAAATAAATAAATATGAGATACTGTGAAAATAACTAAATATAAATACAAGTCGTATAACATTACATATGATATGGAAACCAATTTCTTACCTTGACGATTGCCATTTTATTCCAATTTCCATTGTTAAGGTGTCATTTTTCATAGTTTTTTTCTAGTCTCTTCCTTCCCATTAAAAATATATTTCTCGATAGTTTGATGTTGATGGTTCTTAGGGAGTAAGTTCTTGTACTTATCAAACACTTCCATTCCTAAAATTCTTGAACGTTGAGACTCAAAATTCCCATGTAATTTCTTGATTTTCTAAAGTCCGAGGAATATTTGTTGATAAAAGATAAACAATGGGAACCTTTGTGATTTATGGGGAGATCAATGGTAGGGAGGAAATGAGATATATGGCAAAAAGTGGGTTGTGAACACCACATGCACGTGCCTTATCGGTGTGGTCTCCCGTGGATAATATAGATCCTTCCTGCAAGAACCAGATTGATGGATGGGATGCATTCATGCAAGTTTGGGTAAGAGGAGAAATTGGGACCTCAAAGTGTTGTGAACAACTCAAATCACCCCTACAAGATCTAATCTACAATGGAAACTTGTTTTCACAAGCTCAAGGGTGTTGGATAAAGGAGGTACACAAAGTGCTACAAACAACCCAAATCTCCTCCAATGGATATGATCAATGGCCATTACTCAATCATGTGAATCCTTAAATATTTTGAGAATGACATATTTGACTGTTGTAGATCGCTAAGCTCATATGCGCTATAATGGATCAATGGTCCCTAATCCATTGGTAAGGTATGTTCCCGTCAGTGAAGAATATTGTAGCACTAAAGCAATAAGCGATGACAAATGGAGATGGAGATTCCTCTGAAATCCAATATTCCATATCTCCACACCCAAATAGCAGGTGCCACATGGTTGGTTAATTTCACTGATTAGTAGCTCTTGTACAATTATTTGATTTAATAAGGAGATCCCATCTTAAAGGCTACATGACTATGGGATTTCAACATTAAAGTCTAAATAGGTTTTGTTGTTGTTGTAAAGTTTGGGACTAAGTTTGTATTAATAAAAAATACATGAAACAATTATAGGGGTGATCGACCTACCACTGGAGACACCAGATCAGTCACCCCTCCAGAGTTCTAAAACTAATTTCCAGCTATGACAATTTCTACTAAAGAAAATATTAATATTGAGTCTATCACTATTTTTGATCTTACTATCTGTATAGCTCCTAATATTAAAATGATAAATCCTACTTCCCCATAGGTCGAGGTTAATGACCTTAGTATCTAAATTTTTTAAATGAAAAGCATAAACATGTTGAATAGATAGACATTGATCTTGGCTTGAGGGGTAACAATAGTTGATATTAATTATCATCCAAAATAGTGATGTGAGGCGTTACCTTGGATCTTGTAGCCTTGGAGGTTTCAACTACATTGGTTTTCTATCCCACGGTCTGTTTCCTGCGGAAGATTAGGCCTGGGTTTGTTGGGGCCATATTCTTCTAGAAGAATTTACTAGTGATCTCCTTGGCCATGCATTGAGATTGGAATATTGTTACATCTATCCGTTGAGGATGCCCTGGATTATGTTCTCTACACGATCCATCCTGCTAGAGAAGCTAGTTCCCTGGTCGTCGTGTCCAAGTAGTCCCTTGGCACCGTCAGTAATTGCACAAACCAAAAGGGTTTTTGTATGCTGGAGGAGTGCTAAGTTTTTTGTGTAACAAGTATCCTTGGTACGAGTGTTACAAGGGTCTTCTTGTAGTTTTCCCAAGTCTGATTCAAGCTCCTCTAGCAAAGAGGCCACAAACTGACTGATAATTCTCTGTTCTAATTGATTGATTTGTCTCTATGTAGAAGGTGATACAATACCACAGAAGGAGGCTTTCGCCTTCCTTTGTTATACAATCACTTGCAGCATGTGTGAGTGTTTAGGCCTTGTTGGAACCCATCGCTCATATCTTTTGATTCACACCATTGGAATCGAACTCAAGGAATCCCAAGAAGAATAATGCAAGGGTATGCAAGAGAGCCAACCAAACTAGTGATTAAATTGCCCTCTCTGCTCTAACCTACTATTCACACTCTAGTTTTTATGCCATCCGAAGGCCTGAACCCCCATCCAATTCATGATATCCCAACAAACCTTTGGTATGAGCCAAGGTACATCCGAAGAGGTGGGAGGGTAGGTTCCCATGATCCAGTTTGAATCCAGCGACGAGAGGTGTTATGGGTTGTACTGCCGACAGAGGAAATGGGAGGTGCTACTAGTAGGAATGATTAGCTCATTACGAAGGTCATTAACCATATTGATGTCACATGGAGCCATTTGCCTTGGTGCAAGGGTCAACCTCCACCTGTCCTGACACACCTGCATCATGTAGTATGGGTGTTACATTTAGGACACCCGATGTGGGGAGTCATGTCTTGTTTTCTAATAATCCGATAGTCCTCTTTGAAAGTGGAATTGTTTATGGGCTGCTAGTTGCTATTCAAAGGATTTGAGGCTAGAGAGACTCCGTTATTGGCCAATTTTTCAGGACACTTGTTGTATTAATGCCTTAGGTGATGAGGAATTATGACCTTTTCCTCAGAGAGAATCTTCTTGAGCCACTCGATATGTGATGCTAAGCACTAGCAGGGAGAGATATACTTCAAGGAAGATCCATTTAGGAGGCGATACAGGATATGGATCATAATAGAAGAGTCTCCCTCAACAATCAACTTAGAATACCCTTCTTGAGTTTCTATAAGGATTCCTTGAGCCATGGCATAAAGCTCAACTACATTATTACTATATTTTCCCAAGGAGCTTGTATATATGCAAATAATGCTTCCTCAACTATCATGAAACATTCCCCCAAATCCAACAGGTCTAGGGTTTCCTTTGCTGGTTCAGTTGAAGTTTAACTTAATGAAGTTTTGATTCAGAAGTGACTAGAAGCTGGGGCTAGACAATTTTGATCAGGGGGGGTGGGAGGGGGAGGAGGAGATGGGGAATCAATGCCCATGATTTTAGGATTGTCATTTAATTTGGATGAGGTTTCCAATCCACGGTAGCACAATTCTACATTAGAATTGTCTCTCAAATGTTAGCTTAAATGTTTGAGTAGACTTGATTATGGTTACGAATTTTTCCTTGTAATATTATATAGTTCCTCTCCCCCCAAGATTCCAATAGGAGAAATCCTAGAAAAGCTGCCATACTCAGTTGACTATGTTGTTGGAGAAGGGAGAGGGTCTCAACCAGTTGGAGATGGTTTCTATGATGCTTTGCTTGTTACAATCCAATTGGCTGAAAATAGTAGCTCCTTGGTCGTGTTGTGGAAAAAATAGCACTAGTGTGCACTCTTCCACTTGGTAAGGGGCTAGGCCTTGTAGACTGCAACACGGCTTCAATCTTTGGAGCCACCGTGTGTGGGTTTTGGTTGTCCTACAAGTGATCCTGCAATAGATTGTTAGTGCAATTCACATAACAAACAATGAGATATGGATAAAATACAAAATAAAAGAGATGGAGGGAGAATGCAAACTCCAATAACAATCCAAGGTATGCCAAACCACTTTTGTATTACCCAATGGTCAAGTTGTACAACACCTAGGAGGTGTGGGCTTCAAGGGAATCCAACAATCTCCCTTAGGGAGTCCTTTTTTGTCTAAACTAAATGCTAAGTCAATGGTATAACAATGGAGAGGAACTCTTGCCCCTTGAAGGAAGGTGGCAAGGGAGGTTGGGAATGCTTACAATGATAGGAAGAGGTGGGTTATGATGAAGCTCCAACACAAATCTATCAGCATAACCTTTCTCTTGATTTATCTCTACAGAAAGCATGCCAATGGATTCCTTATATAGGCCAAGAAGTGGCCAACAAAAAAATAGATCTAAATGCGAACTCATATCCCCCATGAACTAGTTCCAAAGTACATCAAGGGGGTTATTTAATACCACAAAGTGTGTGAGGAGCCGAATTTTGGTTCTTGGAGGTGATGGAGCCTTCAATGCGCCATGGGAAGTAGGTGGTCCCACCATTTTGATAGTAGCATGAATATCGAAGGAATAACCACGCTGGTGTAGTGTGGGCAATGAATTGGTAACCTGTGCTATAGCGCAGGTAAACAATGGTTCACCTGCATGACCTCTTGTTTTGACTGTTCCTGAGCATTTTGGACTCATGCTGTATTTTGTATTTGTTAAGGATTCCTGTGGTGAGCTACATTCTTTATGTCAATGACGCTTTAGTGCAAGAATCGCCGAAATGTCACATGTGTGAGAAATTTAGGCGTTAACAGATGCCCCTTGATGTATGAGGTTCAGAAGGTACTGCAAAGCCGATAATAAATCATGTTTTCTTGTGTTAATCTCTTGTTCTATAGGATGAAGCATATGTGAACAATAGGGTCCTCCCATGGGGAAATATTGTTGGTGACAACCGTTGGAGCTGTAGTAAAGAATATGTTTTTATACAAATGAGGCGGGCATACCCAGGCTCGTGAGATGTTGTCAAGATGATTACAACGAGAGAAGACCCATGGGTAAACTTTACTATACTGTTGGGACATGGATGAAGGCAGCTTCGACCCATGTGAGAGTGAATAACCTAGGAACTGTTACCAAGTGTTGAAGAAGTCGTACTATTGATGATCATGATAAGCGCATGGTGGTGGGGGATCAATATGGTTTGTGAAGCCACCTGAGAACTTCACTATACCAGATAGACTGTTTCCATGATTTGCAAATATGAACACTGATACCTTCAAAAGTACGTTTCCCCTTGATGCGATAGATGTTTTGACGTCGAGCATAGGGGAAACCACTTAGTTAGGGATCAATAATGGCTCTCCCTACCAAGTTCGAGGTGATCCCTTATAGTGATTGAAAGGGATCCCAAGGTACAACTGCAACTACTGCAACTCTTAGAATGTAGTGTTTTGACGTCGACGAGAAATGAAGTACATAATAAGATGAGGGTCTCACCTTGAGAACCAAGATCATATTATAACCAACTAGTGGACGGATAGACCTGGCACAAGACTGGTTGATAATCCCGGGGCTCATGACTTCCTTTGATCGATGTAACATGGGGAGTGGGGACGAAAAATTTCCTTTTATAATGGTACATATTGAAACAGATGGAGACAAACTGCAAATGAAAGAGCTTTGATGGAGACACAAAACACAACGTAATGGTGACCAACAAAATGAATACTGTTGAAGATGTGAATGAATCAAATACATCGATCAAAGGAAACCATGGGTTGCTGCCAAAATAAGATGGTGTTTCCGCACTGTTAGGTGATGGGGAAACTATTTGTACATAAAGAATAATGGTGGGGTCACCACAGTTTTGGGTGTGTCGGGGGACAAATTTAATGATGGGCGGGGTTCCCATGGTTTTGAGTGGGTCGGGGTTTCTTTCCCAGATGAAGTGGGGGTTAACTTGCAGACACAAATACGGGTGCCCCATGAATCAATACCATGCAACGTATACCTACAGGATAACTGAATACAACTAGTTACTTTGTAGGGTGGGGGCCCCATAGGTTTCTTTACAAAGGTGATGATACGAAGAAGATTGCAGAAGGTAAAGTGATCATGGAGGTATGAGTAGGATTTGTGATTCTTTATCGTAACATGGGCCGAGGAATTTGATGTTGTCTACTTGGTGGAGTAAATGCGCAACTAGAAAAAGATAAGCTATGGGGTAGTCGTTTCAATTTGTATCAGATTCCTTGGACTTATGGGGGATTGAAATCATGGGTGTCAATTGATAACTAGGATGATGATAGTGTGCACACCCATGGGGGAACATGCTATGCCCATCCATGACGTTTATGGCACATTAAGACTGAGAATGAGGACCCTATGGCTATCAGCGGGAATATTGGTAAATGCATTATAAACAGAGAAAAATAGTTCCTATATGCCAGTTTTAGTAATGATACCTGTAGTAAGGTGCTCGACACTGTTGTTGTAGCATGGAGCCTTGTTCTTATAATGGAAAAACAAGGGACTCCGAATCGTCTTGGTCTAGGTCCTGCACATATAGCGCATATACCCAAGTGTATTAAAGAACATAACCAAGGTATTGATAATGCATAAATCATATAACCAAAACGAGTCGTACATGTGGGATACCAAAGTATCAGGGATAGAAGCGTTTAACGTACAACCCATTGACAGGGTGGTCGAGGGTGATACCTTCAAAGTCAGTTAATACATAGGTTCCTTTGGGGAGCCATTGCTTAAAAATATATGGGCCCATCCATTTAGATACAAATTTACTGGGTCCTGGTTTGCTGCCTTACTTGGCGTTGAAGATGAGTACGAAGTCATCTTCATTGTAGGTGTGTGGGTTCCCCTGTCGATCATAATGTGCCTTGGATCAAACTTTCATGGCTTCATTTTGTTGAAGGGATTCACGACTCTCCTCGTCAATTTGTTCCAAGGTGAATAGTCGTTGCTCGAGAGCGAGGGTGTCTGGCAACAATTCAATAGTGGATTGGAGGGTGGGGATCTGGAAGTCAATTGGGAGGATGGATTCTACTCCATGGACCAGGTGGAACGGGGTGAAACCTATAGAGGTATTGATCGAAGCATGGTAATCCCAAAAGTTGGGAAATATTATGTGGTGCCAATTGGTTTGATTCTTTTTCACTGCGTGTTGGAGCATAGTTTTGAGAACTTTGTTGACAACTTCAACCTAGACATTTGCCCGAGGGTAGTAAGTTGTTGAAAATTCATGTTTAAAGCCTAAAAGCTGCGATAGTTCTTCAAAGGTCTCATTGTGGAAGTGTTTTTCATTCTTAGAGACGAGTTGTTCATGTACGCCAAAGCGAGAGATGACGTGGTTGAAGAAGAAGCGTGTGGCAGTAACGCCTTTGCAATCGAATGTGGGCATCGCTTCGGCCCATTTGGTGAAGTAGTCAACGACAACAACAATATAGTGATGACCTTGCGCCGACGTAGGGAGACATTCCATTAAATTAATTACCCACTTACAAAATGGACCAACGGTGATGACAGGATGCAGGGGTGCAGGGGGTGATCATGTCTTGCAGGAAAAGACTTGACAATTCGCACACCTTTTGATGGTGTAGACACAGTCCTTGAATACAGAGGGCCAAAAATACCCGGCTCGTAAGATTTTTTGGGCGGTGGCAATCCTGAGAGGTGGCCACCACATGCACCGTTGTGGCAGTCGTCGAGAACCTGCTCGACCTCCTCATGTGTGAGACAACGCGGTAGAATAGTATCGATACCACAGTAGTACATGACATCCCCGATGAGGAGATACCTAGGTTCCTAGTGATGGATTTTACGGCGATGATCACATGATAAGTGGGGGGGGAATTCTGAGTATGAAGATAAGTAAGGATATCACCGTACCATGGGTCATTTCTCCCGATGAGAAAGAGATGTTCATCAGGTAACTGATCCTGGATGGATTCGCCCAAGGTGGTAGGTGGAAGGTCTGTCATGAGCTCGTCCAGATCCATGGCTTTCTTGCTTTTAGGAACAAAAAAGTCAAGGTCAAACTCTTGTAAGATGATGATCCACTTAAGCCTGAGGCTAAGTATGTATTGCACCGGGTTGGAGTCAGCGACCACAGTTGTTTTGTAGAGCAAGATATAGTGGTGGAGCTTTTGCACGGAGAGGATGACTGCGAGTGCGATCTTCTCATCATGTGTGTATTTGAGTGCTAGTCCAATGAGGGTTTTGCTGACATAATAAGTGACATGCTCTTGGTGGTCCTCGGTGGGCTGGACTAGTACGCTTGAAACAACAGAAGCTAACGCCTATATATAAAGGATGAAATCTTTGTCAAAGTCCAGCAGGGAGATAAGGGGAGATGAAGATAATGCGTGTTTAAGGGCATTGAAGGTGGTTTGGGAATAGTCGTCCCATTCAAATGGGATATCATTTTTTAGGAGTCGTAAAAATCCATGGGCCTCGGTGGCATAGTCGGGGACAAAATGACGAAGGAAGTTGGATTTTCCTTGGATACTCTACAATTGTCGCCGTGTTCGCGGGGGTGGTAGCTTTAAGATGGATTTAACCTTCGAAGGGTCAACGATGATGCCGTATTTGGATACAATGAATCCTAATAGGTGGCCGACGGTGACATAAAACACACACTTAAGGGGGTTCAAGTGTATATTATATTTGTGACATCGTGTGAAAATGGTGCGAAGGTCTGGAAGGTGGTTGCACCATTTTTTGGATTTGGCAATAAGGTCATCTAGAAAGGAGAGGATGATGTGGGACAAGTCATTAAAGACACATGCCACTGCACACTGGAAAGAAACCCCCGTGTTCTTCAGACCAAAGGGCATAACTTTGTAAGCGAAGGCTCCCCATGGTGTGGTAAATGCAGTTTTGAACTGTTCATGGGGGCATATGCGTATCTAATTGTATCCGGAGAACCCGTCCATAAAGGATAACATTTCTCTACCGACACATGAGTCAATAATTTGGTCGATGAATGGTGTTGGAAAATTGTCCTTATGGAATTATAAATTGAGATCCCAAAAATATGTACAAACACTAATGGTTCCCTGTTTTTTGTTAATTGGGATGGGGTTAGAAACCCATGATGTGTAAGCAATGAGAAAAATAAACTCAGCCTGTAAGAGTTTATCGATCTTGGCTTTGATGGCGTGGGCCTTAGATGGGTGGACTGGGTACCGTTTTTGTAGGACAAGAATGGTGTCGGGCCAAGTGTCAATATGATGTTTGACAATTGTTGGGTTAAGGCCCGAAATTTCTTCGTAGGACCATGCAAAAATGTCGCGAAACTCTTTGAAGAGAGTAGTAAAATCAACGATTTCCTGTGATGAGCAGGAAGCCCCAATGGAGATGTTTTCGACAACTCCTGGTGTAATGGATATATCAAATTGGATGGTTGGGGAGATATTAGCAAGGTTTCCCTCTTCAAAATCATCCAAGGTGGGAATAGGGTTATTGAACCAATCAATATGACTAGGGGGTATAAAATATTTAGACTCAATTGTATATTGTTGTTCGATGGACGAGGTGTGTAGTTCTTGTGTGTGAATTGCTGATGACCTCTGGTGGGAAAAGTCCGACGGAGGTTCATTAGTGTGCATGTCCTCAATTATCTCTTCATTCGTAGAAAATATATACTCTTCTAACATGTCTTCATCCGAGGAAAGGGGGTCTTCGGTAAGGGTTTGCAAGGGGACTGAATCGAGATGTAGGATGTCGAGATATGTGGAGGTGCTTGAGGTGGGTGCGAGGATCTCTTTTTGGGGAAAGATTACAGGGTCTAGAACTTCACGCGAAATTGGTGATGGAGGATCAAGGTCTTGTGGGGGTTCTAATCTGTTCGGGGTGCTGTTGTCAACATTTTATTCAGTCGGTTCAGTATCCTCCTCGATTACTATAGGTAAGGTTGTCCTGCAAGGGGCCAGGTTATTGGCTAATTGAATCTGGGTTGCGTGCAAAGTGTGAAATGTAGCTACAAGAGGACATTGGAATGAATGGAGAGACATTAAATTGCATGAATGACATGAGTGAATGGCGTTGGTGTGGTTCAAGATGATGTCTAGGCTTTATGGATGTTGCGACGACTGTTGTTCAAGTATGGAGTTAGCCCACCGTAGTGGGGGACTAGCCGAGATCACCATAATAACTGTATTGATAAGATCCTCCTTTGGTGATGAGGGGGTCAAAGTATCCTCTAAGGGTTGAGTGAGGCGAATGGTTTCCAATGCCTCCCAAAATCGATGGAGGTTGGGGAAATGGTGTTTATAGTGCCCATACTAAGAACAAATGGGACATGCGTGATTCGTACGTAGTGTCTTGGAATTAGATGTGGGTGAGGGAGATGTGCCCCCTTTTACAGTTGGTGGATGATGTGTTATGCTAACGGGGGTGTTAAGCAAAATTCGTAGCTTCGACAAAGTGGGACATAAGTTGGTTGCGTGGCCTTGTTTCCCGCAAAGAGAACATGGTGGCGTGACTCTTTGAGTGGGAGTATTGGTCATAACTGGGGATTTTAACCATTGTTGGTTGATGCCCCCGACTTTAGGCTGAGCAATGTCCGTCGAGTCGGATGTGGGGTTTGGTAAGAGGGGACCTTTCAACTTTTGTTGCTTGGTATCCCCATTGGTGGTCTTAGCAATGACTGGTTGTGGTTTAGTCATGGATGTCATAGGTTGGGTTATCGTAACTGAGGGTGTTACGGGCCTTGTGGGCATAACATTCGAAACAGGGACAAAATAATTATGAGTGACTAGTTTGGAAGCCATTTTTGGGTAGGTTGGTGTAAGCTACCATACCAGGATACCTAGAGTGATCTTAGGTAGAGTTAACTGAGCCATAATCGGCGTCCCTTGTTCCCCTATGGGAGGATATGAGAATGGGATTTGGAATATTGGAGGGACTTATGGACTCAACATTTGTTCAATGTCATGGCTTAGCGGTGGTGCTGATAATGGTGTTGAGGTGGAGGCAAGTCCATTTTTCACTGCAAAAATTGTGCACATTAGGCCATTGGTCGATGTGGGGATCTTTGGTGGTGGTCCTGAATACACTCCTAACAAATTGGATTCCTTGTACATGCCGGGGAAATGTCAACATACGGTTTGGCAATGTCAACATACGGTTTATCAGTACCTAGTAATATTGGCAGGACATTGTCGGGATTGTTTGTGGAGTTGGGGTCATAGTAATTAAGTTGGTCTAGGGTGACGACCTTCCCATTTAAGGGAAACATCATGATACATAAGACCGAGTATGCGATCACCTTCATGGCATACATTTAAATACGCCCCAAGAGGATGTTGTAGTTGAGTTATGCGTTGACCACTTCGATGTCGATCATAACCATGTTGCCCCCCAGTTCTATGGGGATGTTTTGGTACAATCCTCTTGGTTGGGATGGTCTCCCATCATATGCGTGGACAGTGATAGACGATGGGAACAGCTCAGGTGACCCTAATCATTTCTAGACTTTAGAGGACATTACACAATTGGATGTGCCTTCATTGATGATACAACGATGGATCATAATGTTCTTTACAGTGATTGGAACTTAAAATGCGATCGACGAGGGTAGTCACAGTTCACCTTTTTCGAGATTAAAGGTCATGAGGTGCGAGTCGGAGGGATCGACGGCACCGAGTGCGTTGAGTGATGCCTTTCGCTGTGTTGGTAAGTACTGTAGCATTTCTAACGTGGACATGGCTGTAGGGGATTGAGCCAAGTCATCCACAATACTGTATTTGTGGGTGACTTTCATGTGGGGGTTATGAGGGGTATGCCTAAGTGGAACTTTTTTAATTCGTGGGATTTGCTTGGAACTTGGGCATGGTATCTATAGAGGGCCTCCCGAGGGGATAGGAATGTCTTCCACTTGGGGTGTGGTAGGCCCATCATAACCCTTGGCTCGTGTATGGAGATTTATATACAACATATAGATGTTTTTAAAAGAGCCATCGCTAGGTGGGAGAGGATCTTTTTGCTGTGTCATGACCCCTTGATTTGCAAAGGGTTGTTATAATATGGTGGTTCGGGGTTGGGGAGGGTTCGCAGGATGGGGGTATTTGTCACTATCTTCTTCTTGGCTTTCACTAACTATTGGTAGTCGGGGATAAGAGGACAATGATGTGTGTAATGACCGTAATTGCTGCAAATGTAGCAGCAGTAATTGGTCCTCAGGTTGGGGTTCTTCCCTTGTTTGGGGGGATTATTAGTCTCTGTATTTTGGTTACCCGTATTCTAGTTTTGTTCGGGAGGGGGATTGCCCCTTACCCCGGTTGTTGGTTTTGCTTGTTCTTCCCTTTCTTCTTTCCCCGAGTTTACGGATTCTGGGGGTTTGTGGTGTTCAATTGCTCAAATTGTTGAGCTTGTTGAACATAAGAAGGTTGAACCAAGTTTACCCCTATGTGGGGTGCGGGTTGCTGACCAGTTGGGAATGGGAATGGGTAATAAGGGTTATATCCTGGCGGTTGAATAAATGCGGTTTGCGTTCCATAAGAGGTGGACATAGGAACGACTTGTGCCATTGGTGATGTAGGAACCGTTGTTGTTTGTCTAATGTTTGGGTATGTAGGACTATACGGTCCGTACTGTAATTGACTAACTGGTGGGGTTGGTACCGGTGTAGGGGGTACTGACGTAGGTGGCATGGATGGGTATTGAATATCCATGCTGAATGGCGTGGAAGTGGTAGGAGGAACCTTTCCTAAATGGGAAATGGACCCAGTAATCCCATTCGCCGAATATGACGAGCCCGCAGGTGTAGGATCCAATGACTGATGCTAAGGGGAATCAAGAAGGATGGTGTAAAGGTAGCCAGATTGTGCATATATGAGATCGAAATGATGTGCTTTTAGAATTTCCTCTTCCTCGCTTTGCAGCATGGAGTTGGTGACATCTTTAGCTATGGCATTTTGAAGTGATTTGATAAACCAATCCAACAAAAATGGTGGTTGTATTTTGATTTTACACAGTGTCAAACATCTGTGCCATTCATGGATGTGGTCTGCGATGTGGGTGAATGTATTTTGTCAAAACTTTGTGAGCATTTTGAGACCAAGGTCATGTCGAATCGAAAGCTAGAAGTAAGTGAGAAATGTAGTGGAAAATGTTGCGAATGTGGCATGGGTTGCTCTCGCTAGGTTTACATACCATTTGGTTGTTGTGATAGTGATAGTATGCTGGAAGAGGCGAAGCCTCATAGGGTCGTCCACTATGTTGTTAGATGAACACCATAAGTGGAAAGACATGACATGGTTGGCAGGATCGTCCCCTTGATTTACTTAAAATTTGGGAATGTCGGAGGGAAGTTTATTTGGAATAGCTAGCCATGTTGGATCATGAGCTATGGGGTCATTGATTAGTTTGGCCAAATCAAGTAGATTTAAACTAGCCATGAATGGTAAGGTATGGGTATTTGGTCTTGCCATTGTATTTTGGGTGTTGTTTCCACGAGGTTGAGACCTAGGTGGTGTTGAAAACAACGAGTGACCTCCTATGATAGAGGAGGGATTAAAGGGGTCCAAAGGAACTCTGCGAGAAGAAGCCAGAGGGGTGTCTCTTCCAGCGATGGAGGAGGTAGGTAGATCAATACTTCATCCTCAAGGAGAAAATGCACCTAGCTAGGCTCGGCCTCACCCAGATGATCCTATCAAAGTGGCTTGGGAATGGCCCCAGCTAGAGTACCTTCGGCGTGAACCACAAGGTGAAGGTGTAAAAACACCCCTCGAGAGAGGGGAGAGGCATTGCAGTCTTCAGGATTGCCTGAAGGGGTTGTTTTGGTCCTCAATGGTGAAGGCTTTGTATCAAATGAGAGTGATGGTGGAATTAAACACAATTAAACAAATGCAAAAATATGCCGACCACAATAGATGCAATATGTGCAAAAATCGGTTTTAGTGCAAGTATTCCCACATGTGGGTTCTTTTTAATTACGATTTAGTGAAATTGTATTTAAAAAGAAAACAAATGTAAATTCCCTAAAAAGACCTAGTGTCCTTCCTCTCAAATGTAGATAGGCCTCCCAAAAGTACAACTTATGGGGACAATGGGGTCCACACAACAATTGACTAGTGGAGGTAACAAAGATCTAGTTCTATCGGCAATGGGGCCAATGTTCCAATCAAGATCACTTGGAAACACCTCCCAATGGAAATAGCTAACTTCAGGATTCAATTTCACTCACAATTTCTCCTTGGTGATGTCTTAAGTTTGGCCATTAAGATACCTTGCGTCAAGTGTGGATCAATGGTTCAGCCTGCACGATATAGTGTTGTCTCCCTACAACAAGCTGAGTGGCTTGTAGGGGAGAGCAGGGCAGATATACCTTGGTTTTCACCTCCTTGGTCATGACGCACTTCTGATCCGGGTTTTCTTTGAACACTTGCTTATAGCAGAATTTTGTAAGTACCCTATAAGACAACAATGCCATGTTTCAAAATATCGCTAATGAAACTAGATTGGTGGGCATTAATGGATGCCTAGACCAATCAATCCTACCTAACTAAAATGTTGTTTTGTAACCTAATGTGGAGGATTTTAGTTGGTTGGATAATTACAAAGTTGATTTTAAAGGGTTTGAATATCACTTAGGGAGTGTAAGAGAGGTATTTCACAATCCCTACCTTTCTGATTCACCAATATCACAAGAAGTGCGAGGTGAAGAGCACACTTGGATTGGAAGAGTCTTTAGGTCTCTTAGTGTGTGCTAGTGGTGCAAACACATGTGATGAAAGAAAATCGATTGTCGACAAATTAACTTGAAGAGTATATAAAGTAAATGCAAAAGTAGATGTACTTTTAACTCTAAAAGATGCTCATGGTGCTTTGTAAAACAAAATCCTAACTTAATAGACAAGTGTGCAATGGAGGTATTTCACACTTATCACCCTTCTCTTATTCACCAAGCTCACATGAAGTGTGAGGTGAAGAGCATACTTAGGGAGACAAGAGTCTTTAGGTCCTTTCTTGTGTGCAAAAAGTGATTTCTACACTAGCTTTAATCCTAAAAACATGTCAATTGGTGCATAAAGAAGAATGGTGTTGAATACTAGTGACAATAGTGAGGCCCGTTGAAAGCCTCAAGGTTGGTTACCTAGGTAAGTTTCAAGAGATATGAACTCTTTACTTTATAATATTGGTCTAGGTGAACTAATTACTAGAAAAATAAGCAATTATGCAAATATAACTTAATTTAAGTTCATTAGTAAGCAACAATTGGGCTACCAGATTGTACCATGCAGATAAAAAGCAAATAAAATATTGTAGCATAGTCAAACAATACTCTGACACGCGAGTAGTGCGGAGAATTAAAAAATAGGTGCGCTAGTAGCGTGGGTATAACAAAGACTAGGTGTGTGAGTCAACCTACGGGAAGTCGCACGAGTCATGAACTAATTACATGCGTGAGTAGCATGTCTGTCGAAGGCGTTTTCATGCTAGTAGTAGGGCCGAGAGGTCGGTATCTGTGCTACTTTGTATAAATTAATTGGGGTCGAATTGGGGTGAAATTCTGGAGCAAGAGGTGGATTACCTGATCTCCTGCAAATGATAAACACCCATAATTAATTACTTAGCATAAAAAAACCTAGTTAAATAATAAATGAACAAAAAAAAGTGGAATCACCGTTAGAACTGTTGTGGAAAAAATTGCACAAGTGTGCACTCTTCCACTTGGTAAGGGGCTAGGCCTTGTAGGATACAACAAGGCCTCATTACTTGGAGTCCCTGTGTGTGGGTTTTGGTTGTCCTCCAAGTGATCTTGCAATAGATCGTTAGTGCAATTCACATAAAAAACAAGGAAATATGGATTAAATGCAAAATAAAAGAGATGGGGGGGAGAATGCAAAATCCAATAACAATCCAAGGTATGCCAAACCACTTTTGTATTTCCCAATGGTCAAGATGTACAACACCTAGGAGGTGTGGGCTTCAAGGGAAGCCAACAATCTCTCTTAGGGAGGCCTTTTTTGTCCAAACTAAATGCTAAGTCTTTTTGTCCAAACTAAATGCTAAATCAATGGTAGAACAATGGAGAGGAACTCTTGCTCCCTGAAGGAAGGTGGCAAGGGAGCTTGGGAATGCTTACAATGATAGGAAGAGGTGGGCTATGACGAAGATCCAACACAAATCCAACAACATAACATTTCTCTTGATTTCTCTATAGAAAATGCATGCCAATGGATTCCTTATATAGGCCAAGAAGTGGCCAACAAACAACTAGATCCAAATGTGAACTCATATCACCCATGAACTAGTTCCAAAGTGCATTAAGGGGGCTATTTAATGCCACCAAGTGTGTGAGGAGACGAAATTGGATTCTTGTAGGCGATGGAGCCTTCAATGCATCGTGGGAAGTAGGTGGTACTACTGTTTTGATAGTATCACGACTATCGAAGGAATAACCGTGCTGGTGTAGTGCGAGAAATGAACTGGTAACCTGCGCTATAGCGCGGGTCAACAATGGTTCAGCCGTGGGACCTCTTGTTTTGACTATTCTTGGGAATTTTGGACTCATGATGTCTTTGGATTTGTTGAGGATTCCTGTGGTGAGCTGCATTCTTTATGTTAATGATGCCTTACTGCAAGAATAGCCGAAATGTCGCATGTGTGCGCACTAGTACAAAATGAGAGATAAGTGACCAAAAAAACGACCAAAATCTGCATATAAATGACCACTTTTGAGTTGGTGACCATTGGTAGCAAATTAGCGGTCATATATCACGCGACCAAAAATGTGCTCATATTTATCTTGGTCATTTATAGCTTATCTTGTGGTCATATATTTGGTCATTAATTGTGACAATTAATGACCACATTTTTTGTCATGTGATAAATGATCGCTAATTTGCTACCAGCGATCGCCAACTCAAAAGTGGTCATTTATATGCATATTTTGGTCATTTTTTTGGTCTTTTTTTTAGTCATTTATCTATTTTTAGTGGTTTCAGAATATAAATAGGGCACGGAGGAATCGAACCACCAACCTCTTGCCTATAAGGCAGGTGCTCTACCATTGAGCTAGCACCCTTAAATAGAATTCCTTATAGATTGATATGAGAATAAAATTTCCAAGCACTTTCATATTAATCTCTCGTAATTAATCAAGCATTTTCATATGTGGGATTCACATGTGCCATGAAAGTGAAACAAGATATGTTGTGTTCATTCAAACTTTCAAACTCTGATGGTATCAACAAGAAAATTAGAATCTTCAATATCAACAAATTTAATATGTGGGTTTCACATATTCCTATCCCATTGTCTACTTTCTGTCTTGGCCCCTTCATTAATTCACATGTATCATCCATACCAAAACCCTCAAACAAAAAAAAATAGTAGTATTGTGTATGCAGAAACAAGAATAGAGTTATTTGAAGTACCAGGTGGAGGCATGTTACGATCTTCTCCTCTATTCTTCCAAACAAGACGTTGTAAAAAGTTTGTGAACATTGAACCTGCTGATTGTGATGGTCTGGATAAGGGACTGAATTTTATCAAAAGCTGACATAGTTCCCACTGCATATCCTCAACCTGAGAATGTATCAAGAGCCTTTTATCAACCATATTCAAACTCAATAAACAACTTATAAACTAGAGAATAGAGCTAGAGCTTGCAATCAATCATGTGAAAAACTCAATAATCAAATAGTAGTAAGATTCCCATGATTATATATCACACAACATTAAGAACTTGGAATATAGAGTGACCACTTAATGAGAGCAACTTTAGAATTAAGGATAAGTGTAGTCAACTAAAACACAATTATTGGTCCTCAGGAATGATGATTGAGTTCCATGAATGAGAAGATTGTCCTTAAAGTAATTGGAAAATTAGGTTCACCATCTTCCACCTTTAAGCCCATTAACTGCCAAACAAGTACAGGTGATATGAGTACTTTGGAGTAAAATAAAGTGTATCTAGAGCCTGGGATGTAAGTGAGACTAAAGATGGATGAATTGAGAAACCCAGAACAACAAACAAAATTTACAGAATCCCACTACTAACAGCATGAAGCTGTGGCATAAGGATCAAAGCTTGGCTCTGGTGCGTAGAGCACATAGAATTGGAATAGACTAAGGAAAAATGGATGGAAGGGGAGAGCAACATAATGGAAAAGAATTATGCTACAACTTGTGGGGGAATAAGGAAGCACCAACATCAAAATAGGAATATCAAAGCATGCAGACCATTGCCATTGTCATGGATGACCCCATCCAAACCATTCTGGAAGTCCAGAGAATGGTAAGTGCAGTATGAGAGTATCAGGTTGTTATGCTCCACTCATGAAATGTCCTCCTAGGAAAAGAGTTCCAACTTATTCACCATAAGTGAGAGTTGACAATTATCAGATAGGAGCTGGGAGAAGTAAAAAGAAATCAACCTTAGAATGAAATAAAACATCAACCTGATGCTAAAAATGTCAATGTAGTAAAGGAATGTCAATGCAGTCAAGGAATGCCACCTTGACCCTTTACCATGTGTTCTAACTTCTCTATAGTCTCTTATAGCAATCTATACCCCCTGAATTCTACAACCATGCAATGTAACACTACACTCATTTTTATGCATCATGTCCATATTCGAATCCAAGTATATAGAGTAGGTACCATGTATTTTTAGATATTGCATTTTATTTCTTTTTCAAAGTAGAAAATACTCTACATATTTAACTCCTTCGAGATTGCCATTCTGTTCATCAACACACTTGAATGCATTTTCTTCTTTAACTACCAAGGTGATTCTATTTTATGATGGAAGGTAAAAACACTCTAGGCTACTGACTCTTGCACTTTTTTTCCATTCAAAAAGGTATGAGGAGAAGGTGACCAACATGAACAAGAACATGATGATGGATGGCGGTTTTCATAGAAGGTGACTCCATAAAGCTTGGTTGTGGAAAACAATAACATAAATATTAATGTCCCTACCACCTCCTTGGTTGCCAGTGTAGCTCTATTCTCATCATATGCATTGTTCTTTGATCTCAAACTTTATTTTACATGGGCACATGGCTCACCCTCTTGTGATTTTAACATTTAACATTTGGTGCCATTGGTGGGATTCCATGCCATCCCATTTATTTTCTTTCTGCATAATTTTTCAATCTAGTTAACACTGCTTTTTTAATTCATGTCATTGTGAATTGTATAATTTGAGATATTATTAATGGTTATTTATAAACATTTAGATAAGATAAGATAATTTTATTAATTTCTAATAATTATCATAAAATTAGGTCAATGAGATTAACCGGTACAATCTATAATGTAAATGCAATGTGAAAGTGTGAAAACTACTCCTATATCGGTGTTGAAAATAAAAGGAAAAAGAAGGGAAAGAAGAACTAAGCATCTAGCTATGATCTATAAATTGCAGTCTAGAAAGAAGACAAGAGTATATGGTGTGGTACAATAAGAGAACCAGGTATTCAAGATCTCATTGCCATAAGAGAGAGGGAAAGTAGAGTTGTCAAAGCATGGTTTTGATGGTCAAGGATGACGGAAGGGGCCGAGATGCTTGTGCACTACTATCGTCATCAAACATTATGAAAGGTACAATGCCCCAAATAATGCTACCCTCCATGGAATAACTAGGGCTAAGGGATCCCTGCTGTAATATCATGGGGGTATGAAAGAATGAGCAAAATCCACTCTCTTGTCATCCAAGGTCAAGGGAAAGAAAATCCTAATAAGTATGTCTGCATAGCTGAGACTGAGAGGTAGTCCAATAGTTGGGTGAAACCCAACTCTACCTCCATCTAGAGTTGGTCCCTTTGTCAGCGTGGTGACCTATGGCTTGGAATACAAACTCCTCACAGGCCTCGAAGATGTAGGTCAGCCACCTGGAAGGGTAGTTCAAGAATACTTTGCAATGTCTGGCATCATTACCAATTTATGATTGACATGGGAAATTTTAATCACAATAAATGAGTGTAGCTATGGTTAATGAAATATAGTACAAGAGATGCCATTTGTAGATGTCATCTGCAAAGAAAATACAAGAAATACAGTACAATAGTGGCAAGGATAAATCTATGGCAAAAATGCCTAGAATTCACAAACATAAGGAAATGCACAGATTGCTTTTACTGGGTGCTCCATTTGCATAATTTTAACACCAAGAAGAAGATGTCCTGAAGTGTTGATGTGTAAGAATAAATTGTGATGTTCGTGACAGACAAATCATAAACACCTCGGACGAACTATTGACAAGGCAATAACAAAACAAAATGTTGAGAATTGTTGCAAACCAAAATTTTCAAACCTTGAAGGTATTTAACCTATTTTTAGAAGCATTTACTTAAGTGTTTTCATGAAATAAAGACTACAAAATTCATCAAATAAAATTTGCACATCAATATCAAACTCAAACCAAGACAATCAAGGCTTAAACTGTTGAAATGACTATTGGTCACAGATTTTTATAGATGAAATGGTCAAACAGATTTTATCCACCTAGCACAGAACCACAAAATATTGCCTACAATCTGTTCAAATTTATTCCAAAAACCCTGTAAGGGAATTTCCAGTTATAAATAATAAAAAATTCCCAACATCTAACAAAATTATTCAGGAAAACGAAGACTGCAATTTGAAACCTAGCGTCTGGTGGAGATTTCTGCACAAAATTTCAGGAGTTCTCAAGTAGCTAATAGTATGATGGAGTTTTTCCACATATGCAAAAGAGTAAGAAAGTCATCACATTGTGTCTAATAGAAAATGTTATTGCAGGATCTAAAGGTATATTTCAGTTTTGAAGTATAAATTCTGAAAATTGCAATTTCATGAACATGTATGGAATTGGATTACTGGTTTAACCCTGTAGTTTGTGAAACAATGCAGGAAGGAAGAGAAGAATATGAATTCTTGTTTTATATTAGCTGCTCAAAGAATTCAACAGTGGATTTCCCAATTAGTGAAAGCAGGATGCTATTAAATATTAATGCATACACCAGGGTTTAACAGTTAAGTTTCCAATGAAATGCTCATGCATGTGCTTGTGTTGGTCTACACCAGTACTTGCGATAATGGTTGTGGCTAGGTGCAAGTCATGGGCCACTTTGGTGCAGTAGATACCCCTCACCCATGGCCTCTTAGCCAGAGAATTCCAGTTGTATAGTTATTGGTTGAACTCACTCCTAGGTGGACTTAAGACACACTAGCCACATCATGATAAATGGAAGCCAACCAAAAGTAAAAATAGCTAATCAAAGTATTCAAACAAAGGCTACAGAAGTTGGAATACTCAGTTTGACTGATTGTGTAGGGAAAGCCAACAAAATCATACTATCAATGTAAGGATCTGTGAAGTTGATGACATTCTAGTCGATCTGGAAAATTGCCTAGGTGGGTTTGGTGGAATTCTACTTCTACCTTCAAAATGAGGGAAATGATAGTGATAGAGAACCAATGAAGAGGCCCAGATCTAGAACATTTTTTACTCTGTTAAACCAATAAGCACCATGCTACCAGTCTAGAGGACCAATAAGCATCTCATCCAGTTGTACAGATGATTCAATGGAGGAAGGTGGCCCCATATGCAGTCTTGACATTCTAAAATTCTATAGTTATCTTTGAGCTTTTGTATAAGGGGTGTGAGACATGTCAGAGAGATTATACTCTTGTTAGGTGGGATGTTGAAGCATTAACACTCCAATAATTTTTAGAAGCCATAACTATTTTTTCAAGGAAAACCTCGTGAGGAAACCCAAGATATACTTCTCCACATTCACAGATGGAATCCCTTGAAAACCCATCAAAATAGACTAGTACACCTCACCCAGAGCTATTTTAATGGCTACCTGCCAACACATAAGTTAGAAGTAGCCAAACACCCAGTGACATTGGCCACAAATGGTTGAGCTAAACCCTTGGGCTATTTAGAAATCATAATTATTTATATAATGGTCACTTTACTTGTCAGTGACCTAGCCAATGTAATTTTAGATGTTGCAGTTAGGGGTTAGGTGGGTAAACCACCATAATCATTCAGGGGCATTATAAAATGTGCTGAGAGATGGAAGCAAAAGTGTGAGAGAGATGCATTGGATGCATAATTTATAATAAAAGTCTATTTCTAAATTTTTACACCAATGCACTATTGACTCCTTAGTGACGTTTCTTGTGCCTTGAAGTTTTCTATTAGAACCAACAGTTAAGAGATGAAACCCATTCTAATTCTAAACAAATGAAAAAAACCATACAAGCCAGAATTCTTGCTAAATAAAATAACTGTCTATTAATTAGAAGCTATAAAAATATCTGCTCTTAATGAAAAACATGATAAGGTTATGGTCAATGGAGTGATGTGATTTTACCTGATATGAATAATGAGTGTGGAGATCAACTGATGACATAAAACAAGTCTGCGAAGGATATGTCTGCAATTTCAAAAAATATTCCATAAACTGGCAGATAAATACAATTTTCCATAATTAAATGATGCCCGACAAATCATTAGAGTTAGGTCCATAAACTGTTGAATAGATTTTAGGAAGCACCTAAGCATCGCTTCAATAATAATTTCAAAATAGGTTTCCGCAAAAATTAAAAACACAGTAAAATGCAGATGTATGATATATAGGCTAAAAATTGAACATGGTAAGGAAATACATTTAAGGTAATGATACAAAAGTGTTAGCTTTCAGGTTACTCCAAAAGTGTTTACACCATGTTTGGGGGGTGCTTCATGAGATTTTGGGTACATGGTGTATGATCAGCTCCTGGATGGTCCATGTGTATTTGCAGAAGGGAGATGGTATGTGATGGATTTGCACATGGGAGATGGCTTACTCAATGATTGCTTGACCTCAAGTTAGCGCTTGCTTGGCATTTTTCCCTATGACATTAGATTTCTCTTGACAGCTTGGGTGATGTCCTTCATGATGGCCACATGGAGATGACTTCTTGCTTGGAGAACACCTTACTTAAGAAGTGGTGTGCATCTTGGAAGAGGACATCGGAAACTAGACAACATGGGGTAGCTTGGATTCTTCTATGGAGGCTTGGAAATAACTCAAGGACCCCCGAGTTGCGACAATGATCATGCAAGGTGAGTGGACCCAATGGAGTACATGGCTTAGGAGGAACAATGGAGTTCGTTTGAGATAATGATGGAGGAATATGGACACATTTTGTGTATCTATATCACCTTGGAGCCCTCATTGTGTAAGACATCACCTTGGAGCTTGTCATGCGTACACTTGGAGTATAGCGCTCCATGTGGTGGCCCAAAGAAGAAAGTGAAACCCCTCATCTTCACAAGGGAATTGGAGAGACTCAAAGTCTACTGGGAAACTGGAAAAGGCAGTAGAGAACCCAAGGTTGCAAATATCTTACCTGGAAATTGGTGGTTCAAATCAACACATATCAGACCATGCTATGATTTGTTGTTTCTTGGACCTCTGGCCTTCCAAATCTGCACTAAGATGGGTATGAGCCTTACAAAATAAAACTAAACATAGTAAAACTAAACATTTAAGTAAATGCATAGGAAAACTAAACATTTAACTAGCTTCTACGATAGAGTCATAGACTAATAGAAACCACTAACTTAACTTTTATATTGATAAAATAAGACCTGATTACAACCATAGATGTCCCTCCTAGTGGAATGATTTAGCTTGCAGGCGATGGTATGAGTTTGCAACTCCTTATGGATTCAACTATGTTCTTTTTGCATTATTCTTAGCTGCGGATTCCTATCATCGTTGCATTATCACTTTACTATACCATGCACCTGCTCTCTGCCACAAGGTGCTTCTTGTATGCAATGGTTTCCTGCATATCACAATCCTTTGAAAAAATCATGCCACGACAGGAAAAAATCACCAGGCAACAATATTTTTGTCTATTAAACCCCCAAAATAGATAGAGCTCAACAATCTGCTCAGAAGCTCCTCTTTCAATTCGAGAAGGTTACAAATTACTAGTACTATCAGATAGAGATACATCATCTAAGAGGGTCCCCATTACCTCTATGTTATCCTTTGGTGTTGTACACCACCATCTTGTCTCAAAGTTAGAGTGAACTCAAATTGGATTGATTGTGGATTCTAGGGAGCCACGCTAAGTGCATAATTTCTAGACCCTAGTAGAGTTTGGTGCAGATGTTGTATTCCCCTACTTAGAAGCTATATGGAGACTGCAAATTGATGGTAAAATCCCACCAAATAAAAATGAGACCTTACATACTAAAGACGAGTTGGTTCAGAAATACCTAAAAGCCAGTAAATATGGCATGTTGAAGGTTCTAGCAATGATGGGAATTTCTACTTTGGCATCTTACGAAGGTGCTCAAATTTTCGAGGAACTTGGACTTTCATTACAGATGGTTCAAAGGTGTTTTGCTGGAACACCAAGTAGGGTAGAGGGGCAAACATTTCAAATGATTGCTCAAGATATGATTCGTTTGCATGATTTGGCATTTCCTAGTCATCTTTTACCTAAAGGGAGTGTATATTCCCATGCTCCGTCCAATCCTGGTAACTATCATTGGCATAAAAATGGTGAAGTGCATCTAAATGACCCACTAGCCATTGCAAATCTATAGGAATCATCCCGCATAGACAATGTTGTATCCTATAAGCAATATTCTAAAATAATTTAGGATTTAAACAAACACTACAATTTGTGAGGCATGCTAAAATTCAAGGAAGTACTAGATAGGAAGATTCCTTTAGAGGAAGTTGAACCTGCTAGTGAGATTGTAAAGCAGTTTTGCACAGGTGCTATGAGTTATGGTTCGATTTCATTGGAGGATCATACAACTCTTGCTACGTCCATGAATAGAATTAGTGGAAAATCCAATACAAGTGAAGGAGGAGAGAATCCATCATGGTTGGAACCACTCCCCAATGGATCAATGAATCCTAATAGAAGCACAATCAAACAAGTTGCAAGTGGTAGGTTTGGTGTTTCTATCTACTATCTAACTAATTCAAATGAACTGCACATTAAGATGGCTCAAGGATCAAAGCCTGGTGAGGGTGGTGAACTTCCAGACCAAAAAGTTAGTGGTGATATTGCTGTTACAAGAAATTCAACTTATGGTGTGGGGCTTATTAGTCCTCCTCCACCCCATGATATTTATTCCATTAGAGAGCTTTCACAACTTATTTATGATCTTAAGAATTCCAATCCAAGTGCTCGAATCAACGTAAAGTTGGTCATTGAGGGTATTGGAGGTATAGCAAGTGGTGTAGTAAAGGGTCATGCAAACCATGGTTTGATTTTGAGTCATGATGGAGGTACTGGAGCAGATCATTGGACAAGAATAAAAAATGTTGGGATGTTGTGGGAACTTGGTCTAGAAAAGACTCACCAGACATTGGTAGCAAATGACTTACGCTGTCATACAGTTCTACAAATAGATGGCCAACTGAAAACATGAAGAGATGTTTCCATAATTACTCTCCTTGGTGTAGAAGAGTTTGGTTTCAATACAGTCACCCTCATCAGTCTGGGTTGCATCATGATGCACAAATTTCACAAAAACACATTATCCAGTTAGAAGAAAGGATTTTAACACTTAAGGAGTGAATCCTGTCTACCCTCAAAATAATTTGTCCAATTGATGGTGCAGAAACACATCTAGGAGGAAAAAATTTCTATAGATGTGTTGGATCAAATTCAACTGTATGAAAGCATGTGAAGGATTGTTATAGTGCCAAAACCTTTCTCTTCCAAATTATGATATGCAAAAGCTACTCCCTATTGTGGATGCCATCTCTTCATATTCAGAGGATTTTGATGGTGTTTTAAAGCTTCTTGTTGGAGATGGGAGAAGCCTTCCTGTAGAAGTAATGATGATGATTTTGGAGGCATGGAAAAATGACAAAAACATGGACCGCAATCATAGATATTTATATGAATATTTATCAGTTTTGATGGAACCATGGGATGGGTCTACCCTTATAACATTCACTGATGGCTACTATCTTGGAGCAATTGGACCGTAATGGACTCCACCCTGGAAGTTTCTATTTAACCTATAGTGGGCGAGTGATCATGGATGAAAGAAGATACAAATTTTCATACATTCACTTCTAGAACAACCCATGACATATTAAGAATCTCACCTTAGCCATAGAAGGGCTCAAGAACTCCCCCAATCTATAGTTTTTTTAGTATCCAATAATCCCATTAAGCCCAAAATAATAGAAGCGACTCATGATATGAATGTGGGTTTTTTAATACCAGAAGGATGCCTCCTTTGTGGGGCCATGGAATACTGTAATATTTTTTCTTTTGAAAATAGTTTAAAGACAGTATTGATAACCTATTTTCTGGACCTACCTAGCTGAAAAATGTATATTTTCATTTTACTATTGAATATCAAATCTAAAGTTTTTTTCTTGGAAAAAAAGATCCATCTTAACTCCGGATCTATCAAGCACCGAGAAAGAACAAATCATTCAAGGTGCAAACAAATTTTAGAGTGCAAAAACTTGAGAAAATTTTTGCACTTTGAGGGATTTGATCCCTCTCGGTGCTTGATACATCCAGAACTAAAATACATATATTTTAATACTCATATAGGTCTGGTTTTTCATTTTATTGATATGTGGGCATTATACATTTATTGTTATTATTTTTTTTCATGTAAAATTTTAGGCCTCCATAAGCCAGATCAACATTACAGACAAAGATGCAATAGTCATATTGGTTGTAGAATGTGCCTCTCATCACGACAAGTGACTTCAATTCAAATATATCCCATTGGCTACTACTTTTATATGACTTTAAAATGTCTTACGGTTTTAGTTGGAGAAGCTCATTCGGCATAGGCACAATAGATGAGGGCCTGACTTGAGGACTCTTCTTCAGTGGCCACTGTGGTCACTATGTTTGATTGATGGTTTTGGTTTTAAGGGATCCACCCTGTGTCCCTTCTTTTTGCAATATTTGCAGAAAGGAGGTTGACACCATTCCTTTTTTAGTAGAATCCTTTAGCTTTAGAAGTACCTTTTCCTCTTCCATATGAGGGAGCAAAGGATACTAAAGCTGAGTGATGAATAGATGCAACAACACTTCTTGCAATTGACTACCTTTCCTCTTCATCAAGTAGATAGGGGCTCAATAGTTTTGATAGATGCTTAGGATTTATATTTTAAAATTTTGATCATGAGCCGGCAAGACATTGTTTCTGTTAATGATTCAAAAGGGATTGCTTGGAACCACATTTGCAGTCAAAAGAGCATGCTCCAACGGGTGTATAAAAAGGACTTACAACCATTAAAATAACTTTTAATTTCTTAGTTGATTTAGGTGCTTCCTTGTCTTTGTCTAATATTTTTAATATCTTGTTCTAACTGAAGAGTTTTTGCATCATTGCCTCTAGAGAAAATACTATGAAGATGATCCCATACCTGTTTAGCGGTTGACATTAAAATAGGAATGGTTGCAATGTCACGGGTTCCACTAGCCAAGGCATGATCAAATTCTTTTTTGTTGTCCAATAAACTAATTCCATGGTATTGGATGAGTCAAGTGAAGGTATCGAACCATCTATGTAAGCCCAATCCATTTTTAACCAAGGAAAAATGGAACCGATCGAGCTTCAGAATGCTATAATTATTCCCATCTTGTTTTTTAGAGACGATTTGGATTCCTAGATTATCCACACCTATTAGGCCACATGAAAAAAATTCATTTGCTAACACATGTATGCTGATTTTATATTACAATTGGTTAACCTTGAAGCATACTCTATCAACAACAATACCCAAGTCTAGGGTTATTGTTATTATGATATTGCATTAATAGATTCACAAAGTTTATTGTGCCTTGAAGTGCTCTCCATCCCAACAGCCTAAGCGCTTGATAGAGCATAGGATTTTGATATTTAATACAAGGGAAGGTGCTAAAAAACATGCATATTCACATAATCCATTTCTTTTTCTCTCCATGCTCCCCCCCTACAAAATTATATTTCATCCAATTGTGGAGATATAATATTATTAATCGCTCCATATATGTTGATGAAAACCAAACAATGACTTGTAAAACTTTATGGTCCAAAATGGCAATTCCCAATCGTTGTAGAGGCATAAAACCCCACCTCTCTCTCTCTATTGAAGTGATTCAAGAAACTCTCAAATTGGCTGGCACATCTGACTAACTATTCTGACAAAACTGCCAAGTGTTATCTATTTGAAAATTTTGAATTCATGCATTCAAGTGGAGTAGAACATAGCATGAGAGAAACCCTGTTGGATGGTTTAATATTCTTTTGACCTCACCTATGAGTATACACCCCACTAGTGGTCAAGTGCTTAAATTAGAGTACTTTCAGTGCTCAAAGCCATGTTAAAAACCCCCCAAAAACATGTTCTTCATTCATGGGGTCAGCATAGTTAACCACTGCAGTCAAGACCTGGTGGAACCTACAGATAAAACTTATCTCAACATGATGCTAGATGCAAATCCTGAGTGAATTTGAAAAAATGAATACTCCTGGGATGTGAATTTCACTAAATAGGTACTCCTAGGTTGATGAATCTAAAGTTTAATTTAGAGCTCGCTTATAACAAAGGGCCATTTACAAAAAAAAAACATATGCCCCACTAGTATTGGTGATGGGCATAAGATATTCAACTTTTAACTAGTTTAAGGAGTGTAAGGGTTTTTGTATTTTGTTTTCATCTCTTCCTCTCTTGTCAAGGAGGATTTGGTCGGGTTCTTCACAATCATCAACCCTAAATTTGGGGAAAATCATTTCAGAAACCTCGTTATTCTATTTGAACTTAAACCTTCTATAGAGATCATTTGGGTGGAAAGAGCAGAGAAGAAATATTCTTTATGAAAATGTATGAAACAACAAAGATTGAAACTTCAACAGTCTACATGAAAACAAGCAATAACCAAATACTTCGCAGTTCAAAACATGTAATGAAGCGCTTACCTACATCCCATTGCAACATAGAACCCAGAGAAGGAAATCCTCTATCCATTTCTTGTAATTCCAACTTGTTTAGAGCTTTTGCTAGGCACACCAGTCCATAAAGACCCATAAAAGTAGAAGTTTTGATCCTTGCACTTTTCATTTTATAGAGTCCATTTTGTGATCTAAGGGATTCGATCGTCGAGCACTGAATTCTAAAATCCAAACTAATCACACAAAATATCAGAAGCCTCCTCAAGGGATTTGCAAAAGAATGTGGAGTGGCTTGATTTTTGCAGGAGATCGACTGTCTTATACCGACACTAGGCCCGTTTCCTCCAATCCTCTCCAAGATGGTCTTCCTTGTCTAAGCGAACACCGAATTCATAGCGCTCATAAAAATAGACCTCAATTATCGGATCAACCAACCTAGGTCAACTCCATTATGTAATCAAACAAACCCAAAGTAACCTACGGGCCTGCTACACGCGGTTCGATGCTGAGTAACTTTTGCTTACGATCACCTACGAGAAGGAGACTATAGAACTTGTTACTTTAGAACCGAACCGCTAGAGATCGAGGTCAATGAGGAAGTACGAGCAGTGGAGTGAATAATGAGAGAAATATAAAAATGGATACTTCATCTTGATGAGTTTTTCATTGTATATGGTCCATAAAACATCTGAGGACAAATCGACCTGGAGTGTTTTGTAAATTTGCTCCAGGTGCATTACAACCAATTTCTTTTCCCCAACTTTACTTTCCCTCCATTAAATTTAATTTTTCTTTCCACCCACTAAATTAAATTTTTTAAATTTGATAATATTATTATCGCCTTATTTTTAATTTTAAAACAATTGTTTGACTTTATATTATGGAAACTGAACCTTGTTTTAAGTTATAAAATTATAAAATTGATTTAAGAATCTCTAATGTTCATAAATTATACAAAAAAAAAATATATGGAGAAGAATGCAATTTAAATATTGTAAAAAATACATATTCTAACTTTAGTGGCATTTTATGGTTAATTTAAATGTGATTGTTGGTTCTTGCCATCTCCAAGCAACGATGATGGCGTTGTCAATGATGCCTTTCCCTAGCCAATGGGGACTCCAAGCCTAATTGGAAAGGGCTCTATTGAAGGGAGGATATGTGTGGAACTCTTCACGCATCTTATTTCCCCTTGTGAGGTGACCACAGGAAATAGGGATTCATCATGACGTTGTTTAGCAGGTGTTGCAAACTCCCTGGCTGCTTCCATGTGTGGTGTCCAAGGAAAAGGATTGTTCTCTTAGGAGGATCCACGTGGGACTGATCACGCCTCTTCTTTCCCTTTGTGAGTTCGTCGCAAGCGACAATGCTTCATTGTGTCACTGTTTAGCAAGTATTGCAAAATCCGAGGTTGCTTCCATGCATGGCGCAGAAGGCGAATGGTTGTCCTCTTAAGAGGATCATGCCTTGTGCAATTGCCCCCTTCGTTTGCATGTGCAATCACAGTTTGCAAACGCACGCTTGGATTTCTTGTGCATGGCTTGTGTGCCCTCCCTCATGCTTGTGCACTCGTATATTTGCATGTAAACCCTCAACTTGCAAGTGTGTGCTCACTTGTACATGTAGTCTACAATTTACTAAATTTTAACATTGCAGATGAATTTGGAGACCCCATCTGCAATGTTATAATTTAGTAAATTGTAACATTGTATCCAGAGTTCTACAATTTACTAAATTTTAACACTGCATATGGATTCAAAGACCCCCTTTAGGGGGTCTTTGAATCCATCTGTAGTGTTAAAGCATATGGATTCAAAGACCCCCTCTCTCAATCCATCTGCAATGTTAAAATTTAGTAAATTGTACAAATTCATTGTCAAAATTGTAATTTTCCATTGTCGGAGTGACACAACTAAAAATGACCAAATAAATGACCAATTGTTATTTGGTAATTTTTAGTTTAGTTCTTATCCCATGACCAAACCAGTCATTTATCTTGGTCATTTTTAGTTTAGTTCTTATCCCATGACCAAATTGGTCATTTATCATGGTCATTTTTAGTTAGCTCACTTAAAAATTCTCAATTTTAGTCATTTATCCCTTGAAAAAACTGTGGTGACCAAATGTTTTGGTTACCTGGTCACTTATCCCTCATTTTATACTAGTGGCGAAATTTAGGCATTAACAGGTCCCAAAGGTTGGAAGTGAAATGAAACTGATTAAGCAAGTGTTCCAGATCTTCTTGTTGGTTATGGCATATGACACATTGGGATGGTCCTTCAAATCCCCTTTTTCTAAGGCGTCCCATGCAAGAGGTTTCCTCCATGCCACTAGCTAGAGAAAAGTAGAAACCTTTGGCCAATGGTTCTGATTCCATATTTGACGCCATATTTTGTCGCTTGGCTAAAAAACGTGATGTGATAGAATGTCACAGGCCTCTTTAAGGGAGAAGGTACTAGCACGTATCACAACCCCACCGAAATTTTTTTTGTCCATTGTTATTGAATTTTCCTGGATAGTAGATCCTCCCAAAAGGAGTCCCATGGGAAGTTCGATGAAGGGGGAGTCCATTGATCTTGAGTGAGCCATTTACTCTATTCATCGGTTGCATCCAAGTTTTCCTAGAAATTGGAGATGAAGACTTGAGTGTCCAAGAAGGTTACTCTAAATTATTGACTTTGAAGTAATTTTTGATTTTCAGGGATTGTTTCCAGACATCCTACCAAAATAACACATCTTGACCATTCCTTATTTCCTAGAAAGAGTGATCTTGAATAAGATGTTTATTGCGCCAGGCCACTTTCCAAATAAGGGATCCATGAGATAGGCCCTATATTATAATGAGATATTGAGTGGGGATATCCGGGGCATACTTTCACTTATAGATCCCCCCCCCAAGTGATGAAGGGTTTTGCAACCAACACCACCAATTTTAGCTCCAAGTGCATTGCTTTATACCTCCAAATCTCTGATACCAAGGCGCCTTTGGACTTTGGAAGACAAACCTTCGACCAAGCAACGAGGGACCACTTTTTTTGGTTTTAGATCCTCCCCAGAGGAAGGAGCACTATATATTTATGAGAGATGTGAAAATGAACTTAGGAGTAGCAAGAATCAAGAGGAGATACGTTGGCATACTTATGAGCACAACTTTGATGAGAGTCAATCTGCTTGGCAGGTTGAAGGACCAAAACGTCCAACAAGATAAACAATTTTCCATTTTGGCTAGTAATGAGGTCCAATAGGAATGATGCAAGGAAGAAGAAATAAGAGGGGATATTAGGTTTTTGGAGGGGAGAGAGCTATGCTTGAAGTTCATAATGTAAGAGTTTTGTAGCTAGAGGGATATTTCCATATTAAGAAAGTAGATCTTTGGATTTTTAGAGTTGAGGGTCATGCTACAGGATTTCAAAAAGAGCTAGATAAAGGATTTAAGGGATCTATCCTCTTTGCGGGAAGTGTTTTCCATAAGCATGGTATCATAAATGAATTGCAGGTGGGAAGATACTTGATCATCATTAGTTGGGTGAAGGCCTTTGAGGATATTTTTCTGAACAATGTCATTAAGGGTGAGACCAAGACCTTCCATCATGAGAATGAAGAGGAAAGGAGAGAGTGGGTCACCCTGACAAATACCATGAGAAGGGGAGAAGGTGGAAGAGGGGGATCCATTAACTAAAATAGATTAGAAGGAAGAGGACACCAATGCCATATCCCAATTGGTCCACTCTAGGGAGAAATATAATAAGGCCCGAAAGATAAAATGCTAGTTGATTTTATCGAAGGTTTTGGAAAGATCAAGCTTGATTAACATGCTAAGAGTTTTGGTAGATACGAGAGTATGGATGGTTTCATGATCCATGATGATGTCATCCAAAATTTGACATCCTTCCACGTAGCCATATTTCTTTGGGGAGATAATTTGAGGTAAAATGGGTTTAAGGCAATTGGAAATGACTTTTGTTATGATTTTCAAGATGACGTTACAAATGGAGATGGTATTGAACTTACCGAGATTTGTAGGTCGATTTTATTTAGGAATGAGAGTGAGGAAAGTAGAGTTGAAGGCTAGAAACAAACTTAGATGCAGTCTTGATTCTTCCACAGCTTCCTAAACCTCTTGTTGGATAACTTTCAAGTAGTGATGATAAAAATCAGTGGTGAAACCATCTAGACCAGGAGACTTCCTTGCAGGCATATCCATTACTGTAGATTCCACTTCTTCCACAGAGATCAAGTAGAGAAGACTTTCATTTTGGGCTGGTGCGATAAGGGAGGGGATATTGGAGAAAATTTCGTTAATGGCATATTTTGGTAGAGGGAAGTCAATTCTTTTTCAATATCCTCGTGACTGGTGAGTCAATTTCCTTGTTTAGTGAGAAGGAGGGGGATGTGGTTGTGATGCCTCTACTGGATCATAGAGGCATGGATTTTTTTTGTTTCTTTCTCCTTCTTTAATCCACTTAACCCTATATTTTTATTTCCATAATATCTCCTATTTATGAAGCCTTTAGTTTAGCTCCAAATAAAAAGTAGTCTCTTCTTGAAGCATTTCCTAAGAATAGCCTTGATTGATAGCCTTGAGCTGAATTTGGTCTAGTTGATCTTCAAGAAATTTCTTGGCTTCAATGATATTTCCAAAAACTTCTTTATTCCAAGTTTTTAGTTTGGATTTGACATACTTGAGTCTTTGCTGGAGTTGGAACTTCTTGGATCCCTAGTTTCAAGCATCTTCTTTCCACCATTGAGAGATGGATTCCATAAATAGGGGGTTCTCAAGCCAAAAAATTTCGAAGCGAAAGGTTTGGTTTTTGGGTATGTCAATAATGTCCACCTCCAAAGTGATTGGCCAATGGTTTGAATTGTCTCTAGGAAGGATGGGGGGATCTAACATGATACCTTCCCTAATAATGTTTTCAGACAATAGAAATATTTCCAAATGGGAAGCTACCTAGTGGGTGTCACAATTTTCGTTCCAAGTGTGATTTCAATTCTTTGGTTCTATGTCCACCAGATTCAAATCAGAGAAAATAGGTTGGAAGGCACATCCAACTTGGTCCAATATCTTGGTGCCCCCTCTTTTCTCAAGAGTAGAGGTGATCAAATTAAAATACCTTCCCAGGATCCATTGATTCCCTTGAACTAAATTTTGGAGGGCTTGGAGGGAATCAAGAAAGCTCATCCTTTTTCCAGGAGTAGAAAGGTCGTACATGTTGGTTAGGTATCCAGAGGAGTCAGCACCAATGATACAAAAGTAGATATAGAGGGATCTATAGGCAGAGAAGAAATTAGAGAGGTCAACCAGGGTTGGGTCCCAGAGGATTGATAGTCCTCTGGATGCTCCTCGAGCATCGAGAGCCATTGAGTCATAAGCTCTCCAATAGTAATTGGATATGGATTTTAGGGAGGCATCATAGAATTTTGTTTCTTGAAGCATAACTATGGTTGGATATTCTTGATGTTTATTGGATCAAAGAGTACATTGCTTACTCTTCCCATTCAAACCTCTAATATTTCAAGAGACGATTTTCATTGGAAACTTTAGAAGGTGGGGGTCTCGGACATGAGTTTGTCTAGGATTAAGCTATACTTACCTAAGGATATAAGCTGGGATTCAAGCTCTTGAATCTTTTTTTTATTGGTTTTGCGTCCCCTGTTAGAGTCACTTTTGGATATGGTACTTTGATATGGCGATAGATTCGAATGGATGCCGATGGATCCCTATTGAGGCTCTTGGGATTCGAAGAGATAGAATGGGTTAGCTTTTAATTCTCGTAGGGATTGATGTATGTTGTTGATCTGAGGAGACAAAACATCTTGATGATATCCCTTGTTGTAATATTCTAGGATTGCTTGAAGGCCTAGATCGCCAATTTTCATATCAACATCTTCTTCCATGCTTGAATCACCATATTTTCCATGGGGCTGCTTTCTTTAGTATCAATTTTGTGTCTTTTAACAAGGTCATCCGTGATTGCTTGAGGATTTCAGATTGGAATTTATTGGGCAGGCTAAGCATTTGGTTCCAGTTTTGTAGAAGGGTCATTAAGTCCATTGAAGGAGTTGGTATAGGGCACTTGATGTTCAAACAGAGATAGGATGGGTTTGTAATATCCTTTCTCCCCCCCCTAAACAATTTGAAATCCATTCGAGTTGGATAGATCATGACAAGGACAGGGGGGAGGGGGCTTGTTCAAGGGGCAGTCTTTGTAAAGATGTTCGTTCTCATGGAATTTTCTGCATATGAAAGGAATGTGTTCATAATAGATTATCTAGATCCATTCAAAGTCTTGAAAGGAGAGGGAAATAGAGTTAGGAAGGGGTTTGGAGACATCAACATGGACACACATTCAAGCAAAGGAGGTGTACATGCCTCTTTTTGTAGGATATAATATCTTAATTAATTTTCTAGCATGTTTCCAATACCCATCATAGTTTCTTCCTCCCAATATTCTTGTGGTAGAGAGTACAACTTGAACCAAACATGGATCTTTGAGATATCCTCCTTTTCCGGGGCAAAAGTTCTCTTTCGAGAAGCACATGAAGAGGCCGACATTTTTGATGAAATATGGTCCTTGTTCTAGAACTTGATTTCAATCTTCCAAATTGGAAAATATGGTCGTGAAGAATCCTTTTGACCATAGCTTTAGGTCAATCTCTCCTTTTGGCTTCCATTTACTAGCGGTCCATCCCGTAAGTGTTTTTTCGCTTGGCCAAAATCCCATGAATATATAAATTAGGGCTTGGTCCTACATTTGTTTCTAGTAGAGTCCCAACCATTTTGAGGTGAATTCATATTTTAGAATTGACGAGGCTTTCATAATGCATACTTTGGTGGAAATTAGGGTAGGAAATGAGGTTTTAGCCTGCAATGTTGAAGCGTTTATGGACAATAGCTCGGGGTTAGAGGGTTTGGAGATAGCGGGGGTCAGATTGGCTAATGGTTTGAATTTTTTTGCAGAGGATTAATGAGGTTGATCATGATGTAGGCTAGAGAGTGAGACAATCTCACAGAAGGATGGAGTCCCATTCCCCCTAGCGAAGGTACCAGTGGAGGGGAAGAAGGATGGTCGTAGGGCAAGCAGAGAAGTTGTAACACTCCAATCGATCTTATTATCCCATCTTTGGAGTTTTAGATATAAAGACCAATTGAAGTTCAAAATTGCACTTGCAAGCTTGGATGTACCACTTGTTGACTATGGCATGAATAATTCATCTAAACGTTATTCTAAATAGGTTGTTGTCCATATCATGTGAATAATTTCCTAGGAAAAATTTGAGCTTTGGTGAAACAAAAAAATTGCACAGTATCTCTTGATTGATGTCCATTAGAAATATCACTTCCCAACTCCATTCAAATTAGAAGGACAAACTACCAATTGGGTCTTGTATTTTGGTCAGATAAGTCACGTATTTATCTCTCTATTTGAAGTTGTTGGAACACTGAGAATGGAGATAAGCAAAGACAAATAGAGATAAGTGTGAATGCACACTTTCCATTAAGATTAAACATATATAAATACAATGATGTGACCTTTGGTTTCATATTCTAAGAGATCTCTTGGACACCTCACGACTCTTCCTATTTATAGGTGACTCTTGGCATGAATAAGAGTAATAATATATACTGTACCTAACCATAAAGATTATGTTTTAAATATCCCCCCTTTAATTTGAAGGGGTTTTTGTGAGTTTAAGAATCTTTCCGAAAGAGAGTTGAAATATGGAAGTGGGCAATTTCCAATGGATGAACCCATCACTGAAATGTTGTTTGAATTGGTGGATTTGGATGACCACAAACCAAGTGGTGGTTTTTGAATGAATGCAAACCAAGTGTATATGGTGGTTTACGATCATAAAAAACCAATGCCGATTAGTAGAAGTTGATATATTATACTAAATGGAGGTTTTAGGATGACCACACACTAAGAGGTCGTTTTAGGATGACCATAAATCATATGGATGGTGGTTTAGGATGACCACAAACCAACTGGATGCTCTAGAACATGGCTCTAGATATGACTCTCGCTCTGGCTCTATCTTGAGGCTCAGGCTTGCTTGTTCCCACACTATAGATGTTTTCTTAGTGAGCAATTTGTTTGATTAATAGGGTTTTGAAACTTGAAGCTTGACTATAAATCCATGATATTCCCCCTTTCCAGGTACAAGGTGAGAAGCAAGGATATTTTCTACTACTATATGTGTCATTACCCGAGACATAATTCTTCTATATGATTGATATATCTTCTTGGATGTTGATAACCATCACCAAAAAATTGATCCACCCATAGTGAATATTTAATCTTGTAGCCTTTTCTTCAATGTTGAACATATATTTGAAGAATGATTATACTTCCTGCAATGTTGACAAGCATGTAGATCAAAACAATAATCCTCAATGTGGCCAATTCGATGAAAATGTTGACACTGATGTTGAACTAGAACATGTGAAGATGAGACTTCTTGAAGGAATATGGAACTTTGAAATTGGATTGGTTTGGAAAAATCAGGAATATGAAAGGTCACTTCCTTATCTTATCCAATACCTATTATATGTATGTTGTTCTTGATTTCTTACCAAGGTCTGATGATGGTCTTGGAAAGATTATGCTGAACATGTTCATGAAAGGCTTAATCTTCTGCATATGCCACTGCTTTACCGAGTTGATCATCTACTGACATCTAATAGGCATCATTATCAAACTAAAAAATAGGGTTGTTCTGAACAAGAACTAGTTCAGAATGTTGATTCCTTTCTTCTATTTCATCATCTTGGAGTTGTGATTGAGTCTATAGAAGTTCTAATTTTTCTTTTAAGTCATGCAAACAAGTTAGCATAGATTGGTAGGTTTCTTTATTGATTGTGATTGTGTTTTCAATAACAATGAGTATTAGAGTGTTCAATAAATTTAATAATTTTTTTCTTCTAATCCATTGGAAAGAATGACTACGACCACAAAAGGATTTTTGTAACTCCACCCGTTAACAATAAGACTCAATAATTCAAATCTCAACTCAATAAATGAAGAGTGTAAGTTTCTACTAAGAATGCACATGATACAATTCAACTTAGTTTTGATTTTACACTTGCACAATAACTATTCCAACTACCAAAGTACAAGTAAACTTACAAAATCACTATTTGTAAGTTACAATTTGATGATGATTCTACATTGAATTGATCTTCATATGTAGTTCTTTAATATCCTTTGATTTCTTTGATGATGCTTCAACGATATCAAGGTTGTTGTGATTCCAAGGCTAGGTACTTTGTTATCAAACAATCATACAATATATTTTCCCAACCAACATAAAACCAACATAATAGTAATTGTTGTTCAAGCATTGTCCACCAGTTGCTCCTGATCATAATTCACTTCCTTTATCACGATATTTGCAAATAATAATACAACCTATGTTGTATTGGACTTGGTCCAAACTGAGGAAAACAATGTGAAATGCCTCCACCTCAATCGATATATAGTATATAAGCCATACTAGTTTGAATTCATAAGAAAGCTCTTAATCACTTCAACAAAATCGAATTTTCCTCAAGTAGAGGAATAATTAGGCCAAGGTGTAGATTATACTCCATGCTTATGTAAAAAGGCTAAGTGTTCTATGGAAAATACTATGCAAAAGCTCAACAAAATCCTACTAACATTATTTTTTTTGGAATTTGCACGAAACTTGATTCCTTTTCTACTAACTTATTGAGTTCAACAAACCCACACCAATTCTCATAAATTGCAAATATTATGAAGCATAAAAAATACTACTCTTTGGCTTGAATCGTCGTCCCTGGAAAACAAGTTTTTCTTCATACAAATTCTGCCACAAAACTTTAGGAGCAAATATCAGGTGTCAATGTAGCAATCAAACTTCTGGGAATGAATGAATGGATGACCCTCAAAATGCGAAATATGTAGTGATTTTTAGTTAGTTCTTTGTAGAACATATGATATGGATGGATACGAGTTCATTAAATCAGGAAATTGCCCCATTATAATCATTTAACACAACAATCTATCACTTCTTTGGGGGTCACCATTTTGAACATCACAAAGGTGTGAGTAGGCTTGGTGCCCATATTTGTAGGATCATTTACAATTCTTTCATTTTTTGTTCAAAGGGTAAGAAAAATGGTTGGTGCTCTAGCCAAAGGAAATGTCGAGGGGGTTGGATCTTTGAACGGTACTTAACACAACATTTAAAATGGAAGGATTGAGGTGAACCATAGTTTTGAAAATTGATTTGTCAGTAGTAAGAAGTCCAAAGAGATCAAAAGGTGCCGAAGAAGACATAATAAAAAAACTAAAAAAAAGGTTGCTAATGGCACCTAATTTGACAATGATAGTGAGGATTAAGAGCAAATCGACAAGGAAAACAACAATCTACTGGAGCACGTTGAGATAGAATATGTAATAGAAAAGGGAAACCTGGAAGATGAGATGCTTGAGAACTTCATAAGTGTGTTTGAAAAATTTGCATTAAGAGATGCAATGGCAGTTGGAAAAGAATTATGAAGAAAGAAGGATGCAAATTCGAGTTTGGTAGAAAAGAAAAACCATATTATGATTCAAATGAGGAGGATGAAAAATAGTAGCAACATGACGTAGTCGTGTGTGAATATTTGGGATTTGGAGAGCATGAGCATCATGGCCAAGCTTCAACTTAATGTTATTCCCAATAAGAAGGCTCAGACTCTGATCACACTATTGGTTTTTTTTTCTCTTTTAGTAGGTGTCAGCTACCAATCTGCTCATGTTTTTCTGTCAAGTTGAATGTTCTGCTATATTAACATTGTGGGGTAGAAGAAGAATCCTAGTAGCAGCGTTTAGCATTTTTTTCTTGTGTAATAGATAGTTGGTAGCTAGAATAAAAATAATAACATACCTTTTGACAACTTTGGAATAGGGTTTCTCTTAACATCTAAATGCCTTGGTTCCCAGGTCATGGTAGAGGAAACAATATGCCAGGATCAAATTGAAGGAAATTTGACAAAAACTCCCAACAACAAAAAATACACCCATAAATGCTCTACATGCCCTAAGAAATATAGTACTTTGATACATCTAATGGAACAATTAATATGGAAATAATCAAAGATAAATAGAGAAAAGCATGAATGCACACTATCCATTAAAATTATACACATATAAATACAATGGTGTGACCCTTGGTTTTATATTCCAAGAGGTCTCTTGGATTCCTTGTGCATCTTCCTATTCACATGTGACTCTTGGCATGAATAGGAGTAATAATAGATAATATACCTATCCCTAATGATTAGGTTTCCAATATAAATTTTGGTCCCTCAAAAGAAAAATACGAACTATAACATGAGCCAAAAAATCCACCTCTAGGTACAAGGACTCTTTTTCTTGATATTCTAGTCACCGCTCCAATCTAAGCCACTCATCCTCTTCAAAATTGTCTATCTTTTTGGAGAGTTACACCTACATAACCAAACCTACATTAAAATTTTCCTTTGCTAAAAATATTATAGGGTTAGGGTTTGGTTATTTCATGAACAAGGACAAAGTCACTTTGTATTATTCATCAAGACCAATGAAACATGTTGTCCTTGATGTATTCCATTTTCCACAATTTGTGGCTCTTTAGGAACATAATTATGACCCGACTACAATGTTTGTCATGTTCATAGACAGGTCCAAAATTATTTTCCCTATCACCTTTGAAGTTATTTTCTCTGTGCTAGGGACTCAGATGGGTACAAATGTTCTATCCTCAGAGACCTAGAGAAATAGGTATGTTAACCTCAATGACATCCAAAGGTACCCTCTACATAGAAATCTATGGCCAAATATCCTTCCCTTGCCTAGAAATCCCCCTCCCTACAAAATAAAGGACTTCTCGAAATGGGTCTAGGATTCAATTTCAAAATTCTCCTTTGTCTTGGGGAATAAGGACAACTAACCTATTGATGTCCCCATGCTGTCCATCCTTGATCTCTTCCACGTTCCACCAAATAGAATCCCAACCTTTAGGTACACCAAACCTATCTCTAATTTAATATGGGATAAATTGGAAAACTTTGAGACATCTAAGATATTCAGATTCCCTACATGCCTCATTTACCTACACATTTTCTATCAATCAGATTCATTATAACATCTAGGATTGGAGAAAGAAAATGAGAACGGAGAAAGCAATAGTTCCATTAATTGGATGCTTATGGTTAGGATGGATCCAAATATGAAAAGGTTCATAGGTTTTGTAATTTTTTTTTTGTTTCAATTTTTGTTATTAATAACAAGATGCCTGAGAGAATACCCAAGGAAATAAGGCTCCACATACAACTAAGATCAAAGGTAAGGAGGGGAGACTAGTTATTAAAAGAAGATTTTAGAATCTATGGATCTGACGTTGCTCCCTACATGCTTCCTATGTTGTTGGTCCCTAGATATTTTTTTCCAGAGTGTATTTGGGAGATCTCCCAAGTAGATGACGAATACGAGTCTTGATATCTAAGAAGTAATGGTATGCTACCCTATTTATTTGGGGGATTATTCCTTCATTCATCCCAAGGGAATTGAAGAGGCCTCCAATATTTTAGCCTCCATGAATTTAACCATGGATATAACATGGAAGTATGAATCTAATTTCATCATACCTAAATCTAGGGTAAGCAAAATTATGGGGGACAAAGATCACAACTAGGCTAGATATTGTAAAATTGCCATATAGGGGATGTTGGCTAGAAGTGCAAGCAATCATGGTTGCTAATGGCCATAACTTATATTCAAAGTTACTACACTGAACTTCCTTACCCTAGAGGTGGAGAAGCCTCATGTCCCATCTTATTACACATTCTACAGGAAAGGTGATTAGAGTTAGGTGGTATACAACACTAAGTTTGTGGCACTGCCTTAGGATCGGAGGGTCAAGCTAGTGGATGCCAATTTCAACAAACACAAAAGAGGCAATTGGTGGGTGATTAGAACCTACTTGAAGAAGGAAAAAACAAAATATGGAACAAGTGACTCGAATATTCCTAGTTATCCAAGATTTATGAAAAATATAACGAGGATGATAAGGACAAGGATGATTTATTTGTGTGTGGAATTTTATCAACAATAAGAAACAATAAACATGTAGGTTCCAAAGGACTCTACTGTCACGGGAGGAAAAAACTATGTAAATGAAGATTGCTTAACCTAAGGTAAGGATTTTAATATGGGCACAATTACGGGTTCCAAAAAGGTAGGTGGTTTTGGAACATATGAGCAGGCACTCGGAAGATGCCTAAGATAGAAAAAATCCTTAGCGGTTTAGGGATAGGGGTTAGTGAAACCGCTCCTGCCACTACCAAAATGGATCTAATATCCACCTTCCAACCTTCCCAAGGGAATAAGGAAAAATTTACTAAGTCAATGGATAAATTGGGAAAATAAATTGCTTCCTATGACCCTTTATCTCTAATGGATTTGAGCACTAACGGGGTAGATAGACAATGCAATTCTTTGCTTCCTTAACAACATATCTCTTTACCTCCTCAACAACGGTCAACAGGGCTTGGTAACTTTAGATGGGGAAGATGGAGTTCCCCATGTAAATGATGATGATGTGGAAAATAACTAGGATACAAATAAACTTGAAAGTAAGGAATATATGAAGAGGACAAAGGATTGGAGAGATGATGAGAAGAACCTTGATTGTAACAAGAGCAACATGGGGGAGTTTTATGAGGAATTTGGAAGTAACCCTAAGGATACCAACATGCCTTTGATCCTAGGATTCCCATATAACATTACATGCTATTATATCTCAAACCACACCAAAAAATTGAATATAATCTCCATCTCCCCGACTAGTCACTCTCTAAACACATTTGGTGTTGATTCTATGCAAAACCATATAGCACAACTATTTTTGTGCACCTTGTTTAACCCCTTTTATTAGTGGATCATCTCACCCTAATTGAAGAGGAAAGGGAGATAATAATATGAATACACCTATGAATTATTCCCTAACAACTCCTTGACTAATCCCAAAGTATTATCCCCTAATGTGGACCTTTACCATGACCACCCTAGAACCCACTGTGGCCAATAGAAATTTCTGCTATCTGAAGAATGCATAAATTCTAGCTATTAACTAGACGTTTCATGGGTCTTAAACCTATGAATTTTCATCCTTAGCGTTGTTATGAAATATGAACAAAACAACAACAACAATGGACTATATTTCAATGCTTAACAACCCCAATCCACTAGGCAATTCAAGGGAAAATATACCAATGTTTTCTAATAAGTTTCAACCCTGTAAGGAAATCTTAACATGCATATAATAGATATAAAACATCTAGAAGTTGTATACGATTGTAAATCTCCCCTTATTATTGAATTATAATATTAGATCACTTAACACAATCACCCTCAACTTATGTAAAATTAGCAAGACATATAGAGTTGGAACTACAAACCATGAAGAATATAGATTGTTGAAAATCAAATATACAATTTACACACATATTGGATAGGTGGAAACTTCATTAATATTAATAAAGATTAATTTCATGTAAATATAATAAGGCTAGTACAATCCCATAGCTCTCCAAAACCCTATCTAGGGAAAACCAATAAAACACTATCTCACACCAAGGAGGTCCAATAATCATGCATCACACAAGCATGTTTTCCAAGGAAAGACATGCTCTTCTTCTTCAATTCAACAAGTGCAACCTGGTTTTTCACCTCAAAACCTTAATATCTAAATCTCCAAGTATGAAACCCTAACCCTAGTCTTCAATATGCTCCAATAATATTAATAAACCTTAGTGACTTCAAGAGAGACAGAGATCAAGTACATGCGAAGGTCCAAGGGAGAGCGGAGAAGTGGTTCACTCCTATTTATCACATCTCTAACACAAGAGAGATAAGAATGGATGAGAAATGAATAAATTAATCATCATCCCCAATGTCGTCTTAACAAGAGTAAACCCTAGTCACAAGAGAAATCTCCCAATACACATGACATCTTTCCCTTTCATAGATTCTCCTAGGGTTTCTTCATAAACCCTAGTGACTCACTCCAAGAAGAAAAATACAAAGATAAGAGTACAAATATGATGATGAATGAAAGGAATCTCTTCTTCCTATATATATTTATATTTAAGGAGGAAAATGATACATATGTGGGCCTTAGCCCTTACAATAAACCTACAATAGCACATGTAGGTGCACACATGTGGAATGCCACACAAGCTCCAAGGTGATGCCATACACAAGAAAGTTATAAATGCAAGGACACTCCACAAGGTGTGTCTAATTCTCCTTCGACAAGCCTCTAAAGACTCCAACAAGTCTCCTAATCCATGTACTCCACTAGGTCTATTCCTCTTACATGAACGTTGTTGAAACCTAGGAAACTCTAGGATTCCATTCAAACATCCAAGTTATCCTATGTTTTCTAGGGCCCAATCCTCCCTCCAAGATGCAAAGTGATCCTCCTCCTAATTAGGGTGTTCTCCAAGTAAGTATCCATCTCCAAGTGGCCATCATGTATAACATCACCAAAGTTGTCAGGGTATCTCCAATGCCTTAGGGAAGAATGTCAAGCCAACACCTAATTGAGGTTAAGCAATCACCGAGTAATCCATCTCCAATGTGTATATCCATCATATAACATATAGGAGTTGATCATACACAATGTACACTAAATCTCATGAAGCACCCATAAACATGGTGTAAACACTTTTAGAGAAACCCTGAAGGCTAACATGCTTAAGCTTGCTTCTAAAATGAAATCTCAAGACTAAAGCATGGCCCAAGTCAAAATCCACAATGAAGAGCTTCCTCCAAAGAACAATATTAAATTCTCAAAGTATAGCACTTAATTGATTTATGAAAAAGACCTAAAAGCTATAATAGAATTGGAATGCTAAAAAAAGGTGGAAACATTGTCAATGGAGACGAAGTCCCTAATAATCATGATGAAATCCACATAAGTGGAAAAAGAAGACCCTTGAAAACAAAATAGTAGCAATAGGGTAGGACTGAAACACAACAAAAGAGGGTTTTTCCCTCCTTGAACATATATAGCAAGAGATAGAAAATCTATAGATTGTCGCCAATCCTCTCTCTTCCTCTAGTGTAATAACTAAATAACAATAAGCATAAACTAAAAGAGGAGGTTGGTTTCCTGAATAGTGGGATGCTTAGTTATATTTCAGAAATTACTCCTCGATGGATTAAGTGAGTGTATTGGAAGTGGATAAGGAGGATGCTAAGGCACTAGCATAACAACTAGATAAGGCCCAAGAAGAGACTAAAGACTTGAAGATCAGAGCCTCCAAACCAAAAAGAATGGGAACACTTCATCCTATTATTATGGACTTAAATACAAGGGATTTAGCCTCCTCTAATTTAAAGCATAATATAGAAGAATTTATGAAGTGCATTGATGAAAAAATTAAGCACTTGGAGGTTAATGATGACATAATAGGGATCATAGCATTGATACAAAAGGAGAAAGAAGATATGCAAAGGTAGGGACAAAGGTTGGGTGAGGCCTTAGAATCCCTGAAATATGCTAGATATAAGCTTCTTGCACTCAGTAGGGCCTACAAGAGTGGAAGCACAAATAAGAAGAATCATAATAGCATGCCAAAATAAAGAGAAAGTTGGCCATCATTAAAGTTTCATCGTGTACCCACATGATTAGATATTTTTTAGAATAAGGGAGCCCTTGCGTTACTTTGTGGAATTTGGTGCCTTGAACATTAATGAAGGATGTAAATACTTGGATGAAATAAAGGTTATGTTGATAGAAAAGATCAAATTTCTATCCTTGTCGTTGACGTGATTAATGGTATACCCCCCCCCCTCCAAGAGTTGGCCACCCTAGGGATAAAATGCAATGATTATAGTATTAATGGAGGCTAAATCATGACAATAAAGAAAAACATTATCGAATACGATATATAACAAGGTGGCTGAAATCTCAAGTCACCATCAAAGTTGATGACATGGCATGGATGAGGGGGTCTATTCTTTCTACACCCTAGGATGATAAAGTATTTTGCTTAAAAAGACAGAATATATATGACAATTGCAATGGGAAAAGGTCGGGTCCTTGAGAATTGAAGATAAATGGTACCTACCAATGTCAACATTGACCATGTTCCATATTCAATCCCCGATGTCTATCATGAATATCTTGAATCAGATGACCGAGATAATGTTGTTAGTCAATTTTGTTGAGCAAACAGACCTAGACTAGTCATTTAGGTTTCTGAAAGGAGGAAGAAACATGCTAGAAGAGGCATGAAAAAAATTGAAAAATGTGTATGGTTATAACACCTAAGGACTATAAACATGATCATTTTCACTGATAGCTCCCTCTAAAAGAATGTCAACAGGAACATAGTTCCCATAGGGTGTTCCTCCCTTAGCTTAGGCTCCACTTGGGCATCTGGCCCCACCAAAATAGTTGACCCCTTAGCCCAAGATCCTAGCTAGACAAATGGGAGCATTTGCTCAATACAAAATGGGGTCAAGATCCAAATCAAGTAAGGGATAGGAATGGGTGGGTAATAAGTTTTGGTTATATTGTACCATTCCCACCCTAATTTTGTAGCATGTACAAATATGATTATCTATGTAATCCTAACTGATTCCCTAAACATACAGATCCGGTCACATGTTATAAAAGAGTTCAAGCCTATATGAAGGGACAACACCCATCACCAAGGATTGAGATTTTGGTTAATCTTATGTTGTTGGGATTTTGAGAGAACAAAGAGATTAACTTTTTGATAGTTTCTACTAGTTTCTCTAAGGGGATCAATCACATTAATGTTGTATTTCTTCCCTATCTCCTCCACATTTATTTTGTAAACTCAATTCAAGTTATGAGTTGTGTAAAGGCTATCAAGAAAATTCCTATGCAAAGGTACCTATCCCCCTCAAAGTTTTCCTTTGTATTATATGAACCATGGAGTTTACTATTATGTAATCTAGGAAAAGGAATTTTGTTGTAGGTGAGTTAATAAAAACTTCAAAAAGTTATTATTTCTCATTGCCAATTTAATTTCTTGTCTTTGTGTTGAATGAGTTAATGGATCTATGTATGCATGCATACCCATTTAATTTTCCTTCTCATGCAAATGAACGTTAAGAAAGTAGTGTTTCACCCTGCTTTTAATTTAATTTTTAATGTTTCTAATGTTTTTTTTTCTAAATTCAAAATCATGATTAAGGTGACCCTCTAAAAGAGTCCAATTAAAATTTTGTAGTTCATCTGGTCACCTACTAAAACAAAAATACAAAGCATACCTTTGACATTTTATTAAGGCTACCACAGTGTGTATTTTCTTTGTAAATCCAACCTACACTTAATAAAGTATATCATAGTGAAAGAGGGCACGCCCTTTGACCTGAAGGATGGGTTGATGATCTAGAGTGCTTAGAAATTTTTCTTACACATTATTCCCTGACATTTGTTCATATGAGAGAAGAAATCAAGGGGAAAACAAAATCCATGGCAATAAAGTAAGCATACTTAGTCAAACTATCACCCAAAACATAGATATAATTATTTCCTTGCACACGAGGTAGAGAAGTAGTGAAATCGATGCTAATTGAATCTTGCTCTTGATTGGGAATTGGAAATGGTTGAATAAAACTTGAACTTATAACAATCTTGGTTTTATTATGTTGGCAAGCCTCACACATTGAAACAAAGTCTTCATATCTCTTTTAATCCCCTTCCAAAATAATTCACTCCTTATGTCGCAATATGTCTTGAAAAACCTAGTATGACCAACAATAGTTGAAAAATGATATTCAACTAATATCTTCACCCTCACATGTGGTTCTTATAAGAAATCATATAACCCAAGAATATGTAGTTGTTGTCATCTTCATGTGCTCTTTTTGGCATATTGTAGCATAATACAAGCCTTCTCATCCTTGGCATATTCAACTAATATATCATCTGCCCATGTAGGTTCAACAATATACATTGAAACAAATTCCTTCAAGACAAGGATAATGCAAAAACATTATTTATTGGTTTATTATATTGAATGTCAAAGTCAATGCCTTGTAACTTGCTTACCCATTTTGCATGTTATTTAGTCAAATTATTCAATGAGAAGAAATATTTTATGGTTTGGTGCTCTATTTGGATGAGAAAGTACTAACCAACAAATAATGCTTGAAAATTTCCATTATATGCATGAAAGCTAATGATTCTTTATCATAAATGCATGATATCCTTGTAAATTTTCATGTCCTCGGTGGTGGTTGTCCTATGTTTCTCTTTAATTAAATAAATCAAATCTAAACTTATTTAATAACATAAACAAATATTTATGAACATGCAACAATCACACATATAGCTGAAAATGAACAATGAAAGCATAAACATGATACACACAAATTTTTATCCTGCAAATTAGCTTTTATTTCTTCAAAAACTTACAAGGACACCTCAACCTGAGGTTTACAGTCCGCTGAAAAGAAACAATACACCTACATATAAATATGAAAAACTATTGTATCACGTATGACACTATACGATTCTACCATTGTAGTCTTTCACCTTGTTGGTCGATCTTCTTCTTGCTATCTTTGTTCTCTCCTCCTAGGCTTCACTTGTGTGTGCACACAATTTCCTTGATGCATGCCTTACACAACTTCCTTGGCATCTTCCTTACACAACTTCTCCCATATTTTCTTATTTATGCTTTGAGAGAGATAACTAATCTCCTCAATTCTAGCAACCAACTTCCTTGATTATAGAAACCAATTCCTTGATTCTAACAACCAACTTACTTGACTCTAGCAACCAATGTCAACCATATCTCAAAAAATATCCTTAATACCAAGAACCACCTTATCTCAACAATGAGGTGTATCACTGTCGGTAAAAATATATGATAGTATTTACGCCATTAAATTGTCAACCAAGGAGTCATAAACTTAGAGGTGCAAGCACAGTATGTGCAAGATCAGGGCCTAAGATAGCCTAATCTAATGTCGACAAACACACTCAATTAAAATAAGCAAAACAATTAAATGAGGATGTCTCAATACCTAGGGAAGAAACGCATCATGGAGTGGCAATATCTCCTGAGTTAGGTCATTAATCTATCCGTTGGTGGTTGAAGCTACAAAAATTTAAAATGCAAGAAATTAAAGTGCAGGAAAATAAAAATGAACTTAAAACTATGGGAAAACCAAACCAAACAAAAAGCAAAGAAAACTCCTAAAAGAACAATATAAGGAAATCTAAGACAAGCTTGCAATCGAACTCAGAAACCACTCTTCAAATGTATACACTAGATTACAACAAAATGTGCAAGTGTGATAACATGTAATTTTAATCACAAATATTAAATATATATTGAATATTTAAAAAGGAATTCCACCCTTATAAAGTTCATTCATAAAAGATATAAAAGGTGGTTGTATTATAATTAAAATATAGAGACCCAACATGACAAAATTATTATAACAATAATGTGCTTGGGAATAAATGCTTTATGTTACCACTCTTGATTAATATAGACTTAAAACTCAAAAGTGTAGAGCATAAATGTATAGAATTGATATGAAAACCCAAAATATATGATGACATGGCCATTCAACCATGCATAAAATAAAACTCCAAATCAATTCGCAGAATGAGGGTGAGTGGAGTATAAACAATATGACAATGTATGTGCATGGGAGAGAGTATTTTATAATGCAACGTATCATATGGATGTATGTGTCAAATATCTCATATGGATGTGTGTGTCAAACATCTCATATATATATAACTCTTTCTTCAGTCCCGCGAACCATATGTAAACCAAGGCATTAAACGTGAAATCAAAACAATGGATTCCTACAGAATACAATGGTAATAAATCAATGCAACTTTTGTGTGTACAGAACAAAATATCAGAACGCCATTAAATATTGAAATGCTATCAATAGAATCTAAAATACTAATACCTGCACTTGAAGATTAAAATTTCTGAGTTTCCAACTTCTAATTTAAATGTAATGAGCATAATCAAAATGCATTTGGAGCATAACTCAAATAGAAATCAAACTAGAACTGATTTGCGTTATTAATAATCACTCTTGTTTGGGAATCTTCAGATTAAAATCAAAGATCTAAAAAGAGGAAGTTTCAGAAATGAAAGGTTTATTTATTTGTGCCTGGGGCTCTTATCTGTGAGATGGATTGCGTGGAAGTGTTGAAGAATGGTAGGAAATTGCAGAGCAAGAAAAGATATAGATCACAGAGAACGAGATGAATGTGGGTTATCTTTCCAAAAGAATTGATCCTTTCATAAAACAATTGCAAAATTAAAATGACAATTTGAAAATACATAGAGTGAACAGTTAACTGGAAATGCAAATTAAATCTGAAAAGTAAATAAATCAATGTACTATTATGCAAACTAACTAAAAAATTTGGGAGCAGACATTACCCAAGATTGAGTGGCCCTTCCCAATTTGGCTAATGCTGCTTTAAGATAATCAGCTCAGGTGAAGAGAAATGAAGCAACAACAGTTGAATTCCCCATTAAGGTCAAAGACATTGTTTGCAAAATCAATTCTTTCTCATGCTTGTTCTCACAAAGAAATTACATGTCAATTAAAAAATGATAATCATCAACCTGGGGCTTTCTCCTCTATTTATACATTCATATCAGGCTTAAACAACTTGAACAAACTCATAATTTCGTTCCTCAAACTCAGAAACGACCAACTCAGAAAACACAATTTGGCAAGAATTGGCAAAATGCCCCCTCGATATCTCCCTGGTGATTGCAAATTTGGCAAAATGATTTCTGGGTTTTGTATCTGGCTTTTTTTTATTCAAACCCATTAGACTGTTTGGCGATATCTGCTCCCACGTCCACACAAATTGAGGCGCAATATGGAAATTCAGAAATATTCACTGCTAAAAATCTGGGTTTTCATCATTTTGGGCAAATTTGAGTTAAAGAACCCCCGATATCTCCTGAAATATTTGGATTTTTGAAAAACCATCAATGATAGACCCAATTGGATATGTTGGGAGAAAAACCCATGTCTCCGATTTGACCTCATCACTTCGAAAATTGCGCCACAAAACAACTAACTGGAATATTTTGCAAATTTAACTTCACATGTGCCATGCTTCAAATGTGCGAGCTGGGTGAGTTCTAATAGATTCCTCACCATCTAGAAGCATCCATATGAAACCTCCAAGTGGCAAAATTTGAATTGGTGAAGTGGAAGTATGTCAACCATGGAGCGTGGTACACAACTAGTGCAAGAATGAGTGTCAGAATGATAAGAAGTAATTTCTGAAACACAATATTTCACCATTAGTAACAAAATTACTCAAAATCAATTCCAAGTATTAAAATACTAGAAATAGCTAAAATATATAGTGTTTTGCTTCTCGTAGACAATAGTTCCACAAAAATTTTTAATGATAGGAACTAAGAACAAAATGAGTACCATCCAACATAAAAGTCAGGTTTTATAATCAAACTTTCCCATCTATTTGACTTTCTAATGATATAAAAGAAGGCAAATTTGGGAGCCATCATCTCCCCCAGACCAAAGATCTTGCATGTCCCCCTACAAGGAAGATAAACGGAATTAAGATCAAAGTTTGTGGGGAGATTGATTAGTATGACCCATTTTGCTGATGTTGTTTTGAAGGCTAAAATTTGAAATTTGAATAACTCATTTTCAGACTTAATATGTCTATCCAAGATCTCATATTCCAAAAGATGTGATTTCAATTGTCATTTTGGATTACAATCACACTATAGTATTCTAAGTATTATTAATCTCTAACAAATAGAATTGAAGTCAAGATGAAATAAAATAATACTAGGGCTACTAGAAATCTAGGGAGAGATTTGAAAATAATGAGTGTTGATCTTCTAAAAAAAATACCAAGAAGACGGAGATAAAGACTTCTCCTTCTCCCCTAGACCAAATATTGGCACGTCCTCAGGCCATCAATAAATTGAATTTTTACATTTGTTCATTTTGACACCCAAGTATTGTTAACAACAGTTTTCCGAAAAAGTAGGCCAACATGATTTATTCTAAGAAAAACTAGAACTTTTGAGAAAATGAAGTATTAATGCTATATTATGATATGATCAAAACAACATCATACCAATTATGATTCCCTAATATATACAATTCAATCAATCAGTAGCAATTTAAGCTCGCGAAGGCCATATAAGTTATAGTAGAGGATTTTCCTCTTGTCCTTAGATATGAAACATAAGGGTATAGATAGTCTGTAAAGCTCATAGGAAACTAGTCATCCTTTTCAAAGACTTACTGTCATTCAAGTAATATTGATAAAGTTCACATTTGAGTGTTTTAGGCTTCTTCACTTATGAGTCCCACTTCTAGGACAATGGCATCCTAGATATAGCATGAATTAGATGACAGGGTCTTAAGTTCAACTTATGGCCATTCTCAAATGATGAATAAGTAAATGGTTGGCTTTACCATATAATATATGTGCACTTGGGATCTTCGTTTGATTGAGCCATATGCATAACAATAAGTTTATGATGTCTCTTTTACCCGGCATAGCCCTACTTCCAACGATCTTGTTCATTACCCCGAAAAGTTTACCTTGGTACCATACAAGCATAGTCTCGCTGCCAGCCAGCCTGTTCAGTACCCCAACGGGTTTGATTGTATTTACTGAGCTTCTTTATGTCTAATTTTACTTGGCATGGTCTCGCTGCCAGTAGGCCTATTCAGTACCCCGACGAGTTTGCCTTGTAATTATATATATATATATATATTTTATTTGCAGTTTATGAAGTATATGGAAGCCGGTTGGTACAAGAGTGTTTTAGATTTGCTAAACATATGACTGAAAATTTCAAATTTAACCCATGAGTAACATTTAAAATAGCCTAAAATTATAGCATGTCAAAAGATAATGACTTAAAGTTGTTCTCTAGTCCTTAGGTCTATCTTTTTCATACAAGATTTCAGTAATGTTCCCTCACAAGTAAAAAGCTTCATTCAATCTCCTACTACTATTTGATAAAGACATTTAAACAACAGGATTTGATTATGGATTTATGATGTACAAGTTACCTATGGTTATTACTATATAGACTTTAAAATTTAAGCAAATCCCCATAATGTGTTAAAGTTTGGTCTTGAGCAACTGTTATGAAGAGTAGGCTGAATTATGTATGTAATAAGAGAAATAAAGTTTTAAGTTGCTTTGATTTAAAATCATTTAATAATTTCTTCTTCTCAGTTCTTTTATTAAAAAAGAAAACAAAAAAATGAAGCTGCATAAAAAGATAACTAATCAAATGCAACTTTTTATTTATTTACATAATATCCTACTTTACCTAAAGAGAGAAGAAAAATTGTTCAAGTGTAAGAAATTTTCCAATGTAGCCAAGTGCGAAGCAGGATGAGAAACATACCCTTATCCTCATAGGAAAAAGTCGCTTGCATGATTACCTGGGTATGAAGAATCAACCGACCTATTTGATTTGGCAACAAGAAGTATTGAACGAAAGAAGGGCATTGTGACCCGATTATCTCTTGTAACCAAATTTCTATGTAATCTTGATACAAGTCCTCTTCTTGTAAATGATTGATTTTTGTAGTACACGAAGGATCTTTTGAGGTGTGTGTGGGGAAATCTTCACTCTCAGGTCTGCATGGTCGCTCTCCATCGGATGTAGTACTTAAACTTTTAGGTTCCTCCGTAGTTTGGCAAGGAAAATATTTTTGTGGATCATAGGACCTTGGTTCTTCTTGTATTTTCAGAGAGGTAGATAAAATTTTGGCTATTGCCAAAATACGTTCTTCCTATGAAGGAGAAATCCCAGCTGCTGCTAGGATTTGAGAGAGTTCCGTCAAATTAATGGTCACCTTTGAATTGCCCTTGTCGGTGGATAAATCTTGGTTCACACAAAGATGCGTGTTCGGGGTTCTTACAACACCCATATACTTGTTAAGTGTTTAAAAATCGTATTGAAAATAAAATGAAATAAATCTAATTGCAAAATTAAAGTACACTATTCAAAGCAAACTTGAACTCCTCCTGCTACTTTAGACCTCGCTGTCACCGAGTTATCTGTTCACAAGAGTTAGCTCTTTGCAAGAAAGAAAGCACACTTGTAGAATATTAAATTGCAGGAAAGTAAACAAACTTAAACTTGCAGAAAGAAAAAAACACTTGTATGAAAGAAACAACAAGGCTTTGGGGCAACCCACTAAAGTGGATGCGTCCGGCTATTACACTACAAAATATCCGTAGTGAGGTCATCTTTGCGTCTTACCATTTCCCCCTCCCCCTTGCTGTGTAATGTAAAGGAAACCTATCTACCTACCATTCAACCCCTTTAGTACCTCCTCGACAACAGGCCAAAAATGTCTGTAAAAATATATGATAGTATTTATGACATTAAATTGTCAACTAGGGAGTCGTAGACTTTGAGGTGCAAGCACAGTATGTGTACGATTAGGGCATAAGCTAGCCTAATCTAATGCCGGAAAACACACTCAATTACAATAAGCAAAACAATTAAACAAGGATGTCTCAACACCTAGGGAAGAAATTCATCATGGAGTGTCCATATATCTTGAGTTAGGTCATTAATCTATCCATTGGTGGTTGAAGCTACAAATATTTAAAACACAAGAAATTAAAGTGCAGGAAAATAAAAATGAACTTAAAACTATGGGAAAACCAAACCAAACCAAAAGCAAAGAAAACTCCTAAAAGAACAATATAAGGAAATCTAAGGCAAGCTTGCAATCGAACTCAGAAACCACTTTTCAAATGTATACATTAAATTACAATAAAATGTGCAAGTGTGATAACATGTAATTTTAATCACAAGTATTAAATATATATTGAATATTTAAAAAGGAATTCCACCCTTATAAAGTTCATTCATAAAAGATATAAAAGGTGGTTGTATTATAATTAAAATATAAAAACCCAACATGACAAAATTATTATAACAATAATGTGCTTTGGAATAAATGCTTTATGTTACCACTCTGGATTAATATAGAGTTCACACTCAAAAGTGTAGAGCATAAATGTATAGAATTGATATGAAAACCCAAAATATGTGATGACATGGCCATTCAAACATGCATAAAATAAAATTCCAAATCAATTCGCATGATGAGGGTGAGTGGAGTATAAACAATATAACAATGTATGTGCATGGGAGAGAGTATTGTATAATGCAACGTATCATATGGATGTATGTGTCAAATATCTCATATGGATGTGTGTGTCAAATATTTCATATCTATATATATATATAACTCTTTATTCAGTTTTGCGAACGATATGTAAACTAAGGCATTAAACATGAAATCAAAATAATGGATACCTACATAATACAATGGTAATAGATCAATGAAACTTTTGTGTATACAGAACAAAATATTAGAACGCCATTAAATATTGAAATGCTATCAATAGAATATAAAATACTAATACCTGTACTTGAAGATTAAAATTTCCGGGTTTCTAACTTCTAAGTTAAATGTAATGAACAGAATCAAAATGCATTTGGAGCAGAATTCAAATAGCAATAAAACCAGAACTGATTTGTGTTATTAATAATCACTCTTGTTTGGGAATCTTCAGATTGAAATCAAAGATCCAAAAAGAGGAAGTTTCAGAAACGAAAGGTTTTTTTATTTGTGCCTGGGGCTCTAAACTGTGAGATGGATTGCATGGAAGTGTTGAAGAATGGTAGGAAATTGCGGAGCAAGAAAATATATAGATCACATAGAACGAGATGAATGTGGGTTCTCTTGCCAAAAGAATTGATCCTTTCATAAAACAATTGCAAAATTAAAATGACAATCTGAAAATACATAGAGTGAACAATTAATTTGAAATGCAAATTAAATATGAAAAGTAAATAAATCAATGTACTGTTATGCAAACTAACTAAAAAATTTGGGAGCAGACATTACCCAAGATTGAGTGGCCCTTCCCAATTTGGCTAATGCTACTTTAAGATAATAAGCTCAGGTGAAGAGAAATGAAGCAGCAACAATTGAATTCTCCATTAAGGTTAAAGACATTGTTTACGAAATCAACTCTTTCTCATGCTTGTTCTCACAAAGAAATTACATGTTAATTAAAAAAATGATAATGATCATCTCGGGGCTTTCTCCTGAGCCTTTCTCTTCTATTTATACATTCATATTAGGCTTAACCAACTTGAACAAACTTAGAAATTTGTTCCTCAAACTTAGAAACGACCAACTCAGAAAACGCACTTTGGCAAGAATTAACAAAAAAACTCCTCGATATCTCTATGGTGGTTGCAAATTTGGCGAAACGATTTCTGGGTTTTGTAGCTATCTAGTTTGTCTTCAAACCCTTAAGACCTTTTGGAGAGATCTTCTCCCACACGCACACAAATCGAGGCGCAATATGGCAGTTCATAAATATTCACCACTAAAAATCTGGGTTTTCATCATTTTGGGCAAATTCGAGTTAAAGAACCCCCGATATCTCCTGAAATATTTGGATTTTTGGAAAACCATTTTAAGATGACCTAATTGGAATGTTGGGAGAAAAACCCATGTCTTTGATTTGTCAGATTCGATCTCATCACTTCGAAAATTGCGCCACAAAATAATTAACTGGAATATTTTGCAAATTTAACTTCACATGTGCCATGCTTCACATGTGCGAGCTGGGTGAGTTCTAATAGATTCCTCACCATCTAGACGCATCTATATGAGACCTCCAAGTGGCAGAATTTGAATTGGTGAAGTGGAAGTATGTCAACCATGGAGCGTGGTACATAACTAGTGCATGCATGAGTGTTGTAATGATAAGAAGTAATTTATGAAACACAATATTTCACAATTAGTAGCAAAATTACTCAACATCAATTCTAAGTATTAAAATACTGGAAATAACTAAAATATATAGTGTTTTGCTTCTCCTATAAAATAATTCCACGAAAAACTTTAATGATTTGAACTTAGAATAAAATGAGTACCATCCAACATAAAAGTCAGGTTTTATAATCAAACTTTTCCATCTATTTGACTTTCTAATGATGTAAAAGATGAAAAGTATGGGAGCCATCAATCACTAAGATTATATCAAATCTAACTCACTAATATTCTAGAATCTCTAGAATATTGCATTTACATTTTTAAGACAAAGGGATCAAAGGAACATAGACTTTCACTTTTATTTATTAAGTGAAGTTACAAGATAGTATTATTTTCCACTTTTACTAAGTGGTCACTAACAATTTGTCTCAAACTTCTTCTCACATGTTAACACCTTACATGTGCAAGAATCTCCTACTCGAGCTACATTTTTCAACACCCATAGTCCACTGTGCCCCTCAAGTATATGAGCACATGTTTCCTTGCTACCTAATGCTCCTTCCGCAACTCCACCATGAACCGGCTCAAGGTGTTCATTACAAAACATATATTTGATATGGTGTTTACCAAATACATCAAGAAACTTATCAGCTACCCATGCAACGTGGGATACACCAACTATAATTTTGAAGTTGTCACTTTCTTCAAATTGGTGATCATGGGTGCAGCTATAGGTTTGCGATCCTCCATTTGAAATCCCTTTAGGATTTCAATTGTATACTTACCTTGCTCAAGGAATATCTCCCTTGGTTTCTTCCAAACCTCTAAACCTAATAAGTAATGCATCATTCTATTTTCCTTTATCTCAAACTCAACTACAATGTCTGCAATGTACCCCACAATAAAATTCTTTGCACATGGAAGAAACAAGTCATCTACATACAACACCAAGATAACCAAATCAGTCCCAACACGTATGGAATATAAGGTAGGATCTGATTTAATTTTGGTGAAGGCCATATTCAACAAATATCCATCGATCCTAGAATACCATGCTCTCAGTGCCATCTTGAGTCCATAAAATGCCTTCTTAAGCCTACAAACATGGGACTCCTCCCCATTTACCTCAAATCCCCTAGGATGCTCTATCTACACTTCTTCCTCAATTATTCCATTGAGGAAGGTTGTTTTCACATTCATCTAATGTATAGTGCATCCCATATTAGATACTAAAGATATCACTTCTCTAACAAAAGTGTACCTGGCGATTGGAGCAAAAGTATCATTGTAATCCACTCCCTCTTTCTAGGATATCCCTCTCACCACAAACCTCGCTTTGTACTTCTCTATGTTTCCATCTGCTGCATGCTTGATCTTGTAGATCCATTTAGAAGTCACTATTGATTTCCCCTCTAGTCCAGGGACAATGTACCAAACGTCATTCTTCATGATGGAGGTGTACTCATCCACCATGGCATGCTGCCATACCTGTTGGTTTGATGCCTCTTGAAAATTGGAAGGTTTTGAATCTATGATGCTACTCATCAATTCCAAGTAGATAGGGAACTTCTTTGGAGGATGCTATCCTGAAATGTACTTCTAGGATACTCAACATACACCTAGGCATTCCTTAATGTCTGAGTGAACCATCAAGGTATCATGACAGAACTGGTAGGATCCAATGGTTCCTCCTCTGTATCTGAATGCTGCTACCTCGAATTGGAAATTGATGGTGACCTTGCCTAAACCTTCATATATTCCCATTCCTCATTCTATGTCACTTGTATTGGCTCATGAGAGACTTCCTGGGTGTGCAAATTGTTCCTCAAAATTTACATCCTTTCTTGCAACTATCTTTCTCAAGTCTAGAGCATAGAACTTGTAGGTCTTTGAAATCTCATTATAGCCAACAAACAAACCCTTCATGTTGTCGGGTTCCAACTTGGTCCCATTCTCCACTCGTATATGGCTATAAAATGGACAACCAAATATGCGTAAATGACTCACCAATGAATTCACATGAGTGTATGCTTTCTTTGGTGTATTGTCCCCCAAAATCCTATGAGGACACCTGTTTTGAATGCAGACTGTTGTGTTGCATGCTTATACCCATAGAAACATATGCAAATACTAGTCATGTATCATGGATTTAGAATCCCCTATGATAGATTGATTCTTCCGCTCCGTAACCCCATTATGATGTGGGTTGTATGAAACAATGAAATCCCTCTTGATTCTTGCACTTTTGTAGAAATCAACAAAATCATTGGAGGTATACTCACTCCCATTTTATGATCTCAAAACTTTGATGTTCTTCCTAATATATTTCTCCACAAGATATTTGAACGCTTGAAACATGCTAAAGACTCCACCCTTGGTCTTTAGGAAGTGGATCCATGTTTTGAGAGAATCCATCAATGAAGGAAACATAGTACATGCTTTCTATGATTCATGCTACTGGCATCGATCCACACACATTCAAATGCACTAGATCTAGGATACCCTTATACTTGTGCTCACTGTTTGGGAAAGAAGCCTTGGCATGCTTTCCAATTTCACACCCCCTACATCCACCCTACTGCTCAATGTTGAATTCTAGAAGACATGTGATAATATCCCTCAAAATAGGTAGTGCTTGGTGATGTAGGTGCCCCATTCGCTTGTGCCACAACTCACACAAGTTGTCTTTGTTATGTACTAGGGATTGAATATTTCACCTTGTAACCTATACAAGTTGCCTTCTCTAACCCCGATCACTTGAGATGATCCTATGCTAGAATCTGTTGATCTTATAAGGACTTGCTAGTTCTTGAACTCTACTACATAGCCCTTATCTTTCATTACTGAAACTAAAAGAAAATTATTCTCGAGACCTCAAACAAATAACACATTTTTAAAGTATAAAGGGTTACATGACTGGAGTTGGAAAGGAATGGTACTAACTCCTACTTCTCGAAACTTGGCGTCATCACCAAGCTCGACTTGAACTCCAAAGATGTGCTCTTTTAGACTTGAAAATAATTCCTAGGTTGATTTCATATGCCTTTATGCTCCACTGTCTACATATCATGCGTTCTTCAAAATTGTGTTGGAATATAGACATGACACTATCGAGAAGTCCTTCTCGAATTTAAAGGAAATCTTGTTCACCTGAGTTTCAGTTGAGGCTGCCACCTGATTTTGATGTTGTTTCCCCTTACCGTTACTCTTCTTTGGACACTGTGATGCTTAATGATTGTTCTTATGACATATGAAGCACTAGATTTTAGTCATCTTTCTTCTCTAGATGTGAGGATGACTCCTCACTCTTCATATTAACCTTGTTGGATCCTTTACCTCTTCCCTTCTTTATTTGACCAATTAGGGCATGGTCATTGTCACTTCCTTGTCTATTGGCCTTGGATTCCATCTGAGTTTCCTCTTGGATACAATGATCCCACAATATTTCCCATGAGAGAAGGTTTTATCAAGTACAAACACCTTGGACAAATGTTTCCCATTGAGGTGGGAACCCAGTCAGTTCCATGTTTACTATATCTTTGTCTTCAACCTTCTACCCAACTGCTACAAGTTGATCACAAATTTGTGTGAGCTTCATGAGGTAACTGGTGACGGTGGCTAATATGGTCATCTATACATATTTGAGTATGTTATGCAATATCATCTTCCTGTTAATGTTCCCACTCAGGTAAAGACTAACTAGGGCATCAAACATGTCCTTTGTCATCTTCTTCTCAGATATGTGAGGGATCATATGTTCCTTTGTAGCTTCCATGATAATCTACTTGGCCCTTGCTTCTTTCTTCTTATGAGCTACCAAAAGATGTGGATTTATCGATGAAGCCACCACATCTTTAATGATAACCCATGGGTCATTCTCTTATAATAGAAGAGTTACGTTGAATTTCCATGATAGGAAATTCGAGGCACCATCCAATATTTCCTCGAACCTGAGGCTAGCTGATGCCTTCTTTGATCTAATGCACAAACTTCCATATCTGAAAAATAGTCCTTAAAATAAATAATAAAACCCTCTAACTGCTGGTCCTTTCTTCTGGTAGTTGGTTTACTATCGTAAGTCCTTGAGAAACTCAATTAGACAACCAAGCTTTGATACCATGCAAATTTTCGTACCCTAGGTTACTGTTTACCTACGTTTCTCTTTAATTAAATAAATCAAATATGAACTTATTTACATAAATAAATATTTCTGAACATGCAACAATCATACATATAACTAAAAATGAGCAATGAAAGCAAAAACATGATAAATAAGAATTTTTGTCCTCCGAATCAACTTTTATTCCTTAAAAAACTTACAAAGACACCTCGACTTGAGGTGTACAGCTCGCTGAAAGAAACAATACACCTACACATAAATCTAAGAAAATGTTGTACCCTATAAGACATTGTATGATACTATCCTTGTAGTCTTCCACCTTGTTGTTCAATCCTCTTCCTCTTATCTTTGTTTGCTTCTCCTTGGCTTCACTTGTGTGTGCATACAACTTCCTTGGTGCATGCCTTACACAACTTCCTTGGTGTGTTCCTTATACAACTTCTCCTCCCATATTATCTTATTTATGCTTTGAGAGACATAACTAATCTCCCCAATTCTAGAAACCAACTTCCTTGATTATAGCAATAAACTCCTTGATTCTAGCAACCAATCTTAACTAATCTCCTTAATCCTATCAACCACCTTATGAATCAACAACGAGGTGTATGGATAAGATTATATCAAATCTAACTCACTAATATTCTACAATATTTAGAATATTTCATCTAGATTTCTAAGATAATAGATCAAAGGAATATAGACTTTCACTTTTATTTATTAAATGAAATTACAAGATGGTATTGTTTCCCACTTTTACTAAGTGGTCACTAAGAAATTGTTTGGAACTTCTTCTTGCACATTCACACCTAACCTGTGGAAAAAGCCCCTACTCGAGCTACGTTTTTCAACAAGCCTTTCCCTCTCATTTAATTTATGCATTCGAAAGCAATTGACATTACTATCCCATTTCTTGATGCATCGCATTCCACTACAAATGGTTGCAAAAACCCTAGAAGAACAATTACTAGGTTGCAAGTGATTACCTTTTTCATTTGTTGGAAAGTAGACTCCATTGCATTCATTCATTTTATTTGTTCCTTCTTGATAATCTCAGTGAGGGGTGCCATGATATGTTAAAAACCTTAAAGTCATAATTGGATTCCTTCGAAAGTAGAGAATTCACCCTCGAGAGTTCTAAAGCAATTCTCAAGTGCATCAAATGATCTTCCATGGTTTTGCAATATAAAAGGATATCATAAAAAAAGCCAAACAAACTTTTGCAACAATGGATGGAAAATTCAATTTATTATACTTTGAAATGTGGTGGGTGTATTGGTTATCCCAAAAGGCATACCTCAAAACTTGTAGTGGCCATGATCACTTGTAAAGGTTCTTTTAAATTGGTCACATTCCCTCACACTTATTTGTTGATATCTAAATCTCATATTAATGTTTGTAATAAATACAATTTACCCATGTAACTTTGCTAACAATTCATCTATATGCAAGATAGGGAATCTATTTTTAATGGTCCTCTTGTTTAATTTCCTATAGTTAATTCACATACAGAAGGAAACATCCTTGTTCCTTACCAACACCATTGGAAATGAAAAATAATTTTACTAGGTAATATATGCCCGATATCCAATGATTCCTTAATTAGTTTTTCAAATTTATCTTTGAATATCTTAGGACAACTGTAAGGGGGAATAATGATTGGTTTGAACCTTTGTTCCAACTTAATGACGAGTTATTGTCCTCTATTTGGTGTAAGCCCATGTGATCATTCTAATAAATGTCAAAAAAAATTTCAATCAATCATTGTGCTTCATTCTCTCTTGTTGGGTTATATGCTTTCACCTTGATATGTATCCCCTTCATAAATTTGCATTGAATAATATAACATAATTCACATTTTGCAAGATATTTACCCATTTCGTGAAATGAAATCAATTGATTTTCACTTGCTTGCAGGCCTTTCACTATAATATTCTCAAATTTCATGTACAATTGACATATTCATCTGGAATTCGACCAACGTATTCACCAATTGTGCCTCCATTGCTATACCCGCCTTGCTAGGGATACAACATAGAAATTGGAACTTGATTGATGATTGTCTAGTTGCAGTTTCAACACTTTGACCATTTCCTTACAGTCCATCATAGTATCATTGGCCACTGGGAATTTTTTTTATGGAGCAATATTTAGACCCATAGATTTCACCAGCTTTGAGCCTATAAACATATGAGTGTTTCTAGACTCAATGAAGGCCACCATTATTCTTCTCTTCACTCTACTCTTTACCCTCAAGGGGTGATATTAGTTGATTCCAATCATGGTTACAAGGGAGACAATTAAGATTTGTCATTGTTGTTGGTCCTTTGCATGGGCATTTTTTACCTCTATTTATGTTGTCTCTTCACGGTCAATTCCAATTTTTTAGATCTAATCATGGTCTTCTTCTACCAACTCAATCATGTGGATATTTTTGAGGACCTTACATGCATGTCCCTTGGACCAGACCTCTTTACAACGAAACAAAGTCCTCTTGAGTGAAAATTTTCAATGGTGGTAGGATCTACTATTATTCCTTTGGACTATTCAATAGTAGGGATAAAGGATGAGATTGAATTTTCAATACTCTTTTGTTCTCCCTTTGTCATTGGATTAGTTCTGGAGGGTCGTCATATTGTAAGATGGATTTTGACAACCTTAGAATATGCTCTTTCCTGTTGAATGGAAACCTCAAGAGTAGTTGGCCCCATGGTCTTGACATAACCTCTAATGGACTCTTTCCAACCATTGATGTATATAAAAACCACACACCTATGTGATATATTTTGCATTAGTGAATTGGCTTGGTGAAATGCCCTTGAGTAATGTGCCATCATGCCTTGCTATTTCATGTTCTCGAGGGATAAGAAGTAATATTATTGGGCTAAGCCTGAAAATTAAGATAGAATGTAGTGACAAATGCAAATTTTATGAACCCTAGGCAAATTTTGTCCTTATGTTCTCAAATTAATAAACTTGTATTTAATTTGTAGAAATGAAATTCTTCACATAGTAGTATTCACACATATACCTAGAAATTGAACAACAGAAGCATAAACATAATACACACATAATTTACTCCTTCTAACCAACTTTTCATTAATAAATCAAAGCTTACAAGGAATCCTCCAAGAGGCCAAAAAAATGTAGTTGTATAGTACACACAACCGAAGCAAGCAATCTGCACACTTTCTGAGGAAATCTACCCACTAGAAATTGAGAAAATCAACCTCTGCTTACTACTCTACTGTACACATGTCAGTAAGACTGTATGGAACTATTTTGTATGCCTGTACATACTTCTCTATACAATTAAATGGAGTTCAATATAGGTCCTTACAACTGTATGGATCTATTGTACAAATCCGCTTTCGCTATTGCCTTCTTGTTGAAATATACCTAGTTGTTGAAAAGGGATCCTCTTTGGTGCTCTAAATTTGCTCCTAATTGAATGACTTTCTTCACCTTCTGAACAAACTATTTTTGAGTAAAGAATGTATTTTTTAACCCTCTACCTAACTTTCCTTTATATTTTATTTGAAACCCTAATCTCTAAGTAAGATGTAAGGTTGATATTAGTCTAAATCACCGATGTATTAAAAATACACTTGATTAGACTCAACAAAAAAATATAAGACTTTCACTTTATTAATAAAATGAATTAGAAAATATTTTTACTTGTTCAAGTTCCTACATGTTTGACACTAAACTTGTGTAGAAGTTCCTATCTGAGCTACAAACATCAACTCCCTCTTAGCAAGGAAGGAATTATGCACCAATCCAAGTTTGTTTTTGAATGCTTCAAACTTCCATTTTGCTAAGGGATTGGTTAGAATATTAGCAACTTGTTGATCTGTGGGTACATACTGGATCTTCACTGCTCCTTTCTCATCCCCATCTCAAATGAAGTGATAAATGATCTCAATGTGTTTGGATCTATCATAAAAAATGAATTCTCAGAGAGTTTGATACATTTTTTATTATCATAGTAAATCACCATGGGATCCAACTCCTGATCAAATAAACTTGTTAGCAACTTGTGAAGCCAGATGGATTTACAACTTGTTGTACTCACTTCCATATACTCTAACTCAGTTGAACTAAGTGCTACAGAATTCTGCATTTGGTTGAACTAGAAGATTGTTGATAATCCCAAGTTGAAGCAACACCCTAAGGCACTTTCCCTATCTGATGCACTGCTTGACGACTCTAAGTCTATATACCTCTACAACTTCACCTCACCATATCCAAGATATCTTATCCCATACTCCATTGTGCCTATATCTGAGCACATGTTTTGCTACAACCAATGCTCCTGCCTCAGCTCCACCATGAACTGGCTCAAGGTGTTCACTATAAAACATATATTTGTCGTAGTGTTGACCAGATACATCAAGGAACCTATCAGTTTCCTATGTAATGTGGGACCCACCATAATTGAATATGTAATAGTTATATTCTTTAGAAATTAGTGATCATGGGCATGGACATGGGTTTGTAGTCCTCCATCCAAAATCTCTTTAGGATCTTGATTTCATACTTACCTTGCCTAAGGAAAATATCCTTTGTATTTGTCAAACCTCTAACCCCAAGAAGTAATGCATCATGCCAATGTACTTCATCTCAAAATCAATTTCCATATTTTCCTTGCACCTTGTGATGAGCTTATATGAACTTGTAAGAAACATGTCATCTACATATAGTACCAAAATGAGCAAATCAACCTCAACAAATATGAAATATAAGTTGGGATCTATTTCACTTTTGGTGAAACCCGTGCTTTGCAAGTATCCATTAATCATGGAATACCATGATCCTAGTTCCTGCTTGAGTCCATACAAGGCCTTTTTTTGCTTGCACACATGGGACTCCTTCCCACAAATCTCAAAGCCCCGAGGATGCTCAATACACTTCTTCCTCAATTATCCCATTGAGGAAAGTAGTATTCACATCTATTTCATGTATCCTCCACTCCATAATGAATACTGAATACATCACATCTATAATGGAAGTGTACCTAGTGACTAGAGAAAAAGTATCCTCATAGTCCACTCCCTCTTTTTGGGAGAATCCTCTTTCCACAAACCTCACTTTGTACTTTTCTATGCTTCCATATGTAGCATGCTTGATCTTGGAGAGCTATTTGGAAGTCACTACTAATTTCCCCTACGGTCTAGGCACAATGTCCCAAACATCATTCTTCACGATGGAGGTATACTCCTCCACCATGGCATTCCTCCAAACTTGTTGGGCTCTTGCCTCCTTAAAACTGGAAGGCTCATAATCTATGATGTTGCTCATCAATACCATTTAGTTTGAAAATTTCTTATTATGTCTTCTCTCCCTAAATGAACTTGTAGGAGTCTCAACATGATCTTGAGCATCCCTCAATGTCTACGTGAATGATCGAGGTGTCCTGACAGAAATGGTAGGAGAGGATGGTTCCTATGCATCTAAAGGTTTCTTCCAGGAACTAGAAGTTTGGTGACATTGGCTCAACCTTTAGAGATTCCTACTCCTCATCCTCTATCACTTGTATTGACTCACTATACTTCTTGGATGCAAAGTATTCCTCAAACCTTACATCCTTGCTTACAATTGTATTTATCTCCGCTAGAATGTAGATCTTGTAGGCCTTTGAAGTCTCACTATAGCCAACAAAAAAACCCTTCCTGTTGGGGGTTCAACTTGGTCCTCTTCTCCATTGGTATATGGATGTAAATTGGATAGCCAAATATTCAAAAATGACTCACCTCCAACTTCACGCTAGTGAATTCCTTTTCTAGTGTCTTCTCCCCCATCATCCTACGAGGACACCTGTTCTAGATGTATACTGTTGCATTGAATTCTTCTTCCCATAGAAACATCAACAAATTCTAGTCATGTATATGGCCTTAGCATCCCTTATGATGGATCCGTTTTTCCACTCTGCAATCCTGTTCTATTGTGGTTTGTACAGAAAAAAATCCCTCTTGATTCTTGAATCCTTCTAAAATTCATTGAAATCATTGGAGGTATACTTCCCCCCATTGTTCGATCTCACAAATTTGATCTTCTTTCATGTATAGTTCTCCACTAGAGATTTGAACTCTTGAAATCCGCTAAAGATGTCATCCCTGGTCTTTAGGAATTAGATCTAAGTTTTGCAAGAGAAGTCATCAATGAAGGAAACATAGTACATTCTTCATGTGATTTATGCTACTGACATTGTTCCACTCACATCCTAATGCACTAGATCTAGGATCCCCTTAGACATGTGCTCATTGGTTGGGAAAGAAACCTTGGCATGTTTTCCAAGTGTGCACCAATTGCATGCACCCTTTTGCTCAATGTTGAACTTTGGAAGACCTGTGACAATATTCCTTAGAATAAGCAATGATTAGTGATGTAGGTGCCCCATCCTCTTGTGCCATAACTCACACGAGTTATTTTTTTTATGCACTAGGGATCAAACATGTTTACCTTGTAACTTGTATAAATTTCCTTCCCTGACCCTAATCGCCTAAGCCAATACTGAGTAGACTCCTTCATTCTTATTAGGATTTGTTTGTTCTTGAACTCTATTGCATAGCCCTTATCTTCCATGACTGAAAATAAAAGCAAATTCTTCCTGAGACCTGGAAGAAACCACGTATCAACAAAGTCTAAGGATTTACTTAACTGGAGTTAGAAATGAATGCTACCAACTCTTGCTTCTGGATACTTGGCATCATCACCAAGATCAATTTGAACTCTAGAGCCGTGCTATGCTATGCTTGAATATAGTTCTCAGGATGATTTCATATGCCTCAATGCTCCATTTTCCACACACCACACATCTTTAGAAATGTGCTGGAAGAAAGGAAAGATAGCATTAAGAAATCCTTCTCAAATTTGGAGGAAAAATCACTACCTAATTATGTTGTTGCTTCCCTTTACCCCTTTTCTTCTTCATAGACCGTGATGCATAATGGTCATTCTCATGACATATGAAGAACTTGATTTTACTCAAGTCCTTCCTTGGCTATGAGGTTGAATCCTCACTCTTCATATTAACCTTGCTAGGTTCTCTACCTTTACCCTTATTTGTTTGACTAATTAGGGCATGGTCACTATGACCTCCCCACCTATTGGCCTTGGAATCCATTTGAGTTTCCTCCTGGACACAATAATCCCATGGTATTTCCTAGGTTGGAAGGTTTTCTTGAGCACAAACACCATGGAAAAATGTTTCCCATTGAGGTGGGACCCATTTAGTGCCTTGTTGACTAACTCATTGTCTTCAAACTTCTCCTCAATTGCTACAAGATGGTCACAGATTTATTTGTCCTCCATCAGGTAACTGATGATGGTGTTTGATTTGGTCATCTCAACAGATTTGAGTTTGTTATCTAATGTTATATTCTGGTTGATTTTCTCGCTCTGGTAAAGGCTAACCAGGGAATCAATCATCTCCTTTGTCGTATTCTTCTCATATATATGAGGATAAAATTATATTTTATAGCATTCGTGATCATCCGCTTGGAATTCACTTCTTTGTTTTTGTAGCTGCTAAAATATATGGATTTTTTTGCAAAGTAATTGCATCCTTGATGATATCCCATATATCATTATATTATTATATAAGAGTTACCTTGATTTTCCATGATAGGAAAATAAAGGCACCATCCAATTTGTCCTAAAACCTGAGGCTAATTGATGCCATATCTGATATGCACCAAAACTCCTACTCTTTTGATCCTCTTAATCAAAGTAGCTCAGATACCATGTAAATTTTCTAACCCTAGGTGAATGCTATTCTCATGTTCTCAAATTAATAAACTGATATTTAATTTGGAGAAATGAAATTATTCACATAACATTATTCACACATAGCTGGAAAATGAACAATGGAAGCATACACACAATACAAACACAATTTACTCCAAATAAACTTTTCATTAATAAATCAAAGCTTCTAAGAAAACTGCTATAGATGCCAAAAACATGCAGTTGTACATTCATTGACCAAAGAAAAAAAATCTGCACACTTACTAAGGAAATATGCACACTTATTGAGGAAATTAGTTGTAGCTTGCTTCCCTATTGTACAACTATCCGTACGACTGTACATACATGTCCATATGGAATTTGGTACAGATACGTATGGCTATACGCATCTGCTTTTGCTGTTGCCTACTTTATGAAATCTTCCTGGTTACTGAATCAGGCTTCTCTCCTGCACTCTAACTCTGCTCCTTAAATGACTTTCTTCACTTTCTGACGAAACCATCTTCGAGGAAAGAATGAATGTGTCTTAACTCTCTACCTTGAATTTCCTTTATACTTTAGCCGAAACCCTAATCTCTTAGTGAGATGTACAATTGAGATTAGTCTAAATCACCAATGTATTAAAAATACACTTTATTAGACTCAACAATTAAATATAAGACTTTCACTTTATTGATAAAGTGAATTACAAAATAGATTTGACTTGGAAGACTTCATGTAGGTTTGTCGCTAAAATTATGTGAAAATTCCTTTCCAAGCTACAAACATCAACAACAAATTGGTCCCATGAGGTTATTTCTGGTTCATTTTCCCCTTCCTCATATCCCTCCTCTCACTATCTTTCAATAGTTTGTCACTAATAAAATGTTGGCCCCTCAAGGTGTAAAGTGGAAAAATAAAAATTTTGGTAATCCTCAATAGGATTTGAACATACATAATGAGACAACGTGCCTGCCCATGGGATTAATAAATTTTCTCCAACCATGAAACTTTGGAATGAGAATCTTCTCCATTAGTCTTTGATTTATGTGGTCCCCTCCTTGGTTCACTCGATTCCATTGGTTATATCGTTTTTTGATATGTTTTTTTGTAAAATGATTTTCCTTGTGATCATGATGTCTAACTTCCCTCCTCTAATTATAGGGCCTTGTCCAAACATATTCTTCACCACTCTTGTATCCTCGTTCCCACATGTCCAATATTAGAGTTTGTGGAATTTAATTTATACACTCCATGCTAATATTCAACTTCTCCAAGAAGGTTCATAGACTTCTTCAACCGACATACGATTTTTGATTTGTCCATCTTCTACATGAGTAACCAACTATGAAGCCATGGTTGATGTCTATCCATGAGGCCAAGAAAATGTCTCTAATGTCATTGTTGGGAGCCCAAAATTGAAAAACAAAACACAAAACTATATATATATATATAATCTTAAAAACCACTGATAGGTACTAACATGGAAAAACCAAAAAACATGAAAGCCAACAATCAAAAGTAAAACACACCTTAAACTCCCTTAGAAGCTATGGACGCTTACTCAGGTCAAATCCAAGGTAGTGTAGATAATGCACTTGCCTAAAATAGTCTTTTGAACTACTTGCAATAACACATTTCACCAAAAAAACCTTATTATGATGCCCATGAGTAATTTTATTGGTAATTTTTTATGTTAGCACTTTTTATGGGATAGATACACTTTTCTTGTTAACAAACAAAACATTTAATTTGACTAAAATAAATTCAATTAACTAACAAAAAAAGTACACTAATTGATATAAAACTCCATTAACTAATAAAAGATCTTTAATTCTCTAATGACCCACACAAATTTGATTATTCTAGTACACTAAGTTGATTACCCTTGAGCATAGTAACAACCAATAAAACAACATTTGCAATGCAAATGCCTCATTTGCTTGAGTCCTTAAAAATCTCTTTTTCCATATCAAAGAACCATTATATCTTGACATTGAGCACTTGAGCACTTTTGATGACCTGTATGTTACCTGTGTGGAATTCCAGAGCTCATTTTTCATTTTATGGGCCTTATTTTCTCAGCAACATAGTAGGATATCAATAGATATCAATGGCAATTACAAGTTGCAAATTATTAGAGGTCACGCACCTTGTTATCATCTTCCTTGAGAACCGTTCATCATCTGGAGGCAAGAGTGAAGGTATGGAGAAGTATGGTTGCCATGATGGAGGATTTCTTAGAGACATATCCCACCATGAGGTCCATTTGGATGCACTTGACACATATTTGGGGACATGGTTGCATGGCTTGTATTTCCATTTATTGCATCACTGGTAGAGTGCTTTGTTCCTAGGTTGAAGCCAAGGCTTGAGATTGCATTAATGGATGATTTTAGTAGAAAGGGAGCCTTAGAACATGAACAACTACCATATTTGAGGTCCAAAGTGTGACATATGGTAAGAAAAGAGGTTAATAAGTATAGAAGGAGAAACACCCTACATGGGAGGGTACCACTCTGCACTAAGTTGTACTTGGTCTTGGTCTTTGAGGTTGAACATGATTTTCAAGGAGGTGGCTAGGGCATGTTGAAGACAAGAAGGGATGAGAAATAACCCTAATGGAGGAGATTCCACACATCTAGAGGTATATTTCACCTTTTGAGGTATCTAAGGGTAAAGACACACTTATCAAGGCCTTTTCTACTGTTTACGGACAATCCGTCAGTGCAGACACTAACCGATCTCCCTAGTCCAAATGGTTCAGATCTAGAACAAAAACAATACATAATACATAGATCTTTCCTAGATTAACCAAATTGAAAAAGGTATGAAGGAATGGCTTACTTATGACTGTAGTGCTACCTCCTTGCTTGATGTAGCTCCTGATCTTCAACTACAAGACAATGCATAAACAAGTGGAAACATATAAATACCAATAATAATGATATGCAATATGGATTAGTATAAACTAGAAGTAAAAAAAACCAATTCTAAATATCTTAATACAACAATACTTTATGGAAATAATCTGTATTATTGTAAATGAAAGAAATACATAGGGATAGATTACAACCAAGATTTGACATTGTAAATTCTTCCAAATGGTCCTAGCCTCAAAGATCCAATCTTTTTCCTTCTAATGGATGAAAGGGAATAAGCTCCAACAAAATTTCACCAACGTTTAAGTGATCTATCTTTATCCTCCTAACTATGAAGAGAGGGATTGTATATATAGGCCTAAAGGGATAGAAGAGGTTGATGATTTGTGGGAGAAGGTCAAGAGATTATCCCAAATGGTTAGGGAACCGAATGCCACCTTTTCTAGTTCATAGGGATAAGCCTCCATGAAGCCATAGGTTCTAGAAGCCGCTCGAAGCTTCTCTTTCTCCTTTTAAACTGACAATGCCACACTTTGTCCAAAGGTAACCTGCGTCTTTGAGGAGTGACACACTCTGTTCAAAGGTGGAATGTGTTAGAGACGGACTCTGTTAATGTGAAGAGCGCATCACTCGGAGTCTAACGCACTTTGTCAACATGCAAGGTGCATCAGGGTGACAACAAAGGGAAAAAGGAATAACCACAACTCTTCCTTCAATCAATTTGCTTAAGTTCTTTAGGAATCAAGACAAATGAAGGACACACAACTCATGATGATGATATTTTGGTGTAACATAATCCCCCCCAAAGCATGAAGCTATCAAAATAGGATAGGTGAGGTTCTTTGATATACAGAAACTCGAGGCAAGGACCATCGGATGAAGTGTTGAACAAAGACTTCTATAGTACCACTAACTCTAATATATATGTCTTAAATGACTCATAACATAACTGCCGACCAATACATTGCAGATCCATGATAGTACTGACTGACTGGACACAATCATGGCTACTGACCACAAGCGTAGATCCATGATGATATGATTACACAACCACGACCAATACAAGAGTGTATCCGTGTGATATGACTAAAAAAATATCCATTGCAGCTTGGGTAAAATACATAAGTTAACTCATGGTATTCAACCCGAACCCGCAATGATACAAATCTAACCATGTCATTACAATGTGTTTAAGTCGAACACGGTAGAAACTACTTGTTTACTGGTCCTTGATGCATACCGTTAACAAGTGCGAGGAAAATCATCATTGATGTCAACGATCCCCAAGGTATCATAGTACATACCACTGAATGTGAATCAATGAGTTGAGGTAAAAAATTCAGTGGAATATTTCAATCACCAGTCAATAATGTGAAATTACTGTTGAAAGCGAGGAAACCTACCATTAAGGCATGAAGGCCCAAGGTACTCGACTGGTTTCTAGGTTGAATCCTTGGATGATGTGTTGAAGTCAACAAGGATAAACCTGTCGAAGGAGGGCCATGATGTTTCCCCCATTATTGACACGAAACGAGATCAAAGATGTATTGAGATAGACCATATTGTAGAGTAACTTTTGAAACCGACTCAGGGGTGACCGACACAAAGGAGGGTATAAAACTGCAGTGGTTGAATCAACAACATAATTCCCTTGAACATGGAACGACATGAATTGGAAGCATTGACATGACGAAATAGACACCAAGACCTAATGCAAGTAACGGTTGATGCATTCTTCAGATGACCCAAAGGAGTATGATGACTCATGGAATTGATGAGACTCGAGGACAAGCAGATTATCTAAGTAGTTTGAATGAGATTCAAACGAATTCCATGTTCAAGAGCGACTATAAACTGCCATTAATACAGGTGAATACAAACTCTTTCCTTATTCCCCATCATGATTGATGAGTACCTCTTTGTTTATTAATGAGCTTGAGGAGGATAACATATGCTTGGTATAGCTAATCCTTCAGACAAGTCCAATCTCACATGTTTTACGAACCTGAGATAGGAGGGGTTCATCCCTAAAGGGCCCTTCAATGTTACATTTTAACGAGTCCAAAGAAGGAAAACTCGATGTCATTTCATGTTTAGAGAGTCTGAAAGGAATAAAGAAGACTCCAATGAGTACTTTTTCATAAATATTAGTCTCCTCACCCGAAAAAGGATAAAACAACGTGAGAGAGAACTATTCTAGTCATAATTAACTAGAGTGTTCCTTTTTTGTAAATAGTCTCATTGGTCTGAAAAAGGGGTAAATTATCACCAGAAATATGACCTTTCTAATACTTTTACAAGCGTGAAAGAATCAAGTTCACTTGGTGATCTTTTCTTATTTAGGGAGTCTAAAAAGAGCTTAAAGAGAACTCAAGGGGAGTTCCTTTTTCGTAGAAGTTTTATGAGCCCGAAAAAGAGATAAAAGCTAACTTGGTGACGTATTCTGATGTATTTATGAGCACGAGAAAGAACAAAGACTCAACTCGACACCTTTTATACTTAGCTTTAATGAGCATGATAACGGCATAAAAAATGCTCTAAGGCCCTTTTCACACTTGATAAGGAGTATGAAAAGTAAACAATGGTCTCTACCATAGTCAAAACATCACTCACCTCTAGCTGCAAGCTTCAGAACAAAGTTAAGAGCCATCAAAAGGATTTTTAAAACAAAAATACGATCAACTATAGTAAAAAACCCATGGAACAATAATAATTAAAAAAAGAAGATTCCATTTTGGTTATTAAAAGGGGTAAATAGTAAAAAACATTTACCATTTGTTTTCTACCAAGTTGAAAGTAATAAAAATCCCTTTCAAGCTTGATCTTTTGGTGAAGATTACAGAGGCATTAGTCAGCTATTCGACATCCCATCAGTTGCAAGTGATTCTACTCTCTTTTCCCTTCAATTTCATGGTTGAAATTTTGATTTTCATGCATGTTTGGAGTGTTTTTGGGTTCATTTCATAAGGGGAATTTCACGCCTCGGGTGACATGCTTCTCCCTTTCGGGAAGTGCGTGAATCCGAGGTGACACACTTTCCCCACAGGATAAGGGCGTCATTGACCCCCTGTCTACAAAGACGGGGTGCATCGACGCAGATTGGCCCAAAAAATTGGAAATGGGGACCAAAAGAGGATTTCTTTTGCCATGAGATGGACCTAATATCCTTCAAATTGATGTTTATGCAGGGTTTGACACTCAAAATGGTTCAGTGGAAGGAATGTGAGCATGAATTGGAGGACGTACAAGCGGTAAATGATCCACATTCCATCAATGCTCTGAGAGAGTGTGGGTTGCTCAAGTTCTTCCATGTACAGGGTATGAGATCCCAAATACAACTACTAGACTATTTGATCTGGCTATGGGATCCAGAACAACAACACTTCTGAGTTGGAATACACATCCTCACTTTGGACATTGAGGATATATACTTTCTTACGGGGTTATCCAGGCGTGGAGCCCTAGTGTCACTATCCGGACCTAGGGGTTGTATAACGCGCCAGATTGAACGTAGACTAAGTCTAAGTAAGTATTGAGCATGCGAGATGGCTTGTTGTTCCGTATTGGCCCCGCCCATAGCAATGTCTTTGTCTATGATGGGTAATAACGACTTGGTGAACCAATCAACTAGTAGTTGATTTGGAATGGGAGCCTCAATGAGCCGACATATTCTTCACCACTCATGAATATGATTAGAAATGTGAGTGGAGGTCAATTGTCGGAGAGAAGTCAAAAGATACGTGCCGGTTTCATAGCGGATCAGTAATTGAAAATGAGTAAAAAAAATCCATAGTTAAAGACCTAAAATCAGGGAAAGAGTGTGGCGATAGCTCGGTGTACCACTTTGCGGCGGTACTAGTGAGGGTTTGTTGAAAGATCCTCACACAAATAGAATCATCCATTAACACGTTTGAGGAGCACCACAAATGATATGTCATCACGTGGTTCTTGGGATCCTCATCAGGTTTGCCATCAAATTTGGGTATGTCTGACTGTAATTTCACAGGAATGGGTAGCCAATTTACGCCATGTTGGATGGGATCATTGGTCAAACGTGATAGGTCCAATAGATCTAAATTATCCAGAAATGGAAACTGCCAATTTGGTTGTGGATACTGGTAGTATTGATAACGCATTTGGGTACCAGTAGGACCATGGATCGATTGATCATAAGGTCCTCCCATAGAGGGTTGGCCATACAGAGGTGGTCCTCCCATGTTAGGAGGTGGACCTGATGGGGGTCCTCCTACTAAATGTGGGGTCCCTCCACCGGAATGCGGGGGTCCTCCTGGTGGTGGTGGTGGAGGTGGAATAAGTGGCAGAGTAGGAGGTGAGACATGTGGTGGGGGTGGTGGGCCACCGGGTGGAGGCCCAACAGGTGGAATATTATGATATCCCCATGGGGTATTCATGTTTCTAGGGTAAGGTACTCCAGGATAAAGAGTCCTTGGATAAATTTGACTTGTCTCTATATTATGATTACCCGGATATATATGTCCCCATGGGGGTTGATTCCATGTAGATAGTCCCCTCACTTGATAAGCCCACTTAGGTTGTCCCATGGCTGGGAGTGAACTCCCGACCGTATTGTAGTTCATGTACGGAGGATATCCTCCACTTACACTTTGTCCCCTAAATAGAGGTTTCCCCCTAGTTATATTTTTTTCATTGACTAGGGGTTTCCCCTAGTTGAAAATTGTTCACGGACTGAAGTTTTCTCGGTAATTTTGTGTTGACCACTAACCATAGGTTGACCTGTGATCATATATTGACCACTAACTAGAGGGTAGCCTCCGCTCGAATTTTGAGTCGGATGTGTTGTTCTAGTTATGAAGTTAAGAGTAGCTGAAGGTTTCCCTCCAATCATTGGGGTCAACTAGGGTGTAGAACCGATCGAATGGTTTTGATGCGCACTAGACGAAAAAGAGGGTTGGCCTGGTTCATAAGTGGTCATGTTGGTCATATGCATTCCTGGTGAAGGGAGAGAAATAGAATGTATAGGGGAATGATGTTCAGGAATGGCGACCTCCGAAGTGGATTGGGGATGGAAAATATAGCGTCTTACCCGCTCTCCAAGTGCGTGTAAATGCTCGATAATATTGTGAACTGGTGCGAGAAATTTGTCATTTAGAATAAATCGGGTAGGGTGCGGATGTGGTGGAGTCTCCATAATTGGAGGTGAACCAAAATTGGAAATGACTTGGCCTAAGGAGGTCCCCCAAAATGATGTGGTTGGACCAAAAGTAGTTTCTATCGGGTCCTCTGGGGGTCGAGCGTATATCCAGTCGAAAGCTCCAGGGTTACCTTCAAGCCAGTGATGAAAAGATGTGTCAAGAGACGGAAGTTGTTCCACCGGCAATAGTCCCATAGGAACAGTGATGGGAAGATTCACAGGAGGATAAAATTCCCCCCCTGATTCATGGATAGGAATTCCTTCTTCGCGTGATCTAGATGTAGTAGGTTGATCCATGCTTGCTCCTGAGTTCTCCTCCTGGCTAAGGGGATATTAAGGTGGAAAATTTAGTATTCTGTGGGATCTTCTTAAGGGTTGTTCAGCTAGGCGACTAATGAAATCCTTCTCCAAAAAGTATTCTAAAGAAAAAAAACACTTCAAGTCCTACTCAATCTAAAGCCACATGCAAAATTATATGATAGGTGGGATTAAGGTTTTGGACCTCACGGGAGTATCTAGGTGTTGCAACTCGCAATATACTACAGGGTCCAACAGTAATACTCGGCCCAATCTTTCAGAGCACTAACCAAGGAGGATTGGAATCGTACCCCTAACTGTATTACCCGACTACCTGGCAGTAGGTGCGTAGTAGCTCCCTGAGTGCTGTTCTCGGTGTATTTCCATGCCAAGACGACCAATGGTTGACTCGGATGGTTTCAGGAACCTAGTGGGGTATCCTGATATATGCAAGGTACGTGGGAGCTCCAATCCGTAGTAGTGCTATCTAATGCACAATCGTACAACATTAGCCTTCTTATATATTGTTGAGTACGTGAAGTACCTTTCTATATACCCGAAGGTACGTGAAAGTTCGTTCGATATATGACTGGTACATGGAAAAACTGCAAGTGTTTGATATCCAGTGTAGGCTAATAACGACAATTGCTACATTTTAAGACGCCGGAACACGTCTCTACCCTATAACATGTGTTTCTATAAAATTTTAACCTAGGATACCGCTTGATTTTATCTTATACAATTAGGTGAATGTATAAAGTGTAGACTTGTAAAATAAACAAAATGAACAACTAAGCTAAATGAAGTGCAAGTCGTTAGTTTTTTCGATGAAAACTAGAGAAAGGAAGGAAAAATATTTCTTTTCCGAGAGTAAATGAACAAAGTACCCTTTTTACTTTCTTTTCCAATCAAACCAAAAAACTACAAACACTCTTTCATTTAATCCAACAAAATGGAAGTAACATACCAAACCAATTTTTCTTTTTCTTTTTTCTTTTCAACTAAGCTAGATCTATGAGCAAAAATGAAAAGATGAACTCCTCTTTTTTATTGCACTAACTCCAATTTGAAATCAAGGAATAAAAGAGGTGAAAGGGAAATCAACAATATGAGAGCATTCACTAGCTTTTTCAATACTTCAAGAAGGACTAAATTCACTTAATAGTTTCAAGGAGATGAAGATGAAATTTTGAAAACCAAGAAAACGTAAGCATTCAACTCTTCAGCTCTTCCGAATTTTCTTAAACAATCATCCAAAGCATAAAACACTCTTAACAGTTTCAAGCAATCCACTTGAAATGGAGATAATAAAGAATTCTTGATTTTCCAAACTAATGCACTCAACAAATCTGAGAATGATATCACTTCTTCAATCTTGATTCAAAATACTAGAGACTACTTACTACTTCAACCTTTGAATGAACAAAATTTCTCAAGAAATCAATCACCCAAAAATATAATCCAATACAAAATTCACAACAAATTGTGCAAGAATCACAACAACCTAGTTTTTTGGAGGACTTAGAAATCAGAGCAAACAAATTAGAATACTGAAAGGAGTCACAAGACTGGTTGCACTCGCGAGGGTATGAAATTTCCCACGACTAGAGAAACAACCGCTTGACTAACTAGGACTCAAATCAAGCTCCAAATTCCCAAATAAGCCAAGGAAGAAGCACACTGAACCTGAGAAGAACTATGGCTGCAACGAGTGAGACACAGACTTTCAAAAAATAAAGCAAAAACCAATTTTGTGGGATTTTTGACCCTATGCACTAAGATTTGCAGGGTGACGCACCCTGCAGGTATACACCAGGGCATTGGAAGAACCATGACGCAGGTTGCAAACATGGTATGTGCATCAATGACGCGTTTTGAACACAGACAAAGGGCGTTAGGGACGTAGTATGCCTAAGGAAAAACGCGTCAGACTTATAGTGACGCAGGCACAAAACTGCCCAAGTGCGTCGGGCGAACTCCAACTTTGAAAAAAATAAAAAATCCCAAAACAAAAAAGGTAAATTGTTGAGCTAAATATCCCAATCAGAGATTGGATCACCCAATAACCTTCTGAGAAACAGATCCAAAAGAAGGAGGCAATTTAGAGGCTATTGGAGAAAAACCAAGAAAAGAGAAATTACAATCAAAATAAATTAAAGACTATGGGACAATGTTCCCTATTAAGGTCTCCAATTTTGTTTACCAAAAATCCGTTAGTGCGGACACTAACTGATCTCCCTAGTCTGAAAGGTTCAAATCTAGAAAAAACAATTACAAAATACATATATCTTTCCTAGATTAACCAAATTGCAAAAGGTATGAAGGAATGGATTACCTTATGATTGTAGTGTTACCTCCTTGCTTGATGTAGCTCTTGATCTTCAATTGCAAGACAATGCACAAACAAGTGGAAACATACAAATACCTATAATAATGATATGCAATATGAATTAGTCTAAACTAGTAGTCAAAGAAACCAATTCTAAAGATCTAAATACAACAAGACTTTATGGAAAGAATCTGTATTACTGTAAATGAAAGAAAAACACAGGGAGAGATTACAACCAAGCTTTGACATTGTAACTTATTCCAAATGGTCCTAGCCTCAAATATCAAATCTTTAGCCTCCTAATGGATGAAAGGGAATAAGCTCCAGTAGAATTTCACCCGCGTTTAATTGCACTATCTTTCTCGTTCTAACTATGAAGAGAGGGATTGTATATATAGGCCTAAAGGGATAGTAGAGGTTGAGTATTTGTGGGAGAAGGTCAAGGGATTATCCCAAAAGGTTAGGGAACTGAATGCCACCTTTCCTAGTTCACAGAGATAAGCCTCCACAAAGCCATAGGTTCTAGAATCCGCTCGAAGCTTCTCTTTCTCCTTTTAGACTGACAATGCCGCACTTTTTCCAAAGGTAACCTTCATATTTGAGGAGTGGCACACTCTGTTCAAAGGTGGAATGTGTCAGCGACGTGCTCTATCAATGTGCAGAGCGTGTCACCCGGAGTCTGATGCACTTTGTCAACATGTAAGGCGTGTTGAGGTGACAACAAAGGGAAAAAGGAATAACCACAACTCTTCCTTCAATCAATTGGCCTAAGTGCTTTAGGAATCAGGATAAATGAAGGACACACAACTCATGATGATGCGAGTTTGGTGTAATATCTACATATATGGGGGGAAACTATTTTAATGTGGCATTGTTGAGTTGATAAAACATTTAAAGGAAAAGGATTTTTCTAATGAAGATGACAAGTGGCATTATGGACCCATCCTATTCACTCAAAGTGAGAAAGGAGCAAACACCCTACTTTGGAGGAGCCCCAAAGCATGATACAAAGAAAGAAAAGGATCCAGAGGAGGAACACCCTTGCTTATAATAGTTCCATGTGGAGGTAGAAGCATTTGCAAGGTCAAAAAAGGTCTTTTGATGAGTGTTACACTCAATGGTTGAAAATGATGATATTTTGTTGCTTAAATCATGGATCTACCCTTAAAAGGAGGGGCATCCTTTTCAAGGGAGCATCTAAAACATGATAGAGGATCACATTATTTGAGTCACATTAACAAATATTTGGATGAGAGAACATGAGGAGAAGGTGACACTTGTCAAATATTCAGTAAATCGAATCCTAAAAGCTACTCTAAGAGAAGAACCTTACTTCTAAGGTTTCTAGCTCTTGTTTATTATTATTTTATTCATTAGGGTTTGGTTTCAAAAGTACAAATTAAGGATAACTTCATTTGAGGCATGGTGTTAAGGACCAAATTCCTAAAATAACATAAAAATAGAAAGAAAGAGTAATCCAATGCCTTGAGAATGGCATAAATAGATGACTAAGAAGCCTCTTCGAGGGGGAAACCTCCTTTTACAATGTATCAAATGCAAAAGATGAGATGATCTCTAAAACTATGTCTCCTTGGTATATATAGGAGATAAATGGTATACTTACAATTAAGATCCTACCTGACCATACAATTATAATTAAGGTCCTAGCCGACCAATAAAGACAATGCTAATATAATAATACAAATTTAATGTCACAAATCTAGGGCTTAACATGCACCTTCTCTTCAAACAAGTGTTGTATTCAACATTTGATCAATTGTGGATGTTTCTGTATAAAGAACTCATCTTCCCATGCCGTCTCTTACTGACAAGTTATTCCACTTAATGAGGTACTCAATAATTGCTCAATTTCATAGTTGCTTGATCCAAGTTTCAAGGATTGTTTCAAGTTTTAGTATGATTTTTCCTTCTTCATCAATCTTTGGTAAAATAGTTTGAACTAGGATCTTGTTGTCAATTAGATTTTTTTTATGCAAGAAAAATGGAAGACTGGGTACACGTGAAGATGGGGGAAACTCCAATTTGTAATCCTTTATTCCAATCCTTTGCAACACCTTATATGGACCATAGTACTTGGGTGCTAATTTATCGTCCTTTTTTGTTGCTTGAGAGACATTTGTTTGTATGGTTGTACCCTAAAAATTACCCAATCCCCCACTTCAAATACCCTTTCTCTACGATGTTGATCTAGTTGTTGTTTCATTCTATTTTGTGCTATAGTCAAGTTGTCTTCCAATAGTTGGAGAACCTCTTGTTGGTGCTCTATGTGATCCTCCATTGCTCGAAACTTGTGTTTCTCTTTCAAGGATGATGTGATGAATGCATGATGATAGCCATAAAGTGCCATAAATGGGGACATTTTTGATGAAGCATGGAAGAACATGTTTTACACCATTCTGCCAAGAGAAGCCACTTGACCCATTGTGTTTGTTTATCAGATGCAAAGCAATGAAGATACCCTTCTAGACATTTATTCACAATCTTATTTTTCCCATCATATTGAGGATGGTAAGAGGAGTTGTGAATCAATTGGTACCCAAACAAGAAAATGTTTTGTTCCAAAAATTACCAGCATGAAAAGTGGATCTTTATCACTTACAATAATCTTGGGGATTCCATGTAGCTTTTGAATTGTTTCCATGAACATTGTATCTATTGTACTTGCTTTAAAAGGATGAGAAAGAGAGCAAAACTGGGCATACTTTATGAGTCGATCCATCACTATCATGATTCCATTGTTTCCTTTGGACTTTGGTAGACCTATGATAAAATCCATTGAGACCTCTTTCCAATGCTTACTTGGTATGGATAATGGTTGTAGAAGACTTGGTGTCTTGATTGTCTCTTCCTTATTCTTCTGGAAAACCAAACATTTTGCCACAAAATTTTAGACATCAATTTTAATACCTTCCCAAAAGATCCTTCTTGATCTCGTGGTATGTTTTCAAGAACCTTGAATGACTTTCTATAAAGTGCACAATTCCAAAAGGACCTTCTATTTAAGTTAGGAATTCTTACATAAATATAGGTGATTCCAAAAGGACCTTCTATTTAAGTTAGGAATTCTTACATAAATATAGGTGACCCCGATACCATAGTGAATCATTCTTCCACAAAAAATTATTTAATGTACTACGGTCCCTTGAAGTTAATTATTTTGCATGCCTTTTGATCTTGCTTCTTCTAACAAATCAGATTATGGAAGGGAAATAACAAAAAATAAGCCCTATGTGTCTTCTTCTTTCCTTGAAAGTGCATCTGCCACCACATTTTGTTTTCCCTTTTTGTAGGTAATTCAAAGTCATAACCTAAATCATCTTTGTAACCCATTTTTGTTGCTTTTCTGAAGATAATTGTTGTTCCAAGAAGTAACTAAAACTATCATGATTTGTTCTTACCTTGAAGTGTCTTCCTATTAGGAAAGGGAACCATTCCTTAATTGCATGTAGTATGGCCAACATTTCCTTTTCATAAACTGATTTGAGTAAATTCTTTTATTTAAGTTGGTGACTTTCAAAGGTAGGGGGCCTTACTTCTTGCATTAAAACTTCCCCAATGTGATGCCCTGAGGTGTCACTTCCATAATAAATGTTTTTATGAAGTCAAGGTGTGGTTAATACAAGAGTTGTACACAAAACCTCTTTAAGTTTTTCAAAAGCTTTGGTTGCTTCTTGAGTCCAAGAAAATGCCTACTTTTTCAACAAATTTGTTTGAGGTGTTGTTATTTGACCATAATTCTGGATAAACTTGTGGAAATAGTTAGTTAATCCTAAGAATCCTCTAATATTCTTCAAGGTTTTGGGAATTGTCCATTCCATCATAATTTTAATTTTGTTATGATCCACTTTAACGCCTTTGTGAGACACAATATGACCCAAATATTCCACTTCCTGAACCCCAAATGCATACTTAGAAGTCTTAGCATAGAGTTGTTTCTCTTCCAATGAATTTTAAGACCATGTCAACATGTTGTACATGCTCTTCCCAATATTCTCTATAGATTAGTATATCATAAAAAATATTAATGCAAATTTTCTAAGGAATGGTTTAAAATAAGAATTCATCAAGCTTTGAAATGTGGAAGTTGCATTGGTAAGGCCAAATGCCATCACCATAAATTCATAATGACCTTCATGTATTCTAAAGGTTGTTTTTGGAATGTCTTCTTGCCTCACTATGGTTTGAAGATATCTAGAACACAGTTCCAACTTAGTAAAGAAAATTTCTCCCTATAATTCATCTAATAATTCATTAATGACAGAAATATGAAACTTATCTTTAATGGTCATCTTGTTGACCTCTCTATAATCTGAACACATACACCATGAACCATCCTTTTTGAAAGCCATCACCATTGGTGTAGAGAAAACATCTAACATTTCTTGAACCATATTCTCAATATCACTCTTTTGTGCATATGGGTACTTGTAAGGTCTAATGTTAAGTTAGTATACTTCCCAATCACCAATGAATAGTATGATCATGATCTTGAGCAGGTGGAAGACCTTTGGGCATATCTCCAAATACCTTGGAATGGTTGTCAATAACTCTTTGGAGATCCACTAGAATAAATGGTTAGATGCTTCAACATGTAATATGCTCAATTGTGCAATTACACCATGGTGTCCCCTTTTTAGCAATTTTGTCATGTTGTTAGAGCTTATCAATTTAGAGGGTTTCCTTGGAATACCTCTAAGATCAATTTCCTTTTCTTTTGAGGAGAATCTCACGAAAAGTTTCTAAAAATTAAGAGCCATTTTTCCCAATGATTGTAACCAGTGGACCCTTAATACAACAATGACACCACCCATTTTGATTGCAATCATTGGATTTTCCAATAAATGCTCCCCCATAGTAAGCTTAATGCTGTGGCACTTCCCCAAACAATTTATGGCACCTCCATCTACAATCATTACTTCAAACTCTGGTGCTAGACATATAAAGAAATTGAGAAGTTTGGCTAATTTGCATTAATGAAGTTATGGGTACTACCATAATCAATCAACACTATTATATTTTTCTTTTTGATATATCCTTCTATCTTGAGAATTTGAAGAGTGCTAATGCCAACTAATGCATGACAAGATATGGTTGGAGTAGTATCTTCTAGTTCTACATATTGAGACTGTTCCGGTTCTCAATCTTCTTCTTTTTCACAATCTATGCAGAATAATTTCTTCTAATTGCACCTATGCCCCTTATTGTACTTGCTATCACAATTGAAACATAGTCCATTTTCTTTTATTTCCTCCATTTGTTAAGGCATCAACCTTGTAGGATGAGTGAGAATAGGGGAGGGAGCATTTCCTTCTCTATAGATGTTAGTGGCATCCATTCTAGTAGCCATATTTTTACTTTTAACTTTCCTTGCCAAACTAAAAGCGTTTTCCAATGATTTTAGGTTGGAAGATACATACCTCATGCTGAATGCCCTCCTTTACAGTGCCCATAAATAGATCCAATAAATTATCCTCTAAAACGTTCTTCACTCTAAGACTCAACTTTTGAAAGTTCTTAATATGCTCTGTAACTAGACCTCTTTGCCTAAGATTTACCAATGGGCTAAAGAAGGTGTTTCTCTTAACATCCCCATAATGTGCTATCAATTCATCAATAAATATGGGCCAAGAAACAATAGATTTCTTTTTACAATCAGAACATAGTTATATGAACCAGATCGGTAATTGAACCAGTCGACCCCAGGAACCAGAATCAAAGAAAAACCGGAAAAAACAGGATCACAAAGCTAGTCAACCAAATTATACATAAAATATTCAAACTCCGAAAAAAATAATATTATTCATGTGCATCCATGAGAATTCAAACCATTATACAAAAATATCCAAAGTTGCTCATGTATATAGCAAGTAAGACTGCATACAACCAAAATAACATCAAGTGTAATCCATATTTGAACCAAAGTACATCAATAAATAGGCTATAAACTAGGGATTCTTCAAAAACTAGTTTTTAGGCCACCAACATCAATATGAACAATCAACACTACAAAAATCAAGGTTCATACATGTTCTGCAATATCACCAGTAAATTCCCCCCTAGTATGAAAGTCCTTAGTTTTAGTTGAGTCCCCAATGTATTGGTCTGCAATAATATCTACTACTTCTCCCAATTCTATCAAGTGACTATGAGTAGTACTCCAACCATAACATAATTGACAAATGCGAGATATACTCTTGCAAGTAAAGGGGATTTGTATATTTATTGGTTGTGTTTGAGGGCTTATTAATTGATTGAGAGGTGTTGATGTGCTTGATTAAATGCCAATCCCATACCCTCATACATGATAGAATCAAATGGAAACATTGCAATTTTGAAATCATGAAAACTATTAAAGCTTGTTGAATTATGAATGGGATAAAAAATTCTACTTTTTGCATTTGAAGCCCGATGAGGTTGGAACCACTCTCAAACATCTTAAAACAATTAATGATAATGTTAAAAATTTAAGTAAAATGATAGAAAATGAAAGATAAGGAGAATGCCACTTTTACTTTAAGAATTTAATGTTATCATTTAATATTGTCGATGATTACTAGGTCTAGGTTTACCTTCTTTTTTTCCTTTTAAATTTTGTGCTATGAACCTTTGCATATGGCTCCTTACCAAACCGGTTGGTTCCATGCAAAACTGACCGGTTTGGAGTAGGAGGATCGATTCTGTATGGAACCGGTTGGTTTTGTACTAGAACCAGATGGTTCTGTACAAAACTGACCTTTTCTGGTTTGAGGCACCGGTTCGGACCGGAAAACCTTTTGAACTGGTTAGACCGGCTTGTTTTTCCAAAACTGGTTTGGTTCTGATAAGATTGGATAATAAAGCTATTGGTACCATACAAATTGATCAGGTCCTGGACACAAGGATGCAATATTTACCTTTGGAAAGTTGGCACTTGGTGTAGATGAAAGAATTGCTCCATCTGTAATATCTATGTTATGGGATCATTACCAATTGTTTTCTATCTTGGGAATGAAGTAGTTCCTTGATACCAAGTTGAACCAACGATTATATGGATCTTGGAGTAATGAGTGATAAGGTGTATGGGAGTCAAAGCTCATGTTCTTTGAATGTGATAGAATTTTCTCTCAAGGTGAGAAGGAATCCACCATCTTGTTCTCCTTATCCTCTTCTTGAGGAGTTGAATTTTGGGTAAGTAAGCCGCTTATATCTTTCAAAAGTTCTTGCTTTTGGGTAAGTAGGCCGCTTATATCTTTCAAAAGTTATTTCTTCATGTTTTCAAGGTTATTCTTGAATTATTCCTTAGTTACCATATGCATCATGTCCACTTTTCTTAGCATTGTAGCTCTAATGTTCTCTGCTCTTTCACTAATTTTGGACAATCCAAATTCCAAATCATTATGCTCTTCTTGTGTTACAACTGGTTGCGCTTTCAAGAGTTTTAGCGGGTGTAGAAATTTTTGCACCACTTCTTTCCATGTGCCCACTAATATTTAATGGAGTTATTCTCTGTTTTTTATTATCTATGACACCTTTTGAATCACCTTAAACAATTCTTCCAACTATAAGTTACGCAAATTTCAAGTTAAGATATCTTTGAAACCCTGGTTTGTAGATTGTTTTGCTAGCCAACCTTTTTCCTAAAGTATCTATGAAATTCCAGCCCTCCTTATTCTAAAAATTTGGTCTATAATGACTGATGTGTCTTCTATGCAATGCCATAGGTTTGATCGAATTATGATGTGCCAAGAGAAAGTTATGGTAACTTCCCCAAAACTTCTTATTTTTGTCCCTTTCAAGAGAACAAACTTGCATGGCTTTCCATGTGTCTTATTTTCATGTTCTTCTTTTGAAATTTTTACCACGAGCACAATTATCTACTTTCTAATACAATGGGTGGCACTCAATTTGGAGCTTGCAAGATTCAAATATAACCGCCTTACCTAGAACACCTGCTTGAGACTAATTTTTGGACTAGTAAAAAGCTCTAACTTCCATAGATTGTAACTCCAAACTTATAGCAAAATGGGACCTAAATTTTTTACCATAGGTACTTCGCTATGTCTCATAAGGCATCTCAAAATTTTTCTATTTGAAATATTCTTGTAAAGAAGTTATAGTGAAAATGACTCCAATACCAAATGTTAAGGACCAAATTTCCAAAATAGCATAAAAATTGAGAGAAAGAGTAATCAACACCTTCATAATGAAATAAATAGATGAAAAAGAAGCCTCTTCGAGGGGGCAACCTCCTTTTACAAGGTATCAAATGCATAAGATGAGATGATCTCTAAAACTATCTCATATATATATATATATATATATATATATATATATATATATATATATATAGATAGATAAGGTACACTTACGATTGAGGTAAGAGCCGACAATACAATTACAATTAAGGTCCTAGACGACCACTAAAGACAATATTAATATAATAATAGAAATGTGATGTCACAAATCTAAGGCTCAACACATGGTTGAAAAATTGGGAGTTCCCCTCCCAACACTTATTTGAACATATCTGGGAGGAATGGAAGAAGGACAATTCAATTTGAGGTTTTTTTTTTCCATTTCTTTATGTTTTTCATGGACGATTAGTATGTTTGCAAGAAATGTCATTGTTTGTTGCTAGAATAATCTTTGTAGAAGGGCAATTTCATCGGAAAAGAATATATTAGGGTTAAGGTTTTAAACCCTCTCTAGTCCTTGATGAACCTTGAATTATTGAAGGATCTTGCTATCGTTATTTCTATTGTTTGGAGAGGTTGTTGTTTCCTTTTTTATTTATTCGTTGCATGCTATTGTTCTTTGTAATTTCATGGTTTTGATGGTGAATCTTGTTTAAGGGCTCTCACTTTATTCTTGCATATTGATCTGAAAATCTGTTTATGGCACATCTATGATAGGCTTAATTACATATTCTCTATCATATTCAAACCCTATTGTTCTTTGATCTTGACTCCATAACCCAACTGGAGAGACACTAATCTTGGTAAAATCCACCATCCCTTTTACTCTAAAGAAAACCTAAAAACATTTCTTTTTGAGGGTTTCCTCCCTTGTGCTGGAAAAAAACATCCTAAAGTGAGAGAAATAGTTGTTGTGGTGACGAAGGGAAACCTTCCTATGTGCTCATAGGGTTTCACCTTTTTAAAGGACTTGGTAACATTTGAAGTGGAGGTTTTGGGAGGCAACATTACGTATTAGATAAAGGGAAGAGGCTAATTTGAAATTGTAAAGATGGCAAATGCACTCTCTCTTGGAAGTATCCGCCTTGTTCACTTTTGAGATCATCTCAAGTATGGAAGATCTACATAGTAACATACCCTATTGAGATTTACGAAGTAAATCCTTGTTATGGTTGCCTCAACAAAACAATCAACTCTTCCATCAAACACCTTCTCTCCATAAATATCAAAACAGAGTGTAAATATGGTATGTACATGATTCACACCATGATACCATGAACGCAAAAGCACTTTTATGCTCCTTGACAAGGTATGGTGTTTGGAATTGCTTAAACTGTATAATTCCAACATAATAAGGTTATCTCTGCAAGCTAACTTTCATAAATCATAATTTTCTGCTTTATACGGCTTAAAATAATGACAGGTGAGTATTTATACTGCAAAATCTAGATTATGTTCTTTCAAACATTGATAAATCAGCTATGAGATGAGAGGTGCAATTAAGCATTTACTCTTATACAAATGAGGTGGTTATAGTTATCTGACTCTCCAGTAGGAGGCCAACTGTTGGAATTTGTGCAACTTCGGAAGATATTCTTATTATATTTTATTGTACTAATTTGTACCTCCTACGGGAGATGGATTTGATGTGATTAATTATGTAAACCCTTGAAAGAATCAATGTAAACCTTGGGGATAAACTATCCAAAGAAAAGATTAAAGTAAACTTTATTTATTGATCCTGAAGTCAAGTTGGCCCAGACAGTTTGACAAGTCGGCCCAGTTAGGGAAAAGGCCAGTTTGGCAAGTGTATAAATAAAGAGGTTGTGTTCCTCATTTGACACACTCACTTAAACCAAGCAAGTTCGCATCACTTGGAGAGAGATTCTCATCTGCAGCTAGGAGGAGATATTTTGGGGTTTTTACTTGGAAAGTTCTTCCACCTTTTCTCTCTCATCATTGTACTATGTTCTCAGAATTCTTCATCTCTATACGAAGGTTGCTGGGTTTTCTCCCTATTGGGTTTCCCAGGATAAATTCTCGTGTTTTTTTGTTTATGTGCTTTGTCTTTCATCTAGTGATCCTGTTGATTTTATGCAATTGAATTATTATGCTATAATTGTATGAAAAACTAACACCAACTAGTAAAATTTCCAAATTTTCTTTATATGAGCTTAAGTGCCTTCTAAATACAAAACGAAAACGAATGGGGTCTGAGAACAAAGATACATTGTCCGAGCAAGCAAAGTTTACAACCTATTACCAACGGCTAGTGCAGTCTGCCAATAGGAAGCCAACTCTTGTGTAGAACCCAATTGGTAGAGTTTTCCAGTTGCTCTTCAAGTGGGCTACAATGCCCTCTAACAAAATGTGGCACCTCTGACACAAACATTAGTTTACTATTCATCGAAATGGAATATTATTGGAAAGTTACAATAAAATTACAATTGAATTAAGTCAGTCAAGATAGGAGTGTACCACAAATACAATACTGTGACAAGCAAATGGGGTTTTGGTTTTCTCAGCCTCAGTTGCTTTGCCAGAAACAGTTGTCATCTATGTAGGTGAATCCTGTGCATCTAGGGAAACTAGAAAAATCGTGCTGGTTCATCATACTTCACCAAGAACAAAACTGGTCTTTGAAAAGAGGCAAGTGATTGCATCTTTCAAAATGATTTCCCGTACAACAATCTTGGAAATATTTTTTATGGCAGTTACAACAAACATGAAGGTTCTTGATAACCTGGATAGGTATCTCATGGCGTATGCTGATAAGACCAAAAGAAATGGTCACATCTTCTCACTGTGGTGGCACACATTGTGTCAGGCACATAATCTGCTGCTTCGATCTGCCCAGCCAATCTCTCCAATGTTTCATATGTTTTCTCTGTTAGAACTTAGTGGGTGTGACATGTCCCCGGCATGAAACATATGCACCCTATTTTTTATTTCAATCCAGCTGCATCCTGGCTTCTTTTTCATATCTCTTTCTTTCATCATTACTCTTACTTTTGCTGCATCATCCCATTTTCCAGCTGCAGCATAAAGATTTGATAGCAATATATATGTTGCAGGGTCTTTAGGTTCCAATTCAAGAAGGTGCTCTCCCACATGCTTACCTACTTCTGCATTTATATGAACTACGCAGGCATTAAGCAAGGCCCCCCATACAACTGCATCAGGTTCAAATGGCATCTTCTTAATAAATTCATGTGCTTCTTCCAAACGCCCAGAGCGGCCAAGAAGATCAACCATGCAAGCATAGTGCTCTGGAATCGGTGTTATATAATAATCCTGACTCATGGAATCAAAGTAGTGAATGGCTGCATCTGCCAGACCTGCATGGCTGCAAGCAGAGAGAACACCCACGAAGGTAATATGGTTTGGCTTCACACCTTCCTTCTGCATTTTTCCAAAGAATTGAAGTGCTTTATTGCCAAGACCATGTTGGGCATATCCTGTAATCATTGCAGTCCAAGTGACCACATTCTGTTCTGGCATTCTGTTAAAAATCTTGCATGCATCATATATATTCCCACACTTGGCATACATGTCAACAAGGGAAGTCCCCACAAAGATATCTGATTCAAATGCCATTTTGATGATATGACCATGGACCTTCTTACCATTTTCTAAAGCTGCCATGCTAGCACATGCACTGAGAAAACTAGAAAAGCTAGATCTGTTCCAGCTCATACCAGCCATTTGCATTTCAAAAAAGAGTTTTAGGGCCTCACCACAATCCTCATTCTGTGTATATCCTGCAATCATTGCATTCCATGACACCACACTTCGCTCTTCCATCTTGTCAAACAGTTTGCGTGCATATTCTATTTTCCCATTCTGGGCATAAACTGTAATCATTGTGTTCCATGATGCTACACTTCTTTGCTTCATATTCTCAAACACGTTGTATGCATCCTCAACTCTGCCATTATTACCATACCCTGCAATCATCATATTGCCTGAGACCACGTTTCTTTCAGACATTCGATAGAACACTTGGGATGCATCCTCTATTCTCCCAGTCTGGAGATACCCTCCAATCATAGCATTACACGAGGTTATATTTTGTCCTTCCATTTTCAAGAACACTCGGTGTGCATTGTCTAGACTTCTGCATTTAATATACAAATCAATCAGGGCACTGCTGACAGAAATATCCGATGCACAGCTAGTCTTGATAATGGAAGCATGAACCTGTTTCCCTATGTCATGTACTCCCAGGCTGGTGCATGCCCTGATCACACTATCGTATGTGAAATGATTTGGCTGTGTGCCCATCCGTCGCATGAAATGAAACAGTCTCAAGGCCTCCTCACCATTGCCATCCTGGACATATCCGGCAATCATAGCAGTCCATGATATCACGTTTCGTTCAGGCATCTGAAGAAATAGCTGGTGTGCATCTTCCAGTCTCCCATTTTGAGTATAAGCTGCAAGCATTGCAGTCCATGAGATGGCATTTCGCTCGGCCATTTTGTCAAATATTTGGCGGCCATCATTAATGCTTTTGCACTTGGCATACATACTCAAGAAGGCATGCTCCACGAACATAAATGATCCAAAACCAGTTTTGATTATTAGAGCATGGACTTGCCTACCTTTTTCCAGAGCATATAGGTTGCCACATATACTGAGAACACTGGAGAAGGTGGACTCATTGGGTTTCACACCAACCCAGTGCATTTGAGAAAACAACTCCAAGGCCTTCCTGTACTGCTCGTTCAAGGCATACCCTGAAATCATTGCATTCCACGAAACCACATTCTGATCCAGCATTTTGTCAAACACGTGGCGTGCATCCTCCAATTTTCCATTTTCCGGGTATCCTGAAAACGTGGCATGCCAAGAAACCGCATTCCACTCAGTTATTCCTTCAAAGATGCGGCGTGCGTCCTCCAGACTGCCATTCTGGGCGTGCCCTGTAATCATAACATTACAAGATACCAAATTGGGTTCAGACATTCTGTCAAACAGTTGGCACGCATCTGTCAAACCACCACATTTAGCATACAGTATCACAAGCTTGGTTTCTACAAAGTCATCAGTCTTAAATCCAGTTTTAATGATGTGGGCATGGATCTGCCTGCCCCCTGCAAGAGATTTCATGTCGGTGCAGGCCTGCAAGAGAGCGGCATAACTACTGGAGGGTGCTTGAATGCCTACCTTATACATGTGATGCACATTATCCATGGCTTCCTTCAATTGCCCCTCCTTAAGAAGACTGCTAACGCTCCCCTGTAAGCCGCAGAAGCGCTGGCGTTGGTTCTCTGGGTTTCCTACGAGTTCTGCAGTAACAGAAGAAAAACATGCCATTGTAAACCTGCCGATGCCTGTACATGTTGGTTTGCTTCTCCACACTCTTACAAGCATTTGCAATTGCAGTTATTCCCCATTGACATCCTGGTTAAAGTCTTCTGTGAGATGATATCCTCTTTATAGCTTGACTTCACCCACGCCAGACGCAATTCATAGATATGATTCACTGACAAGTAACTTGGTACTAATGACCTCGGTTTCTGAATCCAAGCAAAGTGAAGGATGGCAAGGGAAATTTTTTTGATGATGTTCTCCTGTTGTTTACAGTTTGTCTAAAATGCAAGTTCTGCTGATGTTTTCGGTTTGTCTATCCAAAGCTGGTAGGATCCACATAAAACGAAAGTTCAAACCACCATTATGAAGTCATCAAAGTGTGTTGTTGTTCCTCAAGGAGGCTAAAACTTCGATGATTTCAATCGGTTTTTGGCATATTGTTTTGGTCTCAATTTGAATTTTTTCTTAAGTTTAAATAATTAATTATTTAAACTTAATAATTAATTTGAGTGTAGAAATAGATTTAGCATTCTCAATTACCTAAAAGCACTTTAATTATGCAAGTTTGAGGGCTGTTATCTAGACTTTCAAAAATTTAATCCCGACCTGGAAATAAGAAAAAAACTAAGCAAAACTTCGAAAGTAAGAGGTAAGTTTATGCAATACCATTAGCTTACTCCAATAGATGTCACTCCTGGCAAGTATTATAATAACAATGTTTAGGGGGTGTATATGTTGGGATATACAACATCAGAGACACAGTTCCTCCACATTTAATGATGTATATCTTGAAATATACACCATTAATTATAGCATCGCAATATATTTATTACTCACCTTCAGTTGAGACACATCTTGGCTTTTTCTCTAAAACTAATAGATAAATATAAAAGATTCAATGTTGATATCACAAGTGTATTGACTTCAAGATCTTGCCTCTATCTTGGCTATGAAAATTTGAGCTTGGAGATGATTTTCAAAAATCCTCCACTTAGACGTTTGATGCCATGATAATATAAGCATTGTTCTAGTTAGATATTGGTAACCTTTGTAATTCTTTTCATATAATTAAATTGTTATTGCATCGAGTGAAACGAGGTGCTCTACAACCCAGTATGGGGGAGATGTTGTAAGGTTTGTGATGTAACGTTTGTTACTAACAAAATAATTAAAAAAATCATGTCGGCTCATAAAATAAAAAATTATGGAAAGTATTTTAAAAAAATCCATATTGGTTCATAAAATAAAATATCATGAAAAGTAATTAAAAAATAGATGTTCGTTTATAAAATAAAAACTTAAAACTTAAACCCGGATCTATCAATCAAGAGAGATCAAATTTCTTGAGTTTAAATTTTAAAAAAGAAATACACCTCAAGAAATTGGATCCCTCTCCGTACTTGATAGATACGGGTTTAAGATGGATCTATGCTTGTGTTAATGGCATTTATTCTTTGTGTATGTGATTGAGTAGTTCTAAAAACATCATTCTCACAATCTTGTTTGGAAACTTCTCTTCTCTCAACTCAATGGCATTGGTATATTTCCACTACCAATTTGAATAAGAATTTGATGCTTAACCAGATGAGTAAGGGGTTTAATTTTTTCACCTTATGCATTAAGAATATAGTATTGTCTTTTTAAAAGAAATACACCTCAAGAAATTGGATCCCTCTCCGTGCTTGATAGATACGGGTTTAAGATGGATCTACGTTGGTGTTAATGGCATTTATTCTTTGTGTATGTGATTGAGTAGTTCTAAAAACATCATTCTCACAATCTTGTTTGGAAACTTCTCTTCTCTCAACTCATTGACATTGGTATATTTCCACTACCAATTTGAATAAGAATTTGATGCTTAACCAGATGAGTAAGGAGTTTAATTTTTTCACCTTATGCATTAAGAATATGGTATTGTCTTTTTATGTTTTCAACAAAAGGATCTCAAGCAACCCATTCAATTGTCACCATCAATTAGATGTTAAATCTATGACCTCAATTGTAATTTAAATATTTTAAAAGCAAAGAAGAAGAAAGCATCATCACTTATTGCTTTAGAAGAATCCTTGTCCAATCTTTCTAACTATTCCATTTGAATAAATTTAGATAACACTAATATTTTTCTTCTAACACTTTTATTCTCCGAGGAACAATATCCCCTATTCCATTTTTCGTTCCACAATCACAACAAACATTATCATTACAAAGGAACCATCATAAATAGGGGAAAATAGGAAACTTGACGTACTGCTATTTTTGATATTCACAATACACATATAATCCAGATTGGATTTTGAAATCCAATTTAATCATCAGATTTGATAGTTAAAACATTTTTATTAAATGTTTTAAGCACTTTGCTTAACTTGGATTAAGTATGGTGGATTTCTCACCATATTTGACAAGTAAATCACCTTGTAACATGCAAGTTATCTATCAAATTTTATTCCCACACATAATATTCATCAAGTCAAATTGCCATTTTTAAAACTCAAAAAAATTTAAATAAAATAAAAATCATATTTTCCATTATCAAAGAATGCTCTCCAACCAAACCTAAGATAGAGAAGTAAAAGAAAAATAACCAAATTTCACTGAGAGAAGCAAACAAATGATGAAGTTGTGGGACAAAACCATCATTTATAAAATTGAAAAGCAAGTTGATAAGAAAATTAAAATAGTAGGAGTGATCAAATAGATGATGACTTTCTTAGAAACACATATCCATCTAACCTTAGATGATAGGACTATCTTTGATGTTCAATTATTTCAATCTTGTTGCTAGGTCTTATCCTTGCAATCATTCTCAAATGATACTTTCTCGAGGAATTGCTCCATAGGCATTTGAGAAAAACCAAAACCATAAATATAATTACGACACCACAATTAATATAATTATTGTATAACATAATTGTTGAAATATTGCAACTTCTAAGAATATTATACTTGTACTTTATTATTCCGGAGATGTTTCATTCCTCTGTGGAGACCTTATTGTATATATGGAGATGTTTATTCCTCCGTTGGAATGTGGTAACTTGGGTTATTAGACTTCCCTAGCGGGGTCGGCCCAGAGTCAGTTGTAATGGGGTGTTTAAGTCCCCTAGTGGGGTCGGCCCAGTTAGCATTATGTTGAGTGGTTAAGTTGTTGAGGCCGACCTAGTTAGTGTAAAAGTCAAGTCGGAGTAGTGTATAAATAGAGGAGGTGTGTTCCTCATTTAACACACACACTCACTTGTGAAACTCGCATAGGATAAGGAGAGATCTGCAAAGGAGGAGAAGGAGCTCATGTTTGGGGATTACATATTTGTATTTGTTGATCATCTATATTGAGGAAGCTTTGCTGGGTTTTTTACCCCATGAGGGTTTCCCAGGATAAATTGTCTCTTGTGTTTATGCTGTGCTTGTTGTTCTTTCAGTGATCCTGTATATGCTATTATTGTGAAATTGAATGAAATACTGATGTTATCTATCTTAGCATATTGAATCTCAACATGGTATCAGAGCTAGCCTAAAGGAAGGCAATGTATGGCACTTATGACACTTGTTTCACTTGCGACAATTTGAAAGTTAGGGTTTTGTATAGCAAAACCTAGTCATCATGGAACTTTCGCTATAAATCCATTTTGGCGAAGGTTCAGGATCTGAAACTTTTACAGGCCGAAGATGAAATTTTCTTGTATCTTATGTCCGAAGCTCAGCCTCAGATTCATTGTACTTTCGGAGATATGATCCGTACAAGTTAGGGTTTTTTCCTCTTCTAGAATGCAATCCTAAATAGGTGACCTAGGGAAAAAGGTCATATCTTAGGCTAGGAAGATCCAAATCAAAATTTTTTCAAGGGTGACAGTTAGGGCACGGAATTTAGTTTGACAGGTCCACTTTTTAGAGGCCGAAGTTGAAACAGCGACACATGGCACTCCGTACAAGTTCGCTATGTTGTTTCATCCCATAAACAGGTCATGTTGTGACACTTAGCATATCTCTCTCATGGAGAATCCATTGAAGCTCAAACCTATGGGGTTGGAAAGATGACAAGTCAGGCTACCACACGACGAAGTTTCAGACCCTGCAGATCTGAAATTTTAGAGATACACCAGAAACAATATGACACATCTGAAATGGCTCAACAGAGGAAATTAAGGAAGAGGAGGAAGAAGCTTTCACTTAGGGTTTTCAGTTTTTTAGATATGGAAGGACCTGATACAATGTTGGAGTCACCTGATGCAACATTGGAAACTTTGATAATGGATTTGGAATCCACTCATTATAGATATTAATCCTCCATCAAAATGTTGTGGGAGGAAGGAGATTGAAGATTAGGGTTTCCAAGTAAGAATAAACCCTAGCAAAGTTAGAAGACTCATAGGGAAGCGATGAAGAAGGTTTAAATGGCATTGATATTCTATAATCCTAACACCATGAACATACATAAGATGTTTACAAGTGATCTACTTTGGATGGTTAGGGTTTTACCCTTATAGAGAAGACTACTCGACAAATATGGCTTGAGAAGATACAGGTATGTTTTGAAATCTGTTTCATGATTAAGTTTATAATATGTTTGTCTTCATATTATTGAGGTTAGTACAATCATGATTAATTCTATATTTTCTGATCACCTTAGTAAAAGTATGAATGCATGTGAATGATAGAAGACATTCATTGATTAGGGTTATGACACTTATGATTGTACTAATGCACTTGTGGTGTTGTATGAGGATGATGTTGTCTGCTAACATGAAAGGTACATCAAGAAAGACACATCAAGTTCTATGAACATGATGACATGAAGACAAAGACTCATCCATAGTCTTTGATCACATAGAAGCTCTACTTACGAGGTATGCATGATTGTGGCATGACTGTGTTCTACTATGCCTAACTTATGAGATATACAGGTTCTAGCACAAGGTCTCTAAATCATTGAAGAGAACAAAGAAGATATTGTTTGGGTATGTTAGACATAACCAAGCATGATAATCCAGGTATGTTTTCCTATATCAAGTTAGAATCCTACTTTGTGTTAGGATCTTAGGTAAGTATACCTGTGTATGAAATGATCATGACCATACATACTTAATATTATTTAGAATCATAATGTTTTGATAGTATTGAGATTATACTAATGAATGTATGAGATCATGAGGATGACACTAGTGCACACTTAAGCATGCACAGTGGTACAAAATGGATAGAAGTTCAAAGACATATAATGACGCTATCATAAAATAGAGATCAAGCAGGAGGCAACCACACAAACATAAAAGATAAGTATTTGAGTTGTTATTTGAATCTCTGAATAGTTAATGATATTGCTTGTAATAGTTGTATGCATATTTGTATTCCTAGAATATATCATGCATAGTGTAAGCATTCATATAGCATTGAACAGTATACTACTAATATGCATATGATGGGTAAGTTGGACAAACATTCCATTGTTGTTTATCTAGAATGAAACCTCTTTGCTGACATGCTGAGAGCTATGCATGCTCTTGATAGTACGTTCTGGTAGAGATGGAAGGCATCTAGATAGCCACTGTATGCATACAAGATATGGAAAAGTGTTGTGCCAAAATATTGGTCAAGATAGTTACATAACTATGTGAATCATATCAGTATGCATCATAGGTTATCATCAGTTGATGATTATGAAGTATTACTAATCACGTAATTAACTTTGATTTGTAGGAAATATCATGAAGAATGATGAACACCGAACAAGTGATGGATGTTCAACAAGAAGACTTACAAATAAAACATACTATAGAAGGCTCGTGGCTAGAAGATTCTCTTAGAAATAGGAAGAGGATCATGACGAGATGTTTGCACCAAGTGGCTAGATAAGACCATTCTCTTAATGGTGTAATTGAAGAAGAAGTACGAATCAAGAAAACTGCCAGGATTCAATTGAAGAAAGCTCTGTATGGGTACCCAAGATCGATAGTCATTTGATGAGCTTAATGATCACCATGGGTGATGCGGATTTCAACCTTTGCTACAAGGTTGAAGATGGTGTCTAGATACAGATGACATTCTTCTCTTAGATGGATGCAAGAAGGAACTCACCACAAAGTTCAAATGATCTTGAGGATTATATCAGTAGACCCATCTGACGAGAGATGGCACGGATAGATATGCAGAAGATCACTCAATGTAGAGTGTGAATGATGCTCAGTCACAGAGGGAGAATTTATAGCTTCTTGACAAGCTTGGGATTTACCAAAAGAAAAGCTGATTCTAACCTTTACCTTAAGGTTATGGATGATGAACTTGTCATACTATTACTGTATGTGGATGATCTCTTTCTGACAGGGAATGAGAAACAGATCATGAAAAGCAAGAAGAAGCTAGCTACAGAATTTGAGATGAAAGATCTTGGATTGATGCATTACTTCTGGAAGTATGGCAATGCCCAGAGGGAATATTTCTCAACCAGAGAAAGTATTCTGTGGAAATATTGAGAAGATTTGATATGTTGGAATGTAAAGCCATGACCACTCCCATGGATTCCAACTTGAAGCTGTTAGCTGATGACTCATTAGAGTTAGTGGATGTGACTCTGTACAGACAGATTATTGGGTCATTGATGTATCTGACGAATACTCAGCCAGATATATGCTTTGTTGTGAACACCTTGAGTCAATATCTAGTGGAACCTAGGCATGTTCACCTGATAGTTGCAAAGCATGTGATGAGGTAACTAAAGGGTACAATAGACTTTGGTCTATGTTACCTTGGAGATCATGACTTTAGATTGTATGGCTACATAGATGTTGATTGGGAAGGAAGTGTATTAGATAGGAAAAGCACATCGGGAAGATGTTATTGTCTGGGATCTACCATGATCTTGTGGTTTAGAAGGATGCAGTCTAGTGTGGCTCTCAGCACAGCCGAAGTGAAATATATAGCTGCTTGCTCTGCTAGTTGTTATCAGGATTGTTTGACTTAGAGATGGACCCCACTGTGATCCTGTGTGACAACCAGAGTTGTATCAAGATGACAGAGAATCCAATATTCCATGATAAGTCAAAGCACATTGAAATCCGATATTTCCATATATGGGATATGGTGTAGAAAGGAGCTATAAAGCTCGAGTATGTGAGAACCGACGAGCAAAGTTGCTGATGTATTGACCAAACCTATGTCTCAAGTAAAGTTTGAGTATTTTCGAGACAAGCTTGCTGTAGTTCAGAAGGACCCTCCTCGAAAGGGGGAGTGATATGGTCGATGATGAGATTTCCTATATCGACGGTAAATTTGATGATGAGGATACCTGTATTGATGAGGATATTGTATCGATGATGAGGATATTGTATTGATGATGAGGATACTGTATTGATGATGTGGATACTTGTATCGATGATGAGGATACATGTATTGATGATGTGGATACTTGTATCGATGATGAGGATACTTGTATTGATGATGTGGATACTTGTATCAATGATGAGGATACATGTATCGATGATGAGGTTACCTGTTCCGACGATGAGGTCGATGATGAGGTTACCTATCTCGACGATGAGGTTGATGATATCAACGATAAGGTTGATAAGTGGTCCTAAGACTTGGTCTAAGTTGATGAGGGATTATATCATCCCCGGACTTCAGTCCCTGAATTGATCCATAGACATATGTCTCTAAGAAGTGGTCCCTAGTGGACGAGAGGGATTGTATGATCCCCAAACTTCGGTCCCTGAATTGATCTGTAGACATATGTCTTCGAGAAGTGGTCCCTAGTGGACGAGAGGGATTGTATCATCCTTGGACTTCGGTCCCTGAATTGATCCGTAGACATATGTATCCGAGAAGTGGTCCCTAGTGGACGAGAGGGATTGTATCATCCCTGGACTTCAGTCCCTGAATTGATCTATAGACATATGTCTCCGAAAAGTGGTCCTTAAACTTTGTCTAAGTGTACGTGATAGGACTGCATCGTCCCTGAACAGTTGGTTCAAAATGTATGTTATAGGAATGCATCGTCCCTAAACAGTTGGTTAAAAATGTACGTGATAGGACTGCATCGTACCTGAACAGTTGGTTCAAAATGTACAAGACTGGATTGTATCGTCCATAGACATGAGAGGTGTCTTAAAGTGAGAAGGATTGATCATCCTGTAAGTAGACTGGATTGCATCGTCCATAGACATGAGAGGTGTCTTAAAGTGAGAAAGATTGATCATCCTGTAAGTAGATCTGGATTACATCGTCCATAGACATGAGAGGTGTCTTAAAGTGAGAAGGATTGATCATCTTGTAAATAGATATGGATTTCATCATCCATAGACATGAGGGGTGTCTTAAATTGAGAGGGATTGATCATCCCGTACGTGGATCAGGATTGTATCATCCTTGGACCTATGTCCTAAAGTGAGAGGGATTGATCATCTCGTAATTGGATCATGTGTGTTGCAGAGTATGCTGCTATGATGTTGTTGATCGAGAGATCCAGACGATGAGGCTGTTGATCTAGAGATCCAAATGATGCTGTTGATCGAGAGATTTAGATGATGCCGTTGATCGGGAGATCCAGATGATGATGATGTTGATCGAGAGATCCAAATGATGCTGTTGATCAAGAGATCTAGATGATGTTGTTGATCGAGAGATCCAGATGATGTTGTTGATCGAGAGATCCAGATGATGTTGTTGATCGAGAGATCCAGATGGTGCTGTTGATCGGGAGATCCAGATGATGATGCTGTTGATCGAGAGATCCAGATGATGTTGTTGATCGAGAGATCCAGATGATGTTGATCGAGAGATCCAGATGATGCTGTTGATCAGGAGATCCAGATGAAGATACTGTTGATTGGGAGATCTAGATGATGATGTTGCTGTAGCTGTTTGGATGCTGTAGAAGATGAAGACTCAGTACTGAAGATGTTGATATTCCAGTATTGAAGATTTGAAGATGATCCAGTAACTGTTTGAGTTATTGATGATGTTAAAGAAAGCTTCCAATGATTTATAGATGTATCATGTATCATGTAGTTGATGACTCCTTGCTCCTGCAGATGTTGTTATAATATCCTTCTCGTTAGGGGGGGTGTTGAAATATTGTAACTTCTAAGAATATTATACTTGTACTTTTTTATTCTGGAGATGTTTCATTCCTCCGTGGAGACCTTATTGTATATCCGGAGATGTTTATTCCTCCGTCGGAATGTGGTAACTTGGGTTATTATACTTCCCTAGTGGGTTCGTCCCAGAGTCATTTGTAATGGGGTGTTTAAGTCCCCTAGTGGGGTCGTCCCAATTAGCATTATGTTGAGTGGTTAAGTTGTTAAGGCTGACCTAGTTAGTGTAAAAGTCAAGTCGGAGTAGTGTATAAATAGAGGAGGTGTGTTCCTCATTTAACACACACACTCACTTGTGAAACTCGCATAGGAGAAGGAGAGATCTGCAAAGGAGGAGAAGGAGCTCATGTTTGGGGATTACATATTTGTATTTGTTGATCATCTATATTGAGGAAACTTTGCTAGGTTTTCTACCCCATGAGGGTTTCCCAGGATAAATTGTGTCTCTCGTGTTTATGTTGTGATTCTTGTTCTTTCAGTGATCCTGTATATGCTATTGTTGTGAAATTGAATGTAATACTGATGTTATCTATCTTAGCATATTGAATCTCAACAATAATTATACAACAAAATGGACAAAGATAATACAAACCTGAATCCCTTGTAAATGTCCATTCACCCTTAATAAAGTATGAATTTCATTCAGTAGGTGAGGGGTTTTCACCCACCCCCCACATTCCAATGAGAAGGTTAAGAGTAGTTCATATCCAAACCCTTACAAAACCATTCATATTAGTTTATCTTAATGAGGACTTCAACAAATAACTTGAGATTCATGAGATTCATAGGTTAGTGGATGAGCCAAACATGGTACCAAGTTGGACGAATGTTTTGGAATTATTTCTATTGAGCAACATATGAGGGACTTTAATAAGAGGAAACCTTAGAATGCACGATGAAAGGATATAAATGGGGATATGATAAGATGCACTCGTACATAAGACTATGCACTTGTTAGGGGCTAGAGTGGTTGAGTTGGATATTAAGGGCATTTTGTAGCCTTTCATAGCATAATGTAGCCAAGAGGTTATGAGGAATTTTGGTGTCGAATGATACTCTAAGTGCAATCATCCTACTCATCCTAGGATGATTTGATCTGTATCCTTGTAACACATGATTTTAACATTACATGGTCTAACGACTAATGGTTAAGGAGATAACTGTTGGTTGGAAGTGATGCATCTTTATGACAACTATTAAAGTTCACTAGTCACTATTATAAGTGATTTATCTTGGTAACAACAATAGTTATGAGTAAGCTAATGCTCCATTTTAATGATCTTAGTCATTAGTTCCTACATTGGAGTGTCTTGTTTATATGTAAAATGATGATCAAGGAAGGGTTTCAAAATTTTGTTTTAGATTGGCTCATATGTGTTTAGATAAGTTGTTCTACAATAGTTTTATGTTGTGTCTAAGTGTCGCTATTCCATGACAATGTTGGAGTGTGTTAAGCTCAAATCAAGAGACACAATACACTAAGCTAAGGGAAAGACCACACATGGATGCACAATAGAGTATGAGATTGATTATATGATTTTTTATCATAATGAACATTTGTTAGCAATAAATGTTGTGTGACAATTGGTTTTCACTTGACACTCGAGTTCCCATTATAAATTTGTGTCTTGATGTACATGGTATGTGATTTATTATTATGATTTTGTTTAGTTGATATTACTTTTTGACACGCATAAAATAAAAATGCTTATGTTAGACATGATAATCTTGGTAGGCAATTAGAGTGTTGAAGTGTTATTGAAAGCGGTTGAGGCCATGCTAGTGTTAACACTTCCCACAATTGTTCTCTATTTTCTTTTCAAATGTTGGTGCTAAGTGTCCTTCACATTTTGTGTCCTACAATTTTGAGCTTGATATATTGTTTATATTGTAAAATGTTTGGTGTGGCTTAAACCAACATGTATGAAGACCAAAGAGATCAAACCATGCACTAACATATGATCACCCCTTATTAGTTCTAAGGCATGCATAACTAATAGTATAGTCTAACTAACCAAGTGAACCAATCAAGTATAATTATATATTTGCACTAAATCAAAATAATCGTTAACCCAGTCACATCGCCATTCTACTCTAAGTGTGTTCACCAAAAAGAGAATCAAAACATAGTTGCTCAAGGCAGAAATATGGTGGGTTGTCAAATACATGACATGGTATTTTTTAGGGGTGAATTCAGCGAATTGACTATTTTTTGGCCCTTTTTTCAAAAAATAAATTCATTAATTGGCCATTTTTACTCTAAAAAATCGCTTATATTTACATAAAATCCAGGTTTTTATTATTTATGATATTCACCAAAATTTACAAGTTTTAGCAGTAAATTGTATGTTTATTATTTAATATTTGCCTACCTATTTATATGTATAATTTTTTCAATCCAAAAAAATCACATAAAATACTATACTTAGGTATACTATTTGAATCCTTAAAAAATACCATGATACATGATAAAGATCTATGGTTAAAATCTACCAAATCTTATATTGGGTGGGTAGGGAACTATGACATATAAAAAATGGATGAGTCATCTAGTAGTGTTGATATGATGCCAAGGTCATCTTGAGTTCAAAACATTTAACTACATTGGAGATGAACAAGGTGAAGAATTAGTAATTATTGATCCATAATTTCCAATCCATGTTGAACAACATGCATGTGATTAGTAAAGTACTTATAATGCATGAAATTGAACCCAAGATGAGCTGCACAAAGTGTTGAACCAATCCCGACTAAGGGTACTAACTGAGGGATTTTTGTTTTGTTGTTGTTGTTGAGAGGAACACTCTTCATCTATCCATTATCCATTGGCTAGAATTGTAAACATGATCCGATTGTGCTATTAATGTTGCAAGTCAACTAGATAGCTTATTGAGGAGGAAGATGTCAAGCATGGATATATCTAGAAAAAATGGCTTAGGTCTTCTATAGATGTATTTGGTTCATATTTCTGAAATTGTTTCTCAACAAAGGATAGATCTATGAGGGTCTAACAATCTATGCAGGATGCTAGAATTGACTAAAGGAAGTAGCTTGTTAGGTGCAAATAACATCCATATTAGCTAGTAAATCACTACAAGAGATGAGAAGGTGGAATATGTTTATGAGTTGCTTCCATGTAGCCTTAAAATCCTTCATCATATTATCTTCCATAGCTATCCAAGCTTCCTTCTACTATAACTAGTATTCCAAGGTTCCATGCACGATCTTCAAATCGATGTGATCATCCAAAAGGTAAAGATTGTTTGATTTAATCCCTCATTTATTGCTCTAGATATTGCAAGTGGACTTGAGGTTTGGTATTCTAGATTTGAATGATGTTTCCAATTCCTAGAGGAAATCTTCTAACTTTAATTAGTACCAATTTTTTTTTCACATAAGTCCACATGTCTGGAGGAGTAACTCTAGATAATTTACTTAATGGGCAACAGGTAGAGATTAAATTCATTCAATTATCGAGCCTAATAAATCCATATAGTTAAGTAAGTAAGGTATGTTTGTCAACTTATAACCAAGCCACTTTTTATCTTTGCACTGAGACTAGTGAGGTGCTCTACAACCCAATATGGGGGAGACGTTATCACAAAACGCAACGTAATGCATAACGTTATGTACCAAAAAGTAAAAGTAATTCAAAAATTTTATGTCAGCTCATAAAATAAAAAATGAAAACCAAATAAGATACAGTTAAAAATATCCATATCCACTCATAAAATAAAAATTTAAAACCAAATAAAAAGGCATTAAAAAATTTAAAACCAAATAAAAAGTCATTAAAAAAATCCATTTTGATTAATGAAATTAAAAAAATAAATACAATAGATCCATCTTAAACTAGATCCATCAAGCATGGAGAGGGATCAAATTTCCTTTGTGGACGTGTAAAATATTTAAGTTAAAAAATTAACACCTCAAAATTTCAATTTATATTCATTGTTGGATTTCATCAAATAACTTAATAGAAAGAGAAGAATGCTTCATGATATTTAGCCTCCTCTATCTACTCGACTATAAAGCACCTCAGTACTCTCAGTGCAATAACTAGATTAGTCAAAACTTGAAGCCTCGATTTAAAAATATATTATAGTTATTATATATATATTATAGTTAATTTGCAATATAAATATAATATAGTTACATATATTAATATAATCAATATATATGATATGTTATAAATAGGTTAATATTAATATATAGTTAACATATAGCTATATAGTTGATAGATAGTAAATATATAATATGCTACTAGGGAGGCAGGTGTCGGGGATTTGGGGGGTAATCTTTGACCACAATGGAAATATAATCACTTCTTTTGCTTGTGGACTTGGTATCAACACTAATAACCAAGCGAAATGCTATGCTTTATACTTGGGATTAAAGGCAACAATCTTTGTTGGAATTAGGTCACTTGTGGTGATCAATGAATCCCTCATTATTTCTCAATCTAGGAGATGTCAATAAATCCAATATCAGATAGCTGGTCATCTTAACAAGCACATCACTAGATTGCTCCAATGAATTCCTTCTACTCAAATTTTCCATGTTCGACGTTACTTTAATTTGATAACAGATGACCTTGCTAATCAAGCCCCAACCCTTCCTAGAGGGGCCATTAGAAAGCGTGGGGATCAATGATCTTATTGTTGTATTTCTTAATAGTTTGATTATGCTTGATTTCATGAGGATTTGTCCCTTGGTCTTGTCAAATCCTTATTATTACATCTGGCGCCAGGGTACATTTATCTCTCGGGACATGTGGAGCATTCATTGTCTACGGAGGAATGCACATGTCTTCATTATCTTGAACCATGCATTCATGCATTTACTCATTATTTATGGAACTGTTCGGAAGCTTCATCAAGAATTTTTCCTCTTCGTTGTGTATAGCTTACTTTGTCATTCAAGCAGTGTTGGATTTAGGCAGTTTGGTGTGCTGGGAAATTTTGGAATGGTGGTGAATCGTCGAAGGGACTCTAATGTACTCTTCTGCGCATTTGGATATTGGCTCCCTGCGGCCTTCAATGCTCTCCATGCGGAGGATTGTTCAAAGGTAACTCTTTTCCTGCGCCTGGATTCTGCTTTATCTTTTATTTGGGAAGTTTGGGATACTAGGGAATTACTGCTTTGTTTAGAGTTGCATTTGGATTGGAAGGATAGCTTTGTTAGTTGGTTTTCAAATGCTTTGTGTGATCTTTCTTTTGGAACCTATTGGGATACTGGAGATCTATTGCTTTGTTCATAGTTACAGTTGGCTTGGAAGGATAGCTCCGCTAGCTTGTTTTCATATGCCTTGCGCGATCTTTTCTCTAGATCCTTTTGTGGGAATTTATTTCTTGTATTGGATGTTACTAGTCTTGATGTGGTTCTTGTGTCTGTTAAGTGCTCTAATTGGGTTTATAGTTGAATTTTCATCCATGAGGGGAATTGCGATAGTTTCTATGAAATGGATGTTGAATTTTTTTTGGAAGACCTTTCCGAAAGAACTAGTGTTTCTTAGGAATAAATTCATGACATCTGTTCTCAACTAAGATGGATGCGATCCCAGATGGTAGGATTAATTGCAACAGTCCATCATATGACTGCTCATGTTCCTATTATAGATACTCGATTTATGATATTGAGAAGACTACTCATCTGATTTCTAATGTTACTTTGGGTCTGGACGCTTGTTTGGATGTGGTTGAAGGTTCTTTCCGCTCTTGTGATGCTCAGGTGACAACAATGTCTAAAACACTGATGAAACATGAATAGATTATTGCTAGTAAAAATTCATGGTTGGACGAGAATTCTGAAGATAAAAATGTTGATGACTCTATCATGCAACCTGTGTTTCAAATAACCAATTATGATGAAGATGAAGATGACAGTCAAAATGTTAAAGTTATTGGCAATGAGGATATGCCAGAAGAAACTAGAGATACTGATGATGTGGAAGCTAATGACACCATGGAAGATATTCAGGGCACCAAGGTTGATGAACGTGATGGTGGCCATGAGACCAATTCAGAGGAAGATGAAAGAAATGCTCGGGAATTACAGGCCTTAGACAATGATACCAACTCTTAAGTTTTGCTTTTTGTTTTTTATGAAGTGCTTTTGTAGACTACTCCTCAGACATTTTATAAAAATCTATAGTAGTATGGGGAATTCTGTTTTTTGTCTCAATTATACTTTACTTTGGATGACCGTAACTAAGTTTTATAGTGAATTGGATCCTCTTATTTTGATATGAGTAAATTTTGTACTCTTTTGTTGAATCTTTCACCTTTTATCAATACTATATATATATATATATATATATCATGTAATATAGTTAATATATTAATATACTATATAATGTTTATATATATAGTAATTATATATATTAATATACTATATATAATATGCAATATTTATGTAATATAATTATTATATGTGATGTATTAATATTAATATTAACAGATTAAAAAACAGAAAAACAAGAATACAAACAATATAACAAATATAATAAAGAGGGAAAATAAATAAAAAAAATGATAAAATAGGGAAAAGAGAATGAGCGAGAAAAATGGGTAAATTACAAAATAGATTGTGATGGAAAAGAGGTGAAAATAAATGAAAAGAGGACATTTTTTCAAACTTTGGAAATTCCAATATATCTACAAGAATCACATCACGGAGTGGAAGCTCATACGAGTAAGAACTGATTTGGAGGAAGCCAAAGAAGACCTTGTTAATTGCAAATGGGATTTATCTTTCATGTCGAGAATGTGGAAATTTCTTTGACAAACCATTTCATGAGAAAATTTCACAGCCTAAGTCAGTTTAGGGTACATTTCCCAAGGGTTTCTTTGCAAATTTCTAGCGAACACCAAACCGACTTAGCTTTTGATGGGCTTACTACTCCGAATCTAGCTTTAATATTGCAGGTAGCTTCTCTTCTCATAGTATTCCCTCTTACACACATGCCTTAGGAGTTTTATTCTTGACTAAGTTGGCCCATTAATTAGGGTTTTGGAACTGTTTCCAAATAGGTGTATATTGTTCGATTGTTAACTCACAATTTTATTTTCTACAATTATCTACCCTTTGAATACTGGGCAGTTCTAAGCTTGATTTCCTATAATCATTGAGTTCAATTTATTATGCATTTTTGGTTCCTACTCCGGTTTTCTGTTTTGGTAGTGGTTCTAAAATGCGGTGCTTGGCACCTTTTTCTAGCTACGGTAAGATCAAAGTATGGCTCTCCTCTCTAGTAATCTTTCTACCCTAAGAGTATGAATAGAGCCATTAAAACAAACTACTAATGTCGTATCCGAGGGGAATCCTACAAGCAATGCGGAGAGCAAGTAATCTTGTTATGGTGTATAGTATTAGATCTTCTCCACGCTCTGAGATTCATCATCGTCAACATATTGGAAAGCATCCATTCCAAATATGATAAATACAAAAGTTTCAATGATTATTGAATAGGGCGAACTTGTTTCTTAGAGTTCCTGCTACAAAAAAGGTGGCACTTGCACTGCTAATGTTACTACTGTGGGAGGGCACATCACTGGGAAAATATACCATTCTCAACTAGCATCTGAGTCTGAGCTAGAAGGAATAGAGGTCGCAGTCATTGCGTGACTGTCAAATCGCAGGGGTTAAGAGTTTTGCGCTTTAAATGTTGAATATTGTGGAGAGGGGCATTTCCTTTCAATTGTGCACAACCCCATTCTCCTCACAAGCTGCTGCAGCACACCCACAATTAACTCATGGGCATCCAAGGGACTCCTCTACTATTTCTGGGGGCATTTTGGGAGGTTTACAACTGGGTACAAGCATTTCAAGGCCATAAGTAGTCAAAACGCGGAGGTTGGAAGGATGCTTCTTGAGTTTAATCTTTGCTACCCCGATTTCTCACTTATTGGTGGGGCATCTACAACCACTTGATGTTGAAGATACTTTCCATTTGTATGAGGGATTGAATATACCACTTTTTATATTGAATTTCCTATGTTATTTTAGCTATTGCATTCTGTCGCTGTGGATTTTGTAGAATAATCACCTACATGACTATTATGAACATATCTGATTTATGAGTCTAAATATGCCCTTATCAAGTGTTATTCACATTGTCTTCCTATAATAAACGTGTGGATGAAAACTCTGTCTGAAGCAAATGATAATAAAAAAATTGAGTTTCCACTATTTGTATAGTGAAGAACCTTTAATATGAGTTTTGAAATATGCATGGAATTTCACTCAGTAAAGAGATATTGACAACGATCCAAGTTTTGACTAAATCTCTAACTCAATTTATGCATAGAGAACAATTGGTTTAAGCAGTAACCTACAACAGTGTGTTTTAGAAGTGTTTGTCAAAATCTCTAACCAAATTACACTCCAAAACCCATCAGTTCATATTTGTTGAGAAACTTGAACTTTGGTATTATTTGTGATTGTTCACTAAGTGTTTGATTTAAATCATGAACCTCACTATCCACAATTTAGTTCATATTGGCTCAAGGATATTACAGAGTTCATTTAATGGAACAAAACCAGGTTGTTTTCCTTCAAACAACAAATTTAAGCAAGTAATGCTCATATTACAGGCATATGAGACCAATTCACGTCTAACAAATTTCTTGCTACATAAATTTCTAGTCCCCATTTCACTCAACGAGAGCACTCTCTTTGGAGTTAACGCTAAACATTTAAACTTGTTGCAGCTGAAAGTCATCCATATTAGCATAGTAACGCTTGACTTGATCACTTCAATGCAGGCTGGAAATCCTTCACTTTTATAGTTCCATGCTTCCATCATAGTGTTAGATTGATAACTTCGTCTACTTGAATTTTGTTTATTAGCACATATAAAAACTACATTTTTCATCAGCAAGCCACCCTTGGTCTTTCTGATGCAGGCATTTACCTCAACTTTGGCAACTTGTGAAGAGTTGTAGCATCGATAGATTTATCAACCAACAACAATAATTTATAATCACCTGAGTTGGTTATTGATGGAAATAATAGACATGCAAGATGATTCGCCATAACAATGTTGGATCTGGTGATCTCTTCCTCCTCCTTATGAATTCAAAGGAATATAAATTTTAAAGGGAACGTATATGATAGAATCAATGGAGATAAGAGAGGCATCAATATAACATATTCACACCATCATTCTTAATGTGGAATATGAGTGGATTATTCAAATGTAAATCTAGAATCCTTTTTAGTTTTGAAGCAACTTATGTTGTCCAACACCCTTGCTTCAACAATGAGATTGAACGCCCTTGCTTCAAAAATGAGATTGAAGAGTGTGAGTTTAATGGTAAAGAAACGCCTTGAATCACTTGCAAGAGGACATAACACTCCAAATAGCCATTGAGTCACTTGACAATGTTTTGCCATATATGCTTGAACCTTAGCCATAACCTTTGAGTATAACACTCCAAATAGACAAGTTATCTTAGTTTTGTTATCTTTGTGTTCTCCCACATGTGAAATTTGAATCTCTCTTAATTATAAGGTTTGGACAAATTAGAGGGATCAAATCCCTGCGCTTCATATTTTTAATGTTTCTTTAATATTATCAATAATTTCTTTATTGTTTTTCAATAATTTCAATATCTTTTAATATTTTATTATGTAATGAATTTCTTAATATTTTCACGGTATAATGAAAATTCTTAATACTTTAATTTTTATTTTTTTAAATCTTCTCTTATTCTCAATATCTTAAGTTAGTTATGTTGATTGTCTTTTTAATGATTTTTTTAATGAAATTTGAAATATTTTAATTATTTATGTTAATTATGTTGATTGACTTTTTAATGTCTTTTCATTCTTAAAATCTTAATGATTTTATGAGAATGAAATTTAAATTATTTAAATTATTATTCTCTTATCTCTTTATTTTTTTTTCTCCTATCTCTTTAATTATGTTGATGATGGGAGTCCATGAAAACATTAACAAAACTATGTATGTTTTTTAGAATTACTTGTAATAAAAAATTTCTAATATTTATGTATGTTTTTTTTTTGTAGGGCAAAGGAAATATTGTTTTGCTATTTCTAGATTACAAGAGAGTACAAAGGCATTGTTGATGTAATGCCCCTAGATTGATGTAGACTTTGAGGGCACTTGTCAAGTGATCCGGCTAAATAAAACTTTAATAAAATGACCCTTTGAATATTTATACTTTGAATAATTGAGAAGCACATGATGATGTGCACGATGACAAAATGATGAACGAAAACACTGAAATGAATGATACTTGTAGAAATGGATACTTTACTTACATTGATAGATAAATGCATGCTTTTCTTCATGATTAGTTGTTTTATGAAATATATGTTGTGAATGAACAAATTGCATGCATTGCTTAATGATTAGCAAAGTTACGAAACATGATTATGAGCATGGATTGATTGACATGATGTATATTGATGAGTTATGATGAGCAGTACTATTGATGGGTAATTTGAGAATATGTGTAGCAACAGGTAATTATCATAACCAATTGACTCAAAAAGGAAATATAAGGGCCGTGGAGTACGAATAAATCACACATGGAAGAACGACGACGGTGTCGACTTCCTACGGATTCCACGCACGAGTTGAAAATCACTTATCCGCTTACTCGGGGAAGCGTGAAGTGCGAAGTGGACCATGACGGAATTGGTCATGTACTAGGTTGAGGGGCGCGCAGTAAGAACGAACTTAATCCTCAATGCCATTAGTCTCCAATAGAGTGTAGACAGAGGATTGAAGGTAACGAATCCTAAATCCCTACATGAAGTTCCTGCAAATGAAATGAAACGAAGAAGTATCAACGAAAGGAACCGATGATGTGGTACCTTGTTGATAAACGAAAATGATGGACTAATGGACTCGACAATGTGGTATCTAGACCCAAGACGAAAACAATTGATGAATATTATGCATTAAACATGTAATTTTGCATTTAGGCTATTTGCACATGAAATGAATTTTGGTAATTAAAATAATGGATAATATTGTTTTAGGAGAAAATGGTATACTAAACTCTAGCATATAGTCAACTCTACTTGCACCCACAAAAAAAAATAGAAACTAGATTGAAGCATTAGGGGGGACAGACTTGAGTAAATCTAGGAATGTAGGTGCACTCTCCTAGGAATTAGACACATGGCTGGGTGAGGAAATTATATTTAAATAGTTATAAAATTAGGCATTTTTGCATGAAGCGACATGTGTCACAGAGAATTTTTCTATTTAAGGAAGGAAAGAGGAAAGGGGAAGGAACCCTACAGCTGGATGGTTACCATACTGTTAACAAGTCATTGATTTGATTATATTGTGAGTTTGGAAAGAGATCTTGGTGGGGGGGAAGCCCATTTTTGTATCTCTAGTTTTGTGTGTGAGCTCTACGGTCCCATTGCTCGGGGGTTAGGGAAGAAGAATAGTATTCCCAGAGTTGGGAGGGAGGTCAGCTGAGTGGTCAGTTGGAGATTTGGACTCTTACGGAAAAGAGTAGCTGCTCGGTGAATTTGCATTGGAAGGATCTACTTACAACAATCGAATTCTGGTTTGAATAGCAATGTAATTTATTTATAAAATGCTGATTTATGTTGTGATTGATTATGCTTACCTCTTATGGTTATTAACTGATATCTATGAGCTTAACGCAAATTCTTATGTTATACGTTCATGTATGTTAATTTCTATGTAAGGAATTAGTATGATACTAATAACTGTGAGCTAGTTATTACTATGCTTGATTTCATAGGTTCTTACAATATTCACATATAACCAACGCGATTTTGAATGGATAATGTCGAATATTGTGCTTGGAGAGATCCTTGGATCGCTATCTCATATCATAGGTCGGTATGAGGTAACGATTTGAGCAAGAGATTAATAATAGCCGTGAGCTAGATATTACTATGCTTGATTCTAGAGGTTCTTACTATTTTCACATATAACCAACGTGGTTACGAATGGCTAATGTCAGATATCATGCTTGGAGAGATCCTTGGATCACTATCTCATATCGCAGGTCGGTATGGGGTAACGATTTGAGCAAAGATGTGCTAATGTAAAATATTGTGTGCGACGATGAGTTTTATGGGTGATCTTAACCCTACCTTGGTAGAAGCATTACTCCAGATCCAATGTCTAATTAGAACCCATATTTCCTAAGCCAAACGATTATCTACCTATCGAATGTGTAGATTTTCTTGCAACTTTTAAAACCTTAGATCGATTGGGATAGGATCTCTCTTGTGTACATATTGGAATATCAACCTTTTAGGTTGGAAGCTACGACTCTCTGCGGAGCTCACTGCATTTACCCATTGGAGATTCTGTAAATTTAATTTGTGTCTACGAAAGGGGTAAACCCTATCCTTAACATTCACAATGACCCGATCTACCTCTGATTTAACCCTGTGGCGATTTACAAAGATGTATATCTACCTCCTGTGGATGTATAACTCTCTGTGAGGTTACTTATTATAGTAAACCCTGTTGTTTTGATTGCTATCAAGTTGAATTTCGACCCAGTGTTCATCACTGATATGATCGTATTTTTATAAGACCTCTAGAAAACCTGATGGGTTGGATCGTATGCTATCTCTGGATAGTGGATGTGCCAGGCTCGAGGCATGGATCTAATCCGTAAGGATCTCACCTGTGTAGTGAAACATTAACGCTAAACTTATATATCGATAGCGGTTGAGACCTCTGCTCTCGGTAATGATATCACTATATAGTGTTTAGGATAGAGCCACTGCAAGTGTCGTATTTGAACAAGACATAGGTGTCAACTCATAATTTTCCCTTATACCGAGACATAAATTCAATCGGGATCCATAATTGAACTCACCAACTAAGAAACTCGATATTACATTCGCAGCAGCACTATGTAACAAATACCGTTGAAGTGGTGATTAACCCCTTCAACGATCGGTTAACAAGCATGTCTTGGAGACTGTTAGTAAAACTCTTAGTCTCATAATTACTCCATCGAATCCAACCTCGAGATCAATCCTTGAATCACTCAAAAGACCGTCGTCGCTTAGGATTGACGATCTGTCGATTTGGTGATCGAGCGCGCGAAACAACTGGCCATTGTGCTTAATTACGGGCTATGATTTTTCAGTTAAACTGAGACTACCTCCCTTTATCGAACCATCCGGGTGTGCAACATATAGCTCAGGCGTCGAACTAAGATTCTAACGCCCACTCTGTGGCAGCATCATCATAGTTTATTATGATTAATGAATGACTGTGTAAATTCTTTAATGGTTAGTTTAGGATCGATCAAATGCTTCGGGGTTGAACACGTAGTTAAATGATTGATACGTAGTATCACTATCCCCTCGCCAATCAAGAGAGAACTACGATTAGTGGTTCTCTTATTATTGCAAGGCAATGTGCCCATGGTATAGTTATGATCATCCTATGATTTGATTAGTGTGGAATGTGGTAAACTTTTATGATGGGTCGTCAATTATAGTGTTAGTTTAACTATGCCATTACACTAAGACTTGTATTATTATTATCTCCACACACGGGGGGTTCACTCAATGAACTTGTTGCATAGCACGATCGTTCACGTGATATTAAAGAATACCCCTAATTTCACTAAATATTGGAAAATGCATCCTAAAATTGTATTGTTGAACCCCCCTCCCAATATGCCTTTCCAATTAAGAAAACCCCTAGTTTCACTAGATATTGTAGGTATCCATTTTTATCAACCCATTTTTAACACCCCCTTTATATCATATTATCAAGTTGTAACAAACAGGAGCCCTGCCGCATCTTAGTATAAGCAAACATGATGCTAAATAAAATAATAATATAATTCTAACAATGATCCCACTAGGATCGCAGGGGTGACCGATCAATTTGTAGCATTGGAGAGTGGAACACCCAAAGAAATAAAGTACTGGGGAAGGCAAAATGCATAAAACAAAACCTAGTCAAGGGATCAACATATTAACAAAGAATGTAAAAGACTAATAGTCCAATTGTTAGTGCAATGCTTAGAAAATATGATAATTGCAAATGTTTCACACCACAACCTACCAAAAGGTGGACATTTTCCTTTATTTAACCACAGATGTAAATGAATGTGCATATATCAACCACAATCCGAATCTCCAATGCCAACTCATCAATCCACTTGTGGAAGATAGACCCATTGAACAAGGAGCTCATCTATCAAAGCATGGAACATCAAACCAAGGGAAAATTTTCCACAACATCTAACCAACTCCATGAAGAAGGGGACAACCCCTCCTATAAGCATATAACATCCCTCTACATGTGCCAAATATAGAGAAACAAGGAGAGTGTTCAATCAGTAGTGATATAGAATAGTACCAAGGTGCCAATCACATGTCTAGGAACAAGGCCACTCTAAGACAAAACAATCACAAGACATCCACAAGTACAAACCACCTCCAACAAGGTAGAGTGCCCACATAGAAAAAAACTCCACATGTCATCAAACCATGAAAAAAAGCCAAGCACGAGCCATCCATGTTATAATATCTTGCCAAATAAGCAAGAGTACTCTACCAAAATTGATAGTACATGCCATCAAGTAGCTATATCAAGCCACAGATGCAAGAGCACTCCATCGATAAATGATGTACAAGTGGTCTAGATGCCAAATAATACCCAAAGCACTAGGGTTTTCCACAAGAAGATGAACAATGAGTGCAACATCATCATCCCATAGCTACTAGCATAAAAATGGATCTAATTTAATATCTAAATGTTGAAAATGACTGGAAAGTGGATCTGGAAGGATCCAAAGACCAAAATACAAAGAGTAACCATGTATCAGGATCCGCTAGAGCTAGCTCCCCTAACATCCATGGCTGAATGGAGGAAACTACGAATAGTTTAATGTTTGGAGGATGAGCTAGAAGAATATCTAGTCAGCATGAGTGCCACTTCCTGGAACTATGGGGATTTCCTATGTGTTGTATTGATGAAATAAAAAGACCATGCGCCTGATGTTAACGTTGATGTTAATATATTTTTTATTTTTAAAGAAAAGCATTAACCTGAATTCTAAGATTAACCTATATAGAAAGCACTTACCCCATAAAAGGCATTTGGTTTTGGTCCCTCAAACATTGTACCCAGATGTTTTGATAAATCATCAATACATATGTGCTCATATTCCATATTCCTCCTGGGACCAATATATGTATAACTGTTAGACCGTATAATTGGCACAAACTACTGCCTCCCATTCTCAACGGAAAGCTTTGGAATCAAATCTGTAGTCTTCAACTCCTGAAATAAATTGAAATAAAGGAAACCAAAATTAGGTTCAGAATGCAGTTTTTTTGGAATTCACTAATTAGAGAAGTAATACAATCATCAAATAATAGAAGATGATTTTCGCTGTAACAAATGCTTGATGAGTAATTTCCTGAAATTTGGTAATAAAAAGGAAAACTATTTCTTGTTGTAGCTGCTATATCTCTCATAAACCACAATAGCAACCAGAATTTGTTTGTTGCAGAAAAAACTTTTAATAGATTGTACCATGACCCTATAGCACTCAGCATCCAACCAACAAGAAATAAATCCCCTGATCTGGGTGTGAAAGCCTACTTTTGTTTTCCACCAAACCCAAAATTAACTAATAAAAAGTAATAAAATAAATAACAATCAGCGATGACCTAATATTGTTTTATGGTGTGTTTAAGAGAATTTCTTGCTATCCACAAAGATATAAATAAGAAATTTTCTTCTTGCATTGAAGGACAAGATTTCATCATAAATGATAATCCTAAATTTGCTTCATGCAAACCCAATTAAAATCTGAAATCTCTTTGCTTTTGTCAACATAAGTATTATTGCAATACACACAATAAAACCTAAATAGAGTATGGAAATATTACATGTAACACGACAATATGTTGATCAAACTTCTTGTAATCAATAGTTTAGGGAAATATACTAAGAATTCATATTAGGTATGAGCATTTAAATACCATCCAACCAAACATTAAAATATGATCATATCCCTCTAGAAGGTCATGATCCTTTTACTAATCATATGCCTCTAATTGATCTTTTGACTAAAAGTTTGGTGTAGGAGGCGAATTTGGCGAAATTCTAGGAAAAATGGTCTCAAAGCACCACCTGTATTTCCTAAACCATGATAGATGTGCAAAAAATAAAGGCGGTTTTTGTGAATCAACGCGTGCTTAACAAAAACCTCTTTTGGTTTTCAAATATTCACTTCCAGCTCCTCGTAATAGGTGCCCAAAAACAATCACTAAAACAGGAAAATACACATGAAAAATACTATGTTTTGATATACTTTACCTTGGGATATAGATTCATCTACATCAGGATTACTTATAAAAATAACGATTCTTTGTATCTCTTTACTGCTCAAATTACCCTACAACCATAGATCTAAGTATGGGCCATAAACTCACAATAATCCAATAAAAACTAAAACAAATTGTGAGAAATGAAATGCAGAGTATACTAACCTTCATAGGGTGCACTTTGTCCCAAAATGGATGGAAAAATTGAGGCCAGGAATGTGGTTGTTTGCACCGCTCTTGCTTGCACTTCTTGAGTCCCTCCTCCCCAATAGAACTTCCCAAAACAGTCCCCCACTCTGCTTCATTCCCAACCAAATCAATTATTAAATCACTCTTCGTCATCAATTTTATATTAAAAATCTTTTATTGTTATTCGATTTGGAATTTTAATCCTGGATTAAGCATGGAGACAAAAAAAAACTAAAGGTGACAAGTAATTTGAGTTGAGGTGATACAAATAACTGTTGAGATGAAGATGCATTCAAGCAAATCTAAAAGAAATATGACCATTAAATGCATAATGTTCCTTCACTCGACTCAACATGCATTCATGCAAAGGTGTCTAAGCTAATAGAGTGGCTTGTCAAACAGATAATAATCAATGACCTATTGATCTTGAGCAAGAGCAAGATAATAGTCATACAGATAATACTCAATGAACCAAGCATCTAAAATACCAATTAAGATGGCTACACAGATCCATATTTCAAAAGAACTAAAATCTCATTTTCCCAAAAGGGTTGTTGCAAGCAATGTTCAGTTTCCTATATTGATATGATCTTCTACAGAATACCCATATTAAATCCCATGTACTCCAATACCCGCTATACTAATGGGGTGGATCAGAGAACACGGATGCTCATGCATAATACATAGTTTCAATTTGCTTATGTCTAGTTACACTCAATTCCAAGCACCAATTAATACAAAACTACATAGTAACATGTTTTAGTTCTGTTTTCTATTGGAATTATGTAATGTGTCAAAGTCTCAACTTTTCTCATGCTTAAATGTCTATATATAATTTTACTGATTTCCAAGTAACAATCATTACAAATTTGCATAATATTCTATTTCGGCAAATTGGAATCAAGGTAATCAAGGCAATCGATGGGAACTAACATTATTGCAAACTTTATGCAACTTGGTGTTTGTGCACTATCCTAGGTACAATGCTTTAGTTTGCGAAATTTTGATATCAAAACTTAAAAGGCACAGAATGAAGAATCCAGAAACCTCAACCATGGAAGCAAAATGAAGAATCCACAAACCCTCAAAAATAGAGGAGATCGCAGAAAACTAATAAGCAACCACACAACATATATTGAAGGTACCTGTCACTCACGCCCCTGATCCTTGGGCGTGCTCTCGTCTCTTCCCATCAAATGTTAGAAACCTGAAAGGACCCCAAAATAGAAAAACCTTAAAAATATAAAAGATAAACCCCTAACCATTTCAGGATTTAACATGAGGATCACAGAAAACTAATAAGCAACCACACATAACATATATTGAAGGTACCTGTCACTCACGCCCCTTATCCTTGGTTGTCTACTTGGTCCTGCTCCTCATCTTTTCGCATCAAATGTTAAAAACATGAAAGGACCCCAAAATAGAAAAAAATAAACCTTAATATAAAAGATAAACCCTAAACTATTTCAGGATTTAACATGAGGCATTGCTTAGCAATAGAAAAGCAGCATCGGGGTAGACTCACGGCATTCACCTGCGCAACTCCAGCGGAAGGTCTTCCTGGAAATGGTCCTACGAGGGGTTAGGTATAATCCCTCCTCTACAACGCGGACATTCATAAGCATGATGTCCCTCTCTCATGCATCCTGTGTACCATACCTTCTCACGACCTGCTTTTGGGATGGAAAACTACTGAATCTGGCCCTAATTTTATGAGCGGCTTACTACTTATTCTAAATTCCAGGGAAAGAGGGGAAATGAGCAATTAAAACCTCCACTTGCTTGTAATATCACTCACCAGACCCACAAATATCAGTCGAGTATACAAGAGATATCTTTGTTTTACAGTGGCATGGAGTAGCCCTCAACATAACATGGGTTCTCTGTTCTTCTTCAACTCCGTACTCTATTCTATATAGGAAAGCTTGTACATCGCTAGTCCCTTCATATATGGGAGGGTCTTGGAGTACTAATCCAATCCATCCAACATCATTTGCTAAAGCAGATCACAAAGAGGAGAGATCGTGGTTGCGGTCCTGCTAGTTGGATGTATCATGACCACCTCCATGTCAAACCCTGCCTCAAATCCTGTAACAGTAAACGAAAAAATTAATATAAAAAAAACCCTAAACTATTTTCAAATTTAGCAGGAGACAATAACAATAAAGTATGGTTGAAGCAAAGGAACATACTGGAAGACTAACGGCCTCCACCTCAAAGCCTGGCTGGAATATACCTTCCTGCTCGATCAAATTTACTCACTACAAAGTGTTGGGCCGTGAGGTTTATACATAACTTGCAGTACTGTAGAATAAAGACCCCCAATTTCCCTTTGCTTTCCAGTCCATAACTTGTCGTAGCCTGATCAAACCCTGTCTCAAATATACCATATTCGATTGAATTTACACTGCAAAATGTTGCAGGATGTTTATCCATACAATATTACAGAACAAACACCGACAATTTCCACTTCCACTTCCCGCCCACAAATTTTCTTTGTAGAGAGAAAAGGATTAAAAAGTAAAGAAAAATAGAATAAAGTCGTAATTAATTGTCGCCCTAAAGACGAAATGATATACAATAATTAAAAATAATCAAAAGATAAAATGAAATGGACGGGTTAGAGACGTTATGAGATTAATGTCTTAAACAAATGTCTTAAAGCCGACCCTAGTGTAATAGTGTTGAAACAAGGAGTTACTTATAATTTCTTTAACCAAATAAGACGACTAATTGGAAAATATAAATACTCTTAAACATTGTTTTGTCATTGTTATCCTTACTTGCGAATATTCGCAAGAAGGACAGGTACAAATGCTTTAGCTAATTAGCTAAGTAAGTCTCGGGGCACCTCGCAGGAACCCTTTCATCACCATCCCGAAATTAAAACTGTCAGTACCTTGTCAAGGAGAACTCCGTCTTATATTGTTTTGAAATTTCAGTTATTACAACTACAAACAAATTAGTGTCGTAATCATTTTTATGGAGGTAAGACACATCATTGTCTTAAAGCATCATTAATTAAAAGGACATAGTAGTTAAATTGTTATATACATTAATGAATTTATTATTTAATACTGCCTTAACAAGCATTTATTACTTCCGCAATCACAATTTTAACATTTAATGTTGGTATAATTTTTTTTTAAAATTTTATGAAATTATCGAGATGTTACATTGCTCAAGGACAATAATCCAAAGAGACTTCCATCGATATTATCATTGGTACACTATTATCAAATTTATTCAAAACTTAGGATCATAAGCAATATTAAATAAAAATGGAAGGTCCTTAAGTCTTAGGTGGGTATGGATTGAGCCCGTGATTTGGATGTATGAATCCATCCCACGATTTGGAGGTTATTCCTCAACACTCCCAAATAAAATAACCCCCAATATTTATATTACTATGTCAAATAAAAAAAACCCCTTGACCCCTTAATATGGGGCAATATATTTTTGAGGTTTTTAAGAGTATTCAACCCCCCAATATGAATGGACGTGATATGATATTGCCTCACTAGTGAACCCCCCGTGTCTCCACATTTACTCATGCTACGAACTATTAATATGTCAAGTATAATAAGGATTTGTCTCAACTTCACCCCAATATATTACAATAAATGTGTGATGGGTTGCATTTTGGTTTAATGCTGAACCATTTTAGATTTGCTATCAGAATAATTAATGGATTGTATGTTGAATTAATTGATGGTAGTAGAGGAAGCAAACACTAACTATTGCAGCAAGATGCCATGTCAAGGATTACATGGATCAAGAACTCATGTGTGTAGCATGATCTACGGAAGATATCCTCGCTGATCGAGCGAGTACATCATAGAACCCACTTGTTACGATGGGATCCAGTTAATCAGTAGTAATATCTTTTAGGTATCCATTGTTTAAAGTTTGGGCTTAATTACTAAATGTGCTATTTGTTTTAATGTTAGATACATAAATGATATAAAGGAAAATTATCTAAGTAATGAGTTAAGTTGATGATTACATTATGAATGCCTTGTAATTGAGTATGGGTAGGGGAATTTAGACCTTCTTGATTTATAGATGATTATTTAGTTAAAGTTTTTGTAACATTTTGCTTATATTAATCTATCTAGGAAGAGATAGGATGATGTACTTATGAATGCAGTATAAGTTTAGTGGATCATGCCATAAACATGGAACCTCCTTATATATATATATTGCTGAAGGAGTAAACTAAATGTAAATGTAATGGTTTGTTATACATGTTCTAGATACTAAATGGAATGTCGTGAGAATTTATATGAAACAATTATAATCATTAAGTGACATCACCTTTGTTGTATCGTAAAATGACTAGATTAAGAAAAATTAAAGCAATCCAAGACACAATATTTTTATTTTATTTTTTTACCTTCTCATAGAAGTAAGGTCCCTACATTTGGTAACAGAGCCGGTCGAACCTTGACCGGACCAAGAAAAATAATATGTTATCTTCCACAAACCATTCTACTCAGTTTACTTGATTTAATTTGTCGCAATTACAAAATATTATTTTATGTCGAAATCTAATGAATTGTCTGTCGAATTCAGGACATGGATCGTCGTGGACGAAGAGGGAGAGGAAGAGGAGGGAGAGGACGAACTGGATGTCCTCCACCCACTTCAGCTCCTACAACCCCCCCACCTCAGCAAGAGGAGCAAGAAACTAGTAATCGTGCCACAGAAGTGGTTTCCATGATGAGAAGCTTCCAATGGATGTCAGAGGCCTTAGTTACAAGATTAGATGTGAAAATGACAACTCACAGGTAGCATCCGTACCACCAACTCCACCGCTGGTCAACATACACCGGGAATTGGAAAAGATCAGATTTCTAGAATTGTGGGGTTCCACTGAAGGAAATGATGCTAAGGAATGGTTGGAAAATATGGCCATGTGCTATGCACTGAGGTATTACACCTATACATGAAGGTCCGCACAACAGTTCTGCAACTAAAGGGAGAAGCTCTCTTATGGTGGAAAACGTTACGACCTCAGCTAGGTTTGGAACTTGAGTAGGTTTCTTGGGAGTTGTTTGACGAACATTTTCGTCAACATTATCTATCTGATGTGTTCATTGAACGACAGTTAAATGATTGCAACACCTTAAGACAAGGGCAACGGGCGGTGCAAGAATATGAAATCCGTTTCATGGAACTACTGAGGTATGCATCTCACATTTCGACATAAAAGTTAAAAGTCAACAAGTTCGTTTTTGGGATGAACCAGAATATCTGGGATAAGATTCGCATCTTAATTCCCTCTACCTTACATGACGTGGTTCAAAAGGGTCTAATAACTAAAGAAGAGCTTGCAAGAAAAGGACCACCCAGTAGGAACTTTGTCAGTGTTGATTGAGGCAATCAACTTTCTCTTGCACCCAAGCATCATTACGGACAAAAGAATTTTGGAAAGGGATCATTCAGTGGAATATCTCATAGAGAATATAGAGCACTCTACCTACCACCGCCACCGAGAAATGATCATGCAAAACCTTTTGCGAAACCAACATAGTTTGCACCACTATGGAACAATGAACCAACCGGAAGTACCACTAGAGGTCCAAAGTCAGGATGTTGGAAATGTTTAGGACCACACTTCTAGAGCGAATGCCCTTTGACAGAACCAAGGGAACGAAATAATTCAAGGGAAAAGCCAAGGACATCGACAAACCACTGTGACTGATCTGGGACGAGCACACCCCATTCATGCAATTGTCAACAATCGCCAAGCCAAGCATCAATATACAGTCCTCGAGACCACTGGTAAGATAGAAGGTAATGTATTATCTTTACTAGTAGACCCTGGTGCCACTGAAAGTTTCATTTATTTTAAAGATTTAGAATGTAGCAAGATGAAGGAAATCAATCAATAGGATTTCGACACTGTCGAAATGGCCTTCGGAATTATCCAAAGAGTGGGTCTCAAATTGGAAGATTGCGGAGTAGACTTAGGGGTATGCGCTACTAAAGTATCATTTTATGCTACAGAATTAGGCACTTATAATCTAATCCTAGGAATGGATTGGCTTGAGGCACATTCATCAGTAATGGATTATCGAAATATGGAATTAAGCTTTTGCGATGATGAAGGTTACAAGAGAATACTGATGGGAAGGAAAAGGAAAGTTTACTTAAGGATGATATCGGCCATGCAACTGAAGAAGATTATGAGAAAGGGATGCCAACTTTATGCAGTAATAGCTATGAACAAGGAAGGGGAGAAAGCGGAAGTAATCAACCATCCTCTATTTTCAGAATACATGGATGTATTTTTGGATGCTCTACCTGGTCTACTGTCGTAGCGTGAATTAGATTTCACTATTGAAATGAAACCAGGGACAAAGCCTATAGCAAGAAATCCTTACCGAATTTCAGTGTCGGAATTGAAGGAATTACAGATCCAACTACAAGAGTTATTAGATTTGGGGTCAATTAGACCCAGCCTATCTCCATGGGGAGCACCCGTGATTTTTTTCAAGAAGAAAGACGGATCATGGCATTTGTGAATTGATTACTGTCAACTAAACAAGGAAACTACAAGAAATCAATACCCTCTACCTAGAATTGATGACCTTTTTTATCAAATGAAAGGTGCAACTTTATTTTCAAAGATAGATCCAAAGTCGGGATATCACCAGTTGAAAATCAAGGATGAAGATATTCCTAAGACTTCCTTCAAGACAAGATTTTGACACTTTGAGTTTGTAGTAGTACCTTTTGGATTGACAAATGCACTGAGCGTATTTATGAACTTAATGAATGGTGTATTTTGTCAATACCTAGACAAGTTTGTGCAAGTATTCCTGGATGATATTTTGATATATTCTAGAACACCAGAAGAACATGAGGAACACTTGAGAATAGTACTGCAATTCTTAAGAGAGAACCATTTATATGAGAAGTTATCCAAGTGTTCATTCTGTCAGAAGGAGATTCACTACCTTGGCCACATTATATCCAGTGAAGGGATTGTAGTGGATCCGGCTAAGATAGAATCAAATTGGGAATGGCCAGTACCCACCAATGTACATGATGTTCGGATATCCACATCATCTTTTTCAGGATCTTGCATGAAATTAAGGTTTGCATGCACTTTGCATGCATCCCAGTCACTAGGTTGATGCCTCCAGCACCTTAGCCACCTTATTCTAGCACCCGGGAGCTTCTTACATCAGTTCTTTAGCACTCCTAGTCATGAAGGCGCCCACTTCTCACCTACTTCCAGAGAAGGGCGCACTTCTTCACCTACCATTGCAGTTCCACTTCAGTTACACTCAGTTAGCTCCGATTCTCCCTGATTTGAGGCTAGTTTCACTCTCGACTGACTGTTTCACTCCGTTGAACCTCCAGATTGACTAGATGACTTGTTCTGACTTCAGTTAGCCTCCCATGTGCCCTCCACTGAGCCCACTTACCTATATCAGTGCTACACACTTCAGTTACACATGTTACACTCAGTTAGACTTAGATTGACACCTGGATGACTGGTTCTTGTGCATTGATGACCACCACTGATTGATGATGAGGACTCCTAGTTGGAGTCAAGCTATTCCATTCAGTGATTCGAATGACCTCCTTAGGCAATTCGAATGCTCAGTCATTGTTACTGTATTCTATTGTAATCATTCACCCTTACTGGGATATTGAGCACTGCTGCATGTTTTGCACAGTTTTACACCATATTTTCTATGTTCATCTGTTGTGATTGATTTACTTGTTCATTAGATCTGCTGTGACTAATTGTACATGGTATCAGAGACATTGCAGGGACAAGATCTCTTTTCTACAGGTGTTTCTACAAGAGGATTTGAGTGAATTTGCTCAAAAATTACAAAAAGTTTTGGCATGAAAGATCTCAAGGGCATTCGCTCCTGTGCATGCAAAGCTTGAAAATACTTCCAATACCACTCCAGAAGCTTGAGTTTCCACATAAATCCTGGATCTGATACATTGGACCCATTCAACATTGTTTGATCTCCAATCCCAAGTGTGATGCAACTCTAAAAGGGTGGATTGTTCGACCTCATTGTTCTTGGTTTTATTGTGATTTGCAGGTTATTGTCTCCATCAATTGCATTCGCTACTCTGCCCTTGCAAGCTTCTCTACATTAGTGTGCACTCGCTCCTAGCAATGGAATACTCTTCTTTAAAGCCTATCCTCACCCCATTCAATTATTTTGATTGGAAAGATGATATGGAGATCATATTACGTTCAAAATGTTACTATCGAATCACTCTTGGTCTTGAATTGGAGCCAAACACCTTGTCAGATAGAACCAAACACTACAACAAGCTTGATGAAGTTTATGGTCTTCTTTGTCTCTCCATCTCCAAAGATCTTCACTTCCATCTCAGCGGATTGAAGACTCCAAAAGCTATATGGGATCAACTTGAAACACTATTTGGCAAGCAGGACGAGCTTAGGGATTTTCAATTAGAGAATGAATTGATTGCCCTTAGTCCTGAGAATTTTGAGACCATTAATGAATTCTTTACAAAATTCAAGAACTTGAACATGCAGTTGAAGAACAGTGGAGTTATCAAAGAGGATAAGCAATTGATCCTCTCCATTCTCAGCAAGCTTGGTAAAGATTATTCGGTATTTGTCTCTACTTTCAATTCCGATCGGCTAACTACCCTGAATTGGAAGATGCCTACCTTGAATGCCTTCATTGAGTCCGTCACAAAAGAGCATGATAAGTTGATTCAAATGGGGTCCATAAGCTCCAAAGATTCAGCCCTATATGTTCAAGGACCCAAGATCTTGAATGGTAAAGGAAAGCAAAAGAAAAAGAAGCCCAAATTTGAACCTCACAAGCAAAGAGAGAAAGGCAAACAGACGGATGCACCATCCAGTTCGAAGTTCAAGAAAAAGGGAAAAGAAGGTAACCAAAAATCTAAATGTACTTATTGCAACCGTGGCTTTCATCCCAAAAGTTCATGTATGAAGAAGACTATATATCAAATGGCCTTCCTTTTGGAAAAGAACAACATAACTCTTCATGATGGTGTAAGGAAGAAGGATAGGAATGATGATCATGAAAGAGGACAAGCACTCATGGCAACTATTTTGAAGCCCACTAATCTCTTGATAGATTTGGGTGCATTGAATCATATGGATGCAAATATTGATTATTTTTCTTCATTCGATCCAAACAGCTCCATCCCCATCCATTTGGGAGATGACTCAAAAATTTCTTCAAAGGGAAAAGGTACGATTCATGTAGATCATGGAAGCTTTCAGAATGTTCTCTATGTGCCTTCCTTGGCTTCAAATATTATTTTTGTGTATCAAATGACACAAACTGGTGAACCGAAGCAAGTTACATTTAGCCCTAATACAGTTGAAATTTATGATGTCAAAAGTGGAAGACTTGTTGCAGTCGGAAAGGCAAACCACACTGCAAAATGCTATGAGTTTTCACACTTTATTCCACTTGCAAAGCCCACTGCTCTTTGCAACATGGTAATGAGGTTAGTAGGATTTGGCATGAAAGATTTGGACATCTTAATTATAAGTATTTGCTGCTGCTATCAAACAATTCCATGGTAGATGGTCTTCCACAACTCCGTTCCTTGAAGGGAATATGCACTGGTTGCATTATTGGGAAGCACCCCGAGCACAGATTCGACCGCGACAAAGCTAGCAGAGCTTCTATAGTTTTGGGGTTGATACATTCTGATATCAGTGGTCCACTGCCCCATAAGTCATTAAATGGTTCAAGGTATGTTTTGACATTTATTGATATTTTTTCCGCTTTACATGGGTATTCTTTCTCAAAAACAAGTCAGAAGTGCTTGGAAAATTCAAGGATTTTAAGGCTTCTGTTGAGACTGCCACTAAGAGAAAGATCAAAGCTCTTCGATCTGATAATGGTGGAGAATATATCAAGGCAGAGTTTCTGCAACTTTGTGCCCAAAGCGGAATTCAGATCCAACATACAGTTCCCTACACACCCCAGCAGAACAGTGTAGCGGAAAGGAAAAATCGGTCACTGAAAGAGATGGCTACATGCATGATTGAATCAAAAGGTTTGGTTGCAAATATTTGGGCTGAAGCAATCAATGTTGCTGCATACATACAGAACTGTGTTCCACATTCATCCATGAAAGGTATGACTCCTTTCAAAGCATTCTTTGGTCACAAACCGGATGTGTCAAATTTGAGAGTTTTTGGCTCTACTGCATGGGCTAGAATTCCTTCCAAGAAGAGACGAGCTTTGGATCCACAAAGTATTGAGTGCATACTAATAGGATATGGGGAAGAATCAAAAGCATACAAACTCATGGATATCAGATCTAAAAAGATATTCATAGAGCGCAGTGTGCAATTTGAAGAACCACTTCAAGAATTGCAACTAGTCGAGGAAGAGACTGTCGTTTCACCGCCTTCACCAAAAGAAGATCCGTGCAGCGATAATGAAGGTATGAGTTCTGATATTTCTGATATTTTAGTAGCACATGATGATCATGACATATCAGTTTCAGAATCCGACCATTATGATCCTCCTCAGTTACCAAAGTGGGCCCAAAACACTCTTCAATCTGCTGGTTCGAACCTTGGAAATCCTGCTGATCCGAGACGAACAAGAGCAGACTTTCAAAGAGCAAGTATGGATCTTTCTATTGGTGATCCATTACTTCCTGAGATTTTTTATTTGATGGTTGGTTCAGATCCCACATCATACTATTCTTCCCACCGAGATCCGAGATGGAAAAGTGCTATGGATGAAGAGTACAGTTCTCTTCAAAAGAACAATACATGGGAGCTAGTTTCTCTTCCACCTGGAAGAAAATTAGTGAAGTGTAAATGGGTCTACCGCACGAAAGTTGCTGCTGATGGCTCTATCAACAAATACAAATCAAGGTTGGTGGCAAAAGGTTTCTCCCAAGTCCAAGGAGTGGACTACACTGAGACCTTTGCACCGGTTGCAAAGAGGGATTCCATTCGCCTTGTTTTGGCTATTTCCGCATCCAAGCAATGGGAAGTGCACCACATGGATGTGAAGAGTGCATTTCTACATGGAGACCTTGCTGAAGAGGTATATATGCAGCAGCCAGAGGGATACACATCAGATCCATCATTAGTTTGCATATTGAAGAAATCTTTGTATGGGTTAAAACAGGCCCCAAGAGCTTGGTACGCAAAGATGGACTCCTTCCTTCTTTCTCAGAATTTTCAAAGATGCAAATCTGATCCGAATGTGTATCTTCAGTGAGTCAAAGGTAATTTTTTGGTTATTGTACTTTATGTTGATGATCTTCTCATTACTGGTAGCACTCTTACTTCAATAAACAAGCTCAAAACTGCCTTAAATCTAACTTTTGACATGAAACCACTTATACTATGAAACGAGAACTATATACTATGAACGAGAACTCTAGCCATAAAAATGATGATTTTTGCAAAAAAAACACCAAAAACACCCCAAAATAGAAAAGTGTTGATACCAGTATACACGTTTTTTTTTTTAGGGTAAAAAATAGAGCCATGGACTAAACATCCCATATTGTTGTTTAACAAAACTTTAAAATCAACCTTAAATTGGAAAAAAAGAAAAATTCTTGAAGAGATAAATTACAACTTTCTGAAAAATTGCATATTAAAGAAAAAACAAATTTCTCTAATAATTTCACCATTATAACCATATAGAAACAAAGAAATTATGATGCGATTCATAATGAGATAATATATTAGACCATACAAGAACAAATGGTTCATATAAATATTCAAAAACTCCTCTAGAGTTTCAATTACAAAAATCATACTAGTAAAAAGCATCTAACTGCCTCTTCAAATTCATCAATGGATTATGACACCCCATCATCAAAAACTCCTGTAGAGTTTCAATTACAAAAATCGTACTAATAAAAAGCATCTACACTGCTTCTTCAAATTCATCCATGGATTCTGACACCCCATCATAATCTACATTTTCTGCAGATGAAGGACTTGATGAAGATGTAGATGACCCATACTCTTCTCTATTATCAATGGGCGGACCATCTGAGTCTACATCTATGCCCATCATTTCAGATGTCATATTCCTTCGGGATCTACGGCTTGGTTTAACAAACTCCCATCTTGCAACTTCTGGCTGTGGCAGCAACCTCTTGATAATCTCTATAGTCTTGGAGCGGAGAGTGTCTTTCTTTGTCAACTTGAAATCATAAACAAGTATATCAACTTCCTCTAATTTCAAGATGTCAATGCGGCGGCGATTTATTTTTTGACCCTTTCTGTTTCTCTTTCTGCTTACCTTTTTCTCAACCACCATCTCTGCCTTGTACACACCATCAAATGGGTGTGTATCTGTTGCATACCAATGTACTTCTACTGATACTACTTCTTCATTTTCTTTATTGACCTTCATAGCTTTTGCAATCCAGAATGGATATTGACGTGGATCATCTGTAGCCAAAACTGCAATCATGCAACCCTCCTTGATATCTTGTACCGAGCCCCTGTAAAGGTCTTCCATCTCTCGACGCTTTGTGGATGATCTTCTAGAGCCAATATACATTTCTCTTTCCTCTACTTGAGAAAACTCAACAGCTCGAGGTTCAACATTTGTTACCTCGTTTTCATTTGATAAACTTTGTGGCCAAGCAAATGGAGTCTTCAAAAATATATCTCCATTTGTAGAGTTTGAAATTATGTCACTCTGCTCCATGAAAAAAGACTCCCACCAAACGGAATCAGCAACATCAAAGTACTCATATGTATCTTCAATAGACTTTTTGATTTCTTCCAAGCATTGAGAAGAATCAACATCTCTACTATGTCGCCTTGCATTATGAATCTTTGTAGATGATTGCAATAACAATAAATTTGAAGCATACATTTGACGACTTGGGATGAATTTCAAAAATGTCAAACCTAATGAAGGCCCCCATTCTGTGCTAGTTGAGTACTTCTTGCCCCACAATAGTGTTTTTCCATCAATCTTTTTTATACGAAATTGATGCTGAAAGCTAATGTCATTAAGTTTTTCAATGCACCTTTCCTCACCATGCGATCCAAACAGAAATCTTCGCATGTCAACAGTTTCTTCTAATTTATGTACAGTAGGCTCTGGATGGTATGCTTTCCCTATAATTTCAATCAACGATGGCAGGCTCCCGACTTTCTTCCTCCTCAATGTCCTTGCAAAATGGCTGAACATTTGATCAATATGATCATGTGTATGCCCAACAAGAAGGAACCCAACTTTTACCTTCTTAAAAATTCCCAATTCCACAAGCATGTTTAGATAACCAAACACAACCTGGTTTTTGTTTTCCCGGCTTGTGTTGTCCAATTGTAGATATAGAACTTCTGGAAGATCACCAGGCCAATGAGTAATGACATGGTGAATTATGCTGATGGTCAAATTTGCATCATTGTGAATATTTGGAGCTGTAAAGTAAACCCTTGGAATCATTTCACCATTAAAAACCATACACCCAACCAAGTGAAACTGAATAAAATTCTCCTCCTTTAAATTCTTTGGCACACGGACAAAATGTGGCAAGAGTGTTTTTTTCTGATCCATGCCATCAATTATCAAACCCATATACTTATGTGGAGAATCGTAACACTTCTTGCGATGTTTATACAATTTTTGCCGTTCATTTGATTGTTGATTGCGATGTTCTTGCAGTGCATTGATTATGGAATCTACAAACAACATAACAAAAAAATATTGTTAACTAGATTCAATAATTGACATTTATCTATTTGTTTTTTTTGTTTTGTAAACATACCTCTTTCTATCCCCTCTGATCTATCCCTTCTTTCTTTAAGAGAAGCACATGTACTGCATACCCCCATCCTTGACCTCTTTGGAATGCGGACATTGTTGAACTTCTTTTTCCATACTCTTGTGAAATATGCATATCTGATGAAGTTGTCATTTCCTTGACCACCTTGAACATAATCCTTGTATAAGTTGTAGGTTTCCTGCCTTGTGAAATTATCTGGAATGTGTATTGTTTCTCTATTTGGCATACTCTCTCCATGCTTGGAAAAGAAATCATGCATCCATGATATTGCAATGTGTGTTGATGGCCCAGTGATTCGTCCCTGATAATCGTCAGTGTAAAATGTAGGATCCTTTTCTAGTCTTGTTTGGATTCTTGATAATCGAAGATTACCAATTGAGTGAATCCGTTCGAATGCCTTTCTACAAAGCATAATTCTTCCAACGCGATAATCATAGCCTATCCTGGTAGAAATCATGCACCCCACTAAATATGAATTTTGCATGCTTTTGTTCATTGAAAGATACATCTTCCTTCTCTCCAAGACATAATTGTAGCCTAAACTTTTCAAACAACTTTTGTGGCAACACTCACTTGAAATCAAATGAGTAACAGAACTTGGACTTGTGAGCAATTCTTTCCTAGACCTTGTATAACTGGAATGCTTTGGATTGACATAAAAAGGTCTAGTCCTACACTTAATCCTGCTCTGCATTGGATTCTGTCGCTGGATCTCCTGGACCATTATGTCTGCAACAACATCCTCAGCAGGATGATTGTTTTCATTGTGATGCATATGACCCCCCTCATTGAAAATTTCATCCCCAAATTCATTATGAAAATTATTGTCATGATCACTTGCTGCCAGATCAATGTGACCATCAACATTATTTGTGCCACTAAATTCTTCACTGAAAGGAGAATCACTGTCTTCATCATTGGTGGCTTCATCATCAACAGAATGATCATCGGTGCCATTGAAATCCTCGCTCGGAGAGAAATCATCATCGGTTCCATTGAAATCTTCACTCGAAGGAAAATCATCATCAGTGCCATTAAAATCTTTGCTTGGATGATAGTCACCATCGTTGCCATTGAAATCCTCGCTTAAAGGTAAGTCACCATCGTTGCCATTGAAATCCTCGCTTGGAGGTAACTCATCATCGGTGCCATCGAAATCCTCACTTGGAGGAAACTCGTCATCGGTTCCATTGAAATCCTCGCTTGGAGGAAACTCGTCATCCGTTCCATTGAAATCCTCGCTTGGAGGAAACTCGTCATCCGTTCCATTGAAATCCTCGCTTGGAGGAAACTCGTCATCTGTGACATTCAAATCCTCGCTTGGAGGAAAGTCATCATTTCTTCCATTGAAATCCTCGCTTTGAGGAAAATCATTTTCACTATTATTGATGTCTTCTTCCTCACCAGAATCATCATCCGTCTCATTAAAATCCTCACTGGGACGAATATCATCATCAATCCCACAAAAATCCTCGTTGGGAGGAAAATCTTTGCTTGAAGGAAAATCATCGTTGGTGCCTTGAAAATCCTCGCTTTCAGGTAATTCATCATTGGTGCCTTGAAAATCCTCGCTGGGAGGAAAATTGTCATCATATTGTTTGTTGTCTTTAAGATCCCCACTTGGAGGAAACTCTTCATCATCATCACATTCTTTCTCTTCATTACTAATGTCTTCAAAATCTTCATAAGTAGGAAGTTCTCGAATAACATGCTTGATTACATTGCTTGCAATGCCAGTATCTTGGCTAGATGAACTGTACATTTCTTCATTAACATTGGAATTTTCTTCAGATGAGTCCATGACTTCTCACTAAAAGATAGAATTATAGAAAAATCTGTATCGCACAACTGCAAAGAAATTTTACCACAGTCCTCATCAAAAAGTAGAATGGTGCAACTGTCGACCGATAATCTTATAGCTATGAGAACGAAAATATCCCTCCAAAATATTCCCTCCAAAAATTCCCTCCAAAATTTTCGTTCAAAATTTTCCCTCCAAAATTTCCCTGCAAAATTAAAGCGCATATTCATATGATATTAAAAGAATTGAAATAATATAATAACTAATTACATATTTCTATCCAGACATTTAAGACTAATTAAATTTCTCACATTATTTTTTATTCACAATTTCTAACAAAACAATGATTATTTTCATTTTTTTTACCCAACATTCATAATATTAGTAATTATTTAATTTAACCTATCTTATATAAATTTAATAATAATGCTGTAATTACTTTCATTTTTTATCCCACATTAGTAAAAAAGTAATGTTAAATTTACTCTACGCTAAATAAACATTTTAAATTTCTTACTATTCATCATCTATTTATCCCACATTGGTAAAAAAAATAATGTTAAACTTACTCTAGGCTAAATAAACATTTTAGATTTCCTACTATTCATCATCTATTTGGGAGCAATTTAGTAACACTTGCAAGGTTAGTAATTTTTTTTTTTTTTATTAATTTAGTAATGATTGTTTTATGGCTTTATTAATTTAGTAATGTGTTTTATTGCTTTATTCTTTTACATTTTTGTTTTTTTAACATTCTTAAGAATAGAAAAATTAAACCTAATCTATCTTATTAATACAGGATTGTTTAGTCTTTGGAGCATTTCACGAAGATTTTCAGGAAGAACGGGAAGATTGCAGAGAGGAACTTCTAGCACATTCAATAGAGGAGGCTCTACCACTTTCCGGGTTAGTCTTATATTTTTTTTAAACTTTTTTTTTTTATAAAATTCGTGTATTATTAAACTAGGCTCTACCCATGTTCTAAATTTTTTTTATTATCAACCCGACCCCCCCCCCACACCTTTAGGAATATTAAAAATTAATTAAATTTATTTAAAAAAAAACTCCACCTCCCTCCTCCCGGGCACCCCGCTTGGACGCCAAAGGGCTGCCCTCAATGCCGGGCGACCGTGAGGACCACCCTTTGGCGCCCAAGCAGGCGGAGGTCCGCCCGCTTGGGCACCAAGGGGAGGCCCTCACGGGGGCCGGCCGTGAGGGCCGCCCCTTGGCGCCCAAGCGGGCGGACGTCCGCTGCTTGGGCGCCAAGGGCGGCCGGCCCCGAGGGCCGCCCATTGGCGCCCAACGGGCGGACGTCTGTCGGCTGGGCGCCAATGGGCGGCCCTCGGGGCCGGTCCGGCCGTCGATGCCGGCCCCGAGGGCCGCCCATTGGTGCCCAGCCGGCGGACGTCCGCCCGCTTGGGCGCCAATGGGCGGCCGGCCCCGAGGGCCGCCCATTGGCGCCCAGCGGGCTGACGCCGCCCCGAGGGCCGCCCATTGGCGCCCTCGATGGGCCGAAACAAAAAAAAAAAAATTAAAAAGAATTTTTTATGTTAAAAATATTTATCAATAAATTAAAATAAAACTTATTTAAAATGCAAATTCAAAATTTTTATCAATAAAATAAAAGAAAACTGATGTTTTAAAAGTTTTAACTTTTGCATAAAATAAATATTTATTAATAAAATTAAATAAAACTAATTTAAATTGAGTAAAAAAAATTTTAACCATTAATTTTAGTATTTAAAATATTTGATTAATTTTTTAAAAGGAGTATGATTAAGGTGTATGATTATAAATTTTGGGGTTTTTAGGTATGGTGCTTAAAGAAAAGTAAATAAAGTATTACTCTTTACTTAGATATAAATATAAATATATAATGGTTTGTCGTTTTTATATTAATAAATGTAGGATATATCGTTTGAGTACATTTTGTGATTTGATATTAGACTTATTTAGTGCTAAACGTTTCATATTGAAATGCATGTAGTCATAGCATGGAGTAGATAAATTGCTCAAGTTATGGGTATAGATAGATGGTATTCACATAACTATAATGTTTCATCATTTAGAACCGTATTAATTAAATGGTAATTATGCAATGATTATGTTTCAACATATTAACTAGATTTCACTTGCATAATTATAATGCGCCTTCATGAGGAAGCGTATGTAAATTTTAAATTTAGTATGTTGCTTCATAAATAGGAAATGCAATTGGTTCCGAATAATTGTATTGCTTACGAATGTGATTATATTACTTCCATGTATGGTTTTTTTATTGGATAACTACCTTTTGGAAAATTTGAATGAGTAGTTAGGCGAAATAATCGACGTTGAGTTAAATAGGTTTATGTTTTAATTATTGTATTAATTTAATTATACCGTGACATACAGGTAATTATATATGTAATTATATTGTTTCATAATTTATATTATTACCCATGGGTATAGTGTGAAACATAGGAATATAATCATTCTCCTAATATATGTCTTGATTTTATTGTGATTAGAACATTATTATAATCATATTGTGAAGTATATGATTATTATATTATAATATATGGTTATATTATTTCTTTCTTTTTATCATAGCATAATGTTTTTCTATAATTTATTTGTTGATTTATTTTAAAATTCTACATTTTGGATATAGGTACAATGGCATCAAGGCGGATATCTGTAAATGTTTCTGGATCAAGAGTGGCAATCATTGCATCGAAAAAAACAGTTGAGGCATCTGAGAATGTTGAGACTCAAGAGAGAGTTCTTAGCTTTGAAGAATTAAGAATGAAGAATGCTAGAGAATGGAAACATGCAATAGAAGAAGACAGAACAGAGTATCATTGGCATTTGAAGGAAAAAAATCAAGGAAAACCAAAAAGCATTCTCTTATTTTGTTCTGCAGATCCATATATTCAAGCAGATTATAATCTTTTGGGATTGCTGAAAGATATATGTGTAGTGCCGAGTACAGATATTGTTTATGCACAGGTGAAACAAGCCAAGACCTTTGCAAAAATCCGATATGCTTTGAAGATTGCAAAATATAATGTTCAAGAAAATTTCACAGATTTTTGTCAAGGGGTCCTGGATGAAATTGAAAGCGGGAGAGTAAGTTTGAATATTGATATTATTTTTAAACTGATTTTGTTATATCTTGGATATCACAATGTAATAGATTTAATACGATAATGTTTTTATTTTGCAGGATTTTTCCATTTCGATTTCAAAAAAGTTGAATGGAATTTATTATACAGAGGCCAATCCTATGGATGTCATTACTGTCACTATTCAAAAGGGACTAGAAGTAAGGAAGAAAAAACAAGTGTTAAATGTTCAAACTGAAGAAGTACAAGCAGAAAAAGGAAAGAGCATCCAACAATCAAATCAGGTACCTAGAAGGGTTATATTTAAATCTTCATCTCGCCGAACTGAACATGATGAAATTGTTGCAAATGAGCTTGTTACTCCTGCAAGTAAGAGTAGCAAACAATCTCGTAAAAGAAATATGGTTGATAGTGCCTCGATTCCTGTTGAAGGCATTGTATATTTAGGAGGAACCCCTTCAAATCAAAAAAGGAGGAGATCTGTTGTTGCTGAAACCAATGTTATTATTGAATATGAGAGTGAAAATTCTAGTGGCAGTAGGGAAATCATTACTCCAGGTGCTGATTTAGAGGATGGCATTGTCAAGACAACACAAAATGCCATTCGAGATCGATTGCGGAGGGATAAGTTGGTTAACAATGGACATACATTTGAGTTGAATGTGAATCAACTTTATAAACCCACAGAAGGGAAAGATCACTTTAGAATTAGAAAACCACATCACTTGCATATTCACAACTTAAAAGCATTGATGAGGCACAATCCCTATGCACATGTTGTTGACTACCTAGTCCTTGTTGACCCGGAAGTTGTTCCTACTAGAGATGAATTTGATGAAACAAGATGTTTTCATTACAAATATTATGTTCTTGGAGGGAATCATTCTGCAGAGGCAAGAAGAGAGTTGATGCAAGAATATCCCAATAACCCTATTTTTGAAACAGTTAAATGCATCATTTATGCTGGTTTAACAGATGTTGAAGCAAAGTTGTTGGCATGGGATCATAACACAGATAGTGAATATAGGTTGACAATGACATTTGTTCAAAGGGTGAGATTTATACACAGTGAATTTGTGCAAATATGTGGTGGGGAAAAATATAGAGTTGATGCAAGTTTTCGGAAATAATGTTGTATGGAAATAGGTCTCCCTATTAAAGATGATATTATGCTACCAAAAAGTTCCAGAGGAAGTGATGCATTCAGGGCTGTAGATGCCTATTTCCAGTTGGCATTTAGAGTTGGGAAAACATGGGATTTGATTGATGAGATATTTATCTTGTGGGAGAATATTGGCATAAAAAACCAAAAAGTGAAAAAAAGTAGAGTTGTTCCATGGAGCGGTGGTAAGGAAGGTCCTGACGTCAAAAATCTGCCAGAAGACATGACTATTACACCTTGGAGAACAATGCAAGGTGTGAAGGATGAAACATTAATAGCTACAATACTATCACGGGTAAAGTCAGTGAATTATCCATGGAGGAAATGTGCAGCGAACTTGAGAAGTAAGTTGAGCATTTTTTTGAGTTTAACATTTTTGTTATGTTCTAGGTATTCTGTTATATTATTATATATGATTGTAAACATCATTTATTGTTTCATTGTCTAGTCACAAGGTCTACATGAAAATACAAGAGGAGATGGTTAAAATGTTGAGTGAGAAGAGTTGGGATGATGTCAAATGCAACTATCCAGACTCAAGCTCGATAGAAAGTTTACAACAATTTTTTGTTGCATTCAAGAAGGTATGTTGATCTATGATACATCCTATTTTATTTATTTTATAATTCAATTAATTTCTATTTTATTACTTATAGAGATCATTTTCATTTGAAGATGCCAAAGAGGGGTGGAGCTGGAGTACCGGAGTCCTTCAAAATCCATATCCAAAGAGCCAAAATAGAACGACAAAGGAGACAATGTCTTGCAAATGTTGAACTTGATGATACACTTGATCATTATATTTGTAATGGGCTTGACACTGTGCAATATAGAGTAATTTTAGGTGATTGTGCAGACATTGCAAATCTTGTTCCTAAAAAGGAGTACGCACTAGTGATTGCAGATATCCCTCATGGATACAATATCCGAAACACTACTTATGATTGTGAGCCTTATACTTACCAATCATTCAGTAAAGTGGTTTCGGGATTTGTAGATGTCACAACATCACCACTATGGAGATTTTTTGTTTTCCATTCAGACACACAATTAGGGGGCTTGTTGACAGCCTTCAGGGGTAAAGGAAAAAAAAGGAAGCAACTTCATTGGTAATATATTTGCACTATATTATCAAAATTTTGAATTTATAAATCAATTATATTTATTGATAAGTTAATTAATTGTTTTATATTTTTGTTACAGGCAAAAGCCTAATGTTCGTAGCTCAGGTAGCGATCCATTCCTAAGTGATGCTGAAAGCATACATGTTGCAACTTGGACACAGGAGGATGCTTATGAACCTCTTTTAATCAATGAAAAGAGAGGAGGAAAACATAGTCAGATATTGAGTTATAATGCCGTGGTAAAAAAATTAACATATGAAGAAAGGGATTTGAAAGGAGTGACTGTAAACATCTATCAAAAGCCACAAGCATTGATTAATTATCTCATAGATACATTTTCAAGAGAAGGAGATTGGGTCTTAGATTTGTTCTCGGGTTCTGGTAAACTTTCTCATATTACATATGAAATAATATATCAAGTTTTATTGTATGTTTTATCCTTCATTATTTTATTGTTATAAAGTATGCTTCTTTATGCTATTTTACTTAACTTTAATTTTGTTTTTGGTGATTAGGTACAACAATAGCATGCTCCTTACAGAAAGGAAGAAATTGCATATCGATTGATAATGATCCACTCCAATGCAATTACATAAAACAAAGAATTAAGGCTATTCAAGTTCTTCCAGATGAACTGCAAGAAGTTGGTTTGAAGAAAGGAGAGTTTAGTGAAACACTTGTGGCAAAGATGTCAAAAGAGCCCCAACCCCTGTTAGGAGGGGTGTTTGGAAACGAGCACTTTGGGGATCTTGCAGACATAGAAGACCCAATGGAAGAGGACATTGATGTCCCTGAGAAAATTCAAGCTCCAGAAAATTCCAATGTCGATGAAGAATTTGGCATGCATGATATTGTTGAATAGTTTCATGTTTTGAAGAAAATGTTAATTTTGTCAATTTTTGACAATTTTTTGATGAGATATATTAGTAATGTTTTGACTTTCAGACTTTACTTTAGAAATAAAATTTCTAAATATAATGTTTTTAAAATGTTTTTTACAAATAATTTGTATATTTTTTCTCGACTTTATGTGAGTGGTCACTTTTCGATAACTAATATGAAATATGATCATTTTTAGAGAAAAATTCTCTGAAAATTCATTGAAAAAGGTTTTAAATGTCTTTATTTTCTGGAATTATTTACAATTTTGTCAATAAAAATGCCTTATTTTGTACATAAAAATGTCTTATTTTATAGAAAAAATCGTAAAATGTATATGTTTTTCATTATAAATTGCTTAAAAATGTATATTATTTTGTTAAATTTCAAAAAACACACTTGAAAATAGAAATTAAAAATATTTTACAACAAAGATAATTCAAAGGCCCCAAAAAATGTCTCAAAATGAAAATGTGTGATACTGGCATCAACCATTTTTGAAACGGGGGTAAAAATAGCTACTAAAATTAGGAGAGAGAAAAACGAGAACTGTGTCGAGTTCTCGTTTCATAGTATAAGTGGTTATGAGCGATTTGGGCTTGCTGAGTCACTTTTTGGGCTTGGAGATAGCTCAAAATTTTGATGGGATCACTATATATCAGCAAAAATATGCTTCCGACCTATTATTGAAGTTTAATATGGTTGAATGTAAGGCAGCCCCATTCCCATTCCTCTCAGGAATCAGTCTTGAGGAGGGAGATTCTACACTCCTCGCAGATTGCAGTATGTATCGACAGTTGATTGGTTCACTACTTTATTTGACACACTCAAGGCTTGATATTTCATATGCCATGAGTTCTGTGTCAAGGTATATGCAGCAGCCCCATGAGCTTCATTGGTGACCAGCCAAGCGGATCTTGCAGTATGTGCAAGGTATGAAACATTTTGGCATACATTATGCTGCAGATTCTGAGCTTGATTTCATTGGTTTTACTGATTCAGATTGGGCAAGTGATAACATTGATTGGAAGTCCACTTCCGGTTATGTTTTCATGATTGGTCATGGTGCTATTTGCTGGTCGAGCAAAAAGCAGGCATCCATTGCACTTTCTTCAGCAGAGGCAGAGTATCGAGGGGCAGTCAATGCCTGCATTCAGGCAGTTTGGTTGCAGGGTATTCTTTCTGAGTTTGGTTTTGGTGGCACTACTTCGAATGTCCTGTTTTGTGACAATCAAAGTGCTATCAAGATCTCCACAGATCCAGTTCAATGGCAGAGGACCAAACACATTGAGATTCATATGCATTACATTCGACAGTTGGTGCATGATCGCACCATCATTCTGCAATATTTTCCTACTGATGAGCAAATTGCAGACATCTTCACCAAGAGCTTCACTGAGAAGAAGTTCTCTTACCTCCGTTCACTGTTGGGGGTGAGTTCCATCATGGTGGAGACAGATTGATCCATTATTATGCTTTAGCTTGAGGGGGGGGCTTTCTTCCCACTGAGTTTTCCCTCTTTCCTCACTTAGTTTATTTTCAGCATTTTTTTTTGGATTATTGTATTGGGGTGACCTTTGGTCTTAGTTACCAGGGCCCCACATTATTTTTTGCGCATCATAGTCTAGCTTGAGGGGGGGTGTTCGGATATCCACATCATCTTTTTCAGCATATTGCATGCAATTAGGGTTTGCATGCAAATTCTAGGGTTTGCATGCACTTTGCATGCATCCCAGTCACCAGGTTGATGCCTCCAGCACCTTAGCCACCTTATTCTAGCACCCGGGAGATTCTTACATCAGTTCTTTATCCCTCCTAGTCATGAAGGAGCCCACTTCTCACCTACTGCCAGAGAAGGGCGCACTTCTTCACCTACCACTGCAGTTCCACTTCAGTTACACTCAGTTAGCTCCGATTCTCCCTGATTTGAGGCTAGTTTCACTCCTGACTGACTGTTTCACTCTGTTGGACCTCCAGATTGACTAGATGACTTGTTCTGACTTCAGTTAGCCTCCCATGCGCCCTCCACTGAGCCCACTTCCCTATATCAGTGCTACACACTTCAGTTACACATGTTACACTCAGTTAGACTCAGATTGACACCTGGATGACTGGTTCTTGTGCATTGATGACCGCCACTGATTGATGATGAGGACTCCTAGTTGGAGTCAAGCTACTCCATTCAGTGATTCAAATGACCTCCTTAGGAAATTCGAATTGCTCAGTCATTGTTACTGTATTTTATTGTAATCATTCACCCTTACTTTGATATTGAGCACTGCTACATGTTTTGCACAATTTTACACCATATTTTCTATGTTCATCTGTTGTGATTGATTTACTTGTTCATTAGATCTATTGTGACTAATTTTACACACGAAGTACAGAGTTTTATGGGACTTTATGGGTACTATAGACGCTTTGTAGAAGGTTTCTGCAAAGTGAAAGTGTGAAAATCCTCACAGCAGATCTAAGAGATGATGCATACCTCACAAGAAAGTAATTGATTAAGCAAGAAAATAGAAGAAGAGTGGTCAATACAGTATAATGAGCAACATAATAATATGGTACAGTAGAACTCGGATAGAAGCAATAATACTTTACACACACTAATTAATTAATCACAATATGGACAAATAAATAGTACAATGGTAGAGAGGATTCGAATGCCTAAGGTGGCAATTCGAATTAGCCTCTCAGAGTGATCATAAGATAAATAGAGTGTCATCGAAGCAAAACTAGGTGTCCTCATGATTATCAGAGCACAACTGGAAGTCTTCATCATCATCAGTGGAGTCATCAAAGCTCAAGTAACTGTCAATTATTAGTCAAACTGAGTCTGGTAGGTGTAATTGAGTGTAACTAAGTGTAATTGACTGTAACTGAGAGTAACTGAGTGTAAACTTAAGACAACTGGACTGGTAGGTGAAGAAGGGTGAGTTGCTTCCTAAAATCAAGGAAGAAGGGTGCATTAAGAAATTGGAGGGCTAAAACTGAATAGTGAGAAACTCTTGGGGGCTGGCTAACTGAGGGCTAGGTGCTGGACTAATGACTGGGATGCATGCAAACCGTAGAATGCATGCAAACCCTAAAAGTGCATGCATGACTGAAAATGTAAATGATCAAAATACTGGTGGGACTAGGATGGAGTATAGGAATATCCTAACAGGAAGGACCCATAACGGAATTAAAAAAGAAAAAATGACCCTTTATTTGGATGGATAAATGTGAAAAGGATTTCACTAGACTTAAGGAACTATTGACAATGACACCAATTCTAAGAGTTCTAGATATGGACAAAGATTTCCTAGTTTGTACGGATGCATCGAAGGATGGATTTGGGTGTGTATTGATGCAAGAGGGAAGGGTGATTGCCTACACATCCCGAAGGCTACGATCGCACGAAGAGAAATATGCAACCCATGATATGGAAATGACCGTGGTAATTCATGCATTAAGGTTATGGCGACACTACTTGGTCGGAAGGAAATTTGAATTAAAGATAGATCATTGTGGGTTACAACACATATTTACTCAAAGCGAATTAAATGCAAGACAGAGAAGATGGTCGGAGTTGCTCAGTGAGTACGATTTCGACATAACCTATGTGAAGGGAACCTTAAACAGAGTAGCTGATGCACTCAGTCGGAGACCTAGGATATTCTCAGTTATACCGATGAAAACCAACCTAAGAGAAAATATTATAGCACTAAAACAAGATGACACATGGTATAGCGAAGTGAAAACGGAATTGGAGAATGAACGAATGAGGATACCCAAGTATGAGGGGTACTCCTTTGACAGGGATGGGTTATTGAGGTACAAAAACCGTATCTATGTACTAGAAAATGAAGAGATCTAGAATTTGATTTTGACAGAATCCCATAGAGCGGTTTATAGAGCTCATCCCGAAGTAAAGAAAATGTATGCAGATATGAAACCTCTATTCTTTTGGAAAGGAATGAAGAGGGATGTGGTAAGTTTCGTAGAAAAATGTATGGAATTCCAGTTGGTGAAGGAAGAACACCAAAACCCCGCCAGATTGCTCCAACCCCATGCAATCCCTAAATCTAAGTGGGAAGTCATCTCTATGGAATTCATAGTTGGTTTAACTTTGACCAACATAAGACATGACACCATTTTTGTAGTAGTGGACACTCTTACCAAGAGTGCCCACTTCCTACCTATCAAGAACACATATCAAGCACCAAAAATTGCTAGGTTTTTCATAAATGAGGTTGTAAGATTGCATGAAATACCGAAAAAGATAATTTCAGATAGAGGTTCGGTATTTACCGGAAGGTTTTGGACAAGCTTCCAAGAATCCCTAGATACTCAACTCAACTTCAGTACAACCTACCATCTAGAGACGGATGGACAAACCGAAAGGGTGAACCAAGTTTTGGAGGACATGTTAAGAATGTACGTAATGGATCAACTGAAAAGGTGGGAAGAATACCAAACTTTAGTGGAATTTTCCTACAATAACAATTACCAAAGTTCTATTCAAATGGCACCTTTTGAATTCCTATATGGATGACCATGTACAACACCCATAAGTTGGGATAGATTGGAAGATAGGGCGTTGTTAGGCCCAGAAGTAATTCAAGAAATGGAAGATCAAATGGTGACCATTTGTGCTCGACTAAAAGAAGCATAAGATCGATAGAAGAGCTATGTAGAGGCGAACAGAACTGACCGAAGTTATGAGTAAGATCGCAAAAGAGTTCGATAAAATTTGGAAAGGGAGCGAAGTTGTCACCTAGGTTTGTGGGACCCTTTAGGATTTTGGAACGGATAGGACCAGTTTCCTATCGTCTCGACTTACCGTCATCTTTGAGTAGGATTCACAATGGTTTTCATGTTTCAATATTACGTCATTATGATCCCGATACTTCACATGTTATTGATCTGAGGAATGTGCAGATAATGGACAATGGGGCAGTGATGGCCGAGCCGATACGGGTATTGGACCAATGAACACGGTAGCTTAGGAATCATGTAATTGATCAAGTCAAAGTGCAGTGGGAAAGTTATAGTCCTAGCTCTGCGACATGGGAAGACGCAACTGAGATGCGTTGTAGATTTTTGTATTTATTCTGAACTTCGAGACAAATTTATAAATAAGAAGGGGTGTATGTAATGCCCCTAGACTGATGTAGAATTTGAGGGCACTTGTCAAGTGACCCGACTGAATAAAACTTTAATAAAATGACCCTTTGAATATTTATACTTTGAATAATTGAGAAGCACATGATGATGTGCATGATGAAAAAATGATGAACGAAAACAATGAAATGAATGATACTTGTAGAAATGGATACTTTACTTAAATTGATGGATAAATGCATGCTCGTCTTAATGATTAGTTGTTTTATGAAATATATGATGTGAATGAACGAATTGCATGCATTACTTAATGATTAGCAGAGTTACGAAACATGAATATGAGTATGGACTGATTGACATGATGTATATTGATGAGTTATGATGAGAAGTACTACTGATGGGTAATTTGAGAATATGTGCAGCAACAGGTAATTATCATAACCAACTAACTCACAAAGGAAATATAAGGGACGTAGAGTACGAATAAATCACACACAGAAGAACGACGATGGTGTCAAATTCCTATGGATTCCACGAACGAGTTGAAAAGAACCTATCCACTTACTCGGGGAAGCGTGAAGTCGTGTGAAGTGGACCATGACGGAATTGGTAATGTACGAGGTTGAGGGGTGCGCAGTAAGAACGAACTTGCTCCTCACTGCCATTAGTATCCAATAGAGTGTAGACAGAGGATTGAAGGTAACGAATCCTAAATCCCTACATGAAGTTCCCGCAAATCATACGAAACAAATAAGTATCAAAGAAAGGACCCGACGATGTGGTACCTTGTCGATAAACGAAAATGATGGACGAATGGACCCGACGAAGTCGTATATAGACCCAAGATGAAAACAATTGATGAATATTATGCATTAAACATGTAATTTTGCATTTAGGCTATTTGCACATGAAATGAATTTTGGTAATTAAAATAATGGAGAATATTGTTTTAGGAGCAAATGCTATACTAAATTCTAGCATATAGTCAACTCCACTTGCACTGACAAAAAAAAATAGAAACTAGATTGAAGCAGCAGGCGGGAAAGACTTGAGTAAATCTAGGAATGTAGGTGCACTCTCCTAGGAATTAGACACATGGCTGGGTGAGGAGATTATATTTAAATAATTAGAAAATTAGGCATTTTTGCATGAATTGAAATGTGTCGCAGAGAGTTTTCCTATTTAAGGAAGGAAAGAGGAAAGGGGAAGGAACCATATGGCTGGATGGTTACCGTAGTGTTAACAAGTCATTGATTTGCTTATATTGTGAGTTTGGCAAGATATCTTGGTGGGGCGGAAGCCCATTTTTGGATATCTAGTTTTGTGTGTGAGATCTACGGTCCCATTGCTCAGGGGTTCGGGAAGAAGAAGAATTTTCCGGAGTTGGCAGGGAGGTCAAACGAGTGGTCAGTTGGAGATTTGGACTCTTGTGGCAAAGAGTAGCTGCTCGACGAATTTGCATCGAAAGGATCTACTTACAACCATCGAATTCAAGTTTGAATAGCAATGTAATTTATTTATAAAATGTTGATTTATGTCTTGATTGATTATGCTTACCTATTATGGTTATTAACTAATATCTATGAGCTTAACGTAAATTCTTTTGTTATACGTTCATGTATGTTAATTTCTGTGTAAGGAATTAGTATGATAGTAATAATTGTAAGCTAGATATTACTATGCTTGATTTCAGAGGTTCTTACAATCTTCACATATAACCAACACGATTTCAAATGGATAATGTCGGATATCATGTTTGGAGAGATGCTTGGATCGCTATCTCATATCGTAGGTCGGTATGGGGTAACGATTTGAGTAAGAGATTAGTAATTGCCATGAGCTACATATTACTATGCTTGATTCCACAGGCTCTTACGATTTTCACATATAACCAACGTGATTACAAATGGCTAATGTTGGATATCGTGCTTGGAGAGATCCTTGGATCGCTATCTCATATCGGAGGTCGGTATGGGGTAACGATTTGAGCATATATGTGCTAATGTAAAATATTGTGTGCAACGATAAGTTTTATGGGTGATCTTAACGCTACCTCGGTAGAATCATTACTCTAGATCCAATGTCTATTTAGAACCCGAATTTCCTTAGCCAAACGATTATTTGCCTATCGAATGTGTATATTTTATTGCAACTTTTAAAACCTTAGATTGATCGAGATAGGAACTCTCTTGTGTACAGCTTGGAATCGCAACCTTTTAGGTTGGAAGCTCCGACTCTCTGCATTTACCCACTGGAGATTCTGTAAACTTAATTTGTGTCTACGAAAGGAGTAAATCCTAGCCTTAACACTCACAACGACCTGATCTACCTCTAATTTAACCCTGCGATGATTTTCGAATAAGTAGATATACCTCCTGTGGATGTATAACTCTCTGTGAGGTTACTTATTATAGTAAACCATGTTGTTTTGCTTTCTATGAAGTTGAATTTCGACCCAGTGTTCATCACTGATCTTACTGTATTTTTTTAAGACCTCTAGCGATCCTGATGGGTTGGATCATATGCTATCCCTGGATAGTGGATGTGTGAGGCTTGAGGCATGGATCCCATCCGTATGGATCTCACCTGTGTATTGAAACATTAACGCTAAACTTATATATCGATAGCGGTCGATACCTCTGCTCTCGGTAATGATATCACTATACAATGTTTAGGATAGAGCCACTATAGGTGTAGCATTTGACCAAGCCATAGGTTTCAACTCATACTTTTCCCTTATATCAAGACATGCATTCGATCGGGATCCAAAATTGAACTCACCAGCTGAGAAAATCGATATTACACTCACAGTAGTGTTGTGTAACAAATCCTGTCGAAGTGGTGATTAACCCCTTCAACGATCAGTTAACAAGCGTGTCTTGGAGACTATTAGTAAAACTCTCAATCTCATAATTACTTCATCGAATCCAATCCTACGACCAAACCTTGAATCACTCAGAAGACCGTCGTCGCTTGGGATTGACGATCTATCGATTTGGCGATCGAGCGCGTGAAATAACGGGTCGTTGTGCTTAATTACGGGCTATGATATTCCCGTTAAACTGATACTACCTCCCTTTGCCGAACCTTCCGGGTGTACAACCTATGGTTCAGGCGTCGACCTAAGACTCAAACACCCACTCTGTGGCAACATCATCATAGTTTATTATGATTAATGAATGACTGTGTAAATTCTTTAATGGTTAGTTTAGGATCAATTAGATACTTCAGGGTTGAACACGTAGTTAAATGATTGATACATAGTATTAATACCCCCTCGCCAATCTAGAGAGAACTACGATTTAGTGGTTCACTTATGATTGCAAGGCGACGTTCCCATGGTATAGTTATGATTATCCTATGATTCGATTAGTGTGGACTGTGGTAAAATTTTATGATGGGTCGTAAATTATAGTGTTAGTTTAACTACGCCATTACACTAAGACTTGTATTATTATTATCTCCACATCTACTCATGCTACGAACTATTAATATGTCAAGTATAATAAGGATTTGTCTCGACTTCGCCTCAATATATTACAATAAATGTGTGATGGGTTGCATTTTGGTTTAATGCTGAACCATTTTAGATTTTCTATCAAAATAATTAATGGATTTTATGTTGAATTAATTGATGGTAGTACAGGAAGCAAACACTAACTATTGCAGCAAGATATCATGTGAGGGATTACATGGATCGAGAACTCATGTGTATAGCATGATCTACAGAAGATATCCTCGTTGATCGAGCGAGTACATCATAGAACCCTCTTGTTACGATGGGCTCCAGTTAATTAGTATTAATATATTTTAGGTAGTCGTTGTTTAAAGTTTGGGCTTAATTACTAAATGTGCTATTTGTTTTAATGTTAGATACATAAATGATACAAAGGACAATTATATGAGTAATGATTTAAGTTGATTTAATAATATGATTACATTATGAATGCCTTGTAATTGAGTATGGGTACGGGAATTTTAGCACCTAAAACTTTCACTCTTCTTCCCTGCTTGTGCTTCCTGACCATGTTCACGCAACAGGGGTTGAAGCACCCCCATCCTGCATTTAAATCGGTTTTACCTCGAGCTTCCACCGCATTCATATTCTTCATGGAGGTCATGTGGATCATGCGTGTGATCTACTCCCGATCAACTGAAGTGACGCAAAGGAGGGCCAAAGTTTTGGAGGCGGCCATGGTTTTGTCCAAATCTTTGCTATGGATATAACCCCATATATGAAGGATTATGGGGATATGTTCTTTCCAAACCAAGAATATTAACCACTTCTTGATGCAAGAAAAAATTTGGTGTCTTACCAACATAGGAAAAATGTGCAGGGCTAAGGGACCTAGGTCTTCCCATAAATCTTTTGATTGCAAACTAAGACTCCACAATCAAGCCCAACTCTTATGTTTTCCATTGCTTCTGCTTGTTGGTTATTAGATCTCATTAGGTGAAGGAAGTTGATAGCTTTATATTCATTGACGACACATTTTAGAAGTTGGTGAAGCTTAGTGAGATGATTCTTACCATTTTTCGCCAGATTTCTTGCTTCCCTTACAACCATCAACTAGTTTCCAAGGACCACCAAGTCCTCAATGCCTTCTTTCCTTGTTAGTTCCAATCCTTTGATTAAAGCTAGCCATTCTATGTCATTATTAGTCCTCCTTCCAATTCCCCAGGCGTAACTTTTCAGCTTGTTTCCCTCGGAGTCAAATAGGACTCCACCCGCACCTGCCAACCCAGGTTTGATCGAGGTTTTAACCAAGCCCTCGATCGAGGGTTTAAACAATCCCTTGATCGAGGTATTTTAAAACCCTCGATCAAGGTATTTTAAAGCCCTCGATCGAGGTATTTTAAAACCCTCGATCGAGGTTTCAATACCTCGATCGAGGGCTTTAAAATACCTCGATTGAGGATTTGCGGCACAAATGTTTGGCGCTCTGCTTGCCAAAAATCGTGAACCACCTTCATGGATTGACCCATAGAGAATTTTTCAACAAGCTTCACCTCTATCAATGACTTAGTAATAATATCTACTATTTGATTATTTGTCTTCCAATAAACAAGAGTATACACATTCTATTATACTAATTGTTTGAGGGAATGCGCATGAATCTCAACATGCTTAATCTTATTGTGTTCCATATGATAAACACAATCTCTCCCATTAAGTTGTGAATGATCCAAATTGCCTCAATTCTAACGTTCACTTCTCCTTTGTATCAAACTTTAGTGATCAATAAGGAAATATCCCGTTCCTTTTTACATGACGATATAATCAAACCAACTCCTAAATGAAACACATGTCTAGAAGTAGACTATCTCTCATCCCCATCACTAGCTCAATAAGAGTGTATATATTTGATCAACTGATTTGGATCTATGTTGATATACTTAATGCCAAATTTATATGTATATTTGTTTTATTGAACAATACACTTTATGACCTTTAGATCTCGCATGAAAATGGAGACCATATTAACAAAAAAGGAAATATCATGTCTACTATGAATCAAATAAATAAGACTACCAAAATTTTTCCTATTTACAATAGCATCGGATTTTTGGAGAATCACAATCCTTAGTTTGCTTAAGTCTTGATTGAAATAAAGTAGAATAAACATCACAATGTTCCATTTTAAATCTATTTTAGAGATCTAACACATACTTTGGATAAGAAATGAAGATACCATCATCCAATTACATAACATTGATGCCCATAAAAAATGCAATAAACTTAAGTTGGCGATTTCAAATGTATCTTTCAATTTAAACTTCAAACCAAAATCGAGTCTCGATTATTTCTAGTAATTATGAAATCTTCAATATAGCGCACAATGAAGAGAACTACATCATTCACATGCAACAAATAAACATTATGATATGATTCACAATGCTTGAAACGAAGTAAAAAACTAAGCTACTAGTCTTCTCATACCATACATGAAATATTTGTTTCAAGCAATGTAAAGATTTCTTCAATTTGCATAGAAGATTTTTGTTTTGCAGAAAACTAGGAGGTTGCTCCATATACATCTCTTTAGTGAGATTCCCATGTATGAATGCACTCTTCACATCCATTTGATTTACCTCTACTTTACCTCCCAACCAAAATTAGCAACAAGAGTAAGAACAATTCATACATAATTCATCTTAGTTATAGGAGCAAAAGTCTCATTTTAGTATCGTTGAGAATAATTTTTCATAGTACTAATTGAGCCTTATGTCTCTCAATAACACCATTTGATGTAAAATTGGTCTTATAACCCCTTTGCAATTCACCACATTCTTTCCTTGTGGACATGGAACCAATTCCCAAGTCTTATTCTTCATCATGGAATTATATTCTTATCTCATAACATTTTCCAATTCGTGCCTATCACATGCATCAATGCACTACAGTTACATTTGGGGTCGAAATTTGAAATTTTTTATTTGTAAAAATGCCATCGGTATTCCACTATAGTTCATCGCAATAGGTATTACATTATTATGATAATTTCTTATTATGCAATACATTACTTTAGATCTTCAGATTTAATTGTTACTAGCTTAATGCATGAAATACTAAACAAACTAAAACTGAAATGAAAGATGCTAAGAAAATAGCACACCATCCACATAATGAACACAAGATGTACTCTGGGAAATCCTAATACATAAAAGACCCAACTAGAAGGTAAATCCTATACTCTTGCTCTTTTCTTCTCATCTATAAAATGGAAGTACAAAGAAAGTGCACTCACTATGGAGTTTCCATGGACATTGTGGCTGGAACGGATACTAAAAAATATTCTACTTTCTTTGTTATGATTCAATATCCCACACCTATATGCTACGCTCAACTATGGAGAAATAACCAATATAATAAGAATGAAACCCCTTTCTTTTCTAGTGGCTCGATATTTAACATAGACTAATAGTCATTTAGGGTTAGGGTTAGCATTTTAGATGCCTTAACCCCGAATTAGTGTCAGGGTTTTGGATTCTCTAAATATTAGTTAAAGTCCACATGTGTAAGTAGTGTGAGTTGACATGGCATCCACCCAGTATCATGGTGGTCAGCAGGATCACAGAAACATTTAAGAACCCTCCCTAAATTTATATGTATAATAAATGGGTGGATCCCTATTATGCACGGTAAAGTGTGAATGTTATTTCATCAATAATAATAATATATGCATATATAATCTTTTGGCGAATCTTTTATGAAATTATAGAATCTTGTAAAATTTGGGAAAATCTTTCATAGAATTACAAAATCTTGTAAAATCATGAAAAATATTTTTAGATCTCCAACATTATAGAAACTAAACCTTTTCTAGTTGCTTGTAAGCATTAGCATTTGGAGGTATTGCCATCTCTCTCCGTGAATTTAACAAACAACATCTTCCCTATCCAATCAATTTGTTAAGGAATCTAACATTCTTTGGAAATAAGGCATTATTGTCATTACTTTTCTAGCAAGTACATGACCTTGCTTCTCTACTTTGGGAAAATAATGTAGAGGCATAACCTATGGTGGAGAATGTGCACCACATCCCTTAGTTATCCTACCTCTCCTTTCTCTTATGTCCATACCTCACACCTGCTGCATAGTAATTTTTAATAATGTTAATTTAATACATTCATTTAAATTATAAAACAACAATCAATTTTCAAATAATTATAATATATTATAACCAACTAAATATTTACAAATTTTTATTGTAATACCTAAAAAATTTAACAACATTCTACCATAATTGGGATTTGTATTATTGTAGAGTATCGAATTTAATTGATCCTACATGTAAACATATGAGTATTTAATCAATAAGGGGAACGACATAACACCAAGTCCCTGCCTTTAGCATTTGTTTTTTATTGACTAAAGAAACAAGTTTTTAGTGAGTATGGAAGCAAAGGAAAAGTTGTTTCCAGAGATGTCACAATCGAATCTATTAGGAACCTCTACGATAGAAAAGTGTACTTGAACTACTAGTAATTCCATTATCTGTTAATAGCATGAAACTGGTAATACTTATGATAGTTGAGATCTTAAGTGTGGCATGGTTGGATTTGTAGTAAAAATCAAATGTCAGTCCATGCACCTTAGGAAATAGCAAATAGGCGAATGGATGGATAATAGATCAGATAGCCCATATGGGGGTATGCTGGTTGAGCAAGTTGCTACGTGTCACCCTTACATAATAAAGCTATGCCAAAATCATCTCAAACAATATTATTATTTTGTCAAAATTGCATCAAATTGTTATATAGTATGTTAAGTAATATTATGTAAAAAATAATAAATAAATTGTATATTATGTAATATTATGTATAAAAATCCCACGGGGGGTGGAGAAATTGGTAATGAGTAAATGGGATGAGAAGTTGTAAATGGAAGGTCACAAGTTCAAATCCCAAAGGGTACTTAATTACAAAAAAATATTATGTATAAAATAATAAATGAATTGTTATTTTTATGTTCTGTGTAAATAATCGTTATTCTATTGAAATTGCATCAAATTGTTACATAGTATGCATTGTAATATTATGTATAAAATAATAAATAATTGTTATTTTATGTTCTATGTAAATAATCATCATTATTTTGTCAAAATTGCATCAAATGGTTACACAATATGTTATGTAATAAAATGTATGTTAAATGTAATATTATGTATAAAATGATAAATAAATTGTTATTTTTATTTTGTGTAAATAATCATCAATTGTATATTCGTAAAAGTAAAATCAATTGTATATTCGTGAAAGTAAAATTATCACATATACATTATGTACAAGTTTTCTAAAATGTCTTGATGGCCTGAGAAGTCTTACCCTAACATGCTAGCATAGAAACCCTAGAATCTTAGCTATTGTGCCCTGCTTATGAATAATTCTTTAGATGTCAACATGTCAAATTTGGGAAAGAACATACCATATAAATCCATGTTGACTCTTGACATTATCTAAGATGGAAAATGAACTGTAGTTGGTGCCAAAATGCAAACAATGTTTGGAAATATATAAATATTTATAATATTTTATAATTTGAAGATATCTTACAATGAATAGGTTACAATATATATATATATATATATATATATATATATATATATAAAATCATACATACGTAAAGGTGACATCTCTTTGAGATGACCATTGACCTTTTAATGACTATTTGATCTATCTGATAATTAATAATTAACAGTAGTAATATGCGTTTAGGTATATTGCAAGTAATCCTGCCCTGAAAAGGTTTGTCCTCGAATCTTGGATTCTACTTAATTTATTGCAACTTCAGAGAGCTTATAGAACTTGATGAAATACTAAATGACGAATGGAATTTGTTCAATAGTTTATCTTGAATAATAGCACCACGATTCAATAATTCTTGAAATAGATGGTCACATTTCCATTCAAATTTCTTGATGCATGGGGAGCATAAGATTTTGTTGAAAAAAATGTAAGGGCAATAGGGAATACCCTTCCGAGTTTCCAATTTGATATTTTCATAATGAACTTGTGTCATCATGTTGATATTTGAGATTTTGTTATGCTTTGGTATGCCACTATTCTCTGGTTGACATATGGCTTCCCTAGTGTTGATCGATGGATCTTCAAACATTGTCTTAAATTCACTTTTAATGGTCTCCCTATATGTAGGGGCAAGTTTTTACTTTTTTATTTTATTAATTTGTGTTTGATTAAAAAATTTCAAACAACTTATTTCCCCATCCTTATCTAACAATATCTTCAATTGTTTGTTGGCATCCTTCATGATTCTTGATCGCATTGAATTGCGACTTCCTCGAGATGGTTTATATATTCGCGTGACAAAGAACCTTTTGGATTTTCATCTTTTTCAACCTTGTGATTATGATCTTTTTTATTGTCTTTATTTTCATCATTATAATACTTGTCTACATGTTCATCTTCTTTAAATTCGTCATCGACATCATGTTCACCAATATTTGGTGAATATATATCTTTGCTTTTGTTATTGTCATTCTCATCAAACTCTTCTTCATATTCACCTTGATCTTCTATACTCTAAACTTCATTCTCATCCACGACATAGTTATTTCATTTTTCATTGCAATCATCTTCCTTATGGCCTTGGCTTCGGTTTGGGATCTTGACATGGCTTCTAGTTTTCCTTTTCTCTGCATTTCCACTAGGAATTTTTATTGATTTTACAGTTGTGTGCACTTTTATGTCACTCATTTATGTTCTACAAAACCGCACACATGTGTGACATAATCTTTATTAATTGTGGGTACATATGCATATTTATGTTCTAGCATCCTATTTGGAGCGTTGTATTTGAAACATGGGTTCTTATCCCTCCTTGTATTTGATGGCATAATCTTTTGGTGAGGGGGAATATAAGGAGTCGGTTGATATGATTTCCATTTTTCTTCAATTGTGTGCATTGTGGCGATCCTTTGGTGAGGGGGGATACAAGGAGGTGGTCGATATGTTTTTTTTTTCTATCTTGGGTGTAGTAGCGATTTTGAGCTGCTCTTTATCGATACCATCATTATTGTTTAGTGTTTCTTGCTTCTTTAACTCACTTGAGAATTCATAGGCAATGCCCACTTCTTCTTTCTTCATCTCACTTGGGGAGAAGGACACATAAGTATCCATTGCATCATTATAATTTGGAGCATGTGCATCAACATTTTTGTCGTCAACATTCTTATTAGATTCTTCTTCTCGTAATTGTATTAGAAACCTTTTTATTTTTTCAGGGTCTCTTTTCATTTCTATTTTAATTTCTTCAACCTTTTTAAGTCTTTCACAAAGACCATTAATTCTTTCATCAAAATCCAATGAGATGGTGATTCCAGTTTATAAATATCCTATTTTTTTTTTTTAACTTGTAATAACAATTCTCTAATCCTCCACATATCAAAATTTTATCAAAAATTCAATTATTAAAAAGAATAATGTAATAACAATTACAATTAAAAATTAATAATAATATTATCACTCTTCATATATTTTTAATGGTAACGAGGGTTTAAATAATTATTTAAAGGAATATAAAACCACGTGAAGGGAAATAAAACCATGTATTGGTGTTGGTTATAAAACCGCGTGCTTGTTTTCACTCTAATACCATTTGCAAAGAATCTTTTGCAATATATAAATATTTATATTATTTTATAATTTGATGATGTCTTACAATACATTATATACCTATCAAATCCTACTACTATTGAATTTTTATAGCTATTTGACTATTTGATAATTAATAATTAATATGAGTAATATAAGTTTAGGTATATTACACAAAACAACCCTAGGATGGAGCAACAAAAAGAAAAGTGACCCTATAATCAGAAAACCACGGAGGAAAAAAATGTACTAGTGTAGACTTTTGTGTGTGAGGATTCTAAGGAATTATTAAAAAACCTTTCCACAAAACTTGTGCAAGCAAACGTCAAGCATATCGTTGTGTGTGAGGATTCTAAGGAATTATTAAAAAACTTTTCCACAAAACTTGTGCAAGCAAGCGTCAAGCCTATCGTAGGTCAATCAATATGAGCTATAGCACAAATGGTTGTAGCCGCCCTTTGATATACTCGTTGAGCTTAATAGAGCAACAAAAATTTCTAGAAAGACTGTAGCTGCACTTGATTGGACATTCAATTTGGAATAATGCATTTTGGCTACTGAGGGAGTCAATACTTTTGAAGCTATTTAAGGTTCCCTATCCTCTACTGTGTGCATTTCGTCTCTAAAAGAAAATGCATTATATAAGGTAGGCTAAATTACCCCTTAAAACTCAACGAAAGAATTGTTTTACCTTTCTACGAGATACCTTGGATGTGCAACCCCTCTATTTCTCTTGAAATAGTCTTGATTCACCCTTTTATGGTTTTCATTCTCTCCTTCTTCATGGGAAGTAATCATCATCAGTACAGATAAAAAAAGTTATCACTTGATTTATCTCTTTATTTTTCTCCAGCAAATTTCGCCGGCTCAGAATCTGCATTGTGATAGACTCCTTCTGATCTTTAATGGAAATAAAGTTTGAAATACCCGCCCGGAGATCTTGTTGGATGACCCGTTCACGTTACATTGGCAGGACTGAAACCCAGGGTGACTCTTTTCCTGGGCCCTTAGAATGCCACCTCAAGTCTTAAAAGAATAAAAGTATTGGGAAAATCTAGTCATTTTATATTCTATACAAATAAAAACTAGTGTAGATCCATCTTAAAGGAGATCTACCAAGCGCCCAGAGAGATCAAATCTCTCGAAGTGCAAACCCCTTTTTAGAGTGCAAATGTTGATGAAGCTTTTTAATTTATCTAATTTGTTTAGCTTCTATATATATGCCATTGTAAATGTTTTAAATAGCCTACACGTTATTTTTATAATTTTTTAAAAAGGACATGTGTTTGAATGAGCAGAAAAAGAGTTACACATCTCTGGCGGTAGAGTTACACATCTTCGACGAAATAATGAAAAAAATCATTTTGTTTACCACCTTGATAGAATTATAGGGATCCGCCACATGAAACCATGCATCTAAGTGACATCTCCAACCTTCGAAGAGATAACAAGTGTTAACATGACCCCAGAGGTTCTTGAGAGCAACGAGACCATCGTTCCTTCTATGCATGTTATGCCACATGCTAAATTGACATTTTGCATGGTTTGGATAGGTAGTCGAGTTTCATTCCTCTTTGTTAAGCGTAGCTAAGGTAGCAAAAAAAGCCACAAAGAACTTCACCTCTCCTTCATCTGAGCGATGGATCGCTCAGATGAAGGAGAGGTGAAGTTCTTTGTGGGTTTTGGTTGCTTGCACATCAAGCCACTCCAAGCACATGTTTTCCTTCCTACTGAACCTCGTCCAGAGCACTGGAGCAATCCTGAAGGAGGTGGGTTGTCCTGATAATTTATTGGATGTGCAATTAATTATGGGGGAGTGGACATCAATGCCTTACGATGAGCAGGAGCAATGCCCTTTCCTTTTCAATGACGAATTGAGAATATCATATGGCCGGGTTTTTGCTTTGTGTTCATTGATAATTACATTCATAGAATCATTGCAGAGGCAATTTTACCTCAACCTCGTAGAAGGCGTTAAGTGATGATTCTCCCTGTCGCTTCCAGAATGGACACCTCGCACTCTCGGTCATTTCCTCCGACAACTCCCGCAGCATCTGAAGGCGGTTTGTCCTACCAACATTGATTGTCAGATATTATGTTATACATTTTGAGGAAAACAAATTATATAAAGGATTAACACATAACTCAATAGTCTATCTTGTAGAAGATTCACATGGATACATGGAGAAGCGAGTTTCTCTGGGTAGTTCTACAAGATCGCTCAATTGGGCACAAATCTAAATACCGATAGCCCTCAGACTATTTCTTAGGTAAGAAATGGAACCCAAATGCTGAATTCTGGATTTGTTGATAGCAATTTAGCAAAGAAAAGGCTTGATTCCTGCAAATTTCCACTCCCGGCTATTTTATGACTTATACATTAGTATTAATTCTTTCAAAACAGAGATCTCGTCCAGTGAACCTTTCCCATATCTGTTAAATACCAAAAACAGCTGAAACGAAAGAAAGTTTAAAAACAGGTTCCACCGAGATTTGAACTCGGGTTACTGGATTCAGAGTCCAATGTCCTCACCACTAGACCATGGAACCATTGATGAGTTCATATGGCACTTTATTAATAAAACTATGGCACGTATTTAAATAATATTATTCCTTGGTATGAAAAAAAAATTTAATATTATCATTTTCTTTAGCAATTTATCACAACGTGTAGATATGCAATAAGTAAGAAGGGTTATTATATTAAAGTGAATGGGAGATATGAGATTTAATATTTGTTTGTTATTCAATTTTATACAAAATTGAACCTGGGTGGGGAGGGCAACAAGCATTCTTCCCAACCATCCATTCTACAACCAATGGACGTCATCATCAACAACGTTTTTTTTTTTTTAAATTTCCACAACTTATGCATAGTTGCAACTGGAAAGTACTATCAATTTCATAAAAGTATGAATATTTACCAAATTTTACATTGTTTAAATGCATATAGTTGCAAATGTCAATGAGTTAAATGATTCAAAGGAATATTTGATCCCTCTGGAGCATAATATGCTCTAAATTAAGTTACGATTTTTTTTTCATAAGTTCTTCTATAATATAAAACAAGTAGGATTTATACAATCGTTAACAAGATTTAAAACAAACAAAATAAATAATTATCTTAAATAACTACAAGAATGTCATGTCAAGTAACACATGAAATTGTCAAAACTCATTAATTTCATTTGTATTCAAAGAAAGGAAAGTAGGAAATGAGAAGAAAGCAGAATAAAGCACAAAAGTAGGACAAAGAAAAAAAGCAGGACAAAAGTAGGACAAAGCAAAAAAGCAGGACAAAGGCAAAAAGGCAGGATAAAGCAGAAAAGCAGGACAAAGCAAAAAAACAAGGTAACGCAAAAAAGCATGGAAAAAGCAAGACAAAGAAGAAAAGAAGGATACGGTAGAAAATCAGGAAAAACAGGAAATAAAATCAAAAGCAAAAGCAAAAGCAAAATCAAAAGCAAAAGAAAAAGCAGAAAGCAAAGCAAAAGCTAAAGCATAAAGAAAAGCAAAGCAGAAAGCAAGGAAAAAGCTAAAGAAGAAAGCAAAGCAACCTTATCCACTCCATGAGGGAACCTTAGCCTATATTACTTGCTCAACAAGTCACCTCCATATATAAAAGAAGGATTCTAACTCCATTTCACATCTTTTGATCATTTGTGATTTGAATTGAGTGCAATTTGCCTCATTGACCTGGGAGATGTGCCCCTAGTCCTAGCTGGGAGATGTGCCCCATGCTTCTACTGAAAGGATGATGAAATCCATTTTTTATCACTGAGTCTATTGCAGGTCCTGAAGTCTGATCCATTGGTTGGTGTTCTCATTCTATGGTTCAACTCCTTCATTCAGTAGGAACACTGTTGGAGGGCCGAAAAGGAGGTTTGGTTTCGAAATTTTTGAGCATTTATGGACATTGATACATGTTTCATTGCATCCGTAGCATCATTTCCAGTAGGAAACACTTTTTTTTATTATCAAAAAAGGTGTCTGGATGAGCAAGTTTTGGCCATTTTACTAGATCAGGGGATTCCAGCTGTGAAGAACACGCCCTTGATTTTTCCAGTTGTTTGAGTGCATCCTCAGGAGAATCCATGAAGCTTGGTACGACTTCCATGAGCATACATATTCTCCATATTCATCATCATAGTGGATCTAGTGGAGGATCCTTCTCTCCTTTCTGTTTAGAAGACATCCACATTCATGTACTGTGAGATTTATTGTATTTGAGGTTCATTGAGAAAAATAAGGTTGTAATGCTAATATGTTGATGTATAAAATTATTGAACCTGAATATTATTGCTCTTATCTTCCATATTAAGTCATACTATTACTCACATGATAAATTCAAAAGCATTGGAGGTTGTTTGCATCTAGATCTCTCAAGACTAGCTCATTGAGCCATTTTAATTGACTAGTTCTCTAAGAATTGTGATATTCAGATCTCTTTGAACCCATTTAACTTTCTGAAGGTTGTTGTAGGTTGTTAATGGTCTGGAGAATCCATCCCAATTTCAAAATCATATATTCGAGAGCCTTATAGGATGATTGTGTTTGTATATTTCAAGACTAGCTCGTTGGGCATGAATTCATGATTAGTTTTGCAATAACTTTAATGGAATAGACTCTGGTTATCTAATTTATGTTCTACAAGTCATTACAAGTCCTTAATACATTAATGAAGCCAACCCAAGCCTCATACTGAGTTTTCGTGACCCTCTCATCCTATTTGGAAGAGCCTGGAAATAAACTAGTTGAGCAGTCTATCCTAGCTCTCTTTCTCCCCTTGACTCCAAACACTGCAAGAACCTCCTAATACCTCTGTGAAAATTTTCTAGTAGTATATTAGGATATTATTGTTTGATATCCATGCTTTGGTTTCCTTCAAGTGTAAGTGAAAGTCTCTATTATGCATATGTTGGTGTGCCTAGGAAGCCTTGGTGTAGAATTCAATGGAAGTTGTTGTTGAAACATAAATGGCCCCAGTACCTTGTGCATAGGAGTCTGAAGCTAGCATTGATTCTAATGTTTATTCTGTTGCAAACTCTCTAGTACATTTGACAGATCCAAAAGGGTCCATCATTCAATCTTTGGATGGGTGAATCACTAACCAAGACTAGTTTCAACTTAACTAGTTTATGTTATGAAATTTTCTGATTTTAATCTTTGAATTTGAGTTGATATCCTCTGAGATAAGATTAGGGATATTACATTGGTATCATATCTAATTTGGAAGTGTAGGATGTAGAAGAATGAACCAACTCATCCATATGATCAGAAAGTGTGAAAGTTTCATCATGTGAAGGCTTCATTTGGGTAGGATCATGGACAAAAATCTCCTTACTGCAACCCTCATCCATCAAGCTAATGGATGCATCAACTCCATCAAAGGCCGGTCCATCACACAAGAGCTCTTATGAATCCTTAATGGAGGAATGATTCGCTCCATGAAGAAGCTCAGTTCCTCTCTGGTAGAGAGTATGTGCTTGGAACTCACCATCTACATCCCAAAACTTCTCATGCACATGCATGCCATCCTTCAAGTGAATTGATGTATCTTTCTCTTTAGTTGCCTTAGGATCAAGATATTTGCAGACTCTTTTTGAATTAGGTCCAAAAATTATCATCAAGTATGAAGCACATGCATCCAACAAAGCTTCAGATATTTTTCTTCTCTTTTCACAAGTAGGTTGATCTTTGACTATGGAACATGCAATTTTTCCATACATATGGCTATAAGAATAACCATAGTTTCTCCTTCCAATTATGATTTGATGGTAGATGCTTTTAGAAGGTACCTCTTGGAAATTTTATTCCTCATATTGTCTGTAGTAATCTTCATATTTCTCATCATAGTAATCATCACACTGCTCATGCAAATCATCATCAGAGTAAGAATCTTCTTCAATGAACATGGACATGGCTGCAAATTCATTGAATTGAGAGTCTTCCTTCCACAGGAGTACATAAAAGAGATATGATACTAATTTAATATCCTTGATATGATCTCAGAGGATATAAACTCAAATTCAAACCTTAAAACAGAAATATTGCAAGCCGTAACTAGTTCTCAAAACTAGTGAAGACAGAACTAGAATTGGTCATTGATTCACCCACCCAAAGCTTGACTGATGGACACTTTTGGATCTGAAAAATGTACTAGGGAGTGTGCAGCAGAAAGGAAAACAACATCAAGGCCAGATTCTGATTTCTAAGCACAATGTATTGGGGCCATTTATGTTTCGAACATCCGTCAATCTGAAGTCTACTCCAAGGCTGCTTGGGCACACCAACATATGCCTACTAAAATATTTCACTTACACTTAACATCAACAAGAGGTATATAAAAGGTAATAACCCCCTAATATACTTTTAGAAAAGTTTCACAAAGGTTTTGGGAGGTTTTGGCAGTGTTTGGAGTTAAGGGGAGAAAGAGAGTTAGGATGGACTACTTACCTAGTTTATTTCCAGGCTCTTCCAAACAGGCTGAGAGGGTCACGAAAACTCAGTATGAAGATTGGGTTGGCTTCATTAATGTATTAAGCACTTGTAATGACTTGCAGAACATAAATTAGATAACCAAAGGCGATTTCATTAAGGTTACTACAAAACTAGTCATGAATTCATACCACGGGGGCTTCACTCAATGACTGCCTACCATAGCACGTTCATTCATGGCATATGAAACAATACCCCTAATTTCAAAAAATATTGGAAAAAACCTCCCAGAATCGTTTTTTTAACCCCCTCCCAATATGCCTTCCCAATTTAAAAAAACACTAATTTTCCCTATATATTGTATGTATCCATTTTTTCATGTACATTTTTTATACCCCTTTATATATCTACCTAGTATATTGGCATGATACTGTGGGCTTGACTTAACCTCCCAAGGCCTGTAATAGGAACGAGTGGTTGGGTATTCAAGCCCCCAAGGCCTATTGAGGGCCTATAACAGGCCCTGGAGGCTTAGAGCATCCCAAGGCACCTTGGGGGCTTGGACACCTTCATGGTATACAAACAAGTGAATATGGGATAAGTAAAACACAACAATTTAAATATCTAAACTTGCAAAACTCGGATAAGATTAGTGTCAAAGCCAAGTTCATTTCCCGGAAAATGAGGAAAGGGAAAGCCTTTTGACTACCGGTTTGTTGAGAGTGAAGAAACATTACTTGGAATGGAAAAAAACTCACTAGTGAAAACAAAATAACAACTTAGATGCTTCAGACCATGGGGAGAGGAGAGATCCCATTTCCAAAATGGATGAAGGAGACAGTCTTCAAGATATGTTGACCATTTAAAGCAAATTCAACACATTCATAAAGAGATGAAAATTAGAAATCAGCTAAACTAGTAAGAACATGTTCTGAAATTAATAAGACTATCTTATCTAACATGTCCCTTCATGACATATTTATAAAACTTGGGATTTAAAAAATAAAAATACATAAAGACCAGATAATAGCCTACAAAGATCATAATCTAAATTTCCAGAACTACATATACAATGGGGAAGGTATAAGTAGACAAATCTGCAAGGCTATATAAATCGAGTGCATACAAGTGCTCTCATGGAAAGTAGTTATTGTGAACCCAAAAAGACAAGGGTGTTGAAGACAACAAAGTACAAAATAGCATGTCTCTTCATTGAATGTGGTTGTACCTCTTCTTGTGTGGTTGTAATGCGACATTATTAGCTGAAAATGGTAGGTGTTGCTCTGCAAAAAGCTAGTGTGACATATATTTAGTAGGAAGGTGAAGAGAGTGCTGCTATCTAACACCCTTTTCACAGATGGCCAATTAAGATGATTTGTTTACGCTAAAAAGGAACGAGTACAACAACAAAACAGAGGTTAAATGAGACGATACTCACTACAACAGACTGCCTACTAAAGTAATTAATTAAGTTGGCATATGAAAATGTAAGGTAAAGCAACATTAGAACCATAATTGACTCACAACAAGGCAGTTTAGGGGAAGAACTCAGTTCTCCCAAGATGTGATCCAATAAGTATTGGCTAGTTTATTCTCTCATGCATGGAAGAAAACCTTTCAAATGTTGATTCCAAAAGCACAACAAGCATGGTCCACGTCATTTCATCCTGTGCAAGCAGGCAGAAGAAACTATTGATCATCTACATGGAAAAATTCAGGCAGAAATGGATGTACTAACAGGTTGCAAGGGTGGTTTACAATGATAGTCTGTAGATGAGCACATGCAGAATTGGGCATAGCATAAGGAGTTAATAGTCTTTAAATGGCTACCCTTAGTGGTATCATGGGGGATCTGAATTGCTAGAAAATCAAAGATCTTCCAAGACAAGTCAGTTCCATCATTCCATGCACCTTACAAATTAGACAAATATTTATAAGTTTCAAAGCACCATACAAGAAGTCTAAAGAAAGGAAAATTACTCATCCCTCGATTGCAAAAGCTAGGTCACAGGGTTATTTTTGATGAGTCAAGTCAAGGGCATACTGAGGTGTACAAGACTAGTAGTATTTTATTTATGAGTGATTATAGAGTGATTCGCATAATTACATAGAGTTTTTAGCATTGGAACTGTTGTTGAAAGTGATAATAGAAAAAGGGAAGACATACAGGTGTTTCTAGACTCACTGTTGGTAATTAAATGGATGACAGGCCTACCTACGATGGACAATATGATTCTCCAAACAATACCATAATAGTTGAAAAGAATAGCACAAAGCGTTACTGAAATATCCTATTATCCTGTGTATAGAGAACTTAACACTGAGGCAGATGCACTGTCTAATGAAGACCTGTTGTTGGACCCAACGACTGACATTCTTATGCAGCAAAGGATGGATTTATTCACCCAGACATGACATCAGTTAGATCTAAGAATTTATATTCTGATATTTTGTTTACAAAACTGTGTCACAGTTCGTGCAAAGGAAGTTCTACATCTTTAATTGATTAAATTTTGAGGCTGGATAAAGGAGGTGAAAACCTAGGTACAAACCCTTTCTGGGTATTATGACACTTCGTTTTTAAAGAAATATTCATGTAGGAATAACAGGTGGAAGAATGCTTTAATAATATTGGTTGTAGGTTTGCATAAGCCTCTAAAGTTTGTTTTGGGATGTGATTAGGTGGAAAATACTTTCAAAAGAAGGTATAGCTGGTTGTGGGTGTGTGAATGGAAAAGAAACCCATCAGAGCTTTTCTTGCAGCACTCAACCTATATACATATTTTCAATTCCTCCATATTACAGTCAGTTATCATTTCTGACAGGCTTATTTATGGTACAATAGTGTTATGGACAGGTTTCTAGGCCTTTATGGACATACAAATTGCATCTTTTAAATACTCTTTGAAACTATTAAGTTATTTGATGGGTTTTAAAATCCAACATAGCATTTTGGCATGGTTATGAGTCTCCTTTCGGGGATATATGTGAAAAAATATAGCTTTGTTATGAGTCTAGATTTAGTGAAGGCATGAATACTGTCTCTTTGGAGTGTTTTTTGATAGAAAATCAAAAACTTTTTCATCCATGAAGACTATTTGTAAGCCTTGGATTTATGATAAGGAAGATAGTAAGTACTAGCTTTATTATGCACAAGGGTTGTTTTGTTTTTATCTTTTGAAATGATGAAACATGCATCTGCATAATGTACAATTTTTATATCTAATAAAAGATTAAGATTTTTTTCTGAGGAATACATCACCTGTCTCTGAAAAGTAGACTATAAAGTATTGAATGCATCGTCAAAGGCAACAACATGGATCCATATCCATAAATACAGTGTCTGATTGTTCTCATCCTTTTTGTCATCATTAATAGCACATCCATCCTTCGAGTCTATGTTGGTTGTCTCTTTATGTGTATTACCAAGAGATGGACACCACAAATAAGTCACAGGTGCAATCGAGACATGCAGGGATCCCCCAACTTTGTTCAATTGCAAATGTTGATTTTTAGATATTGCTCGGATATATATTTTGTTACAATCATACAGTAGATTTTATGAGAAAAAAAGCACAACAAATAAAGCCTCAATAGGGAACCCATTTCCACAAACTGTCTTACCATAACAGTCCCATAGCACACTCCATCTAATTCAACTTTACTTCTGACATGGCTGCTACTGATGGTGGTGAAGGATCTAGTACTTTGGCTGACTCATAGACAACAACTTTTATGTTCTTCTCTCAAATATTTATTCTTAGTTTTCCTTCTTAACGAAAATTTTCAATATTTAAAGGCAATTATGCTCAAATACATAATGAGAATTGTGAGGAAATTACAACACCCGAAGTTAGAGGAAGATGGTCTCGAACATTTCTCGAGACACTTTCAAAAATAACTCATATTTGGTTCCACATTTGGGAATCTATAAGGAATGCAATTGATAGGGATAAGGCATATTCGTTAAACACTTCTCATTTCAAATTAAAGATAAACAACTCAAGGAGGCTCTATCCAAAGGCAAGTTCTATTCAATAAGCCTAAAAAAACATTAATTGCACTTCCAATTCAGTCAAGTTCTAATGTATAGGTTCTATCCAAAGGCAGGTTCTATCCAAGAAGCCTAAACAAACATTAAGTGCACTTCCAATTCAGTCAAGTTCTAATGTTTCCAGTGTCATTTTTCAATAAGGTCTCTAAACAGAAAGACCTTGCCCAAGAAAAGAACTCTGTTTGGGCATAGAATCATCTCTAGACAAGTCAACTTGTTAAAGTTATCAAGCATGTTGACAATAAAAGTATCTCATTATATTCCAACTTTAACATATAAAAACAGTTCTTATCGAACAGATTATATTGATGTTGTAGAATTTGATGTGCATATTCAAGACCAAAATTCTAATATGAAAGAATGATGAAATTAAAAGGTCTAAATCCCTAATGATGATGGACCTGCAATGGCAAGAATTAGTGACTAATAGAAGTCAAATGAGTTTGAGGATATGTGTAGAACTGGGCCCTGTCTTAATAAATTTTCCCAACAAATTTTCCGAAGACACTATCTGAGGTAGATTTATTAAAAAAAAACATTGTCTAGATCCCGACAGTGGACAGGAAGAATCTCAGAATGTGAAAAGGAGGAAAAAGAAAAGATCGGCTTGGATTGGAAACCAGAATAATGAAGGAGCCTACATATTAAAGGAAATCTCTCAGGATAAAGCTCACAAGACTGAATCAAAGTTCCCAACGGATGAGCTCCAGGAATTTGTAAAGATTATGTCTGCAGTTCATTAAGGTACCCGTAAAATCTAGTTTACTAGGATCTAGATACAGATAATGATCCGCTGGAACTTTGAAAAGCCATGCTCTAGATACAGCACGGAAATGGCAAGTTCAAAAAAGTATACAAATATTTTTGTAACAATTGAAAAATAGAGATAAGAGTCAAAACAATTCAGGAATCACAAGAGAAAGAATTGTAAGTTATAAACAAAAGTAAGTTCTCATGAATATTACTATTATCCATCACAGTCCCATGCATGTTACAATAACTAATATATTACCATAACTGATAATTTGATACATTTCCCTTGGGAGTGATGGTTCAAGGCCTTGCTTGAATTTTTTGATAGGGTCCTATACTTATTATTGCTTGCAACCTTGGTCCCTGAGACTTATTTTCCTTTAAATGACACATGTTCATACCAAGTACAACTCAAACCCTGAGTTTAGTATGAACAGTGAAAACACCCCTCAATTGTTACAAACTTTAAGCTCGCCCAAACCCTAACTTACCTGTAGAAATAGTAATGATATACAAACAGTTATTTTAGAAGTAGCACATTCTCTAATATGTGAACAAACTGCTATTATGAATGAACAGAGTTTTAGAAAAGAATCAGTTTTAAGCAAGCTCCCAATGTCCATGGCGAAGGTTTACCCTGGCCACATGAAGCCCCTTTTGCAGGTCAACTTGGCAATAGGAATTCACATGGGCTCTTAGAAGTATTGTGTTATGCATCCAATACAAATGACTAAAATTATGCAAGGGCATTTTCAGACAGAGAGGTAAGGCCATCTTCCCCTCATCAGATGAATTGCATCTTCCATAAAATTGTTGTAGCAAACTCGCAAGAATGTCAAGACCTCAAACAGCCTGTCAAAATTAATCAAAAAGATGGGCAGGATTCCTAAGGTAGATATTTCTTTTGCAGGCCCAAAAAGTAAAGCATTATTGTTTTCCAAATAGATTTTGGTTGGGAATCTCATGGGGGCATGGCCAAATCCAAAATCACTGCAGTCCTGGGTTCAAATGCAATGGATCCCTCATTTGAAAGGCAGACTCGAGTTCTACTTATGCGATAAGAGCTATATTTAGTATTATGGTTTTCATTTTAACTAAAAAGACAACATATATTTTATCTTATGCAGTGGTACTTGGTTCCTTGGTAATAGAGGGCTCTATCTTAATTGATGGTCTCTTGTCTTTGACCTAGAGTAGGATATGCACTCAAGCTTTCTTGTATTGGTCAAGCTACCCCAACTCCCTCTTAGTACATTTGGGACAAAAAAACCCTTGAGGCGATCAAAATAAACTGGGGAGGAGGATTTTAGATAAGGATGGGCCAAATCAAGCATGTTCCCTTGCACCCACACCTATGTAGAATTTAATCTTAACAAAAGCCTCCCTGAGGCAATAATTCAAATTGATAGCTGGAAATATGTGCAACCGCTTGATTACAAACAACTCTTCCCCATGAGTATGTCCATTTGAAAAAAAATACCCAAAGAAGGTCCCCCGCTCCCTCAAAAGAAAGAAAAAGAGCTTCAAAAAGTCTCTAAACCATTGAAGAGGAAAAAAGGAAACCTCGGATCTGTTCTCAACTCGAAAGTGAAATGAAGACCAGTGGAAGTCAAAATCAATTTTCAGTTATGTCCCCTGGAAGCAGCCCAGAAGGGGAATCTCCTACCCTAGTTATAATAGAGGGATCCTCCAAGAGAAAGTTTTGTTCTTATTCTTTTTCCATTCTAAGAGGGAAAGGGGATAACCATGATCAAGAGGAAAAGGAACCAACAACCAAGGGATTCTTGCAAAGTGAGATGGAAGATCTGTGGACTACTCTATTTAATGACCGTCCAAGGAAATCCCCTATGATAGAGTCTCTTGACAATTCCCATGATGTATTCTAAAGAGAAAAAAAACAAAATAAAATATGTGACATGTATCCCACCTAAGTTCTATGACGCTCCATGCCATCTCTTTGTTCATATGAAAGGTAACAAGCACCCATAGTGAGGCATTATGTTTTCCAGAAGCCCTCCCTCCCTTTTAGAGAGCTCAACCAGGAAAAACCTATCAACTCCATCCTGCCTTAGCCCCTCTCACAAGAGGAAGATCTAAAAAGGATATCAGAGAAAGAGAAACTGAAAGAAATAAAGCTTCAGGAGCTCATTCTACTCTAACTATGTCCTTGACTACTTTAGTAAGCACGATAGATGAAAACAATGCACAAAATCAACTAACACGTAACCTAAAAACATAAATAAAGCTTATGAAGCTCAGTATATTCTAAATGTATCCTTTAGCAGGAAGGGAAGATGAAAAGAATGCATTGAATCATCTAACATAGCCTCGGAATTCTTTTTTTTGTTATGTAATTAGTTTGTAAAAAAATATTCATGTTATAATAGTAGGGAAAGAAACATTGTTAGAAAAAAAATAAAACTAATCCAAGAGTACTCATGCAATGGCATGGAAGGCCTATAAGCTTATATGGGAGGACTAAACCTTACACCCAGAATCATTTCAGGGGGAGGTCTCCTTCAAGGAGTGTTGTGACCTTCAAGCAGGCCTCAAGTCAAGGGAGAAAAGTGACCTGCAACATAAGGTCCTCAACAAGCCTTACCTTGACAAATTGAAGATTTCAACTTTTGATGGTGAAGGGAAATTTCATGCAAGGGCTTGGATTCATAAATTAGAGACATACTTCAAGCCAGATGAACCCACTAAATGAGCAAGATATGATCAATTTTGCAGAATTGTACTTGGAGGCATTTACCAATGATTAGTGGAATCAACAGGTATAGTCTACATAAGAAAATACCATCATTGATTTTCACACTTTCGAAGTAAAATTTATGTGTTTGTTTGATGATAAAAATGTGGAGGATTACTTCCTTAAATTAAAAAATTTAACTCAGCATGCAAGTGTGAAATATTATGTCATGGAGTTCTACAAATTATTAATGATGATTCATGAATGATAAACTGAAGGAAGCCCATAAAGTTGCACTCTTTATGAATTGATTAAAGAATACAATCAAGTGATATGCCAAAACCCTTAACCCATAGATGCACATTATAGGAAAATTGATTCTGCTGATAGACTTCCATTACCTTCTGGATAATGGGTCTGGAAAGGTTCTTGTAGCTCTCATCATCAATTCCATCATTCAAAGGAACATTCAAGGAATAGTACTTCCCTTTCCCGTAACCTACATCTTTAATGTGGCCTGTTCCTGGAAAGTAATCCCAAAATTTATGAAAATATATAGTCATCGTGTGGTCTGTAGTGTTGAAGGCTATTCTAGGAGGATAAGGAGGATAGTCTTGATCTGCATGAATATGACTGTATAGGCTAGGAAGCAGCATAGATACTATTAGCAAAATAAAGACACCTGAAATGCACGAGGAATCCGATAAAATGAGCCAAATGAAATTGAGCAAGAACATATATTGTGTAGAGAATGCTTATTTTTTCTAAAGTACATTCACAATGAGCATTACTTTTGGGTCAATTTCTTTAGTTACTGGGCAGCTTGGATACACCACCTGCATTTGGTAGACATTCTCCCATTTATCCCACTTAATTAAATTATGTTGGTAAATCAATAGTTTGGGAAACATGGACCTATTTGATACAGTGAACTCTCAGAATTCAATGATATATCAATCTATAGAAGTTTGTCATGCTTATTTCTTGCTTGACTTTATTCTCTCTAATTACTGAAATGAAAAAATTTGCCTCCTCTAAAAGTAAGTTCTAGCCAATGCCCCCTTCCTTAACAGTTGTATCATAATTTCACTCCCTCTAAGACCCGATATAATAGTGTAGTCAGTTCCCAACTTAGTTCTTATACACAGGAATCCATCACCAAGTTTCTCTCCACTCAAGGAGTCAAGAGTCATCAAACTTGGACATTAAGAGAGCTTCATCAAGGAGCACACAACTCTCTGCCAAGATAGTCCAGCTTTGCACCCACGTAGAACCAAATAAACAACTTATACAAGGAAGAGAAGTGAAATCCATAAAAAGATAAAAAATATTAATTTAAAAAAATAACAATTCCACCATAAATCAAACTTTATCAACATGAGTATGGGATTTAATCTGCTAAAATTGGCCCACACTAAAATTCCCACTAGGAAAATGCTTTAATCGACAATTAAAGGCTCACAGGCATGTCTCCTACGGTCTACAGACAGATGTATAGTTGAAAGAAACAAAATAAAAAAATACTTAGAAAACAAAGAAGAAAACACAAGCACCAGATAATGATCAATTTTGCAAAATCTTTCTAAGGCCAATATATGTCATGGATCAAACCAAACTATTTATTTCAGAAACACAGAATAGATGATGAGGTATTAAATGGATTTGGTCACATCTTCACATGCCCATACTAATGACCAAGCCATATAATTATCATGAAATGTGACAATCATAAAGAAAAATTCCATTTACCTTAGGTAATACGGGAAGTTATCAAATGAGACATTAGTGTCTTTGCCATCAATAATCCCTCTTTGCAAATCTTCCTTCAAAGCTTGGCATTTTGCAGACATGACAGACAAGTCAAAATATCTTCCACCTTCTCTTCTCTCTTCACAAAATTGTTTAAAAAGATTTCCACTCAAATCCATGTTGTCACAGTGATTAGATGCTAAAAGAAATTTCAAAAGAGGTCTCAATGATTCATTCAACCCAGAATATTTTCCAATATCTGTCTCAAGACCTGCATCCGAGTTGTCAAGATTTAGATGTTCATTTGTTGTTTTTATATCTGTAGACAAGATAATAGGCGCTTTGTCACTCATTGGAATATCAGCTGCGCCATTTGGATCAGAGGTCGCTTTTCCTGCCTGACCAGCTACTTCAATATCTGAGATGGACCCATCTGACATTTCACAGGAAGGTGGCAACTGAGGCCTATCAATTCCTTGTTGGGACTCTTCAATATTTGCAGCAGGTGGTGGAAACATGTTTAGGTCTGGCCTCAAACTTGACAAAGATGCTAAAATTGGGACATGGTGTAAATTTTCGAGCTTAATTCAGGATACAATAAACTTTAAATTTTCTTTTATATAAATGGGAAAATCTGAGAACTTTTAACAGCAATAATGCGGAAACTGAAAACTGTACAGCAGTAGTAAATAGTGCACAAAATAGAGAGTCACACAAAGACACAGGAAATTACCCTGGGGAAACCCAAAGTGGGACAAAACCCCAGCAAACAATCTTTCTTATTTGCAAAGATGATATAGCTGGAAGCATAATATAAACTCAGCCACATAGGCTTACATTCAAGAGAGAAGATGTTGGTCAAGCCTAGCAGAATGCTAGCATACTTTATGAGGAAGTGCCTTGAACTGAGATCTGATCACCAAAATTATTTGCAGCAACAAATACACCAGCAGCAATAGAGAGGGAAAAAAAACAATAGAGAATAGTCCTTCACACTTAGAATAGAAGACTTCACACTTGCAACTCGAATGGCTTTACTTGCAACTCGAATTAGGAACTTTCACTTGCAACTCGAATTAGGTGGTGGCAACATGTTTAGGTCTGGCCTCAAACTTCACAAAGAGGCTAAAAGTGATGCTCCTGCTACAGCTGCAGGATCCCCTAATCTTGATTCAAATGGTGCTGCCTTACCTATGGCTCTTTGATTCTCTGTCAGTCCAACTGAAGCTGAGGCATTTTCATTTATTAGCGGTTGAAAAATCTGCATTTACCAATTAAGGAAAATGGATACATCTTGACAATAATGAAAAGTTCACAACCAACTTGCAAAATGAGTTAGACAAATCTTAATAAGAATAAGAAAATGGACACATAGGCATGGTTTCCAGGGGGGCTGAAAACAATTTCATCTCCACCTTTAATCGCGACACTACTCTTTCTAAAATGCTTTCCATTGACTTGAACAAACCCACTACTGCCTACGCTTTCAAGAACAATTGCCACGCCACCTTCACGCTGTTTGGTTTCATTTCATCAAAGACAACCATGTTAATTTAAAGTATCCAGGGAAACAAATGCATCACCAACTATTTTGCTACAAGAATTATCAACAAATTTACTGATTATAATCAGTTGATGTTATTTTGTCTTGAAGTACACAAACCAACAGTATTGAAGATACAACAAAGATTACCAATGTATATTTCAACTTGCACAAAATTGTACTAATGGATGGATCCTTTATGCATAAATTGCAATTTTTGCTTCATCCAACAGTGAAAACCACACCATTTAAGTCTACATGTGGATTCTGGCAATAAAAATCAAAAACATTTTAGCAATTTAAGCAATTTAAGCATGTTAGCAAATTCACAAAAAGCACACAACTTCACATGAACATCACATACAAGTTAATTTGTATTGCCTACTGCATATTTTATCTGTAAAATAATTTATCAGCCCCCAAGCAGTGTAGCACAAAAATACAAGTGTAGAAGGTTACCAAAATAGATTCTAGGAACAAAGCCAATCTTGAAATGCAAGGGAGCATTCCAAGCCAATTGTAATAAAAAAGTACAAAAATCCAGCAAGAAGTGATGTAACACCCCGTTTTGACATTACTACCTGAACTACTATTATATGTTGTATTTGTTTGACTGTGAGACCTCGTCGATTTGACGACACTGTGGACATATGGTTCTATTATTTTGCCGATATATATGTGTGTGTGTGTGATGATAGTATTATGATCGGTAGTCATGTTTAGATATGTATCATGTGTTAATTATGTCAAATATATGGAAATTATTGAATGATGGGTACGTGGATACCGTTACAGTTATATGTTGAAATAATGAATGTTATGCCAGGTGCATGGCGAATGAATGAGTTTATTGTTGTTATGTTATGATGAAATATATGTGTACATATCGAGGATTTATGCACGATATTCTATATTTTATGTCGAGGACTGACTTACAGGTTGAAACAGCTACGTGATAGCTGGATCCTACGAGGTGGGAGGGCCTCAGGGACATGGATTTCGAAAGATAAAGTGGTATGCGAGTGATGCATTATTTACTTTTGTGTGGTTATTATGTTGTTTATTATGATGTATGTTATGACATGGGTGGGGTAGGGTTTCAGGAAACTCAACCGCCCAGATTGGTTATACGATGACAGACCGAGTACAAGTGCAACGCTGTGTTATGTCGAGTAGACATAGTCCCTCGTTCCATTAGGAGGGTGGAGGCTTTACCCACCATTTATCCCCGAAACCCAGAGTCATGGGAGGGATGTGCTATGGCGCGCTCCCCAAGGTGTGTGATGATGACTGGTGGTTGCCTGCTGGGGAAGCTTGGTCGAGGTAGTCGACACTTCCGCTTACGGGTTCTAGCTGGAACTGGTCATGACTTGACATTTCAAGGTATTCCAGCAGATGATAGGATAGGATTTGGAAGTTAGTGATGATGTAGGTAGATAGGTGTAGCTTGAAGTAGGGGTGAAAACAAGATCTAACTACATGTGTGTAAAACTCTTGATTGAGTATGTGTCGTAACTCAGTGATGTATGAACTGTCGTAACTTGGATTTCAATTAGTTAATGGCTTGTACCTTGCAAACTATGTTAAAACATGTGTCAGTAAATAATAAGTTCCTTGATTATGATTGATGTATGTGAATTATTACTTTTAGTGTACTTACGTGAGGAATGTAAGCAGTAGCTACGCTTACATAACTCACCTACATATTATGAATTACATGAAATATTGTTGAGTAATGATGTCAATTAGTGTCGCTTAATGTTAATTACTGTCGTTTCGTAATTAACTACTATTGATCAATGTTAATAATGTTGATTAAAGTTAATAATGATGATTAATGCTAACAATGTAGATTAATGTTAATTATTGTCCATTAAGTTATTAATGTTGATTAATGTTAATTATTGTGCACTAACGATTAATTATTACTGATTAATAAATAAGTTACGGTTAAAACTAGGTGTAAATAGTGCAATTTGGTTAGTAATGCTCAAATGAATATTAATGAACTTGATCAGTTAAGACCTTGGTTAAATATATTAAATGTGATTGTAATGTTAATTAAGGTAGTAATAACTTATAGGTTAATATTAATTTCATCCTAAACAATGTTAATTAATTAGTTAAAATTATAAGGACAAGATAGAAATTATAATTACTTAATTGTAAAGGTTGTGTCAAGGTTATATAGGACATGGCATAAACTATAAATGTTGTCGTACACCATTATTAAACAAAGTGTTAAAAATGTATTTTAAGTTAATCAATAAACAAATTAATTAAGAATAAATGAAGCATTGAATTATGAAACACTAAGGGATGACTAGTAATTAATGTGTTAAAACGTGTAAGTGTAAACCACTTACGGTTGGTGGGTGAACCAACCGCAAGTTTAAACTATATAATATATATGTAACATTTATTATTTATTAATTAAATGGTCAAATATTGAAATATGAGTAAGGAAATGTTTAAAATTATTATATGAAATAAAATGATTAAATTTAATTGAATTAGAAGTTACGGTTGAGAAGTGACCCCAACCAACACCTTTTAATATTAATTTAAATTATTAATAAAAGTCCAAGTTGAGGGCTCGAGGACTTACATGGTAGATGGAAGGGGGTGGAAACATTTATGTTAGTGATAGGGGTAGTAATGAGGGATAGAGTCGGTAAGTGAAGGGGATAAGATGGAGAAGGGAGGAAGGAGAGGGATCATCTTTTACCTTGGTGATTTTTTTTGGGAGGGAGAATTTGGAGAGCAGAGCTTAAAAAGGAGGGTTCTTGTTGGGGATAGTTTTTCTGAAGGAATACAACAGCTTGGGCTTGTACTCAGTTTGGGCTCGGGGGTCCAAAGGGGTACCTTTGGAGCTGGGTCGTCGGCGAGACCTCGCCAGTTGGCAGGGTGGCAAAACTGTTTTGGGTTGGTTGAGTTTCAGAGCTTTGGAGGGAGGTTTGGCTGCAGGGAAAATCAAAGGGAATCAGCAAGGCATTCAACAAACGGGGGCAGCAACAAGGGAGGATCTACTGGCTATCTACAGGTATTTTCCTAGCAGGTATATTTATCATTTCTACTCTATCAAATTATTATTTCCAGTTATATGCTATATGTTGTTGCACCTGCACATGAGAAGTAAATGTTAGAATTTAAATGTAAACTTGATATAATTTACATGCATAGAAATAGATGTAAGTTAGAAAATCAAAACAGAAATTTGAAACAGTGTGAAAACAAAGAAAACACAGATTTTATTAAAGTTAATTAGAAAATCTAGGACGGGGTTTTACAAGTGAGCACTAATAGTCATTGAAAGATAAAGATTCCACAAAACATGTCAGACATCTGTATAAGCTATACATGATATGCTATTTTAATCTTAGCCAGCGGGTGTACTATAGCAGAAAGTATAAAGACTTCACTTCAACCCTGGCATAATGGGGGTGGTGGGATAAAGTTTCATCAAAACACATCCTTTTCCGGCACAAATTCCTTCACATTTCCAACTGGAATCCAGCAGCCAATCAGCACCCCACCCCGGAAACACCATTATCTCATAATTTAGAAATGCCTTGGGGGTTTTCAACTTCTCCAGATTGATATGTGAACTCACCAAGATGTATTTCCTCTGAATCAATTAAACAGGCCAAAATTGCTTTGCCAGAATCTAGAAAGATGACCAGGAAAGGCGTACTTTGATATATGCATTGGACAATAAGATGCTAGAGTGATTGCTAAGCTTTGCTTTCAGTACTTCTAAGATGATGACCAGGAAAGGCATACTTTGATATATGCATTGGACAGAAAGATGCAATGTCTAGGGAAAATAATATTGAAGTTCTCTTTCGCATTCTGAGCTCCTCTCTTCTTTGCAAATAAGATTTTTGTGTTAATTTCCAAAGTCACACTTATAGCCATAAGTATCTAATTAATAGATTCACCAGCACATTTCCCTATCTAATAATCTAGTTTTGGCCTTTAGTGTGGAAGTCTCTTTCATGGTAAAGGAAACCCCAAGCAACGCAAGAATCATCAGTGTCATTCAGAATCCATTCTTCTTCCTCAACATCTAACCTTCTACTTGTCCTTTAGACTTAATGTCCAAATCCGAAAGCTACTCTAGGGTGTCTTTATAGATCAACAAGGTCTTCCACAGTAACTACTTTTATGTTTCCCCTTTGGTTCCTTGGGGCAATATTAGTCTTCATTTGCGCCATAATTATTTAACTGTATCTCTGACTAATGAAAATGGGTTTGTCTAACTTATGAAATTCCCCTACCATGAGAATTCCATATTGGTTGTCTTTGCTTTTAGATCTCAAATTTTAGGGATTTTTTAGAATTGCATATTGGTTGTCTTTGCTTTAAGATCTCAATTTTTAGGGATTTTAATTAGAAATATTTAATGTGTTAAATTTTCTGAATTTACTTCAATCTGATCTAGGATCTTAACTGAGAGAAAAACATGTATAGCATATCTACAGCATATCAATCATGGTGACAATAATGCAAGCACACAAGAGACACAAAGATTTACTTGGGGAAAACCATAAAGGTGAAAAACCCCAATAACTTCCTCAGAGATAGATAGAGCAATGATACAACCAACCATGAGAGATAGACATAACCTAGCAGCAGATCCTCCTCCTCCATAAGTGCGCCACTCCTCCTTGAGTGCATGAGTGAGAAGTGAGTGAGTAAATAGAGTGCCTCCCGCACTCTATTTATACTTGAATTGACTTGCCTTTTTACCTAACTCATGTAGGCTCGAACTTAACCACATAACATAATGCTGACTGGGCCGACCCCCAATAGGGTGGTCTAATAACCCTTTGACCCACATGGCCGACCCCCAATAGGGTGGTCTAATAACCCTTTGACCCACATGACTTATACAGGGCCGACCCCAAACAAGGTGGTCTAATAACCCATCAAGTATAAGTTACAACACTTACAATATAAATGACGACACTTCCATATAGAGGAATAATTCCATCTCTATAGGAATACAATATACATATATGTGAAATACATTCCGAAGTTACATATACATCAACATAATGTAGTAATTCCTTTTTTATTTTCATCTTTCCACCTTTCCTTCTTGAACCAATTTTGGTGGTCCTTGTGTAATCTCTCAGGGTATCAGTTGAGGTTCATTACCTTATTCCACCATCAAAGTGATGATCAAATTGAGATTGTTAATAGAACTCTAGCCCCTGCTCTTCACATAAATCATGAGCAAAGCATGCAATGGCATAACTACATTTACCAACATAGTTACAACAGAACTACACATATCTCAAGAGGACATTCTCCTTTTAAAGTATGCTATGGTTTCCAACTCTGGAAACCTTACGATATTCTAGTTGCACTTCCATCCCCTATTACTTCTCAATGCTCATTAGAGGAAGGAGTGGGACAAGGCTTCTTCAGTTGCGCAAAACATGAAAAAATACACCCTGGAGTACATGACACACTCCACCAAACACTCCATGATTGGAATCAAGTCCCCCCATATTTCCAGGATGGTGGCAGTATTAGGACACTGCATGTATTCCACATTCCATAGCTTAACTCTGCATATCTTCCATATGCAACTTACTTCCAGTCAATCCTTTTGTAACTTACGCAAATTGAAATTTATGTGTAACACTCTTTGGAACACTTATTTTCATGGATGCTCTGACATCAAAATACTCCTTCAAATGGAGTCTAGATGTTGTAATTTTCAGTTTATATGTCTTAGCAAGGGCATTCGAAGCATCATTTGTTGTTTTTGCATATGCAAATTGCAGTAGTTGTGTCCTTCAAAGTTAGGACTACACTAGCGAAAGAAGGGTCAGCTCTCAAAAGTGATCAAATATGCTGCTCATTTGGTCTCATTAAATCTCCAAAGAGGCTGACGATGCTTCATTCAGAGGGATTTAGGAAATTATATATGTGCACCTTCATATTTCAGATTCCTGTAGGTGGAATTTCCTAGCTATATCAACGCCTAGATATAAATATGATGACTCAAACATTGAATCCTTTTGGTGAAGAAGTATAATAAATATTAAAAACCCTCAATCCTAGATCCTTAATAATAATTAGTAATTACCGAACACTATCTGTTGTGAGTGCTTCATCAAGTGGTGTGTTTGCATGCCAATCATCATAATGAATGCTTGCCCAAGATCCCAGTGATATCCCTGTCATCAAATGCAAACCAGGATTTGAACATGGGTCATTGTCACAGCAATTGCTCTAAGTTTCCACTAGACCACAACCCAATGGACATATATACTTTGTGCACATACATACATATATGAAGCAATCATATAACTTAGTTTCACAAAAGAAAGATGCAAGTACATATTTTTTAGATGAATTTTGCTAAAAATAAGAAGCTTGCGAAGACATCCAGCGAAATTTTCAAGACACATATTCAACAGATTGAGTCAATAATGAAGATGAGGAATATCATTTATGTTGCATATATCATTTCATAGAAAATATCACCAAGGGTCTAGAAAGAAACTTATAAAAAATATTGAGGAAAAACTCACAAAATATCAGCAAGCATAACTTGCACCTGAAAAACTCAGAACTATTGGCAAGCTGCAAAACTTGGGAAAATTCGAAAAAATTGGCAGAAATAGGATATATTTGCAAATTTATATGAACAAATCATATTCATTAGGTGAAACTAATGAAGCTGAAGAGATTATATGTAAGAGGAATCATTTTCCTTTAAAGAGTGAAGGTGAAAACCTTAAGGACGTAGGAACAAAACATAAGAGGAAGAATATTGACCTTTCCCTAAACTGATGGCACCAACAATTCTGACCTATCATTGGAACATTCCCAGAGGATAAAGTTGAAATTGGAAGGTACTTGTAAAACAATAAATTGATTATAGTGTCAAGCAGGAAGAACAGGAAAAAGGCAATTAGATCAAACGATGATTATGGTTGATTTAGTCTTGAATATTGACTGGTGGTTAAATGCACAATAAACAATTTTTTTTGTAAAGTTTGATGATTTCCATAAAAATATCTTTTCTTTAAAATAAGGGACATGTTCCAATGATAACTACCCTAGAAGGTCAAATATCAAATGTTCGCACTTACACTGTTTTGTCAATGGTGGCACAGTTCATTCAAGGTAATGCAAAACAAAGAGAGGATGAATATAATAATATAGAGAGAATAAGACAAGGTTGCTGACAATGAAAAGTAAGTCAAAGCAGACAAAGATACTGTAAAAAAAGGCATGAAACCACCTAATGAAGGAACAAAGTAGGGTGCCAGAAAATACAGTTGAGACAAGGATATCATTGAAATCATACTTGGATAAATTGCAAAAAATATTCTATCCACAATGCAAAGAAACCTTCCCATGCATGTCATAATCAACTAAAATTGACATGAAGATGTGTAGAGAGAAATATCCTGACAAAATGTCCCATTAAAGATTGATCGCTACATTCTGGAACTAATTACTTTGAGAAACTAAATGAGGCTTTCAATAGATAATAACTCAACCACAACTTTGGCAGAAAGTTCAGAGTTTTGAAATTTGTATAACCACCCTCCACATTACCTCTTATTAAAATACATGCTCAGGAACATGGTGCACACAATTACTGTCTCCAGGGTGCAACCAATGCCTTTGGCTAAAGCTATAACAACATTGAATCGACATGAAGACAATGAATATCAGGATATCAATCTATGAAAGAGTTGTTTTGAACCATAAGCTCAAATTAAAACTTGAAATACTCAAAGAAGAATAACACCTTTCAACTGAGTCATAGAACAAAGGAGTGCACAAAGGAGAGGAGTCATGTCTTACATAATATGTCACACCACAAGCAAGATTGCCAGCCTCTAGAAACAACAACAAATATTACAATTTAAGCAAACCCCACTCATAGAGATTAGAAAATAGTTGTACTATAGTTTACTCTTTCCCTAAGGTTAAATCCCACCGAAGAGAATTACTGTGAATTGCAATTTGTTGTTAGGATAAGAGATGAACATACTAGGTGTGGCCAGCAATAATGAAGGTCAATTTCACTAAATGTTAAGTTGCTTACTCCCACTCCTCTAATGGGACTGATTTTTGGTTCCCACTACCAACTTTTGTCAAGTTGGTATTAATTCAGATTATAATCTTCACTTCACCTACAATTGTTAAGGTTGCTAAGTTAAAGTGTTAATTTCTTGTTTAAACCATTTAGTCTACTCATCATCTTGGGTTACAACAAAAGTAAAAGGGATGCAAGAAAAAAAAATGAGAATAGGACTACTAGAAAATTACAAAGGTCATAATCGTGGTAGATGGAGTTTTAGAGGAATGTAAAGAGGCAGGGGCCTTAACTTCCTTCAACAAGGATATTATCATTAGAATTATTAGCTTTCAAGTGAATTTAAAGAAAAATATTACTTCAAACTTCAAAGGTCATGGTCATGGTACTTGTTTTAGCTGTGAAAGATATGGTCATTTCCAGGCTAACTATCCTTATCCAAAGGATTCAAAGCTTGAAGATCAAACCTACATAGCAAAGGAAAAGGAAGAAGAGTAATTTTCATCAATATCTCTTTATTCTTCTTGGATTATTGATTCAGGGGAATCTTAACATATTACTTGCAAGAAATAGCTCTTTTCTAACTTGAGATCATGTTCACATGCACCTATTACGATTGCTGACAACACAAAACATGAAGTTACAGGTATTGGCATTGTTCCATTGATGTACAAGAATGGTAAGAAAATTTAACTTACAAACCATTGTATGTACCAACCATGTCAACAAACATGATTTATGTATCAAAGTTGGCTGCTAATGGTCCTCAGATTATATTTTATGATAAAAAGTGTATTGTTCAAGATGGAAACAATTAAAGTTGTGATGGTTACTAGGATGGTGGTATCTACAAACTAAATATTGGTCATAACATAGTTTGTGTGGTTGCAGAAAAATCAGAAGTTGAGATTTGGAACCAAAGGTTTGGACAGCTTAGAAAAAATTCTAAACATGGAAAATGCAAGAGGAAAACGACTTTTAAATGATTTCCAATGGTTTCAATATAGGGTTTGCACGGCCAGAAAGTTTCATCCATTTGTCTCTGTGAATCATTGTTATATGAAATAGATTTTTCACATAATGGACAAGAGACCAAGCCAGTGTCATATCTAATGGGTAGTTGATCGGAAAAGAGACTAAGCTAGTGTGGTATCCGATCTAAACTTGGTATGAAGTTATGCTGGCCTGGTATATTCTACACATTTCATATTGGACTGTATCAATTATGAACTTGGAGAATTGTTTGTGCATCGAGTATCATGGGGTGCAAGGCAGAGTGGGATAGTTGAGAAGTGAGAAAGGTTACCAAAAATGGATGAGCTGAGACAATTTTGTAGTTACATACAAGATATCTGAATGAATACAAAGAAGCCCATTACAGAAATTGTTTCAGTAAAGAGTTTGGACAGCATTTGGGAAAAAGTTACATCCCAGCTTTACCATTTACCTTGGAAACTTGTTTCAATAAAGGGCTTTCCTATCACTTGTGAAAAAGCTTCATATGAGCTGTACATTTGTCGTGGAAACTTTTTCAATAAATGGTTTGCACAGCACTTGAGAGAGAGAAAGCTTCATTACAGTTGCACCATTGGTCTATGTCATCTAAAATCTTTATATGACAGATTTAACACAAAATGGACCAAGCCACTTTGGTGTTCAACCTAATGGGTAGTTGAAACAAATGGAGGGTCATCATATGACATAAATTTAGAACAAAACCTGCCATCGAATCTAAACATTGTATGAACCTGGTGTATACTACACATTTCATATCGGACTGTATCATTGGCAAGGAAGAGGTGGATAGTCGTGAAGAGAGAAGGGTTACTAAAAATGGATGAGCTGAGAGTATTTTCCACATACATTCAAAATGGTGGAGATCATTAAATGAATACAAAGAAGTCAATTAGAGAAATACTTACCATTATTAACAAGAACATTGATCTCCATCAGGGAAAAGGCTGTTTGAGTTGCTCAAGTGCAGAGGTCGTTCCAGAGCAGAGCATGGCGAGTCCCACAGCATAGCAGAGCATAGGCACATAAGGTAAGAGCAGAAAATAGAAAAGGTCATTCCTCTATCACACTTGGATTTAGGACATTAAACCCCACGTCATTCCAACGCTGAGTAGAGCACAGCAAGTTCCAGCGCCGAGTAGCACAACAAGTTCCAGCACCGAGCAGAGCATAGCAAGTTCCAATTTCTTCCTCTGTCACATATAGACTAAAGAAATTAAACAAAATTGACGACTCATAGTCAGATAGCCAACCCCCTACACAAAGATGCGAAGCAGAGTGATCAAGCAAGAGGAAAATGCCTTGCCTTGGCCTCCACGCAATTTCCTGCTGCAACTCTGGTACTTGGGCCTCATTCACGTTTGGGGTATTTGGCAGCCCGCCCATTTAAAATATACCTCAATGTATTGGTGTATTGGTTTATTAAATAAAATAAACCTAATTCCCCTTAATATATAAGCAATATAATATTTGGGAAAACCCTAATATTTAATTACCCCAATATGAACGAACGTGGTATGGTATTGGCCCCCAGTGAAGCCCCTGTGATTCATACCCAATGAGCTAGTCTTGAAATATACAAACACAATCATCCTATAAGTCTCCCGAATCTATGATTTTGGACTTGGGATGGATTCTCCGTACCATTTAAAACCTACAACAACCTTCAGAAAATAAAATGGGTTCACAGAGCTCTGAATATCACAATTCCTGGAGAACTAGTTAATTAAATGGCTCAATGAGTTAGTCTTGAGCGATCTAGATGCAAACAACCTCCAATGCTTTTGAATTTATCATTTGAAGCATAGTATGACTTAATATGGAATATAGGAGCAATAATAATCAGGTTCAAGAATTTTATACATCAACATATTAGCATTACAACCTCAGTTTTCTCAATGAACCTCAAATACAGTAAATCTCACAGTACATGAATGTGGATGTCTTCTAAACAAAAAGGAGAGAAGGATACTCCATTGGATCTGCTATGATGATGAATATGGAGAGTATGTATTCTCATGGAAGTCGTACCAAGATTCATGGATGCTCCTGGGGGCGCACTCAAACAACTGGATAGAAAAGCAAGGGCACATTCTTCACACAGAATCCTCTGATCTAGTAAAATGGACATAACTTGCTTATCCAGACACATTTTTTTATGAGACAAAAGGTGTTTCCTACTGGAAACGATGCTACAGACGCAATGGAACAAGTATAAATGTCCAGAAATGCTTAGAAATTTTGAAACCATAACCTACATTTTGGTCCTCCAACACTGTTCCTATTGAATGAAGGAGTTAAACCACACAACGAGAACACCAACCAATGGATTGGAATTCAGGACCTGCAATAGAATCAATTATGAATACTAGATGTCATCATCCTTTCAATAGAATCATGGGGCACATCTCCCAGCTAGGACTAGGGGCACATCTCCCATGTCAATGAGGCAAAATTTCACTCATTTCAAATCACAAATGATCAAAAGATGTGAAATGGAGTTGTAATCCTTCTTTTTATGGATTTAGGTGACTTATTGAGCAAGTAAGATAGGCTAAGGCGCCCTCGTGGACTGGATAAGGTTGCTTTGATTTCTGCTTTGGTTTGCTTTCTACTTTAGCTTTTTCCTTGCTTTCTGCTTTACTTTGCTTTCTACTTTAGCTTTTGATTTTGTTTTTGCTTATGTTTTTTTTCTGCTTTTCTTCCTGATCCTGCTTTTCTGCTTTGTCCTGTTTTTTCTTGTTTTTTCCTTTATCCTGCTTTTCTGCTTTTTATCCTACTTTTTTGCTTTGTCCTTCTTTTCTCCTGCTTTTCTGCTTTATTCTGCTTTCTTCTCTTTTTCCTACTTTCATTGCTTTGACTACTTTATATTTTCTTGTCTTGCAAGTTACGTCTTAGAAACCTTATCCTCTAAGGCACACTTGTGGAGCATTATCCACTTTATTCCAAAATAAAAATGTCTAATTAATGAAAATTACTTCTACCAAGTGCATTTCAAACTTAGGATAAAAATAAATATAAACTTCCTAACTAATTAATGCCTTTACTTCATAATTAACTCCAAGTGCATGAAATTTCCTCCTCAACCCAAGGGATTGGTTGGGCTAGGAACTCCTTCCATTAATCATCAATGAGGGGACATGACAATTCTCCCTTCCCAAGATTACTTGTCCTCAAGACTGGATGCCATCATCCTTTCAGTAGAAGCATGGGTCACATCTCCCAGCTAGGACTAGGGGCACATCTCCCAGGTCAATGAGGAAAAAATGCACTCAATTCAAATCACAAATTATCAAAAGATATGAAATGGAGTTGTAATCCTTCTTTTATAAATTTAGATGACTTGTTGAGCAAGTAAGATAGGCTAAGGCGCCCTCATGGAGTGGATAAGGCTGCTTTACTTTATGCTTTAGCTTTTTCCTTGCTTTGCTTTCTACTTTAGTTTTTTCCTTGATTTCTTCTTTGCTTTGCTTTATGCTTTTGCTTTTGCTTTATGCTTTTGATTTTGCTTTTGTTTTTTCTGTTTTTGTTTTTCTATCCTATTTTTTCCTGCTTTTCTGCTTTGTCCTGCTTTTTTATGCTTTTATGCCTTATCCTGCTTTTCTTCTTTGTCCTGTTTTTTCTTGTTTTTCTGCTTTATCTTGCTTTTCTTTTTTTTATCCTATTTTTTTGCTTTGTCTTAGTTTTGTCCTTCTTTTCTACTTTATTATGCTTTCTTCTCCTTTTCCTACTTTCCTTGCTTTGACTAGTTTATCTTTTGTTGTCTTGCAAGTTACCTCTTAGTCAACCTTATCCTCTAAGGCACACTTGTGGAGCATTATCCACTTTATTCCAAAATAAAAATATCTAATTAATGAAAATTACTTCTATCAAGTGCATTTCAAACTTAGGATAAAAATAAAATTAAACTTTCTAACTAATTAATGCCTTTACTTTGTAATTAACCCCAAGTGCATGAAATTCCCTCCTCAACCCAAGGGATTGGTTGGGCTAGGAACTCCTTCCATTAATCATCAATGAGGGGACATGACACATGTACCCTTCATACATTTCATGTATTCTAGAGTATGTGTATGATGCATGATTGAGGTGATTAGAATGAGTTTCAAGAAGATGCATTTCGAGTATTTTGTTGAAGAAGTATCTTAATGTATTTCATGTACCCTTCATAAATTTCATGTATCCTAGAGTATGTGTATGATGTATGATTGAATTGATTAGAATGTGATTCGGGAGGATGCATTTCAAGTGTTTTGATTTCATGTACCTTTGAAGTATTTTATGTGATTAATTAGAATTTATTTCTTGAAGAGTAGTAGTGGGAGGCATTGTGGTTCTCGGAAGAGGTAGTTCCAAGAGTTACTAGACTGAGTGTGTTCTGCTTGTGGGAGGAACGTTGTCCCGTTGAAGCTAGTTGCCCAAAATTGAGATAATTATTCTCTCATGTGCTATTCATGTTATTTTGTTCTGTATATGTGTCATGGTGACTGATTTATGCTACCTTTGTATTCACGATTTATGTTATCTTTATGTTCATGGTTTAGTTGTTGAAGAATATCCTTATATCATGTATCATATATTTTTATACTTGATGTTAATCATATGGTTGTTTGAAATACAATTTTCAGGTAGATGTATCTTTGAGGTTTGAAGACCCTGTGATGGGGTTGTAAGATTGACCCTTACTTCTACACTAGGGACCACTCTACTAGTCTTGGTTCTTGCACGGGGAGCTTGAGGATGGGATGGTGACATCTTGAGGGATGAGTTAGGTGAAGGGAGTCACATCCCATAGGTTGTGTAGATGGACTGAGGAGCAGGTTGTAGTGGGAAGTATTGTGGTTTCTCGAAAGAGGAGTTATGAGAAGGAATACATGAAAACTAAATATAGTTATCCTTTTGAAAGTTTTGTAAAAGCATGTATGTATTATGCATCAAGGACGATGCATTGTTTAAGGGGGAGGGGAATGTAATACCCCATATGTTAAGCCCCATACATATGTAATATGTTTTAATTGTTTATTATTGTGGCACTAGGTTCTAGGACAAGGGTCTTTAAGGACCGAGAGACATTTTTTTTTGTACTACGAGAATCGACAACTGGGGACTAGGTCGGTACTCGTGTGCCACGAGGTCCAAGGATCCAATCCCGCTACCACTATACCCCTAGGTTCACCCACATAGCCCGCAAGCATGGGGCACGGGTAAGCCAGGGTGATTTGAACTCATGACCTCCATTTACAAAATGTCCTTCATATCAAGTGAATCGCTGGTTGAGCTACACCACTACGGGCAAGGACTGAGAGACATTATTATTACTGTACATAATTAATTAATTAAAGCAATTGACACACCGGGAACCACAAACGAGGATGGGAGGCCATGTTTCCACAATGTGAGGGGGAATGGGGACAATCCTATCACTTTAGAACTTGTTGTTGGATTGATGTTGTTCATCCTAGTTCATTTTGGACCTTGGGATGGATAATTGTGAATATGTTTGTACTCTTTTTTTTATAAATTTCGGGACCTTGGAGTGGATATTTGTGCCTAAGGAGTTACTAGTGCACCCTCATGAAGGATTCGTGGACCCCACTTGGTGAATGTGCCCTCCTTGGAAAATATTATCTCCTATTTATGTGCTTTTTGTCATTTATGAGCCTTCTCCCTAGTTTTAGAGGTTGTAAGCTATTTTCTAGCTTCCACTCTTACATAATGCATTAATGAGGGAAGATGCTTCTATTTTTGTGCTTCCAAGTCACTTATGACCCTATTTTACCCTCTCTCTCTCATGGATGCACCCTCTTTAGCCTCCACACTTGGATTTGTAACTCCCACCTCCTTATGACACCCTTTGCCATTCCGGGAAGGAATGTTGGGTTGTGTAACTCCTCCTCTCTCCTAATTTGCATTAGCCTCATGAATTTGAGTTGGTGGGACCTAACCACACTCCTCACATCTCTTCTAACTTGAATTAACCTCCTTGGGTTGAATTTTCCTACCTTGGTCTATAAAACCATGCTTCATCTTCTTGGGAAGGGGGATGTGATTCATGTAATTCATGCTAAGAGCTAGTAAGCTTGTGAGCCATGTATGCTAGAGTGAGAACTTGTGTTTGTGTTTGATGTAAGCCTAGACAACTCTAAATATTTCCTCTGATCCACTGCTTGTTTATGTCATGATCTTGCACGTAAATCCTTATGGTGAATGGCAGTGTTGTAAGAGACCTGGGTGGTGAAGGGACTACCATTGCATCTGGTAGTGGGGTGGAGGGGAAAGTAGGTGATGAGGGATTGAGTTGTGGCTTCTCAGACTGATATCCCTGAGTGCACCTCTACCTATGGATTCGTAGCCTCATCTTGGGGGCGACTTGTCAAAGTAATATTTGGCTTGGTAGTGCATAAGGCTGGGTGGATCGTGGCCCAATCGATGCTAGTTGTACATCAATAAGATACTGTTAAATTTTTAGAATTTACTTCAATCTGATCTAGGATCTTAACTAAGAGAACAACATGTACAGCATACCTATAGCATATCAATAATGGACACAATAATGCAAGCACGCAAGAGACACAGATTTTACTTGGGGAAAACCATAAAGGTGAAAAACCCCAATAACTTCCTCAGAGATAGATAGAGCAATGATACAACCAGAATACAAGAGATAGTCTTCTCCTAGTAGCAGAGCCTCCTCCTCCACAAGTGCGCCACTCTCCCAAGTGTGAGTGAGAGAATAGAATGTGTAAAATGAGAGAGACACACTCTCTATTTATACACTAACTTGACTTGACCTTTACTCAACTAGGTCGGCCTCAACTTAACCACTTAACATAATGGTGACTGGGCCTACCCCCACTAGGGTGGTCTAATAACCCTTTGACCCACATGGCCGACCCCCAATAGGGTGGTCTAATAACCCTTTGACCCACATGACTTATACAGGGCCGACCCCAACAAGGTGGTCTAATAACCCATCAAGTATAAGTTACGACACTTACAATATAAATGACGACACTTCCGTATAGAGGAATAATAACATCTCTATAGGAATACAACCACTTCCATATAGAGGAATAATAACATCTCTATAGGAATATAACCACTTCCATATAGAGGAATAATAACATCTCTATAGGAATACAATATACATATATGTGAAATACATTCCGAAGTTACATATGCATCAACACTCCCTCTTAACTAGGAAGGTATTTCTCGACACAGGTCTTCTAGCACAAGTCATCTTCGTCATCACTGCTACTGCTATCTCAATCAATCTCTGAATCTACTCGTCATAGGAAGTTCTACAGAGCTAGTCCTTTTTCATACTGGATGTAGGCCCACCACCTGCAGGTCTTCATCATCTATGCAAACGGTCTGATAGAGGTGGTCTCTTAGGACTAATTTTATGTGCGGATGCAATACCAGAAAGAGTATCCCATGAACATTTATGTGCCTAAGCACGACCGGCAAGATCTCCGAAGACTGATTACATGCATCTCCGCCACAATACCTTTAAAGAGCATCCCAAGAACATTTATGTGCCGCAGCACGACCGACAAGATCTCTAAAGAGAATCCCAGGACTTATTACGAGCACACAGCTCAACCTCTCGGATCTCCAGGACTGATTACATTTGGATAGACAAAACCTTTAAAGAGCGTCCCAGGAACATTTATGTGTCACGGCATGACCGGAAAGATATCTAAAGAGCATTCCAGGACTAATTACGAGCTCACAGCTCAACCTCTCGGATCTCCAGGACTGATTACATGTCTCCGTAGTAATACCTCATCCCAGGACTGATTACGAGCACATAGCTCAACCTATCGGATATGTGAGGACTGATTACATACCACATAGCAATACCGGAAAGAGTATCCCAGGAACATTTATGTGCCACAGCACAACCGACAAAATTTCCGAGGACTGATTACATGCTATTTGCACAACCTGCCACATATCATCTCTGACCTCCAAGTATCAACCTATTACTCATGATCCCACGGATCATCATCGCACAAAGCATCATCTTGATGCTCATGATCACACTGATCATCATCACTGTACCATCCTGATACATATCATCTGGAGCAACATCCTGAAGCTCGTCATCATGATCATCCTGATCATACAATGCATCCACTTGATGCATACCAAGTATCTACCTGATACATATCATCATACATGATCCACTTGATCATACAATGTATCCACTTGATAAAAATACAAATACATGATCCACCTGATCATATCTGATACATATCAGCATACATGATCTACCTGATCATACAATGTATCCACCTGATACAAATACAGATACATGGTCCAAGCTCCAACATGATGCATATACAAAATACATACAAATGATTCAACTGATCATATCCAGCATCCAACATGATGCATACATACATATACATGTAAATGATCCAACTGATCATATCGAGCATCATCCTCTTCAGATCATCTCATCATCCACGAAGCACAACCCAGATGCACATCATCTAGTACTTACACCACCGACATGGGAGAACACATCTACCACCATTCGGGGAAGGCTCTAGCCCTTAGTTTTTCACCATGGGAGAACACATCTACCACCATGTGAAAAATGGCTCAGCAATTATATCACGACCAAGGGAGAACACATCAACCATGTCAGAAAAGCTCATGTGCATCTGCATCTTCCGGACTCATCACTTCCCTTTGGAAGGAACCTCGATCTGAAGTGCACCAAGCCTCTCTCTGAAGTACTCAAACTCCACTCTGGCCAACGGCTTGGTAAATACATCTACAACCTGCTCATCCGTCGCAACATACTCTACTTTGGATGTACTAAGTGCTATGCAGTACTGCTTCCTGCTAAACCAAGAGATCACACCTGATTCCATACTGAAGCAGCACCCAGAAGTGCTCTTCCTATCTGCAGCACTGCCTGCCCAATCTCAGAATATGCTTTACAGCAACCAGGTGAACATCTCTCGGATCCGTCAGGAACTGGCTCAATGTGTTCACCGCAAAGAAAATATTTGGTCTCGTGTTCGTCAGGGACATAGAGGACCCAATCATCTGACGATACATAGTGACATCGACCGAATCAGATGAAGCATCACACAGAAGCTTCAGGTTTATGCCGTAGGTGTGGCCATAGCCTTGCAGTCCATCATCCCAAACCTCTTCATAATCTCTACTGCATACTTCCCTTTGTCCAAGGAAGATTCCATCTATAGTTTGCCATACCTCCATACCAAGAAAATAGTGCATCATCCCCAAGTCCTTCATCTCGAACTCAGCTGCAAGCTTCCGCTGCGTGTTGGCAATCAATCTATCATCTCTTGTTACAAACAAGTCATCCACATACACTAAGAGTATCATTGGATTGCCTACCTCAACCTTGTAGGAAAGGTTGGAACCCGCTTTACTCTTGGTAAAGACCAAACTGGATAGAAAGATGCCTATACTACCATACCAAGTTCTGCACATATATGATTTCCTGTCATGTGTCTCAGAACCAAGTGGCTGCTCCACATACACTTCTTCTTCAACTACACCATTCAAAAAAGTTGTCTTGAAATCCATCTGGTGTATCTTCTATTTCAGCACTTTTATATTTCTCTATGCTGCCATCTGCAGCATGCTTGATCTTGATAGATCCATATGGAAGTCATAACAAACTTCCCTTCAGGTCTTGGGACTACATCCCAAACATCATTCTTCATGATCGACGGATCATGGCATTCTTCCCATATCCTGGGAACTTCAATATATTCAATAGATAATTTTGTTGTTGAACAAATGTTGTAGTTCTTCTTTTGTAGGCGATGGCATACGATCTTTCCTACACAACAAGTTAAATTGCATGATTAGAAAACATCTCATAGTTTTCAGAACAAATTCTTACACATAAAGAAATATGTCATACAGTCATGCAATTATCTTAGCCAATGCTTCAATACAACATTTATCCATATCCCGTAACTTTCTAGATGCCTTCCAATCTCTACCAGAACATTCTTAAGAGTGTGCACAACTCCCAACATGTCAGCAAAGAGGTTTCATTCTAGATAAGTAGCAATGGAATGTTGTACAGTGCCATAGGCCACTTACCCATGCATATTAGTAGTATATTGTTCATCACTGCAACTATTCTAATATGCATAATACACACCTAATTCTAGGAACATCAGTATATACATTATTGAACAGTATTATTTAAACAATAAAATATGCAAGTAATGACAATTCAAATACTTATCTTTGTTTGTTTGTTGGGTTGACTCCCTCTCGGTCTTTGCTTCTTTTCTGCAACTCCATTCTTATGTGGATTGTGAAAAGTGGTCAACTCCCTCTGAATATTTGCATCCTTGCAGAAACTACTGAAGTGTGCTCCTTTGCTTTCTTGCAGGAACAACTGGAGTGTGCTCCCTCTTGATCTTTGCTTCCTGGATTACCTGTCCTTGAACTTACATCCATCCTTAATCACTATGCATGCTTATTAGTATCATCATTGTGTTATCCTTGAGGTCTCATACATAATCACACATTTATTAGTATAATCTTAATACTATCAAAACACAATAATCTTAAACATGTATATTCATGATCATTCACAGATAATAAACATTAGTATTCAAGGTTTCAGGGAAGTCTTCTTTTACTCATACACATTCTTATTTGATCATAGGACTCTTCTGGTTAGTTGAATCATCAATCAATATAAGAGATATAATATGCATAAAACCCATGATTATTCAAACCTATACCTTCATGATTCTTCTGGTTAGTCATATCATCAATTATGGTAAGAAACATAATATGCATACAACCATGATTATTCAAACCTATGACTTCATGAATAATCATTATCAACAACACAACAGTATAAGATCCTAACACAAGGTAGGATTCTAGCTTGATATAGGAAAAACATACCTGGATTAGCATGCTAGCTAGTTATGTCTAACATACCCGCATAATGTCTTCTGGTTCTCTTCAGTGGCTTGTGCTAGTAACCTGCATGTCTCATAAGTTAACCATTGTAGAACCAAGTTATACATACCTTGAAAGTAGATCTTCTATGTGATCCATGACAATGGATGAATCTTTGTCTTCATGTCACCATGAGCATATGTTCTTGAAGTAGAACATGATTTGACTTTCTTGGTGTACCTTTTGTTTTAGCAAACAACATAAACCTCATACAACATCACAATGCATTAGTACAATCATAAGTGTCAAAAACTTAATCAATGAATATCTTCTATTAAGGTGATACGACAAGTCCAGTAATTAATCAAGATTGTACTGTAATGATATGAAGACAAACATATGATAAACTTAACCATGAAAATTACCTGTAAGCCATACCTGTCAAGATTGCTTGTAATCTTCTTATGGAAGGACTTAGCCTCATCTCCCTCTGAGATAGGAACTTCTTCACTTATGCAGGTGACCAATCCATCTTCTTCTAGGATTAACCCAATCCACTTGATTTGCAAGAACTGGACCTGGAGCTGGATTAGGGTTTGTCAAAGAAACCCCAAAAATTCAAACTTTGAATTTCAAACTTCCGAAAGGATAGAAATATGTGCCTTGATGAGCTGATCAAGTTGGTATATTCATAATTTGAAAACTGCAAAGTTTCACCCCTCGAAATTGCCTTTTAGATTTCCAGATTCACTAGGGAGGACCCTGAATTAGGGTTTGAGTTTCCTGGAGCTTCACCCAACCAAAATATTTGATTCAAAACTCTAAGCTTCGATTTTTTTGAGGAGCTTCCAGCCATGGTCACAGATTTCCAAAATTCCAATTTTTGCAAAAGCCCTAATTTTCTATCTTTCCGATCAAAGTCCCGAACTGGGGTTTGATCAAGCCCGACCTTCTGCCCAACCAAAAAATCTGATCTTGGTCTCTAAATTTCGATTTTGATGAGTAGCATCCAGCCGTGGTCTCCGATTACAAAAATTCCAACTTTCTTCGAAGCCCTAAATTCTGGAAGCCATGAATGAGGGTACTAAAAAATAATTCTGTTTTGACAGAAATATGTACCTGATTGTTTCTGGTGTAACTCCGAACTTTTTGATCCACAGGGTCTGAAAATTTTTCTTGAGATAGCCCGACCTATTATCTTTCTATCTCGACAGGTCTGACCTCAATTGGATTCTCTGAGAGAGTTATGCCAAGTGTCGCAACGTGACCTGTTTATGGGATAATACAGGAGAACGAACTTGTACGGCGTGCCACGTGTCACTGGTTCAACTTCAGCCTTTGAAAAATTTTCCTGAGTTAGCACAGTCTGTGTACTACCTGTCACTTTTTACGAAATTTCATTTGGAGCTTCCTAGCCCAAGTTATGACCTTTTTCCCAAGGTCACCTGATTTTGACTCAGATCTGGAAGAGGCAGAAACCCTATATTGTACAGATCATAAATCACAAAGTACAATGAATTAGAGGTTGTCCTTTGGATACAAGGTACATGGGGATCTGATCTTCGACCTATAAAAGTTTCAGATCTGAAAACTTCACCAAAACGGATTTATAGCGAAAGTGCTACGATGACTGGTTTTTGCTATATCAAGTCCTAGCATCGTAAGTGCAACAAGTGTCATACGTGCCATATCATGTCTTCTTTCAGGCTAGCTCTGATACCATGTTAAATTTTCAGAATTTACTTCAATTTGATCTAGGATCTTAATTGAGAGAACAACATGTACAACATATCTATCATGGACACAATAATGCAAGCACACAAGAGACACAGATTTTACTTGGGGAAAACCATAAAGGTGAAAAACCCCAATAACTTCCTCAGAGATAGATAGAGCAATGATACAACCAGAATGCAAGAGATAGTCTTCTCCTAGCAGCAGAGCCTCCTCCTCCACAAGTGTGCCACTCTCCCAAGTGTGAGTGAGAGAATAGAATGTGTAAAATGAGAGAGACACACTCTTTATTTATACACTAACTTGACTTAACCTTTACTCAACCAGGTCGGCCTCAACTTAACCACTTAACATAATGCTGACTGGGCCGACCCCCACTAGGGTGGTCTAATAACCCTTTGACCCACATGGCCAACCCCCAATAGAGTGGTCTAATAACCATTTGACGCACATGACTTATACAGGGCCGACCCCAACAAGGTGGTCTAATAACCCATCAAGTATAAGTTACGACACTTACAATATAAATGACGACACTTCCGTATAGAGGAATAATAACATCTCTATAGGAATACAACCACTTCGTATAGAGGAATAATAACATCTCTATAGGAATACAATATACATATATGTGAAATACATTCCGAAGTTACATATACATCAACAGATACATAACTTATTTCATGTTGTTTCATGTGTTTATATGATATTTCCATTGTTACCATAACTGAACTGTTTACTGTTGATCTACATGGTTAATGTATCAATGGTTGGATGCAGATTTAATGGTTAAACTATCAGAAATTTGTATAATCTGCTTGTCTATGAGATTTGATCTTGATGGCAGCTTGTATTGTGTTTATTGATGTGTTATTTGTTGTAGCTTACTCTGCTATTGTTCCCTCTATGGTTGTTGTATTCCATAGTTGATTTTACATATTAAAAAATTGAGTCTTCGGAACACCGGTTGAAGAGTTCTGCTTGAAAATTGGATTGTTTTGATTGCTATGGGTGTCTGATGGTTCATATATGTTGTATGGCTATAGCTTCATATATGTTCATATAATGATTCTACATATGAAATTACTAAGTGTTGATTTCTAGGAATTGGGTTTTCTAGCTAGAAAATTGGATTGTTTTGATAGTTTCTCTGTAGGTTTGATTGTCTGATAATGCATGGCTGTGCTTGTTCACGGTTGTGGCTGTAGAATGCCTCTGTAGGATGATATGATTTTATTTCTGAGGTTCACAATTGATTTGTCGGGTTTTCAAAACTCTAGTTAACTAGTTTTTGCTTGGAAACTTGATTGGATCGATTGTTTGTCAGTAGATTTGATTTCCATTAGTTGTGTGGCTATATCTGATCATGATAGTGCACCCTTGGTGGTTGTAGCATGCCACCGAAGTCTAATATGCTTTTTAAATTAAGCTTACAGTTGGTTTTGTAGGGAATCAGATGCCAATCGGACGATCGATTTGTAAATAAAAGGCTAATCTATAGATCTGAATTTTTGAATGAGTTAATTGATGTAGATGGAATCCTTCATATTTGATAATTATCATTATTAAATGGCTTTAGAAGTTAGCTTTAAATTTGATTTGATAATTAATGGTTAACTGCTTAAGGAAGTGTTGCAATTTGATTTACGGAAGTGTCGCAATTGCATAATTAATAGTCGCAAAAATCTGAACTGAAGTGGTTTGAAAATTATTCTGTAAAATTGGTTTATAAATTATACAAGGCTAATTATGGCTTCTCATGAATGTGTTTAATAATGTCTATGTCCATATTGATTAAGCATGTGGAACTGGTTTAAATTCATGCTTAGTTATCCTTGCATCGACATGAGCATTTGAGGAAATAATTGCATATTAAGTGTTGCAAATGTTTTAAAGGTTGAATGTTTTAATTATTTTGCATTTAAGCATGTTGGCCTAACCTTAGAGAACCTTAATCTGCTATGCATAACCTTAATTCAACCTCCCCCTTGGTTATTTGGTGCCTCTGGTAGTGGAGTTTAAGGTTGGGGACACTACAAACCATAACATTTTTAATCCCTAAGGAGATGATGAATTCCAAACCCAAATATAGTGCATACATTTTTGCTTGATTGTCTGTGGCTTTCCCCAAGCCTCAAGAGAAAGTAGTGATTTGTTTTCCACCGAGATCAACAATAATCTTCCTTGCACCTACTTCCCCAAATTAAATATCATTATCAATGATCACCCATTCATTAATTGCATTCCCTCCATGTATTGTTGAGCATGGCAACACAAGGTAATATTAGCTCAAGGAACAATGAAGGTTCACCACCCTGTACCTTTATTCAAATGTTGCTCAAGTCTATCATTTCAATCTAGCATGCAAGACCTAAGTAAAGAGTCTAGATTTTAATGGAGTCATGTGAAATCATAGTGGCCTTAGTGGAAAATCTAGTGATGGTTTGGGGTCGTTATGCAATAACTTCTTATGTTGTGAATTATGTAGGATATGGAAACAATATTACCAATCTAAGTCTACCGGTGAATAGGGTGTGGTGACATTGGATCTTAGCTGGTTCGGGACAAACAACAAAGAAAACCAAGGCACAACGACATTGTGAATTTGTTGGTTTTGGAAGTTTAGTGGTCAAGGTGCATCGGCAAGATAAGGGTTATGAGCATTGGAGTTGGCCTACATAGGTAACTTCAAGACTCAAATTGATTCTCCTTCTCCATAAAATTGAATCTCCATTTCTTGAATAGTTTAGCTTTAAATTAGGGGGAGAATTCAAAGCATTGATTTTGACTTAAGTCGTCATCCGTTATAGGTTGGAATTTGCGTATTGGTGGAAAACGTTGGGTGTCTGGGAAATTTCTTCATCCCTACTAAAATTGAAATACAAGTCTGTAGGCATGAGGACCTCCTTAAAGGCAAAAGAACATCTCTTTTGTCTATTTTGGTTAAGGTACATGAAAGTGATAAGGCCAATAAGAGACAAAATGAAAGTTATGATGAACACCATTCTACAATAGAGAGAAAAAAACCATGCCCTAGAGGCAGAATGCCTATCCTTCAAGAACCATCTTCTCAATTTGGTCAATGGGACTTCTTTCTGAAGGTCAAATATCAAAATGCATAATGATAACTCTATTGGAGAATTGAAGGAAGAAAATATAGTTTAACATGAACGGGAGCATGATTAAGATGAGAATGTTAACCCTAAAGAATCTCATCCCGTGAATACCATCTAGAAGAAGCTTTCAACTTCCACGTCTTTCTTTAATTTGACTAGTTTTTATGTATTATGAATTTGTTATGTTTTTAGAAGTCTTTTGTTGAATCTTTTTCAAAGAAACAACCTCATGGAAAACCCTCTAGGTACTTCCCCATGATCCATGGATGGTAAACAAGGTTAACCATTGGCCCTGATTATGGATCCTAACCCCAAGGGGATCAAGAGAGTTAACTCGTGACCTCCCCAACTTTGGTGGAAGAGATCTCATGTCTAGCTCATCATTGCTTGAGCTAATCCTCAGGGATATGTCTTGTTGAATATACACTAGTATAATTTTGTTTAAGTACTCTAAGAAAGAGACTATTGATATGTTAATATTGTCCTTTTCTTATTCTAGTCTTTTAAATAAATTTAGTTCTAGGGGAGGGATGCCAATAGTGGTGCAGTGTTTTTACCCATTTTGTGTAACTTAATTCTCCATGTTCCCAAGCTCTTTTTTCCTCCAATTTTTTTATCATATATACTTTGGCGTGTTCTCTATCTAACCATATTGGTCTTCAGGTGTGACGAATCCAAAATGATGCCACATCAACCACAAAATTCCAAGTTGTCTAGCACTAGTGTATTTTTGCTTGGGATCAATGGGTGAACGTTGATGTGATTTAAAGTGGATGTGACTTAAAAATGGGATTTTAAATTTCAAATATTCATTTTATTTCAAATTGTAGAAGAAATGTTTTTAATAGGTAATTTTAAAAACATGACATTATTGACATTGACTTGTACATAAAGTACTTTTATGAACCACTTATGGTAACTAGTTTTTCCACTCCTATATCCACTACGGGTTACCCGTTCACATACTGGCATCCATCCCCTATAGGCCCTCTATTTTTATATTACTAAGCTGACCAATGGGACCATAATGTTTCCTTAATACAAATTTCAATTGTTTATGCTAAAAAAATACAAATATAAAATATAACCCCAAATTATAAATACAAAATTTAAATACAATTTCAAGCAAATATATAAATATTCAATATAAATGTACAAAATATATAAAATATAAACACAAATTAAAAATATATATATATTTAAAATATAAACATTGATATATATATATAATTGGTGACCCCTACCTGTACTGTCATTTGTAATGGAAACAAATGTGCAGTAGCTTGTAGTCTAAGCAAGAGATTAGATGGACATATAGATTGATGGAGGCATGTGTCATTGAAATTCCTAGATGGTTTTCCCTTTTACATCTCCTTTCCTCTCCATCTCGAAAGTAAATATGGCACCGACATTGATATTTATTCAAGAATTTCTACTAAATATGTGAGTAGATTGGCATGGCCTAGGAGCGAATCTATAAGCCTTTGTTATTTGAGATTGGACTTTGGGTGAATCCCAATAGCCTTTGCCTTCACTGCGAAGCAATTTTAAATCTGTAAACATTGATTGTAGTCTCCCTCATCCATATGACATTGTATTTTATCTAAAGTATTTGGAGCTATTAAAGCAATTAGGGTGAGCCTAACATATGATAGAGAAGGGCTTGTTTATTGGCATTGAATATGGAGAAGCATTCCGATGTTCGATACGGAGATATTTGGTATATGGTGGAGAAGAATTTGTTGCCAAGCATTGAGCTTAGAGAAGCATTCCAAAATTTGGGTTCTATGGAGTTATGGTCTTCCCTTATTCTAGTCCTAGAAACATTGCACTTCTCAATTTTTATCCCTTTATATATTAATAAGGCTGCATTAAACTAGCACCAAGTAGGCCAACAACCCTTACTGACAACATGTAGAGAAACCCTAAACCATGCCAAACCATTGCCTCGACTGTGAAGGAGATTGGTAACCCTAAAATTGCAATGGAAATACCACCAAATGCTTGTGGAATACATTATATATGGTTTTCAATTAAGTTGCGTTGAGTTTTTTCTTGAAGGTATTTACTCACAGTGTGCTTAACATCTTTTTTATTGATATCAAACCCTATATTTGAGTTGGAAACTATATTCTTGGGTGATTCATCTCTATTCTCTATGAAAATGAAATTTGTAAACTACAGGAAGGGGAGTCTAGATTCCTAGTGGCAACTCAATTCAATTAATCGAATCTTTGTTGGGAGGGCGGTGGAGGAGGTGGATGAGGATGGTGGTGGTCTTGAAATACATGATTTGGTCTAATGCAAACCACCTCATCTAGAAAAAATTGGCTAAGAAGGAGTGGGAAGAGTTATCCTTCTAGTAGGATCCTTACGAGGGGATGCAAATCTTGCTAACTCCTAACATCAAAAGGGGGTTAGATGGAGATGGGGGTTACATGGCTAGAGAAAATCTCTTAGGACCAAATCTGCTTGAAATTGAAACCTTGGATATTTTGGTAGAAAGGGATAAGGAGATTGATCTAGTATGAACTATCAAAATGGTTGATGCACTAGCTAGACTGGGGATAGTACCATCTATTCCACACACTTGGTCCTTGGTATCAAGGCTCTCTTTTTCTTTTTAGTTTTAAAAAATTAAACTTTAGAAGTAACAATTGAGATTTAATTTATCAAAAAAATGATTGCAACCTAAGCTATACAACTTTTAGTACATCAAAATAAAATCTTTAACAGAGTTCAAAAAGAGACATGCCATACATACAACATTGTTGAAAACACCTATATACCCTACTAAAAACATTGCAAGTGTAGAGTTTTAAATAATGTCCTAACATAAATAAACACTCTAAAGGCATTCAAACATCATAAAATTAAAATCCTAGACACAAACTTGCACTCGATTTCACCCAAGTGTCCACATTTAGTCCATCTTGAGAAGTGCCAAAGGATCCCTACATGGCATGGGGTTTTAGAAAAATATTTTGCGATGGCATGTTAATGAAGCTTGTTACCTTGACCAACAAGTCTTGCAAAGCTGAAATTGAGGCATCCAATTCCGAGAACTTCATGTGAAAGATAGCTATCTAAGACTAAGACTTATGCTCCCAATCGCAGATCTCCAATATGTGCCTTCCAGACTCCACATTGAATGCATCCCTCACCTTGTTAGGTATCAGCCTATAGGTCATGAACTATGACTTCCATTTCTCTATATCCAATGCTTCTTAGGTCACATTGCCATGTAGATAAACCATGATGCATTTTCTTAGATCTCATTGGGCATCCTTCACCTCCTCGATAGAGGCATAACAACAACAATTTGCCATGGCATGATTAGGGGGGATGGGGCTATCACCAATTTGGAAGTTCCAAATCTGAAATAAAACATAGTGTGAAGAGGAAACCTACAACTTGAGACAACAAATGGGGAAAAGGAAATGGGAAACATCATCTTCACTCGTCATTCTGGATTGCATTGAATAAGCCATCCCATCCAACTCAGAAACCGAGCTCTCCCATGCTTGAGACAAGGGGGAATTTGTACCAAGGATTCACAATAATAAAATCAACAAGGTTACGATTGATGTCGTGCTATGAAGTTAAAAGTGGGGAGGAGCATTGAATCTCCTCATCAAGAAGCTTCTCAAATATTGATGGTGGGAATGGAAATAAACCCCCTTTTAATCCTTTTCATACAATAAATTCATGATAGAAGACTTAGAACAATCCTCTACTCACCCTCTTGTCTGAACCATAATTCACAATCGGACCTTCAAGTTCCTAAGTTTTTCATGGTGCTTGCTTGATGGTTTAGGATGCGTCATAGGATACTTCAAAGAAACTTCCCTAGAGGGGCCCCATTCATTGTATAATTCTTGCTACCCCTAGAGAAGAGGGAACCTAGCCTTGGTTCAAGACATAGATGAATGTTGTTGAGTCTCCTATTATGATCACCTTAAAGTTTGTTCTAGAACTCAATAACTTTATCCCTTCATAGGTTGCTAAAGTTTTAGCCTCATTATTCATGGCATGCCCTAACCCCAAGTATTATCTTCAAAAGCAATTTCTAGTAAACTAGTGTTAACTAGTCAACAATAATGTTTGAATAGCTGTTGTTTAAATAGCTATTAGCAGCATGTCATGCAATAAGAATATAAAAGGGACTTCAAATGATACCCAACAATGTTTTAAAATTGAAGCATGATGATGTTGTACAAAAGAACAACTCCGAGAAAGCTCAATCCTAAGGGATTTGTGAAAACCCCCATCTATATTTTCACTAATTATTTAGGATATGCATTCAAATGTAATGAGAGGAAATCTTTTTCAACTAACCCCTCATAACCAATCATTGTGAAGATGCTTAAATAATCTAGTTTTCATTATTTCACAAAACAAGTCATTAGAGTTTTTGAGTTAATCATTTTGATTCTCCGTGGTTTTTAATATGATAATAGCGATTACTTTGTCATATTTAGATATACAAGAGTTGTGTGAATCACTTTCTAAGATTTCATGTCTTTCAGAAAGACAGAAGGTCTTGACATGCAACCACATGGTGCCTATTTTTCTATTTTATGGTCTTGTTATAGCAAGCATAAGCTCCTTGTGGAAAGACTCTTTTGTTCCCTTCGAACAACCGTGAAGAAACCTAAATGGAGGGTTGATGATCCAGTTCAATTTGAATGACAGGTTTAAAACCAAATACTTTGATTGAGATCAACGAGTGAGGTGAAACAACTAAGGGGGCGGAAGCTAATGTGGGTGATTTTTATTGAAAGGGAGGGACTGCCATCCTTTTTGACATCTTGAGTCTTGACAATTCTCTCAAGTTGTGTTTTTTTTTAAATCTCACAGAACATGGATTCACAAATTCTGTAGGGAACAGATTAGGCAATAAAAGACGATGGACTTGACCAAATTCTTTTTCTTTGTTGGGTTCTCCACTGTATATCCTATTTGTCCATGTCAAAATCGAGCTTGGAGATGGTGGCATGTACTTCACATGGCCCCTTTTCAATATGACCTGAACAAGCCCAATGTAGATAATAGAGCTTCAGTAGCAGGCCAGAATAAGACACGTAGGAGGGAATGAATTATGCAGAGCTGACCAATTACATCTGAGGCCAATGAATTTCTATGAGCATATCTCATAATCATGAAGTAGAAAAGAGAACTTATAAGAAAAATACATCCCCAGTCCTGTCTCTGAGAAGGAGAGAACATTTGTTCAATACAGCTTTGCCGTAGCAACCCCAATAGAAATCCATAAGAACTAAAAGGTTTTTTCAAAGAATGAAGGAATAGTCACTCCACAAGCAACTTCCTAGCCCAATAATCTTCGAAGCTTGATGAAAGTTTAGCAGTTGGCAGCTAGATTCTTCACAAATCAGATAGTAATTTCCACAGGTGTATAAATAAGGCACAACCGGCTTCACATCTAGTGATAAGATAATTTATTAATTTGCTATTCACCTCCTTTGCATTGCAGCACAAATGCATACCCAGATTCCTCCATCAGCCTTGACACTCTCTAATGTTGCATAGCCTCTCCATCTCCTACATGGAATACATGCACCCTATTCTTAATCTCAATCCAGCTGCACCCTTTTGTTTGTTTCAACTTGTTTTTCATCATCATTCTCACCTTTGCTACATCATCCCACATCCCTGCTGCAGCATATATGTTTGATAGCAGCACATATGCTCCTCTGTTGTCAGGCTCCAACAGAAAAAGATGTTCTGCTGTACGTTTACCTACATCTGGATTTATATGACTTCTGCACGCACCAAGCAAGAGTCCCCATATAAAAGCATCAGGTTCAAATGGCATTTTGCTGATAAAATATTCTGCCTCGTGCAACAACCCTGAGCGACACAAAAGGTCGACCATGCATGCATAGTGCTCCATACTTGGTTCTATGCAATGATCTCGGGTCATGGAATCAAAGTAGCTCCAGCCTTCATTTGTTAGGCCTCCATGGCTGCATGCAGAAAGAATTGCAATAAAGGTTATATGGTTAGGACGAATGCCTGCATGTTGCATCTGCTCAAAAAGTTGGATTGATTTATATGCAAATCCATGTTGGGCATACCCACTGATCATTGCAGTCCATGAAACTATATTTCGCTCAGACATGTTATCGAATATGTAATGTGCATAATCTATATCCCCAGATTTAGAATACATGCCAATGAGGGCACTCCCTACCGAAATGTCCGATTCAAATAACATTTTTATGACAAGTCCATGGACCTGCTTTCCCTGTTCCAGGGTTGCTAGGTTAGCACATGCACCGACAACGCTTGAAAGAGTGCATTGATTCAGCTTCATGCCTGCCCGTTGCATTTTTAAGAAAAGTTTCAGGGACTCCTCATAGTACTCAGCCTGGGCATATCCAGTAATCATCGCAGACCATGTGACAAAATTGCGTTCTGGCATGTTTTCAAACATTTGTCCTGCATCCTCTATCCTTCCATTCTGTACATATGCCACAACCATTGCAGTCCAAGAAACCACATTTCGTTCTTGCATTTGGCCAAAGACCATGTACGCATCATCTATGCTCCTGCATTTCGAATACATATCAATAAGAGCACTTCCTACAAAGACATCTGGTTCAGAAACCATTTTGATGATGAGGGCATGGACTGCCTTGCCCTGTTCCAAATCAGCTATGCCGGCACATGCACAAAGAACACTAGAGAATGTGGATTGGTTTGGCTTCATACCTGTCTGTCGCATCTCGCAAAACACTCTCAGCACCTCCGATCCCAGATCACTGAGAACATATCCTGCAATCATTGCATTCCAAGATACAGCATTCCGTTCCGGCATTTTGTTAAACAGTTGACGCGCATCATCGATTGTCCCATTCTGAACATATCCAGAAACCATTGCATTCCATGATACCACATTTCGCTTGGGCATTCTATCGAACACTTGCCGTGCATCCTTCATTCTCCCATTCTGCGCATATCCTGTCATCATGGCATTCCAAGACATAACATTTGGCTCAGGCATTTTGTCAAACACCTGGCGCGCATCAGCAACACAACGGCACTTAGCGTACATTATCAAAAGCTTGGTTTTCACAAAATTGCTGGGATCACATCCAGTTTTGATCATGTGGGTATGGATTCGCTTTCCCTCTGCAAGGGATTTTAAGTCTGCGCATGCCTCCAGTAGAAATGCATAGGCTCCAGCTGCTGCTCTAATATCTTTCTTATCAATGACATGCAAAATCTCCAAAGCCTCCTTTACTCTTCTCCCCTTGCAGAGTATGCTTTTATCTTCATACGGGCCATATAATCCAACCCCGCCATGGATGTTCCTCCTTCCAGTTTTCTGTGAACCCTTGTACACTATCGGAGGCTGAAAATTGAGATGGTTTCCTCGTCCACATCCTTTGAAAATAACAGTTTTTATGTTAAGTTCGATTCCTTATAAGTAATCCTTACAGCACGCTAATGCATTTATTTGGCACTTGTATCGGCGTCTGAAAAACTATTTTGATCTTGCAAGTAATAAATAACAGAAGCATATAGGATACTGAGCGGTGCCGTCATATAAATTCTGCAAATTCAATATGTACGAAGCTTTTGAATTGAAATTTGAGAGTGGCATACATACCAATTAGATTGCAAGGGTTGGTAGGCCATTCGGAAATTGCCGCGCGTCGCATGAGGCTGATTAAGCAATGAGGCTTCCATCCTCCATTGAAGCCGGTCACCACGTAAGATTGAAATGAAAATCAATATCCGGTCACCAGAAATGATTATATATATATATATATATATATATATATATATATAAGTAATAATGATGTGATTTTGTATTTTTAATGTGTGATTATATGAATTTTAAATTACTAAAATTGTTATTTAAATGATAAATTGATGGATTTTGCCATGAAGGGTATAGCAATTGGTAAGAGTAAATGAGATGAGAAGTTGTAAATAGAAGGTTACAATTTCAAATTCCCGTAGGTACTTACAAAATAATAATAATAAATTGATTTTTTTTTAAATTTTATTTTAGTGCAAACATTTGGAAATAATGCCAATTGATTAATAATAAAATAGTTTTTCAAAAATAACATTAAAAATGTAGAGCTAAATGTTAACATTTATTAGTGGGCTTAAGAGCTCAGAACATATGTTTACTCTTAGGAGGGCATAGGTTCAAATTGAGAGGGGAGTAGGCTATGTACACCTTTGTAGACTTTAGCAGTCAAATCACTCCCCTTGTCCTACACAAAGAAAGGGGCCTCATACACCAATTTGATGTCCATCATTATGACAAAAGTTGGTAGAGATGGTATTCAAAAGCAAACAGTGCTTAATTTCATAACGTTGACTTGGTTGGATTGAGAACAAAATGAAAAAACACAATATTACAAAGGCACCACAAGATACATTATTGAAAGTAGTATTTTACAATGAAAACCAACTTCTCGTTTCTTAATGAACCAACTGGTGGAAAACACCACAATGGACATAGCAATACAAAGTGGCTAGAATAGTGGTAACATATCTTTGGGAAGAGATGTGATGACTACACTCATTCATAAAAAGGCCATAACAAAACTCTAAAATCACATTTTATAGTGATTCAAAAAATCCAAAGAGGCAAAAACCCCAATATGGAAGAACCCTAACCCTAGCATTAAGTTAGCATTGAGTGGGAGCACTTAGCTATCTAGAAAAAAAGGGGGAGTCTTGCTAGGATCATAACTTTTCGCCCTACGCTCTATTTTGGATTGTATTCAGCTTGTTGGGAAGAAAATTAATAGATTGAGTGGGCTCCCTAGACATCGGGCATAAAAATTGTGAAAAATGAATGGGAAAGCCCAAAAAGTTATGCTAGAAAATCATGACCCCAAAACTACCAATAACAAGATTCTTTCTAAGATGGCCACCTATATCAATGTTCCCACTTGAGTACAAATAACTTCATTGCATCGAGTTACTATACTAGATCAAAAAATATATGTTGGATTTGGTTCTTAGTGAAACACTTGCCCTACTTGACAACCCAATAGAATTATATGTTCTACCAGTGGTTGCTCTTCATGAACTTATTGTCCATTGTAGCTTGCTCAATGCAATTTGGGTTGAGCTCTATAGTGTCCAAGTGATATGCTAGTATTGAGTTGTCAAATAAAGATGGAAAGTGTGGTAGAAGCAATGCCACATTAAATATAGGGTAATGTAAGTCGAGGAAGGGTGGAAGATTTGATTTGAAAGAATTCTCACACGTGGCCTTTGTAATGGTGTAAGGCATGTATTAGAGTGGTTTTTTCTTCTTGTGGAGCCACGCAAGTCACATCTTATGTAAGTACAATTATACCTTGTAGTCACTTACCTGAAACTTATGTGGAACTCGATGTCAAGATTGTCTTGTTGTTTTCACTTGCCTTTGGATTTCTACATAATATCATAAACTTGTCACCATATGTGTTATATATGTTTGAAAGAATTTGTTTCTTTCTCCACATTGTTCTAAGCATGGGAGGAATCTTCCCATTTATGCAATAGGAAAATATATATCAATTAGGGCCAATGGTTGGAACCCAAAGAATGCATCATGGCCAATAGAAATATGAAGGTTTATGTTGTAGTTGAATTCAACATAAGGAAGGCTTTGATCCCATGTATGTGAATACTTGGAATTGTACATTTTTAGGATGTGTACAATCATCCTATTAACTACCTATCATTGTCCATCGATTTAGGGTTGAACAAAATAATATGTTTAGTTTGGTGTCCAACGTCGACCAATTACTAGACCAAAAGATACTTAGGAACTTGTTTCTCTATAAAAAACAATGTTCTTTGGCAACCCAAACATGCTCAAAGAAGACATTAGCAATGGATTTTGTTGTGGCACTCTTCTTGTAGGGTATTGAACTTTGTATCTTAGATAACTAATCAACAACCACAAAAACAAAATCATTACGAAGCTTAATTGAGGGAAAACCTGACATAAAATCCATGGACATGGATTCCCAAGGCTCATCTAGAGTGGGTAAGGGGTGTATAGTCCCTAATTATTGATTGTTGGTTTAGCAATAGCATAGGTAGTGTACAATCTAATATATCTATTGACATCTTATCAAAGCTTTGGCCAATACAAGCACTTTTTCAATGCCACAATTGTCTTCTCTACATTGAACTTCCCTAACACCAAACTATAGTGTGCCTCCCAAATCATCTTCTCAAACTCACCTGAAGGAACACAAAGACAACCCAAAAGGTACAAAATTTCATCCTAAAGGTTAAAGTTTGAAACTTGTTTACTTGTGAATAATGTAAGGAGGTCTTATAGTCGGGGACACTTTAAAGTCTTGTGTTTGCAAGAGTTGAGGATTATGCATAACTCCACAATTGGAGGTTGGACAAGGTACTCTGCAACTCAATTGGTTCTTCCTTTCTTGTACTTGATGTTCGGGTGGTATAGTTGAAGGTATGCACATACCATTTCTATTAATGGTGTCCATTTTCCAACTTGCCCTACATATGCATAAGTTGTAGAGGCATGTGGTTAGTGTGGATATATGTTTCCTTTCCCATGATATAATGCTTTCATTGCTAACATGCATCAATAATGGATTAAATCTCCTTGACATGAGTGGAGTATTTGTGAACCATGTTAGAGAGTGTCTTGTTGTGATAGGGCATTGGATATCCATGTTTTGTGAGCACTACATTGATGACCTAATCTAAAGCATATTTCTTGATTTCAAATGTTTGTTTCAGATTTGGTAGAATCTTGACTAGCATCGTGCAGAGGCGATGCATCATCTCCTTAAACACCTCTTGGTGTTCCTCACCCAAACAAATTTGACCTTAGCTACACCATTGGTCACTTGGTTTAGGGGCCAACTGATATGAGAGAACCCAACACAAACCTATGGTAAAAGTCAACAAGACCAAAGAAGTGGTAAATCTCCATTAGTTTCTTTGGGGTCCACTAGTCACAAATAACTTGAATATTGGTTGGATCCACATGCAATCATGCTCATCTACAATGTGTCAAATATATTCAATTTTGCAATCCAAATGAGTACTTAATATTTAGGTTGGTGTCTAGATTCATTTATTGGTGTAGGGAGCTCAATAGTTGTTTAATGTGCTTTATATGTTTTTCTCATGCATTGTTGAAGATGAGGATGTTGTCTAGGTATACAACCACAAAAGAATTGGTGAATGGCCACAAAATATCATCCTCATGAGCATTGTTGGAACATTAGTCAAGTCAAAGGGCATGGAAAACCACTTGAAGAGACCTTCCTTAGAGTTGAAGTTGTATTCTGCACACCAATTGGCTCAATTGGCACCTAGTGATAACCTAACATAAGATCAATCCAGGGTATTTTAAGGATTCAAATATTATACCATGTATAGTATTCTTAGCAACTATTTTAGTTTGAAAAAATCACTCAAATAGATATGTAGGTGAATATTCAATAAAAAAAGCATACAACTTATAGTTAAAACTTGTAAAATTTGTTGAATATTACCAAACTACACATATTTTATGTAAAAAATAAGTGAAAATTTATAGGGAAAATGGCCAATTGACGAACACCTTTTTTGAAAAAGAAAAGGAAAAAAACAACCAATAAAAATACGTTGAATCAATCTTGTAGAAAAAACTTGTCACCTTTGTGTTAATAAAAATATCATCAATCCAAGGGATGGGGATTCATGACTGTGATTTTGTTAACTGTCTTGTAGTCAATACAAAGTCGCCATCTTGTTGCACCGAGTGTAAACGGGGTGCTTGCAACCCAGTATGGGGGAGATCTTCTAATGTGTGTGATGTAGCGTTACATCTAATAAAACGTAAAAATGTAGCGTTACATCTAATAAAACGTAAAAAGTGATTGCGCGTAAAAAGAAGTAAGTAAAGTAAAGTAAAAAGAAGTAAAGTAAAGTAAAGAAAAAAGAAGTAAAGTAAAGTAAAGTATATATGGGGGAGATGTTGTAAAGTTTGTGATGTAATGTTTGTTACTAACAAAATAATTAAAAAAATTCATGTCCGCTCATAAAAAAAAAATTATGGAAGTATTTAAAAAAATCCGTGTTGGTTCATAAAATAAAATATTATGAAAAGTAATTAAAAAATAGATGTTCGTTTATAAAATAAAAACTTAAAACTTAAACCTGGATCTATCAATCAAGAGAGATCAAATTTCTTGAGTTTAAATTTAAAAAAAGAAATACACCTCAATAAATTGGATCTCTCTCGGTGCTTGATAGATACATCTTTAAGATGGATCTATGCTGGTATCCTTCTTTTGAACCAACACAACAAGTTTCCCACAAGATGAAGAGATTGTTTTAATGTGGCATTTATATACACTAGTAAAAAACTAGGTAATTAGTGACTAAGTGACCAAAAAATTAGTCATAACAGTTTTTTAAAGTTAAATACTACCAAATTTGAGCAATTTTAAGTGACACAACTAAAAATGACTAATGTAAACAATTAATTTAGACTAAGGATAAAATATGTGACTAAATAACAACTTCATGAATATGAATTAGTAGTATATCATAATCATGTTCATAATTAAGATTTTCAATGTTGAATTTCAATTTTCATTATCCTCCATGGATGTGTCATCTCATCATGTTTTAGAATTCAAATTGATGTTATATTATTAATTCCTAACCCAAATTCTTGACGATATTCTTTCACATAGGTCATTAAGTGATTTCACATATATAAAAACATTAATATATTTTATATATATAACCAACCTAGATGAAACTTGAATCCTCTAAATATTATATAATTATCATATATTATATAATTAATATGCAATATTGATATATCATAGTTATATATAAGTTAATATATAGTATATACTTATCTTATATCGTTTATGATATAATATGTAATATTAGTATAATATAGTTAATTTATATAAAGATAATAGATTTCAACGTAATATTATATGTGAGATATATATAATATTGACAAATTCAAAAAATAGAAATGAAAAACAAAAAAGGTGGGAAATCTTGATTCATTTCAATTCATTCATCGCTCATGAAAATTCAATTAATTTTCTTATGAATGATTATGGCCATGAAACCTTGAATATGGTGAGAAATAATGAGGTGGTTTAATTTTTGTGAAAAAATGAAAGGCTTTGATGGAAGGGTTGGATCTAAGATGCGATTGAGATAATTAAGGGTTTCAATTGGGATTGATTAATTAATTGGGATTGATTAATTAAATATGGAGTTGAAACTGTGAAGCTTGTGAAATCCTGAACCTATGAAAGGAATTGCAATCTTGGGATTCCATTATGTTAATGAGCACAAATTCTTTCTTGTGGGTGGATCTTATTTACCAGTTTTCTTTACATGTAATATTCTTAGCCAAGTTTTATTATTTTTCATTGGCATAGGTTAAAAAATTGTCAACATCTTGTAATGTTGAAATCTATAAATTATATTTTTTATAGAATGTATGTCAAGTGTTTGAAATAATGTCTAAATGAGATTTGAAATTAAAATATGAATCTTGTGGAGACTAGTAGTTCCCTTAACTTACAGGATTCACCTACCTTGCCATGCACATTTCACTGTGAATTTTGGAATATACACTTAATAAGGAGTGGTTCTCTAATTGTGTTTATGTCATATGCGATTCTTGTAAATTTGTTTGGTTTTGTCATCATTTTTGTGTTTTCTTTGCTTAGCAATAAATGATGTTTGATGTTATCTAACACCTGACTCAATCAGTGCCAATCAAATTTCATCCTTTTTCTTTTTCTTTTTGTAAGAGCTCTCAACTTCTTTGTTCCGAGTTAATAATATGAACTAGAGCTCCCTTCATTAGAAACATGCTAGATGGTCACTATATAGTTTTTATCAATGCATTCTCTTTTGTTGTTTCTAGGTATTTTTCTTGTATCCTGGACCCCTAGTTTGATTTTGCTTCATTTTAAATGCAAAACGATACTTAATTTACCAATCCAGGCAAGAACCTTATAATTTACCAACCTAATACATGTGGTGTACTTGTGATATTGATAAATATGAGACCTTGATTCTAGCTCACGAACAAGCTATGTAATAAGCTCTATCTTTGGTCCTTCCACCATGCCTTTCTATTTGTATTATCCATCCAGATACATGCATAATAATCTTAGGTTAGGGGCATATGAGTGTTAGCCACTGGGTTATTGTGTTGGACCCTAAGTGATACTGAGGGGGGGGGGGGAGGTGAATCAATATCATGCACTTTTTATCCTTTCAAACATTTATTATACTATGTTATCATTTATTAACACACACACACACACACACACACACACACACATATATATATATCATAAACAATTCCAATACAAAGAACAGTGCACAAGGAATCTAAAGAGAAATCTTATATAAAAAACTTCTTGTTACAAACAATATTAGCAAACACCAATCTCCAATACAAGTGTGAGCACCAACTCACTAATTTTTCTGACATCAATCAGACATGAACACCAACCCCTTGTGTTACACCTAAATCTCGTCATCATGAGTCCCTTGTTAACTCAGTGCCTCAATCCCTAAAGTTCCCTTGATCAAGCAAGTCATGTAGAGCAAGTTGATTCCATTTTTCCACAACCTCTAGCTGGGCCGACGCATGTTGTCTTTGAGCAAGGAGATCCCAAATAGGGCCAGTGCATAGTATATTCTGTTAGACTGCGCCGGTGGCGCAGATTGTCTTGGTTGGTCCTGCGTTTCCCCTCTCAGGCGCTGGTTTTCTTCATGCAACTTGCACCAAAGCTGGTTAATTGGGATAAAGGTGGCTTTCGAGCGATTTCTAGAAGTTGGACGAGGTGGATCCCAATCCCTAACTCCTAGGTGAGTTGTCCTAAGGTTCCCTAACCTCAAGGGAGGATCCCTTAGCCCTTTCCCCATGATCCTCAACCTACTCTATCCACTTGGTCCTATAAATACAAAGCTCCTCTCCATTCCAAGGGGAGGAAGTCTATGGAACTTACATGCTAGTGGAATTAGCCTAGGTGATCCCTATCCATATCTTAGGAGGCTTATATTTCCTTTGGAGGCTTTGGCTTGGCTTGTTAGAGGAAGATTGCAACGTTAAGGATTGGGTTGTAATCATCTCTCTACTTTGTATTTCCCTCTATCTATACAGTAATATAAACTCTTTCCACAAATTTTGTTGCGTTGATAATGTTTGTAGTTTACTTCCTTAACTATTTACTTAGATTAGTTATTGTTTAGACATGTTTTACTACTTGCATTGTTTCCACATGTTTTGACAGGTCTTGCAGCTAAAGATCTGACGACTGTGGAGCTTGGAGCAATAATAAGGAAAAAGATCTATAATATGAAGGTAAGATGTCTAATGACTTGATCTCTAACTAGATCTAGGAAAGCAGCTTTATATTCTGTCTTTATTTGTTCTAGATTCGCATTGAACTAGGGAGATTTGGCTTGCGTCCGCTTCGAGTAGATTGTCCAATAAAAAATATGGCGACCGTACTGGGGACATCTCGGTTACCCCTGGTGTCGTGGAACATATTCGTTTAGGCCAGAACTGTTCTCCCGAAGATATCACCACTTTCACGGCCTTATTCAAGCAGTTCCATGACGTATTTGCTTGGACCTACAAGGAGATGCCCCGGGTAGATCCTGCCATCGTTTTGCATGAGATTACAACCTATCCCGATGCTAAACCAGTCCATCAAAAGTTACGACCGGTACACCCTCGAAATACTGTGGCTATTAAGGCAGAAATTGAGCTCTTGAAGGTCGGCTTCATCTACCCTATTCCATTAACAGAATGGGTCTCAAATGTCGACCCTATGGCTAAGAAACAAGACACCATCCGAGTCTGTGTTGATTATAGGGATCTAAACAAGGCTTGTCCTAAGGACAACTACCCCACTCCCTTCATCGATCAGACCATTGACAATTGTGCCGGAAGTGTCATCTTCTCATGCATGGATGGATTTTCTGGTTACAAACAGATTGAGATCCACCCAGTCGACCAAGATAAGACCACTTTCATCTGCCCTTGGGGCATGTTTGCATATCGTAAACTCCCTTTTGGTCTTAAAAATGCTTGTGCTACATTCCAGCGGGCATGCCATACACTTTTCATGATGTGAAGGAATTTTTGGAACCCTATCTTGACAATCTACCTTCCCATTCACATCAGCGCGAGTTCGACATCGATCATTTGACGACAGTATTCCTCAGATGCAGACGGTATAACATCTGTCTGAACCCTCACAAGTGTATTTTCTGCGTCGAGTCTGGATGCCTCCTAGGTTTTATTGTTTCGAAAGAGGGGATCCGCATTGATCCCTCGAAGGTGGAATCCATTGTTTCTCTCCCACCTCCTACTGACATTACGGAACTACAAAGTTTGCAAGAGAAGGCAACTTACCTACAGCGTTTTGTCTGTAATTTCTCTCAGAAGACACAGGGCTACATGCAATTACTGAAGAAGGACGTCCCGTTCATATGGGACGATCAAGTGCAACAATCCTTCAATAGTCTGAAACATGCCATTACCCACGCCCTTGTGCTCCAACCGCCCAATTACTACAAGGATTACATCCTTTATCTTGCCGCTTCTGTCACCACGATTGCCATGGTCTTGGTCCAGGAGGACAACAACGCCCAAGAACATGTGATCTATTACCTCAGAAAGGGTCTTATTGACTCCGAAACTCATTACTCACATGTAGAGAAACTCGCTCTCGTAGCAGTCATTGCCGTCCAAAAGTTCTGTCATTATATCCTGCTCCGCACCACCACCATTATCGCCGACTCAAACCCCATTTATCACGTGCTGACACGTCAAGTGATTGGGGGCAAGTATTCACGTGGATCGCGATACTTCAGGAATTGGATCTCCTCTTCGAGAAGGCCAAGTCCAAGAAGTCTTTGGTGTTTTCCGAGCTCATTTGTGATCTTCCCCATGTTGATTTAGGATCTGAGCCCAACGATTCTCTTCCAGATGAGTCGTTGTTCCTCATCAGCACGTCAGACCCATGGTATGGAGATATTACCTTATATCTTCAGACCCAATGTTTCGACCCCCAATTGTCTCATGATGATCATCGTCCTATACGCCACCAGGACAAGTATTACTTGATCATTAGTGATACCTTATATCGTCGTGATGTTGATTTTGTTCTTTGACGTTGTCTAACACATGAGGAGGTTGAACACGCCTTGAATGACCGTTACGCTAGGGCTTGTGGCGGTCAACTCTCTGGGATGGCTACAACCCAGAAGATATTATGCGTGGGATATTATTGGCCATCCATATTTAAAGATTTCATTGAGGCCGTTAAGAAATGTCCCCCATGCCAGCATTTTCAAATGAAAAAGCGCTCCCACCCAACCCCTTTACACCCGGTTATTACCGTTGGCCCCTTTGCAAAATGGGGCATAGATTTTATGCACTGTAAGCCTACCTCGGCCGGGGGGCATGGTTAAGTCATAGTAGCCGTGGATTATTTTACTAAATGGGCCGAGGCTATGCCTACGTACAATGAAGATGGAAAAACCGCCGCACTCTTCATGTTCAATCATGTTATTGCACGGTTCGGAGTTCCACAAGCCATAGTCACCAACCATGGATATCACTTCCAGAACCATATGGTAGATGAATTGAGTTCCAGACTGGGTTTTCATCACAAAAACTCAACCCCTTACTACCCACAGTCCAATGGACAAGTAGAGTCCATTAACAAGGTCTTAAAACCATGATCCAATGCATGGTGGGTACACATAAGTCAAACTGGCATAACATGATCTTTTCTGCACTATGGGCATACCAGACCTCCGTCAAGACTGCCATTGGATTCACACCATTCCAATTAGTTTACGGATTGGAGGAAGTCCTACCAATAGAGTGTGAGATTCCATCTCTCAAAATCGCGGTTGAACTTCTTCCGAACACCACTGCCGAGGAAGAACGCTTTCTCCACCTAGCGAAACTCGATGAGACTTGCTATGATGCTGCTCTTGCCAACGAGGCACATAAGAAATGCATTAAAGCATAGTATGATGGGTTGGTTAAACCTCGCGTCTTCAATGAGGGTGATTTGGTCTTCACAGACGACCAAAAGCACGATAAGCTGGGGGCAGGTAAGTTTGAGTCCATGTGGCATGGACCATACATATTGAAATGTGTTATGAAGAAGGGAGCCTACGAACTAGAGGATTATGATGGGATATCTTTGGGAGAACCCCGTAATGGGATCTACCTGAAGAGGTACTATGCTTGAGTCTTTCACGCATAGGTAGCTTGTATATATTGTACAAGGCGTGTGTTTTGTGTGGTGTGACACTTTGTTTTAGTGTGTCTGGATTTTGTTTCCCTACTTATACCATGTTCTGTCTCCCTGTGCAGATGGCAACCTGCTATGGATTTGCGGACGGCGCCAGCCGGCATACCCGTAACCTCGCTTCAGCAACCTGGGTACTTTATTCCCCTACCAGCGAGCTTATCAGCTCAGGAGGAAGTTCTCTAGGATATGCGACCAATAACACCACAGAATACCAGGCAGTGATTGGAACATGTAATGTCTCCATTCAAATAATTGCATAGTAAGACAATCCCATCAATCCTATTAGTTTGCTAGGTTGGATGGGCACATTTGGAATTGCAATAAGGAAGCTAATAAATGATGTTTAGACATTAGAAGGGTTCAAGTATTTAATAAATAAGTTGAATAAAGAAATTCAAGAGAAATTCTAGGTGGCAAGTGGTTTTGAGGACATATGGAAGATGTGGGACCCACACTAGCTTGATTTTTCAAGGGCACATGGCATCTCTCTCTTGCCAAATTCGAATTCATGAGAAGGCGAACATTCTTGAGTGAGTTGGTAAGTCATACACATGGCATTGAGCATATTAGGTCGAATTGGGATGGATTGGTAACCTCCATGGAAGAGGAAGAGTCAATTTGGAAGCTTGTGGACACTTGGGCTAGATTCCCTAGCCCCTATGACAACAATGATGGAGCATCTATGACATCTACAACAAATTGCAGATCTGAACTCTAACATCTGACCATTATGACTTGTCAGCCCCAAAAAGAGGCTCCAATAGGGCGCTCATGGGAGTTGGAGAAGCCAAAGAGACCCCCACTCGAATTGGTGGAAGGTGGAAGGCTAGGAAAGGTGAGACACATGGAAAATCTTCATCCCTTACCCTAATTCGAATTGGATTGAGTTTATGGATGGATTGGGAACCTTAGAAGGCTAAGTATGTTTATAAAATACAAGGATAAACCAAGAGAGTAGCTTTTGATCATTTGAGAAAAATTGCATTTGTGAAGAGAGAGCTATTGGATGACTAGTTTCTTGCCTTAGCCAATTTTGAGGGTGAAAGATTCCCATCCAAGTTGGTGTTTGGAGAGGCCACTCAGGTCTTTCATGGAGATTTAATGGAGTTTTATTTGCAGGTATCAGCTATAGGGAAGCTCGTGGTTTTGTTTAGTGCAACACCATCTCTCAACCATTTCCAGTTTGAAGGCATATTCCTGCTCCTTGAGGGAGGGCATTTTTGGTGAGCTCTTGTGCTTCTTGGGAGAGCTTCTATTGATGTATTTCTGATTTTAATAAGCATTATATACTCTGTTCTTCATCTTCAAAAAGTATCAGGTCGAAATACCAAGTGGTTGTATATAAAAATGAAGATTAATGAGCAAACAATGTCCATTTCCCCACTACATTGATGTATGCCATTATAATGATGATGATTTTGAATAAAGGAATGTTTATATGATATATTTGTGATGAATGGACTGCCATTGATTTGTATTACAAGTTTCATATTCATTACTTGAGCATTTGAAGCCATTATACTCAGTTTATTTGCATTTGAAGAAGATTTGGTGCCATTTCCCCAAGGGTCGAATTAGTGGTTTTTGTTGTTGTTTGGGAAGGGTTTGGAACAGACTTAATAACTAATGAATGGTGCAATTTGGACCTTAATAAAATCCTTGAGACATATCCTACCTCTGTTCAGAAATTCGAGTGGGTTGTAAGTCATTTGGGAAACCATTTTTAGTACTTACCCCAGGGGGATTTGAACCCCAATTTAATAGTAAAATTGCATACTTGGTATAGAATATTAAGAGAGTTTGTAGAGGTCTTTTGGTGTCCATATATCATCCCTGAACATCATATTCAACTCCTAATATCATTCACATACCTTCTCAGAAGATTTGAGATCATTTGGGGCAAAATTGGGACCTAGGCATCAAAACTAGTCAAGGGTGGAAATTGGAAAAAAGTGAAAAATTGGGCATTTTTATAAAAATTGAAAAAGGGACATTACAAGTCGTATCAGAGCATGTTCTTAGCACCTGATGGTATTAACAAGAATTCAAAAGAATAAACCACCACCCTTTGAACCAATAGTTGAAGAGGTTTTTGTTGAAGAAGAGGTAGTAGAAGAAACAAAGTCTTTTTTTAAAACCATGGGTAGAGAGGAGGAGTAAAACTTAAGACATAAGGAGGAACTTGTTGAAGCCTTAAAACCATGTTTTGATGGGATTTCCATGGGTATGCATGGGATTACCATGGCTATGTAAGATATGAGTAGACAATTGATGAAAGGATTGGAATTGTTGGGTAGCCAACTTGCAAGCAAGGGGATGACAGGAGATCACAATGGTTCACACTCAGGAGAAAAGAAGAACATGGGTGAGCATTTTTTCTCAAGTACAAGACCCCATAATAGACCTGATGAATTTCAAAGCACAGAAAGGCATACTACACCTAAATTCCTCACACCCAAAGAAGAGCCTGATATTGAAGTGGATTACAGGAAACTAGCAAACGAATGGACTACATTGAGTGAATAATGTAAAAGAGGTCTACCATTTAGTCAATACATTGATGCTATATATAACATGAAAAGGAAGGATGAAAATAGGAGTCCATTCCAAAACAGAGAATTAAATGGTGCTATTAGTAAAATGTCAGTTCCTACTTTTGATGGTTCCTCCCAAAATTCTGCTAATACTTGGGTGCAAAAATTAGATGTGTATTTTCAGTTGAATCCTATGTTGGAAGAGGATGCATTAAAAATGGCTATTTTTCATTTGGAAGGAGATTCTAATGAATGGTGGTTCCATGGCCTAAGAAACTTGGGTCATGATCAGGTTAAAACATATGGAGAATTTGTTGACAGGGTACTAGAGATATTTGAACACAAAGATCCAGAATTGCCTTTCAAAGAACTAGCTCAATTGAAGCAAACTGGGACCCCTACTGAATATATGTTGGACTTTCAAAAATTATCAGTAAAGGTGGCTGATGTATCTATGGGAAGGTTGGTATTGCTGTTCACTGAAGGTTTGGTTGAACCCTTAAAAGGATTGGTCAAATCCCACAAGCCAACCACATTAAAAGATGCAATGAGCTTGACTAGGGATCTCCAAAATGTGCTTCCTAGAACGAGATTTCCCCCCAAGCCTGACTTCAGAATTGAAAAGAAACCTTGGAAAAGAGATGCATATGATAAGAAGCCATGGCATGAAGATGAATATGGAAAGGATAAGAAAGAGGAACTAAGCAGGGAAGAGCTCAGAAGGAAGAAATTGTGTTACTCATGCTTCCAACTGTCAGCACCAGGACATAAATGTGCTAAGGGGAATGCCCAATTCATTGAAGTATTTTGTGATGATGGGTATGAATGGGGCATGGAGGAAGATGGACATACTTCATCCCAAGAAGAGGGATATACTACAGTAGGGTATGGGAAATAAGAGGTGAATCATCCCTCACCCACCAAGGTAAGAATGGCAGTACTTTCAGCAGTACCTCGATATCACACTATTCGATGCAAGGGTGTGGTACTAGGACAAAGAACTTCAGTTTTGGTAGATGGAGGAGCCACACATAACTTCATTGATGCAGATATGGTGGAGTGGAGGAAGATACCTATTGAACCATTCGAAGGCTTCACATTTGTCATTCTCGGTCACAACACAATGGAGTGCAAAATATAGATTCCACAGCTGCAAGTCACCGTAGGTAACTATACTTTTGTTGATAGTTTTTATGTGGTTGATGTTGCTGATACTAATGTGGTTTTGGGAGTGCAATGGTTGTATTCAATAGGAGAGCATACAGTAAATTATCAAATTCTGGAAATGAAATTCCAAGATTCAAAAGGAGTACTAAGGGTGGTGAGAGGGCAACACACCTATCCGAATCAGGTAGTTTCTTCCCACAACATGAAGCACCGGAATAGAAAGGTTTTGGGAGACACTCCTCATAGAAGGCCACCTGATAGAGGAGGAATAAGTTTGCAACATGGTAAATTGATATTGTTTGAGGGAAAGCAATCTTGGGTGGGGAGGACTGTAATGTCCCCATTCAAATAATTGCATAGTAAGACAATCCCATCAATCCTACTAGTTTCCTAGGTTGGATGGGCACATTTGGAATTGCAATAAGTAAGATAATAAATGATGTTTAGACATTAGAAGGGTTCAAGTATTTAATAAATAAGTTGAATAAAGAAATTCAAGAGAAATTCTAGGTGGCAAGTGGTTTTGAAGACATATGGAAGATGTGGGACCCACACTAGCTTGATTTTTCAAGGACACATGGCATCTCTCTCTTGCCAAATTTGAATTCATGAGAAGGTGAACATTCTTGGGTGAGTTGGTAAGTCATACAAATGGAATTGAGCATCTTAGGTCGAATTGGTATGGATTGGTAACCTCCATGGAAGACCAAGAGTCAAATTGGAAGCTTGTGGACACTTGGGCTAGATTCCCTAGCCCCTATGACAACAATGATGGAGCATCTATGAAATCTATGAAAAATTGCAGATTTGAAATCTGACATCTGACCATTATGAAATTTCATCCCCAAAAATAGGCTCCAGGAGGGCGCTCATGGGAGTTGTAGAAGCCAAAGAGACCCCCACTCGAATTGGTGGAAGGTGGAAGGCTAGGAAAGGTGAGACACATGGCAAATCTTCATCCCTTACCCTAATTCGAATTGGATTGAGTTTATGGATGGATTGGGAACCTTAGAAGGCTAAGGATGTTTATAAAATACAGGGATAAACCAAGAGAACATCTTTTGATCATTTGAGAAAAATTGCATTTGTGAAGAGAGAGCTAGTGGATGACTAGTTTCTTGCCTTAGCCAATTTCAAGGGTGAAAGATTCCCGTCCAAGTTGGTGTTTGGAGAGTCCACTTAGGTATTTCATGAATCTTTAATGGAGTTTTATTTGAAGGTATCAACTACAGGGAAGCTCTTGGTTTTGTTTAGTGCAACACCATCTCTCAACCATTTCCAATTTTGAAGGCATATTCATGCTCCTTAAGGGAGGACATTTTTGGTGAGCTCTTGTGCTTCTTGGGAGAGCTTATCTTGATGCATTTCTTATTGTAATAGGAATTATATACTCTGTTCTTCATATTCAAAAAGTATCAGGTCGAGACACCAAGTGGTTGTATGTAAAAATGAAGATTAATGAGCAAACAATGTCCATTTCCCTACTACATTGATGTATGCCATTATAATGATGATGATTTCGAATAAATGAATGTTTATCTGATATATTTATGATGAATGGACTTCCATTGATGTGTATTACAATTTTCATATTCAGTACTTGAGCATTTGAAGCCATTATACTCAGTTTATTTGCATTTGAAGAAGATTTGGTGCCATTTCCCCAAGGGTTGAATTAGTGGTTTTTGATGTTGTTTGGGAGGGGTTTGGAACAGAATTAATAACTAATGAATGGTGCATTTTGGACCTTAATAAAATCCTTGAGACATCCCCTACCTCTATTCATAAATTCGAGTGGGTTGGAAGGCATTTGGGAAGCCATTTTCAGTACTTACCCCAGGGGGATTTGAACCCCAATTTACTAGTAAAATTGCATACTTGGTCCAGAATCTTAAGAGAGTTTGCAGAGGTATTTTGGTGGCCATATATCATCCCTGAACATCATATTCAAGTCCTAATATCATTCACATACCTTCTCAGAATATTTGGGATCATTTGGGGCAAAATTGGGACCTAGGCATCAAAACTAGTCAAGGGTCGAAATGGGAAAAAAAGTGAAAATTGGGCATTTTTATAAAAATTGAAAAAGGAACATTACAGAACCCTAACCAACGGTATTTCCTTGGGTATAAGCCACATTGTTATCCATCTGTATTCACAACTAGTGGTTTATCACCTTAACCGGATCTACGCTATCCACGACGCCACTTTGCTCCATCTCTTCCGATGAGTTCATCTACTGGAAAGGTCCTTTGAATCTATTAAATACCTGCACATTCCATGAGATATGAACGCGGTTGCTGAATCCAAGGCCAATTTCGTTCTAGATTGGTACATTGCACACACATAATATATTCATAAAATATAAAAACAGACATAACATGTAAATCATCTATTGTATAAGCAAACATGTAAACAAGATCCCATTAATAACCAATAGAACACACGATGTATAAAAATGCCAATAGTGTCTGTATATATAAATCAGTACAAAAGTACAAAAAGGGTAGTGCTGATACAAAAGTCTAGAGCATACTAGCTTTCAGTAAAAGTCATCTCTACAAAATCTGAAGCTTATAAGCTTTCAGTATACATATAAGACATGGGCCTAATCCCTAACATGCTCATGGAAGCAGACTACGGCCCTCGCCACTTTTCGGAGTAGCGTGCTGAAATGTAATGATACCCTGAATGTCAGCTTCTGGTAGCGATGGGGTAATTCATGGACACTCGGCTCCGAAATATCCAAAGTCATCCCGTGGAGGTTCTCCTCGACCTCCTCTAGCTCCTCGAGAGCATCTCGAACTGCAGGGCCCATCTCGAGTGCCACCCCTCTCCGCGCAAGACGAGAGACTCCAAGCAGTCACACTGGACCCACATCTGCAAGAAACATGTAAAATTCATCAGCACTGCTCCAAAAAAATTACAAATACATAAAATGAAAAAACACAAACAATTGTTCTTACCGATATCATCCCACTGCATTCCCTCAGGAAGCGCCAAGTTGGGGTCCCCTCTGAAGTCTGTACTATGGTATGGGTATTCCTCCACCATGAGTATATATTTCCTTAACCACGTGAAGAAACCTGTCCTAAAACTGATGATAGGACCCCCACCACCATGGCGAGCCATCACCTCTGCCCACCTGGTCATGTGAGGATCTCGTGCATCCCGATCCTCAAGGTCTACTTGCGGGTGTAAGTGTGGCACCCGCTCCAACATGAAAGATACCACTAGCGAACTGTAACCAAACTGCTTCAATGCCCTGTGTTGGCATTTGGTCAACTGATCAGGAAGATTGGTGAGGATCCCCTCACACCAGTTGAACACAGTGGGAGCCATGCACTCCTTGGTGTACATCATCTGCGATTTGCTCGCCAGATGAGCAGATCAGCTGCCAGCTACCCTCACAATGGTAAAGAGTGCGGTACGAAGGGCCTGGTCCAGGACCTCCTTGATGGGAATCTTCCCACCAGTCATCGGCGTACCTGGAGTACACCACTGCTCGATCATGTCCTCGATGGTATGATCACAACCTCGTGATCCAATCAAGGATACAGGGTTTCATCGTCAGGATAACCCTATCAAAAAATAGATGTTCTCAACATCTATGGTCAGCGTGTGCTCAACAATCTAGAAATGTTGTTGTATTGGGTCCCAACATTGGACTAGGTGTGTCAATAAAGGAACTTGGGACTTCATCCCCGACACTCGAAAATACTTGAGCAACCCACAATTTCTCAACACAGCAACACATTATGGATCATTTTTCGCTTGTGCATCATCGAGCTCATGCTCACGTTCTCTCCACTCAAGAACCATTGTGCTCACCCAAAACTTGTCAAGAAGGCCATTTTAACACTATTAGAACTTTTCCCAACCATCAAAGGAGTTTTTATTTGGATAGGTGTTGAGTTTGAGTTGGCGGTTTGCGTTGGTGCGGATCGTCCTTTTGGACAGTGCATCGCCAGTGCAGAACACCCTTTCAAGTTCTGCACCGACGCAGATCCCGAAAGGGCAACCTGCACAGGCCCATGAGCGCAAATCCCCCAACTCAACAAGCTCAAAACTTACCTAAATGAAAGAAAAAGCAAATTCTAATCCACTGAAAAGTTAAAGGGTCAATTTTAGGGTTACCTATCGCTGACGACGTCCGAAATGGTTGATCACAGTTCCTGTAATCAACAAAAGAAAAACAGCTCTAATGGCACTTTTCACCTCTCCAATTTGGTAAAAAACAAATAGAAATTCTTTTTACTATTTACCCCTTTTTATATTGAAAAAGAGCATATTCCTTTTCTCATTTATTCGAAATGTGGGTTATTTTACTATAGTTGGAATTATTTACACTCAATTAATCATTTTAAACTAGTTTCAAAGCTTACAGGTGAAGTTAAGTACCACGTTGGTCCTGTTTTCGTGCTTATGGTATTTTCACACATATTTTCAGGTATGAACGATTCGTAGAGCATCTTTTTGTCATTATTTCGATCATTAAATTCAATTATTAATGACACCGAGCTAACTCTTTGTTCTTTCTCGTGCTCGCAAAACAATGAGACTAAGTTACTGAGCTATGGTTTATCACTTTTTCGGGCTCGTTAAACTCCCACGAAAAAGGAACCCCCCGAAGTCTTTTCAGGATCTCTAAATACGAAAAGATCGCCAAGCGAACTTGATACATTCACGCTTGTAAAATTATTTGAATGATCGTCTTCCTGGTGATAGTTTACCCCTTTTTCGTACCAGGGGCACTACTTACGAAAAAGGAATGCTCCAGCCAATGATGACTGGAAGAGTCCTCTCTCGCATTGTTTTACCCTTTTCCGGGCGAAGAGGCTAACTTTACGAAAAAGGACCTTTGGAGTCTTCTTTAGTTCTTTTCAGACTCTAAACATGAAATGACGCCGAGTTTACCTTCTATGGACTCGTTAAAATCTGACATTGAAGGGCCCATCATGGGACGAACCCCTCCTTTCCTAAGTTCGTAAAATGTTTGGGATTGGACTCATCTATGAGATGAGCTATACCGAGCATCTGGTTACCCTCCTCAAGCTCGTTACAAAACACATGAGGCACTCATCAGTCATGATGGGGAAAAAGGAAATATTTTGTATTACACTTTATTTTCGGAAGTACATCGTCGCTCTTGAACATGACACTCATTTGCATTTGCATTTAGTACTTGGGTAATCTGTTTGTCTCTGAGTCATAGTGATTTCATGAGTCTTGTCGCTCCTTTGGGTCATCCAAAGAATGATTCCACTATCAGTCGCATTGGGGGTTAGTATTATTATCGTCATGTCAATACTTCCAAGTCATTCCATGCACATGTTCAAGTTATGTTCATTTCTCATTATCTGCAGTCAGTACACCTTCCATCATATATGTCTACCTTGAGTCAGTCTTGCACATTACTCTACCGTCCAAACATCTATTATCGAGTTTTGTGTCGTTGATGGGGGATTCATCATGGCCCTCCTTCGACGGATTCATCCTTGTCAACTTCAACACATCATCCGAGGGCTGAATCTAGAAACCAATCAAGTACCTTGGGCCTGCATGCCTCAATGGCAGGTTACCTCGCTTTCAACATGAGTTTACATCATTGAATCTTGATTTGAAAGATTTCATCGAGCATTCGACCTCAACTCATTTATTCATGCTTGGTGATATGTACTATGATACCTTGGGGACCATCGACATTAATGGTGATTTCCCTCACACTTGTTAATGGTATACATCAATGACCGGTAATCAAGTGGTTTCTACCATGTTCGACTCCAAAACATTGTAATCACATGGTTAGATTCGTATCATTTGCAGGCTCGGCTTGGAGACCCTAGGGAAGTCATATTCTATCCAGGTTGTGATGGAGATAGTTTGAGTCATACTACACAGATCCACTTTTGTATTGGTCATGGTTGTGTTATCATCATGGATATACGATTGTGTCTATTATTCATGATTGTGTTTAGTCGGTCTTTACTACCATGTATCTGTAATGTATTGGTCGGCAGCCATGTTGTGAGCCATGTGAGACTTGTATCTCAAAGTCAGTTGTACTGCAACAACATCTTCCAGCCAGCAATTCCTTTCCATCCATCTTTCAAATCATTTCACCTCTCTTGTTTCGCCAACTTCATGCTTGGGGGGGAATTCTGTTACACCTAAATATCGTCATCATGAGTCCCTTGTTAACTCAGTGCCTCAATCCCTGAAGTTCCCTTGATCAAGTAAGTCATGTAGAGCAAGTTGATTCCCTTTGTCCACAACCTCTAGTTGGGTCGACGCATGTTGTCTTTGAGCAAGGAGCACCCAACTAGGGCCGGCGCAGAGTATATTCTGTTATACTGTTCTGGTGGCGTAGATTGTCTTAGTTGGTCATGTGTTTCCCCTCTCAGGCGCTAGTTGTCTTCATTCAACTTGCGTCGGAGTTGGTTAATTGGGATAAAGGTGGATTTTGAGCGATTTCTATAAGTTGGATGAGGTGGATCCCTATCCCTAACTCCTAGGTGAGTTGTCGTACGGTTCCATAACCTCAAGGGAGGATCTCTTAGCCCTTTCCCCATGATCCTCAACCTACTCTATCCGCTTGGTCCTATAAATACAAAGCTCCTCTCTATTCCAAGGGGAGGAAGTCTATAGTACTTACATGCTGGTGGAATTAGCCTAGGTGATCCCTATCCATCTCTTGGGAGGCTTATATTTCCTTTGGAGGCTTTGGCTTGGCTTGTTAGAGGAAGATTGCAGCGTTAAGTCTTGGGTTGTAATCATCTCTCTACTTTGTATTTCCCTCTATCTATAGAGTAATATAAAATCTTTCCACAAATGTTCTTGCATTGATAATGTTTGTAGTTTACTTCCTTAACTGTTTACTTAGATGAGTTATTGTTTAGACATGTTTTACTACTTGCATTGTTTCCACATGTTTTGATAGGTCTTGTAGCTAAAGATCTGACGATCGCAGATCTTGGAGCAATAACAAGGAAAAAGATCTACAATATGAAGGTAAGACGTCTAATGACTCGATCTCTAACTAGATCTAGGAAAGAAACTTTATATTCTATCTTTATTTGTTCTAGATTCGCATTGAACTAGGGAGATTTGGCTCGCATCCGCTCGAGTAGATTGTCCAATAACACCTTGCAAGCACCAACTTGTTGTATTACAAGAACCAACCTGTGAGGACACCAATCCTCTTATGAGCACCAACTCATATCAACAAGCACCAACTTGTGCGGTCAGGCACCAACCTAAGCTGCTAGGAACCAACCTGTAGAAGACACTGATATTATGTCTTTGCACCATACTACCACTCAAATATAGACTTGTTGTGCACCTCGATCACAGATCACTCCGCGCTTTCTAAAACATTTCCCCTCTTCTGCGCAAACTGCTGAGCATGCTATAATTCACATTTGCAGCTCTTTCTGTGCAATCATTCCTTGTATCCTTATGTTCAAATGGTCCTTGTTCAGATGCTCCTTATGCTCTTCTTAGATGCTCATCATATTTATGCATGAATTCTCTTGGTATTTCTCCTTGTCCTATAAACTCATACATTTCTTCATGTCATTCCGTCATTGATTCCCCTGAGCATTTCATATGTTCCCCAAAGATTTCAATTTCAGAATGCTACATTTTTTGTGCACCCAAGCTTATATTAACACACATCAATCTATCCCTTATTTATACTGGCCTTACTCAAATGATGTGTCTACAAGTTGGGGTTTCTCTAATTCGATGGCACCCCTTCTTCATTTCTTATCACTCAAGCTTGCCACTCCTCTTATTATTTCATTGGCGTGCACTTTTGTATATTCACTGAATTCACGATAATTCAACCACTTGCCCTTATCTTGCGTTGATATCCTTCCATGGCTTAGTGGGTCTTGTGCACAAGAGTTCCATGTCTTGGTGGGACTTACGCACTAGAGTGCCATGACTTGGTGGGACTTTAACACATACAACTTTATTCCGTATACTTCATCAAACCGACATTAAGACTTCAATGCCATTTCCAAGTTCAACAATCTCTTTGACGTTTGGTGGAACTTGCTAGGACGTGCACACATATTTTCTTCTTCAAATTGGAATTAAGACTTCAATTCCATCACCAAGTTCACAATATATTTGACATCAATGAAAATACTAAGCTCAACAAACTCCCCCTTTGGCATTGATGTCAACACTAAGTAAAACTGAGCTTCCTCTGAATACTAGCTCTTCATTGAAGTCTTAAGTTGCGCAATCTTGTTTGCAAATTTACTTTCTACTTTCTCCCGAAATCAATGGCAAAGGAATATTCAATTGTCTGCAAAATTCTATCCTCCCCCTACGCAGTTGCAAGCTCTCCCCCTAAATTTATGCTTATGTTGCTCCTCTGTGCTGGTTACTTCTGCTTTGCGCGATCCTTTTTATACCTTGAGTAATTTAATGAGGACTGGTATCACTCCTAATTTCCATCTAATATATTTGAAGACATCCCTTGGAAGAGGATTTGTAACTATATCGACAATCTGCTCCTTGGTATCAATGTAGTCCAACTTGACAGTGTTTTCAACAACTTGTTCTCTTAAGAAATGATACTTGATGGGAATGTGTTTTGTTTTAGAATGCATCATTGGATTCTTGGAAATATTGATCGCACTTGTGTTATCACATAAGATAGGTATATGCCAATCAAACTCCTCATGAATATCCTTCAAGGTTTGCTTCATCCAGAGAAATTGTGCGCAACATGTTGCTGCTGCGATGTATTATGCCTCTGTTATTGATAACAACATTGAATATTGTTTTTTACTCAGCCAAGACACTAAGTAGTTCCCCAAAAAGAATGTCGCTCCACTTGTACTTCTTCTATCATCGATACTTCCTTCCCAGTTTGCTTTAGTATATGCTACCAGATTCAAGTCTTCATTTCATGGATACCATAGGCCAAAATCCAAAGTTCCTTTCAGTTATATGAATATTCTTTTAACAGCTTGAACATGTGTCTCCTTAGGAGCTACTTGAAACCTGGCTACTAGTCCAACAAATTGCATAATATCTGGTCTTGAAGCCATTACAAACAATAGAATTCCAATCATTGACCTATAAAGTTTTTGATCTACTTCCTTGACTTCATCTTCTTTGCTTAACTTGCAACCAATTATCATGGGAGTACATACTGGTTTGCAGTCTTCCATGTTAAATTTATTTAGCATTTCTTTTACATATTTTGTCTGAGAGATAAAAATTCCCTTGCTGAGTTGGGAGATTTACAGTCCCCCAAAAAAGTTAGTTCTCCTAACATAGACATTTCAAATTCATTCTTCATTTCCGCTGCAAATTTTTTACTCAGGTTATCATCATTTCCAAAGATAATGTCATCTACATAAACTTCAATAATAATCATATTTTCATGATCAACTTTTATATACAAATTACTGTTAGCTCCTCCTCTTTGAAATCCTTGTTGTTGAAGGTAATTATCCAACCTTGAGTACCAGGATCTAGGAGCTTACTTTAGTCCATACAAGGCTTTCTTTAATATGCATACATAGTTTTTGTTTTCTAATATTTGAACCCCTTATGGTTGTTCTATTTAGACTTCTTCTATTAGATCTCCATTTAGAAAGGTTGATTTTGCATCCATCTAATATACTTTGATATCCTTGGAGCACTGTAGGAACATTTTGATTGCTTATATTCTGGCAATAGGGGCAAAGGTCTCTTCAAAGTCTATCCCTTCAACTTGCGCATATCCTTTTCACACCAATCTTGCTTTTTTTCTAATTACCTTTCCTTCTTCATTTAATTTGCTCTTGAAAACCCATTTGGTTCCAATGACATTCTAATGTTTAGGTCTTGGAACAAGTTCCCATGTTTCATGCTTCAATTTTTATAATTTGATTCAGTTCTTCTGTCATAGCATTTACCCAGGGTTCACTAGTCTTAGCTTCTTCAAAACTGTCTGGCTCTATTTTGGAAAGTAGAGAGAGATGTACTTCTTTAATGGTGTTTTCCTGATTACTGCTTCTTGTTTGTACTCCTGCGCACTTATCACCATTGATTCAGTTTTTAGAGTGATTCTTTTGAACATACCTAGAAGGATCCTTTGTATCTTGTCTTCTTGCTTCTTATTCCTCTAGCAATAATTCTTAGCGTGGTTGTTCTTGTTGTACTTCCTCTAGTGGTTCTTCTTCTTCTTGTTGAGTGAAAAATGGTTGCTCATCATCATCCATATCTACTGATCTTCTTGATCCATGGGAAATTGTTTCATATACTTTCACATCTGGACTTCCAACTATTCTTTTTAATCTCAAGTTGTAACATTTATAGGCCCTACTCCTTGAAGAATATCCAGGGAAGATTCCTTCATCAGTTCTAGAGTCAAATTTTCCCATGCCTTCATTATTTATTTTAATGTAGCACTTGTTTCCAAACACTTTAAAGTGTTTAAATATTGTTGGTTTACCTTTCTAGAGTTCATAAGGAGTCATGCTACTCTCAACTCTAATTTGTCCTCTGTTTAAGATATGAACAACAATGTGAATTGCTTGTGTCCAAAAAATATCTGATAATTTGGAGTCATTTAACGTTGTTCTTTCCATTTCTTGGACAATCCGATCCTTTCTTTATCCTACCCCATTCTGTTGTGGATTTCTAACAACTAAAAAATTGATTTTGATTCCATGTTTCTCAAAAAAATCCTCAAATTCATTTGAGGTATATTCCCCTCCATTGTCTAATCTTAGACACTTAATTCTCAGGTCAGTTTCATCCTCGGCTAGTTCTTTGAAGACTTTGAATGATTCAAAAGCCTCTGATTTTTCCTTAAGAAAGGAAACCCATGTCATTCTTGTATAATCATCACTAAACAAAATAAAGTATAATTCACCATTTATACCTTTTGTTCTCTTTGTTCCACAGAGATCGTTATGAACCAATTCCAATGGTTTTGTTGTACAATACTCTTTTGTTTTGAAACTTACCTTGTTTGCTTTCCATGTAAGCAATGCTTGTGGAGTGAATTTAAGGTATTTGTAAGTTTTGGTATGTCTCTTACAACTTTCCTTTTGATAATATTTATCATATTATTGAAATTTATGTGGCCCAATATTCTATGCTAAAGCCATCATTCATTTGTTTGCCCCATACAACATTTTTATTCTTATTTCAAATCTAGGATGTACACATTATTTGGGGTTCTTGATGTCGTTTCCACCAATTTTCTAGAATTATTTCTTCCTTATTTTACACTTCTTGGAATCAAAAGTAAGAATATGCCCTTGGCCACACATTTCATTGACACTAAGAAGATTATGTTTCATTTTTTCAACAAGCAAGACATTTTCTGCTTTATTTTTTTCATTTCCAAGACTTACTAGACCTTTTCATAAAAAAATTCAAGACCCATCGTCTCTAGAGTAAACATTACCTCCTTTTTCCCTTTGTAGATCAATAAAATTTCCTTTGTCTCTTTGTTTGGAGCATCCACTATCAATACACCAGTGGCTCCTTTTTTTTAGAGCATATAGGGCCAAGTCAAATTCTTATTGACATTGTTATTTGGTCCTTTTCTTCCAAATATTTTTATGGTCTTTCTTGTAGACGGAACTTCTGGTTTCATCCTGGTCCGCAGTTACTAACATGTTTTTGTAGTCTCGAGATTTATGCCCATATTTATGACATTGATAGAATTCAATTTCCATTTCCAAAAGACTAAAGGGATTGATGACTTCATTAGACTTCATGTTTACATTTTCATCTTTGAAGTTCTTGAGAGGACTTATATTTCTCTCAAAATTATTGTTTGCAGGTGCTTTACAATTTGTAGCCTTATGACCAAAATTATTGCAAAAATAACAATGCCCCAAACAGATAGTTTGGTACTTGGTAGTGAGAGGTCTTCTAGACTGCATAGCTCCTTTGTTTTGATAGGCAGATTGTTGGTCATTCTTTCTGTTGTTTTTCTCTTTGATATGACTCTTAAGTACATCTGCAAAGCTCCTTGTACCTACTTCATGGTTAGCTGTAATTGGATCCTTATCACTATTTTCTTGCTCATATCCCAATCCAAACCTGTCTGAATTTGATCTTTGATTGTTGATGATTTCATCCAACACCTTAGAGCTTCTGCCAAACTTTTGTTGATAGCCTAAGTGAGTGATTACCTTTTGTAGTTCCTTCTTTAAGGAGATATTTTCCTTCTCCAAATATTTCTCACATGTTGTTTCTTTCTCTTTCAACTTTCCTGTTAGGTCTTCTTCTATTCTTTTAACCTTTTGTATATGGTCTTCATACTTCAGTAGTTGGTACTTTAACTACTTATTCTTCATTCTTGAGTTTTTCAAATCCTTTAAAGCACTTATAAGTTCTCCTTCATAGTCTACCTCAACACTTACTTCATATTCAAATTTTTCACTTTCACATTCTTCTTCTATTGCCACAAAGAGCACTTTTTTTTCATCATCACAACTGTCATCTTCATCTGTTGAGCTACTGTCCTCTTTGGAGTATAGAATTTTCTTTTATCTGCCAAACCTTTTATAATTTTCAGGTCTACTTCCTTTGTATGTCTTCTTCTTTTATTCATGATCATGATCCTCCTCATCATCACTATCTCTATTCTCTTTGTAGGGAAATTTAGAAGCAAAATGACCTATTTTACCACATTCAAAGCATTTGAAAGGAAGATTACCTTTGTATATTCCATGACCCTTCTGAAGTTTCTTCACAAAGTTTGCTTCTTCAATATCAGATTTGTTAGAAGAATTCTTACTGAAATCTTGCTTACTTCCTTTTGTCTTCTTGGAGACCTTGAATGTTGCTTCCCTTCTTGAAGGATTCTCCTTTTCAGTGAGTCTCATTTCATAGGCAGTGAGGATTCCATGGATTTCATCCATTGTTACCTTGTCAAGATATTTTCTATCTTCCAAGACTGATACTTTAGGGTGAAATCTCATAGGTAGATATCTCAACACCTTTTGTACAATTTCTTCTTCAAAAAATGTTTCCCCAAAACCTCTTAGGGTATTGACAATTTTATCTACGAGAAGAAAGTAAGATGCGATGTTCTCATCTTCCTTCATTTTTAGACTCTCAAACTGACCTCTATAAGTTTGCAGCTTTGTCTTTTTCACTGTGTCATCTCCTTTATAAATGCTCTGAATTTTATCCCATTTCATTTTTGCTGAGCTACACTGATTGACCTTTGTAAATTATGAGTCTCCTAGACCACTTAGTACTGCATTTTTGGATTTTGCATTGCATTCATACAACTTCTTATCAACAACATCAGTGGGAGGAGTATCTGGAACTTTATAACCATTTACAACTTCTAGCCAAATATCAGTTCCAATTTATTGAATGAATAATTCCATTCTTATACTCCAGAAAGCATTATTGGATCCATCAAAACGTGGTGCTCAGTTTGTTGAGAGACCTTCCTGTCTATCCATATTTGCACAAAAATATGGGTTGCAAAATGATCTTCCTTCTAGTGGTTAGATTATTTTTTAAAAAACCATCTCTAATACCAATTGTTGGAACCCAAGTGATACTGAGAGGGGGGGTGAATCAATATCATGCAATTTTTATCCTTTCAAACATTTATTATACTATGTTATCATTTATTAACATATATATACATGTATCATAAACAATTCCAATACAAATAACAATGTGCAAGGAATCTGAAGAGAAATCTTATATAAAAATATTCTTGTTACAAAAAATATTAGGAGACACCAATCTCTAATACAAGTGTGAGCACCAACTCACTAATTTTGTTGATACCAATCAGACATGAACACCAATCCCTTGCAAGCACCAACCTGTGAGGACACCAATCCTCTTATGAGCACTAACTCATATCAGCAAGCACCAACTTGCACGATCATGAACCAACATGAGCTGCCAGGCACCAACCTATAGAAGACATCGATATTTTTTCCTTTCCCCATCCTACCACCTAGATATAGACTTGTTGTTGTGCACCTCGATCACAAACCACTTTGATCTTTCTAAATTGTTTCCCTGTTCTGTGCAAACTGCTGAGCATGCTATACTTCACATTTCCAACTCTTTTTGCACAATCATGTCTTGTATCCTTCTATTCAAATGATCCTTGTTCATATGCTCTGTATGATCTTCTTATATGCTCATCATATTTCTATGCGACTACTCCTTGTATTTCTCCTTGTCATGTAACCTCGCACACTTCTTCACGCCATTCCATCATTGATTCCTCTTAGCGTTTCATTTATTCCCCGAAGCTTGCAATTTCATAATACTACATCTTTTGCGAACCCAAGATTATCTTAACACACATCAATCTATTCCTTATTTATACCGGTCTTACTCAAATGATATGACCACAAGTTGGGGTTTCTCTAAGTTGGTGACATCCCTTCTTCCTTTTTTTCTCGTTCAAGCTTGCCACTCCTCTTATTCTTTCATCGACATGCACTTTTGTATGTTCACTAACTTCGCGTTAATTCACTTGTCCTTATCTTGTGTTGATAGCCTTCCATGACTTAGTGGGTCTTGCGCATAAGAGTTCCATGGAATGATGGGACTTGTGCACCAAAGTTCCATGACTTGGTGGGACTTATGCACATACAACTTTATTCTGTATACTTATTTAAACTGGCATCAATACTTCAATGCCATTACCAAGTTCAACAATCTCTTTGACGTTTGGAGGAACTTGTTGGGACTAGCGCACATATTTTCTTCTTCAAACTGGCATTAATAATTCAATGCCATCACCAAGTTCACAAGCTCTTTGACATCAACGACAACACTAAGCTCAACATGTCCAACAAAAAAATATTCGCCAAGTATTCCAAAGAACCTATATGTGTGGATTCCTCTATATTGATGGGCGGCTCCCATATGTGATGGTTTGTTCCCAAAATGTGTTGGTTCGTTACCCAAACATCACCCATTTATGTATTTGATTATGAGCCTCAACTAAATCATTAATTAATGTTAATGTGCAGGTTCTGAATTTTATGTAACTCCTTCCATGCATGCACAACTCTTCATTATCTTCTTGTAGAATCTTGTTCTCGTTTTGAATTGTCATTACTTCATCCCTCGAGCAATTGATTTCCTTCTTATAATCTTCAATACTTATCTACCATTTTGTGGAAAGAGAACTAATGTGCTAATGCTATCATTTTTGGATCTTTATCAACATGAATTAACACTAACACTTTAGCTGTTACCTCCATCTCGAGATGCCCAAGCTGCTTGGAAAGCTTAATCCTTTTGTGTTTTCTTTTGATTTTTTTTTCTTCTCTTGACTAGTAACTATGTGGAGGATGATAAGAACATATTTATATTTGACTAATCTAAGGAGTTCTTGATATTGGATCTTAGGCCTCCCAACTATTTTAGATTTGGCATATTGGTGTTTGGTTTGAGAGCACCGAGAGCTGGTTTGAACGTTTGATCACCAAAACTCACAATCTAGATAAGGAAATACTTTGTAACCCCAATCTGCATTCTCCACAAATAAATATGAAAATATCATTCTCTATGCATATATCATTATCAACAAACACAAATAACATACATACATACATAAGATGGTTTTTCTTGGAAGGCGAGTTTGGGCATTGTTCCCATATTCATTCTTTGCCTAATAAAAATGTGCCACGTGTTATGCATTTCCAGGAATCCAAAGAGAAATTATGTTTGGTGTTGGTCGTGTTGATTCATATGTGTGTGGCCTAATTGATGCCTTTAAATCATCTCAATTAAGATTGGTTATTTTATAGTTGTGGGTGATTTGTTGATCTTGTAAATATAAAAATATTTATTAGAATTTATGATTAGATATATTAATTATGTGTAGCTTAAAGGCACAACGATTTCAATCATTCTTGATCTCTTTTTCCAGTGCAATTTCGGCGGAACCTGACATAAATTTTAATGAAATTATTAAAATTCCAGTCAAACAATGTTTAAATTCCTAGAATATGGGTTCCCTGGGATTTTTGAGGGTGTTGAATCCATTTATGAATTCAGAATCACAATTTGAATAGCACAAAATTCAGATTTGAAAAAAAGCATCATCGGATTCTGACCATAAATTCGATGAAAAATCAAAATCTTCGCATTTTTAGACTTCTTCCGTTAACTATGCGTATATTTTTAAGAAATATGTGGAGTCACATTATTTTGTTTAAAGAATACTTTTAAATTTCAATAAATTTTTAGCGACAAGTTTATGAAGTTTTTGAAATGATTGGTGTTTCATGGATTTTATAACTAGCATATTTTATTAGCTACCAGTGAATTCAACAATGTGCATTTCTCCTTATGCTTCTTCTTTAGATATTTATTTTCAATATAATGTCCCAATTGTTTCTTTTATTCACTATGTGATTGATCATTCTTATGCTTGAGACAATCATGTTCATAATGTACTTGTGTCCCACTGAAATATGTTACATGCATACTTGGCACACTTATGCACACTTTTCTCATTCTATGTTGCATTCTTCTGCTTTGATATTCCTACCTTCTTAGAAGTATTTGTTGTAAGAACTTGATGAGGCTTTTGTTGGTTAAATATACTCCTACATTATTATTATTGTAGCAACATCCTACCAAAAGTATTTGATGTCATACCAATTACTTGGCATGTGACAATTAGAATTATCACAAAGGGATCGAAATTTTTTGTTGACCCATTATTAATGGCGGATGCCACTAAATATCTCTCCTCCACATTGTCACCAACTACAATAAGCTAGTTGCACACACCTTAGAATGTCTGTCAAACAATATGTAGGAATGATGTTAAATGTGGCAAGACTTAGTCTAGTGAACACACTTTATTCTTTGCATACTTGTATACTTTCTCTCTCGTGTCAATATTTACATAGTATCTTTCAAGAAGTCTCACTTTGGAAGAATCCATAGATACCATATTGTTTTGTAGGTATATAGTCCAAAATTTTTAATTTCCTACAAGGCTATGAATACAACGATGGAGAAGGAGAATCTACTTATTGAAATTCTCCGACCTATGGTTATCATCATGGAGAGATTTGAAGGAAGGAATTTTAACTCATGATGTTAGAACATTTTTCCACCTATGTACATTAATCATTTATTAATGATGATTAATTAGCCCAAGTGATTAATGATTACATCCCTAAGTTGATTAGCTACTAAATGGTCAATTATCATGAACTAGATAGCAAATGTGAACAAGTGCTGAGTCAAACCAGCTAAGTGGAGCGCTCCCCAGGGTAATTAATGCACTCAGCATGCCTAGAGCGCCCTCCTCAGGTCATTTAATGCACTCAGCATGCTTCTCTTCTACCTAGGGCGCATTTGCTCTCTTTGTGGACAATCTTGCCTTGTTTTGTCACATTTTTGACCAATTTTAGACTCCAAACCTCTATCCAACCAGTTTCTTCACATGTGTGAGGTCACATGGGCCTGTCCAGTCATTCCCATCATTCACACTGCAGATTCGAACCAGTTTGGGATGGTTTGGGATATTTTGGTCAACCTAAGGGGGTTTGAGCTTTTTCTAAGCTAGATCAGTGTGAACACTCCAGATGGATTCGAATTCTTCCAGATTTGTATATATGGGTGTTCTTAACCTTTGTTAAGGTTGGACAGTTAATAATATTGATATTATTCACCATTTCATGTGTAATTGTTCTTCATTCATTTAAATTTTTTATGCTAATTCTTGCAAATGTTGTGCAATCTTTCACCAGTGAGGAATCCACAGTAGCTAGATTCAACTGTGCTTGAGATTTTACATGGTATCAGAGCTCTTGGAGCTAGAATTCGAACCAGCAGACTGTTGTAGTGGATTGCCAGAAACAGTGGAGAAACCACATAATTCCTGAGGCCATTGCCTTGAGCTTACTGGAGAAATCTAGTGGCTCCTCTCAGGTGTGATGCTCTCCCGAATGCACCCACTATCCATACAGGGTTCGAATCTGTGAGTGTAGATCCCTCCAGAGTGATTTGAGAGTTGTTTGCAGGTATTGGAGTTCAGCATTGTCAGCAAGTGCGAATTGCAGCAGAGGAGAATGGAGCCATCTCACCCAAACGTGCTCACACCCTTCAACTATTTCGATTGGAAGGCAAAAATGGTGATTTTGCTGAGATCCAAGGGTCTCTACAGAATCACGATGGGCACTGAGGTTGAGCCAAACTCAGCTGTGGAGAAATCCAAGTTTTTCAACAGAATGGATGAGGCATTTGGCCTCCTTTGTCTCAGCATTTCGAGAGACCTCCTGTTTCATGTAGAAAGTCTAGCAACTCCAAATGAAGTGTGGCTCAAGCTTGAGACACTGTTTGGAAAGACTGATGAGATGAGAGGCCACCAGCTCGAAAATGAGCTTGTCTCACTGAGCCCAGGGAATTTCGATTCCATCCAGGACTTCTTCACCAAGTTCAAGAACTTGGTCTTGCAGATCAGACAATGTGGCATAGAGAAGAAAGAAGAACAGTTGGTGTTGTCCATTCTCTCAAAATTGGGTTCAGAATACTCAGTTTTTGTGTCTTCCTTCAACTCCACAAGGCTCACAGTCAGAGGTTGGAAGATGCCATCCTTGGCTGACTTCATGGAGATGCTAACTCAAGAGCAAGACAAGCTGGTCTTGATGGGCTCCATCAAACAAAAAGATCAAGTTCTTGCAGCTGGAGATTCGAAATGTGGAAGAAGCAAGCAAAAACCCAGGGTTTCGAAACCTCAAGAGAAGAAGAAGAAGGATGAGAGGCCCAAATCCTCTGAGGGGGTTTCGAATCCTATCAAGAACAAGGGAAAGAAGGCTGAGAAGACAAAATGTAGCTACTGTCAAAGAGGTTTTCATCCAGAGAGCTCATGCATGAAGAAAACCATAGACACCATGACACATCTCCTACAGAAAAATAACATTCCTCTTCCTGAAAGTTCCAAGAAGAAGGAGTGCGTTTCTGAAGACAAGGAGAGCTGCCATGCTTTGGTGGCTAGCTCATCTCATTCACCTTTGTTCATCATTGATTCAGGTGCCTCAAGGCACATGGCTTCCTCAAGAGACTCGTTTTCTGAACTTGCTCCCTACAGTGGCCTCTCAATTCGAATGGGAGATGACTCAGAAATCCCTGCTCATGGCATTGGGAAAATCTCTATGGAGAATGGCTTCTTCTCCAATGTGCTGTATGTGCCAAACCTTGCAGCAAACTTGCTCTCTGTGTATCAAATGACACATACTGGAGCAGCAAAGAAGGTGGTCTTCACTCAAGATGAAGTGGAGATATCAGAAGTTTCCACCGGGAAAATTGTTGCAAAGGGTGTTGCAGACCATGACATGAAGATGTACATGTTCTCCCACTTCCTCGAATTTTCTTCACCAAGTGTGCTGCTGTCACATGGGAATGAGACCAGCAAGCTATGGCATCAAAGGTATGGGCACCTAAACTACAGATATCTTCAAGTTTTAAGTAAAGAAAATATGGTAGAAGGGCTGCCCCAAATCAGATTTTCGAGTGGAACATGCAAGGGTTGCATGATTGGGAAACATCCTGAAAGGAAGTATGACAAAGGGAAGGCTAGGAGGGCTGATCAACCTCTTGGGATAGTACATTCTGATCTCATAGGGCCACTCCCCACACCCTCCTATGGCTGCAGCAAATATGTGCTCACCTTCATCGATGACTACTCAAGGTACTGCTGGTTATTTTTCCTTAAGCAAAAATCTGAAGTCTTTGATTGTTTCAAGATTTTTAAGAGCATGGTTGAGAACTTCAGTGGGAAGGCCATGAAGATTTTGAGGACTGATAATGGTAGAGAGTATGTCAACAACAATTTGCAGCAGCTCTGTCAAGAGCATGGCATTCAGATGCAACACTCAGTGCCCTACACACCTCAGCAAAATGGTGTTGCAGAGCGCAAAAATAGAGCACTGAAAGAGATGGCAACTTGCATGTTGCAAGCAAGGGATTTGTCTCCTAAATTATGGGCTGAAGCTATGAATTGTGCAGCATATGTTCAGAACAGGGCACCACACAAAGCATTGCAAGGAATCACTCCATTTGAAGCTTGGATGGGCCACAAGCCAAATGTCTCACATTTCAGAATTTTTGGCTCAAGGGCTTGGGCCAGAATTCCACCGGAGAAGAGAAAGGCATTGCAGCCCCAAAGCAAGGAGTCAATCATGGTTGGGTATGCAGAGGATTCCAAGGGCTACAAGCTCTTTGATCCATCCACTCACAAAACTTTCATTGAAAGAAGTGTCAAATTCGAAGAGGAAGAATTTTTGCAAGCTAGTGAACAAGGTGATGGGGAATGCTCATTCCCTCGTCTTGATGATGAAGTAAGTAGTGATTCATTCTCTGATATTTCTGATTCTGATATTGCTGAAGATGATGTTGATATGGATTCTGAACATATCCCTCCCTCAAGGCCCAAGTGGGTAGAGAAAACAATTCAAAGTGCCGGAGAGCTAGTGGGAGATCCCCAAGATGCTAGGAAAACTAGATCTCAATTTCACAATTCCTTTGCATATAATAATTCTGATCTGAGTGAGGCCTGTTATTTGATGGTTGGATCTGATCCAATGTCATATTCAGAAGCATGTACAGACCCAAGGTGGCAATCAGCCATGCAAGAGGAGATGAACTCACTCCATGAGAACAAAACTTGGGATTTGGTCCCTCTTCCTCCCAAGAGGAAACTAGTGCAATGCAAGTGGATTTATAGAACCAAAATTGGATCTGATTGCTCTGATCTGAAGTATAAGGCCAGGTTGGTGGCTAAGGGTTACTCTCAGGTCCAAGGAGTGGACTATACAGAAACATTTGCACCGGTGGCAAAGATGGACTCCATAAGACTAGTTTTGGCAATTGGGGCTTCCAAGCGATGGGAGATTCATCACATGGATGTAAAGAGTGCCTTTCTTCATGGGGATCTGAATGAGGAGATTTATATGCAGCAGCCTGAAGGTTTTATTTCTGATCATACACTTGTTTGCAGGTTGAACAAGTCACTCTATGGGCTCAAGCAAGCTCCTAGAGCATGGTATGCAAAAATGGACAATTTTCTGCTATCTTTGGGGTTTGAGAGGTGTAAGTCTGATCCAAATGTGTATATGCAGCATGTTAGTGATCTGATATTGATTATTGTACTGTATGTTGATGATCTTTTGATCACTGGTAGCTGCACCAAAGAACTTGACTCAGTTAAGAGAGCATTGCACAGTGCATTCTCCATGACCGATCTAGGATTGCTAAAACAATTTCTGGGTTTGGAGATTGATCAATCTGTGAATGGAATTTCTGTATGTCAGTCAAGGTATGCTTCAGATTTGCTGCAGAAATTTAAGATGGCTGAATGTAAGTCTGCAAAATTTCCATTTCTTTCAGGAGTTAAGCTTACAGAATGGGGTTCTTCACCACTAGTTGACAGTTCGTTGTATAGACAACTAGTTGGGAGTTTGTTGTATCTTACACACTCTCGACCAGATTTGTCTTATGCTGTTGGGGCTGTTGCAAGGCACATGCAAGAGCCTCATGAGATCCATTGGAAGGCAGCCAAGAGGATCCTTCATTATGTTCAGGGTACTAAGTCTTTTGGTATCCATTATGCTGCTGGTTCATCCCTTGAACTAGTAGGATTTACAGATTCTGATTGGGCCGGTGATTGTATTGATCGGAAGTCAACTTCCGGTTATGTCTTTATGCTTGCACATGGACCTATATGCTGGTCAAGCAAGAAACAAAGCACTATTTCCTTATCTTCAGCTGAGGCCGAGTACAGGGGAGCAGTCAATGCAGCCACACAATGTGTTTGGTTGCAAGGTATTCTTGCAGAGTTCGGGATTGTCTTTGATTCACCCACTATTCTTTGGTGTGATAATCAAAGTACAATCAAGATTTCTACCGATCCAGTACAGAGACAGAGGACCAAGCACATAGAGATACACATGCATTACATTCGGGGTTTGGTGCATGACCGGATCATAGCATTGCAGTATTGCCCATCCAGTGAGCAAACTGCTGATATCTTCACCAAGTGTTTTACCGAGAAGACCTTCACTCACCTTAGATCTTTGCTTGGGGTGAGTGATGCATGGTGATGATTGGTGTATTTTGATATATGCCACATGTCCATTTTAGAGGGGAGGTTTTATTTCCCATGTGGTTTTCCTCCTTACCTTGGTTACATGGACAAATAAATTTTCATGATGTAAAAGGTGACTTGAGCCTAGTTGCCAAGGCCTTAATTTTTGATATTTCACTAAGTCTAGCTTAAGGGGGGGTGTTAGAAAATTTTTCCACCTATGTACATTAATCATTTATTAATGATGATTAATTAGCCCAAGTGATTAATGATTACATCCCTAAGTTGATTAGCTACTAAATGGTCAATTATCATGAACTAGATAGCAAATGTGAACAAGTGCTGAGTCAAACCAGCTAAGTGGAGCGCTCCCCAGGGTAATTAATGCACTCAGCATGCCTAGAGCGCCCTCCTCAGGTCATTTAATGCACTCAGCATGCTTCTCTTCTACCTAGGGCGCATTTGCTCTCTTTGTGGACAATCTTGCCTTGTTTTGTCACATTTTTGACCAATTTTAGACTCCAAACCTCTATCCAACCAGTTTCTTCACATGTGTGAGGTCACATGGGCCTGTCCAGTCATTCCCAGCATTCACACTGCAGATTCGAACCAGTTTGGGATGGTTTGGGATATTTTGGTCAACCTAAGGGGGTTTGAGCTTTTTCTAAGCTAGATCAGTGTGAACACTCCAGATGGATTCGAATTCTTCCAGATTTGTATATATGGGTGTTCTTAACCTTTGTTAAGGTTGGACAGTTAATAATATTGATATTATTCACCATTTCATGTGTAATTGTTCTTCATTCATTTAAATTTTTTATGCTAATTCTTGCAAATGTTGTGCAATCTTTCACCAGTGAGGAATCCACAGTAGCTAGATTCAACTGTGCTTGAGATTTTACACATGAGAAGTGGTTGAAATATTTGCAAAAGTCATTGTAGATGTATATGATTTTCACGTACTTGTAGTCCCAAAGATTGATGTTGCAATTGAGAGTATGGCAAAGACATTTTTTGTCACGAACCAATGGATTAATAATCATAATGTATTAGTGGATATTCATCATGTATTGTAGTTGTACTTGACTTTTCATATTTTTTATAGATAATATTTACGTGGTTCAAATATATATGTTTGTACTTGATTTTTTTTTAGTATTGTTAATTAATGTTGCAGCTGCACATGCTTATATTTATTTATTTTCTTTCTACTAATTCAATTACATACATGAATTTTTTATTTATTGTTTAAATATATAATTTTATATATAATTTGTCTCATTGATTATATCAAAATCGATATTGTATGATATTTTTTAAAATTATCCACATCATATTAATTTATTTTGAATAATAATGACGAAATAAAATAAAATGAATATAAAACTACTAAATTAGTAATAATTATAATGAATATAAAACTATTAAATTAGTAATAATTATAATGAATATGAAACTACTAAACCAGAGACAACGATATCATCATCATCATCATCACTTTCATAGTGCTTTATAATGTGACTAAATATACAAGTAAAAATGATAAAAAAATAATGACTAAATAAACAAGCAAATGTACTACCAAATGTTGATAATTAATGACCCAATAAATGAGTAAATGTGCTACAAAATGGTGACAAATAATGACCAAATAAATGAGTAAACGTACTACAAAAAGGTGACAATCAATGACCAAATAAACAAGTAAATGTACTACAAAATGGTGGCAATTAATGACCAAATAAACGATTAAATATATTAAAATATGACGAATCAAGTCAACCAATTAATTACCAAGTGATATATGACTAAAATTTTAGTCGGGGGAAAAGAGACTAGAAATTTTTTACTAGTAGTCGCCACCTCAAAAATAGTCATTTATAACCAAATTTTAGTTGTTTTTTAAGTAACAAATTAGCCATTTTGTACCATTGATATCAACACATGAATTTGGTGTTTGATCTCCTTGTTATCCAAAATAAATCATATGTATAAAGGGAAAATGGGTAGGGGGTTCTCAATTTAAAATCAAATGCATACTTTATCTAAAAATACAAAGGTACTCGTATAGGTGAGGTGAATATGTCTTTGTTTTCTTACACCAATTAATTTATCATTTATGTTGTGTAGGGGGAATCTTTGTAGATTCCTTGGTATCTATGGTGATTGATTAAATTCTTTCATCCAAACAATGAAGATGACAAACTTTCCAGTTTAATAGATTATCTTCTTGTACCTCTTAGTAGTGATCAAAGAGAATCTAGAGACAATACTAGTAAGCAAGGTGATAATGATATTATGGGGACAATACTAGGAAGCAAGGTGATGATGATATTATGGGGACAATACTAGTAGGAAACATGATGCTTCCATATATATGGTTGTCCTAAAAGAACATCACAAACTTCAAGTGGTGCAATATAACACAATGCCTTATCTTTACAGGAATTGATGTTATATTGTAGGTGACATTGTTGATCAATGTGGATTTATGATCCTTAAGTCAGTTAGCCAATGGTGTATGGATGGGGGTGTGGAATCATTCATAGATTCCTATTCTCAATGACCTTTACAATTAGGCTATTTTGGATATCCTTGTCAACAATAAAATGAGGAGGTGTCCACTTCACCCAAATCTATGAGTGGAAGAGGCAGTCACCTTCCTCCGGATCCTTTTGCACCTCTAGTTGGACATTTGTGGTGGAAATAGTAACATTGCGTTTTATGTTGATTATTATTTTTATTTCATTTGCAAGATCTCATGGTGTCGAGACTAAATCAATGTCCAAGAATTTAGTGTTTTCTAACGACAACTATCTAGTATGCCATCGTATTTTTTGTGCCAAGGAATTTTGTGGGAGTGACAACACTTTCCTATGTCCTTCTTAAACTTCTTGTTCTTCTTATTTCTATGTGGATTTGATTGGATGTCTTGAGGATAGTTATATTTTCTCTATCCTTTATTTTGAGGGTTAGTGGTCCTTTTATCCTTCTTGCATTGCAATTAATTTTGACCCCAAACTCTTTCTTACTCTTCTGTTGAGGTTTTTGTTCAAACTTGAGGGTATACAAGTAAGTGGCTCCCAATGATGAGATGTCCACAAACTCAATTTGGATGTATTTGTGTAGGTTTCTATGGTATTTTATAACCAATATCCACTCAGAATCCCTTATAGCTATTTTTGTACGTAAGCTATGAAAGGCATCGATGTACTTTGGCACAATCTATATTTTATGTTGATGCAAGGTCCTCCATATCATGTACTAGTCTTCATGGTTTCCAATAAGTAATATTCCTCCTTGATAACGTAAAAAAATCTCCCCAAGTAGGCTTTGTCACCTATAGTTTAGGATCTTTGACATGTTGCAAACAATAATTATCCCACCAATATTTGACATGGGGAAGGGACTTCATAAGTGAAAAGTAATCTTCTCACTAATGGAAAAGTTGTGAAGAGAGAAATAACCCTCTAGTAGATTTAACCATCTTTCCAATGATTTTGTATGTATCTTACCTTCAAACTAAAGGATATAAAAATTAACTTGTACCTTGAAGGGTGATGTTCCTTTGAAATCATTACTTGTCTAAGGTTCCTTCATCGTCATTGCAAGTCATCAATGTAAGCATAAGAAAACTGGTAAAGTAGACTAGTTGATTGGTTCTGGGTTGTTTATGGTTTAAGATAACCCCTCGACCAAGAATTATTATTTTTTGGTTTGAACCAGTCCTAAATTGGTCAAAATGGATCAAAATGGCTAGTTCAATACAAAATCAATCAAAACTAGTTGATTTGACCAATTTTGTATCAATGTGTCTCCCCCCCCCAACAAATAAAATAAAATAAAAAGGAAAGCCCTACAACTACTATAAAACCTAGTTTTGATATATTTAATGATGCCCCCTTCTAGCATGGATGGACTTATCATAAATGAATTGCAACCACTTTTGTCTCCATGTTATACTAACATTAGTGTTGGAACTTCAAAGGCATCGATTCAAAACATCAATCATACCGATGCAAAGAATTCAAAGGATGTAGATTCAAATAATTATGTAGTTTGATCTTATTGTAGAACATAGTATGATTATTTTCATACTCCATGATCCATTTAGAGCCTCAATATTAATGTAGTTTGGTTCATATGTCTATTGCACTCAATATCATTTTCTCTATTCACCCTTGCATTGTTGTACACCTTTGAAAACTTTGCATGTTTGTTGTCCAGTAGTTTGGATTTACATGGATGTACATGAACATATATTTCTAAATAAAAAATTGAATATTTTATGTACTTTTTGGTCACTTGTTTTTGTTTATGGTTTTTTACTAGTCTCGATTCAATTGTTATTTTTTAGGTCAACCAGTTCAATAACATTGCAAGTTGTTAAAGGATTTTGACAAAACGGTCCATCGTCTCATTCCTCTTTCATTAAAGGGCTTTCTAGAGCAACAAATTTGCTACGATTTATTGCTTTGTTGTCTTTATTGACTTCCTATACCATGGTAGGTCGCATGGTTCAACGAGAGAATTATTCACCATGATAGTTTAGTTTAAGGCCCAACTCGTTGTACCATGACTTCATTGAGGACACATACCTAGAAAAATAACAAAGAACATATTACTTTGACATCACTATTCTAAATTGGATAACGTGAATGATTTATAGTGGCACTTATTCCTTATATATACAAAAGGTATTATCTTAGGTAGCATATCATATCCTAAAGAGCCATGTAACTGGGTTTTTCACTAGTCTTCAATTCATTATTTTTCTCAAATCTGATGTTAAAGTAAAATATTTGATATCATCAAAAGAACGTAAAGAAAACAAATTGAAGACAAAGAGAATAACAAGATCGACAACTTGTAATAGGAAAAGAATTCATGCAAACACCAAAACAAGAGGTCATGCAATGCCCCATCTTTGGTAACCAAACATATTTTGTGTGTGTGTGTGTTTGTGCACATGCACACACTACACATGCACGCACTAAAGTAACTAAGTTTTTATAAAATAGGAAAAAACAATAAAAAGGTGCACTATTAATTAAATGTGATAATTAATTTTAATTTGTAGTGCACCTTTTCATTGATTTTCCCTATTTTATAATAATGTTAGCATAAGAAAAATGGTAAAGTAGACTAGTTTAATTGGTTTTGGGTTGATTATGGTCTAAACTAAACCCCCAATCAAGAATTATTATTTTTGGTTTGAACCGGTCCTAAATTCATCTAAATGGGTCAAAATGGATAGTTCAAGACAAAATCAGTCAAAACTAGTTGATTTGACCAATTTTGTATCAATGTGTCTCCTCCCCCTAACAAATAAAAAGAAAAAGAAAAAGTAAAACCCTACAACTACTATAAAACCTAGTTTTGATCTATTTAATGATGCCCCCTTATATCGTGAATGGAATTATCATAAATGACTTGCAGCCACTTCCATCGTCATGGAATACTAACATTGGTGTTGGAACTTCAAAGGTATCGAGTCAAGGTGCCAAACACACCCATGCAAATAATGCAAAGGATGTAGATTTAGATAATTATGCAGTTTGATCTTATTGTAGACCATAGTATGATTATTTTCATACTCTACGAGCCATTTAGAGCCTCAATCTTAATGTATTTTGGTTCATATGTCTATTTCACTCAATATCATTTTGCTCTATTCACTCTTGCATTGTTGTATATGTGAGAAAACTTTGCATGTTTGTTGTCTAATAGTTTGGATTTACATGGATATACATTAACATATATTTTTAAAATCAAAATTTGAATATTTTATGTATTTTTCAGGCACTCATTTTTGTTTATGGTTTTCTTACTAGTTTTGATTCAGTTCCTATTTTTTAGTTCAACCGGTTCAATAACATTGCAAGTTGTCAGAGGATTTCGACAAAATGGTCCATCATCGCAATCCTCTTTCATTCAAGGGCTTCCTAGAGCAACAAATTGCTAGGATTTATTGCTTTGTTGTATTTCTTGACTTCCTCTACCGTCGTAAGTCATGTGGATCACCGAGAGGATTATTCACTAGGATAATTTAGTTTAAGGGCCAACTTGTTGTACCATGACTTCATTGAGGACATGTGCCTAGAAAAATAACAAACAACATATTGCTTTGACATCACTACTCTAAATTGGATTACTTAAGGTACATTATTTTAGGTAGTATATCATACCCTAAAGAACCATGTAACTGAGTTTTACACTAGTCTTCAATTCACTATTTTTCTCAAATTTGATGTTGAAGTAAAAGGATCAATATCATTAAAAGAATGTAAAGAAAACAAATTGAAGACAAAGAGAATGAACGTGATTGACAACTTGTAATAGAAGAAGCATTCATGAAAACACCCAAAAAAGAGGTCATGTAATGCCCCATCTATGGTAATCAAATATAGTTGTGTGTGTATGTGTGTCTGGACACGTGCACACACGAAAGTAAATAAGTTATTATAAAATAGGAAAAATCAATAAAAACGTGCAATACTAACTAAAGGTATTAATTAATTTTAATTAGTAGTATGGATTGTTTAGATCTCAAGGTCAATACAACTATATACTCATTAAGAGATCAAACATTTTGCATGCATGAATTGATCCTCGAAAGGGAGGATAACACTTCTTCTCTCAACCACAAATTGTAAATTGTATTACCAAGTAAGCAAGTGGAGTTGGAGAAAGTCTATTAATGAAGAAGGGAAAGCACCTCATAGTAAAATGGTTGTAATTCCCTAGTATGCAAGAGCGATCTCCCCAAATTTTGTTATGAACACACTATAGAAACAAGATAGTAAAGATCCCTAAATGAAGGTAGTTTAGGGTGCACCTAAAGGGATTTCAATATACTTGAAGGTACATGGAAGACCAAATCCATAGTCATATTATGTTTGATGTAGTGCTACCCAAAGGGGTACCAAAAAGGTATACAAGGGTGTCCAACAAGGTGATTCAACTTGTATTACTATGCATATGTGTCCCCAAATGTAGATTTTCCCATTTAATGAAAGATATTTGTGTTTAAAACTGTTGAGACACATCTCTAGCCTCAAAAAAAAATCAAAAAATTTGAATGGATGTTGGCACAATAAATAGTTTTAATACTACTTGTAATGTACTTATATAGCAAAAGCAATGGTTAATGAACAATTATTCAAGAAATGTAACTTCAGAAAAATAAATAAGTGAGGCAATGATATAGACCCTACATAATATAACCCTTATATTGATAATCCCATAAAAGAAAGGGCAATTTTCATGAGCCTCTTTGAAGGAGAAACCTCATTTGAGAAAATCTCTAATACAATCACACCACTTGAAAAACCATCCCATAGCCTACTAGCTCTATAAATAGATTCTCTCTTGCAAAACCCTAACTAATTGGGGTCCCATCACTAATGAATACCAACCAATTTAGTTGGCCTTATTTAATAAAGAGAACCCTTTTACATTGAGTAACTACCAACTAACTAACTAATGTGCCTTATCCAAAGAAAATGGCCTCATACATTAATCACTGACTCCTAAGTAACCCAAAGTAGGGAGGTTAGGGTAAGACACTAATAGACTCCTGATAGTTTTGGCAAGATTTCGACATTGGATAAAAAACCATACTTGCAATACTCACAAACATCCTAGTTTCAAAAGATCAAACAAAGCTCAGTTTGATGTCAATGGGAAAATTTATGACTTTGACATTGAAGGGTACTCCATGAACATGTCAATCCCTTATTTTGATACCCCTTGTCAAGGCCAATTACCCAAAACAACACAATAAACACTAAATATGACAATGCAATGCCAATATTATGCGAAGTAATAAGTGAATATTAAGTTGTCATTTTGAGAGGGCAAACCTCTTAGTACAATATAACCAAATATTCTACACAAGGTTATTATTCATTAGTATCCTTGATGTAAATATAGAAGTGGAATTACATGGTCTCATACTACATCCCTATTTTATTGTTCCTAGAAATAGAGATTGGGCCTTTATGCTAAGGGGAAACCTTGTGTGGTACCATTGGTCATGTTTATGAACAATCTAGCGTCCAAATGATTGGAAATAAATCAACCACTAATCCAACACATCTATGGAATTCCCTCCTAATGTGTCACTACCACAAGGAACTCCTCTTTTAGGTATCCTAAACTCAAAGATGATCAATCCTAGACAAACCAAGGGAGAGGCCCTAGACAAACTTTCTCCTAGTCCAACTATAAGGGTTTGGTTAACAAATAATAATCCAACTATAATTTTATGATGAGGTTCTTGAATTAAGATAGGTGATGAGGCCAACACAGACTCAAGACAAAGAGATGGAATAGGATGATTATTTAAGTAAAGCAATTACCATGAAAAGGAAATACATGATACAATAAACGAAATGAAACATGAGTATTACATTTAAATGAACAATGATTATTTTTTAATAGTAAACCCCCCAACCCCAAATGGCTTCAAGTCACAAGGTGTGTCAAGTCACTGTAGCTCTTCGATATATGTGCGAGGTCCAACAATGATGCTCGACCCAATCTCTTAGAGAACCAACCAAGGAGGATAGATCGTACCCTTGTCCATGCCACCCGACTACCCAGGTATGTGAAGAGTAATCTTCTCCAATGTTATTTTTGGTGCACTACAGTGGAAATATGGTCAATAACATGGTTTCAAGAGCAAGGTACATGGGGTCCAATTCTATGTTTAAGTGTTTTCTAAATATGAAATACCACTCACATGGGGTATGAATAGGAGTAACAATGGTGGAAAACACTAGCCCTTAGTCAAGCTGAGACATAACCCACACTTAAGTAACTACTGTTTTCACAACCAATATGGCTCCCCAGTCGCATATTTACATGCCAAACGACAACTCATTGATGTTATTTATAGACATTGGATCACATCTTCTACCCAAAAATCCTCTTTGCCATATATGCTCGTTATCTTAATGACGATTTATCAAAATACAATTCGTCAAATAAAAAACTAAGCATGTCTCATGTAAAAAATTAACACAAATTTATGGCAATAATCAAGATATGATAGCTTCAATAATCAACCATGAGCTATTACATTAATTAAATGCCATCCACTTGATAAAATTTAGTAACAACTCATGAAATGAAGGAAAGTGAATTGATACCAAGCCAATATATCACAATCGCATAAATAAAACATATTCATATGGATTAAGAAATAATTCCCATGGAAAACTTGAGATTAATCATTCAAATTCCAAAGGTAGCGAATTGTTATTAATCTTTTATATCATTAGAAGTGAAGCGAATAAGACTAAGTACATGTGATTTTCATTAACCATAGCATATTCTTCATTTACACATTAACCATTGTCTAGATTTACCAAGTGGAGTGAATAACGAATGTGAGAGTAATATTATTGGAACTAACCAATTTCTATGATACTATTTTGTAATGTCCCTTTTTAGAAATTTATTAAAATGGTGAAAATTTCAATTTTTCCACTAGTTCGACCCTTAACTAGTATTGGTTTCTTGGTCTCCAAATGGCTCCAAATGCTCCCAACTTGTCACATAAGGTATATGGATGGTATTAGGAAATTATTATGAGGTTCATGGATGAATTGGAGTCTTCAAAAGGCTTCTGCAACTCTCCTTTGAATTCTGGCCAAGATAGGGATTTGACTAGCAATTAGGGGTTCAATTCCCTCCTGGGTAGGTGCTGGAGATGGCTCTTCAAATGATATTGGACCCTCTCGAATTTCAGTACAGAATTAGGGGACATATAAGGGACATAATTATGGTCTCATATGCATCAACATTCAGTTTATTAAGTCTGCTACAACCCTCTCAAATCAGATACAAAAGACTAGTTTCGACCTTGGGGGAAATGACAGGCAATCTTCTCCAAATGCTATGAAATTGAACAATATGACTCCAAAAGCTTATGAAATGAACATGAAACTTATACAACACATTATTAACAGTCCATACATCATTAATTCATCATAGGTTCACTTGTCCATTAGAATATATCAAAATATCATTGGCATACATCAACATAGTGGGGAAAATGACACCAATTGCTCATTAATGATCAGATTTACATAGTTCCACTTGGAATCTAGACTTGAAAATATTCTGAGTATGAAGAAAAGAGATTTTACAGCATATGAAAAAATAATGGGGCATTAGAATCTCCCCCAAACATAAAAACAACTCACCAAGTGCACCCCACCTCAAGGATCATGAATATGTTGAGAAAACTTGAAATGGTTGGAGAAACAAGCTGAACTAGAAGTGACCACGAGCTGCCCTGTAGCTTTCATATGCAACATATGACTCCATTGAAGATTCAAATGAAAGTTATGAATGGCCTTTCCAATTACCAACTAGGATGGGAATCTTTCACCCTCGAAATTGGTGCTAAGGCAAGTAGAGTAGCACTCCACTAGCTCTCCTCTCAAATGCAATTGTGAAAATGATCAAACGACCTTCTCTTACTTGATCCCTGTATTTTATAAACATCCTTAGCCTTCTAAGGTTCGAATTCCATTCATGAACTCCAATCCAATTCGAATTAGGGAGGGATTCAAGATTTGCCACTTGTATTCCACTTCCTAGCCTTCCACCTTCCACCAATTCGAGTAGGAATATATTGGGATTCTCTAACTTCCATGAGAGCTCCCTTGGAGGCTATTTTTAGGCCTGACATGTCATATTGGTCAGATTTCAGCAATAAGGTCTGAAATTTTTCATAGGTGTCATAGCATCTTCATCATTGTTGTCATAGAGGTTAGGGAATCTAGCCCAAGTGTCCAAGAACCTCTCATTTGACTCTTCCTCTTCCATGGGAGTTACACTTCCATCCCAATTCTACCTATGATGCATATTTCCAAGTGTATGAGCCTTCCAACTAATCCAAATAACGTTGGACTTATTATGGATTCAAATTGACAAGAGGAGGATGCCATGTGGCATAGAAAATCTAGCTTGTGTGGGTCCCACATCCTCCATGTGTCTTCATGATCAATTGCCACTTTGATTTTCCCTTGTATTTATTTATTTAGCTCCATTATTAAATATTTATGCCATCCTAATGTCCAAACATAATTTATTAGCCCCCTTATTTCAAATCCCAATGTCTCTATCCAACCTAGGGAACTAGTAGGATTGGTGGAATTTTCCTGTCATGAATTTATTTGAATGGGGACATTACAGTCCTCCCCACCCAAGATTGCTTGTCCTCAAGCAATTTCAGATTTGGATGCTGCAAAATTTGTTCCTCTTTCCATGTGGCATCTTCACTTGGTAGATCATTCCATTGTATCCAGTACTCTTTGATAGTTCCGCTCCTTAATCTTCTTTCCCTTGTCTTCAAAAAAATGCCTGGAACAAGTATGAGTTGACCTTCATCATCCAAAGGAGGAAGTGTTTATGAAATGACAATTTGTTGACCAATATCCTTCTTGAGACATGAAACATGAAATACATTGTGGATTTTACTTCCTTCTGGAAGTTCTAACTCATATGCTACCTCTGCAACCTTCCGAACTACCTTGTATGGGCCATAGTATCTTGGTTTTAGCTTCTCAACTCCCTTCTTTTTCAAAGATGTTTGTTTATATGGATGCTGTTGATGTATATGTAACTTCGGAATGTATTTATGTATATTGTACTTCTATAGAGATGGTATTATTCCTCTACACGGAAGTGGTTGTATTCCTATAGAGATGTTATTATTCCTCTATATGGAAGTGTCGTCATTTATATTGTAAGTGTCGTAACTTATACTTGATGGGTTATCAGACCACCTTGTTGGGGTCGGCCCTGTATAAGTCATGTGGGTCGAAGGGTTGTTAGACCACCCTAGTGGGGGTCAGCCATGTGGGTCAAAAGGTTATTATACCACCCTATTGGGTGTCGGCCCAGTCAGCATTGTGTTATTTGGTTAAGTTAAGGCCGAACTAGTAAAGGTTACTAGGCAAGTCAATTCTAGTATAAATAGAGATCGGGAGATCTCTATTTGATCATTCTATTCACTCACTCACACTTGGGAGAGTGGAGCACTTGTGGAGGAGGAGGCTCTGCTGCTAGGAGAAGACTATCTCTTGTATTTTGGTTGTATCATTGCTCTATCTATCTTTGAGGAAGTTATTGGGGTTTTTCACCTTTATGGTTTTCCCCAAGTAAACTCTGTGTCTCTTGTGTGCTTGCATTATTGTGCCCATGATTGATATGTTGTAGATTTGCTGTACATGTTGTTCTCTCAGTTAAGATCCTAGATCAAATTGAAGTAAATTCTGAAAATTTAACATGGTATCAGAGCTAGCCTGAAAGAAGGCATGATATGGCATGTATGACACTTGTTGCACTTACAATGCTAGGGCTTGATATATCAAAAACCAGTCATCGTAGCACTTTCGCTATAAATCCATTTTGGTGAAGTTTTCGGATCTAAAATTTTTATAGGTCGAATATCAGATCCCCATGTACCTTGTGTCCAAAGGACAACCTCTAATTCGTTGTACTTTGTGATTTATGATCTGTACAATATAGGGTTTCTACCTCTTCTAGATCTGAGTCAAAATCAGGTGACCTTGGGAAAAAGGTCATAAATTGGGATAGGAAGCTCCAAATGAAATTTCATAAATAGTGATAGGTAGTACACAGACTGTACTATCTCAGTAAAATGTTTCAGAGGCCGAAGTTGAACCAGTGACATGTGGCACACCGTACAAGTTCGCTCTCCTGTATTATCCCATAAACAGGTCACGTTGTGACACTTGGCATAAATCTCTCTCAGAGAATCCAATTGAGGTCAGACCTATTAGGATGGAAAGATAACAGCTCGGGCTATCTCAAGAAAATTTTTCACAGGCCGAAGTTGAACCAGTGACACGTGGCACACCGTACAAGTTCGCTCTCCTGTATTATCCCATAAATAGGTCATGTTGCGACACTTGGCATAACTCTCTCTCAGAGAATCCAATTGAGGTTAGACCTATCGGGATGGAAAGATTACAGGTCGAGCTATCTCAAGAAAATTTTTCAGACCCTGTGGATCGAAACGTTCGGAGTTACACCAGAAACAATCAGGTACATATTTTTGTCAAAACAGAATTATTTTTTAGCACGTTCATTCATGGCTTCCGGAATTTAGGGCTTCAGAGAAAGTTGGAATTTTTGTAATCGGAGACCAAAGATAAATGCTACTCATCAAAATCGAAATTTAGAGACCAAGATCAAATTTTTTGGTTGGGCAGAATGCCAGGTTTGATCGAACCCCAGTTCGAGACTTTGATCGAAAAGATGGAAAATTAGGGCTTCTGCAAAAATTGGAATTTTGGAAATATGTGACCACGGTTGGAAGCTCCTCAGAAAAATCGAAGCTTAGAGATTTGAATCAAATCTTTTGGTTGGGTGAAGCTCTAGGAAACTCAAACCCTAATTCAGGGTCCTCCTTAGTGAATCTGGAAATCTAAAAGGCAATTTCGAGGGGTGAAACTTTGCAGTTTTCAAATTCCGAATATACCAACTTGATCAGCTCATCAAGGTGCATATTTCTATCCTTTTGGAAGTTTGAAATTCAAATTTTGAATTTTTGGGGTTTCTTTGACAAACCCTAATCCAGCTCCAGCTCCAGTTCTTGCAAATCAAGTGGATTGGGTTAATCCTAGAAGAAGATGGATTGGTCACCTGCATAAGTGAAGAAGTTCCTGTCTCAGAGGGAGATGAGGCTAAGGCCTTCCATAAGAAGATTACAAGCAATCTTGACAGGTATGGCTTACAGGTATGTTTCATGGTTAAGTTTATCATATGTTTGTCTTCATATCATTACAGTACAATCTTGATTAATTACTAGACTTGTTGTATCACCTTAATAGAAGATATTCATTGATTAAGGTTTTGACACTTATGAATGTACTAATGCATTGTGATGTTGTATGAGGTTTATGTTGTTCGCTAACATAAAAGGTACACCAAGAAAGTCAAATCATGTTCTACTTCAAGAACATATGATCATGGTGACATGAAGACAAAGATTCATCCATTGTCATGGATCACATAGAAGATCTACTTTCGAGGTATGTATAACTTGGTCCTATAATGGTTAACCTATGAGACATGCAGGTTACTAGCACAAGTCACTGAAGAGAACCAGAAGACATTATGCAGGTATGTTAGACATAACTAGCTAGCATGCTAATCCAGGTATGTTTTTCCTATATCAAGCTAGAATCCTACCTTGTGTTAGGATCTTATACTGTTGTGTTGTTGATAATGATTATTCATGAAGTCATAGGTTTGAATAGTCATGGCTGTATGCATATTATGTTTCTTACCATAATTGATGATATGACTAACCAGAAGAATCATGAAGGTATAGGTTTGAGTAATCACGGGTTTATGCATTGATGATTTAACTAATCAGAAGAGTCCTATGATCAAATAATAATATGCATGAGTAAAAGAAGACTTCCTTGAAACCTTGAATACTAATGTTTATTATCTGTAAATGATCATGACTATACATGTTTAAGATTATTGTGTTTTGATAGTATTAAGATTATACTAATAAATGTGTGATTATGTATGAGACCTCAAGGATAACACAATGATGATACTAATAAGCATGCATAGTGATTAAGGATGGATGTAAGTTCAAGGACAGGTAATCCAGGAAGCAAAGATCAAGAGGGAGCACACTCCAATTGTTCCTGCAAGAAAGCAAAGGAGCACACTTCAGTAGTTTCTGCAAGGATGCAGATATTCAGAGGGAGTTGACCACTTCTTACAATCCACATCAGAATGGAGTTGCAAAGATTTAGAGGGAGTCCACCCAGCAACCAAACAAAGATAAGTATTTGAATTGTCATTTCTTACATAATGTTATTCAATGATGTATATGCTTATGTTCCTAGAATTAGGTTGCGTATTATGCATATTAGAATAGTTGCATTGATGAACAGTATACTACTAATATACATGGGTAAGTGGCCTATGGCACTGTACAACATTCCATTGCTACTTATCTAGAATGAAACCTCTTTGCTGACATGTTAGGAGTTGTGCACACTCTTAACAATGTTCTGGTAGAGATTGGAAGGCATCTAGAAAGTTATGAAATATGGATAAATGTTGTATTGAAGCATTGACTAAGATAATTGCATGACTGTATGACATATTTATTTATGTGTAAGAATTTGTTCTGAAAACTATGAGATGTTTTCTAATCATGCAATTTAACTTGTTGTGTAGGAAAGATCATATACCATCACCTACAAAAGAAGGACTACAACATTTGTTCAACAACAAAGTTATCTATTGAAAATATTGAAGATATTGAAGTTCCCAGGATCTGGGAAGAATGCCATGATCGAGGAGTACAAGTCGATCATGAAGATGTTTGGGATGCAGTCCCAAGACCTGAAGGGTAGTCTGTAGTGACTTCCAAGAGGATCTACAAGATCAAGCATGTTGTAGGTGGTAGCATAGAGACTTTTGCTCCTGTAGCCAGATACACTTCCATCAGATCAGTACTTGCTTTGGCTGCAGTGATGAAGTGGAAGATACACCAGATGGATTTCAAGACAGCCTTCTTGAATGGTGTAGTTGAAGAAGAAGTGTATGTGGAAAAGCCACTTGGTTCTGAGACACATGACAGGGAGTCATATATGTGCAGAACTTGGTATGGTAGGATAGATATCTTTCTATCCAGTTTGGGATTTACCAAGAGTAAAGCGGATTCTAACCTTTACTACAAGGTTGAGGAAGGAAATCCAGTGATACTACTATTGTATGTGGATGACTTGTTTGTAACAGGTGAGGATAGATTGATTGTCGACACGTAGTGGAAGCTTGCTGCCGAGTTCGAGATGAAGAACTTGGGTATGATGCACTACTTTCTTGGTATGGAGGTGTGGCAGAGTGCAGATGGAATCTTCCTTGGACAAGGGAAGTATGCAGTAGAGATCCTGAAGAGGTTTGGGATGATGGACTGCAAGGCCATGGCCACACCTATGGCATCGAACCTGAAGCTTCTATGTGATGCTTCATCTGAGCCGGTTGATGTCACTGTGTTTCGTCAGATGATTGGGTCCTTGATGTACCTGAAGAACATGAGACAAGATATTTGCTTTGCGGTGAACACATTGAGCCAGTTCCTGATGGATCCAGGGAGTGTTCACCTGGTTACTGTAAAGCATATTCTCAGGTACCTAAAGGGTACAGTTGATTATGGGCTCAAATATGATGGAATCCAGGGTTATGTTGATTATGGGCTCAAATATGATGGAATCCAGGGTTATGTTGATTCAGATTGGGCAGGCAGTGCTGCAGATAGGAAGAGCACTTCTGGGTGCTGCCTCAGTATGGGATCAGTTGTGATCTCTTGGTTTAGCAGGAAGTAGTCCTGCATAGCACTGAGTACAGCCAAATCTCCTTTATGTTGCGACGAATGAGCATATTGCAGATGTGTTGACGAAGCCACTAGCCAGAGTGAAGTTCGAGTACTTCAGAGAGAGGCTTGGTGTTCTTCAGATCGATGACACTTCGAGGAAGAAGTGATGGACACAGTTGCAGAAGCCATTCCAAGCATGTTGGAAGGAGGATCCTTCACATGGCTGTGGATGTAAGCGCTGGATGATGAGCATCAGGACAATGCTCCAGTTAATGCTCTGTATGTACGCATAATGTTGGATGCTGGATATGATCAGTTGGATCATTTATATGTATATGTATGTACGCATCATGTTGGATGCTGGATATGATCAGTTGGATCATTTATATGTATATGTATGTACGCAGCATGTTGGATGCTAGATATGATCAGCTGGATCATTTATATGTATATGTATATGTATGTACGCATCATGTTGGATGCTGGATATGATCAGGAGGATCATTTGTATATGTATTTGTATATGCATCATGTTGGATGCTTGGACCATGTATATGTATATGTATCAGGTGGATACTTTGTATGATTAGGTAGATCATGTATGTTGATATATATCAGGTGGATACTTTGTGTGATCAGGTGGATCATGTATCTATGTATGTATCAGGTGGATACATTGTATGATTAGGTGGATCATGTATGATGATATGTATCAGGTAGATACTTGGTATGCATCAGGTGGATGCATTGTATGATCAGGATGATCATGGATGACGAGCTTCAGTATGTTGCTCCAGATGACATGCAGCAGGATGTTGCAGTGATGATGATCGGGATGATCATGTATACATCAGGATGATGTATGGTGAGTATCAGGTTGATACTCTGTGGCCGTGGACAAGTTGTGTAGATAAGCATATAATAGCGCCCTGGGAGGTTTGCAGATTCTCTTGCTAGGTTTTTCCGCTAGCATATAATAGCTCTCTGGGAGATTTGGCAAACGCTCTTTCGAAGTTTTGCTTTGGGAGGACATATAATAGTGCCCTGGGAGATCTGCAGATAGTCTTGCAAGGTTTTGTCGCTGGCATATAATATCTCCCTGGGATATCTGGCAGATGCTCTTTCGAGGTTTTGTCCTATGGCATATAATAACGCCCTGAGAGATCCGATAGGTTGAGCTGTGTGCTCGTAATAAGTCCTGGGATGCTCTTGCAAGGTTTTTCCATGACCACATGTAATATCGCCCTGGGAGATCCGATAGGTTGGGATGTGTTCCCGTAATAAGTCCTGGGATGTTCTTGCAAGGTTTTGTGGTGACCACATATAATAGCGCCCTGGGAGATCCGATAGGTTGAGTTGTGTGCTCGTAATCAATCCTGGGATTCTCTTTCGAGGTTTTGTGGTAGGGTCACATGTAATAGCTCCCTGGGAGATCTGATAGGTTGGGCTGTGTGCCCGTAATAAGTCCTGGGATGCTCTTGCAAGGTTTTGTGATGCACGTAATAAGTCCTGAGGATTCCACAGTATGGCCAGTGATGATGAAGACCTGCAGGTGGTGGGCCTACATCCAGTATGAAAAAGGACTGGCTCTGTAGAACTTCCTATGATGAGTAGATTCAGAGATTGATTGAGACAGCAGCAGTAGTGACGATGACGATGATTTGCTGATGATGATCCAATGAAGAATACTTGTGCTGGCAAATCTATGTCGAGAAATACCTTCCTAGTTAAGAGGGAGTGTTGATGTATATGTAACTTCAAAATGTATTTATGTATATTGTACTCCTATAGAGATGGTATTATTCCTCTATACGGAAGTGGTTGTATTCCTATAGAGATGTTATTATTCCTCTATATGGAAGTGTTGTCATTTATATTGTAAGTGTCGTAACTTATACTTGATGGGTTATTAGACCGCCTTGTTGGGGTCAGCCCTATATAAGTCATGTGGGACGAAGGGTTGTTAGACCACCCTAGTGGGGGTCGGCCATGTGGGTCAAAGGGTTATTAGACCACCCTATTGGGTGTCGGCCCAGTCAGCATTGTGCTATGTGGTTAAGTTAAGGGCGACCTAGTAAAGGTTATTAGGCAAGTCAAGTCTAGTATAAATAGAGATGGGGAGATCTCTATTTGATCATTCTATTCACTCACTCACACTTGGGAGAGTGCCGCACTTGTGGAGGAGGAGGCACTGCTGCTAGGAGAAGACTATCTCTTGTATTCTGGTTGTATCATTGCTCTATCTATCTCTGAGGAAGTTATTGGGTTTTTTCACCTTTATGGTTTTCCCCAAGTAAACTCTGTGTCTCTTGTGTGCTTGCATTATTGTGTCCATGATTGATATGCTGTACATGTTGTTCTCTCAGTTAAGATCCTAGATCAGATTGAAGTAAATTCTAAAAATTTAACAGATGCAACCTCAAATATACCAAATCATTGATTTGAAAGGCCCTTTCTTCCCTATGTTGATCTGCATATTGTTTTTGTTGATTTTGGGCAACCTGCAAGTTGTCTTTCAAAAGCTTTAAAATTTCTTGGCTCTCTTCCACCCAATATTTAGCTTTTGGGGCTCTACTATCACCAAAGATATGCTCAACAATGTTGATGTATATGTAACTTCGGAATGTATTTCACATATATGTATATTGTATTCCTATAGAGATGTTATTATTCCTCTATACGGAAGTGGTTGTATTCCTATAGAGATGTTATTATTCCTCTATATGAAAGTGTCGTCATTTATATTGTAAGTGTCGTAACTTATACTTGATGGATTATTAGACCACCTTGTTGGGGTCGGCCCTGTATAAGTCATGTGGGTCAAAGGGTTATTAGACCATCCTATTGGGGGTCAGCCATGTGGGTCAAAGAGTTATTAGACCACCCTAGTGGGGGTTGGCCTAGTCAGCATTATGTTAAGTGGTTAAGTTGAGGCCGACCTAGTTGAGTAAAGGTCAAGTCAAGTTAGTGTATAAATAGAGAGTGTGTCTCTCTCATTTTACACATTCTATTCTCTCACTCACACTGTGGAGAGTGGCGCACTTGTGGAGGAGGAGGCTCTGCTGCTAGGAGAAGACTATCTCTTGTATTCTGGTTGTATCATTGCTCTATCTATCTCTGAGGAAGTTATTGGGGTTTTTCACCTTTATGGTTTTCCCCATGTAAACTCTGTGTCTCTTGTGTGCTTGCATTATTGTGTCCATGATTGATATGCTGTAGATTTGCTGTACATGTTGTTCTCTCAGTTAAGATCCTAGATCATATTGAAGTAAATTCTGAAAATTTAACATGGTATCAGAGCTAGCCTGAAAGAAGGCATGATATGGCATGTATGACACTTGTTGCACTTACGATGCTAGGGCTTGATATAGCAAAAACCAGTCATCGTAGCACTTTCGCTATAAATCTGTTTTGGAGAATATTTTGGATCTAAAACCTTTACAGGTCGAAGATTAAATCCCCATGTACCTTGTGTCCAAAGGACAACCTCTAATTCGTTGTACTTTGTGATTTATGATCTGTACAATAAAGGGTTTCTGCCTCTTCTAGATCTGAGTCAAAATCAGGTGACCTTGGGAAAAAGGTCATAACTTGGGCTAGGAAGCTCCAAATGAAATTTCGTAAAAAGTGACAGGTATTACACAGACTGTAATATCTCAAGAAACTTTTTTAGAGGTCGAAGTTGAACCAGTGACACGTGCCACTCCGTACAAGTTTTCTCCCCTGTATTATCCCATAAACAGGTCACGTTGCGACACTTGGAATAACTCTGTCTCAGAGAATCCAATTGAGGTCAGACATTTTGGGATGGAAGTATAACAGTTCGGGCTATCCCAAGAAATTTTTTTAGAGGCCGAAGTTGAAACAGTGACACGTGGCATGCCGTACAAGTTTTCTCTCCTGTATTATCCCATAAACAGGTCACGTTGCGACACTTGGCATAAATATCTCTCAGAGAATCCAATTGAGGTCAGACCTATCAAGATGGAAAGATAACAGGTTGGGATATCTCAGAAAACATTTTCAGACCCTATGGATCAAGAATTTCGGAGTTACACCAAAAACAATCAGGTACATATTTCTGTCAAAACATAATTATTTTTTTAGTACCTTCATTCATGGCTTCTCGAATTTAGGGCTTTGGAGAAAGTTGGAATTTTTGTAATCGGAGACCACGTCTGAATGATACTCATCAAAATAAAAATTTAGAGACCAAGATCAGAATTTTTGGTTGGGAAAAAGGCCGGGTTTGATCAGACCCTAGTTCGGGACTTTGATAAAAAAAGTGGAAAATTAGGGCTTCTGTAAAAATGGGAATTTTTGAAATCTGTGACCACGGCTGGAAGCTCCTCAGAAAAATAGAAGCTTAGAGATTTGGATCAAACCTTTTGATTGGGTAGAAGAGTGGGCTTCATCAAACCCCAGTTCAGGGTCACGTCCAGTGAATCCGGAAGTTTCAAAGGCAAAATTGAGGAGTGAAACTTTGCAGTTTTCAAATTCTGAATATACCAGCTTGATCAGCTCATCAAGGCGCATATTTCTATCCTTTCGGAAGTTTTAAATTCAAAGTTTGAATTTTTGGGGTTTCTCTAACAAACCCATATCCAGCTCCAGGTCCAGTTCTTGCAAATCAAGTGGATTGGGTTAATCCTAGAAGAAGATGGATTGGTCACCTGCATAAGTGAAGAAGTTCCTGTTTCAGAGGAGATGAGGCTAAGGCCTTACATAAGAATATTACAAGCGATCTTGACAAGTATGACTCATCGAGGTATGTTTCGATATTTATTCATGATTAAGTTTATGGTATGTTTGTCTTCATGTTATTATGGTTAGTACAATCTTGATTTTAGATTTGGCGTATTACCTTAACAAAATTATGAATGCATGATAGAAGATATTCATTGGTTAGGGTGTTGACACTTATGATTGTACTAATGCATTATGGTGTTGTATGAGGTTTATGTTGTTTGCTAACATAAAAGGTACACCAAGAAAGACAAATCATGTTCTACTTCAAGAACGTATGATCATGGTGACATGAAGACAAGGATTCATCCATTGACATGGATCACATAGAAGATCTACTTTTGAGGTATGTATAACTTGTTTCTACAATGGTTAACTTATGAGACATGCAGGTTACTAGCACAAGTCACTGAAGAGAACCAGAAGACATTATGCGGGTATGTTAGACATAACTAGCTAGCATGCTAATCCAGGTATGTTTTTCCTATATCAAGCTAGAATCCTACCTTGTGTTAGGATCTTATACTATTGTGTTGTTGATAATGATTATTCATGAAGTAGGTTTGAATAATCATGGTAGTATGCATATTATGTTTCGTACCATAATTGATGATATGACTAACCAGAAGAATCATGAAGGTATAGTTTTGAATAATCACGGGTTTTATGCATATTATATCTCTTCTCTTGATTGATGATTTAACTAACCAGAAGAGTCCTATGATTAAATAAGAATTTGTATGAATAAAAGAAGACTTCCTTGAAACCTTGAATACTAATGTTTATTATCTGTGTTTGAATTGATCCTGACTAAACATGCTTGAGATTATTGTGTCTTGATAATATTAAGATTATACTAATGAATTATGTATGAGACCTAGAGGATAACACAATGATGATACTAACAAGTACAGGTAATCCAGGAAGCAAAGATCAAGAGGGAGCACACTGCAGTAGTTTCTACAAGGATGCAGATATTCAGAGGAAGTTGTCCACTTCTCACAATCCACATCAGAATGGAGTTACAAAGATTCAAAGGGAGTCCACCCAACAAACAAACAAAGATAAGTATTTGAATTGTCATTATTTGCATATTTTATTGTTTAAATAATACTGTTCAATAATGTATATACTGATGTTCCTAGAATTAGGTTGTGTATTATGCATATTAGAATAGTTGCATTGATGAACAGTATACTACTAATATGCATGGGTAAGTAGCCTATGGCACTGTACAACATTCCATTGCTACTTATCTAGAATGAAACTTTTTTGCTTACATGTTGGGAGTTGTGCACACTCTTAACAATGTTCTGGTAGAGATTGGAAGGCATCTAGAAAGTTACGGGATATGGATAAATGTTGTATTGAAGCATTGGCTAAGTTAATTGCATTACCGTATGACATATTTCTTTATGTGTAAGAATTTGTTCTGAAAACTATGAGATGTTTTATAATCATGCAATTTAAATTGTTGTGTAGGAAAGATCATATGCCATCGCCTACAAAAGAAGAACTACAACATTTGTTCAGCAACAAAATTATCTATTGAAGATATTGAAGTTCCCAGGATATGGGAAGAATGCCATGATCCGTCGATCATGAAGAATGATGTTTGGGATGTAGTCCCAAGACCTGAAAGGAAGTTTGTTATGACTTCCATATGGATCTATCAAGATCAAGCATGCTGCAGATGGCAGCATAGAGAAATATAAAAGTGATGAAATAGAAGATACACCAGATGGATTTCAAGATAGCATGGTGTAGTCATATATGTGTGAAGAACTTGGTATGGTAGGATAGACAACTTTTTATCCAGTTTGGGCTTTACCAAGAATAAAGTGGATTCCAACCTTTTCTACAAGGTTGAGGAAGGCAATCCAGTGATACTACTTTTGTATGCAGATAACCTGTTTGTTACAGGTGAATATAGATTGATTGCCAACACGCAGCGCAAGCTTGCTGCCGAGTTCGAGATGAAGAACTTGGGAATGATGCACTATTTGTTTTTGGCATGGAGGTGTGGTAGAGTGCAGATGGAATCTTCCTTGGACAAGGGAAGTTTGTAGTAGAGATCCTGAAGAGGTTCAGGATGATGGACTGCAAGGCTATGGCCACACCTATGGCATCGAACCTGAAGCATCTATGTGATGCTTCATCTGAGCCGGTTGATGTCTCTATGTATCGTCAGATGATTGGGTCCTTGATGTACCTGACGAACACGAGACTAGACATTTGCTTTGCTGTGAACACATTGAGTCAGTTCCTGATAGATCCGAGGAGTGTTCACCTGGTTGCTGTAAAGCATATTCTGAGGTACCTGAAAGGTACAATGGATTATGGGCTCAAGTATGAAGCGAATCAAAAGTTTAACCTGCAAGGTTATGTTGATTCAAATTGGGCAGGCAGTGCTACAGATCGGAAGAGCACATCTGGGTGTTGCTTCACTATGGGATCAGGTGTGATCTCTTGGTTTAGTAGGAAGCAGTCATGCGTAGCACTGAGTACAGCTGAGGTAGAGTATGTTGTAGCCTGTTCAGCTAGTTGTGAGGCAGTATGGCTACGAAAGCTACTGTCTGAGTTATTTGATCTCCCGTTGGATGCTACTGGTATCTTCTGTGATAGCCAGAGTTGTGTGAAGCTGTACAAGAACCCAGTGTTTCATGACAGGTCGAAACACATAGAGATCAAATATCACTATATCAGGGATATGGTGCAGAGAGGAGCTGTGAAGCTCCTGTATGTATGCATCATGTTGGATGCTGGATATGATCAGTTGGATCATTTTTATGTATGTATGTATGCATCATGTTGGATGCTGGATATGATCGGTTGGATCATGTGTATGTATTTTGTATAAGCATCATGTTGGATGCTTGGACCATGTATCTGTATATGTATCAGGTGGATACATTGTATGATCAGGTAGATCATGTATATTGATATGTATCAGGTCTGATCAGGTAGATCATGTATGTTGATGGATACATTGTGTGGATCATGTATCTATGTATCAGGTGGATACACTATGTATGATGATATGTATCAAGTAGATACTTGGTGTGCATTAGATGGATGCATTGTATGATCAGGGTGATCGTGGATGACGAGCTTCTCTAGATGACATGCAGCAGGATGTTGCAGTGATGATGATCAGGATGATCATGTGTACATCAGGATGATGTATGGTGAGTATCAGATGATACTTTGTGGCCGTGGATCAGGTTGTGCAGATAAGCATGTAATTGGTGCCCTGGGAGATTTGCAGATGGTCTTTTGAGTTTTTGCCTATGGCATGTAATTCGTACCCTGGGACATTTGGCAAATGCTCTTTCGAGGTTTTGCTTGGGAGGACATATAATTTGTGCCCTGGGAGATCTGCAGATAGTCTTTTGAGGTTTTTCCTATGGCATGTAATTCATGCCTTGGGATATCTGGTAGATGCTCTTTCGAGGTTTTGTCCTATGGCATGTAATTTGCTCCTGGGAGATCTGGACAGGATGAAAAAGGCCTCAGATGCTTCAGCCAGGTTTGGCCATGACCACATGTAATTTGCTCCTGGGAGATCTGGACAAGATGAAAAAGGCCTCAGATGCTTCAGCCAGGTTTTGTGGTGGACCACATGTAATGTGCTCCTGGGAGATCCGACAGGTAGAGTTGTGTGCTCGTAACAGCCTGGGATGCTTCAGCCAAGTTTTGTGGTGAGATCACATGTAATGTACTCCTGGGAGATCTGACAGGTAGAGCTGTGTGCTCGTAACAGCCTGGGATGCTTCAGCCAGGTTTTATGATGGGTCACATGTAATGTGCTCCTAGGAGATCCTACAGGTAGAGATGTGTGCTCATAATAGCCTGGGATGCTGCAGCCAGGTTTTGTGACACACATAATAAGTCCTGAGAATTCCATAGTATGGCTAGTGATGACGAAGACCTGTAGGTGGTGGGCCTACATCCAGTATGAAAAAGGACTGGCTCTGTAGAACTTCCTATGACGATTAGATTCAGAGATTGATTGAGATTGCAGCAGCAGTGATGATGATGATGACTCAATGACGATTATCTAGTGACGATGATCCAGAGAAGATGACTTGTGCTAGAAGACCTGTGTCGAGAAATACCTTCCTAGTTAAGAGGGAGTGTTGATGTATATGTAACTTCGGAATGTATTTCACATATATGTATATTGTATTCCTATAGAGATGTTATTATTCCTCTATACGGAAGTGTCAGCATTTATATTGTAAGTGTCATAACTTATACATGATGGGTTATTAGACCACCTTGTTGGGGTCGGCCCTGTATAAGTCATGTGGGTCAAAGGGTTATTAGACCACCCTAGTGGGGGTTGGCCTAGTCAGCATTATGTTAAGTGGTTAAGTTGAGGCTGACCTAGTTGAGTAAAGGTCAAGTCAAGTTAGTGTATAAATAGATAGTGTGTCTCTCTCATTTTACACATTCTATTCTCTCACTCACACTGTGGAGAGTGGCGCACTTGTGGAGGAGGAGGCTCTACTGCTAGGAGAAGACTATCTCTTGTATTCTGGTTGTATCACTTCTCTATCTATCTCTGAGGAAGTTATTGGGATTTTTCACCTTTATGGTTTTCCCCAAGTAAACTCTGTGTCTCTTCTGTGCTTGCATTATTGTGTCCATGAATGATATGATATAGATTTGCTGTACATGTTGTTCTCTCAGTTAAGATCCTAGATCAGATTGAAGTAAATTCTGAAAATTTAACAAACAAAGGTGAGTGCTTCATAACCATATAATGCTTTGAAAGGAGACATTCCTATTGACATATGAAAAGTGGTGTTGTAGCAAAACTCACCCGAGTGTAGCCATTTTACCCATGCTTTTTGATGCTCTCCCACATAGTTCCTTAGGTACCCTTTCAACCATTGACTCACTCTCTCTGTTTGGCCATCAGTTTGTGGATGATAGCTTGTGCTTGGAGTCAATTGAGTGCCCACCAATCTGAAAAGTTCTTTCCAAAAAGCACCCATGAATCTGCTATCTCTATCACTTACAATGTTCTTGGGGAGCCCATGTAATCTGAAGATTTCTTTAAAAAAATATCAGCCACTTGTGCAACACTAAAAGATGATGTAACAACAAATAAATGATCAAATTTGGTCATCCTATCCACTACCACATATATGCAATCCTTGCCCAAATATTTGGGCAAACCTGTGATGAAGTCCATTGAGATACTCTCCCATTTTTGTTCTGGAATGGGAAATGGTTGCAATAAACCAACATGGCATGTGAGTTTAGATTTTTTTTGCTAACATACCTTACATTCATTCACATATTTTAGAACATCTTCCTTCATCCCTCTCCGAAATTTTTTTTTCCTTAATTACCTATAAGTTTTGAAGATCCCCGGATGACCAACTAGGGGGGAATCATGTGCTTCTTGCAAAATATTGTTCTTAAGTTTTGAATTTTGAACCAAATAAATTATGCCCTTATAATATATCATCCCATTCAAAATATTGTGTCTATAATCCACTTTGACCCCATCTAACACATCACAAGCAAAACTATCTTTGGCATATTCAACCATTAGCATGTTTTTCCAATCTTTTGAAATGTCCATGAGAGAAAATGAAGGTCTTCTAGATAATGCATCTGCTACAATGTTATTCTTTCCTTTTACATATTCAATATCAAAATCAAAAGCTTGGATATTGCTTACCCACTTTTGTTTCCTTTCATTAAGATCCTTTTGGGTGAGGAAGTGCTTTAGACTTTTGTAATCAGTTTTCACCACAAACTTGTTTCGTACCAAGTATTGTCTAAACTTGGCCAATGCATGCATGATGGCCAACATTTCTTTGTCATAGATGGAGTAAAGCTTCTCATGTGGTTGCAACTTTCTTCTTTCAAAGGCTATAGGGTATTATTTTGCTTTAGGACAACCCCTATCCCTTCACCTGAAGCATCACATTCCAAAACAAAAGGTTTAGAAAAATCAAGCAATGCAAGTACTGGACAACTACTCATTACCTCTTTCATTTTTGGAAGGCATTTTCAGCCTCTTCATCCCACTTGAAATCATCTTTCTTGGTCAAATCAGTGAGTGGAGAAGTCAATTTGGAGAACCCTTTCACAAACTTCCTATAATAGGTGCATATTCCAATGAAGCCTCTTAATTCTGTGATGTTTTTTGGTGATGTCCATTCAAGGATAGCCCTTAATTTTTTCCATGTGCACTTTCACTTCTTCTTGTCCAATAATGTACCCAAGATATAAAATTTCCTTCATCCCAGATTCACATTTAGACAACTTAGCAAACAAAAAGTGTTCATGCAAAATTTTCAGCACAACCTCTAAATGATGCAAATGCTCTTCTCAAGTTTTGTTGTAAATGAGAATGTCATCAAAGAAAACTAAAACAAACTTTCTAAGCTGCTTGAAAAAGATCCTATTCATGCATGCTTGGAATGTGGCTGGAGCATTAGTTAATCCAAAAGGAATAATAAGAAACTCAAAGTGGCCATAGTGACATCTAAAAGTAGTCTTTTGCACATCTTCTTCCTTCATTCGAATTTGATGGTAACCTGATCTAAGATCAATTTTGGAGAAATATTTTTCCCCAAATAGCTCATCCATGAGATCATAAATTCTAAGGATAGGATAAGTATTCTTGATTGTCTTCTTGTTCAGAGCTCTAAAGTCTATGCACATCCTTAAGCTTCCATCTTTTTTCTTCACCAACACTACTGAAGAGGCATAAGGGCTAGAGCTTGGTCTAATGAGTCCCAACTCTAGGATTTATTGGATGGAATTTTCAATTTCATCTTTGAATTTTTTTGGATGTCTATAGGGTGGTATTTGGATGGGTGAAGTACCCTCCTCCAAAACAATGATGTGCTCATCCCCCCTATCAGGTGGTCTACCATGTGGAAGGTCTCCAAAAAAATTTCATACTTTTGTAGTAGTTTCTCTACCTCCTTTGGGTGTTCAAAAAACTTTATGTTTGGCATGGGAGAGGTGATGAAACATTTAGAATCCCATTCTATGTCTCCATGCCTCAATATGGATCTCATACTATGGGAGGTCACTACTTGATTCAGATAGGTGTGCTGCCCTCTCACAACCCTTAGTATTCATTTTGAATCTTGGAATCTCATTTCAAGAATTTGATAGTTCACTGTATGCTCCCCTATAGAGTAAAACCATTGCACTCCCAATACCACATTAGTATCAACAACATCAACCACATAAAATCTATCAGAAAAAGTGTAATTACCTATGTGATTTGCAGCTTTGGAACCCATGTTTTGCACTCCATAGTGTTGTGACCTAGAAGGATGACTGTGAAGCCATCGAATGGTTCAATAGGTATATTCCTTCTCTCTACCATGTCTACATCAATGAATTTATGTGTGGCTCCTCCATCTACCAATACCGAGGCCCTTTGTCCTTGTACCACTCCCTTGCATCGAATAGTGTGATAATGAGGCACTGTTGAAAGTACTGCTATCCTTGCTTTGTCAGGTGAAGGATGATTTTATTCTTGTTTCTATTATTCTAATGTATCATATCCCTCTTATTGATCTGAAATATGTCCTTCTTACTCCATACCCCCTTCATACTCATCATTATCAGAAAATACTTCAATGTATTGTGCTTTTCCCTTAGTACATTTATGCCCTGGTGCCCATGGTTGAAAGCATGTGTAACACAATTTATTTCTTCTAAGTTCTTCCTTGTTTAGTCCATCTTTCTTATTATTTTCAAATGCATCTCTTTTCCAAGGATTCTTTTCAAATCTGAATTTGGAATGGAAGTTAGGCTTGGGAGGAAACCTTGTCCTAGGTAGCACATTTTGTAGATCTCTTGTCAAGTTCATGGCATCCTTCAATGAATTTGGTTTGTGGGCATTAACTAAACCTTTTACAGGTTCAACCAAACCTTCAGTAAAGAGTAATACTAACCTCACCATAGATATATCAGCCACCTTAACTGATAATTTTTGGAATTCCAACATATACTCAGCAGGGGTTCCAACTTGCTTCAATTGGGCTAGTTCTTTGAAAGGAAATTCTGGGTTTTTTTGCTCAAATATTTCTAATACCCTGCCAAAAATTCTCCACATGTTGTAACCTGATCATGTCCCAAGTTTTTCATACCATGGAACCACCAATCATCTTCAAGATACAAAATGGCCATTTTTAAAGCATCCTCTTCCACCATTGGATTCAGTTGAAAATACACGTCTAGTTTTTGTACCCAAGTATTTGCAAAACTTTGAGATGAGCCATCAAAGGTGGGAAGTGGCATTTTACTTATGGCATAATTCAATTCTCTATTTTGAAAGGGATTCCTATTACCTTCCCTCATTTGAGCTTGTTTTAGACATCAAAGTATTGATCAAATGGTAGGGTACTTCTGCAATCTTCACTCAAATTTTTCCATTCGATTAGAACCTCTTGCATATCATATGGAGTATTAATATTTTATTTGGAATCAAGAAATTTAGGTATGGTATGCCTTGATGCACTCTGAAATTCATGAGGTCTATTATGAGGTCCTGTCTTTGAGAAGATACTTTCACCCATTGCCTTCTTTTCCTCAAAAGGTGAACTACTGCTGCCTCCTCTTTCCCCTTTGCTTCCAAGTTGACTAGAAAAAAATTTGAATCCTTTCTTCATATGTTTGGTCATGTATTTAAAGAGTGGTTTCATGATTTTCCTAAAATCCTCACTATCATCTGAGTTTCCCTTCTCATCCCTAGCCATAGTTACCTCAAAATGCACTTATTTTCCTACTTCCTCCTCTTCAACAAAAGTACTTTTGGTTTCAATGTCTAAGGGTGGTCCCTGAATTCTTGTCCTCATGAATATCAAACCACATAAGGTGCAAGGATCATGCTCTGATGCCACTTGTAATGTCCCTTTTTAGATATTTATTAAAATGGTGAAAATTTCAATTTTTCCACTCGTTCGACCCTTAACTAGTATTGGTTTCTTGGTCTCCAAATGGCTCCAAATGCTCCCAAATTGTCACAGAAGGTAAATGGATGGTATTAGGTCATTATTATGAGGTTCATGGATGATTTATAGTCTTCAAAAGGCTTCTTCAAATCTCCTTTGAATTCTGGCCAATATAGGGGATTTGACTAGCAATTAGGGGTTCAATTCCCTCCTGGGTAGGTGCTGGATATGGCTCTTCAAATTCTATTGGACCCTCTCGAATTTCAGGACAGAATTAGGTGGAATATATGGGACATAATTATGGTCTCATATGAATCACCATTCAGTTTATTAAGTTTTCTACAACCCTCTCAAATCAGATACAAAAAGACTAGTTTCGACTTGGGGGAAATGATAGGCAATTTTCTCCAAATTTTATGAAATTGAACAATATGACTCCAAAATATTATGCACTAAACATGAAACTTGTATAAAACATTATTAACAGTCAATACATCATTCATTCATCATAGGTTCACTTTTCCATTCGAATATATCAACATATCATTGGCATACATCAACATAGTGGGGAAAATGGCACGATTTGCTCATTAATGATCAGATTTACATAGTTCTGCTTGGAATCTCGACTTGAAACTATTCTGAGTATGAATAAAATATCATTTACATAATATGACAAAATAATGGGGCATTAGAAGCTCCCCCAAAGAGAACAACATCTCACCAAGTGCACCCCACCTCAAGGATCATGAATATGTTGAGAAAAATTGAAATGGTTGGAGAAAAAAGATGAAATAGAAGTGACCATGAGCTTACCTGTAGCTTTCATATGAAACATATGACTCCATTGAAGCTTCAAATGAAAGGTCTGAATGGCCTTTCCAATTACCAACTAGGATGGGAATATTTCACCCTCGAAATTGGTGCTAAGGAAAGTAGAGTAGCAATCCACTAGCTCTCCTCTCAAATGCAATTGTGAAAATGATCAAAATCCCTTATCTTACTTGATCCTTGTATTTTATAAACATCCTTAACCTTATAAGGTTCAAATTCCATCCATGAACTCCAAGCCAATTTGAATTAGGGAGGGATTCAAGATTTGCCACTTGTATTCCACTTCCTAGCCTTCCACCTTCCACCAATTCGAGTAGCAATCTCTTGGGCTTCTCTAACTTCCATGAGAGCTCCCTTGGAGGATATTTTTAGGCTTGACATGTAATATTGGGCATATGTCAGCAATCAGGTCTGAAATTTGTCATAGGTGTCATTTCATCTTCATCATTGTTGTCATAGAGGTTAGGGAATCTAGCCCAAGTGTCCAAGAACCTCTTATTTGACTCTTCCTCTTCCATGGGAGTTACACTTCCATCCCAATTCGACCTATGATGCATATTTACAAGTGTATGAGCCTTCCAACTCATCCCAAGAACGTTGGAATTCTGATGGATTCAAATTGACAAGAGGAGGATGCCATGTGGCATAGAAAATCTAGCTTGTGTGGGTTCCACATCCTCCATGTGTCTTAATGATCAATTGCCCCTTTGATTTTCCCTTGTATTTATTTATTTATCTCCTTTATGAAATATTTATGCCATTCTAATGTCCAAACATCATTTATTAGCCCCCTCATTTCAAATCCCAATGTCTCCATCCAACCTAGGGAACTAGTAGGATTGGTGGAATTTTCCTGTCATGAATTTATTTGAATGGGGACATTAGATAAATAGATCAACTTGCAAAAATATGAATGATGAATAAAGGCACCTAGTTAATCTAACCATAAAATTAGAATGCTAATTAGCTAAAAAATATGACTAACAATAGTAAGCATGCATCTACGTATCAATCCAATGAATTCAAACCTAAATACACAATACTAGTATGAGATTCAAGAGCTAATTAACCACAAGAGTTTGTTGTAACTTTTAGATTTGAAAATTGATTATTATAACAAAAAATACAACTAATAGGGGGTAAATTTTAAAATATCTAGGACAACCTATTAGTTAAGTACTTGAATCACTTAGTTAACACCAAAAATAGAGCCTTAGAACACCACAAAATTGCTTATATATTGTTGGTTTATTGGATATTAGGGTGTGTAAAAATTCCAACTCATTAATATTTAATAATTATTAGATGATAAGCCAAGGAGGGGGAGCGAATGACATCCCTTAGAACCTCTTGAAATGATAGATCCAAACACCTGAAAAATTCAGAAAATGATTGGAGGAGATAATATTGGAAGAAAACTTGAAATGGAAAATGAATACAACTACCAGAATATAGATCCAATGCCTTAAAGGGAAACAAATGTTGGGAAATGGATTCATTAACAATCTCAAAAGATAGATGAATAGTATTAAAGGGAGAGTGGAAGCAAGCAATCACTCTCATTAACTATCCAAATATGACCATTGATTTCCTACTCCAACTATGATGAATTCCTGTAAAGATCAATAGGTAAAGCAATCTATTCATAAACTATTACCCATCAATAGTTAGTAAATGCATTTGGTGATTGAAATTACTATAAATTGAAAAGAGTTTGCAGCAATCTAATCAAGCAAATAGATTTCAATCATAAGAAAAATGGTTGCAACAAATATTTAATCTACTTTACTAAACGCGAAATAATACATCAATAGTTACCTAAGACCCTTCTAAACAGCCTCCCTACACTAAAGAGATAAGCTAGCAACACATGCACCAACAAGAGATCCTAAGAACCACTAGAGCAAATATCCCAACTGAGTGTTATTTCATTCCAAGAAAATTTGACCCTTACAAATTAGCACAAGCCTCTCTTTTATATCTTAAGAGGGAAAATTAGCTCAAGATATGGTAAAAAAGTAGTTACAAATAAGTGATGATCTCAAAATTAGGATGTGCTAGATCAATGGTCTAGCACACTCCTTTACAAAAAGTATATATGCCAACAAGCCAAGTTGTTTTTCTTTAGTGGAGCGAAGTTACTTGACTTGTAAATAACAGAAAAATAACCAAATACCATGGGTATTATCCAAAACCACAAGAAAAAACCAAGGGAAGAGTTGAAATGGTGTGCCAATACCATGGGTGGTTTCCCTTAAGCAAATCATTGGTCAAATTGTCCACAATGAGCAAATCGTTGGAGCCACACGATCCAAGAAAGAGACGGGGTCGATCCATGTAAAATGTAGTAATAGATGGCTAAGATATTTTCTTGAGGTGAGATAAAGGCTAGATGATCCCAATTTGCATCAACATATGTGCCATTGTGGTACATCACCAAAATTGCCTCCACATGTGTTCCCAAGTGCTACTTAGGAAAATCAACCCCTACCTGAAATTGAAGTATTTCCCATATAAAAATAATAAAGTGCAATCTCAATGAAGAAAATGAACATAACGTGCACTTTTCCTCCTCAATGAAAAATTAGAACCGAATTAGGATTTTTTAAATAAAAACCTTAGTGGTGCCATCTATTAATTTTCCATCTCACTGAAATAAGCCTATAAAACCCTTTGTGCTTGGAAAACCTTGAAAGAGGACAACACCCGGCCATATGAGAAATGGGATGGATAGAAGGGCCAAATGGGTGCCAAAAAATGCCAACTTTATATAGGTTGGATTGTTCCCATGGACGTTGATGAAGTTATCAAGCTGTTCATTAACACTGCACTACATGAACCCTGCAAATATGACCAAACTGAGAGAATGTTCTAACATGCAAACATATGAGATGAAATAAGAGCCAAATGGGTATCCAAATCCATCAGTATATTTGTAAAATACTAAAAATATCAATTCCATGCATGCCCATGAAATTTAGTGTTGAATATTGTAACTTCTAAGAATATTATATTTGTACATTATTATTCCGGAGATGTTTTATCCCTCCGAGGCAATTCTATTATGTATCCGGAGATGTTTATTCCTCTGATGGTTTGTGGTAACTAGGGTTATTAGACCCACCATGTGGGGGTTGGCCCTGAGTTTATATTTTAGGGGTTATTAGACTTCTCCAGTAGAGGTTGGCCCCATTAGGGATTTTGGTCAGTCGGGATCTAGTATAAGTAGAGGAGAAGAGCTCCTCATTTGACACACTTCCTCAACTTAGAAAGTAGCGCACTTGTGTTTGGGAGGTCTGCATGTGAGGTAGAGAAGAAGGACAAGTCTTGGAGCACATCTTGTATTTTGGTTGATCATCTTATTGAGGAAAGCTTTGCTGGGTTTTCTACCCCATGAGGGTTTCCCAGGGTAAATTCTGTGTCTATCTTGTGATTATGTTTCTTTCAGTGATCTTGCTAGTCTATTTGGTTTAAAACTTAACATGGTGTCAGAGCTAGCCTGAATAGAACATCTTTCACAAGGTGAAATTATATTTCTCTATCTCTCCCAAAATTAGGGTTTCTGCAAAAGTTAGTATTTTTGGATTCTGATTGCATGGCTGAATAGCTCTTATAAAGATCTATCTTTCGAGCTTTGGATCGAGGTTTTTGGTTGGGTAGAACTTCGGGAAAGTCAAACCCTAGTTTTACCAAAAGTGTGATAAACCAGAAATTCTGTTGCGGAAAAGTAAAATGTTAAAGTTTCCAGGTAAGTACTATTCTATCTCTTGTCTCTTGGACTCCCCCAAGAGAAGATGGCTCCAAGCACTAAGCTTGAAGACAAGTTAGAAGGTATAGAGAATTTCTGGGCATGGAAATACAGAATTGGTCTCATTCTTGAAGAGAATGATCTTGCTCAGTATATCAAGGATGAAGTTGCAGAACCTGAAGGAGATGAAGCCAAAGAGAAGCATAGGAAGGATTTGATTAGGGAAAAGAGAATCATAGCTGATTCTATTAAAGACCACTTGATTCCCCAAGTGGCTTCCAAGAAGACTCCAAAGGAAATGTATGATGCCCTAGGAAGAATGTATGAGGGAAAGAACATCAATAGGAAGATGAACCTAAGAACCCAGTTGAAGAGTACCAAGATGCACAAAGGAGAATACATTCAAGACTACTTCTCAAGGGTCTCCCAAATCAAGGAGCAACTAGATGCCATTGGTGATACTCTTGATGAAGATGAACTTGTGATGACTGCTCTAAATGGTCTCACTAGACCTTGGGAGTCATTTATACAAACTATGTGTGCCAGAAAAGAAAGTATGAAGTTTGATGTAGTGTGGGAGGATTGTGTTCAGGAAGAGGCTAGGGTAGCCAATAGAGAAGCACTCCTCAAGGAGGATGACCAAGCCTTGGCTACTCACACCAAAAGAAGAAGAATGGGTCACTTCAAGAAAGTTGACCACAAAGGATCTCAACCCTTCTCTAGATTTAAAAGAGGAAGAGGACCCAATCCAGTAAGAGATCTCTCCACAGTCCAATGTTACAGTTGTCTTAAACTAGGACACATTTCCAGATTTTCTCCTTCACAAAAGAAGTAGAAGTTTGTCCACAAAAGACACCATGCACATATGGCAGAAGATGATAGTGAAGAAGAAGAAGAAGAAGAAGAAGAAGAAGAAGAGGAAAGGCCTCGAAGGAAAAGATCTAAAGTAAAGAAAGAAGATCCAGAAGAATATGTCCTATTCTCTGCACTCTCTGGATCTGTATCTCCTGGAGAAGATACATGGATCATTGATAGTGGTGCTTCTAAGCACATGACAGGTCAAAGGAAGACTTTCTCAAATTTTGAAGAAAAGTCTTCTACACAAAAGGTATCTCTAGGAGATGATTACCAATATCCCATCAAGGGAATTGGTGAAGCAAGATACAAGCTAGATTCTGGAACACCCTTGAAGATGAAAGAAATTTTATATGTACCAGGTTTGAAGAAGAACCTAATCTCTATCTCAGCACTAGATAAGAAAGGTTTTAGAGTTGCCTTCATAGATGGTCAAGTACTTATGTGGCCCAAAGGAAAATCTATTGAAGATGCAGTTGTCATTGGTGAAGAGGAAGGAGGTCTCTATAAGCTCAAGGGACATCCAAAAGTTGCCCTTGCTCATGAAACCTCTAGCCCCATTGAGCTATGGCATAGAATATTAGCTCACATTAACTATAAATCCCTACCCTATGTAAGCAAGGTGGTCATAGGATTACCAGACTTGAAGGTTGATCATAATGGCTCATGTAAAGGATGTGAAAAAGGGAAGAATATCAAGAACCCTTTTCCAAAGAGTGAAACAAAGACTAAGAACATTTTGGAGCTAATACACTCAGATGTATGTGGACCAATGCCCACCACTTCCCTAAGTGGGTTTGAATACTATCTCTCATTCATTGATGACTATTCAAGGAAGACTTGGATATACTTTCTAAAAGGTAAGAATGAAGTCTTTGGAAAATTCAAAGAGTTCAAGGCCTTAATAGAAAATCTCTTAGAAAAGAAAATCAAGATTCTCAGAACAGATAATGGCGGAGAATATACTTCAAAGGACTTTGAAGACTTTTGTAAGGAAGCTGGAATCAAGAGGGAACTAACCACTCCCTACAATCCCCAACAAAATGGGGTGGCTGAAAGAAAGAATAGAACCATCATGGAAGCTGTAAAGACCATGATACATGATCAAGATCTACCCATGTATTTATGGGCTGAAGTAGCTAGGATAGCAGTCTATGTGCAGAATAGACTATCCCATAGTGCTATTGAATTCAAAACTCCAGAAGAAGTGTTCACAGGAAAGAAGCCTGAGGTAAGTCATCTCAAAATATTTGGTTGTCCTGTGTACATTCACATTCCAAAAGAAAAGAGAACCAAGTTGGATCCTTCTGGTAAGAAGGGAATATTTGTTGGATATTGTGAATCATCCAAAGCCTTCAAAATTTTCATACCAGGTTTTCATCATATGGAAATAAGTAGAGATGTAACATTTGATGAAGAAGCAACTCTCAAGAAATCCAGGAAGTGTCAACTTGAAGAAATCTATGAAGAAGATACACCTCCTAGAATCATAGAAGCTGTGCACATTCCTGAAGATGATACACCAAAGGACCATGACATGATAGAACCACAAGAACCCCCTATTACAAACTTATCTAGGAAAAGAAGGCCAGCATGGGCTAGAGACATTATTCAAGGAGCTGAAAGATATGGAGCTCCTGAAGGCTCCACTTGAGAAAGAAAGAAACCAAAGCTAGTATCCAACTATGTGGCCTTAATGTGTGATCTTGTGGATCAACAACCTACTAGCTATGAAGAGGCAGCTCAGAAGAAAGAATGGGTAGAAGCAATGATAGAAGAATATCAGTCAATAATGAAAAATGATGTTTGGGATATAGTTCCCAAACCAAAAGATAAAAGTGTGTTTTCTTCCAAATGGATTTTTAAGATAAAACATGCTGCAAATGGTAGCATTGAAAAATATAAGGCAAGATTTGTAGCCCGAGGATTCTCTCAAAAAGAGGGATTTGACTATGAAGAAACCTTTGCACCAGTTGCTAGGTATACTTCAATTAGAACTATCATGGCACTTGCATCTATGATGAAGTGGAAATTACACCAAATGGATGTTAAGACAACTTTTCTGAATGGTGTAATTGAAGAAGAAGTGTACATAGATCAACCACAAGGGTTTGAGGTTAAAGACGGGAAAACTCATGTATGCAAACTGAAAAAGGCATTATATGGATTAAAGGAAGCTCCTAGAGCTTGGCACGGAAGGATTGACAATTTCTTAACAAGCATGGGATTTACCAAGAGTAAAGCTGACCCTAATCTTTATCTCAAGGTAATGGATGATGAACTAGTTATACTACTGTTATATGTAGATGATCTATTTCTAATCGGAAATGAGAAACAAATTGTTGAATGCAAGAAGAAGATTTCTTCAGAATTCGAGATGAAAGATCTCGGATTAATGCACTACTTCTTAGGTCTAGAAGTATGGCAAGAACCAAAAGGAATCTTTCTAAATCAAGGTAAGTATGCTGTGGAGATTCTAAAAAGATTTGATATGTTGGAGTGTAAAGCCATGGCCACTCCCATGGACTCCAACTTGAAGTTATTAGTTAATGACACATCAGAATTAGTGGACATAACTCTATATAGACAAATCATTGGGTCTCTGATGTATTTAACAAATACTAGGCCAGATATATGCTTTGCTGTAAATATCCTGAGTCAGTATCTAGTAGAACCTAGAAAGGTTCATTTAATAGCCGCAAAGCATGTAATGAGGTACCTAAAGGGTACTTCAGATTTTGGTCTATATTATCTTCGAAATCATGAACTTAGATTACATGGTTACTCATATTCTGATTGGGCAAGAAGTATCTTAGACAGAAAGAGTACATCAGGTGGATGTTATGGTCTTGGATCTGCCATGATCTCATGGTTCAGCAAGAAACAATCTAGTGTGGCTCTCAGTACTGATGAAGCAGAATACATAGCTTCCTGCTCTGCTAGCTGTGAAGCAGTGTGGCTTCAGAAACTATTATCTGGAGTGTTTGACTTAGAGATGGATCCCACTGTGATCATGTGTGACAATCAAAGTTGTATCAAAATGACAGAAAATCCTGTATTCCACGATAAGTCAAAACACATAGAGATCTGATACTTTTATATACGAGACATGGTGCAGAGAGGAGCTATAAAACTCGAGTATGTGAGTAATGAAGAACAAGTTGCTGATATATTAACCAAACCCCTGTCTCGTGTGAAATTTGAATACTTCTGAGACAAGCTTGGTGTAGCTCTAAAGGACCCTCCTCGAAAGGGGAAGTAGTATCGTCACTGATGATGAGGATACATGTTTACCACTCTTAGATATTTATGCTTATTTAGATTTAGATTTCTTACACTTAGAATACTTACATTATTTTTCTTTTACTTTGATGATATATGTATTGATGAGGATACATGTTTTGATAATGTATGCATTGATGAGGATACATGTTTTGATGATATATGTATTGATGAGGATACATGTTTTGATGATGTATGTATTGATGAGGATACATGATATATGTATATGTGCTTTGATGCATTGATGAGGATACATGTTTTGATGATGATACTTGTATTATTACATATTGATGTATTGATGAGAATACTTGTATTAATGATATATGCACATATATTAATGTACTTGTATAGATGAGGATACTTGTACCTGTATTGATGTGAGGATTGGATCGTCCTCGGACTTTGGTCCTTTGAATTGAGTCATAGACAAGATGTCTTCGAAAATAAAGTCCTGAATGAACAGGTAGGGGATTGAATCGTCCTCGGACTTTGGTCCTTTGAATTGAGCCGTAGACAAGATGTCTCCGAAAATAAAGTCCTGAATGAACAGGTAGGGGATTGGATCGTCCTCGGACTTTGGTCCTTTGAATTGAGCAGTAAACAAGATGTCTCCAAAAATAAATTCCTGAATGAATAGGTAGGGGATTGGATCGTCCTCGGACTTTGGTCCTTTGAATTGAGCTGTAGACAAGATGTCTTCGAAAATAAAGTCTTGAATGAACAGGTAGGGGATTGGATCGTCCTCAGACTTTGGTCCTTTGAATTGAGCCGTAGACAAGATGTCTCCGAAAATAAAGTCCTGAATGAACAGGTAGGGGATTGGATCGTCCTCGAACTTTGGTCCTTTGAATTGAGCCGTAGACAAGATGTCTCCAAAAATAAAGTCCCAAATGAACAGGTAGGGGATTAATCATCCTCAGAATTTGGTCCTTTGAATTGAGTCGTAGACAAGATGTCTCCGAAAATAAAGCCCTGAATGAACAGGTAGGGGATTGGATCGTCCTTGGACTTTGGTCCTTTGAATTGAGCTATAGACATGAAGTCTTTCTAGAATTGAATGATAGGACTGTATCATCCCTGGACCTCAGTTCAAAAGGTACATGATAGGATTGGATCGTCCTTGGACCTCAGTTCAAAAGGTACATGATAGGATTGGATCGTCCCTGGACCTCGGTTCAAAAGGTACATGGTAGGACTGGATCGTCCTTGGACCTCAGTTCAAAAGGTACATGATAGGATTGCATCATCCATAGACCTATGTCCTAAAGAGAGCGGGATTGATCATCCTGTAATATGATCATGTGTATTGCAGGGTATACGATGCTGAGATGACGATGTTGATAATCGTATGATGACGATGCTGATGATCGTATGATGATGATGCTGATGATCGTGTGATGACGATGCTGATGATCGTGTGATGACGATGCTGATGATTGTGCGATAACAATGATGTTGATGTTCCAGTAACTAGTTGAGTTACTGATGATGATGCATTGAAGAAAGCTTTCGATGATATATAGATGTATCATGTATGATGTAGTCGATGACTCCTTACTCCTACAGATACTGTTATAATATCCTTCTCGTTAAGGGGGAGTGTTGAATATTGTAACTTCTAAGAATATTATATTTGTACATTATTATTCTGGAGATGTTTTATCCCTCTGAGGCAATTCTATTATGTATCCGGAGATGTTTATTCCTCCGATGGTTTGTGGTAACTAGCATTATTAGACCCACCATGTGGGGGTCGGCCCTGAGTTTATATTTTAGGGGTTATTAGACTTCTCCAGTAGAGGTCGGCCCCATTAGGGATTTTGGTCAATCGGGATCTAGTATAAGTAGAGGAGAAGAGCTCCTCATTTGACACACTTCCTAAACTCAGAAAGTAGCGCACTTGTGTCTGGGAGGTCTGCATGTGAGGTAGAGAAGAAGGACAAGTCTTGGAGCACATCTTGTATTTTGGTTGATCATCTTATTGAGGAAATCTTTGCTGGGTTTTCTACCCCATGAGGGTTTCCCAGGGTAAATTCTGTGTCTATCTTGTGATTATGTTTCTTTCAGTGATCTTGCTAGTCTATTTGGTTTAAAACTTAACATTTAGGACTATAGAACATTAGGGAAAGGCCTATCACATTTATGGAAAAGACTAATTTGAGGGATTAGCAATCAATCTGATGTCATATACATGAGTAAGTGTCCAAATGTGTATCTAAATATGTGTTGAAAATCACTTGATCCCATGTACAACCAAAGATATGCAATAGGCCCCTCTTGGCCACTATACAACACTATCACTGAATACAATAGCTCTTAAGAAGACATGATGATATCTCAATGGTAATGAAGTGAAGTTGTACTATGATCAGAAGTGTCCTAGGTGGACTAGCAACAATGGGTGTCCAGATAGACAAGTAAAAATAGATGCAAGTGATCATAAAAGTGAGTCATCATATAGTTAGCCATGATAAACATGATAATATACCAACACCACAAATATCTTCAAATAGGTTTTTGATAAATATGATTTACAAACTAACTAGTACCATGATAACATCTAAGCATTCACAAAAACAATTTTCTTCTTCGGGTGGATTAGAGATGGATTAAACCAGACTAGACAAGTGAATATTTGGTTAGAGGTGACTAATTGACTCAATATGTAGGACAAGGGAAAACTTTGTGATCTTCACCAACATGGAAAATGATTAGGATAATGTCTCACAAATGGGTGTTGTGTAAGAAGGTACTACTCATTTAACCTTAGCAATCAGACTCCCCCCCTTTTACTTTTGCTTTGCTAGATCCTTCTTGGCCTTGTCTTCTTTGATTTATCAAACTCTCTTATTCTTTTACTTCTTTCTTTTAGATAACATGGTCTTTATTTTATTTAAAGGAACATGCAAGTAGGACTTGCTTCTTTGGATTGCTTGATTTTTGCAATTTAAATTGGTATTATTTATTTTTGCTATGGTGAATGATATGCTTTTACACCAGCTTCTAGTACAAGAAATCTTGGACTAGGAGATTTATTCAAATGTATTTTTTGAGGCATTGAAAGGGGAAGAGCCTTTCATGTTTTAAGTCTAGGGAGAAGCATTACTCCATGGAAACTCTTTATGCTTGATAAGCAATTAACCCCAAGGATTTATAAGGAAGCCTCTTGAACCGTCACAACAATCGTTGCAACATAAACATGACTGAGACATAAAGGAAAACAAGGATGCCTTCATGGTGAAGGAGTCACAGATGGGAGGTCAAGAGTCTATCTGCCAATCTCTATCCAAAGGATGCATACCAAAGTATGAATTAATAATGGATTATGTGTAGGTGGAAAAAGGTGTACCCAAAGAAGGGGGTAAAATCCTTGCAAAGACCAAGAACCCTAGTTCAATGGTACATAAGTAAATCAAGAATCTACTACCCTCATCAACCTATGGGTGTTACTACTAACTATAATCATCAAATAATCAATACATCCAATGTAATAGCAGTAATGTAAAGTACAACATCACATAATATATCATCATGACATGGCATAGTAATAAAATAATGGCATATATCACATGATAATCATATCATCTCATAAAAAGGAGGCCCAAGAGCAACAAAAATGGGATTTAATACTCTGGAATGCATGATACTCTTAAGCAAAAATACGTCTAATAAAGTATGCCTACAGAATATGGTGTAACATATGGCTCTATGGTGGACAAGTGCTCTAAGGAAGAAGTTACTTGAGAACCTAAGCATATTTGGTACAAGAGTAGTAAATGAACTACCTGCAATAACACTATACCTTCCTCACATACCATTTATTAGTGTTCAATAAAGGAAAATAAACTATGCAGGCTAGACAACTAAAGTGAAAGAAAATGCTCAAAATTGTATAAGTCTAATCTATGCTAATGACATGGAAATTAACATAAACTATGAAATTGTAAAAAAAATTAATCTAGGAAAACAAAAGCACAAAATTGACAACCAAACTAGCAAGGAGTGCTTAAATGTTAGGGAATATCCCATGTGTAATGCTTTAGAAAGTCCACAAACATAGTGTTAAATTGAAAACCATTGGTTGTTGCTAGGTAATAAGCATCACCATCGATCCTATCTATCAGGAAAGAGCCTACCCAGAGATGATTGTTCAACTTGTTCATGTATCTATAGGCTTGGTTGAAAACCATGACAAGATCTTGGTAGGTAGATTGTCTTCTATTAATGCTCTCACGAATACACTCCTTATCTTTGAAAATATCCAATTCTACATCATGATATTGGTCAACTACCAAATGCTTCCCTCTATCTTCATCCTTCTTCTTTGTGACACTCTTTTGACACCAGTTGAATTGTTGCTCGTGACTCCATGGAATTACAACTTTTCCAACCTTGAACTCCTAGGGACCTAATGAATCACTTTTACTTTTCTAATTTTCTAAAGGAATGGGAACATTATCAGTCATCTCTTGTTGAGGTTGTTCTAATGGGAGAAGCATTTCTCTTAATAGATCATGAGGTGTCTTAAATTGTACATCCTCCTCTATAGCTCTAACACCATTAGTTGAAACTTCCTTATGGTTGGTTGAGCCAAGTTGATAAACTATAAGTGTTGAAGCAAAAATAGGTTCCTTTCATTTGCCACTATCCTAATTTATTTGTGATTAGATATTATCATCATTATTTTCCTCAAATCCCAAATTAACTTCACTTACCATATGAAAACTCTCCATTTCTCCACAAGCTAAATCATAGTTCTTATTCAGCTCATCAATAGGCTCTTCTATATGGCACTTGAAGAATTTTTCTCTACAACTCCTAACCATATTTTCATTATTTGGGATGGATGCATAAAACATATCCATTTGCAAATGACCTCCCAATCCAACAAACCATTTTCTAGACAATAACATGTCATAAGTGGGAGGGAGATCTATGACCATTACATCCATGAGGGTTGATATATCAGGACAAGCAAACAAATCAACCCTTATATTTTTTATAAGAACATGGGTTCTAATTTCCTTGGAATCAATCCCACAAACATTTCCATAAGGTCTAGAGACTTCAAGCCCTAATGTTGATCTCATAACACGAAGATGCATAACATTGGTGGTTGCTCCAGAATCCACCGTACAGTTGTTAATCAACATTCCCTTGATGATCAAGGTGAGATAAAAAGGTTTGTGACCCTCATTTTTCCCTTCCAAAATAACAATTTGCAAATTAATGGAAGGGTCATTCTTGAGCTTTTCACTCCAATCAGGATTGAAAATTTTGTTATCCTTTTCAAGTTCTGATGGCACTATAATTAACTCTTTGAGGGGAACAAGAAAATTGATTTTCCCCAATATATCTTCAAGGTCAATCCCCAAATCAATATCCTTAACTCCTGCATGAGTAGGTTGAGTTTGAGTCGGTTAAGATCAAGGAAGAGATGAATTTCCCCATCTTTTGGTTTGGGTTTTGGGTTGGGCTTCCGTCGCTTTCTTCCTTTCATAGGTTTGTAATTTTTCCTTCTTAATATTTTCTCTAGCTTCTTCATCAAAAGAACTGAGATAGTTTTGGATGTTATTTTGCTTGATTTGCTCTATATCTTCATGGGAAACATTATACACCCTAGGTTGAAATTTATCCTCCTAGTTATAATCCTCAACAAAATTAATACCATTTCCTCTTCATGCTTCTTCAATATTTTTCAAAGGGAACTCCTATTCATCTCGGGGTCCTTCACATTCTAAACAACAATGAATGAATTCTTGGATACTAGAGGCCTTGGGTTGTTCAATTTCCTCTTTGTTTAGGATTTGGAGACGCAAAATATCTTCATCCATTCGAGAAGTTGTTTTCATCATTTAAGCCATCAGATCAACTGCTTGTGCGATTGTAGTGGATCCCTTAGTCCTTGAGGAAGAGGTCGTAGATGATTCTAAAAGGTCAACCTTTCATGGGGATGAGACATTCATTTCCATTTGCCTTGCTTTAGTTTGGTAATATCGTAATGTTTTAAGATCCTTCTCCTTTAGTATAAACCCAAATGTCCTAGGGAAAACATTAAGGTAATGGATGAGAAATGAATGATCCTTGGGCTTGATATCTTCAAGAATCTTCTCAATAATATTTTCAAATCATTGGGTAAATTCTTGGATAGTCTCATTTTCTTTCTTCTTGATTTCATAAAGTTGATTTAGGAGGAATTTGCTATCAAGTTTCTCCCCCCATTCTTCCAAGACCTCCTCAAATATATCATATCCAATAATACTCCCTTTTTCAGATTCTTATAACACCTATCAAAATTTCCTTCTAAAGTGGCAACAAAATTTTTCATGAAAACATCCTCATGGACAACACCAAGTTCATTCATAACCTTCCAAAACTTGTCTATGTGCTATGTGGCAGAGATGGCATTGTCCCAATAAAAATAGGTAACCTCTTATGGGCTTTATCAAGAATAGGATTGTGATACCCCACTATAGCTATGAAGTCAAAAGGATTGCTAAAGTTTCTACCACCTCTAAAGGCTCTAGATCGATTTGCATTCGCACAAGGGCTATTAGTAGGACTAGTATGCACCATTGGGAAAAATTTTCTAGAAGTAGCTTTGTTCTTCTTGGGAGTTATAGAGTAAACAATTATTGGTTTGGAACTCCTAAGGTTGTATTTATGGGTAGCAATTCATTCCTCAATGGAGTCTTTGTGTGGAGTCGCCATGTGAAGAAAATATCCTCACCAATAAGCTTTGTCGTGAAATATAACTAAGTAAGACCTACTTCCTCGACAACGATGGCAAAATTTTTTACGCAAAACCTAGCGACCAACTGATTGGCAAGAAATCAACCACTAACCTGACTCAATTATGGAATTCCCTCCCAACTTGTCACTATCAGAAGGAACTCCTATTTTAGGTATCCTAAGCTCAAAGATGATCAAGCTTATACTAACCAAGGGAGAGACCCTAGCCAAACTTTATCCTAGGCCAACTATAAGGGTTTAGTTAACCCGGGATAATAATATAGCTATAATTTTATGATGAGGTGCCTAATTTAATGTAGGTGATGATATCAAAACACAATCAAGACTAAAAGGTGGAATAGTATGATTATGAAAATGAAGTTTCACACCAACTAGTCAAAAAGATTCAAGAAAACACTAAAGATTTAAATAATCAGTTACCATGAAAATATAATACATGATACAATGAACAAAATGAAACATGAGCATTACATTTAAATGAACAATGATTACTCTTAAATAGTAAAACCCCCAACCCCAATATGACTTCAATTCACAATATGTGTCAAGTCATCGTAGCTATTTGATCTACATGCGAGGTCAAATAATGATTCTTGACCCAATCTCTTAGAGAACCAACCAAGGAGTATAGACTGTACCGTTGGCCACACCATCAAACTGCCCAGGTATATAAAGAGTAATATTCTTGCAATGTTGTTTTTGATGCACCACAGTGATAGGACGACCGATAGGATGGTTTCAAATACCTAAGGGGGTCCCCGATATATACAAGGTATATGAGGTCCAATTTTGTGCTAAAGTGTTGTTTAATGCAGTACCACTCGCATGGGGATTTGGCGGGAGTAATACTAGTGGTCAAGACTACCCCTCAGTCAAGATGAGACATAGCCTACACTTAAGTACCTACTATTTTCATAGGCAATATAGTTCCCCAAGCACGGATTTAGAAGCCCAAAGACAACTCCTTGGTGTTATATATAGACGCCAGATCACGTCTTCTACCCAAAAATCCTCTTTGTCATATATGCACTTTATATTAATGATTATTTATCAAAATATAATGCTCCAAATAAAAAATTAAGCATGTATCAGGTAAAAAATTAACACAAATCCATGGCAATAATCAAGATATGATAACTTCAATAATCAAACATGAACTACTACATCAATGAAATGCCATCCACATGATAAAATTTAGCAACAACTCATGAAATGAAGGAAAACAAATTGCTACCAAGCCAATATATCACAATTGCATAAGTAAAGCATATTCATGTGGATTAAGAAAGCATTCACATGGAAAATTGGAGATTAATCATTCAAATTCCCAAGGTAGTGAATTGTTTTTAGCCTTTTAGATCATTAGAAGTGAATTGAATGAGACAAAGTAAATGTGAATTTCATTAACGATAGCATATTCATCATTTACACATTAACCATTGTCTAGATTTACCAAGAGGAGCGAATAACCAATGTGACAGTAAAATTATTGGAAATAACCAATTGTTATCCTACTAATTAAATCAACTTGCAAATATATGAATGATGAATAAAAGGCACTTAATTAATCTAACTATAAAATAAAAATGTTAATTAGCTGAAAAACATGACTAACAATAGTAAGCATGCATCTAAGTATCAACCCAATGGTTAAAAACCTAAAAGCACAATGCTAGTATGAAATTCAAGAGCTAATCAACTACAAGAGTTTACTGTAACTTTCAGATCTGAAAACTGATTATTATAACAACAAATAAAACTAATAGGGACTAAATTTTAAGAGATCTAGAGAAGCCTATTAGTTAGGTGCTTGAATCACTTAGTTAAAACAAAAAATAGAGACTTAGAACACCACAAAATTTATTAGATATTGCTGGTTTATTGGATATTATGGTGTATAAATTTTCAGCTCCTTAATATTTAATAATTATTAGATGATAAGCCAAGGAGGGGAAGCGAATGCTCCCCTTAGAGTCTCTTGAAATGATAGATCCAAGCACCTAAAAAATTCAAAAAATGATTAGAAGATAAAATATTGGAAGAAAACTTGAAATAGAAAATGAATAAAACTACCAAAATATAGATCTAGCGCCTTAAAGGGAAGCAATTGTTGGGAAATAGATTCATTGGCAATCACAAAAGAAAGATGAGTAGTCTTCAAGGGAGAGTGGAGGCAATCAATCCCTCACCATTGCTGGCCAAAGATGACCATTGATTTTCTACTCCAACTATGATGGATTCCTATAAAGATCAAGAGACAAAGCAATCTATTCCTAAACTATCACGCATCAATCATTAGTAAATGCATTTAGTGATTGAAATTACTATAAAAGGAAAAGATGTTGCAACAATATAATCAAGCAAATATATTTCAATCATAAGAAATAAGGTTGCAACAATTATTTACCTACTTTACTAAATGCAAAAGTAAAACACCAATAGTTACCTAAGACCCTTGTGAAGAGTGTCCTTCCACCAAAGAGATAATCTAGAAACACATTGTTGAAAATATCACCAATACTGAGAGGGGGGGGTGAATCAGTATTGGACACTTTTAACTATTTCAAACTTTAATCACATCATGTAATAATAACCATTAACAACGCCATTCATCAACACATAAAATCTTACACTGTGTACAAGAAATAATGCTTTTATAACATAACAAGATTACAAGATCACATTAATAGGAAGCACCAACTTTCGATTTATGAGCATCAACTCAAAGGATACTACAACCCCCTAGCTTTAATAGCTCCAACTGGAAGGAAGCACCCGCTAGAAGGAGGCTACAACCCCCTATGATCACATGCTCTAACTGCCCTAGCACCACCCTGCCACCCCGATATGAGTAAGAGTATCAATCTATCACTGTCACTTTCATTGTCACTAAGTTCTTGAACAAACCCTAGAAACAATCACCCATAGACTTAATCTCTCCTTTGGACCCTTCAAATCCTTAACATCATCATCATCTTCAAACCCTAGGTCATTCCAAGAGAGGAACCCTAGTTTATGTGCCAATATCTCAAAACAATAAACCCTAGGTCATGCGCCAATCACTTCACAAGAGAAACCCTAGGTCATGCATCCACCAAGTTCTTTACCAAAAGAGTAACCCTAGTCCATCCTTGTACCTTTGCTAGTGCATCATTTACTTTCCCCGAAACCTTCTTAGATACGCGCTTGAGAGAGATTGAACTTGGATGGTTCAAATGAAAATTTGGAGCACTTAATTATACTAATGCTCCACATTTTAATTACAGTTATGTTAGGTCAGCCCTAACAAAGTTATGTCCTAGTTAGGTCGACCCTAACAAAAATTATGGCCCAATACAAAGAAAACTTCATTTCTCCTCAACCACAGGGAGTTAGGAACCATTCCACCTATCACCATAAAGGTCTCGGAATAGGCTGTCTGATTATGGAACTTGTGCTTTCATTTGGGATACCTTTATGGGGTAAAATTCCCCTTTTTTATTTAGCATCATTCTAATGAGACTCCCCCTGAATTTGTCTTCATGGCTCTTCATGTATTCATCAAGGGGATTCTTTACACTTCACACTATCATGGTTAGGTGGAAACATCATCATCAATTTAGGGGATTCTTCACTTGCTCCATTTGTGTACAACTCAAAGTGGGCATGTGGAAACAACCACATGTTATCTCATCTTCTGAGGGCCATGCTTAACAACTACGCCATACGGGGACCACTTTGAATTCCTTACTTCAATGTCATTTTACTACGATTGACATCAATGACAACCAAATGTCCAACAATATCCCCCTCTGGCATTGATGCCAACTTAGTGAAACAATGATGCTTCCCCTTCGAATATACTATCTTCCTTGAGCTGACTCCCCCTATCTTCATGCTTCTTAACTCAATCTTGTTTTATTGTTTTTCTCTCCCCTTTGACATCAATGACAAAGGGTGTATTTTCCTCTTGATCTTGATCCTGCTGCAACTCCCCCTGTCAATATGCCTTCTCTTTGGGGATTCTCCCCTTGAACTCATGCTTCTATTTGTGGCTACTCCCCATATAAATATTATGACTTTCTTCTCCAAACTTTTGTAACATTTTTTCTAGTAGATCTTGCCATGTCATTTTTACAATCTCTCACCATGTGTCCATAGTCATGACATTTGAAGCATTCAACAATGTGCTTTATCATGCTTCTACAATCTCTTTCCATGTGTTTATAATTGTGGCAATTGTAACATTCAACATTGTAGTTCAAGTGGACACTTATATTTCTTGCTTGAGCATTTCCTCCATAAGCTTTGCAATCTCTAGCCTTGTGCCCAAAATTATTGCAAGAGAAACAATTTCTAAGAAATATGCTTAGATACATAGGTGTAGAAGATCTTCTTGATGGTGCAACTTCTCTGTATCCATATTTCTCTGAATCTTACTGACGATGAATTATTTTCTTTTAATCTTTGTCTTGATGGGAGCTTCTGAGAATGTCTGCATAACTCTTATCCTTCTCTTCATTTTTCTTTTTTAGTAGCTTGGAACACTCCTCTTCAACTTTATTTCCTAGTGATTTGGATATTTCACCTTCTTCAACACTCTTATGTTCATTATAGCTCAAACCAGTCTTGTCAAGTGGAGATATTTACTGGATGAGAATGTCATCTAATATCAATGTGTTATTTTCAAACTTCAAATTTGTGGTATTTGTCTTCTTCAATTCCTTCCGTAGAGTAGCAATTTCAAACTCTCTTACTTGGAAAATGTATTCCTTCTCCTTTAGTTGACTTGTTAGGAATTATTCAATTCTCTTTGCTTCTTCCACTTGAATTCTTAGGGAAACAACGGTGTTTTCATTCCCTTCATTTAGTGAAAGGATCTACAACTCTTTCCTTTGACACATTTCTTTCTTCTCTTGAAGATGACTTGTTAGGTCTTCTTCAATTTTCTTGGCATCTTCTATTTGACTCTCAGACCAACAATGGTATTTTCAACTTCATGATATATCTGAAGTATTTCTTCTTGTTTCCTTATCATCCTTTCACAATGTGTTCTTTCCTCTTATTCATGATCCATAACTTTCTTTAATTTCTTTCTTAGGGAAATAATTCCAACTTCTTGCTTTTTGCAGTTTTGATCCTTCTCATTTTCTTATTTTTCTGAATCTGTCCTTTCTTTATGATAATCTTCATTTTCTTCATCAATAGGATTTGTAATCATGGTCATAAGGAAAGTTTCTTCTTCTTTTGAATCGCTATCTTTCCATTATTCATATGTACACTCAGCAGTAGCAAATCATATTCTTTCGTATTTAAAACATTTAAAGGGTAACTTGGTATCTTTTCAGGGTTTGCTTATTCTTTTGGTGGCTCTTCCTTTTCAATGACTTTCTTAACTTTGTAAAGATTATATAGCCTGTCCCAAAGCTCTTTAGTTGATGTACGTGATCCCACAACAACTTTCATGAGATTAGATAATCCATTTTGGATGGAATTTTTTTCCATAGCATTACCCTTCCTTGACTTCTTTTTAGCTGCATTTGTTTGTGGAACAATCACAACTGAATTCCAAACATTAGCCCCAAGTGCCATCAAATATGGCTTCATCTTTATACTCCATGATTCATAATATGATCCATCAAACAATGGTGCTCCATCTTTTCCAGAACCTGTGCCTACTTGTCCATGTGCTTCAAGTATCTTTCTTTCAGCTGCTAAATTGTTCTGAAGGTAACCCGCTCTAATACCAATTATTGGAAATATCACCAATACTGAGAGGGGGGTGAATCAATATTGGGCACTTTTTACCATTTCAAACTTTAAGCACATCATGTAATAATAACCATTAACAACTCCATTCATCAAGACATAAAATCATACACAATGTACAAGAAATAATGCTTTCATAACATAACAAGCTTACAATATTACATTCAATATAGGAAGCACCAACTCAAAGGAGGCTACAACCCCCTAATATCACAGGATCCAACCTGTCCTAGCACCACCCTGCCACCCTAATATGAGTAAGAGTATCAATTTGTCACTATCACTTTCATTGTCACTATCACTATCATTGTCACTGTCACTAAGTTCTTGAACAAACCCTAGAAACAGTCACCCATAGACTTCATCTCTCCTTTGGCTCCTTCAAATCCTTAACATAATCATCATCTTCAAAACCTAGGTCATTCCAAGAGAGGAACCCTAGTTTATGTGCCAATATATCCAAAAGATAAACCCTAATTCATGCACCAATCAATTCACAAGAGAAACCCTAGGTCATGCATGCACCAATTTTTTCACCAAAAGAGTAACCCTAGTCCATGCTTGTACCTTTTCCCATCCTTTACTTGCCCCAAAAACTTCTTAGATATGCGCTTGAGAGAGCTTGAACTTAGATGGTTCAAATGAAAAGCTAGATCTCTTATTTATACTAATGCTCCACATTTGTAATTACAGTGATGTTAGGTTGGCCCTAACAAAATTCTGGCCCAGTTGGTTGGACCTGACAAAAATTATGGCCCAGTACAAAGAAAACTTCATTTCTCCTCAACCATGGGGAATTAGGAACCATGCCACTTATCACCGGAAAGGTCTTGGAATAGGCTATCTAATTATGGAACTTGAGCTTTCATTTGGACTACATTTATGGGGTAAAAGTCACCCTTTGTCTTTAGCTCATTCTCATGAGACTCCCCCTGGATTTGTATTCATGTCCACTTCATGTCTTCATCAAGGGGGTTCTTTACACTTCACACCATCATGTTTAGGCAGGCACATCATCATCACTTTAACGGCTTCTTCACTTTCTCCATTTGTGTACAATTCAAAGAGGACATGTGGAAACGACCACATGTTATCTCATCTTGTGAGGTCCATGCTTAACAACTACGCTATAAGGGGACCACTTTGATTTGCTTACTTCAATGTCCTTTTACTAAGGTTGACATCAATGAAAACCAAATGTCCAACACACATGCACCAACAAAAGAGCCTAAGAACAACTAGAGCAAACATTCCAACTAAGTATTATTTCATTCCAAGAAAATTCAACCCTTACAAATGAGCACAAGCATCCCTTTTATAGCTTAAGAGGTCGAATTAGCTCAAGATGTGGTAAAAAATTAGTTACAAATATGTGATGATCTAAAAAATAGGATGTGATAGATCAATGGTCTAGATCACTCCTTTACAAAAAGTGGTTATGCGAACAAGCCAAATCGTTTTGTCTTAGTGGGGCAAAATTACTCCTTGACTTGTAAATAATAGTAAAATAACCAAATACCATGGCTCTTCTAGTCCAAAACCACGAGAAAAAACCAAGGGAAGAGTTGAAATGGTGTGCCAATTCCAAGGTTTCCCTTGAGTAAATCGTTGGTCAAACTATCTATTACCACTCAAAGTAGAAGTCCTTTCAAAGTAGACAAAGTATGCCCTTTGCTAGTGATGAAAAGCATATGGGAGGAGCTAGACCCAATGTCACCACAACCTAACTCCTCAACTTCTTCAGGTAACTCCTAAACCTAGGGGAAATTCCCTAATGAAGGACACCTGCAAACACTAACACACCTGCAAATACCTTTCTACGAGCCTTATGTTGAATTAATGTAACTTCGAAGAATATTATACTTGTATTATTCCTCCTTCGGGAGATGCCTTTAATGTAAAAGATCATGTAAAAGTCATGAGGTAAAACCTCCATTGTAAGTCAAGTCATTAGCACCCAAAAGAATGTAATATAAATATTATTTGAGTCTCCCTAGAGAGGTCGGCCCAGTCAAGTTAGTAAGGTCAACCTAGTTAGGTTAAATGTCAAGTAAAAAGTCAAGTATAAATAGAGATTGTCTTCCTCTCATTTGCACCATTCACTCACTCAAGCATTGTGCACTAGAGGAGAGAGGAAGATTGCGAAGGAGGGCGAGGATTGTACTTGGCTCTAGATTTTGGGTTTTTGTCTCTCTTCTTTGTGAGACTTATTTTTGGGCATTGTACTTTGGTAATGTATATTGAGGAATTTCTTACTGGGTTTTCTTCCCCTTGAGGGTTTCGCAAGATAAATTGTTGTGTACCTTGTGATTATGTATCTTTCAGAGATCCTCTTTATGCTGCTATTGTGAAAATTTATTAAATGCTCATGAAGTTAGAATTTAGTCTTTAGTAGCATATAATATTAACACCTTATGGTTGAGATCAGTGCCTTATATGGAGTCAACAATGGATAATAAAGACACATAAATCATATAAAGGAGTTAATTCAATGTACTGATCAATATCAATCAATATCACAACACTCAATGCAAATACACAAATCCCAAGGGAGGGTTTCACACTTCCCAAGGCAAAACCTCAGAAAAGTGTGCTCTGAAGAGGAGATGATCAAGTGGCCTAGGGCACACTTTTTGGTCCAATCAAAACTCCAAAAACCTTGCAGAAAACCTAATTTTGGCAATTTCGTGTTTCCCAATGCACCAAGGAAAATGGGGACACCCTCAAAGATCTGTAAATAAATCCACTAGGGTGAATTCAGTGGGTCGACCAAAATTATAAACTCATGACTATTTTTGGAGTTATGAATTTATTTAGATTTTTAGGGTTTTTCTAACAATATTATATTTTTAGGTTTTTTTCAATATAAAGATGCATGTGAAATAAAAGGCATGTAAATTGATAGAAGAGAGATATATCCGTTGAAAATATATGGCATATGATTCTTGTTTCAATCCCTAGGGCATTGAGAGATCAATACCAACGTCCCTCTCTTGAGATGACTTTCAAATCTTGCAACCAGGGCATCGACTAGCAACTTCAAGAGTTTGGTAGAAGAGCCTAATTAGGGCAAGAGAAGAAGTCCAAGGCCTAGTAACAATGGAGATCTCCTATGAAGGAAGGTCTCCTCATGCAAGGTTAACAAAATACGAGCAATGAAACCCTAACACTTTAGAATAATGCAGCATAAAAGTACCATTAAACTATATTAGAAGTATAACTTACCAACATTTAACAAAGATGAGCAAGATAGTGCCTTATGTCACGTTTGTGCTTGAGTTATTACAACCATTCATTAGCATCAACCAATAGCACGTGTAAAAGAAACTAGAACTTCATCACATCAACCTTCAAGAAAGAAAGATCATCCAAAGAGAGGTGTGCATAGCATCAAGAGCTCGAATCAGCCAAGAGAAATAGAAAAGATCTCATAATGAACCCATATCTTTGTTGTGTTTTTACAATGAGAGGGAGGCACTATTTATATAAGACTATCCTCACCTAATTTTAAGTTATGAGCCTACAAGATAATGTAAAAATATAACATTTGGTTAGTTCACCCACAACTTTGGGGGCTAAGCCACTCAAAATAACAATAAAATATCATAAAAGACATAAAAGTAGTAAATAAAGTGCAATTAGGCTACACCAAGTACTATGTGTTCCAAAAGGAGGACGACATGCCCCAACCAGGGTAATTTTTAAGGATTATAAAAGTATACGTAAGTATAGTATTCTAGGCGATTATTTTGGATTGAAAAAAACATATATATAGATTGGTAGGTGAATATTAAATATGAAACATACTGTTTACTACTTAAAATTGTAAATTTTGGTGAATATTGTGCTAAAAAAACATATTTTATGTAAATATAGGCGATAATAGAGGCTAAAAATGACCAAATAGCGAATTTATTTTTTGAAAAAAAGTCCAAAAAATAACCAATTGGCTAAATTTCGCCCCTAAAAATTTCCCTGGCCCCAACTAACCCCAAAAGATGTGTGCCCTCAACGTCATCCTTCATTATCCTTGTAGGCTGCTTCAATAAGGAAGTATAATTTGTGGGTAACACAACCCAAAGGAGGGGTAAAATAGGTCCAAGTGATAAAATAAGGTGTGCTAGATAGGGTACAAATCCCTTTACAACGTGATATCACCTTTTACATGGAAAATAGAGTGTGGTCATGCGTCCAAGTGATTAGCCTCCCAAGGGAACCAATCCCTATAGGGCAAGCACCTCCTAGGGGTGGAAATCAAGAGGACCATCCATGACATGATTAGGGGTATTTAGCCCCTTCACTCTACTCTTCAAAATTGGCCTTTACATCAAAGTTTTTTAACCCCTCGCTCTAGTAGACCTAACTAGGAACGTTGCAAATACTCCGAGGCGTAACACTATCCATAATGAGCAAATCATTGGAGCCACACAATCCTAGCAAGAGAGTGCGTTGATCCAAGTAAAATGTAGTAATGGATGGTTGAGATCTTTTCTTGAGGTGAGATAAAGGCTAGATGATCCCAATGTGCCTCAACATATGTGACAATGTGCCAAATCACCAAAAGTGCCTCCACATGTGTGCACAAGTGCCACTTAGGAAAATCAACCTCTTGGGGAAAATATAGTATTTCCCATATAAAAATAGTAAAGTGCAATATGAATGAAGAAATAAAACATAAAGTGCAAATTTTCCTCCTCAATGACAAATTATAACCAACTTAGAGAGGTGGGCTATATAGAAGGGCCAAATGAGTGCCAAAAAATGATAAGTTGTTATGGAGATAGAGGCTAGATTGTTCCCATGCACATTGATGAAGTTTTCAAGCTGCTCGTTGACACTACACCAAATGACCCTTGTAAGCCTAACCAAATTGAGAGAATGTTATGACATGAAAGCATAGGAGATGAAAGTAGATTAGAATGGGTATCTAATTCCATCATTAGATCTAGAAAATACTGAAAATATCAATCCCATGCATGTCCATGAAGATCATGAGTACATAACATTGGTGAAAGGCCCACCGCCTTTATGAAAGAGACTGATCTAAGGCAGTAGTGATCAACCTAATATCATATACCTGAGTAAGTGGCCAAACTTGGTATCCAGATATGTGCTCAAAATCACTGAATCCCATGTACAACCAAATATATACAATAGACCCCTCTTGGCCCCTATACAACATTGACACCGACACTAGATACAATTATCGGCACTGAATACAATAGCTATGAAGAAGACATGATTATATCTCAACGAAAATGAAGTCAAGTTGTACTATGATTAGAAGTGTCCCTGGTGGACCAACAACAATGGGTATCTACATGGATAAGTACAAATAGATGCAAGTGATCAAGTGATCAATATTAAAGTGAACCATCATTTACTTAGTCATGATAATATACTAACACCACAAATATCTTCAACGAGGTTTTTGAGAAAGATGATTTACAAATTAATTAGTACTATAATAACATCTAAGCATTCACAAAGACAATTTTTAGTCTTCGGTGTTGATTAGAGATGGATTAAACCAAGCTAGACAAATGAATATTAGGTTAGAGGCGACTAATTGATTCAAGAACGGGTTTAGGTTTTTAACTTAGTAAACTTTACTGTAAAAGGACACCTACACACTCACATGATTATGTGAGGTGTCCTTAGTCAGTTTTAGGTAATGGAATTTTAGTTATTTATTTTGGGATATTTAAATCCATAACGCATGAGGTAGACATGTTCTTAGCCCTCGTGTATAGTATGTAACTTTTTCCTCCATATCAATAAAAGTTATGTGTCTGAGAACACTTTGTCAAAGTGATATCAGAGTGCGGTTAGGCTTGGGTTGGCTCGGTTGGAAGACGTTGAAGGTTGAAGTTTGCATCTGGCATTGAAGGAGGTGGAGGAACTTTTTCAAGATATCGGAATAGCTAAATTTTAATAGTGAGCTATAATTTCCTGTTCTTCTTTTGGGCTAAATTAATTGTGTGGAAAGGAAAAAGGTTATTCAGAGAAAATTTCAGGAATTTTTTTGTATGGAGAAAAAGTGTTTATGAAACCCTAAATGTATGGTTCCTTTGTAATATTTGGATGAGTCTTTTGGAAAAAAATTAAACTCTAATCCTGGCGTAATTCTTTGCCTGAATATCATTTTTTCTACTATATCGTGTCCATAATCTGTCATACTACTTTCGAAGGAAACTTGTCCTTTCTCGAGCTTGAAATGTAGCTTTTCGCAACCCAAGATCCACCCCGTGTTTGCTTTCCTTCTAGTGATTTTCCAATAGGTGAAATACCCCAGTCCTCTTTGTTTAGACAAGATGCAATCTTCACCCCCTTGTCAGCGTGAAAAGTGAGGGAGCAAATAGACTCTTCAAAGCTTTCAACTCCTTTACATGAAGGAATAGAGATGATCTGTTCTGATGTGATGACTTTCTTCAATGCAAAAATATGCAAAATCTTCAGAAGCTTGCAAATAATAGCTGCTTGATTAAATTATGAAGCAACTGCAAACCGTTCTTATCTGCAATATCCATCAACTCAGTACGTGATTCCTATTGCTCCACATCGAGCATCACCTGCAAAGCTGCTCGCCATAAGATACCGCTGTCAAAAAATCTTCAAAAACTCTGAAAAACAGAAGCCTGAAGGAAGTATGGAATGGACGAGAGTTGACTTAATTCATAATACAGAAACTGCAGGAAGCGCGTGCCTCATGTTGAGGTCAAGAAGCCTGAAGGAAGTATAAATATTACGCATTTGTTGAGGGCAAGAAGCATGAAGGAAGTGTAAATATTACGCCAAACTCAGATATATTCCCACGTTGCTCGTCTCACCGAGATCGGCCGATGAGAAACTGCTCATCCCACGTTGTTCATTCCATGTGATCAGAGGAGAAATCTCAAGAAGGTTGTTGGTCGCTAGCAGGGTTTGCGCACTGCGAGTCAAAGATCTATCTGTGCATCCAAAGATCAACTCGACGACCTCAACGTGAAGTTTGGTAAGAATCTGCAACAAATTGGTTAGAATTCAAAGTTGAAGATTTTTTTTTGACTTGGAGTAAGGCTGTAAGAAGCCCTAGTTTAATTAAGAGAAGCCTATTGCATTAAAAAACAAAATTATAATATTGTATATTTAAAAGGTTTCATTTTTTTTTTTCATGGGAAATGGGAGATGTGTGTATATTTAAAGGTTTCACTTTTATTATGTCTAGATTTCTATTTTTTTAAATAAAAGTTGATATATATATATATATTGTTATATTTTTTGAGGTGTAAGGACTTTTTTATTTGTAAAAAACAAATATAAATTGGTTTTATATCAATTGAATCAAGCAAATGTGAAGTTCATGTATTTTTCCTCACATGGTAAAAGGTGAAATTTCAAGAATTGCAATTGTGAGGTTTATGTATTTCTCCTCACATTGTAAAAGGTGAAATTTCAAGAATTGATTAGAGCATAGTAAAGATCAATCAATTTCTTTTAAGGCCAAGCCCCTGTAGTATAGTTCTCTTATTTTGTGGTGTGTGGTATTTGTATTAAGTGCATGGTTTCTCTTCATGGTGGTTTTGGTGTTGGTGTAGTCCTTGCAAATGTTTTAATATTTTTGAGGTGGCAAAACAGTATTTACACATTTTTGTGATGACATAAGGAGTTTATGGTGAAATAAGGTGATATTTTTTATTGGAGTTATAAGTTTTTGTATTGCTTCCCTGGAGTTATAAGTATTTTATTGCTTCTTTGGAGTTATAAGGTGCTTTAAGTTTTTTCATCATACGTATTTTTTGGTCATTTGTTAAAGCTAAAAGATGAGAAAGCTTTAGTGCTCATCCAGAGTACTGTATCTGATGATGTTTATGTTCACATAGAAAATTCTGCTTCTACTTGGTCAGCTTGGAAAACTCTTAAAGACTTGTTTGATTCACAACCAAAAGCCAAGAAAATTGATCTTTAGTTAAAATTATTTCAACAGAAATTGAATCAGGGAGGTGATGTTATGGAGTATATTCAAGGTTGAAGAATATCAAACAGGAAATAACTAAAGCAGGCTATAGCCAAATTGAAGATAGTCTAATGGTCACAATTTTGATTAATGGACTCCCCGAATCATACAAGCACTTTTTGGAGACTTTACAACTCACAAATAAATTGGATAACATTACTTTTGACAAGTTTAGTGAGCTACTAACAAACCATGATAAAACTTTTGGTAAGACAAAACAGTCAAAAGATGGTGTATTGGTTTCTGGCGCAAGTAAATCATCCACGAGAAAAAATGTTAATCCTACCAGAAGTAATGATTAGAAAGGGAATGGAAATCAATGAAATTCTTTTCAATATTCAAAACGGGGTTGTGTTAAGGGTCGTGGCAAAGGAAGAGATCAAGGAAGAGGCAGAGGTAGAGGTGATATAACTATGAATAAGATCAATTCAAAATAAGAAGGTACATGTACTCAACATTCACAATTCTGTGGAAAAGGAAGAGGTAAAAAACCAGGTAAATTGCTTTTGATGCAATAAGATTGATCATTATGCCTCTGATTGCATAGTTTCTTATGATAATATTGCAAAGAAGAAATAATCTTCATCGGCTCAATATGCATATATAAAGAATAGTGAGGATTGTGAATGTGTTTTTACAACACTTCATAAGTCAGAAGCAACAAGCTTAGTTCAATCAACTTACTCTTTCAGAAGTGATTTTGAGGATGCATGGATTATGGATACAAGAGCCACTCAACATATGACATACATGAAAGATTTATTTTGGAAATATTAGGATTTCCATTTGAATTCAATTTTTTTAGCAAATGATACCCCACATATACCACGGGGAAAATGGACAGTTAAGGTATTTTTACCAGGAATTGGAAAAATAATGATTTCTAATGCTTGGTTTGTTCCCATCTTTAAGAAACATTTGTTGTCGTTGGTTTTAATACGTCAGGTAGGACATCAAATTGTGATGGATGATGGGATACTTAAAATCAACTCAATTACGTATGCTTACAAACCAGTGATGACAAGTTATGAGGATGGAAAACTTCTTAGAATGAAGGGCACAGTCATTCCAAGAATGAAGGAATTTGCAGGTTTAGTTGAGGCTAGTATTACACCCATGAGATTGTGGCAAATTCGTTTCGGTCACTTGATTGAAGATAGTCTTGTTCAACTTCAACAACAAGGAATGGTAAAGGGTTTACCCACTTTTCGGAAGGAAAATGCTAAATTTCTAGCTTGCATTTTTAGAAAACAGAGAATGTTATCTTTTTCCATAAGCACTTGGAGGGAAACTAGGAGATTACAACTTATACACAGTGATATTTGTGGGCCTTTGGACACTTCACTTGGTGGATGCAAGCATTTTTTGCACTTTATTGATGATTTTAGCAGGATGGTTTGGGTGTATTTTTTGAAAGAGAAATCAGAAGCATTTGCTAAGTTTCAATCTTTTCAGAATTTGGTTGAAACTACAACTAAGGAAAAAATTGTCACTTTGAGAACTGATAATGGTGGTGAGTACACATCAAATGAATTCTTAACATATTTCCAGGAAAAAGGAATAAGGAGACAATTGACTAACTTCTATACTCCACAGCAAAATGGAGTAACAAAACAAATGGACCAAACATTATTGGGTATGGAAAGAGCAATGTTATTTTTCAAAGGATTAAGTTCACGATATTGGGTCGAGGCAGTACATACATGTTCGACTACAAAGGATAATTCCAAAATACCGAACACCTAGAGCAGCCGCTCACACAAACAGATCACAGATCAACAAACTGATGTTTTCATGTGGTTTAAACCCTTGGAAGGGAAACACTCCATGGCCCCAGCCAAATAGCTACTTGAGACAGTTTATTATGCAAAAGAAATAAAGTTACAAATGAGCTTCTCATAATCGATCAACTACCAAGTGACCCTCCATGCTCTTTAAATAGATATCATGGACTAATCGGGTGCTAAGCCACGAATCAAAGGTAGTTATGATCTAAGAGAAGTTCAACCGTCGGATCACTCTATGCCTAGAACATATCGTGACCATCGGATTAGATATTTACAAATGCATACTAAAGAAACACACTTTTCCTAATGGAAATATTATAACAAGTTGATCTTAACTAACTCCTAAGTGTCTAAATATCCTAACATACCCACTTAAGAACAACTTGGGATAGGATTGAAGGATTTACAAAAGTGTCACTATTAGGAGAAGGAAGGAGGAATTAGAGCCTATCCCCCCTTAATGTCAAGTTCTTGAACTCCTAACATAGATCGAAGTTTAAAAAATTTTGCTTCTGTAAAGGATTTGGAGAAGATGTCTGCAACTTGATCATCTGTAGGGAAAAATAGGACTTCAAGAACACGATCATGAACAAGATTTTTTATGAAGTGCATATGTAGCTTAATGTGTTTGCTGTGTTGATGTTGAACTGGATCTTTGGTGAGCTTGATGGCACTTTGATTGTCACACCAAAGGGGTGTCGGATGCTATTGCTGGAATCCAAACTTTGAAAGGATCTGTCTAAGCCATAAGGCTTCTTGACTGGCGTTAACTGCTGCATGATATTCTGCTTCTACTGAAGAGAGAGAAAGAGCTTGTTGTTTCTTACAAGCCCAAGTGACAGGTCCGGGACCAAGATTGAAGACATAACCTGTTGAGCATGGTTTTCATTGATGACAAGCCATTAATGACAAAAAATTAATTAAGGTTGATGTCATGGCAAGCATGACTTGGTTGTTTGTGCATTGGAGCTCTAGGTGGTCCAAATGACCCATTCTGTGGTCATTTCTGGTTTATTGGGGTCATGAATCCCACAAGCTAAATGGAGGTAAGTTGAGGGTGTTAATGTAGCCCATGCTCATGTGGATGGTTTGAGAATTCCATGCACATGAAAAAGAAGTCCTCAAACGATTGAAGAAGCCCATACGCTTGAAGACCTTGATGCATTGTTTATTGATGACGTGAAAGAGCCTTTACTTGTCATGGATGCACAAATGTTGACATGGAACTCTTGAACAAATCGAATGATGACATAACAAACACATAACACCTTGAATTAATTAAATGATGACATGGAAAATATTTATTGTGAGAACATCAAGCAAGAAAAATGGATATTATATATATATATATATATATACCAAGTCAGCCAGCCTTTATAAAAAATATTAAAGTGACATATTAGGTCGGCCCAGTAATTAAACAAAAAGGCATACATTTGCAAGGTCGGCCCAGATCAAATAAATTATGAAAAAAACAGTATAAATAAGAAGTTGGCCTCTTTTTATAAGTGGGGAATTTAGTGGAGGTTTTATCTCTATTTTCAAGTGTCTCTAAGGCAGCAGCAGATCCACAGGAGCAGCAAATGACTGGAGAATTTTGATTTATATGATTTTTGGTGGAGGTTGCTAAGTTGAAGGCTTGGTCATTGATCTCCATTAAATACTTATTTGTTGATCTGTGTACATGATGGGCTGATCCGAAGTTGTTGAAGTCATAAGCAACTACAAGTTAATGTTTTTGGAAGACATAAGTCTGATTTCGGATTGCTCTGAAGACACCATAGAAATCTGAATTTTAGGCCTGATCTCAGTGGAAGTTGTGCAACAGAACATTGAAGTTGAAATTTACTCCCTCTATGATTTTCGGGTGATAGAGACAGTATTTCAAGGAAGCAATGGGCAGATAGGAGCAAGCAAGTTTATGTTATAATTTCATATAGGAGACCGAGCTGCTGAACAAGAACACAGTTTGAATTCTTACAAAGTCACTCAGTATACACAGTCTGAATTTTTACACAGTCACTCAGTATACACAATATGAATTTTTACACAGTCATGCTCAGGAATACTCAGTGATGTGCTAGAAAAGTTTACTTTGTGATATGCTGTAGTAATTGATTGTACAACAGTTGTGATAATAATTGATGAGTGCAGTAGTGGAAGAGTGATACATATCCATACTTACCTTTGATGGTTGACCTCTTGATGATAATCAACATTGTATTAAGATGACTTGGATGTGTTGAGTTGATGAGCATCATTGTATTTAGCATACCTTTGATGACTTGGAGATATGAGCAGATTGTTGGCAGTTGACAAGTTGATGTACTGGATGGCAAGCTAAGCCTTGCATATGTGAGGTTTGGATACCTCAATATTTCTTAGTTGGTGATAAGAAAACCAGGTTGGGCCTTGGCATAGGATTCAGTGCTCTTTGGTCAATTGGTGCTGATGTAATCGTGAAGATTGAAGTCTTCCATTGTATTTCATATGAAATTATAAATTGAGTTTACTATATGTGTTGTGTGATGTGTCTCTTATGATTTATATTGATGACATGTTTAATTAATGACTATTGATGTATAACTTAATTTGAATGATAAACAGTGCTTAATTTTGAAAGTAAAAATTGGTTAAAAGTGCTAGCACACTGATTCACCCCTCCTCTCAGTGTGCCATTGTGTCCAACAATTGGTTTCAAAGCGGGCCTTCACCACGATCCTAGCAAGCTTGAAGGAGATCTGTGGACATACAATGGAAGGACAAGCAGAGTTATCAAATGATGAAGTTCCATTATTTGATATGATAGATTACTTTGGATGGAGAAGCAAGATGAAAGATTATTTGAAGAAGTTTGGTGTCTAGGAGGTTGTGATCAATCCACCCAATGCATCCAACAAGAAGACCAAGACAGCTGCACAAAAAGATTCCAAGAGGGACAACACCATTGCCTTGAAATTTCTGGTGGATGGACTCTCAAGCTCTGTCAAAGAGAGTGTAGGAGAACACACTTCAGCCAAAGACCTATGGTTTAAGCTGGAAAGTGAGTACCAAAGAAGAAACTAAGACACAGAGAAGTAAACAGAATTCAATCCCACTAAATATGTGAAGCAAGAATAAAAAGAAGTGCAAGCATCAAACATCGTGGAAGCTAAGGATCCTTCGGATTGTAGTAGCTCTGAATGTGATGATGTTGAAATTCTACTTACAGAAGATGATAAGGAAGACTTGTTGAAATCTAATCATGCACTTACATATACCCTAATGGATATTGATCTCAAATACAATCGGAGGCTTAAAAAGAAAATTTTGAGGTCATTCGAAAAATACCAAAATGAGACAATGGTATTTCTCAAGAAACTGAAACACAAGAACAAAGGGTTTCAAGATGAGCTAAAAGACAAAGATGATGAAATTGAAAGTGTCACCTACCCAAATTATGAGAATATTATTTTATTTGCAAAATACTTTATGTTAAATTTTAATTACAAAGTTTTGTAATTATGACCAAGTTTGGTCAAGGATGAATGTAATTACTGATTATTATTATTTAATAAATTAAAGTAGGACACAAACACCCAAGGGAACTATTAAATAAGTGTTCATTGACCCACTAGGAGAAATGGAAGCTGTTAGAAGGTATGGGACAGATGGTAGCATTTGCACTTCACCACTAGCTGTTGGTTATGGGACAACTACCCCTAAAAATATGGCATTATCCCCCAGGTGGGTGGGAGTGAGCAGGCAACTCATTAAATGACCAGTTAACCACTAAAAGGCCTAGGCAGCCTACATAAGGCAATTCGAATTGAGCAGGCAGCTCTCTTACAATATTTTCTGCAGAAATATTCCTCAAGTGCATCAGGTGATCACTAAGAAATTCGAATAGGGAGGCTATGTGCAAGCGCAATTGTGAGGCTGCAAATTATTCTGAGAAGGAAAACCAGAGGTGTTGGTGCAGGTCCCTTTGACTGCTAACTCTTTAAGACTGGGTAAAATATTGCTGCTGCAAGTTGAGAACCCAAGCTTCTAAGTTTCTTCCTCCTGGTGGTTCAGTGAATAGGCTCGGGGGTCCTAAGGCAAGTAACTTGGCTGTCTTTAGGAATTGGTTGGGTGGAATAGGTTCCTTGGGCTGTTTGTTTCCCTACAATTAACCAGGTTTTACTATTCCTGCTTTTATTTACAGTTTAATGTTTCTGCTTAGTAGAATTATTAAACTCTGTCATGTAAAAGAAGTTATTTTATTTTTTGATCTATGTATGATTCTGAATGATAAAGCTTTGTGAAATATTTGATTTGATAACCATCTCTATATTTTTCCCCATGTTGTTCTATGCATAGTACTCTAGTATAGAGAAGCAAATTAAGGATAGATGAGAGGTAGGCAGAATGCCATTGATTGGATAAATGATTTCAGTAGTGTTCTGGTTAAAATTATGTCCTATGTTTAAACACAGTAAAACATTATAGTATAGCATCAATAGAAGTATAGAATTCATTTAAATAATACCTGAAATAAAAACACAGTATGCTTATGCACAGTTCCATATATTTCTCTAACTCTATTTATTTCAGATAGTAACATTATGCATTTCAACATTTTAAATTTAATGTTTTTCTAGCACTTCAAATTCTACGAAATATAGCAGCTGCAATTTATTTTCTATACAATTTTGTTATAAGCAAATACTTATCATTCTCATTGCTATTTGTCATAGTTTGTTTTCATATATTTATACTTCCTTTATAAAAACCAAAACCCTATGATTTATCAGACCCTAGATTTATTTGGTACACAGTTCATAACACTTCATCAAATATTCTTGGCAACATTAGATATTTGTTGCCGAAGTTACAGTAGCTTGATATCTAAACCCTAGACAACATTTCAACTATCTTTTATTATTATGCTAAGACTAACAGTAAGACATTATTTATCTCTTAGCCGAGAGCACGATTCGTATCAATGTCTAACATTAGCTCACAACCCTAGCATTAAAACATATACAGGTACAAAATATTCACTTATGCGAGCTAAGGCATATTTCATGGTTCGAATTTCTCTGCACAAGTAAGGTCAACAAGGAAAATTCCAGGTAGGGTTTCGTTCTTAAAAAGAAAAATAGAAACCAAAGACTTTAAACCATTTCAGAAACGTATTATAAACCAAATTCCATTTCATTACCATTCCAAAACACAATTATCATAAATGATAACAAAGTTCGGGAAGCAACCCTGTACAGTTATGCAACCCATAACTTTTAGCCAAGAACAACTATCGTCGTTCAACTTCTCACACCAATAAACATTTAAACTCTTAACCAGTTATTTTTAAGCAAAAATTTTCTTTCAAAAGAGCCATCGTTTTGCAAAAAAATGTACACCCTCGGCTCACATTCAAAACTACTAGATTAAACGATATCAGAGATTACTTTCGGACTATTCACATTTTTAGAACTACACAGGGTTTTTCCCTCAGCAAAAAGTAATACAAAATACATGTTCAAAGATCATCTCTATGGACGTAGCAAGACTTTCAGGGCCAAATAACATCTTAAAAATGAGAGTGTATCTCCTAATCGGATCCTGACCAAATGCAAACAGTAAAACTAAAAACCCAAACTATTACTCCAACCAAGTTGAAATTCCAACTATCGTCACACCATATTCACCAGCTAAACTGTGCCTAAGGCACCTATGAGGTTTCGTGAACCACCAAGGCTTACCCGAAAGCAGTTGCAACACTTCCATTTCAAGTCTTTGGTATTGAATCCGTCTAGCAAGGTGGGCACCTGCCAAAATACAATTTCAAAGGGTTAAAAGCATGCAGTTGTGAGTAGAAAAGTTAGTTCACAATATTTCATTTAGTATCAAATTACTTACCCAATAGAACGAAGTTTCTGAGCTTAGAAGCTTCACTCCAAGCAAGGACGATGAAGCCAGAGGTCGGTTGCAGCATTCATACATGCAGAGACTCAGAAGACAATACCATCTATGGGAGAAATCGAAAGCCAAATGCAAACCACTCTTAACAGCTGACAGAAGAACCACACTTTTTATGACTATTTCATGGCTCTATGGCATGAAGCATAAGCATGTAACTTTAAACTATTTCACTCAGGTCTCAGGTTCAAGACCGAGGAGGAGTCCTCCTCTCAGAAAATCAAACAAACCTACATCGCAGCATTCGGTTGACACCACTAAGCGTAACAATGAAGACAAGAAACCAACTTCCATTACTTACCATTGCAAGTTTAGGGTTTTGTTCACAACCTTAGATCATAGGAAAATCAACGGTGGATTAACTGTCGGTAAGGAACATTGATAATCGAACATGCAGTACAATCAATACCATTTAATAGCTGCATCTACCAACTGCCAAGTAAGCGGGCCCAGAGCTTGTGCATAGCACATCTCAACTTCATCATGGCGATCATTGAAATCACAAGCACGTGAAGATCTTACAGCAGAGCTTCCACATCACCATCAAGTGGATCGACTTTAAATGCCAAGACCTGTCATTTCCAGCGGTAATCATGTCAAGTACCAAGCTTTATACCCTGTCAACATCAAATCAATAATATGTTAGGTTCGTGAATGTAATTGATACTAGTCTCTATAGTTTATTGATATGCATCGAATCATTGTATGCTAAGTTTATGGATCGCATTTCATGTTAGTCTCTATAGTTATTTGTTATGCACCGTAACATTTCTAATATGTGCTAGTGTATAGTGTGAATTGTATTTACACTTTGTAATTGCTAACATTTCACTATTATAGATCGTGTATAGACAAATAGCAATAAGCTTAGCCATATAGATGTATACATAGTGTTAATCCTTGGATAAATGAAGACCATAGATAGAGTTAAGATTTCAACTATGCATAAGTGTAATTTAAATACCATGTACATTTATATTTCACACTTTAGCATGCTTTTCCAATTCATAATATTAAAACGAGTCTATAGGTATAGATAAATGGTGATACAGATTCAAATGCTAAGTCCATAGCATAAACACCATATGCACAATATATTAAATATGTTAGCCATGTATTGCATTTAATAAGGATAAAGTCGGGACTTGAATAGTCTAAGATCTGTATATGAATAAACGTATCGATAGTTCAAAAGCATAAATAATATTTCTACAAGTTTCCAAATAAGCTTTATCTATAGATATTTCCATCACTGTTTTTGGATAATAATGACGATAGACATTTGATAAATAACCATAGTATTAGAGCAATAAAAAGACGACGTGAATTTATAACATTGAAGAATTTATAAGTAAGAACATGAGCGTAGAATTAGAACCTAGTATCCATACCTCCAGTACTTGTTTCGTAAGAAGGTTTTTAGCATTTAATATTACATTGACAATGAATTGATGAACTCATGTACTCTTAAATCAGGGTTGTGGTAGAATTTTTTACCTACGTTATGCACATGGAAACAGATTTCAAATGCCTTAGCTAATCATAGCTAAGTAAACCCCAGGGTACCTCGTAGGACCCCTTCATCATCACACAAACAAACTATCAGCTCTTCATCAAGAACATCACAATAGTACAAACCGTGTACAACTTGTAATCATAATTAGAACTTAAGCAAATCTGTAAACTGTACTCTTATGCATAATCATAAAAAGGTCTTTCGTTAAGGAGATTAATATATGCTTGAATATAAAATGACAAATACAATTATATCATATTTATTGGAGAAGTATGATGTGTCATCGTTACTAATTATCTTAGTTAAGAAATCTAATTAATTTATATGTTATGCACTAATGACTTTGATAATTATTGCTATTATGAAAAATTTTAAATTTTGGTATTTTTTCGGGATGTTACATGTGTTATTAGAGCTCATGTTCAAACTCTAGGCCTGAAAAAGGTCCAAGAACACGCAACATAAAATTTATTTGTAGCAGAAATCTTACTAATTCAAAAATTTTAACTATTGTGTTATACATAAATTATTTTGAGTTATAGGTATGGAAGGATCAGCTGAACATTTAGAAGACAGATTTCGACCCAACAGTCATAGCATGGGACAACATTTTGAAGGAGAAGAATTCCATGGCGAATTAAACGACAATTCGTCAGAATTGTTACGAGCATTTCAAGAGTTAAAGGCAGAAATCAGATTTGTAAAACAAGACAATGAGGAAAATTTTAAGGCACAAGAAGAATTAAATCAAGTACTGTTCGAACAATGCCCAACTGATGAACATAATAGAGAAATTGAAAATACCTCCAAGATTGAATATTTACCTCATCCAGACAGAAGTAAAAAGATGAAAACTGATGATGCAAACAACATTTCGACATCATCAGAAGCTGCCCATGAAAAACGAAAAAATAAAAGAAATTATTCAAGTGACAACAGGGAAGGGGACTACAAACCCAAAAGGAAAAGTCACAAACAGTATGAGCAAATTTCTGGGGAGTTCAAGAAAACCAAACCCCCAACCTTCAATGGTGAAACTGAAAAGGGAGAGGCAGCAGAAGCTTGGCTGTCCGGCATGAAAAAGTATTTCCAAATATATGATTATTCTGAATCATTGAAGGCAAAGATGGAAATCTATAACTTGATCGGCAAGGCGGATATTTGGTGGTAGGACATCAAAAGAGTGAAGGGCATCAAGGACAAGGATGTAAACTGGAGTACTTTCAAACGATATTTCAAAAAGAAGTTCTTATCGGAACAATACTATGAAGAAAAATCAAAGGAGTTCTATGACTTAAAGCTGGGAAGTATGAACATGAAGGAGATGAACAGTAAATTTTTAAATTTACTGAGATATGTGCCATACCTCATGGAAGAAAAACCGAAGATCCAAAGATACTTGAGTTGTCTACCTTTCAACATCAAGAACATAATTGAGTATGACAATCCAAAGACCTTAGAAGAGGCCATGAGGAAAGCAACTTTCTGTTATGATACTAATCGGAAAAGAGAAGGAATGTCAAACTGAAAAAGTCATAAACCCAGCAATTTTGAGCTGAAAAAGAAAAATTTCAGGTTTAGTGGGAATTCTAGATTCCAAAAGAAAAAATTTCAGAATCAGAATTTTCAAGGAAACAATCCCAGAAACAGTCAGCAGCATAATTTTACAGCTCCTAGAAACACTCCCAATGCTACCAGGACTAATGATCAAAAGGCACCTATCAAATGTTTTGAGTGTCAAGGTCCTCACTATGCATCAGAATGCCCCAAGAGGAAGCAGACAACTAACAACATTCATGCCATACAGACTGAACCTATCGTTGGAGATGTGACAAGGGAGATGCCCATAATTAATGCAGCACTTGACAACAGGAAAGCAGATCATCAAATATCTATGGTAGAGATTGAAGGTATGCTACAAAATCATCTTGTTACTATTTTGATTGATCTAGGTGCTAGCTTAAGTTATATACCGCCAGATATTGTATAAAGTTTTAAATTGAAAACAAAAAAGTTCAGTAAATCTTGGTTAGTTAGACTAGCAACAGGAACAAAGAGGAAAGTATCAGATTTTATTGAAAGTTGTGCTTTATTCATGAATCAGTTAAAGACACAAACCAAGTTAAATGTTTTACCTTTAGGATCCTATGATATTATAATCGGAATGGACTGGTTAGAAGCCCATCATGTCATTCTGAACTGTTATGAGAAACGTTTTACATGTTTAAATAATGAAGGAGAAACTGTAGAAGTAAAAGGTATTCCAAGAAAGACATCTCTTAGACAGATTTCAACCATGCAAGTAAAGAGGGCAGTTAGAAAAAGATGTCAATTGTTTGTAGTAAATGTAGTAAATGATGAGTTTATTTGTAAAGAGGACAAACTGAAACTAGAAGACATACTTGTCCTAAAGGATTTCAAAGATGTTTTTCCTGAGGAGATTCCAAGATTACCTCCTAAAAGAGATCTAGACTTTACCATCGAATTAATACCAGGAGCATTACCGAATTTTAAGGCTCCATATAGGATGAATAGACTGGAATTAAATGAGTTGAAATCATAGTTGAAGGAACTGATTGATAAAAACTATATAAGACCCAGCGTGTCTCCTTAGGGAGCACCTGTTATATTTGTTAAGAAGAAAGATGGTACCCTAAGACTGTGCATAGATTATCGCCAGCTGAATAAGATGACAATCAAAAATCGGTATCCGTTGCCCCACATAGACGATCTATTTGATCAGCTGCGTGGAGAAACGATATTTTCAAAGATTGATTTAAGGTCAGGATATCATCAAGTGCGGATGAAGGATGAGGATATTTTCAAAACAACCTTTAGAACTCGATATGGACATTATGAGTTCGTAGCCATGCCATTTGGCTTGACTAATGCCCCGGCTGTATTTATGTGTTTGATGAACAATATTCTGCACAAATACTTAGATAAGTTTTCTGTTGTGTTCATAGACGACATTTTAGTGTATTCTAAAAGCAAAGAAGAGCATGACGAACATCTACGGATTATCTTACAAGTTATGAGAGATCATTAACTATACGCTAAGTTTAGTAAGTGTGACTTTCAAAAGGACAAAATTCAGTATTTATGACACATAATTTCTAAGGAAGGAAACTCAGTTGACACCGATAAGATAAAAGCCATTAATGATTGGCTAGTTCCTAAGGATGTGTCGGATGTAAGATCATTTATGGGTATTACTGGATATTACAAAAAATTTATAGAGGTTTTTTCAAAGAGTGCAAACCCCATAACCTCCTTACAAAAGAAAGGGAAGAAATTTGTGTGGGATCAGAAATGTTCAGATAGTTTTAAGAAGTTAAAGGAGTTGCTAACTACAGCGCCTATTTTGAGGATAGCAAATCCTAATAAGGATTTTATAGTTTACACAGATGCATGTAATGACAGACTCGGTGGAGTCCTAACACAAGAAGGGCATGTTGTGGCATACGAATCTAGAAAGCTAAAAATACATGAGAAGAACTACTCTACTTATGATTTAGAGTTATTAGCAGTAATTCACACTTTAAAAATATGGTGTCACCACCTTATTGGCAGAAAATTTACCTTGTTGACAGATAACATGAGTCTAAAATATTTATTAGATCAGACAAATATGAACGCTAGACAAGCTAGATGGTTAACTTTTCTTAGTGAATATGATTTCGAAATTCAGCATATTAAAGGGAAGGAGAACAAGGTTGCTAATGCATTAAGTCGTAAAAAAAAATTGAATTTTATTTCAGCCATCAGTACTTACTCAACAGATTTAGAAATCAGATCCTTGAAAAGAGTGAAACGGATGAAGAATACAAAAAATTACAAGAAAAGACAACAAATAACAGTTCTGAAAATTCTATGACAGATTACAGTTTAAAGGAGAATGGACTGTTATTATACAAAAATAGATTGTATGTACCCAACATACCAGAAATAAAAATTTTGATTTTAAATGAGATGCACAAAATCCATTACTCTGGTCATCCAGGTTATCAGAAAAGCATCACTATGCTACAGAAAGAGTACTATTGGCCCAGAATGAAAGATGAAGTAGCAGAGTACATAGCTAAGTGTTTGGACTGTCAAAAAGTGAAGGTTGAACATCAACATCCAGCTGGACTGTTTGATAAGATCCTAGTGGGCGGCCTTCACTAACACCTCGTGGTTTTGGTGTAATGGTTCGTATCATTTGGTATCAGAGCCTCCACCCAAGTTCGAGTCACAGAGCAGGTGGCAACATCAGCATTGCACTGTTCGCCCGGGGCTCGTACGACTCAAAGAGGATACCACCGTATGGGCGCACATCCAGCCCAAAGTATGGACTATGGAGTGTGGTGGGATGATAAGATCCTAGTGGGCGGCCTTCACTAATACCTCGGGGTTTTGGTGTAATGGTTTGTATCACTGTTGCAGCCATTACCTATACCTAGCTGGAAATGGGAAGTGATAAGCATAGACTTCATTACTGGACTACCCAAAAATCAGAAAGAAAATGACTCTATCATGATGGTAGTGGATAAACTCAGCAAGGCAGCACACTTTATACCTGTGAAGACTACTCATAAGGCTCCAAACATTGCAGAAATATTCATGAAGCAGATTTTTCGACTACATGGTATACCGAAAGTGATAAGTTCAGATCGTGACTCTAAGTTTACTGGAAAATTTTGAAGGTCCTTATTTAAAGGGTTGAATACAACCTTAAACTTTAGTACAGCATTTCATCCACAAATAGATAGACAAACAGAAAGAGTGAACCAAGTTTTGGAAGACTTGCTGAGAATGTATGTTAAAGATCATCCTGGTTAGTGGGAAGACTACTTGCATTTAGCAGAATTTGCATATAATAACCATTATCATGCATCAGCCAGATAATGGTTAGTAGGAAATGTGATACACCTGTTTCTTGGAATGAACCAGTAAATAGAGTTGTTTTAGGACCTGAATTGTTACAGGAGTTAGAACTAATTGTGAAACAGGTACAAAGAAATCTAAAAGCTACCCAAGATAGGAAAAAGAGTCAAGCAGATCTAAAAAGGACTCATAAAGAGTTCCAGGTTGGTGAACATGTTTTCCTCAAGGCAAGACCGAAAAAGAGTTCATTGAAATTGGGAATTTGTGCCAAGTTGGCACCCAGGTATTGTGGTACTTTCGAAATATTGTCAAGAGTTGGACCAGTGGCATACCAACTGGATTTGCCACCAAATTTAAAGATACATAATGTTTTTCATATATCATTTTTAAAGAAGTATGTACACGATGCTACTCATGTTGTAAACTGGAATGATGTACAGGTGGGACAAGATGGCAATTTTCAGGTGGAACCGGACTGTATCCTTGAAAGGAGGGAAATTCTACTCCGGAATCGCACCATTGGGTAGGTAAAGGTGCAATGGAAGCACCTTAGCCCAGAAGAGGCAACCTAGGAGTTGGAGAGTAATATGCAGGAAACATACCCAAATCTATTTCAGGAACACTCAGAGAGTGATTAACCAACATCGAGGACGATGTTGAGACATAACGGGGGGTGTATGTCACCTACCCAAATCCTGAGAATATTATTTTATTTGCAAAATACTTTATGTTAAATTTTAATTACAAAGACTTCTAATTATGACCAAGTTTGGTCAAGGATGAATGTAATTACTGATTATTATTATTTAATAAATTAAAGTAGGAGACAAACACCCAAGGGAACTGTTAAATGAGTGTTCACTGACCCACTAGGAGGAATGGAAGCTGTTAGAAGGTATGGGAAAGATGATAGCATTTGCACTTCACCACTAGCTGTTGGTTATGGGACAACTACCCCTAAAAATGTGGCATTATCCCCCAAGTGGGTGGGAGTGAGCAGGAAGCTCATTAAATGACCAGTTAACCACTAAAAGGCCTAGGTAGCCTACATAAGGAAATTCAAATTGAGCAGGCAGCTCTCTTACAATATTTTCTACAGAAATATTCCTCAAGTGCATTAGGTGATCACTAAGAGATTCGAATAGGGAGGCTATGTGAGAGTGCAATTGTGAGTCTGCAAATTATTCTGAGAAGGAAAACCGGAGGTGCTGGTGCAGGTCCCTTTGACTACTAAGTCTTTAAGACTGGGTAAACTATTGCTACTGCAAGTTGAGGACTCAAGCTTCTAAGTTTCTTCCTCCTGGTGGTTCAGTGAACAGGCTCGGGGGTCTTAAGGCAAGTAACTTGGCTATCTTCAGGAATTGGTTGGGTGGAACAGGTTCCTTGGGCTATTTGTTTCCCTACAGTTAACCAGGTTTTATTGTTCCTACTTTTATTTACAGTTTAATGTTTATGCTTAGTAGAATTATTAAACTCTGTCATGTAAAAGAAGTTATTTTATTTTATGATCTATGTATGATTCTGAATGATAAAGCTTTGTGAAATATTTGATTTGATAACCATCTCTATATTTTTTTCCATGTTGTTCTCTTCATAGTACTCTAGTATAAAGAAGCAAATTAAGGATAGATGAGACATAGGCAGAATGCCATTGATTGGATAAATGATTTCAGTAGTGTTCTTGTTAAAATTGTGTCCTATGTTTAAACACAATAAAACATTACAATATAGCATCAATAGCAGTATAAAATTCATTTAAATAATACCTGAAATAAAAACACAGTATGCTTCTGCACAGTTCCATATATTTCTCTAACTCTATTTATTTCAGATAGTAACATTATGCATTTCAACATTTTAAATTTAATGTTTTTCTAGCACTTCAAATTCTACGAAATATAGCAGCCGCAATTTATTTTCTATACAATTTTGTTATAAGCAAATACTTATCATTCTCATCGCTATTTGTCATAGTTTGTTTTCATATGTTTATAGTTCCTTTATAAAAACCAAAACCCTATGATTTATCAGACCCTGGATTTATTTGGTACACAGTTCGTAACACTTCATCAAATATTCTTGGCAACATTAGACATTTATTGCAGAAGTTACGGTAGCTTGATATCTAAACCCTAGACAACATTTCAACTATCTTTTATTTTTATGCTAAGACTAACAATAAGACATTATTTATCTCTTATCTGAAAGCACAATTCGTATCAATGTCTAACATTAGCTCACAACCCTAGCATTAAAACATATACAGATACAAAATATTCACTTATGCGAGCTAAGGCCTATTTCATGGTTCGAATTTCTCTGCACAAGTAAGGCCGACAAGGAAAAGTCCACGTAGGGTTTCGTTCTTAAAAAGAAAAATAGAAACCGAAGACTTTAAACCATTTCAGAAACGTATTATAAACCAAATTCCATTTCATTACCATTCCAAAACATAATTATCATAAACAATAACGAAGTTCGGGAAGCAACCCTATACAATTATGCAACCCATAACTTTTAGCCAAGAACAACTATCGTCGTTCGGCTTGTCACACCAATAAACATTTAAACTTTTAACCAGTTATTTTTAAACAAAAATTTCCTTTCAAAAGAGCCATCGTTTTACAAAAAAATGTACACCCTCGGCTCACATTCAAAACTACTAGATTAAACGATATTAGAGATTACTTTCGGACTGTTCACATTTTCAGAACTACACAGGGTTTTTCCCTCAACAAAAAGTAATACAAAATACATGTTCAAAGCTCGTCTCTATCGACGTAGCAAGTCTTTCAGGGCCGAATAACATCCTGAAACTGAGAGTGTATATCCTAATCAGATCCTGACCAAATGCAAACAGTAAAACTAAAAACCCAAACTATTACTCCAACCAAGTTGAAATTCCAACTATCGTCACACCATATTCACCAGCTAAACCATGTCGAAGGCACCTACGAGGTTTCGTGAACCACCGAGGCTTACCTGGAAGCAGTTGCAACACTTCCATTTCAAGTCTTTGGTATTGAATCCGTCCAGCGAGGTGGGCACCTGCCAAAATACAATTTTGAAGGGTTAAAAGCATGCAGTCGCGAGTAGAAAAGTTAGTTCACGGTATTTCATCCAATATCAAATTACTTACCCAATAGAACAAGGTTTCTGAGCTTAGAAGCTTCACTCCAAGCAAGGATGATGAAGCCAGAGGTCGGTTGCAGCATTCATACATGCAGAGACTCAAAAGACAATGCCATCTATGGGAGAAATCGAAAGCCAAATGCAAACCACTCTCAACAGCTGACAGAAGAACCACATTTTTTATGACTGTTTCGTGCCTCTATGGCACGAAGCATAAGCATGTAACTTTAAACTATTTCACTTAGGTCTCAGGTTCAAGACCGAGGAGGAGACCTCCTCTCAGAAAATCAAACAACCCTACATCGCAGCATTCGGTCGACATCACTAAGCCTAACAATGAAGACAAGAAACCAACTTCCATTACTTACCATCACAAGTTTAGGGTTTTGTTCATAGCCTTAGATCATAGGAAAATCAACGGTGGATCAACTGTCAGTAAGGCACGTTGATAATCGAACCTGCAGTACAATCAACACCATTTAATAGCTACATCTACCAACTGCCAAGTAAGCGGTCCGAGAGCTTGTGCATAGCACAGCTCAGCTTCATCATGGCGATCGTTGAAATCACAAGCACGTGAAGATCTTACAGCAGAGCTTCCACATCACCATCAAGTGGATCGACTTTAAATGCCAAGACCTGTCATTGCCAGTGGTAATCATGTCAAGTACCAAGCTTTATACCCTGTCAACATCGAATCAATAATATGTTAGGTTCGTGAATGTAATTGATACTAGTCTCTATAGTTTATTGATATGCATCGAATCATTGTATTCTAGGTTTATGGATCACATTTAATGTTAGTCTCTATAGTTATTTGTTATGTACCGTAACATTTGTAATATGTGCTAATGTATAGTGTGAATTATATTTACACTTTGTAATTGCTAACATTTCACTATTATAGCTCGTGTATAGACAAATAGCAATAAGCTTAGCCATATAAATGTATACATAGTGTTAATCCTTGGATAAATGGAGATGTTATAGTTGGAGTTGCTTTGGTCATAAATCCCAAGACTGTGCAAGTACAAGAAGACAACCCATGATAAGTCCCTCATACACATCAGCTAGAAGAGCCAATGAACCAAGGAAGATAAATAATGGTGAAGGGGCAAATGCTAAGACAAGTGCCAAGAACCATGTATGGGTGGAGAAGATTGAACAGTTGCACCTAGGAGAAGTTGATCAATGCAAAGATGGTTGCCATATGGAAAGCCATGTTTGAGGTCTTTTAAAGACCTGGGAACACCTTGAGTTCATTAAGTTGGAGGATGGAATCAAGGGTAAATAATGGATACTCCAAGCAAAGAAGAAGTTCCAAGGATTGTGGCATGACGATAGGGGGAGCAGCTGAGGGTATTTTCATGAGTCATTATTACCATTGTTAAGATCCGTGTGTGCAAACAAGTGTTTTTCAATTGATAAACAGAACTTTGAGCTCAAGAGGCATCCAAATACACATCTACAACAAATGTTTAAAGACCTTTAACTCTAATTTTGGGGATAATCTAAGAACACTTGACCGGTACAACAGTAAATTTGCTATGAAGCTCTTGGGAGAGAAGAAAAGTCAGTGTTGATACACCATGAGATAGAAGTTTACTCTGAAATTCGAGTAGAAAGAGGACATCCGCAAGTGCAAGACACAGGCATCCAATCTGTAGCATAAGACAATTGAATATCTCAGCAGCAACATCTCTTGGATTAGAAACTACATAAGTACGTTGTGAAACCAATCTGCCAGTATGTGATTAAAATAAAAAATAAAAAATCATCATTATATATCTGAGTACCCGGTGACTACCATACTTCACCGTATCTTCAGGACTGATTCTAAATCTTAGATTCAAGGTTTACATTATGTTGATAGTATCGAAGGTGTGACATGTAACGTCTCGTTTTGACATTTCTACCTAAACTACTATTATATGTTGTATTTGCTTGATTGTGAGACTTCATTGGTTTGACAACACTGTGGACATGTGGTTCTATTATTTTGCCGATATATATGTGTATGTGTGTGATGTTAGTATTAGGGTATGTAGTCATGTTGGATATGTATCATGTGTTAGTTATGTCTCATATATGCAAGTTAATGAATGATGAGTACGTGGATACCGTAAAATTTATTGTTGAACGAAAGAATGTTATACCAGGTGCATGGTGAAAATAATGAATTGATTATTGTTGTTATATACAATGAAATGTATGTGTACATGTTGAGGATTTATGCACAATATGCTAGACTGTATGTCAGAGACTAACTTACAGGTTAAAAGGCTAAGTAATAGTTGGATCCTACAAGATGGGAGAGCCTCGGGGACATGGACTTCGAAAGATAAATGGTATACGAGTGATGCATTATTTACTTTCGCATGATTATTATTATGATATATATTATGACATGGGTGGGGTAGGATTTCAGGAAACTCAACCGCCCAGATTGGTTATATGATGACAAACTGAGTACAGGTGCAACGTAGTTATTATGTCAAGTAGACATAGTCCCTTGTTCCATTAGGGGGGTGGAGAATTTACCCACCGTTTATCCCAGAAACCCAGAGTCATGGGAGGGATGTGCTTCGGCTCTCTCCCCAAGGTGTGTGATGATGACTGGTGGTTTCCTGTTGGGGAAGCTTGGTCGATGTAGTCGACACTTCTGCTTACGGGTTCTAACTGGAGCCAATCATGGCTTGACACTTCAGGGTAGTCCAGCAGAGGAAAGGATGGATGTGGAAGTTAGTTGTGATTAGGTAGATGATCTAGGTAGATATGAGTAGTTTGAAGTCGGGAAGAAAACATGATCTAACTATGTATGTTGAAAGCCATTGATTGATTAAGTGTCGTAACTCAGTAATGTATAAATTGTCGTAACTTAATAAGATGCAGTTAGGTAAAATATTGTACCTTGCAAACTATGTTTAAACCTGTGTCAGTAAACAATAAGTTTTGTGATTATGATTGATGTGTGTGATTTATTACTGTTAGTGTACTTATGCGAGGTATGTAAGCAGTAGCTATGCTTACATAACTCGCCTACATATTTATAAATATCATGAAGTAAAACTGAACTATAATGTTTAGGCATTAATTACATTATTACTACTTATCTAACTAGGGGATTAAATCAATACGTCGAGTTAGTAAATTTTGGTTTAAATAACTGAATAGGATAAAAGAGTGAATTAGGTGGTAACGAAAGACGATTAAGTAATAATGTTAATTATTGTCGATTAATGTTAATAATATTGATTAATATTAGTCATGGTGGATTAATGTTGATAATGTTGATTAGTGTAAATATTGTCGAATCATGTTAGTAATATTGATTAATGTTAATAATCGTAGATTAATGTCGATAATGTTGATTAATGTTAATTATGGACGATTAATGTTAATATTCTTGACTAATGTTAATAAGAGTAAATAGTATAACCTAGTTTAATTACTTCGTTATCATAGGTTAATGGTGTTAATAATATTAATTAAAAATATTATTAACTTGATTTCCTTAAACTAATTATGTGTTAAGAATGTTAATTAATGATTATAAGACTATTCTCATCTTTAATAATAATTGTTTATTAGTTTAATTAAAACTAAGGTATAATTAATAAGAAACTAGGTGCATAAGTTAATTAAGTCTTACTTAAAATTATTTAATCAATATAAAGGCACATTAATAAATTTTAGGTATAATAAATTGTAATTTAGTAAATTAAGAAGGATAATTTTGGAACTCGGATTAAAATATTCACAATTAGGAATTTGGTGAATATGTATATGTGTGGATATTATATTATTATTATGGATATAATGAAATTGCCATTTATTATGTACATTAATAAGAGGTTCTGACAGATTTAATGTGGTGACAGGGCGGTGAAACCCCGTAAATACATTATGTTGACTTTACATAGGGAATTAGCCCCAAGTATTTAAATGATGATAATTATTAATTCAATTGGTAAACAAATTAATTAATTAAATAATGAAGTGTTGAGTATTATTGAATGGATCATGTCTCGAGGGAGGAAATGGAAACAAGGACTGACATAGTGGTTGGAATATTTAATTTTAGGATAAGGGTAGTAATTGCATGGAAGGAGAGTCGGCAAAGGGAGAATAAGGTGGAGAAGATGAGGAAAAATATGGGAGATTTACCTTGGGAGATTTTGGGGAGAATTTTTCACAGCAGAGAGAATTTTTCAGAGCAGATCTGAAGGGGGTTTTTGTTGGAGATTTCTGAAGGGATATAACAAGTTGGCTTGTACTCGGTTTGGGCCTGGGGGTCCAAAGGGGTACCTTTGGAGCTAGGTGGTCGGCGAGACCTCGCTAGTTGGCAGGGTGGCATACTTGTTTGGGCTGGTTGATTTTCGAGGGTTTGGGAAGATTTTGGTTGTAGGGCAGCAAATAGGGCAACAATAGGGAGCGGAAACAAAGGGGGATCTAGTAGCTATTAAGAGGTATTTCTCATTCAGGTATACAATTAATTTCTAACCTTATAAATCATTATTTCCAAAGTTATAAAAAAGAGATTTATGTGAAGTAGTTATGCCATATATTATATGTTGTTACACCTTCAAGATAGTAATTGTTACAAACCATAAAATAGCACCTATACTTATTAAAACATATAAATGTAAACTTTATGTTTTAATAAACACAAAACTTAAACATAAACCACAAAATAGAGACTGAAATTTGACATAGTATGTAAACAGAGTTTAATGAGTAGTTTATTGATAAACTCAAATAATCTAGGACCAGGGTCCTACACATTGTATCAGAGCCATGGTTCCAAATCTGGAACCAGAGGGTTGACCACAGTGGAAAGAGAACATAAAAGAGGAACAATTCAAAAAAAAAATGACTTCTATGCAATTTTATGCGATTTTACTGATTGCGGAAGCCGTAAACCTGCATGAAACAAGGAGAAGAGTTAGAACTTATGATTTTAATAACAAACAAGAAAATAAAATAAAATAAAACAAGCAAGCAAAATTATTCTTTGCAACTGCAAGTGAACTAAACGAGGAACATACTTAAAGTTAAAAAAAAAAAAAATATATATATATATGACAAACTAATATATATATATATATATATATATATATATATAAAACAAAAAAAATATACCTATATGTATGTAACCAAAAAGACAATATATATATAGGAACACAAAAAAAGGGAGAATTTTTTTTTTGTTATTTATTGGCTTTAAACAAAAAAAAAACAATAGAAATTTTTATTTGTATATTGCAATAAAATTTATAAACAAATAAAAACTAGAAAAAAAATTAAAAAAAAAAAACAAAACAAAAAAAACTTCATAGGGTTCAATAAATATATAAAAAAAATTAGTCGAGCTATGACTAAAACAAACAAACAAACAAACAAAAATACATATGAAATATTTTGTAAAACAAAAAAAAACTACGTTGAATTTGTTTTTGGCCAATCCCAAGGGCTGCGGCCATGGGTGGCCGGCCAACGACTAGGCTTGCAACCTTGGTCTGCATCCAGGCTAGTAGCCTTGGCCCGTGGCCAGGCTAACGACCTTGGCCTGCATCCTCGACGCAGCCAGAGGCGTGTCCAGGATTGCGCGGCTTTGGCCAGTGGGGGAGGAGCCCTGTAATGTAGAGAGGAGGAGGAGGGGGCACCCAGCTGGGCTGCCGCTGCTCCGAGCTCGCTCGCTGTGGTAAAAAATTAATGTAAAAAAAAACCTTATTGATATGTAAATCAATCTTCGGAAACTGTCTCTAAATCTCTCTTAACTGAGCAAAATAAAACCTACTAATTCCATAAGGCAGCCGTTATCCCAGGGATAGAGACAGAACCCATTCAGTTCCTGATCGGTACCCAGTCCTTTATATAAATCCATCACCGGAAACATCACGACCAACAGCTAAGGTGGCAAGAGCAAAGGAAAAGCACTAACTTATTACTTAGCTAAAGACGCAACACTAATTATTCCATTAAAAATAGAGCAATTTACCCGTTCATTTTGTAGCTCGGCCAGCAGCCTGTGTTGCGGCCATGGCGGCCCGACCAACATCCCATTGGGCGCGGTCTGGGCATGCAACCAACCTAAGAGGAAAAAAAATATTTATAAACATAATGAACAAAAACAATGCCAAGAGAACAGATCTGCATCCTCTCTGAGCCACACTCTCTGAGCTGGTTGCAGGCTCTATGAGCTGGGCGGCATTAGTGTAAACTGTCTGGGCAAGAGATTTGTTCTAAATGGAAACATCAATTTTTTTTTTAAATAACCAGAAAATTGGAGGAGGAGAGGGATAATGGGTCCTACACCTCGTGCGAGAGTTTGGACAAGGTGGGAATGAGCGTTGAGGCTGCTCCTCATGTCTGTGTGGGAATACAAGAAAAGCAGAGCTCACTTCTGCAGCTAAACCGACTCAAAAAAAAAACGATGAGTTGAGAAAGAGTTATACCTGTGTTGGAGCTAGGGCTGCAGGCTAAGTCCATTGACCTCTGGAAGCTCGGTTGCCCGACTCACAGAGCCCATGGATCTCTCTCCCTTCGACCACCATTGCAAAGCTGTGCTCTCGAAAAAATCGTAGAAACAAATGATGCCGCAGGGAGGGTCTTACCCTTTCTAGGGTTTGAGGATTATTTTAATAGAAATTGTATTGCATAAGAGCTGCATGGTCATAACGCAACACCCAACACCGCCATTGACCGAGAGTGGTAGGGTAGGGTTTTGTATGATTTGCATAATCTAAATTTATACTAAGCTACAAATATATATATATATATATATATTATTAATGTATATTTTGTTTATATATATATATATATACATAATTAATAAATAAACTTTAAAAGGTATATTGGTTGATTATAATTAAAAAAAATCTTATATAATTTTTATATAAAATAAAATAACAAATGTATTTTCTGATATTAAAAAAAATATAATAACAAATATATAAGATAAGATTTTGTATTATATATATAAATTTAAAAAAAAAAAAAAAAAGAGGGGGAGATTTAAATATAAATGGGTTATATGTTAAGTTTTATAATGTTAAATGATAATTAATCATTAGGTAATTGTGTTAATGATAAACATAATAATTAAGGTCAATATAATAATTATTTTACATTATCTTATGTAATCTAATTATTAAAATTGTTAAGTAGATAAATTAATTAATTTACATGTTAGGTTGATCAATATACATAACAATTAGATAACGTTAATGGTAAGTTGCAATTAACATTAATTAGCTTATCTTCTCCTTCAGAATGCTCCTTGCCGAAAATTCGACGTATAGTTGAAGGGGTAAGACATACACATAAGCTCGAAAACGAAACACCACAGAGACCAGCAAGACGAGCCCATCGCTAGGACACTGATTCTACTCCATGATAGACATGTTTTATAAACACGTCTCTAAAAACAAAAATTAAAATTAAAATTTAATCCAATGTTAGGAAATTAGTAAAATTCTAATAAATTAATTAATTAACTTTATAAGTTAAATTCTTATAATAAACTCATAGGTTTAAATTGTGGATTTAAGTTGAATTGAAAATCGTCACATGGTAAATTACAGGGTTAGGAGGCGACTCTAGTTAAATTGATTTAAGTCAAGTAAGTAACATAAGAGGGTTCGTGCAGAGAATCACGACAAGTGTGACCCTGCAGTAGGTGCAGTCATAGATGACTAACTAAGCTACGATGACGATGCGATACCCTACCTTTTGCATGAGCCATAGGGTCTTACCCGTGACTCACGACATTAAGACTTGGTGTGTCGTGATGAGTGTTAATCATCAAATAGGTTGATGAATCGAACCGTGAACAAGGATGATGTTCCTTCTATCGATAAGGGTAAATTGTAATAATTGGAAGGAACTAAAAGATCTAGATAGGGGAAAGTGAGGGATTGGAGGCCATAAATGGCCAGTGTTGCATGTGTTTGAAGTTGTAGCTTGAGAAGAAATTTCTACAGACAAGTAACTTGTGAGTAATAAGTGCATGACAGTAATCCTACGTTGCGGTCATGGATCCATGTAGGAAGTCGTTTCTAATAACTAAAGTTAAATTTAAATCTTGTGGCGAGAAGGGATCATGGTCACCCTAGTGTTAAACTTCATTTGTGGAAGGAAGGATTAGTAGGGGCAATGAATCTCAAGAGATTTGGGGTATGTTAAAGGGGATAGAGACCATTATGGTTGTATGACGAAAGTTTATTGTATAACTAATTCATTATAGGGCATAGTATCACAGGAGTGAGAGTAGGGTATTAATGAGTAAACGTCGGGATAAATCAAGGTGATTAGTAACTCGAATAATGCAATTAAGAATGAGAATATGTGGTGTTGATAAAGATGGGGAAGATAAGAAAATAATTATCAAGGCACACAATTATGAGAGTATCAAATATAATGCAAATGATAAGGTACAAAAAAATTCCCATTGGGAAAATAAACAATAAGGAATAATTTCAAGTAATTGGTGCAATTTAAAATTTATGTTGCGGATGTAGTAAATGCAAGAGTTAACATAGTTTGAGTAGGTCGATGATAATAAGTGTGTAAAGTAAGATGAGCACCATTATGATAGTTATTTAGATAGTAAGAGGGGAATAATGATCAACTTGAGTCAAGACAAAGGAAGGGAATGATCAATGAAGCATGAAGACTAAAATGAGTAAGTGCATTAGATAAGGTATTCCTGGTATGGAAGCAATCCATAAACAATGTACATATGGGCTAGGTGGTAATAAATGCTATCATTAATATAATACCAGTAGGTAGGGTGGTAGTTTTAAAATTGAGATGTGATTCAATACAATGTAAGATGTCTCGATGCAATAGATGGTAATGTGCTTATGTATTAGTATGAGGAGTACCTATGAAGGGGATTGCATGGACAAATAATATTATGAATGTGCATAAAATAACTCATATTGATATATGAGATATTATGGTCGTAATGAAGGTAGAAAAAGGGAACTATTGCCACATAGACAGATAGGGTTCTGCGAGGAGAGTAAAACAAAATGACGAAGGCAAAAGTTAGTAATTATACTACAAGTATGGGGTAAAGTAATACAAATTTTCGTAAAAGTGGATATATAGACAAGGAAATATAAGTGGCTTAATCATGAATCATGGAAGGCACTATCCATAGAGGTATCATGGAAGCAAAAGATTAAGGTGCCTTAAATGCAATTTGGACATTTAATTGAGTCCCTAACTGGAAGAGTATAATGACATATGATATTTTAATAAAAGCTTGTGACAACTAAAGTAGTTGGCAGTAATAATAAAGAGAAGATCGTAATAAAAGAATATGTGCATGTTTCGTCAAGTCATCGTAGGACATAAAATTAAGTTGGGTACGTCAAGTAAATACATGATCTTCATCTTCACTCTATAAGGATAAATTAAAAGTTGATCGACACTATATGGGGTTGTAAAATTGTAAAATTTTATGAGGAACCCAGATAGTCATGCTAGGAGGAAATTCGTGAGTGTGTGATGTGATGCTATCATGTAAGGGAATGACCTTATGTAATATATATATATATATATATATATATATATATATATATATATATATATATATATAGATAAGTGGTAAACAACCAAAAAAAAAATTGATATATCGCAAGATGCATAAGTTGGATTCCTTGAAAGTGGTTCATAATGTAATACATTGATGGGAAAATGGTGTGTGATGTATGACTTAGAAGTAGTCGTTTACTTAATGGATAATTGAGATTTTGGAATGAATTCACTTGATTTTTACCTAATTGTTAGCTTTGAGTATGGTTAAATAGTGATTTTGAAGGACATTGTTGAGTGTGCCTAGTTTGGATTACCTAAAAGTACCTCACATTAGCATACGTTGTTGATGACGTGTTAGTTTCGAGCTTTCTCCTATTCATGTATGAGTAATAAAAGATATCGCACAACAAGTAATATTGGACGTTGAATGAATTTATGCACATTTAAAAACAACAACAACACAATTGCAACATATCCATTATAGGCATGTCAATGACAAATGACCGTTCAGATAAGTAAAGGGGTTAGACAACATGAGCAACAACCATAGTATCTGGTAAGGTGTGATAAGAACTGATGAGCTCATTTGCATATTGTGATGAGTATTGGTTATTATAGTTCAAGTAGTGATGAGTAAGGACTATAATGCTAGTGTGCACAAATAAGTAAGAGTCTTCATCTTGTGTAATCAATGGATTATAAATAAGAAGAAGTAATAAGTGTAACTTAGATACTAAAAGTAATAGAATAGATAGGATTAGTGGATCAACATAAAGACGTGAATGAAGGAAATGTGTATATCAAGATAAGGGATGGTTAGCGAAATAGTACCAAACATAGGACGACAATGTAAGGGTTACAAGAAGAAAAAAAAATGGAAATGTAGTAGAAGATAAGCTCTAGTTGAACTTGTAAAAAGTGGTTAATGATGATATGGAAATTTCTCCATGATATTTTTAAAACTGCATTCTCAATGGGTGTATCATTTAAACCAACAACCTTTAAAATAAGAGCATGATGGCTTCATAATTTATCACTAATAATAAATCTTGATAGAAATAAATGGCGTAAGTCAAAGTGAAATTAACTAAATATGAGATCCAATTAAAAGTCATGACAATGACTTAGAATCAAATTAAAAGTAATATATAAGACAAGGTATCCTTATGAATCACACTATAGAACGTCCAAATTAATTTAAGTTAACAAGGATGTTGAATATTCTATGGATTAAGTATGGTAATGAACCTTGAGTAGTCAAACCAACAACCTATGTGAATGTTAAACAAAATATAAGAACACCTCCAATAAGATTAAATGAATAAAATTTATAGATGTCGTTATGTATATTTATGAGGTGGCCCAGTAGGGAAAGTACACCCTAGGTTCAGTCACCTGGGAGGACGCACAGATCATGCATCGTGATTGTTCCACACTAATTGACCATAACTTCGGGACGAAGTTTCCTGAAGGGTGGGTGTATGTAACGCCAGTTTTGACATTTCTACCTAAACTACTATTATATGTTGTATTTGCTTGATTGTGAGACTTCGTCGATTTGACAACACTATGGACATGTGGTTCTATTATTTTGCCGATATATATATGTGTGTGTGTGATGTTAGTATTAGGGTACATAGTCATGTTGGATATGTATCATGTGTTAGTTATGTCTCAGATATGCAAGTTAATGAATGATGAGTACATCGATACCGTTAAATTTATTGTTAAACGAAAGAATGTTATACCAGGTGCATGGTGAAAATAATGAATTGATTATTGTTGTTATGTATGATGAAATGTATGTGTACATGTTGAGGATTTATGCACGATATGCTAGACTGTATGTCAGAGACTAACTTACAGGTTAAAAGGCTAAGTAATAGTTGGATCCTTGAGGTGGGAGAGCCTCGAGGACATGGAATTCGAAAGATAAATGGTATGCGAGTGATGCATTATTTACTTTCGCATGATTATTATTATGATGTATATTATGACATGGGTGGGGTAGGGTTTCAACAAACTCAACCGCCCATATTGGTTATACGATGACAAACTGAGTACAAGTGCAACGCGGTTATTATGTCAGGTAGACATAGTCCCTTGTTCCATTAGGGGGGTGGAGGATTTACCCACCGGTTATCCCCGAAACCCAAAGTCATGGGAGGGTTGTGCTACAGCGTGCTCCCCAAGGTGTGTGATGATGACTGGTGGTTTCCTGTTGGGGAAGCTTGGTCGATGTAGTCGACACTTCCACTTACGGGTTCTAACTAGAGCCAGTCATGGCTTGACACTTCAGGGTAGTCCAGCAGAGGAAAGGATAGGATGTGTAAGTTAGCTGTGATTAGGTAGATGATGTAGGTAGATATGAGTAGTTTGAAGTTGAGAAGAAAATGTGATCTAACTATGTTGATTAATTTTAATTGAGTAGTTTGATTAATGTTAATTATGGTTGATTAATAGTAATATTTTAACTATAGAAAATGTTGATTAATGTTAATTATGGACAATTAATGTTAATATTCTTGACTAATGTTAATAAGAGTAAATAATATAACCTAGTTTAATTACCTCGTTATCATAGGTTAATGGTGTTAATAATATTAATTAAAAATATTATTAACTTGATTTCCTTAAATTAATTGTGTTAAGAATGTTAATTAATGATTATAAGACTATTCTCATCTTTAATAATAATTGTTTATTAGTTTAATTACAACTAAGGTATAATTAATAAGAAACTAGGTGCATAAGTTAATTAAGTCTTAGTTAAAATGATTTAATCAATATAAAGGCACATTAATAAATTTTAGGTATAATAAATTGTAATTTAGTAAATTAAAAAGGATATTAGTCATAATTTTGGAACTCGGATTAAAATATTCACAATTAGGAATTTGGTGAATATGTATATGTGTGGATATTATATTATTATTATGGATATAATGAAATTTCCATTTATTATGTACATTAATAAGAGGTTCTGACATAATTGTAAAAATAAAAAGCTCTGCATGAACCCTAGTGCCTCCAGCCATGAGCTCGACGTGAACATGTGGCTCTCTCGCGGGCCTCCCCTACGATGGCAAGCTCGGCACCCCCCCTCCCCTTCTCCTGAAGACCGCAGGCTTCTCCTGGACGCATCCTTTAGAGCTCTGGTCGCAGCTACCCCCCTGCCCCCTCCCCTCGGGATCCCTCGGATGCAAGCTTCATTAAACGGGTTGCCGCTCCCCGCATCCAGATCCTGTCGGCAGCTTCAAAGCTCAAAGCTATCGCGTTAAATGACAAAGGACTTATTGGACAATTCTCCAGAATATGGCCGTCACCAAAAACAATGGAAGCTTGGATCAACAAAAACTGGATGCCACTAATCTCCAGAGGCCTGCAGCACTGCTTCTGTGGTAAGAGTTTTTTCACCTTCCTCTTTGAATTAAAAGTGGATCGTGATCTCATTTTTAGGAGTGGACCTTACTTTATGGGTCCCCGGGGACTCTATCTGAATCGTTGGAGCCTATCCTTTGATCCAGAGAAGGATGTCCCCTCAGCGGTTCCTGTATGGGTTCGTCTCCCCCACCTCCTGCTTCATTGATGGAATGATGAAACCCTACAGGCCATTGGAAACTCACTGGGGAAATACATTGATAAGGCAGAACCCAAAGCCCCTCTTTTCTCCTGTGCCAGAATTTGTGTAGAAGTTGACCTGGAGAAAGGACTTCCAAAGGAAGTAAATCTTTTCATGGACGGATGAGAACACCTGCAAAAAGTAGATTACGAACAACTACCTTTCAAGTGCAAAAACTGTCATGAGTATGGTCACTTTGTAAAAAATTGCCCCAAAGCAGCCCAAGAAACATCTGAGAAGGGACAAGAAGAAGGATGGCACCAAGTGAAGAATGGGAAAAGAACCACTGCTGCCCAACAATCTTCAAAAGAAAACCAAGCAAAAACAATACCAGGCAATGCGAAGAAACCAAGGGAGGTCAGAAATCTTAACAAATTTCAGGAACTATCCGCAGAGGAAGGAGAAATCACAACTCAGGATGGAATACAAAAAACTCAGGAAAGAGAGGAAAATTTGGCACCACCTTCATCAACACAAGAAATGGGATCAAAAGATAAGGAAGGAGGCTCCACTATGCCGGGCGGCTCTTGGGCTGACAAGGTTAAGAGTATTTTTGTTCCTCCCTCCTCCTCCCTTGACCAGTCTTCAGACTCTCTGGATGAGCCAGAGGAAGTGCAACCACCCAACACCAGAGGAAGGAAAACTCAAAAATACCACAAGGAACTTGAAACAGAAAGGGAATTGGAACTAGGAAGGAAAAAAAGTGTAGAAGATATGAAATTCATACAGACAACAAAAAACCAGAATGGAGGTAAGGAAGGTAGATCCAGAGCAGGATTTCAAGCAACAAAGAAGTAATGTTAATCATCTCTTGGAATTGCAGGGGTCAGGGCGGAAAAATCAAAGTTGAAGCTATGAAAAACTTAATCAACACTGAAAAACCAGATCTCATGCTCATCCAAGAGACCAAGATGCAAGGTGACGAGGTAATGACATTATCTCGACGCCTTTTGAAAGACTGGCAGAGCTCCATGATCAATTCCAGAGGAGCCTCCGGAGGTATAGTAACTTTGATCTCTCCCAACTTCTCTATCTCTTCCACTGTAGAAAACCAGCACTGGCTTTTGACAGAAGTAAAAGATAGGAACAACAACGACTCTCTCCATATTTGCAATGTGTATGGACCCAATCACAGCAGAGATAAAACAAATTTTTGGAACGATCTACTTAATCTCAAAGACAGTATGCGAGGAAAGAAACTTATTATCGCAGGAGACTTTAATGTTACCAGCGCAAAACATGACAAAAGAGGTGGCAGCGTGGTGCATGACCCCTTTGGTGAAAAGTTAGCAGATCTACTGGCAGATCTAGATCTTATGGACATCCCTCTTAAAAACACAAAGTTCACTTGGAGCAATAGAACATGCAGACCTGGCTACATAGTGGCCCGCCTTGATCGTTTTCTAGTAAGTTCCTCTTTTTTAGTTTGGATTTATTAATCAGTGCCTACTCCATCCCCTGTGCCTCCTCAGATCATAATCCCATAGCCCTCTCAGTCGCCCCCCCTGAGAAACTTGGCCCTATCCCATTCTGGTTCAACCATCATTGGATTTCTCACCCTGACTTCTTAGAGATTATCACTTGGGCCTAGTCTCTAGTCTTTCACGGTTCCCCCAGCTTCATCTAGGAATCCAAACTCAGAGCCACAAAAGCAACACTCAAATCTTGGGCTAAGTCCTCTTACATAAATCCCACCAGTATAAAGATGACTAGACAAGTAAAACTCGCCACCCTTCAACACAGGATGGAAACTGAAGACATTTCCCCAGCTCTTCTTAGTCAGGAAAAAGATCTGGAATTAGATATACTCAAAGCTGCTAGACAGGAAGAAGAGACCTCGAGAATCAAGTCAAGACAATTATGGCTCAAAGGTGGAGACAACAACTCCAAGTATTTCCATAATTAGGCCAAGGCACGCCGTAGTCATAATGCTATTATTGAATTGAAAGATGATAGAGGTGAAAAAATTAGAGGGCAGGAAAATCTCAAAATTTTGGCCTACAATCACTTCAAGGACCTGTTCTCAGATAGCGGCCAAATAGATACGGAGGCTCAAAAGGACTTTATAGAATGTATCCCCAAACTGATTTCTGAAAACATCAATAAGGATCTTAATAAACCAATTATGGAACAAGAGATAGAAAATGCTATCTGGTCTCTTCACACTGATAAAGCCCCCGGCCCTGATGGCTTCACCATAAATTTCTACAGAGCGGCCTGGGAAATAATAAAATAGGACCTAAGAAGAATGCTCAACTAGAACAGAAACAAGGACAAAATTGGGGGGGAAACTAACTCTTCTTTTCTGGCCCTCATACCTAAAGACAAGGCTCCAACTTCAATTAGCAGATTTAGACCAATCTCTCTATGTAATTCTTCTTACAAAATTCTTACCAAAATCCTTGCCAATATAATGAAAAAAATAATGAGGAAGATAATCTCTGAAACTCAAGGGGGATTTCTGGCAGGACGAAAAATTCTAGACAACATTATTATGGTCCAGGAGGCAATACACACCAGCACCAATAAGAATCATCAAGGTATGGCAATAAAACTTGATATGCCAAATGCTTTCGACAGAGTAAGCCACCAGTTCCTCTTCGACATCATGCTAAAGTTTGGTTTCTCTAGCAATTTTGTGCGATGGATTAAAGCCTGCATCCACAGCCCCTGGACTTCCCCTCTGATCAATGGAAGACCAACCAACTTATTTGCAGCCTCAAGGGGACTGCGACAGGGATGCCCTCTATCTCCTTATCTCTATCTTCTTGTAGTGGACTCTTTGAGTAGAAAACTTCTATCTCTTCAAGAAGAGGGAATTCTAAAAGGCATAAGATTTGTGCGTGGAGTCCAGCCGATAAATCATGCTGAATTCGCAGATGATACAATCCTTCTCGGTGGGGCATCCGTGACTACTGCGGAGAATTTCAACCACGTCCTCTCCTCCTTACTTCGAGCCTCTGATGGAAAGATCAATTCCGACAAATCCAGGATTTATGGCTAGAACTGCCTCGTAGGAACTCTGGCTTGAATCTCTCAAATATTGGGCTTTGAAGGAATCCAAGAGTGGAATTCCTTTAGCTATCTTAGCATCCCAGTTTTTAAGGGGAAGAAAAAAGTAGTTGACTGGAATGGGCTAACGGAAAAAATCAAAAAGAAAATCAAATCTTGGGGAGTCAGGTGGCTCAACCAAGCTGGCAAAATGGTCCTCATAAACTCAATTTTGTCTGCCTACCCTCTTTATGTCTGCTCTATCTCTTTGGCTTCCAAAACAGTGATGAACAACATCACTAAAGAACTTAGAAGTTTTCTTTGGCAAGGAGGAAGAAACAATGGTACCAAAAAATTTCACTTGGTCGATTGGAACACTGTCTGCAGGAATAAAAATCATGGTGGTATTGGGATCAAAGATCCACTAGAGATGAACTTGGATCTCAGGGCAAAAATTATTTGGAGAATTGTCTCAGGCAAAACAGCATGGTGGAAAGAAACTATCCAAAAAAAATACATGCAAGGCCCCAGAAAACACTGCGTGGATAATATTGATCTTGAAACAAAAGGAACAACAATATGGAATTTATGCAAGAAAGTTTCCTTTGTAATTAAAAATAATCTCCATTGGAAACCCGGCAACGGAAAGTAGATCAAGATCTGGAAAAGATAAATGTTGCTGTAATCCCCCTACAAATTCCCTTCATAAGCTTGCGGATCTAAGACACTGGATGGAGCAAGCAGGAATCCACACACTTCATGACATCAGCTCCTGGAATGATCAAGGTTGCTAGAATGGTTGGTGTACATTTGATCTCCCAGAGCATCTTAATGAGGATTACAACATTCTCCTCTCCCTAATGCATGGAGCGCTACCCATCCATCTCTCAATACAAGACAAACGTGGTTGGGGAAACTCTGGACACTATACTGTCAATGAAGTATATCGTTATCTAGACTCCCTCAGCACTCAAGGCCATTTGGATAATAAATGGAAAAGAATATGGAGCAAGGACGGACTCCCAAAGATAAACTTCTTCAATTGGTTACTAGCCCATAAAAATATCCTCACCGCAGATAATCTCAAAAAACGAGGACTTGTCGGTCCAACAAGGTGCATTCTTTGCAAAATGGAGGAGGAAATGGTGGAGCATCTCTTTCTTGAATGCAATTTTGCCAAAGAAGTCTGGCACAAAGCATATCAAGGGATCCAACAAACCTTAATTCTCCACACCCAATGGAATGATTTATTTGCCAATTGGCACCTCTTCTATTCTAATGCTATGACAAACAAACCCTGTTTCAAAAGAGCTTGGATTGCTTTCCCCAAATTTGTGTGTTGGAAAATATGGAATGCTCGAAATCATGAGATCTTTGAAGGAGTACAGACAGCGCCTGAAAAATTTGTCTCTTCAGCTAGCTTTCTTTGGGTGGAGACCCTTGCCTTGAGAGGCATGGCCAATTTGCAGAAAGAGCAGTTAAGTGTGGAGGAGAAAATTTGGGTAGCAGACATCCTGCTTCACAATTCTCAGAATTCTTCCCAAAATAGGAGAAATCAAAAACATCATCACTGGCAGCTTAGAATGGATCCCAAAAGCTTTCAATCCTGGATAAGAACTCAAGATAGACACATCCTCCTCTTTGACGGAGCCTCAAAAGGCAACCCACAGTTGGCAGGTGCGGGGGGGGTCCTACTAGACCCCGAAGGAAACAAAACGACTGAGTATGCATGGGGTCTAGGCAGACAAACGAACAATGAGGCAAAGTGGCTCGCTTTGATCCAAGGCCTAACTATCGTCAAGGAAAATAAGATCCAGAGTGTTCTAGTTATAGGGGACTCCATTTTAGCTATCAAAAAAGCCCGAGCTCTCCTCAAGAAGTACCACACTCCAACTTCTAAATTCCACTCTCTCTTCCTCATGTTGGCAAAGAACCTGACCTCCATCTCCCTCCACCACATTCTGAGGTGCAACAACCATATGGCAGACTCGTTAGCTAATCTTGGAGCCAACTTAAATTGTGGAACTCTAAGCCGTAATGGCAATCTCCTCCAGACTTGGATACCATAGTGCATGTCTTGTCTATGGCATTAAATGTGAACCGTCGCCCACCCAGACATTTCAACCTCGATCAGAGGAGAAATCTCCACCAAATCATTCCCCTACCTACCTTGTTCCTCCAACGGCACTTACAGTCTGTACCCACTTGGCTTGCATGCGAGGTATTATGGCGAGCAAGTTCTAGATGGGTCTCGGGCTATTTGAACCTCAGAGGTAGCAAACAAAGCACCACCATCTTCATTCGCTCCTGGCATAGGTTTTCACTCTGCTCCTCGCATCCAAAGCTCAGAATGGACTGCGGTAACAATGGGTTGAATACTAGGACTTGCCCTCCGAGGTTGAAGTGCAAGCGTTGCAAGGTAAATATTGGGCAGAAGAGATACCCTCCGGTCGTCGAGGAAATGAAGAGTCCAGGGAGCGGTGATACGGATGTCCTCCATCCCTCTCAAGCTCCTATGAAACATGTTCGCCGGAACGAAGAGAATGGACAATCCTGGAATCATCAGGCGATGGGTATGCGTGGACAAAATGCTATTCCAGTGCATAATGGTTTCGTGTTCAATGGTGGGCGCTTTTGGCATCCAATTGAAGTTGAAAAACTCCAAAATCCTGGGGGACTCCATCTTCATAACTCCCCACAGGACGGGATGCAGCAATATAGCAGCCAGAGAACCAATACTAGTGAAGCAGGGAAAGCGTGGAAGGTGGTTGGCGACAGTTTGGGGCTCGTTCACCTGGACTCCCCGGTTGGCAGAGAAATTCCATCCTCGGGGGTTCTTTCTCATCTCCAGGACATTGAAGTGCAAGTTAATTGGCTCCGAGGGGAAAATTCAGAGCTTAAGAAAGCTCTTTCTCACCTCTCTCAGATCACAAGCTCGGAAGCCAGCAACACCAATAGCAAGAACAAAGAACTCTATAAGAAGCTAGGGGGAAAGATTGACTCTCTGCACAGTTTCCTGAGAATCGTGGAAGCAAAGGTAGATTGCATCAGGAGCAGCAAAGAAAATAGTCCAGCTGCGATTACAGGGATGAAAGACAAGGAAGACTCTGAAGCTGGCAGCAAGAAGAAGATACGACACACAGAAATTCTCTAAGCATTGGTCAATCTGCAAGTTTTATTCACTCCTGTTGTTAAGTCTTTATTTTCTGTAGCGGCATTTATAGCTCTATGTAGTTCGTTTCTGTTCAGTCTTGTCAGCTTAAGAAATACTGTTAATTTTTTATCTGAAGAAGACTCTTTGGAGGTGCCTATTCCCTCGTTTTGTGGGTACAGTCTCCCCACTATGATGTAGCCCCTCTTTTCTTTTAATATAAATATATATCTGTTTCTGTAAAAAAAAAAAAAGAGGTTCTAACATATTTAATGTGGTGACAGGGCAGTGAAGCCCCGTAAATACATCATGTTGACTTTACATAGGGAATTAGTCCCAAGTATTTAAATGATGATAATTATTAATTCAATTGGTAAACAAATTAATTAATTAAATAATGAAGTGTTGAGTATTATTGAATGGATCATGTCTCGAGCGAGGAAATGGAAACAAGGACTGACATAGTGGTTAGAATATTTAATTTTAGGATAAGGGTAGTAATTGCATGGAAGGAGAGTCGGAAAAGGGAGAATAAGGTGGAGAAGAGGATGAAAAATAGGGGAGCTTTACATTGGGAGATTTTGGGGAGAATTTTTCATAGCAGAGAGAGAATTTTTCAGAGCAGATTTGAAGGGGGTTTTTGTTGGATATTTCTGAAGGGATATAATAGGTTGGCTTGTACTTGTTTTGGGCTCGGGGGTCCAAATGGGTACCTTTGGAGTTGGGTGGTCGGCGAGACCTCGCTAGTTGGAAGGGTGGCATACTTGTTTGGGCTGGTTGAGTTTCGAGGGTTTGGGAAGATTTTGGTTGCAGGGAAGCAAGCAGGGAAACAACAAGCAGAGCAACAAAAGGGAGTGGCAACAAAGGGGGATCTACTATCTATTAAGAGGTATTTCTCATTCAGGTATACAATTAATTTCTAACCTTGTAAATCATTATTTCCAAAGTTATGAAAAAGAAATTTATGTGAAGTAGTTCTGTCATATATTATATGATGTTACACCTGCAAGATAGTAACTGTTGGAAACCATAAAATAGCACCTATATTTATTCAAACCTGTAAATGTAAACTTTATGTTTTTACAAACACGAAACTTAAACATAAACCACAAAACAGAGACTGAAATTTGACACAGTATGTAAACAGAGTTTAATGAGTAGTTTATTGATAAACTCAGATAATCTAGGACCGAGGTCCTACATGACACATGCTCTCCGCTCAAGTGAATACCATGATTGCAATGAACAGTATTATTGGGTCTTACAGGATGAGAAAAGACTTTTGAGATGCATTACTTACACTTTTCCTTGAGAAATGATGAAAGTGTTGTTTTTGGTGGTTCTTCATCTTATCAAGATGATATCCTATAATACATCCAATCTTCTTGGAATTCACAGCAAAAGGTGATGACCAAATAAACATTTCATGAAATGTTGGGGGTTCAACATATTAAGTTCCAAACATGACATGTAGCAAGAAGGATAAAGAGGAAATTATGATAGAGGTATCAGTTGAAGCAAATAAAGTAAAGCAACATGGAGATGTATGAAAGATTGTCCTTAATGCATGCTTATATTTTATGAATGACTTCAAGAAACACATGTTGTATGACTTATGCTGGGAAAACATACAAGAGAGAAAACAAAGAACAAGGGTAGTAAAACAAAGTGATGCAGTTGAAGTCTGCACAGTCCATTGCACAGGTGTTGAAGAATCCAAGGTAACACAATTCATCTAAGTGACTCGACAGACTTGAAGACAATAGTAAGTGAGGCAGACTTGGAGGACAAGCAAGAGCCATCTAGCTTTGAACTGAGGTCATCATCAAGTTTTGACTTGAACAATGGAGGAGTGATAAGTAAAGGCAGCTACAATTTCTTAAATCTCAGATCTCATAAACCCTTGATTTTTTTAAGAACATAAAGGAACATATGTGAAAGCATCTGAAGGTCTATAGCTCTGCTGACAACCATAGAGATCACGTTAAATCTTGAGAAGCTACAAAGTCATGTTTCAACCGTCAATCTAATTGTTGGTACACCAGTCAAAGTTGGAAAGGATTTTGCGGTTCACATGTGGAGCAAATAAGAACTACTACATCAAATTCTTGCTTCGTCCTTCATCTTCAAGCTGTTTGTTTAAGTATATTGGCAACACTTTGACATTTTTTTGAATAATCCACATGACAGGGGGAGCAATCAAATCCACTGAAGTGAAGTATAGCAGAGGTCATTAAACATGATCTCGGGAAGTTTTCAAATTTTCTTTGGGCATTGTGAAGTCTTTGATGGATAAGTGTTTGGCACTTTGTCAGTAATGTCAAAGGGGGGGAGTATTTGAAGAGGTGTTGCCATCAATGACAAATGGGGATTTTTTTAGCATGGTTTTCATTTATGACAAGCCATTAACGACAAAAAAGTAATTAAGGTTGATGACATGGCAAGCATGACTTGGTTGTTAGTGCATTGGAGCTCTACATGGTCCAAATGACCTATTTTGTGGTCATTTGTGGCTTAATGGAGTCATGAATCCCACAAGCTAAATGGAGGTAAGTTGATGATGTTAATGTAGCCCATGCTCATGTGGATGGTTTGAGAATCCCATGCACATGAAAAAGAAGTCCTCAAATGATTGAAGAAGCCCATATGCTTGAAGACCTTGATGCATTGTCGATTGATGACATGAAAGAGCCTTTACTTGTCATGGATGCACAAATGTTGACATGGAACTCTTGAACAAATTGAATGATGACATAACAAACACATAACACGTTGAATTAATTAAATGATGACATGGAAAACATTTCTTGTGAGAACATCAAGCAAGAAAAATGGATATAATATATATATATATATATATATATATATATATATATACCAAGTCGGCCAGCCTTTATAAAAAATATTAAAGTGGCATATTAGGTCGGCCCAGTAATTAAATAAAAAGGCATACATTTGCAAGGTCGAACCAGATAAAATAAATTATGAAAAAAAATCAGTATAAATAAGAAGTTGGCCTCTTTTTGTAAGTGGGGAATTCGGTGGAGGCTTTATCTCTATTTTCGGGTGTCTCTAAGGAAACAATAGATCCACAAGAGCAACAAATGACTGAAGAATTTTGATTTATATGATTTTTGGTGGAGGTTGCTAAGTTGAAGGCTTGATCACTGATCTCCCTTAAAGACTTATTTGTTGATCTGTGTACATGATGGGATGATCCGAAGTTGTTGAAGTTTGAAGCAGCTGCAAGTTAATGTTTTTGGAAGACATAGCTATGATTTCGGATTTCTCTAAGGCCACCACAGAAGTATGAATTTCAGGTCGGATCTTAGTGGAAGTCGTTCAGCAGAAGATTGAAGTTGAAATTTACTCCCTCTCCGATTTTCGGGTGATATAAACAGTGTTTCAATGAAGCAATGGGAATATAGGAGCAAGCAAGTTTATGTTATAATTTCAGATAGGAGACTGAGCTGTTGAACAACAACATGGTCTGAATTCTTACACGGTCACTCAATATACATAGTCCGAATTTTTACACAGTCACTCATTGTACACAGTCCGAATTTTTACACATTCATGCTCAGGAATACTCAGTGATGTTGTACGCAGTGATGACATATATGCTCAGGGATACACAGTGATGTACTAGAAACGTTTACTCAGTGATATGCTACAATGATTGATTATACAATAGTTGTGATAATAATTGATGAGTGCAGTAGTGGAAGAGTGATACATATCCATACTTACCTTTGATGGTTGACCTCTTGATGATAATCGACATTGTATTAATATGACTTAGATGTGTTGAGTTGATGAGCAGCATTGTATTTAGCAAACCTTAGATAACTTGGAGATATGAGCAGATTGTTGGTAATTGACAAGTTGATGTACTGGATGGAAAGCTAAGCCTTGCATATATGAGGTTTGTATACCTCAATCTTTCTTAGCTGGTGCCAAGAAAACCAGGCTGGGCCTTGGCATAGGAGTTGGTGCTCTTTGGTCAGTTGGTGATGATGTAATCGCGAAGATTGAAGTCTTCCATTGTACTTCATATGAAATTATAAATTGAGATTACTACATGTGTCGTGTGATGTGTCTCTTACGATTTATACTGATGACATGTTTAATTAATGACTATTGATGTATAGCTTAATGTGAATGATAAACAATGCTTAATTTTGGAAGTAAAAATTGGTTAAACGTGCTAGCACATTGATTCACCCCCCCTCTCAGTGTGCCATTGTGTCCAACATAACCTACAGTAGACTTCTGATCATCAGGATCACCATTCCAATCTGAATCATTGAAACCAACCAACAAAGGAGTCCCCCCTGAATTGTAATGAATCCCAAAGTGAATTGTACCCCGAATATATCGAAGTATTATTTTTGCTTCTTTCCACTAAATTTCATGGGGCATTTGCATATAGCGGGAAAGACGACCAACGACAAAGGAAACATTAGGATGGGTATGAGTCAAGTATAAGAGACTACCAACAAGCTGACGATACAGGGTGGCATCAACTTTGGGTGAAGTGCAAGTGGCAGAAATTTTGACTCCAGACTGGAAGGGAGAGGGGGTTGGTTTACAATCTTCCATGTGAAAACGATGAAGAAGGTAACAAGCATACTTAGACTGAGAAATAAAGATTCCTTATTTGATTTGCAATACTTGGAGGCCAAGAAAATAATGCAAATGTCCTAAGTTTGTCATTTCAAATTTTCGCTTAAGACTGGATTTGACATGGGCTAAAAGCTTAGGGTAGCTATCAGTAAGAATAATATCATCAACATAAAGAACAAGGATGATGATATTGTTTCCTACTTTCTTGGTATAGACATTGGGATTAGAATGGCATCTAGAAAAACCGGTGTCAAGGAGAAAGTTATCCATTTTGGCATATGAGGCTCAAGGAGCTTGCTTAAGGCCATATAGGGATTTCTTAAGGAGACATACAAGAATAGAGTCATTCTAAACATATCCAAGAGGTTGTTCCATGTAAATTTCCTCCTGCAAATCCACATGCAAGAAGGCAGACTTGAAATCCATTTGATGGACCTCCCATTTATGTAAGGCTACAATGGAAAGAACAAGGCAAATGGAGTTCATTTTGGCGACAGGGGAAAAGGTTTCATTGTAGTCAATTCCTTCAGCTTGGGAAAAATCTTTGGCAACTAACCTTGCCTTAAGCCTTTCAACACTTCCATCTGAGGCATAATTAGTTATGTAGACCCATTTACACCTGACAATTTTTTCATCCTTTCGGAAGAGGGACAAGTTCCCAAGTATCATTCGCCATTAAAAAACGATATTCTTCATCCATAGTTGCATCCCAATCTGGATTCCCTGAAGCTTCTACAAAAGTGTCTAGATCATGATTCTATGAAACTTGAGCCAAAAGAGAAGAGGCTCGTTGGAACTGAGAACGTGTTGTTCGTTGATCTTTAAGATCACCGGCAAGATCACCAGCTGCTTCGCATGTTGAATGGACCCCTAGAGAAAGATGTTGTGCTGGAGAAAAATAAGCAGGTGGAGGTGGATTTTCATCCTCAATGTCATCATCAGAAACTGGAATTGGAATGTTGTCAAGGAAGTTGGGAGTAGAATAAGGCACAAGCATCGAATTATGCTCGTAGGCAACATATGGCACAAACGCCGAGTTAGGATCACAGGCCAAGATATTTTCATCAAATTTTACATCTCTTCTAATTATTATATCATGAGAATGTGGCTGAAGAAGTCTGTAACCTTTTACATTTTCAGAATATCCAACAAATATGCACTTTTCACTTTTACGATGCGATGCTTTCCGTTTTTCATCTGGAATATCAGCCCATGCTTCACTACCAAACACACGGAAGTGACTTACATCTAGTTTAATTTTACTCCATGCTTCTTCCAGTGTGATATCTTGTAAAGCTTTAGTGGAGGTGCGATTAACTATGTAATTTGCACAATTTATGGCTTCAGCCCAAAATTGAAGACTTAGTCCCTTAGCTTGAAGCATATAATTAACCATTTCTTTTAAAGTGCGGTTCTTTCGTTCAACTACACCATTTTGTTGTGGTGTATATGGAACAATGTTTTGTTGGATTCCTTGTTCAGTGCAAAAAGTAGTGAACTTGTTGTTAACATATTCTCCCCCATTATCGGATCTTAACTTAAGAATTTGATGACCAGATTGTTTTTCAACAAGGGCGCCAAGAACATGTTAAATACTTCACTCTTAATTTTTAAGGAAATAAACCCAAGTGTGTCTAGATTAATTATCTATGAAAGTTAAGAAATATTTGAAACCTGGAAATGAAGCAGATGGAAGAGGACCATACAAGTCACTATGCACAAGCTCCAAGGGGGTTGAGGCATGCCAAAAGGCACGTTTGTCAAAACTATCCCAATGATGTTTTCCGAGTACACAATCGGAATAAACACCATCCCTACAAGATACCTGTTATCACCAATCTTGTAGTTGCCTCTATAGATGGATCCAATGTGGATGGTAGAGGGGATGGGAAACTAAAGTGATGAACCAAGAGAGCCCTAGTTCCCAAAAAGATGGTTTTCACGCCAACCAAGGCACTCTTCGCTTTAGCTACCAATCCCAAGATAGCAAGGGGGAGACCCAGATCTACTCCCGATAGGAAAGATCAACCCAATCTCTAGATCAAATCAATCTAATGAAGTACGTAGGGTGATAGGTATGGAACCCTAGAATTAAGGATGTAGGACCATTGTGGAGGTTTAGGAAAGGTGTGATGTGATAAGGAAAGATGACACACATTGATTCTAGGATTAAGTATGATTCCATGATTCAAATCTAGTTTCAAATGGTCAAAATCAACTGCCTTGGGAAACGTGACCCTTAAAACAGGGAAAGTGTTCCAAATCAGAGATCTGACAGTTAGTGATTTCTAGCTATGCTTGATAGATGGATATGACAATATCTAAGTGTGCAAGCAACCAGACAAAGATCAAACCACAAGCAAATCTAACAACCCAGGAAAGTCGTGAGGGCTTGGAGAACGATCAATGCCTTGGAAATTGGGCAAAACGGAGTCGGATGTCCACCAAACTGTAGATCGGGGTTGTTAAGGTGCAAATCAAGGTGGGTTTTGAAGATCAAAGTCATCCAATGGCTATATCTCAGTAGATATGAGATTCAAAATGCATCACCAAGTGACCCAAGTGGGGCACAACCCTCAAAATGAGGAATGGGGGCCACAAGGTGAAGCACTAGGGGTAGGTTATCAAGTGAGAGGAGTGTGAATCAAGTGGGATCTCCCCTACCCAGGTCTTGGAACTAGAAAAACTCACCCAATCATGGAGTGTGACCTCTCTTGGAGAGGCTAGGGTGCCTCGGGAAAGGGGTCAAATGGAATCCAATCCACACTAAACTATAGATCTGAATTTCCATGGATGCTATACAGGTGGGTTTTCAATATCTCACCCAAAATCCAACTAGATCCAAGTAGATCTGAGAAAATGTAAAATGAGGGTTTTAATGACTTAGACAAATGGATAGATCATGGAATGAGAAATTTACCTTGAGATCTACATGTGTGATGGATGAGGTTTCCATGTTGTTGAGGAATGTTCCCACAGAGATCAAATGAGATATTGTTGATATGCCTTGCCAAAATTTGATGCCCTAGCTCCACACGTGCACCCTCCTCTTCCTGTCAAACCAAGGAAACAAGATTCAATCAATAAGATCAAGAATGGAGGAAATACAAGTATAAGCAAATGATAGCATGAAGTATAAGGTACAAAGACAGTAATACTCCCTGTTACCGACGAAACAACTCAATGAATAAGCAGGGAGGGTCCTCCCCTACCAATGCGTCCTCCTTGAACCAATTCGGCCTCCACCTGTAGATGAAAAAATCATGGAACAAAATCAATGGCAAGACAATCTCCAATAACCCAGTGCAAAGGAAGAACAAACGAACGAACTCCAAAAGAATTCACCACAACACAACAAGTAGATGCAATAGTATTTTTCTATTCCAATAATCCCGAGCCAAAAGTCCCCTTTACAATGAGGAGCTCTCTCCTTTAAATAGGATGGAGAGACACCAAAACCCTAATCACCTTTTGAATGGATGGATAATATTAAAAGATCAACATGATCTAATCAATGGTTGAGATGAGCTCAACATAAAAGTACATGGATCAATATAACAATATAACATATCAATGGACCAAATCTCCCTAAGAGAAGGGGTCCCACCAAATCTCAATGATAAAATATAAGATCTATCTCATGGTGGGTCCAAGGGGTAATTTATAACACCCTTGGTCAATCCCCATGGCACAATATCAATAAAATAATGCTCTAAGCACCAAATCGTGCCTCTCTGGGAAAGTGGTGAGCCTTAGGAGGCTTTTAGAAAACCATATAAAATGTCGGAAGTGATGGGTGTGGGTCCCACTGGAAGGTGAAACTACTGGAGAAATTGTGGAAGACATCCCACTCATCATCAAACATCATCCCATGCCAATCCCTTGCCTCAGTAGTCCAAATCGAATCCCTTAGTAGCCATTTTTACCATTTCTGATCTGCCTTGGGAAGTGTGAAACTACCCAAACAGCCTCTTGGAGTGCCTGAGCTGTCAAGGTGAGCCCACCAGGATCTCTGGGAGGGGTGTAATATGGTAATAACAAGTGGTTGGACCACCCCCTCCATGCACAGTGCCCTAGGTGAACTCATCAAATATCATCACTACTCTGACAAGGCCTCTGATAGGCCAAAACTGCACGAGGATAGCCAACTGAGGCTAAAAATCACTATAACTGTCTGGAACTAAAAATAGACTGTCTCATTGGACGTAGAGAGCCCAAATATATCCAATATGTGTACTCATACACCATATAGATCTCTACATGATCAAAAATAAATATCCATCATATCCGACAGACCAAATAATAATAATCTATAAAAGTGCTGAAAAGCATAAATCATTATCATAAGCCTAAAACCACTACATAGAACCAACTGGTGACCTGTACTCGACCATATATCATATCTTTGTAACATCTGAGGTCTGCCACCTCATGTCCTGTAGTTGACTTTTGGTCAAACTGGGTTTGACCAAGTCAACATGACCCAAAATATAACTCATGTTATCATCAAACTGCTGCAAGGTGTCAAAAGTTAAAGCATGCTCTACAATTCATTCAAGTAACAGTTATAACAAGAAGTAATCATTACTGGAGATCTAAAACCAAATATATAAGGTCATTAATTATTATTATTACTCAAACCAGACTTTCAAGACCATACTCACTTCACAGTTGTGATCAATTTGCTATTGAAGGGTGAGAGCTAAAAATAAAAGGCTAGGCTAAGGGATGACTACTAACTTGACATTGTGACACTTTGGAAATGGAAAGGGGATACACACTCTAACATATACTGGACAAGCAAATAACACGGGGGATGGCAGTGTCTCACAGATGGGTAAGTTGTTCAAAGAGTGCTTATTCAACTTAGGCACCATGTCTACTTTTATAAAAGATGATCCAGTTTCATTAGGATCCATTGATTTTATTTCATGGCCTTTTTGGCCTACATAACCCTTCGGATCTCAGGTGTGCTAATAAGCACAACTAATCGCAGCTTGCATCCAGGGCATGTTTGTACATATACATATAAGGTCAGCATTCGTTTAGATATAGAGTTTAAGAACCATTTCTTTTTGGACCTTTCATTATACTCTTCAAGGAGTATTTTTAGCTTTTCATTGCTCTTGCCCTTTACTCACGTGTGTTGATAAACACATTCTAGAGTTTACAGTTTCCTGGGCGAATTTACATAAGTTTCCATAAGTAGTACATGAGCTTTCAGTTTTAGCCAACACATCTTAAGTGACTAGGGGGAGTTCATACCAGTGCCAAACATCGGGACAACCGACCAGAATGATTTAGGACTACAATCCAACTCACCAAAAGTAAGTTCTGTCACCAACTCAGAGCCGAGACACAAATAAACAGGGAAGCTTATCCAACACAGAGGCTAAAGTGGGGGAGGGTCCTCCATGCCACTAGTTAAGTAGTAAGTCAGGGTAATAAACAAACTGGTAGGTAATGGATGGATGAAGACAGTGAATAATGAGACCAACACTAGCAAACCAAAGTATGGTGGGAATGATCACCTCTATTCTCCCTAGGGAGGGTAAAACCAATGAGTATGGGTAGTGAACTTCTAAGTCTAAGTGGGGACAATATAATATATATAAACATACAACCACATCCACATATCTATATGATCGCCAGATCATGATACTAAATGCTAAGACATGCTACAAGAATGAATATAAAAGCAATATAACCATAACACCAGAATATACCTGCTGAGTCATATACCTGAATGCACAATATATGAACCATCATCTGTCCTCTGAAACTGCTATTGTAACTCTAGGCAATACTGATTGCTCTGTACAAATGGCTAAATGGCTACATCGGTCCTCTCTCTGAGTGTTCTGAAACTCAGTCATGGCATGGGGAATAAAGTTGTTGTCCATATAATAACATGATCCATAATATATGCTCATCTCAGCATCTCAATGTAAGGGAGCTGGATGAAAAGTGTACTGGAATCAGAAAAATAATGTATGGTAGCCCGGCTACTATATATGTGATGACATCTGGCTCCAGCTGGGACAAGTGCTCTGCTGAAAAGAGCGCTTGAGAACCTCAGAATCTCTAGTCCTCGCATTCTGCAACTCATATCCACGATCCAGCACTCTATCTCTACAACTGCTACCAGCATATCACCTACTATCTGCAAAATGACCAAAGCTATACCAAACTCACAGACCGGATGTCAGAACAACACATGGATATATATATATATAAATCTCAAAATAACATCAACTACTAAAACTGAAATGCATGAAATATAAATGCAGAAGATAAATGTAATCCACTAACATAACTTGAAAAAGTTTGGTTTTATTGTGCAGAAAAAAAAATGGCAAGTACTCAGGACTACACTAAGAGCTTCAAAAGTGACCTTAGGAAAAAGACAATAGTGCCAGACTCAATGGCTGAAAAGACTAACTACTACCCAAGCGGGCTTATTCAGTTCCTACCTACTCTAAACTATCAGGCAAGGCACTGCAAGGCAAGGAAAGTCATTCAAGGATGATAGGAGGGAAATAATGCTCAAGCATCCTCCCATTCACAGGCAATTCAACCTCATCTTCATCCAATGTTTCAAGAACAAACGATCATTTTTAGGTAACCTACTTATCATGTACAACCCCTTCCATAAGCTTTCAAATTTTGCATGATTTCCTGGTTTCTCTTTATGCTTATCCCACAATAAAACCACATCTCCAACACCGAAAGTACAATTCCTAGTGCTTTGATCAAAAGGGCCTTTTACTCTTTCTTTCTCTATGAGCATCTTGTCAAGTGCATCCCTTCTTTTTTCATCAAGCTCAACCAGTTTATCAATTCTAGCCCGAAATGCTTCCTTATCTAAAGTGCATTGTTGTAACAAATCATAAATTGGTATTTGCAAGTTTATTGGAAGCCTACAATCTTACCCATACACTAACTCGAAAGGAGATTTTCCCGTAATCCTTTTAACTGTCGTCCTATCGTCCCATAAAGCATATTTCAACTTTGTGTCCCAGCTTCTCTTGTTTTCACCGACCATCCTCTTCAATAGTCTAATCATATTTTTATTACTGGATTCTGCAAGACCATTTCCTTGAGGTTAATAGTTTGAAGAATGGGAGAGGGTGATTCCGTGATTCATGCAAAAAGTTGACATCTATATTTTGCTGAAAGCCTGGGCGTTGTCTGTTGTTAACTTTAAAGGACACCCATACCTTGACACAATATTTTCTTCCAAAAATTTCACTACTACTTCAGCTGTGGCCGCCTTAGTTGGAATGGCTTCCACCCAACGAGTGAAATAATCAGTACAAGTTAACATGTATTTATATCCATTACTTGAATTTTCACTAAAAGGTCCCACAAAATCCATGCCCCATTGCTGAAAGGGAGCCTCAACTACTACTGGATTTAAAGGTAAAGCGGGAAATCTTGGTATCCCCGAAAAGAATTGACATTCTTGGCAAATTCTAACATAGGAATGCACATTTTTGAAAATTGTTGGCCAATAATAACTTGCCCTCATGATTTTTGCAGCAATTGTTCTTGGAGCATAATGTCCACTACATAATCCTGAATGCATTTCCTTTATGATGGTTTTTTATTCTTCAAGCTTAACACATTTCAAAATTATCCCATCAATATTCCTCCATCCTAAACCATCTTGAGTCAATACATACTTTTCAGCTTTTAACCTTAATGCTCTTCTTTGATGATCCACCAGATAATCAGGGCAAGACAAATTTCTTAGGAAATACACAATATCTTTATACCATTCATGTTCTTCATCAATATTTAAAATACAAGGACTCTTTTCACTTGTGATATTGACCATACTACTACCTCCTTTTTCAGTCAAAAGTTGAGCCAACCCTTGTACTTTCACAATCTTGATAGGTTTGATTTCCAAATCATATTCTTGTATTCGTGAAATACAATTCCCTCTAACACCTACACCATCTGTTTGTGACAAGACATCCTTCACTGCTTGATATGGCACATATGCTTTGATCTTGGAATATCCCACATAGGTTCTAAAATGCTTTAAGGCTTTAACTAAAGCATAAGCTTTTTTTTCAGTAGTGGTATATTTTAATTCAGCATCTCTCAAATTTTTACTCATAAAAGCAATGGGTTGCTCATGATTCTCATTGTTATTTTGCAACAAAACCCCAACAATGGTGTCTTCAGAAGCATATGAATAAATCATAAACTCCTTACTATAATCAGGACAGGCCAAGACAGGAGCAGTTGAAATGGATATCTTAAGCTTGGTGAAAGATGATTCGCAAGTTTTATCCCAGATAAACTTTACATCCTTCTTTAGAAGGGCATTTAAAGGTTTGGCTAATTCTGCTAAATTGGGAATGAATCTTCGAACAAAGTTTATTTTACCAACGAAAGATTGCAGGGAAGCCACATTATGGGGCTCAGTAATAGCATTGATGGCTTGAACACGTTCAGGATCAATTATGATGCCTTCCTTTGACACAATATGTCCCAACAAATTACCCTCATCAATTCCAAAAGTGGACTTCTTTGGATTCAAAGATATACCAAACTTCCTACACCGGTCAAAAACTTTCCTTAAATGTTTCACATGATCGTCTCGCTCTTTGGAAAAAACTCTTAGGTCATCCTGATAAATGGCAATGATCTTTCCAATCAGATTATTAAAGGCTTGATCCATAGCTCTTTGAAAAGTGGAACCAGCCTTTAACAGTCCAAAAGGCATTCTTATATATTCAAAAGTTCCCCATGGAGTTGTAAAAGTTGTTTTTCTCTATCTTCCTTCTTGATACACACCTGATTATATCCCAAAAAAACCATCCAACATTGACAACATTCCTGCCCCAGTAACACTCTGTAACAAATTTTCCATATTTGGCAAAGGGTAATTGTCCTTAAGAGATGCTTGGTTTAGATTTATAAAATCAATGCACACCCTAATTTCACCACTCTTCTTTCTTACAATTACCGAATTGGACACCCAAGTAGTATGTCGGACTGGTCGGATGATTCCAGCAGCCAACATCTTCTCAAGCTCTTTCTTAATCAAAGGGTCTAGTTTGGGGTTAACATTTCTCAACTTTTGCCTATAAGGTTTTTCTCCTTCATGCAAAGGGATAGTGTGCTCAATAATTGTAGGGTCAAAAGTTTTGAGATCATCATAAGTCCAAGCGAAAACATCCTTGTACTCCCTAATTATATTTTCAATGGTTTTTCTTTCCTTCGGGGAAGCATTCTTTCATATCTTAACCATTTGGGAGATACTGGGGTTCCAATGTTAATCTCTATGACCTCATCTACTGGTTCAGCTCTTTTACCTTTATATTCATCATGCCTATTGAAATTATTCTCAAGAGGGATAGCTAACTTCATGACCTCAACATCTTGCAAAGATAGATTGTTTACCTTATCCTCCAGATCAGCATTGCAATTTTGAAAATCATCTGTGCATTGTAAAATGCAATAATTTGAGCATCTTTATCGAAAACTTGCCAGTCATCTTGATTATCAGGTACTGAAGGTCTGAATAATACTTCAACTTTACAATTCTTCTCCTTAAGGTGATCTGGGATTTCACAAGTGCATGCTATTACTGATAATGCATCAGCCAAAGTGTTTTCCTCCCTAGGCACTGCCCGATTTGCAAATTCATCACACATTTCAATGGTATTCCATACAACATTTCTATAGTCTCTAAGTCTATTGTTCTTGGCTGCAAATTGATTCTTGACTTGGGAAACAATTAAATCTGAATCACCTATGACACTCAAGCATTTAACTTTTAGATCTCGAGCAACCTCTAATCCCAAAAGCAAAGCTTCATACTCAACTACATTAATTGTGGCCTCAAACTCAAGGCGGAAGGAAAAATACTTTTCTTCTCCAAAATGGGAAGTAAGGTGGCACCATGCCTAGACTTAGCTCCATCAAAATGTATTTTCCACACTTGGCTAGGAGGGAAAGGATATTGTCGGGGCTCTTCCCAATAGTTTTCCAAAACCATATAGTTTCCAACTTCCTCTGTAGGACACATAGCTTCTTCAAAAAGATGTTCGGGGATCTCTACATGTTTTGTCATAGGTTTTTCTTTCATTAACTTATAAAAGTCTTTTCCTCCAATATGGATGGTTGCATAGGAAAGATCCATTTGAATGATTCCTCCTAACTTAGCAGCCCATTCCCTTGATAACAACATTCCCCAAGCATCAGGTATACCAAGGACCAAAACATTCATATCTATTTCAATTTCAGGATAGGCAGCCAACTTCATTTTCAAATTCTCAATTACCCCTTTTGACCAAACAGGTCTAGAGTCCATCCCACACATGTTCTTAAACTGTCGAGATGGCTTTAGCTCTAGCTGTTCCATTACCTTAAGTGGCATAGTATTTACTTCAGCTCCCGAATCTAACATGTAATTATGTAGGATCAACTGATTGATTTCCAAGGCTATATAGAAAGGCGGGTGACCTATACCACTATCAGTTACCTTAAGTGGAATAATATTTACTTCAGCTCCCGAATCTAACATGCAATTATGTAGGATCAACTGGTTGATTTCCAAGGCTATATAGAAAGGCGGATGACCTCTACCACTATCAGTTACACTTTGAATCATCACAGGAGGGTCCTCCTCAACTATCAGTTTCTTAGAAGCTTTATCTCTAGGCTTTATTCCCAAAAATTTGGTAGCTTGATCAAAGTACGCGGGAATCTTTAACAGTTCATCGAAAGGCATAGGGATACTAGGTTTGGATAAGAAATTTCTTAGATCGACTTTTACATTGCAGGACTTTTCTTGATCATTAAAATTTGTCTTTAGTCCTAATAAATGCATTATCTGTGCTTTAACGGAAGGGAAAACTATTAACTCTTTTAAAGATATCATAACTGAAGATCCAGACAGTTTCCCTAATATGTTTGTATTTAGACTTTCTTGTCCTGCAGGAGAAACTTCTTTGCCAGGAATATTTATTTGTTTTCTATGCATGGGTTCCTTATTCTGAGGCCTAGCGGGGCTTGAACTTATTATCTTCTTAGTTGCTTGAGGAAACAATCTTTGAGGTTGATCATTATTCTTTAAAATATCATTAGGAGGAATGTTTGGAGATTGAGCAGGATCCTTATGAATAATATTCCTCTGGTCAGGGGACTTTTCTTTTACAACAGCCTCGTTATTATCTTGACTTTTCAAATTATTCTTTGCTTAAGACCTAGTCACTACCTGACTATCAGAAGGTTTCTTCATAGACCTGGTTTGGAGGTATTCATTGGTATACACATTCTCATATAATTTATGAAGATGCTCATCACGTCTTATATTTTCTTTTTGATGTTTAAGAAGCAAGCCATAAAAATTTTGTATCAGCTTTCCCATCTCAATCATCATTTTCACGACAATATCATTTTCTGAGTCACTTTCTCTAATGCAAGGCATGACTCTAGAACTTAGGATTTATACTTTGGGTTCGGTCCTTAGTAGAGTCGCAGGGTGGAGTCGCCAGGTGAACCACACAAGTAATTCACTGAAATGAAATATGTTGTAGGAGAGGTGAGATGAGTGAAAATTAAAATGGTGATTGGGATAGTTACGAAATTTAAAATACAATCGCCAAGGAAAAATACTAGATGCGATAAGATATGGATTAACGCACGGACACTCACAGACACCGAAGGTAAGCCTCTACCTCCTCGGCAACGGCGCCAAAATGTTATCACCATTCTTGTAGTTGCCCCTACAGATGGATCCAAGGTGGATGATAGAGGGGACAAGCAACTAAAGTGGTGAACCAAGAGAGCCCTAGTTCCCAAAATGATGGTTGTCACGCCAACCAAGGCACTCTTTGCTTTAGCTATCAAAGCCAAGATAGCAAGGGGGAGACCCAGATATACTCCCGATAGGAGAGATCAATCCAATCACCAGATCAAATCAATCTAATGAAGTACGTAGGGTGACAGGTATGGAACCCTAGAATTAAGGATGCACTCCTTGATGAAGGTTATTTTGCGAGTTTTAAGCATTTCTTGGAAGTTTTACTATTGTTCATGCCATTGCTAAGGTGAGACTAGAGTTGTTTGCTTAACACGTGCACTTGGAGGTATCTATACTTTTTATTTGATGTCTCTTAGTCAATTTGTATGAAAGTGATGCTTGTTAGAATTGAATGGAACCCATTGTTGCTTCATTTTGTCTTGATTAGCATTTCATTTTTATCTTTGATCACCCTTGCATTCAAGCTTGAGCTTTAGGTCTTCAAGTTTTTCTAAGCTAGGTCTCCTCAACGAATCCTAGAGATTGTTAAGGTTAGCCCTAGTTTCCAAGTACCATCTCAAGGAGGGTAACTCCTATCATTGATTCCCTAGGGTTTGGTAGCTAGCTTTCTCTTGAAACCCTAGTTTTTCATCTACTTCTAAACCTAAATTTCTAAATTTGTATTTTTTGTAAATATTATTGTTAGTTTAATTTTTCATTTTCATGTGTAAATCTGCATTTTCATGGTAGAATTAGGGTTAGATTTAGGTCTGCAACTTTATGACAAAAACCCTAAAATCAAAAATATTAATTTTTTCGATTTTTTTGGCCTTCCTAAAATTTTGGCCCTCTCTCCTACAATTTTGCCCCGCCTTCTTTAGCCCTATAAAACCTAGGGCGAAATCTTAGGAAGCCCCAAAAATTCCTAAAATAATAAAAAAACCCTAAAAATTAAAATTTTATTTTTTGCAATTTTTTGGCCTCCCTAAAATTTCAGCCTTCCTCCTATAAATTCGGCCTGCCCTTTTTATCCCTAGAACCCCTAAGGCGAAATTGTAGGAAGCCCTAAAATTTTCAAAATCTCAAAAATCCTAAAAGACCCTAATTTTTGAGTTAGTATATTTTGTAATTGTTAAATTATTTATGTCATTTGCTTATGTTAATTATGTTTATGATTTTATGTGCTTATTAGTCTTATAAAACAGAAATAAAATTGTAAAAAGGTTATCTTATAAGTTTGTGTTTTAGGTCTTTATTTTATTTCATTTCTAAAAACCTAAAGAAGAGCCCTGGTTTTTTGTTTCTCCCTTCCATTCTATCCATCCCTTGGTTGACCTTCTCTTCACTCCCTTTTCCTCTCCATCCATCTCTTCCCTCCATTCATCCATTGCCCTCTCCATCTCCCTTCCTTCCTTGTCCACCTCCTTTTGGTTGCCTCGGTATCCATCCCTTTACTCCCATCCAAGCCTTCCTTTTACCATTAACAGAGGTCTGCAATAAAATTGCAGACCAACTGTCATTCCTCATTCCTGCTACCCTAACATTACAAAACAGAAATCATAAACAAGAGTTGTTGTTAAGGATTATACCCTATAGCAGGGGATGGATGCTATCAACGTACATGGGGCTGATAGATAGATATATTAGGGTTTTACATTAATTACTGTAAGCAAATGAGATTTAGGGTTTGAGAAAGAGTACCTTTTTATGGTGGATGGTCCTAGTTTTCTCCCGATCTCTACAGCAACACGCCTGCAAAACCAAACAACCTTCCTCAAAACAATTTGACTACAAATAGATAATGAAACTGACGAAACAAGATAGCATTAATTGTAATCAAACATCCAATGAACTTGACATTTAGTTGGGACGAGAAGGATATCTCAATCTTTATTGTCAAAGAAATGCAACAAAATACAACTATTATACCTGATCTTGTTCCAAGCACTTCTGCAACCAAGTTATGGGCTCTTGTTCCTCTCTTGACTAGAAATTCCTTCAGCATAACAATAGCTTCCTTCTCATATTGGCCCCTTCCTCATGGCTTCCCCTTGTATTTATGGACAAGACATGAAGTTAGATTCGTGAAGCGGTTGAATTGGGAAATTAGGGGAGTTACAATACCAAACTCAACTAATCTCAATTCGTAATCTTAATATATTTTTCATTTTCATCTTAATATGTGCGCGGGTATGACACTAGGGGACTTGCGCATGGTGCGCAGCGAGGTCTCTCAGCAACTCGCGCATACAAATTTTCAGAAATGTGCGCGGGTTGTCAGTATTGGAACCTGCATACAGCCAGTGATGTGAGTTGGTTGTCAGTATTGGAACCTGCACACAGCCAGTGATGTGCACGGGTTGTCAGTATTGGAACCCGCACATGGCCTAGTTTTTCCAATGAAATATGCAGAAAAATAAGGTTTTCAGTTGAAGATGTGTGATCTCAGTAGTAAATCATCTAAGGTTAATCTAGCTCTTCCATCCATGGTGTCCTGTTGTGTGATCGATAGGGAAACGTCATCACGGACAGAGAAGTGCAGATTTGAAATATTACAGATGCCCCCTAATGTGTGAGGTCAGAGGGAAACGATGTTGAAATACCTTACAATCCAAGTCAGAGGAGGAGCAAGGAAACTGCAGGACAAAGTCACAAAAGTACCTGAAAACAAAAACTAAGGTCAATGAGCAATTACAATCTTGACATCAAGTAGATGTTCAGTATGATAGAACATAATCTCCAATACATAACTGGGAGATGTATATATCATGGCCACTGAAATAAAAACGTGGATCCATGTTAGAATAGGAGACCATAGCCATAACAACAAGATGGATCTATGTCTCATTAAGAGCCAAAAATGAGTGTGGCTCAGTCTTGCACAACTTGGGTAATAACATAAATGTGGTGATGCTATTATAGTCCCAAGGTATTCATCCAAAACATCCCAAGGTATGAACCCTATCCATGTGAATAAATGAGTTGAAGTCGAACATGGGGGGTACCATTTGATTACCGGTCATTGATGTATACCGTTAACAAACACGGGGGCGTCCATCAATAATGAAAATGGGGCCCGAGGCACCTAGTACATTCTAACAAGTGTGAAAAAATAGTCTTGAAGTCGAACACTTGAAGAATCTATCAAATAGGAGACATTGATGTATTCCCACTATTCAATGGCGAGGGAAACTTCCACTAATGACTGCAATCCCCAAGGTACTATCTGAAACTCTGAACTTCATTCCCAGAGCATGATGAGCTGAGGTTGATGGGAAGAAGTCCGTTGAAAGGGAGGCCTTAATGCATCCTCCATCATCCAACACGAGGAACAATGAGTTGATTTGGAGTAGGACCGATACAAGATGAAACAAACTAACACCAGGGATGGCCGACACTTGAAGTCAAGGTAACTGCAGAATGGCCGACACAGCCTGTATCCTTAAATAGTGAGCACAACACAATAGTGACTTAGGAAGATTTTAACAAGACGGGAACGTGATATAAATCTACAATGTAGGAGACATTGGAAGATTCTCCATATGATTGGAAGAGTAACCAATCGGAGGAGTACAAACTCTGAGATCAAGTTCATCCTATGGTCAAAAACTAAAACCCAACTGAGTGATAGACTCAACAGGTGCTCTGTTCAAGAATATGACTGACATGCTTCCTTTGAACTAAAAAGATGTATGATATCCCTCCCTTCCCTTTTCTCTTTTTAGTAAAGAATATCCTTCTTGTTGTTTTAATGAGTCCAAGAAAGAAAACTCAATAGTCTCTCTTCATTTTTGAAACAAGCTCGAAGAAAGAGGGAGAATATTGTTTGATATAAGTCCAACCATGTAAAAATTTTAATGAGACTATGGGAGGAAGACTCATGACCTTCATTTTTTACAGAGTTTGAAGAAGAGATAGACGAATACTTTATAATACTAATCTCTGGATTTCAATATCGAGCCGAGATTTGTTCTTGCTCACCGGTGTTTTCAATTTTAAGGAGTCTAAAAAACTTAAACAATAATTCCATACACCTACTCGTGGATTTTAATATTGAGCCCGAGTTGTTATGTGCTCGTTTGGTGTTTTCATGTTTCGAGAGTCTGAAAACCTTAAAGAAGACTCCTAAAGGTCATTTTTCGTATAGTTAGTCTCCTCACCCGAAAAAGTCTAAAACAATGAGAGAAGAACTCTTCTAGCCATGTATGACCAGAGTATACCTTTCTCGTAAATGATCCACAAAGGTCCGGAAAAGGGGTAAATTTATACCTAAGTGGATGCCGCTTCAAATCATTTAACAAGTCTGAAATGACAACTATACTCGACAATCTTGTCATATTTAAAGAGTCTAACAAGAGCATGAAATAACTCTATAAAAATCTTTTTTGTAAGGTTTAACGACTCCAAAAAAATAAACTTGTGACCTCCTTACTGTTTTTAACGAGCTCAAAGGAGATATGGAAAAATGCTCATATCTTCCTTACTATTTTTAATGAGCTCGAAGAAAAGGTGGAAATATGCTTGTAGCTTCCTTACTGTTTTTAACGAGCTCGACGAAAAGGTGGAAGAATGCTCGTAGGTGGATCAATGTACAAATGAATGGCAGACTACATTATAGACTCTAGGAAAACTTCATCAGAAAGAATTATATTATCCCAGATGGAACACATATCTAAACATTCAGATGGAGTCATCACCTAGTCAATTGTCAGGACCCAGTCCCGAGAAAGTAAGCATGAATTCAGAGCTTTCTTCTCAGGAGCAATTGGACTAAAGGAAAAATATGCCACATAATTTGATTGTGACATGGTAGTGCCTACTGACGAGGGACATACTTGGTCTATAGTTGGGTAATAAGAGGGATCAACAAATGCAAGCTGATCAATATGACAATGCTTTCATTGTGAGGAAAATGCATCACACGAAAAAGCGTAGACACCGCAGCCTGCATAGTATATACGTAATCACGCCCTAGGATCATATCAAAATCTATAGAGTCCTCTAAAACCATAAAATCAACTAAGACCGTTTTTCCACCCAAAATAACAGGTACCTGAGGGAGGAATCCCAATGGTTCATTAGGTCTTTTATCGAAATTCAATGGCCAATTAACAGCTGGAACAAGGTTAGGGAAACCTAAATCTCTCCAAGCATAAGGCGATAAGATACTAACCGAGGCTCCTTCATCTACTATACATCGGTGGACTCCATGGTTTTCGATACCGACCCTTATCTGGAAAGGGGTAGAAGAAGAAAGACGAGACCTAGTTAGACTATTCCAATCAAAGGAAATGATCCCAGAGCTTAGTAGGGGTTCACTCAGCATAGATGAAGTGCCCCCATTTTCAAAAACATATGAACTAGTAATGCAAAAGACTTCAGGGACAGGTGCATCAGTCTCCATAGGACTGATAGGATCGGTCGAAGATTGCATCGATTCGATCACTTCACTCTCCGAAGGAAGAATGAGGTTGACCAAAGGTTGTTTTGGTTCAACCACTTTATCAGCCAAAGGTTGACTAGGTTGTAGGGAATCTAAAGACAAATCATGAGCAGAGGATCCTTCAGACATGGACCACACTTTCCGCACCTCTGGAATAGCAGGGCACATATGAGTAAGGTGATCTCCCTTACAAAGTTTACAAGGGAACTTTGACTTGCGTCCTATAATCTTAGACTCCTTTACAACAATAGTACTCTTAGCATGATTAGCATTGGCTGATAGTTTTCCCCCAACATGACTTGCAGTGGTTGGTTGCTCAAAAGCAGAAGAATTTTGAACTACAGACCACACGTTTTGCACTTTAGGAAGTATGAGGCACAAATACGTCAGGTGATTTCCCTTGCAAAACTTACAAGGGAACTTAAGCTTCTGTTTTTTAGGTTTATCGACAATGTCAACTTTCTCAGCATGACTTGCAGTGGTTGATTCAGTGTCTCCAGTATGACTCACAGTAACTGGTGACTTGTCATTAATATGACCAGCAGTGATCAATGATGTGTCCTCAATATGAGCAACAGTGGTTGAAGACATGCTTTCAATATGATTTGCAGTGACTGAAATTTTTCTCCCAGCATGACCTCCAGAGGCTGGGTAGGTGCCCCCAGCATGACTTCCAGAGGCTGGGTGGTTTCCCTCAGCATGACTTCCAGAGGCTGGGTGGGTGGGTTCAGTATGATTTACAGTGACTGAGTGAGCTCTCCCAGCATGACCACCAGAGGTTGGGTAGGTGCCCCCAGCATGACATCCAAAGGTTGGGTGGTTTCCCCCTTGCTTTGGCATCTTGTTCCTATTCTTTCTTTGTCTATTCCTTTTAGACTGTTGGTTACTAATATTACTACTTTCACCACATGAGGTAGAAGGAGGAGGAGAAGATGTTACTGGCAAAGCAGGAATAGGGTTCTAATACTCTTGATGTGAGGTGCTTACTTGAGAAGCATCAAGAGCATGATAGGTGTTTGGAGTGGAAAACAACTAAACCGATAGCCCTATAGTGAATCCCGAAAGATTCAAGGTAGCCATTAAGGGAGTACCAATGTTCCCAATGAATGGAAAAGCATATGGATCCCCTTGAATAAGGGTCCCTTGATTGGTGCTCACCGGGATGCTATCCATAGTTTTCGACTCAATGGGCCAGAAATCTCTAAGGCCAACTAAAAACAAGCGGCACAAAGAGCACACGACTAAAAATGTCCTACAGTGATCAAAACCAGAAAAACAGAGCTAATACTCTCAGAAGTTAGTCTGGGATGATAAGGGCCCATAACAAACCAATAGAGTATCGAAGGTTAGTTACACGACGTCCAGTGCAGGTCCTCTGGGTGCAAGCGTTTGAATTACCAACTCGCCCTCCCGGGATTACTGTAAAGGGTTACCTTCCGTGTCTGTCCTAGGTTCAATGAAAATAGCGTTCCACTATAGCTGTGAAGAGCCCTAAGGTTAAGATACTAAGGATACCACAAATACGAAAATACATGAGGGGACAGTCATCAGTCCAGCCAAAACGCATGGGCAGGGTAGCAAAGCCCAAAATCCAAGAGTACTTGAAGTACTAGTGGACCCCCGTACGTGAATCAGCTCTGGTGTATGCTCGAAAGGAAAGTGAGGGGGTATCCTCAACAGTTCCACTCTCACACGACCTCGTGCTCAACTCCGGTTTAAGGGGAGCATTCCTAGGATACTTTGATATGAGTGGGTTAGCCTAAAAGAATGTCTCACTACGAATGTTGAGAAATAAAATGATTTTGAGCAGTTTAAAGTGATTTATGCCAAAATCCTAGCCTAAGCTAGTTGGTGTAGTGTCAAACCTAAAAATAAAAGTTACTAATTGATTTTATTAGATGTTCTTTTTAGAGGTCATTTCTTACTCAATAGGTAGTGATGTGTGTGGTATGGTTATGACAAAAGTAAAGTGCATATAAAATAATGAAAACTTCACAATTTCTTTTCGTTTATCTCTTTCAAAACAAAAACTAGGGAATCCTAAGCATAAGCATTTTTCCTTTTTAATTTTTTTATTTTCAAAGTTAATAGTAAAACAGAATATCCTACCTCGAAAAACAAATGACAAATCTTGTAAATAAGTTGTTGATTTTCAATTTTGACATTTTTTCTCTAACTATGAAAGAAAATAAATCATGAAAAGTGAACAAGCAAGATCTATTGAAAATGTGAGTAAAGACAAAAGGGCCCAAGGCTTATACCAAACAGATCCGAAGACTGAAAAAGACTTTAACCTACAAAGTTGTTTCACATAAAAAACTCAGAATTTGGAATAAGATGCAAAAGAAAAATGGAAAGCCGATGTGTAAAGCGGAAAGACAGACACTTGACTACTCATGAACATCAAACAACCAAAAGAAAAACATCCACCAAACAGAAAGTAGGCAAGCAAACCAGGGAAACTCTACAATCACAAAGACTCAAGGAGAAAACTATCAAAAAGATTCTAAACAAACTCAGATCTGAACAAAAGTTCAAAAAGTATCCCAATCAATCAAGCACCTTCAAAACCACCAAAAGACCCTACTGAGACCAAAACCTTACTAAAAAGCAAAATCTCAGGAAAGGTACGCGGGTTATGTATAAGACAACTTGCGGATGACCTGTGGGTATGTAAACAGGCAACTCGCGACTAGGGCACAAAGTGCACGACTGCAAATACTGGCAAGTCACGGACAGGCTTCAAAGGAGCTAAAGAGAAAGAAAGGAAACCAAAAAGTGACTGAATCAGATGAAGAACTAAAAAAAAAAAAAAAACCTCTGAGGTTGTAACAAGACCAATAAAAGACACAAGGGTGTCTCAACATCAGCAAAGAGGCAAAGCAAAAGAAGGAACAAACCCACATCCAAAAATCAAGCCCTATAGCAAAAGGTTCAAACTTGCAGGGATGTCCGCATATGTATGCACTAAAAACTCGTGCACAAGTCAAAAAATGTGCAGGTTGTAATACTAGCAACTCACGCACAAGTCAGAAAATGTGCGGGTTGTAATACTAGCAACTCGTGCACAAGTCATAAAATGCATGCTTGTATGCACAGGAAACACGCGCATGGGAGCTGATAAAACAAGAAAAAGCTTTGCAAACTCAACACTGACATGGATCAAAGCAAAGGAAAACAACAAAGTAACCTTTGAAAACCTCACAAAAAGCCAGAAAACTGTAAAGACTAAAGAAAAACTAAATAAGATCCCTAGAGCATAAACGAACAGGTGTTCCCTAGCAGAGTCGTCAGTTCTGTTGTTAAGGATTATACCCTATTGCAGGGGATGGATGCTATCAACGTACATGGGGCTGACAGATAGATATATTAGGGTTTTACACTGATTACTGTAAGCAAATGAGATTTAGGGTTTGAGAAAGAGTACCTTTTTTATGGCGGCTAGTCCTAGCTTTCTCTCGATCTCTACAGCAATAGGCCTGCAAAACCAAACAACCTTCCTCAAAACAATTTGACTACAAATAGATAATGAAATTGACGAAACAATATAGCATTAATTATAATCAAACATCCAATGAAATTGACATTTAATTGGGACAGGAAGGATATCTCGATCTTTATTGTCAAAGAAATGCAACAAATTACAACTATTATACCCGATCTTGTTCCAAGCACTTCTGCAACCAAGTTTTGGGCTCCTACTCCTCTCTTGAATAGAAATTCCTTCAGCATAAGAATAGTTTCCTTCTCAGATTGGCCCCTTCCTCATGGCTTCCCCTTGTATTTATGGCCAAGGCAGGAAGTTAGATTCGCGAGGCAGTTGAATTGGGAAGTTGGGGGAGTTACAATACCAAACTCAACTAATCCCAATTCATAATCTTAATATATTTTTCAATTTCATCTTAATATGTGCGCGGGTATGACACTAGGAGACTTGTGCATGGTGTGCAGCTAGGTCTCTCAGCAACTCACGCATACAACTTTTCATAAATGTGCATGGGTTGTGAGTATTGGAACCTGCATATGGCCAATGATGTGCGCGGGTTGTCAGTATTGGAACCTACACATGGCCAATGATGTGCGCGGGTTGTCAATATTGGAACCCGCACATGGCCTAGTTTTTCCAATGAAATATGCAGAAAAATAAGGTTTTCAGCTGAAGATGTGTGATCTCAGTAGTAAACCATCTAAGGTTAATCTAACTCTTCCATCCATGGTGTCCTTTTGTGTGATCGATAGGGCAACATGATCACGGACGGAGAAGTGCAGATTTGACCTATGCCAAAATCCTAGCCTAAGCTAGTTGGTGTAGTGTCAAACCTAAAAATAAAAGTTACTAATTGATTTTATTAGATGTTCTTTTTAGAGGTCATTTCTTACTCAATAGGTAGTGATGTGTGTGGTATGGTTATGACAAAAGTAAAGTGCATATAAAATAATGAAAACTTCACAATTTCTTTTCGTTTATCTCTTTCAAAACAAAAACTAGGGAATCCTAAGCATAAGCATTTTTCCTTTTTAATTTTTTTATTTTCAAAGTTAATAGTAAAACAGAATATCCTACCTCGAAAAACAAATGACAAATCTTGTAAATAAGTTGTTGATTTTCAATTTTGACATTTTTTCTCTAACTATGAAAGAAAATAAATCATGAAAAGTGAACAAGCAAGATCTATTGAAAATGTGAGTAAAGACAAAAGGGCCCAAGGCTTATACCAAACAGATCCGAAGACTGAAAAAGACTTTAACCTACAAAGTTGTTTCACATAAAAAACTCAGAATTTGGAATAAGATGCAAAAGAAAAATGGAAAGCTGATGTGTAAAGCGGAAAGACAGACACTTGACTGCTCATGAACATCAAACAACCAAAAGAAAAACATCCACCAAACAGAAAGTAGGCAAGCAAACCAGGGAAACTCTACAATCACAAAGACTCAAGGAGAAAACTATCAAAAAGATTCTAAACAAACTCAGATCTGAACAAAAGTTCAAAAAGTATCCCAATCAATCAAGCACCTTCAAAACCACCAAAAGACCCTACTGAGACCAAAACCTTACTAAAAAGCAAAATCTCAGGAAAGGTACGCGGGTTATGTATAAGACAACTTGCGGATGACCTGTGGGTATGTAAACAGGCAACTCGCGACTAGGGCACAAAGTGCACGACTGCAAATACTGGCAAGTCACGGACAGGCTTCAAAGGAGCTAAAGAGAAAGAAAGGAAACCAAAAAGTGACTGAATCAGATGAAGAACTAAAAAAAAAAAAAAACCTCTGAGGTTGTAACAAGACCAATAAAAGACACAAGGGTGTCTCAACATCAGCAAAGAGGCAAAGCAAAAGAAGGAACAAACCCACATCCAAAAATCAAGCCCTATAGCAAAAGGTTCAAACTTGCAGGGATGTCCGCATATGTATGCACTAAAAACTCGTGCACAAGTCAAAAAATGTGCAGGTTTTAATACTAGCAACTCACGCACAAGTCAGAAAATGTGCGGGTTGTAATACTAGCAACTCGTGCACAAGTCATAAAATGCATGCTTGTATGCACAGGAAACACGCGCATGGGAGCTGATAAAACAAGAAAAAGCTTTGCAAACTCAACACTGACATGGATCAAAGCAAAGGAAAACAACAAAGTAACCTTTGAAAACCTCACAAAAAGCCAGAAAACTGTAAAGACTAAAGAAAAACTAAATAAGATCCCTAGAGCATAAATGAACAGGTGTTCCCTAGCAGAGTCGCCAGTTCTGTTGTTAAGGATTATACCCTATTGCAGGGGATGGATGCTATCAACGTACATGGGGCTGACAGATAGATATATTAGGGTTTTACACTGATTACTGTAAGCAAATGAGATTTAGGGTTTGAGAAAGAGTACCTTTTTTATGGCGGCTAGTCCTAGCTTTCTCTCGATCTCTACAGCAATAGGCCTGCAAAACCAAACAACCTTCCTCAAAACAATTTGACTACAAATAGATAATGAAATTGACGAAACAATATAGCATTAATTATAATCAAACATCCAATGAAATTGACATTTAATTGGGACAGGAAGGATATCTCGATCTTTATTGTCAAAGAAATGCAACAAATTACAACTATTATACCCGATCTTGTTCCAAGCACTTCTGCAACCAAGTTTTGGGCTCCTACTCCTCTCTTGAATAGAAATTCCTTCAGCATAAGAATAGTTTCCTTCTCAGATTGGCCCCTTCCTCATGGCTTCCCCTTGTATTTATGGCCAAGGCAGGAAGTTAGATTCGCGAGGCAGTTGAATTGGGAAGTTGGGGGAGTTACAATACCAAACTCAACTAATCCCAATTCATAATCTTAATATATTTTTCAATTTCATCTTAATATGTGCGCGGGTATGACACTAGGAGACTTGTGCATGGTGTGCAGCTAGGTCTCTCAGCAACTCACGCATACAACTTTTCATAAATGTGCATGGGTTGTGAGTATTGGAACCTGCATATGGCCAATGATGTGCGCGGGTTGTCAGTATTGGAACCTACACATGGCCAATGATGTGCGCGGGTTGTCAATATTGGAACCCGCACATGGCCTAGTTTTTCCAATGAAATATGCAGAAAAATAAGGTTTTCAGCTGAAGATGTGTGATCTCAGTAGTAAACCATCTAAGGTTAATCTAACTCTTCCATCCATGGTGTCCTTTTGTGTGATCGATAGGGCAACATGATCACGGACGGAGAAGTGCAGATTTGACCTATGCCAAAATCCTAGCCTAAGCTAGTTGGTGTAGTGTCAAACCTAAAAATAAAAGTTACTAATTGATTTTATTAGATGTTCTTTTTAGAGGTCATTTCTTACTCAATAGGTAGTGATGTGTGTGGTATGGTTATGACAAAAGTAAAGTGCATATAAAATAATGAAAACTTCACAATTTCTTTTCGTTTATCTCTTTCAAAACAAAAACTAGGGAATCCTAAGCATAAGCATTTTTCCTTTTTAATTTTTTTATTTTCAAAGTTAATAGTAAAACAGAATATCCTACCTCGAAAAACAAATGACAAATCTTGTAAATAAGTTGTTGATTTTCAATTTTGACATTTTTTCTCTAACTATGAAAGAAAATAAATCATGAAAAGTGAACAAGCAAGATCTATTGAAAATGTGAGTAAAGACAAAAGGGCCCAAGGCTTATACCAAACAGATCCGAAGACTGAAAAAGACTTTAACCTACAAAGTTGTTTCACATAAAAAAAATCAGAATTTGGAATAAGATGCAAAAGAAAAATGGAAAGCTGATGTGTAAAGCGGAAAGACAGACACTTGACTGCTCATGAACATCAAACAACCAAAAGAAAAACATCCACCAAACAGAAAGTAGGCAAGCAAACCAGGGAAACTCTACAATCACAAAGACTCAAGGAGAAAACTATCAAAAAGATTCTAAACAAACTCAGATCTGAACAAAAGTTCAAAAAGTATCCCAATCAATCAAGCACCTTCAAAACCACCAAAAGACCCTACTGAGACCAAAACCTTACTAAAAAGCAAAATCTCAGGAAAGGTACGCGGGTTATGTATGAGACAACTTGCGGATGACCTGTGGGTATGTAAACAGGCAACTCGCGACTAGGGCACAAAGTGCACGACTGCAAATACTGGCAAGTCACGGACAGGCTTCAAAGGAGCTAAAGAGAAAGAAAGGAAACCAAAAAGTGACTGAATCAGATGAAGAACTAAAAAAAAAAAAAAACCTCTGAGGTTGTAACAAGACCAATAAAAGACACAAGGGTGTCTCAACATCAGCAAAGAGGCAAAGCAAAAGAAGGAACAAACCCACATCCAAAAATCAAGCCCTATAGCAAAAGGTTCAAACTTGCAAGGATGTCCGCATATGTATGCACTAAAAACTCGTGCACAAGTCAAAAAATGTGCAGGTTGTAATACTAGCAACTCACGCACAAGTCAGAAAATGTGCGGGTTGTAATACTAGCAACTCGTGCACAAGTCATAAAATGCATGCTTGTATGCACAGGAAACACGCGCATGGGAGCTGATAAAACAAGAAAAAGCTTTGCAAACTCAACACTGACATGGATCAAAGCAAAGGAAAACAACAAAGTAACCTTTGAAAACCTCACAAAAAGCCAGAAAACTGTAAAGACTAAAGAAAAACTAAATAAGATCCCTAGAGCATAAACGAACAGGTGTTCCCTAGCAGAGTCGCCAGTTCTGTTGTTAAGGATTATACCCTATTACAGGGGATGGATGCTATCAACGTACATGGGGCTGACAGATAGATATATTAGGGTTTTACACTGATTACTGTAAGCAAATGAGATTTAGGGTTTGAGAAAGAGTACCTTTTTTATGGCGGCTAGTCCTAGCTTTCTCTCGATCTCTACAGCAATAGGCCTGCAAAACCAAACAACCTTCCTCAAAACAATTTGACTACAAATAGATAATGAAATTGACGAAACAATATAGCATTAATTATAATCAAACATCCAATGAAATTGACATTTAATTGGGACAGGAAGGATATCTCGATCTTTATTGTCAAAGAAATGCAACAAATTACAACTATTATACCCGATCTTGTTCCAAGCACTTCTGCAACCAAGTTTTGGGCTCCTACTCCTCTCTTGAATAGAAATTCCTTCAGCATAAGAATAGTTTCCTTCTCAGATTGGCCCCTTCCTCATGGCTTCCCCTTGTATTTATGGCCAAGGCAGGAAGTTAGATTCGCGAGGCAGTTGAATTGGGAAGTTGGGGGAGTTACAATACCAAACTCAACTAATCCCAATTCATAATCTTAATATATTTTTCAATTTCATCTTAATATGTGCGCGGGTATGACACTAGGAGACTTGTGCATGGTGTGCAGCTAGGTCTCTCAGCAACTCACGCATACAACTTTTCATAAATGTGCATGGGTTGTGAGTATTGGAACCTGCATATGGCCAATGATGTGCGCGGGTTGTCAGTATTGGAACCTACACATGGCCAATGATGTGCGCGGGTTGTCAATATTGGAACCCGCACATGGCCTAGTTTTTCCAATGAAATATGCAGAAAAATAAGGTTTTCAGCTGAAGATGTGTGATCTCAATAGTAAACCATCTAAGGTTAATCTAACTCTTCCATCCATGGTGTCCTTTTGTGTGATCGATAGGGCAACATGATCACGGACGGAGAAGTGCAGATTTGACCTATGCCAAAATCCTAGCCTAAGCTAGTTGGTGTAGTGTCAAACCTAAAAATAAAAGTTACTAATTGATTTTATTAGATGTTCTTTTTAGAGGTCATTTCTTACTCAATAGGTAGTGATGTGTGTGGTATGGTTATGACAAAAGTAAAGTGCATATAAAATAATGAAAACTTCACAATTTCTTTTCGTTTATCTCTTTCAAAACAAAAACTAGGGAATCCTAAGCATAAGCATTTTTCCTTTTTAATTTTTTTATTTTCAAAGTTAATAGTAAAACAGAATATCCTACCTCGAAAAACAAATGACAAATCTTGTAAATAAGTTGTTGATTTTCAATTTTGACATTTTTTCTCTAACTATGAAAGAAAATAAATCATGAAAAGTGAACAAGCAAGATCTATTGAAAATGTGAGTAAAGACAAAAGGGCCCAAGGCTTATACCAAACAGATCCGAAGACTGAAAAAGACTTTAACCTACAAAGTTGTTTCACATAAAAAACTCAGAATTTGGAATAAGATGCAAAAGAAAAATGGAAAGCTGATGTGTAAAGCGGAAAGACAGACACTTGACTGCTCATGAACATCAAACAACCAAAAGAAAAACATCCACCAAACAGAAAGTAGGCAAGCAAACCAGGGAAACTCTACAATCACAAAGACTCAAGGAGAAAACTATCAAAAAGATTCTAAACAAACTCAGATCTGAACAAAAGTTCAAAAAGTATCCCAATCAATCAAGCACCTTCAAAACCACCAAAAGACCCTACTGAGACCAAAACCTTACTAAAAAGCAAAATCTCAGGAAAGGTACGCGGGTTATGTATAAGACAACTTGCGGATGACCTGTGGGTATGTAAACAGGCAACTCGCGACTAGGGCACAAAGTGCACGACTGCAAATACTGGCAAGTCACGGACAGGCTTCAAAGGAGCTAAAGAGAAAGAAAGGAAACCAAAAAGTGACTGAATCAGATGAAGAACTAAAAAAAAAAAAAAACCTCTGAGGTTGTAACAAGACCAATAAAAGACACAAGGGTGTCTCAACATCAGCAAAGAGGCAAAGCAAAAGAAGGAACAAACCCACATCCAAAAATCAAGCCCTATAGCAAAAGGTTCAAACTTGCAGGGATGTCCGCATATGTATGCACTAAAAACTCGTGCACAAGTCAAAAAATGTGCAGGTTGTAATACTAGCAACTCACGCACAAGTCATAAAATGTGCGGGTTGTAATACTAGCAACTCGTGCACAAGTCATAAAATGCATGCTTGTATGCACAGGAAACACGCGCATGGGAGCTGATAAAACAAGAAAAAGCTTTGCAAACTCAACACTGACATGGATCAAAGCAAAGGAAAACAACAAAGTAACCTTTGAAAACCTCACAAAAAGCCAGAAAACTGTAAAGACTAAAGAAAAACTAAATAAGATCCCTAGAGCATAAACGAACAGGTGTTCCCTAGCAGAGTCGTCAGTTCTGTTGTTAAGGATTATACCCTATTGCAAGGGATGGATGCTATCAACGTACATGGGGCTGACGGATAGATATATTAGGGTTTTACACTGATTACTGTAAGCAAATGAGATTTAGGGTTTGAGAAAGAGTACCTTTTTTATGGCGGCTAGTCCTAGCTTTCTCTCGATCTCTACAGCAATAGGCCTGCAAAACCAAACAACCTTCCTCAAAACAATTTGACTACAAATAGATAATGAAATTGACGAAACAATATAGCATTAATTATAATCAAACATCCAATGAAATTGACATTTAATTGGGACAGGAAGGATATCTCGATCTTTATTGTCAAAGAAATGCAACAAATTACAACTATTATACCCGATCTTGTTCCAAGCACTTCTGCAACCAAGTTTTGGGCTCCTACTCCTCTCTTGAATAGAAATTCCTTCAGCATAAGAATAGTTTCCTTCTCAGATTGGCCCCTTCCTCATGGCTTCCCCTTGTATTTATGGCCAAGGCAGGAAGTTAGATTCGCGAGGCAGTTGAATTGGGAAGTTGGGGGAGTTACAATACCAAACTCAACTAATCCCAATTCATAATCTTAATATATTTTTCAATTTCATCTTAATATGTGCGCGGGTATGACACTAGGAGACTTGTGCATGGTGTGCAGCTAGGTCTCTCAGCAACTCACACATACAACTTTTCATAAATGTGCATGGGTTGTGAGTATTGGAACCTGCATATGGCCAATGATGTGCGCGGGTTGTCAGTATTGGAACCTACACATGGCCAATGATGTGCGCGGGTTGTCAATATTGGAACCCGCACATGGCCTAGTTTTTCCAATGAAATATGCAAAAAAATAAGGTTTTCAGCTGAAGATGTGTGATCTCAGTAGTAAACCATCTAAGGTTAATCTAACTCTTCCATCCATGGTGTCCTTTTGTGTGATCGATAGGGCAACATGATCACGGACGGAGAAGTGCAGATTTGACCTATAACAAGAGCTGAGTATTTTAATACAGTTAAATTGGTTAATTGGTTAGTCATTTCTTTGCTTTTTCTATGCATTTTCCAATACATTTTGCTGTGTAAATTCACTCCAGAACTTCATTTACAAATCTAGAAATTACCCTGTGTTACATGACATCTATGGAATGTTGAATGATACTTATAGTTTGACTCAAATGCTTTGATCTTATTCAACGATATTTGAACTGGTTAACTGACTTGAAAACTACCTTTTGGTATTTATGGTTGTAATATCTTGGAATAATTTCAATACCACTAGTTTATTTTCTACGCTTTCTTTTGGGGATTACTCACTGTATAAAACTTAACTTCAGATCTGAAGATTACATCGTGATCGAATAAACTAATTTGATACTTATTGAATGATAGTAAATGCTACATTTTGATACATATTAGGTGGATAACTTGCATGATGTCCTAACATTAAATTTGCATATCATTGAATGAGTTAAGTGATGTATTTGATGGCAACGTTACTTAGTGGATGTTAATTAATTCGCCTAGCCTGGATCTTATTTAGCCATACTCAAACTTGCATAAACTTTGTTAATGAATATCCTCTTATTATATTTTTCGATTGGTGTTATTACCAGCCTAGATCCGAATCCTAGGCTCTATCAAGCGCCGAGAGGGATCAAATCTCCCGAGGTTCAAACCTCTCCTTGAATAGCTCCTTGAGTGCAATACCTGAGCCACCTAATCCTAAGCTCTAAAGTCTCTAGTTTAAGTCTCATATTTTTCTAAGCTCTAAAGTCTCTAGTTTAAGTCTCATATTTACTTTTTACTTTGTATTATTCTTTTTTGTTTATGGCCAACATAATATTCATTACTTTTTACTTTGTATTATTATTTTTTGTTTACTTTGTATTATTTTGTTACTATACAAACACTCTAAACCCTCATATTTACTTTTTACTTTGTATTAAAAGTAAAAAGTAAAGTCTCTAGTTTAAGTCTCATATTTATTTTTTACTTTGTATTATTCTTTTTTGTTTATGGCCCCACATAATATTTACCACCTAATCATAAGCTCTAAAGTCTCTAGTTTAAGTCTCATATTTACTTTTTACTTTGTATTATTCTTTTTTGTTTATGGCCGACATAATATTTATTACTTTTTACTTTGTATTATTCTTTTTTGGTTTACTTTACATTATTTTGTTACTCGATTAACAAGATCTCCCCCATACTAGGCTGTAGAGCGCCTCTCGGCACAATAAAATCCGCCAACACTTTTTTAAATAAGACTTTCAATTTCATGAGCTTCAACAACTTCTTTTCCCATGGGGGGTTTTCCCATGAGGTTTTCTCCATTTCCTCGGTTCATGGATTGTTCTTTATTTTGGATTATTAATGTATTGGGGTGACCTTTGGTCTTAGTTACCAGGGCCCCACATTATTTTTTGCACATCATAGTCTAGCTTGAGGGGGGGTGTTCGGATATCCACATCATCTTTTTTCAGGATCTTGCATGCAATTAGGGTTTTCATGCAAATTCTAGGGTTTTCATGCACTTTGCATGCATCCCAGTCACCAGGTTGATGCCTCCAGCACCTTAGCCACCTTACTCTGGCACCCGGGAGCCACTTACTTCAGAGTTTTAGCCCTCCTAGTCAGGAAGGCGCCCTCTTCTCACCTACTGCCAGAGAAGGGCGCACTTCTTCACCTAGCACTGTAGTTCCACTTCAGTTACACTCAGTTAGCTCCGATTCTCCCTAATTTGAGGCTAGTTTCACTCCCGACTGACTGTTTCACTTCCGTTGGACCTCCAGATTGACTAGATGACTTGTTCTGACTTCAGTTAGCCTCCCATGTGCCCTCCACTGAACCCACTTCCCTATATCAGTGCTACACACTTCAGTTACACATGTTACACTCAGTTAGACTCAGATTGACACCTGGATGACTGGTTCTTGTGCATTGATGACCACCACCGATTGATGATGAGGACTCCTAGTTGGAGTCAAGCTACTCCATTCAGTGATTCGAATGACCTCCTTAGGCAATTCGAATTGCTCAGTCATTGTTACTATATTCTATTGTAATCATTCACCCTTACTGGGATATTGAGCACCGTTGCATGTTTTGCACAGTTTTACACCATATTTTCTATGTTCATCTGTTGTGATTGATTTACTTGTTCATTAGATCTGCTGTGACTAATTTTACACTCAACATTGCGTCAGTCTCCAAATCATCGATGGTATCTGGACATCGATCAGGTTTGTTCCAAAATCACCAGCATGCTAGTTGAAGAGTTCACTGGTTAACTTGGCCATCAGACGGATGGAGACTTCGACAATTGTATACATTATATCCAAAGAAAGAACCCAGTAAGTCGACAATCAATTGATCAACTTGATGAATAATTCAACCATGATTTCCATAGCAGTTGCATTAATGGACTACTATTGGTATTTCAAATTGCTCCATCTTTTATTACGCAAATAAACAGTCAATGCGTGCCAATTGAGGGTTATTTGTATTTTTTGTGCAGACAGACTTGTATATCGGGAGCAACATATTTTACTTCTGAATATTCTTTCTTTTGGCAGTCTACAACCATTCAACGCAGCAAAGAAGAGAAGTCACATCTCCATTCTAAAACCCATATGAAATTAGGGTTTCAGTTTCACTCGTCACTTTGGGAAGACAAGGAATAACACACTTCTTCAACGCAGCTTTTCCACAAAAATATACAAACAATATCTACACAGTAATAAAGAGATCCCAACGCAACTCCAAACAAATCTTGCACGCATCTCGAGTCTAGGCAAGATATTTGGTCTATTCACTTCAATAATGATATCCACAAGTTTGACACCTCCTTCGTTGCTTGGTCACCAGTCTCAACGACGTCGCAGCTTTATTCTTATTTCCACGAGAAGGAAACTTACATCTACATGATGTATGCACAACTCAACGCAGCAAAAGGGAGATCGTAGCTGCAATGATGAGAGTATCCACACATGTAGCTCTAAGGGAGCAATCTTTATGCAGCTCCAGTTAAGGCGATAGAGAGGCATAGCATGCCCTACCTCAAAACAAATTGGGTCACTCAGAGATGTAAAATGCAGAGATCAATTGTTATCACTCATCATGGAGGCGCAGCTCCTCCAAACTCCAGGTCATGGTCTCTTCACGAGAGGTAGCTCCACGTTTACAAGTCCTCACACATATGTTGATGAGGAAGGTCGCAATTCCACAAAGAAATCCTCATATGGTGCCCAATACTATTTAAAGGAGAAAAACTTCAATGAACTGCTTCAATGGTATTAACACTTCATACTAAGATGCAACTCCAGGAATTAAATAATACAAGCAATAAAATGCAGCTCCAAGACTCTTTGGGAGTCTCCATCCACAATGCAACAACCATACAATGATATAAAATAAACATTATAAAGGCTCCAACGCATTAAATAGGAACCAACAATTCCAACGTAGGGAAAGGTATCTTATTGACACAACTTGATTTATTTTCTAGAATCTGCATAGCTTCAATAGGAAGTCTGCAAAACAATGACTCCTTTTCCTATTGCCATATCATCACTGGACTCTCCCTTAACAACCATAACTGGTCCACTGGAAGTTCCCACACAATCCAAAGCAACCTTGATGCACATAAACAGAGACCATGACTAACCCCGCAGGTCTTATCTGGCGACTCCACTTATCAAGAAGCAATTCGGAACATTCACCATTATCTCAGGTACACATCGCTGTATGAAGTCTATCCCAATGTTCCACAAGGAAAAGAACACCGTTACAGCACATGTCATTAAGTTCAAAGAAGTTTTGATGGCGTGGGATATCACGGATGAAGACACCATTATACAGTTGTTCGTAATGTCTTTCGAGCTAGGTGGTGATCTAGATATGGATGCTTGGTACGAAGGGATCCCTCCCAAGGGCATATCTTCCTTCTTCCAGCTAGTTGAAGTATTCAACGATCACTGGGATCCCAATGCTAAAGAAGAAATCATAAAAATTGTAAAGGACGATCATATGGACATTAACGAACAAGTATTAGAGGAGCAAGAAACTGTCCCTAACGAAGATCAAGTCTCAGAAGGTTTACTTGAAGAAACTATTGTTTGGGACCAAGAAAATGAAGTAATTACAGAAGATGAAGAACAAGCGGCCTTAGTTGAAGAAATTGAAGAACAAAAATGGTAAGTGCCCCATATCCTCAAGTTACAGTTTCTTATGATATGTTCGTTTTCTTGGAAGAAAGTTATAGGTATGCAGAAACGATGATTATTGGAAGTTTATTGGCCCACCAATGTATGATTCTACAAGGCATTGTAGCATTATAATAGACCATCGTCCAAGCATATATATGGATGAAGAAGCTTGCTCTACCTCTAATGAAGAATGGGTAAATCCCTTCTCTTTGCTAAATGATGCAGTGGTGCAAGGTGTGGTGCCTTTTGACAATGTTTATGCGCAAAATTTCTCCAGTATATCTCAATTCATGGTAAGCCCAAATCAACTACATTCTACAAGAAGTATTTAGCCTTTTTTGTCCAGTATCGGTAAGTGGTCAACAATGTTTTCCAATCAAGACAATACAGGTATATGGACATGTATGATTTTATTTTCACAGTCATGATTTATATTGTTTATCTTTTCGTTTGAAATGTGAAAGCTAGAATTATGTAGTTCATAATCTTAAAATGGTAAAGATCATTAGGAGCACTAACACAGTAATTATAAAGAAAAAAAATATACATGTAGTTCCAAAGGATTGTTAAAACAGATTGCAGCTGATATGTGAAGATTTGCAAGGTCCACTTCCACAAGTGCTTTCTCAAATGGACAATCAAGCAATCTTCAAGCAAAAATTTTCCTCGATGCCAATATATCCTTGAGATGGTCCATACATTAGTCTAGTGGAATCTTGGATAAATGAATCTTGTAGAAGATATTTCTCGCCATGGCAATAGTATTTCAGCTCCCAGATCCTCGTCACCATTCAATCCTCGTCTAATTTCATGATGGAGACCTTGGTATGTATTTGCTTCGCGATCGATTAGGTTTTATCATGGATTCTATCTAAAAACAAAGGTACGACAATAGGTATGAATTGCTTATTCTAATGGTTACATTGGTGGTATGATTTTACTTAGTCCTCTATATTTCGTATGTTTAGCCTAGGTAGGATTAGTTAGGCATATACCGTTACCATGCATTGCATTTGATGTTCTTCATAGGTTAGTCATTTGTTTTTGCATTTATTTAGCCTTATTTGACAAGCAAGGCAAGATGGAAGTGTCTTCCTCTAGGTATTTTGATGTCCTTGATCATTTGATATGTGTGTAGGTCTATAGGTATCCAGATGATTCTTGGATTCTCAAGCACCCTCAGGAGGAGTACTCGTCCCGCAGTTGGAACTAGTGTTACGATGGTACCAGAACCAGCGTACCTGCAGAGATGCCCCAGGGAGAGGGTGTCTTTTTCTGACCAGGAGGGGTGTTTAGCCAGCTCATTCTGAGATAGGGGCATCGCCAGACACTCTGGTTTCTCCTTTGGAAGTGCTATGGCTTAGTGGCATCGCTGACTACCTCACGAAAGGGTTTGAAACCGTGAGGTTGGTGTTCGAGGATTCCAGGGGTGGATCACTGGGTCACATGACCCCGACCCTGTTTCATCAATCTAGCGACAATTGTTTCAGCATCGAGACACACTCTTATCTTCTAGAGTACCTCCAGAACCCTCCTGGTCCTCTAGTTCAGCATCGCCCTCCCTCTAGTCCCTCCTTCAGAGGATGACATCATCCTCCTGGGCAGACTGTTTGCTTGCTAAAAGGGGGGGACGTTGAGGGTTTTCATCATCGTTGGAGTTAGTTGGGGCATGACAACCCCCCTGCATAGTATGGCCTTCAATTTCGTCAAAATTGCCCTTGTTTAGCATATTTTTGCACTTAGGGGGGGAATACCCCAAGTAGCCTACTATAGGCCATCTTTAGATTATTTTATATTATTTTTGTTATATTTTTAAGTTGACATTTTTAAATATTAAATTGACCTTATTTTGTGTAAAGCGAGTGTGAGATCATATAAATTCAATCTTCTCACTTCATTTTGAGACATCAACTTTGGGATAAGATCATTATGTCTGTTAGTTTCCCTAGATAGGGCTCTTTGAAGGGATGCACTTCTTGATGAAGGTTATTTTGCAAGTTTGAAACATTTCTTAGAAGTTTTACTATTGTTCATGCCATTGCTAAGGTGAGACTAGAGTTGTTTGCTTAACACATGCACTTAGAGGTATCTATACTTTTGGTTTGATGTCTCTTAGTCAATTTGTATGAAAGTGATGCTTGTTAGAGTTGAATGGAACCCATTGTTGCTTCATTTTGTCTTGATTAGCATTTCATTTTTATCTTTAATCACCCTTGCATTCAAGCTTGAGCTTTAGGTCTTCAATTTTTGCTAAGCTAGGTCTCCTCAATGAATCCTAGAGATTGTTGAGGTTAGCCCTAGTTGCCAAGCTTGCCAAGTACCATCTCAATGAGGGTAACTCCTCCCATTGATGCCCTAGGGTTTGGTATCTAGCTTTCTCTCGAAACCCTAGTTGTTAATCTACTTATAAATCTAAATTTCTAAGTTTCTATTTTTTGTAAATATTATTGTTAGTTTAATTTTGCATTTTCATATGTAAATCTCAATTTCATGGTAGAATTAGGGTTAGATTTAAGTCTACAATTTTATGACAAAAACCCTAAAAATCAAAAATATTAATTTTTTCGATTTTTTTGACCTTCCTAAAATTTCGGCCCTCTCTCCTACAATTTTGCCCTGCCTTCTTTAGCCCTATAAACCCTGAGGCGAAATCTTAGGAAGCCGCAAAAATTCCTAAAAAAAAACCCTAAAAATTAAAAATTTATTTTTTGCAATTTTTGGCCTCCCTAAAATTTCGGTATGCCCTTTTTGTCCCTAAAAACCCTAGGGTGAAATTGTAGGAAGCCATAAAATTTTGAAAATCTCAAAAATCCTAAAAAACCCTAATTTTTGAATTATTATATTTTGTAATTGTTAAATTATTGATGTCATTTGCTTATGTTAATTTTGTTTATGATTTTATGTGCTTATAAGTCTTATAAAACATTAAAAAAAAAAATTGTAAAAAAAATATTTTATAAGTTTGTGTTTTAAGTCTTTATTTTATCTCATTTCTAAAAACCTAAAGAAGAGCCTTGGTTTTTTGTTTCTCCCTTCCATTCTATCCATCCCTTGGTTAACCTTCTCTTCACTCTCGTTTCCTCTCCATCCATCTCTTCCCTCCATTCATTCGTCGCCCTCTCCATCTCCCTTCATTCCTTCCTTCTCCACCTCCTTTCAGTTGCCCCTGTATCCATCCCTTTACTCTCATCCAAGCCTTCTTTTTACCATTGACAGAGGTCTGCAATAAAATTGCAAACCAACTGCCATTCCTCTTTCCTGCTGCCCTAACACTACAAAACAGAAATCATAAACAAGAGCTAAGTTAGTATTTTAATACATTTAAATTGGTTAATTGGTTAGCCATTTCTTTGCTTTTTCTATGCATTTTCCAATACATTTCGCTATGTAAATTCAATACAGAACTTCATTTACAGATCTGGAAATTACCCTTGATTACATAACATCTATGGAATGTTGAATGATACTTATAGTTTGACTCAGATGCTTTGATCTCATTCAGTGATGTTTGAATTAGTTAACTGACTTTGAAAACTACCTTTTGGTATTTATGGTTGTAATATCTTGGAATAATTTCAATACCACTTGTTTATTTTCTACACTTTCTTTTGGGGATTACTCACTGTGTAAAACTTAACTTCAGATCTGAAGATTACATCATGATCGAATAAACTAATTTGATACTTATTGAATGATAGTAAATGCTACATTTTGATACATACTTGGTGGATAACTTGCATGATGTCCTAACATTAAATTTGCATATCATTGAATGAGTTAAGTGAAGTATTTGATGACAAAGTTACTTAGTGAATGTTAAGTGATTCGCCTAGCCTTGATCTTATTTAGCCATACTCAAACTTGCATAAACTTTGTTAATGAATATCCTCTTATTATATTTTTTATCGGCCTTACCTTTTCATTGAATATCTATGTTGATGAACTATCTTTGGTTAATCTAAGCATAATTAACGATTCTTTATACTTGGTATAATTTGCACTTGATAATATTGGATGATTAGTTGTTTTTTATCTTCTATTGACTCCATTAGGCACTAATCTAACTACATAGAGAATATATTTCCATGGTTGTCCTAGTGTTCTACAGGTTATCAAAAGGATACTTCTCCTTGGAGGTTATTGGCTTCTGAAGAAGTTAGAACGGTGACCGAGGTGACATTGGGTCACTGTTCTTATTTTTGCTTACTGGGGATTAGCCCTGCTAATTTGCTCGGTAACACCTCTCAATAAGCTTCTTAATGAGATCAACTGAGGAATCCAGGGCCTTCTCCCTCTACTCATCTGAAAGAGATAACTCATGGACTGGGCCCACTTTCTATGTCACTGGGAGGCTCTATGTAGTGACAAGAAACATCTTTCTCATAAAGTGTCACATCTCTACTTTTCTTTTCTGCAATCCCATTCTACTATGAATTGAAGAGCTCAATTGGCTCTCCCTTGATCTCTGAACAAGTCATCAATAACAAATACCTGGTAGATTCCCTTTTGCTGACATTATGCTGACACTTGGAAGGATGAACATTTAGTAACTGGTCCTGGAGCTACCTGCTCCTTCTGTACCTAAGCACACAACTCCCTCTGGAATTGTGCATCCACCTCTGAACATAAGTAGGATCTGCAAACTTCATCACTTGTCATCAGAGCAAGTCATATCATCCTCTTCTTGTGGGTCTTAAATTCAGTCCAATAGTCAACAATAATAAAATTTTAATGTAATATCATTCTCTCATAATGACATAGTCTTAGTCTCCATCCATATACTAGATGTCATCAAGACCATAATATCAGTCATGTATATATGCAAGGTGTTATAACAGTATGATTCACATGATACTTCAAACATAGGAGGTATAAATAAACCTCCCTCTTAATTTCTACCTCCAAGTAGAGGTCACATGATCAAGTGTCTTGAGCTTTCTGTATTCTATACTAGTGTCCTTTAGACATCATTCTCGAGATCTCATTTATCATCACACATTTGTTAGTTTATTTTGATGAGATCATAACCTTGGGTATTTTAACACATATGATCACATAAATGAACTCTAACTCCTTTACGCTTGCGTACTCTTATCATATCAATCAATGAATCAAAAAAATATTTACACAATAAAATGATCAACTAGAAGGTATCATGATTATGATCATAAGTCAAGATCCAACCATATGAAGAGTTAACTAAGCTTCATACTCATCACAGAAAACATACTTGAGTCAAACCTTCTAGTTACAACTGATATACCTCTTCAAGAAGTCATTAAGTCCATAGCCTGTCAATTCCATTTTCTAATATTACACTTAAGGCATAGACTAGCACCACTGAAATAAACACATCCTTTTCTTTAGTTGTTTATCATATCTTTACCAGCTTTATCACTTTAATGGCTAATGAACTCTGTTGCCAAGTTAGATAAAGTTCAAACCATTACCTTAGGATCTATGTAGATTATGTCAAGCTGCAAAATAGAATTAGCTACAAACCCTAAGCTTTGATACCATGTTCAATTTAGGGTTAGATTAGGGTTTGAAGCAGAAAATTAAAATTTGTGTACTTTAATGCAGAAAACAAAATTACGAAACTAGTGCTAAGAACAAAATAGTACAGTTGTAACAAATTAAGACAATTTTCATCTCTTTCAACTTTAACACTCCCAAAGGTCCATTTGTTAAAGTTGAAGCATACATTAACAATAACTAGCAGAGCAGCAGTAACAGTAAGACAAAATTATAACAGCAGTAATAGATCTAACTCAAAATACAAAAGAACAATGTTGATAACTTACTTGGAGAGTTGAGACCTTCCTTGTACTCAAAAATTTAACTTTCAGAATAGACTATGCCTCTCAGAGGCAAGTCAATCAACTCGAATAAAGCTGACCCTTACCTAAGGGTTAGTACATACCTGAGAGAGAGAGAGTGAAGGGGTTGTAGAATACATTAACCAAGACAGTCAAAGGGAGAAGGACACAAGGGCAGCCTCAAAGCACAGTCCAAAATGGAAGCCCTAACAACCTTTAAACAAAATAGTGTAGATCACCTTCAGGTCATATCAGACCTCAAATCACAGTAGCAGCCTAGGTAGTCACCCAACAAGGTTACGGTGGTCACATAGACCTCAAGTCACAGTGGATCTGACCCAAATAAGATCCAAACAAGAAACGACCTTCACAAGTGACCCATGGTAGCCCTAAACACATTAGATCTGACCCATACAAGGTCCCATCAGGAAGCGACCTTCAAAAGTGACCCATGGCATCCCTAAACACAGTAGATCTGACCCATGCAAGGTCCCAACAGGTAGCAACCTTCACAAGTGACCCAAGGAAGCCCTAAATCAATCCACAAGAGGTATATGCCTCCACAAATGTCAACAGGCAGTCCTTTTCAGGCTAGAACATGTCACGACCACCTTAACTAGGGAAGCAACATCCCAAAAATCAATTCCCAAAGGGCAGCGACTGTCTAAAAGAGTCCTAGGTGGCAGCAGGCATCATCACACAAAGAAGAGGCCTAGTCAAATAGTCCACAATTGGGGCAGCAAGCAGCCCTAGAGGTTGTGGCCGCCTTCTATCAGCCCAAACAACCCACGGATAGGGGGAGACAGGGTCCAAACAGTCCACGGTGGGGTGGCAGGCAACCCTAGGGGCAGTCACAAGGGCAGCGACCCAGTCCACAAGACAACAGAACAGACCACAAGGAAGCGAATCAGGACATGGGGCAGCAGATAAGTCCAAGAACTAGTCCACGGTTCACTGGAGCAGCAAACAAAAGGGTGTCCAAGCAGCAGTAGTAGGAAACCGTAGACGTCACCCAAATGAGCAGCAATAAACCCTAGATCAGACATAGGTTTTCAGATCTAATCTCATCTTTAAGACATGCTCATAATAAATGCATAGGCTTGTATTTATAACCTTTAAGGACTCCTAGAAGGTTCTATCTTCTAATCTTTCATTGACTTGGGGTTTACTCAAAAGGGTCAAGACATGATACATTAAGGAGGGTCACCACTTATAAAATATAAATTAAAGTTAAGATGTCTTTAGGAGTGGGTACTAGGGTCAAGACATGCACAAGGGGGGCACTAGCATATAGGACCAACAAGTAAAAGGTCAACACAAACAAGGTTGTCACAAGGCTAAACCCCATAGATCAAGGATGGGTAAACACCCCTCAAACCACAAGACCAGAGGCTTAACCACAAGGTGGGAAGACAACCCTTCTAACCACAAGACAAGGTGGGAAGACAACCTTCTAATCACAAGACAAAGAACAACAAGGTGGGAAGAAAGACCAAGGGTGTAATAACAAGCTGGGGATACAACCCATTCATCTCTCTCAAATGTACAAGTGTTCCATACACTAACTGAAAGTTCATCATCACCATATAAGGAAGGTACACACTAGATGATGTGATCCTGTGGTCCTCCTGACTGCTCCTGAGGTCAAGTGCTAGTGACTTCATCAAGGGGTGGCCAGTCCCTTGAGAAGACATCCTAACTCAACCATCTCGAAGACCTAGGAGAGGAGGGCCTCACACATCATCATCTTGGTTAACTGACCAAAATCCTCCATTCATAAAGAATGGCTCTCGACCCTAAGCTTAGCTTCAGTGCCAGACTGAATCATGTTGATCAACCTCCTGGTTCCTGACCAAGTCCTCCATTCTCTCGGAGAATGGTAGTCAGCCCCAAGCTGAGCTTCAGTCCTAGACTGAATGTTGATCAACCACCCACAAGACTTTCTTGGTCCTTGACCAAGAATCTTCCTGGTCCTAAACCAGGATGTCTTTGTCTCAGCCTGCAGGATCTGCTTGGTCCTCGTGACCAAGAAACTGTCTGGTACCAGACCAGAATACCCTAGAGACAGATAGGGGCCCTAGCCACATGCTAGGGACTTTTCCATGGCATCAACCTGCTTGGTCCTAGACCAAGAACCCTAGTAGACAGTTGGGGGGCCGAGGGTACCTTCTAGGGACTTACTATGCCTAGTTAACTGACCAAAACCCTAGGTAGCTGACTATGGTGGCATTCAGAGAATGGTTCTTGCAGCTGCATTAACTTTAACAAGATGCTCTTGTGCTAAGTACACAAAGATCTTGGGATCGCATCTTATCAAGTCCTTTAATATTACCAGCCACTTATGCTACTGCCAATCAATTTGTCTTCTATTCGGAATTTCCAGGCTAAAAGGGGAAGAGCTCTGCAAGGGCTGGCCTAGTACCAACACACCCCATTCTCTCTTACATATGTGAAGGTGGGGTGAGATTATTTCCTCAAAACAAATGCTCTTACAAACATGGGTATCATGAAAACATTCATAGATTAACAATGAGTTCACTTGTGTAGGATCTCCCCTACCTTTGGGGAACATAGAGCTAGAGTAATGGACTTTTACCATTCACACTCGCTCCCTTGTTCAAACACCTTCGTTATATCCTTTCAAGGAGGGTGATTTGAAAAAAGTGTGAGGTCACTAGAATCGGTGAGAAAAATCATAACCAACTAGAGTATGATGATCGAAAATCCATATATGGGCAATGCATCTCACCTAAACTGCAATAAGAATGTGGGTGCCTAATAAGCATGGAGTTATGTTTGACCCTTAAAGAAACCTATACCACTCTGCATATGAGAACTAGAAACTCATTCATAAATTAAGAGCGAAGAAGAAAAATCAAAATACAAGATTAACAAAAATTAGATATTTTTACTCTTTAACTTAAGTTCTAATTGTTTTGCATTAATATTTCGACTTTATATCATAAATAGTGAATTAAATCATATGCAGAAAGGTAAGACGGTTATAAATTGAAATGAATCTTTGCCCTTCCTTTAATGGAAGGTTATGAGCTATCAACAGCTATATATATTATATTCTGTATCAATCATTGCTCAAATTCATGAGCTTTAGCTTAACTCGTATAGGACTATTCTTATTAAATATGACTGTTACAAATAGCTCATTGCCTTATTTCTTCTCAGAAGGGATCAATTCCTTTGTTGGCCTGAATTGAGCTGCAAGCTTCAAAATTAACTCAAAACAAGTCTTTTGAGACAAACTGCAAAACCTCTGATTTGCAAGCCTTGGAGGTCCACATCACAAATGATCATAAACCTCATCCCTAATTTTCCTAGGTGTAAAATTAAACAACAAACAACAGAAATCAAATCCGTTAAGGAGTACTTTAATTCCACTATTACAACAAGAGAATTTAGAGAAATTACAGCAGATCAAAGAAATAATCCAGTCCTTGACCTATCTCCCAGATTGATAGACCAACACCCCATGCTTGTGCCTCTTCCAGCCGCAATGAAATTGACTTCAAAGAAGGGTAAAAGACTCTACGCCTGTTCAGTCGTTCCTCATAATCAAAATAATGCTCCATGCTCTGCTCATCCCAAAACAACTGCGGCTTGTGTGTTCTAAGCAAGGAGAGATATTCATGACCAAGGATAGGTGCACCACCTGTTTGTATAAACTCACTATTACTAAAAACATCTACAATATACTAACTGCTAAATAATATTCATCAATATAAAACATGTATAAACAGCTATGGCAGAGACAAAACTAATAAAATGCCTATACATGCATTCAGCTAACTAATACAAGAGAAGTAATTTTGATACCTCTTGGAAGAACATAATCATTTCCATAGAAATTTATACCCATTAAGATTTTTGCTGCCAGCTGATAATTGGTGGTCTTCCTATCTATTTTTGTATCCCTTTGGTGCTTTGCAGCTGAAACAGGAAGCAAAAGTTGCAAACATGCACGCACCCAACCAATGGGTGCATTTGGACCAGGGCGATATGCACTTGAAAAATCATATGTCATAAGTGAAAATCCATCAACATTGTTGCTTAACCTTGCCATATCAGTTGATGTAAACATGTCAGGATTGTTCTCAATTGAATTTGGTGGGGGAATGACTAACACCAACTGCAAGTTACGATCTAGCCCCTCTACTGCTTTTGTAGTGTGTAGCATGGATCCAAGCTCTTGAACAAGTTGCAGTGCCTGTAAGAACAAAAGAATATACTTACTGAAAGTGCTGTGTAAACAAATACATAATTCAATTCAAGACCACGAGAGACATACCAGTAGTTCTGGAGATAAAATAACATTCAGAGCAAGCCAGAAATTGGCTTGAAAGGATATCTTTAGGATTTTCTCTATTCTGAAGGGTGAAAATGTCATGCAGGTCACTTTCTGGATCATTTGTGGGATGCAAGATGTACTAAAAAGGGGTTAAAATATGTCTATCTTGGGTTGTTTGTGTCTAAAAGACTAAGACATATCAGTTCCTCTTAAATACGTGACCATAGCTTAGTTGCTTGTCATAAGATTTATAAATTATAAACTTTTCCTTCAATATTGCATTAGCGATGCTTAGGACCGCAGGACTCATTGCATGATGTCCTTATCTACATGTAAATGAGTTTGCGATTCTGACTAAGACCCTAGTTTGGTGTTTCTCAATAAAATGACAGCTCATCAGCCTATACAATTCAGACATTGACCGGCAGTCTAGCATTATTACTTTGGTATGCAATATATGGATGGAAGGATCAAGGCTTTGGATGAGAATTGAAAGTAACTTGAAACTATTGACATATTGCATTTGATGTAAGGTATATTAATATATCTATCGCATTTATTCTGTTAGTGCTCCAGTTTCCATTTTCTTCTCCTTATTAGTATTTTCTAAACTTGACATCAGTGCAACTTCTTTGGCCTAAGCAACAAGGTTTTCCATATGTTTTCTTCTGTAAATTACTTAGAGTTATATCACTACCCTTGCATGCATGCTTAGGGATGTTCACATCAAATTATTAACTTATTACCACATGTACTGGACATATTTGTGGTGTATTTGAGTCATTCCACGTAGGGTTAAGAAACCCCTCTCTTTAAATGTATGTTGTCAGAAGCCTTCAAAGCTTGAATTATGTTTTCCCATTCATGAATGACTAAAACATAGAGATTGGCGAATACCCTCTTATAGGATCAGTGGTTCTAAGTAAACTGTCCTTGCAATGTAACTAGGTGTGCAGCAATGTCCTGAAACTAAGGGCTAATACCAAGAGGACATAGCAAGGGTTGGTTCTAGGTAAACTGCCCTTGTAATGAGACGAGGTGGTGCAGCTATGCCCTGAAACTAAAGGCTAATACCAACAGGACATAACACCCAAAGTTGTTTATGCCGTTCATGTCTTGGATCCAAAATAAAAGGTCTATTGAAGACAACTCCAATGTTGAGAAAGAATTAATCTAGAACCATTAACCTTAGATCGAACTCAAATATGTCTAAAGACAAGGCCCAAAAGTAAAATTTTGTCATGATTTCTGGTGATAACATGCACTGCAAATGAGGTTTAGCAACCTTAATAATCTAATACCAAGATGAGTTGGATTACCTAATGGATCTTACCCACGAGTGTACTTCCTAGGAGCCATTTGTTACAGCCTACAGGCCAACTCCAAAATTTCTTTAGCCAAGAGGGAGACCAAAAACTCCACATGTACAATTAGAAGCCTATATTCAATGATTCAAACAAAAAATAATTTATAAAGGGATTTTGGTTATTACAAAAAGCATTTCAAGTCATAACTAAAACACATATTCTTTTCAAATGCAACCTCAGACAAATAATTATTCCCATTTGTCAAAATGGTCTAGAGGATAGATAGACGAATCATGGAAGAAGGCCATGCCAGTTGAGAATGGCATAGGCCATCTATGCAAGTTTTAGTAGAACCTAGGTTGATGCACATGGAAAAAATGTGCATTAGAAACTTATATAATGGTTTCGTATAGGCTTTCATAGGTTGCAGTTATCTTCAAGGGGGATTGGATACCTGTGTAGAGTTTTTGTTCTCGACGCGTTTCGGACTCCATAGTTGAGTCCATCTTCAGGAGAGAAGGTATCTCAAATGAAAGCTACACGAATTTTATATTATTTATATTGTCATGATATTTTTAGTTAAAATTATTTAGAGAGCCGACTTTGACCAATTAATTTACCTTAGTGTATATATCTATTATTCATTGATGTGTATTCATTAATAATCCTTATTACGCCTCAAAGTTTGTTTTTATTAAATGTTTCGTTTTGTTATGTTATAATAAACTATTATCAATTTAATAATGTCCATATTATTAAGAAAATTCTAGTAAGTATTAAAAATTGTTTAATTATTTAAAGAAATTTTTATAAATTTATAATCTTAATTTAGAATTTTGTATTATCAATTTTAAATTTTTAAAAATTTTACTTTTAATTTAATTTTTTAATTTTAATTTAATTTTTTAATTTTAACTAAAAATATCATGACAATATAAATAATATAAAATTAGTGTAGCTTTCATTTGAGATACCTTCTCTCCTGAAAATGGACTCAACTATGGAGTCCGAAACGCGTCGAGAACAAAAACTCTACACAGGTATCCAATCCCCCTTGAAGATAACTTATATAATATCATTTCAGCACCACAAAAGATCATTACTCACTCTAAGTCTGCATTTAATGTTAGCAAATTATATTCTGCAAAACAAATTGTAGAAGACATCAGTTCAAATTGTTTCAAAGGATAGAGTTCAACTTTGAGGGGCTCCAACCCAAACCCCCTTATTGAACCTAGATTGGATTGAAATTGCATACAGAAGAAAAAAATATCAACCGCTAATGTGTTAGATTTTCGAGTAACTCCAAAAGTATTTACACCATGTTTGGGGGTGATTCATGAGATTTGGAGTACATGTGTATGGTGAACCCCTAGATGGTCCGAGATGGATTGCAGCATGAGAGATGGTCCATGATGGATGTTACTGCTCAAACTAACACACCTTTGCAAATCAAGGCTATTTAGACCTAGTGCTAGTGACGGTAGGCTCAGGAGAGAGTTAAACCCAATGTCACCACAGTCTAACCTCTCAACACTTCGGGTAACTCCAAAACCCAAGGGGAGACCCTAACCAATGAAAGATACCTACAGTCACCAACAAGCCACAATTACCTTCCATGAAAACTTAATAGCTATTATCAGTGCCTTATCAGAGTCAAACAATATCAAACAAGACACAATAATCATGCAATGATGGAATTATTCACTTTATCACAAATTCTAAACAATATCACGGATTACGAGGCAAATTCAAGTCTCCCAAGGAAATGTCACACTTCCCAAGGCGTCCATTCCAAAAAGTGTGCCCTCAAGGGGAATAGGACAATTGGACTAGGGTGAAGTTGGAGAATAAGCCAGAAACACCACAGCCAGAAACACCACACCCTCTAATTCACCAATTACGGGGGTTTCATGTGTCCCAATGCACTTCCTCGAAAGAGGATGCCCTCTAGGGTTTGTGGATAAAACCCTAGGCCGAAATTTTAGGGCGGACTAGAAATACTAAATCATAGCCATTTTTGGATTTTTGAATTTAATTAGATTTTTAGGGCTTTTCCAGTAGTAAAATATTTCTATGCATAAATAAAATAAAAAAACATGTAAAATTTGATAAAAAGAGGATTGACATATACGGTATTAGATTCTTGTCTCAAACCCTAGGGCTATGAGAGATCAAGGCAAACGCCCCTCTTGAGATAGTATTCTATACTTGCAACTAGGACTAAGCTAGCAACCTCAGGAATTAGGTAGGGAAAGCCTAATTAGGGCCAATAGAGAAGTCCAAGGCCCAACAAAACAATGGAGAGCTCCTTGATAGGAAGGTCCCCTCAAGCAAGTTGATAAAATGCTAGCAAACAAACCCTAACTCAGCCACAAAACATTTCAAGAACAACATTAAACTAGGGTTAGGAGATAAACTTACCAACATTAATCAAGAATGAGCATGGAGATGCACCTTAGGTCATCCTTGAGCATGAGTTATTACAACTATTCTTAGCATCAACTTAGCATGTGCAAAATCAAACCCTAGAACATCATCCATTCATCCTTCAAGCAAAAAAGACATCCAAGAGAGAGGTGCACCTAGCTTCAAATGCTCCAATAAACCAGTAGGAAAAGAAAAGAATACATAATTTGAACCCTTGTCTATGATTTACAAATGAGGTGAGGTTGTCTTATTTATATGAGACAACCCTCAACCTTTTACAAATTTGAGCCTACAAAGTTAATGACAAATTATAAAATTTTAGGATAGTGCACCCACAAAGTTGGGGACTAAACCACATAATGACATAAAATAACAATAAAAATGTGCAATTAGGTTCCACCAAGTGTAAGGTGAGCCAAAAGGAGGGTGTCATGCCCCAACTAACCCCAACAGATGCTTGTCCCTCAATGCCCTCCTTTTCAACAATGTAGGCTTCTTCTTTAAGGAATGACGTCATGGGTCGGGAGACCAGGAGGAGGGGTTTTGTATCAAAACAATAGGTCCAAGTGGGAAAAATGAGGTGTGCTAAACCGAGTATTATAACCCTTACACACACAATCACCTCTACAAAGAAAAATATGAGTGTGGCCATGCGTCCTAATGAACCCATCCCAAGAAGCATCGGACACCAACCCAGGGCCCAAATGGCCCAACAAGCTAGGGGAATTCCGCCCATCAAGAGGCAGTCAGCAATGCCACTAAACCAACACTTCCTGGAATGAACAACAAGAGGATCTACCATGACCTAATCAAGGGTATTTAGCCCCAAAATCAACACTCTACATAATATAGCCCCAAAAACTTGGCCTTTACAAAAGAAAAAGAAACCCCTCGGTCTGGTACATCTGGAAGGAACGCTTTAGACACTATGAGGCATAACAAGGCTCAAGATCTAATCTTGGCCATCCATCACTTCGGAGATTGGGGGTTAGGGTTTTGTTCATTGAGATGTTATAAAAGAAATCCCAAGGAGAGGAGAAAGAAACAAGAGATCACAAGATCGTTTTAGAGAGAGATTTTCTAAAGAGAAGAGTGACAGACTTAGTGGCTGAGGAGAAGAGAGAAGAGATTTGTAGCAAGAGGAAAATCTGAAGAAAAGAGAAGGGGTCGATTTCACTGTGAGAGAGAGAAAGGTCGATCCAACCGCCATAATACCAACTGAACCAGGAGAGGGTTGATCCGTACTAGCCACAGAGAGGACCGTACGATCTATATGGCTGAAGCAGGGGTGACGTAGGGTCAATTCAAGGGGGCGATTTGGGTGTGCCAATTTCTCTTCAGTGTGCCGATTTTTCTCCAAGGGGTCGTTCAGTTAGTGAGGCTAATTTTCCTGTGGGGTTGAGTTACAAGTTCCATGATTGTAAATTTTTTATTTTCTCTGTGAGCCAATATAATAAAGAAACATTAAATGCTGGTTTCTCCCCTTTGCAGTTTTCCAAGGTAAATACTATGTCAAATGTGTGATTGATTTCCTACTTATTCCACTGCATTATTGGTTAAGAATATCAAGTATTTATGTTTATAATTTCTGAGTATAAAAAGTATTGAGAACATAAATCAGAATATGGTATTGAGTAAAATGTAACACACTTGGGCACACATGTTGATGCATTTCTTGATGATTTGGCACCTAGGCACACATATTGAGGCTTATTGGGATCAACATGCCTCTATCCCACTGATGATTAGATCTCATTCCTTGTTACTACTTCTCACATGGATTGACCTCTCCTCATGCATGGATCATTTCACTCAACGATTTGGCTAAAGGAAGCTTGATTGACCAACAACTTGCCTTGGGATGATAGCTCATGGCATTGGCACATGGTTTCAGCTTTGCTCATGGTATTTATTCATGGTTTTGAGGAGGCACATGGTCTTTGGCATTATTTTACTATTATTGACATGGTCAAGAGAAATTCACCCCTCTAAAGAAGGACGACTTGGCTTATTTCATGAATATTTTTGCAAAAGATGAAATCTAAACCATTGATCTAGCATCTAATCCCATTGAGATCATCACATTATGTAACTACTCTTAATCTCTTTCACTTTGGCTAATTTGCTCCCTTAGTCTATAAAAGGGAAGGTTGAAACCGTTGTGGGCGTAGAAATGCTTTGGAATAATACCACATTTTGATTTCTCTCAAGTGTTTTTATGCTTCAATTTTTGTTCATGTGAGTGGGATTTGCTCTCTTGGTGGAAGGAGGATCTTCTTAAATTTAAACAATTTAAGATTTGTCTTGACCTTCTTACTTGGATTAGATCTTGTGCGATATGTTTGGATTGTCTTCTACCTCCTTCATTCCCATATGATTTAGTCATATTTAATCATTTACTAACCCCCTTGATGCATAGGAAGTCTAGGATTTGGATTGCTTTGTCCTCCTTGTCCTTTCCAGGTTCCCATCAAGACTTGGAGTGAAGACTTAACTTTGCTTTTAGCTAGAAAAGGAGGGGGATTGTCTTGACCTCCCACCTCCCTTGGAAACTACTTAGCCATACTTGGATGATGTCTTGTACTATGTGACTGTCATTGGTGATCTACTCCATGAAGACCCATGATGAAGACTTCAACATGATCCAGAAGGTTAGAAGAAGATCAAGGTTGTCAGATCAGACGATGAAGAAGAGCTCCCTCCAAGATGAAGAAGAGCTCCCTCCAAGAAACTCCAGAGATTTCTGCAAGGAGGCAGAGATCAAGAGGGAGCCAACAAAACAAACAAAGATAAGTATCTTATAATCTATATGATAAGTTTTATTTACTCAAATTAAATTGTTATCTTTATTGATGAATAGGATGACTGTTTAAATTAGTATTGGTTAACCTTTGTGTACATTTTAGGTCCATTATAAAGATTGTAGAGACGAAGATCCATGATGGGAAGATGCGCCCAGTACAACAATTATTAGATAACAAGACTCCCAAGGAAGCATTCGCAGGAGTGGATCCTTGGTTGTCGTGCATACACCTATCTGCAAAGGAAGAAGAGGACAAAGACAGTAACCTTCAAGAGATCTAAAAGATTTCATATGGAGTTTTGATAAGGAGAAGTAGAAGATTCTGAAGGATGAGTATCCCTCTAAGTACAATAATCATCCTTCTATCACGATGAGATAGTAGAGCCAGCAGAACAAGTGGATCTTCCAAGAGATGATGCAGTGATCAGGCAGCAGGCCAACAAGAAGCCATGATGGAAGAATATTAGTCCATCATGAAGAATGATGTATGATATTACCGAGACCTGAAGGGAAGTCAATGGTGACCTCCAAGTAGATCTATAAGATCTAACATGCAATTAAGATTAGCATCAGAGATGGCTCATAAAGGAAAACCAGGTTGCATACTCAGAGGGAGTATTCAGTGTTCTTGAGTGACCAGGAAGCTCGACTTAGCAGACCCACTTGATGGGAGGTGACACAAATGGATACTCAAGATACAGAGGGAGCGGAGCATCCAAATGTAGAGGGAGCAAGATACTCAAATGTAGAATGAGCAGTATGCTCCCACACGGAGAGAGTAGTTGCAGCACAACTTGTTGATAAAGAAGATATTGTACGAACTCAAGCAGGCCCCCAGAGCTTGGTATGCCAAGATCGACAGATATTTGATGAGCTTGGACTTCACCAAGAATGATGCGGATTCCAACCTTTACTACAAGGTTGGTGATGGTGACCATCCGATCTTGATATGATATGATTGATGATATGTTCCTTTAAGGAAATAGAGAAGCTCAGTGTCGAGTGTAAGAGGGAGTTAACCTCTGAGTCAGAAATTATTGGGATTGGAGGTGTGATGAGATCTTCCTCAAGCAGAGGGAGTGAACCATCGAGATATTGCAAGATATTGTTGTTGTAAATATAACTTCGGAAGATATTCATTTGTATTTATATCATTAATTGTATTTTACTTGTACCTCCGACGGAGATGTTTTTCCTCCATTCGGGGATGTCATTATTATGTTTGGTCATGCAAGGTCATTGAGGTAAAACCTCCATTGTAAGTTGGGGCAATAGCACCCCAAAGAATAAATGTAAAATGTATTATTGAGTCTCCCTAGGACAAGTCGTCCCATTCAGGTTAGTGAGGTCGGACCCATTACGTAAAAAGGTCACCAACACATAAAGTATAAAATTTAAATAGACAGCTTGCTCTCTCATTTGGACACATCACTCACTCACTCAAGTTCGCATAAGCAAAGAGAGAAGACAAGTTCGCTAGAGGAAAAAGAGAGAGAGATGCAAAAGACATCTTATATTTGGGTTTTCTATTTTTCTTGATATTGTATTAGTGACGAATCTATCTTTGAGGAAGTTGCGGGGTTTTCTCCTTTATGGTTTCCCCAAGGAAAATTATTGTGTCTATTGTGTTTTGCTTTGCTTGTCTTTCTTTCAGTTAAAGATCCTAGTTAAATTGAATTAAAGTGCAAACTCTAACATGGTATCAGAGCTAACCTGAAAAGAAGGCATTGTGCAGCAGCGGGAAACTAGGGCTTCCTAGTTCAAGGTCTTCTCTCCACAGATCATCAGAAAAAGAGGGCTAGGCTAACTCGCCCTAGGAGGGCACATATTTTGGAGGAAGCAAAATCAAGTTTGAAGAATTTTCATTTTTGACCTAGACACTAGTGCCGGGAGAAAACTAGGGCATCAAGTTTTGGGGGTTTTCCTCCATCAATCCGGACAAAGGAGTACATTGGACAACTCGCCTTGAGGAGGTGCATCTTCCTATCTAATCAGAAGTTCAAAATTCCAACTTTGGAAAATTAGGGTTTCTTTGACAAACCCTAGGCCAACTAGCTCCAGAACCAAGTTGGGCATCTCAAATTGGTAAGACCCAAATATTTGCTATTTCCATTTGAGGTTCTCATTTCAAAATGACTCACCACACCAAGCTTGAGGATAAGCTTGAGGGAGATGACAAATTCCGAGCATGGAAGTATAGAATCTCTTGTCCTAGAAGAAAATAATTTGGACAAGTATGTTAGTGAGGAGGTACCAGCACCAAAAGGAGATGAGGAAAAGGCTATCCACAAGAAGAACTTGGTCAAAGCCAAGAGGATTATTGCAGATTCCATTAAAGATCATCTCATCCCTCATGTGTCATCCCTGAAGACACCCAAGGAGATGTTTGATGCCTTGACAAAGATATTCGAAGGGAAGAACATCAATCAGAAAATGACTTTAAGGAATCCGCTCAAGAATGTGAGATCCAACCTTCAGAGACCATGCAATCCTACTTCACAAGGGTCTCTCAAATCAAGGAGCAACTTGAAGAAGTTGAAAACAAAGTAGAAGGAGAGATTGTTATGACCACCTTGAATGGTCTCCCAAGATCATGGGACTCATTCATTCAAGGAATATGTGCCAGGAAGAAGTTGATCCCCTTTAGTAGACTATGGGAAGGATGCACCCAAGAAGAAGCTCGGCTAGTGGCAAGAGAAGAGAAGATGGGAGCAAATGATGATCAAGCCCTTACAACTCACACCAGAAGAAATCACAACAAGAGGGAGGACCACCATCACAGAAGACACAGAAGATCCAGAAGAGATCTATCCAGTATTAGATGCTACACATGTGATGAGAAGGGACATTACTCAAGAAACTGTCCCAGAAACCAAGGATCCTCCAAGAAGACTCACAAAAAGAGACATCATGCTCACACCGCTGAAGATGATGAACCAGCAAGGAAAAGAACCAAAGAAGAAAGAGATGATTCTTCAAGTGATGAAGAGTATGCCTTAATCTCAGCACTCATGAATAACTTATTTCTCAAGTCTTTGTTGGTTTCTCACTCTCATTTGCTTGTTGAGCCAGTTTTGTCACAGGTTGCCTAGGTTTGGAGAGTGGGATTCCCGGGTGGGATACCCCACTGTTCAACAACTGTCGAAGAGGACTTGGCATCTTCACTAACATCCTTCTTCTTATTGCAGATCTTACATGCCTCATTTGCACTCGAATATCATCATTTTTTAAGTTTTTATAAGCTAGTTTTGCTTTGAAAATTTCTGGTTTTTACATGAAAAATTTCAAGTCTGTTTTAATCTCATTTCAATCACTTTTGTACTATAATAGTTTGTTGTTTTGTGCAGGTTTCTAATCTTACGGGGGGAGGGAATGCCCAAATTCGGCCACTAGCAAACATCAACAACACCCAAGAGGACCTACTTCAAGTCCTTCACCCAAAAACAGTTAAAAACTCTATTTTATCTCTCTTTCCTTAAAAATAATAAGTGTTGAAATAATTATCATTGTAACAAGCCCAAGAGAGTCTCTAGGGCTTGAGTTTATTGTTATTTGTTTCAAGCATTTACTTCTTAGATTAGTTTACTCTTAGTTGCATGCAAGAGAAGAGGCTATGCCCATCCTTGCATGGTTTTTTTAAGCAGTTTTGCTTACAAGTTCTATTTACTTCAAGTATTTTTCTTTTGCCCGCACATCACTAGCGAAGTGACTCTGCCACTCGTGTGATATCGCGTTTGGCTTGCACTTTACTTCTGTAATTTTATTTCAAGTAAATTTCATTTCGCCTGCACCTCATACGTGAGAGGCTCTGCCTCTCCTGTGATATCGCGCTTGGCTTGCATTGTTTCTAGTCTAGTTTTGCTTAGAGAATAAAATTTAACTCAAGCCCCGTTTTTGCCCCGTATCCTCTCCCCTCATTGGTTCGATCGATCTTAGGTGATGAGAAAGGGCAAATATTTGTGTTGGCTAGTTTAATAGGCACCCAGAAATAGATCTTCGTTAGAAAGGAGAAAAAGAGGCTTAACCTGTGGAGCTAGTGCGATAGAGGTTGTGGGGAGCCTCGTGGCACTTTGTGTCCTCCAGTTGAGCACCCAAAAGTTTCGAGATTGACCCGTGGAGCTAGTTGGGAACCTTGTGTTCTTAGGTTGAGCACCTGGCATTCTCTCTCTAATCGAAGGAGATAGTCTCTTGGGGTAGACATCTAGATTTACTAATTTCATTGCAACAAATACCTTAATCCCCTAAGTCGAAGAGAGACATAAAATTTACTAAAATTTACAAGACCAGTTGCACAACATTGTTACAATCTCTTTTCTATTTCACAAGCATTTCACATTGTTATCTTGTTCACAATATTTGCTTCAAGTACTTTTTTTTCAGCTTAATATTGTTACACATATCTTTGTTCAATTAAGTTGTTCATGTTCTCATTTTAATGCTCATGTGATATATTGATCATCTTGTTGCAAGCATTTCATTTACTTGTTCATCTACTAGAAGTGTGTTATCACACAAACCCTAGCTGCTAATATAAGGTGTCTCGTCCGAGATGGTAGAGGGTGAGCAGCCAGGTAGGTGTAACCAGCAAATGCCAAGTCCACCGCTCAAGGAATGGTAGTCACACCAGACAGGGCGTTTGTCACTTCGGATAGGGCACGTAGCCTAATCCAGGGGGAGACCCTTCTCAACCAGCTAAGGTTGAAACTCAACAATCAAACACCCAATCCCAAAAGATAAGCAAAATAAGACGCAAGGTGAATGCCTAAGTGTGAGATTTCTTCCAGCCTAGTGAAATCGAGATTCTAGATTGGAAAATAGACTTAATGAAATGATCTCAGATCTGATAAATGAGTGTTTAATAATGAATACTTGAAGATTTGAAGGCTGGAAACTAAATCAAAAAGTGGAAATTTACTAGAAGAGTGACTAAAAATTCTGCCTATGGGGAATGAAGCTTACTATGACTGTTCAAGCATGGCAGCGGTAAATTAAGTGATTAAAACACACTTTCTAGCAATTATAAGTTGATTATTAGCTGATTTAGGAAAAAAGAAATGCAAACCAACAAAACCCACAACCCAGAAAAATACCCAACAGCGTGATTGGCCAATTTGCCTAAGGAGGGCGAATTCAGAAAATGACTAGTGCCTAGTTCTATGGGTAAATGGAGTCGGAAAACAATGAAACTGTAGATATAAGCTTTTAACAACGTTTCATAAGCGGGTTTGCAAGAAAAACAAGGATTTAACGGTGGATTTTTGAGATTTTAATTTTTAGGGTTTATTTTATTGTGTGCAGCTTAACATTTGCAAATGAAACTGAAATGCAAGAGACAAGCAAGGATTGTACCCGGATAATGAAGATGAATGCGTTGTGGAGCTAAAGACAAACCCCGGAGACCAAGTGCTAAGCAGCAATGTATTTTCCCTAGCGTTTTTTATGCAGCCAATTGACCAATGCGCCCTTGTACCTGCCATAGAGAGAATGAATCAGAAACTATAGCAAATAACCAAGGAAATCAGCAAATGAAAGACAAATAATGAAGGAAAGCGAGATACAACAGTAAATTTCACTTCCCTTGTTAAAATCCCGAAGAGAGAAGCAACTAGGAGCTGCTAACTCAAGAGCTGCGCCCTCCTCAAGTGGTCAAGTCACCTGCAATTCGTTTTTGGCCAAAAGAAGGATGGAGAAGCCACAAAATTACTCAACAATGCACGAGCAATAAGCTAACAATCAACACCATAAGCATTCACCACCATATCACAAGCAAATTTGGAAGAATTGTCTCTCTATTGCTCAATCTCAAGTCTAAAAAATGCCAAGAAGAAGTAAAAATGGGAGAGCTTCTCTCTTAAGTAGAGAATGCTCCCAACACAACCCTAATTCCCTCCAAAAATCGATGGCTAAGATGCACTCTCTCAAGTGCCAAATCGATGGAGGAGAATGGCTCTAGAGGGGGGGCGAATTACCCTCAAAAACGCCCAAGTGGAGAGAGGGGCCCTTTGTGGGGCCCATACAATACATATAAGATGTGGTTGGGGGGTGCCTATGGGCTGTTTTAGCCCCCCATACCACTAACCATGGTCCAAATACAATAAAACACCCAAAATCGATTTTGCCAAGTGAAGAAAAACGCCCCCCATGGGCAAATTCGACCCACATGGTGAGCTGGCCAAAGTGAGGGCCCCACCACACAAATATAATGTCCAAACATAATGAAAATACCTTAGAACTCACCCTTGTATTAGCCAACCTTTGCATTTGCCATTTTTCCATAGTTACCTTTGCCATATTTGATTTTCCATTTAATTAATTACTGGTTTTTATTGCTAAAAATGTAATTTGGGCTTTTGACCCACTTATAATGCCCAAATTGACGAACCGTCTGCTGCAATGTGATCGTAGACCCCAAATATGGTAGATATGGTCACTTGAACGACCCTAATCCATCCATTAGGCATTATTTGCCCAAAATCCATGATTTCTAATTAAAACAGGTCACTGGTGACCCATAATAATTAAAAATCTCATCGTTGCCTCAACCTTTTCAAATTCTGACACTTGGAGGCTCATATGGGACCCCAAGAGATAATAAATTACCAAAATCGAAATCTTGATCGCAATATTTTTTTGGGCCCATTTTTTACCTAATCAACCTGGTTTGACCAAGTCAAATCTGGCCAAAATGGCCATGGCTGAAAATCTGTAAGCAATCATGAAGCATCAAGGCTTCCTTATTTACGTTAGTACATTACTTAAAATAATATAATGATGACATGGATCAAAACATAAAAATCTCAATAAATACAAGCCCTAAGTGAGGTGGGCCCACTACCTCCAACGAAGACTCAATGCTATGCACAACTTACAGACTTGACCACTTTGCTAACTATGGGTGAGGTGGATAAACAAGGTGAAGGATAAGGGAAGACAAGGACCAAGACCATGTGACCTCTCGAGTAAACAGGGAAAGCGGGACCCGCTGACATAAGCATACCATGACAATACACAGGGAAGGGCGGTGCCTCACAAATGGGTATAGTGCAAGGAAAACACCACTGATCATCTAACATATACCTCACAACTCACATCCGTTCCTTAAGAAGACTCCGTGAGGAGAGCCGCCAAACTGGGTGTCCGGCAAACCGTAACTTGAGACTCTAGGGGACAAGTCGCATAGCTGTCCCTTGCTCCGTCTCACCTCCTTGCCCCGCAGGACTAGGTGAGGAAATAACCAATACACTGCTGATATATATGGCTGACCTGTGTCCGTGTATGTTCAAAAACACATTGCATTGACTTTTACATTGACTTTCATACTTAGCTTTTTTGGCTTGATTTTACATTTCTTCATTTCATTACATTTCAAGGCCCTTTTGGGCTACATACATATCTCAATAGATATAATCAAGGTGCTCATACTGCAAAGTACTGGGGGTAAGTATACATGCTTCGATGACCAATAGGGAACACCCAGTGAGTCTACACAATCCTATACTGCATTGCAACATCAGGGGCAACCGACAGGAGCAAATCCCAGGTTTAAGAGTGCATCTCACACACTATAGAGCCGAGGCACAAAAGACAGGGAATCATGGCATACTCAGAGGTCAGTGGGGAAAGGGATCCTCAAGGTCACAAATCAAGGTCCAAATCAAGGTCCAAGTCGGGAGAAATCACTCATGAATGAGTCGGATGGATGGAAGGGAGCGACAGGTGGATCCAAAGTTAGCTGCCTAGGAGGACGAAATGACCAAGTCTGTACCAGTAATGGGGATGGGAACCAGTGTGCATATACATGAGCCTCCTAAATGAGGTGGACTGACATCACCAAGGGCTATACACATCATAATGAACAACGAGATCACCATAATCAAACATCACATGTCAAGTCCGTGTACTAACATAAATAAACAAGTCTAAACAACAACATGTGCAATAAACCATAAAGTGCTATACCTGCCATGCCATATACCTGCTGCTGAAGCTGTCTCTGAACTGGATCTCTACTGAATCCGGGCAATAAGTGGCAAACCAGCAATACTCTGTAGTGCTCTCATCACAATATGGCTAAGTAACTATGCTGAAGCTGTCTCTGAACTGGATCTCTACTGAATCCGGGCAATAAGTGGCAAACCAGCAATACTCTGTAGTGCTCTCGTCACAATATGGCTAAGTAACTATCTCAAATGAGATCATGCAAATCCTGGTAAGGAAGGGTGACCCTGTAGGCAATGTTGTATGACCTGTCTGGACCAATACAAAAAACCATCTGTCCCCACTGATATCTCTGTCTGGGACAATCTGAACAAAATGCATACCTCCTCTGAAGGCATCTGATCTCTGATCTGGAAAAAAGAATGTAGTATGGTGCCTGACCACACAATCTGTAGCATGGTAGCTCTAACTAGAGACGTAAGGCTATAGACGTAATACACCAGATCCCCTACCTCAAAACTGCGCCCAATCCTGTGTCTATCTGCATATACCTTTTGTTGATTCTAAGCAACCTGTATGTTTTCCTTGAGTAGCTTGAGAATATCTTGACTTTCCTAAATCCACTCGGCGTTTGGAGCGCTGCTGTCACCAAATATCAAATCTGCAAAAGATAAGGCATCACAACCGTACAATGCTTTGAAAGGAGTCATATCAATGGTCATACGGTGTGTAGTATTGTAGCAGTGTTCCCCTAGGTGTATCCATTAATCCATGTCCTCTGCTGACCTGCTACATAGTTCCTCAAGTATCCCTTAATCCACTTGTTAATTATCTCTGTCTGTCCATCGCTCTGTGGATGATAACTCGTGCTCATAACCAATTCTGTCCCAAGCAACCTAAAAAGATCTTGCCAAAAGGCTCCGGTGAATTTGTTGTCTTTATCACTAACAATGGTCTTAGGTAACCCATGCAATATGAATACCTATCTGAAAAACAACTCGGCTACCTGTGCAGCTGAATAGTTGGAAGGAATGGCAAAGAAGTGAGCAAACTTGGTCAACCTGTCCACCACTACATACAAACAGTCTCTACCCTATACCCTGGGAAACCTTGTAATAAAATCCATTGAAATGCTCTCCCATTTTTGCTCGGGAATGGGTAATGGTTGTAGTAAACCAGTTGGGTGAGTATGCTCTATCTTATTCTGTTGGCACAAACTGCACTCCCTCACATGCTGCATCACATCATTCTTGAGGCCCTTTCATGAGAACCTCTCTCTAATCTGCATGTAAGTCTTAAGAAACCCCTGGTGTCCTGCTAAAGGTGAGTCATGAGAAGCTTGTAGAATCTTTTTCGTAAGTGCAGACTCGATGACTAAGTAGATTATGTTCTTATAGTATATAATGTCATCTATTACTCTGTACCTGTCATCCTAAATCTTTTCATCCAATATTTCGCAAACAAACTTATCTTTGGAGTATTCAACCAAAAGATGATATCTCCAATCCGATGAAATGCTCATAAGAGATAAAGTGGCTAGTCGTCTAGAAAGTGCATTTGCTACCACATTGTTTTTTCCGTTAATGTATTCAATTTCGAAGTCATAGGCTTGAATCTTACTCACCCATTTATGTTGCCTCTCATTCAATTCTTTTTGTTCCAAGAAGTACTTTAGGCTGTTGTGATCTATCTTCATTTTGAATCTGCCACCCACTAAGTATTATCTGAATTTGGTTAGCGCATGGAGAATGGTGTTACCGAATGGACTAGAAAGGCTAGCCTCCGATGACATTTTTGGCGCCGTTGCCGGGGAAGGATTCTACTTTTGGTTTGGAGCAATTTTCTTGGAGTATCTTTTGTTCATGCTTCTTGCTAAGGTGATGCTAGAGTTGTTGGTTTAACACATGCACAAGGAGGTATCTACGTTCCTTTTTGATGTCTCTTTGTTAATGGTTGGAGAATGATGCTTGTTTAGGATTGAATGGTAGCCATTAATGCTGCATTTTGTCTCAACTAGGTCATTTTCTGATTTTAGTCACCATAGCATTGTTAGGACCTCCCCCAAATGAGTCATTCTTAGGCTTGAGCTTTAGGTCTTCAAGTTTTGCTACCACTAGGTCTCTTTTAACCAACCTTTGAGGTTGCTAAGGCCAGCCCTAGTTGCCAAACTTGCCAAGTACCATCTCAAGAGGGGAAGCCTCTTTCCTTGGTGCCCTAGGGTTAGGCTAGAATCCTCTTAAACCCAAAGTTGCCCTAGTTTCTAAATCTTTTAAAACCCTAGATTTGTAATTTTTGTATTTATTAGACTAGCTATTTTGTTAATTAGGTCTGTTTCTTTTTTATTTTTGTACATTATTATCATAAAATTATTTTTTTAAACCTTAAATTCACTGCTGAAACCCTAGCTACAGTCCATCAAGCACTAGCGGCCTCCTCTTTTTCTCCTCTCCTACCCTCGCTCTCCCTCATTTCCAACTCGCCCCTTCCTTCTTCTCCCTTTCCTACCCTCGCACCCTCTTCTTTTAACTTCGCTGCCCATCCTAGCTTCCTTATCTTCCCTTTGCAGCCCTCTTCTTCCATCTTTCCATGCCATCTCCTCCTTTCTCTCTTTCGCTACCCTTCCTTTGCTCTTCCTACCCCCCCAAAAACTTCGCTGCCACTACAGGACAGCCCATATCACTGCCCTAATACCTGTACACACATACAGTATAAAATATTTAAACATTAGTGCTAAATTGGTGAGGTTACAAACTTAAGTGCTAGTGCGGTTGGGGTGCCAATTGTGGTCAAATATTTTGTGAATGGAAGTCTGAAATCTACTCTAAAAAGAGGTCTGAAATTTACATGTACAGCAGTCTGAAAATTGATTATACTTACAGTGAACACTCTTACCTTTAGTACAATAAAGTTGTGATTAATATCATTTTAATTTTTGGTTTTTATCTATCTTAGCATGACTGCTATATTGCTGTTAGTACTACCAACATACTTCTGCTATACATCTGATATATATTCGGTTTGATATATCAAGGTCATGATATAAACTAACTCAAAGCATAGGTGATATTGCTCATACTTATATTTCATTATTCTCTTGAGATACATAACAGCCATCATAAGTTGGATACTATTAATGCTATCATACTGTTGTAGCCATTTCTGTATGTGCACTGCTATAACCCAGAACTGGTGCAAGAGTTAGCACTTAGACATGTTTATGTCCTTGCATCTTGTAAGTTGATATCTCTGCTGTCTCATTGCCATAGAGATGCTTGGGTATTGTTGTACATGCTTATATGATAGATGTTGATACTTGGATGAGATAGTCTTACATTTTATTGGTGATCTGATGGTTATGTTATTCATGAAGGGTCTTTCTTATATACTGGAACATAATTAATTGTCTCTGATACTGTTCATTATCGGCATCTTACCTTGCGGTATGTCTACTCCATTCCCTTAAATTTATTGTCTAAGGCAATGGTCACTAATACTCTCAACAAGAAGACATAGCTTTCTTGGTCATAAAGTGTTTTACAGATCACATAAGGGCTCTTCCCCTTGGAGGTTCTGACACTCCTAAGAAGTTGGAGAATTCGCTAAGGTGATAGTGGCCACTTCTCTTATATTTGTCATCGGAGGCTAGTCCTTCCGGTAACAAATAGCTAACATTTCCTTGTCATATATTGCATAGTGGCGCTCATAGTCCTTGAGTTTTCTACTCTCGAATGCAATAGGGTGATTATTCTGCATCAATATTGCTCCTATACCTTCTCCTGAAGCATCACATTCTAATACGAATGGTTGAGTAAAATTTGGTAGTGCTAGTACAGGGCATGAACTCATTACCTTTTTCATTTCGTCAAATGTCCGTTGTGCTTCCTCTAACCAATTGAATGCCCCTTTCTTAGTAAGATCTGTGAGTGGTGTTGTCATCTACGAGAAACCGCTGACATACCTCCTGCAGTAGGTGCAATGGCCCAAAAATCCTCTCAACTCTGTCACATTTTTAGGTGTAGGCCAATCCAGTATGGCTCTAATCTTTTCCAAGTGTACCTATACCCCATTTGCTCCTATCACGTGTCCCAAATATAACATTTCTTGCATACCGAACTCACATTTGGACATCTTGGCATATAGTGACTATTCTTTTAGAATTCCAAGTACTTCATCAAGGTGCTTTAAACGATCTTCCCAAGTCCGACTGTAAATCAATACATCATCGAAGAATACCAGAAGATGCTTGCATAACTTAGCCTTGAAGATGTTGTTCATACATGACTGGAAAGTAGCTAGTGCGTTAGTGAGCCCAAATGGCATCACTAGAAACTCGTAGTGTCCGTAGTGACAACGGAAAGCGGTCTTTGAAACATCTTGTTCCCTAACCCGTATCTGATGGTAACCTGACCGAAGGTCAATTTTGGAGAAGTGTTTTGCCCCTGTAGTTCATCCATCAATTCATCGATCCTGGGGATTGGATACCTGCTTTTAATTGTTTTCTTGTTAAGCACCCTGTAATCGATGCACATATGTAAGGTTCCATCCTTCTTCTTCACTAACACTACTAAGGATGCAAAAGGACTGGAGCTAGGTTTTATGTAACCTAATTTGAGCAACTCTTTGATCGTACTTTCAATTTCATCTTTATATCTTTTGGGGTGCCAGTAAGGGGTAGTGATGACTGCTTGAGTCCCCTCTAACTCAATAATGTGCTCAAATCCCCGATCTAGAGGCCTACCTGATGGAAGATCTACGAATACTTTTTTATGCTTCTGCAATAGTGCCTATATGTCTGTTGGATGTTGTGTGGCTCTATCTGGTAGCTTCCTGAAAGTAAGCAAGCACTCTGTTGCCTGCTCTATGTCTCCCTGTTGGAGCACGGCCTCCATCCTGTGTGATGATACTGATCTAGGAGGGTAGTTATTCATAGTTCTCAAAACCACCCCCTGTCCTTCTGTCCCCTGAAATTCCATCTCCATGGTCTGGTAGTTCGTAGAATATTTTCCAATGGAATAAAGACACTTAACTCCCAATACCACATTCATGTCTGGTACATCAACCACATAAAATGTCTCTGTCACTGTATAGTTCCCTAGAGTCACATTTAATTTTGGAATCCTCTGATTACACTCCATGGTGTGGTTACCTACTGCGGATACTGTAAATCCATCAAATCTCTTAGTCATAATACCTTTTCTTTTCATCCAGGCAGCATCAATAAAGTTGTGGGATGCCCCACCATCTATCAACACTCCAACCCTATTTCCCTGTATGACACCTCTGATCCGAAGAGTGTGAAATCTAGGAACTCTAGATAATGCAGCAATGACACCTCCCTATGTCCCCTCAGGAGACTGCTCCTCCTCTGATGTATAAAGTGCCTCTCCCTGTTACTGGTCCTGGTCATCCTCCTCCTCTCCACTGTCGGAGTATACCTCTATGTAGTGAACCTTTCCCTTCCCTAAACACCTTTGACCTAGTACCCATGGTTCTTGACAACTGAAACATAGTTTCTTTCTTCTAAGGTCCTGGTGGGTATCATTATCCATCCACTCTTTCTTGGGCCATTCTTTTTGGAAGGGTCTCCTCTCCATATCTTTCATAGGAAAATTGGTTCTTGGAGGAAACTTATTTTTGGGAATTGAATCCTGTAAGTCTCTAGTACGACTGATGGCATCCGACAGGGTGGTGGGTCTATAAGCCTTAACCCATCCACGTAAGGGTTCAATGAGAGCCTCGGTGAACAACATAATTATCCTGCTCTCTGAAATATCTGTCGCCATGACTGCTACCCTTTGGAACTCAGATGTGAATGATTTTGGACTGCCTGTCTGCTTGAGTTGTGCTAGCTCTCTAAAATGCACCTCGGGGTCTTTCCTGTCAAAGCACTCAATGAGCCTTTGTGTAAAATCTATATAAGAGGTGACGGTATTCTGACCCAATGTCACTAGCCCATGGTACCACCACTCATGGGCTTCTGTACCCAATTCCACGCTGGGCCATGCTGGGTCCCATCAAAGGTAGGAATAGTCAGTTTCCCTACTGTGCATTGTAACTCATAGTTCTGGTTGAAATACATGTTATAAGCTCTCGGTCTATTCTTACTTTTAAAATAACAAATCTGTAAAGGTCATGGATGACTGGAAGTCATCTCCCAGTGCTTTGTACTCTCGTAAATATGCCCCCATTGGTTCTTTTGGATCTACCTGTATTATTGGCACTACTGTAGGGCTATCCAAGAACTGTGGCATGGTAGGTCTGGAAGACCTATTGTAGAGATGAGGGTGACTCTACATATTAGTATGTAACTATTCCCCACTGCTACTTGTGGATACACTGTCACTATTGGGGAAAATAGGACTGTGTGGGGTGGGCCCTGATTTATCTGCCAATTTGTTGATGGCAATCAACATTTGTTTATGTCCTGAAGTTAGTTCTTTTAAAGCGGAAAGGAGGCTAGTGAAAGCCATGTTATCATCATCTGCCATTGTTTCTTTACCTTTACCTTATCCAAATTGAGTCTCCATATCTCCCAGTTCTATATCCTCTAGTTCTTCTTGCGCTGTTCCTAAACCTCTGCCTCCTGTAAGTAATATTGTGTGGGTCCTCTGTATTCATTTACTGTTCATAACTGCATGCTCCCACAGCTGGCGAGGAACATGCTCTGATACCACTGTAATATACCAACTTATAGTTTTGTTTGTTTATGGAGTTTTTGTTGCTTGCTAGTAGTTTTTAGGGCTCAATACTCGAAGTAAATATGAATGCATGTACTGAACTATGCTTGCATGAGCATGCATGCAGATGCATGGGTTTGCCAACCCCTAAATAACCCAAATAATCAGAAATGCTATAAAATAGGGATAGAAAAGATGCATGTACGTACCAACAAATGAAGTAGTTGATGTATGGCAATATGAGACCAACATGCAAGAATTGTGCCCAGGATCGGACGAGATATGAGAGTCTCTCTCCAACAATGCGCCCTTGTAAGGAATGTGTCGTCTTCAGACTGAGAAGTGGTAAATAATGGCTCCAATGATGCTAGAATGCTGCAAGAAGCTGGGACTAGGATTATGTTTCCCTTCTGAATGAGATGGAGTAAGCATGCAGACCATGCATGAATCCTGAACCCTAATGCCAGTTTCCTCCTCTAGGAAAAGTTGCCCATGCAGTAGAAGACATCCTCTGAAAGGTGAAAAGGATGATAACTTGATCCTAGATCTGGATAGGAAGCTCCTCTTCAAGGATTAGGGTAATAGTGGTGCTCTCGGAAGGATGAGGCCAGCATGCAGACAAAAAGATCCATGTGTGATGAGATATAAAGATACCTCACTTGTGCAATTCGCCCATTCAAGGATAGCGAGTTCTCTTGATCCTGTATAAAGCTTGAACCCTGCAGAATGCTAAAGAATGATACCTAATGATAGTAGTAATGTTGAATTTGGATGATCCAACCCTGATAGTGACTAGGGCAGATAGATTTCGTTGTCGAAATACACTGAATGGTTGAGTGGTGTGCCCTCAACCCTAAATGGCTCATTGAGCTCTCCAAATCGACTTCTCAAATCAATAATCAAATAAGCACCCCTTACTCACTCACTTTACCTTTCTTTTATAACTTTCACATGGCCTGACCTAACTTTTGCATGACTAGGTCGCTTTCTCTTCTAATTTCCAGTTGACTCGCATGTAGTGCTTCCTGTGTGCATGGAAGCTTGATAAAGGTGTTTCAGTGCATGCAACATGAAATATGACCATGCATGCAATGTGGCCCCTAGTTCCTGTGGCCCTTATTTATCTACTGATGATCTAATAACCATGATTAAGATCTTCTTATGGTGTAAATGGCATCAATCCTTAGTCAATTCCCTGAATGTCAGTGCCCGCTCAAACCTATGGGAATTAGATAGTTAGTGGGATGGTCCTCAATGCTTAAGCAGAAGAGGACAATACACTAAATGTAGAATAACTACAGGTAAGATGCTTTAAAACAACTTCAATATTGCAAAATTGGAATTTCAAACATAGCAATGGCTTGTTGTCTCAATCATAGTAAACTTTGACAGATAATGATCAAATGTAACTGTACATAAGGTAATACTAGAAGGCAAATAGTGAGTGACACGGCACTAAATTTTAAAGAGACAATGCTCTGAAAATGATGTGGGCTGGCAACGAAATGAACTAGAGGACTAACATGACACAGTGCAAATATACTACAAAAGACCAACATGGCATTACAATGTAAAACCAAACAAAAAAACTTGATATTTACAGTCTATGATGTGCATAATAATTTCCACGACATTTTTTTATATTGTAGAATTCAAAGTACAAACACATAATTACAGCCACACCCAAAGAGGGTTTTGAACCCAGGTCGACATGTTAATACAAGCCCGATCACTTCACTGCTTGCCATTAGACCACACTCCTGTGGGCTAATAATTTATAAGACTTAAACTAAAGTTCTCATTAAAAATAGCATTAACACATCTAAAACATATTCAATCCAATAGAATAATGGTATATTGGTCTAAGTGGGCGAGATCTAAAACATCTAAACTATAAAGTATAAACCTCCAAATATTTGGAGGTCTCTAATAAACCTGATTATTCTTGAAAATGTTCTATTCTGGTGAGAATTGACTAAAACAACAAAAAATATATATACAATAAGAACTCTGGTGAAATAATCAAATGTAGAGAATGAACTGTTCTTTATCAAAGATCAAGTGCTTTTAACAATGGAGGTTGGCATTCAGAGTCATTTTTACCATTTCACGCAAGTTGGGATCTTTTAGAATACCATAAGCTGCCCATTGCGACCAGGCCTCGAGCACAACACCATCAAATCCCATGTCTCTACATGTGTAAGAGAGTAGAATAACATAAGTCATTGGAGAAGAGCTAATATAAAAAGAATTAAAAGCAATCAACATAGGGCAAGTAACATACTTGCATTCAGAAACAATAAGATCAAATGCTTGCTTCCTTTCCCTCTTCTTCGTCAACAATTCTATGGGTGATACTTCCAATACAACTCTAGGGAGTATCTGTTTTCAACTAGCCCACAAACTTCAATCAGTAAAAGCACTACAAAACATGACACGTGACTTCAAAAATAAAAATGACTAATTCCATCTAGAATGACGGAAAACTCAAGTTGCCAAAGGAAAGACACTGAAGAATTTTTGGCATTCTGCCAAAGACATTGCTCAAAATGATAGGATTAACATAGTATAATGGTCATATCATTGTATTTATTAGGTACTAGTATTAGATACTAAAGTGTGCTAGGACATAATGTAATAAAGTCTCATAATATTAAATGGGTCAAGACACATAATGAATTAATTGTGACTTAATTCCATGCTAGCTGGTTATACGGGTGTGTGTCTCCTTCCTTGCAGCTTATGTGATTTACATCTACAACTTAGTGTTACATTCTGTTTACACATATATTTTTATATGGTATCGCAAACGCCTTTGTGCCCACATGAGTACCAGCAAGGGTTTCACCCTATTTTTGAAAAAAAAAGATTTTTTTCGTAGCAAAGAGTGTTAGTTTTACCTGTTGCTGTGTATTTGTTTGCCTACAGAAGAGGCACATGATGAGCAGATGCTGCAGAAGCAGATTCTCCAGCAGTCAATTCAACAACTATTTCAGTGGCAGCAGTACCTCGGTTCCTGTGCACAAGATATAAAGCATTGTGATGATTGCACAGCACTAGTGTCTTGGGCAGTGCACAGCAATTATGTAGACAGAGGTAGAGGCATATGCATGCACCAGCCTTAGACAGTTTTATTTATTTCCAGAATTACAATTTGCTTTTCTTATTTTAGTTTAGCTTTTCCAAATTTAGCTAAAGTACATGAGTTAGAGGCTGCTAAAGTGCATGGGTTAGAGGCTTTTCCAGATTTAGAACAGGACGTAGATCCCCAAGAGTGAGATGCTTGCTTTCATGCATGCATTATCTCCTAGTGGGCATTCTATCTAAGAAATTTACTCATACAGGTAGGGCACAATATTCTAGGCAATGATTTGACATGATCTACCTAGGCACCATAAATGCACTGTCTACAAGCATTATGTATCCTATTCTATCAAGGAGATAAGATAAGATAGTTTTATTTATGTCCAACAAATGACCACAAAAGGTCAATTGTAATGAACATATATATATATATATGTTGAAGTATGGTTGTCATTGATGCCAAGGGAGATTGTTGGAATGATCTCTAGTGTCAATGATGTCAAAGCATTTCAAGCATGGTTGTCAAAGTCCTTGAAGTCAGGCATCTCAGCATTGCAGCTGCCAGTATGTTTGTCTACCAATATGTTTATCTACAGGCATGGGCGCTACCAAGAATGTTTGTACAAGATCAGCTATGAGACCAGTTATGCTCTATGCTCCATATGTAAAAGAGGAAATCCATAATTACAGGAACTTGGAATTCCTGTAAGAAAATCGTATTATAATCATATATAGTCCAATGGTGTAATCAAGAAGGTAAAGGGGTTGGCTTCTGTTGGTATTGAAATCTCTGTGTAAGAGTGCACTAGCCTTGTTTTGACCACCACGATCGATCCAGCTCCCAAGCAGACTTCAATTGGCAATCATCTCGATCCAAAGCAAAGATAAGCAAGCCCAGCATGTGAGGATCATGCTCCAGGTGGCAGATCGCTATTTAATTCTCTGCAACCATCAAAAGAAACTCAAACTACAATAATTTGGAATTCCTGTAATAATCTGTCTGTAATGCCTTTGAAAGATTTTGAAACCGTTTCAACAGCAAATATGATGTAGTCGACTAAGGAAGATCTTGTCCACGTTTCTCTGGGACACGGTGGGTCCACAAAGTGCACATTGAATGGGTTTAAAACAGGTCGGACAGCAAAAGAACATTCATGCAATGGTCGGCTAAAAGATATTGACCAAATCTCTTCTTCGTTGCCACGATGGGTCCACAAGTGCATAATGGTCGGCTAAGGAAGAATGTGACCACATTTCTCTTTGCCATGATGGGTCATTTTGCCACGATGGGTCCACACCACATAAACTTGAATTGTATAAATAAGAAATCGATTTGATAAGAAGATGTGGCAAGATGGCATTTGGACTAGCTTATATGAGAGATTTGACCTCAGAAATGCGTGGGTGGCGAATTTGAAGATATGATTTTTTAAAAAGGAAGAAGTGCGATTTTGTAGAATGCTCTGGGTATTGCAGTTAAACGTATGTGAATTGGAAATTTGGATGTAGAGATGAAGCTTTGAAACTGACACATGAATGTGGTGTGAACGATGTATGTGTTCGTTGGAAGGAAAAAGAATAAGGATGAAATCCTGGGTATTGCAGATCTCGCAGGTATGGAAAGACAAGCTAGTGTCTGAAATGAAATTGCAGGTATGTGAGGAGACTTAGGTAAATTGCAAATAAACGAGTAGGATCTGGGCATTGCAAATTACAGGGATACGAATTAAGCATTGGGAAACTACAGAGGTGTGAACCATAGAAGGAAACTTCGGGTTTTTGAGGAGGTTCTGGGCATTATAGATGCAAATATGAATTAGTGTGAAGATTCTCTGAAATCGTGGTTCTGGGTTTGTAACTTTGTTGTGGCTCTGGGTTAGTTGGAGGTTATGGGTTTTGTCTGTTGTTTTAACTATAGGATCCAGGCATGCAAATTGGATGAAGATAAGAAGACCTAAAATCAATGCATTAATATGATAGCGTGAAGCTCAGAAAGGTAAAGTCTTTGTATTTTTTATTGCAGGCTTTCGATTTATTAATGAAGCTCTCGCAAATGTGAATTAGTTTGAAGATCTGGATAGTTCTAGGTATTTAAATTATAGGGTTTTGATCTATAAGTCAAACTCTGAATATGAATTAAAAATGCAGAGAAGAAAGGTCAATGGCATAGCGAATACAAAGTGTTGAATTAGGGAATGCAATTTGATGAACTAAGTGTACAATTTGCAGAAGGATTTCTGAGTCTAAATTACAATGTAAAAGGTATGTAATATGGCCCTAAACAGATATGAATTTTAAACATGAAAAATGCAATTTCGAGGACTGTGTTGCAACTACAAGAATGACAAAGAAGCTGATTTTTGTGAGGCAATGATGTGAAGAGCGAGGTCTGTGTGCAAAAGGAATGAGGACTGTGTATAAATTGCAGATTCACATTTCCATGTATGAGGCTCCAAAAGTAAACTTCAGGTATTGCTGTGTAGATGAGAGGAAGATATGGGTACAAATTTGCATGTGAGCTGGTTGTGTAAGCTAAAGAGGAGCAGAGTAACAGTTATGTGTTAGTAAAGAACATGAAGTTGTCTTAGGGGTGGCTAGGAAGTGGAAGGGCAACAAGACTTTACTCCATCATGAAAGTCTAAGAATAGAAAGATGCAAGCAGAACAGGGTGTCAAGAGTGCTGACACAGAAGTGAAGGTTTGTTGAAGATTCTGGAGATTGGTGTCTCCATCAGGTTGCAGTCTGAGAATTCTGAAGACTGTAAGTGGGTGCTTACAAAGAGGATTGGCCTCCTCAACATATCAATAGGTGAGTGCCTGACAAGTTGGTGCTTGAAGACTGTAACTGAGTGCTTACAAAGAGGATTGTTGTCCTCAACAAATCAACAGGTGGGTGCCTGACAGGTTGGTTGCTGAAGATTGTAAGTGGGTGCTTACAAATGGGATTGGTGTCCCTCACAAGGGGTTTCCTGTAAATATTGTAACAAATTCGTGTTTGTAAAAGTAAACATTTGCAGAGTGGTTTTCTCCCAATTGGGTTTCCACTTCAAATCTTTGTGTTCTGTGTACTGCTTAACTATTTATGCTTGTATTGAATGCATATCATCAACAAAAGTAATCAATGACAAACAGCCTCAATACTAATTCACCCCCCTCTCAATATTGACCAGTGTGCCAACAATCAATCAATCAATATATATATAAGCCCCAAGGGCTAGCTCAAGTGGTCATGAGCCAGACATGAGATCTCTCCCTCCAAAGTTGTGGAGATCACGAGATTGACTCTCTTGATCCCCTCGGGGTTAGGCCCTGTAATTAGGGCCGACGGTTTACCCTATTTACCATCCATAAATCATGGGGAAGTACTTGGAAGGTTTTCCGCAAGGTTATTCTTTGGGAAATATATATATATATATAAACAATAGCCCCAAGGGTTAGCGCAAGCAGTCATGAGCTAGACATAAGATCTCTCCCCCCAAAGTTGGGGAGGTCACTGGTGTTATGCACCAGAGCTACTATAGAGTTCTAGCAAGGCTGAGGCTAGAGCGAGTCAAAAAAAAAAAATTATTGTACAGGCCAAAGTGGGATTTATTGTATGGATATTTGGTTTGGGAGTTGTTTACCCCCTGGATTGGACATGGCCGGCCCCCTTGGGTTCACTCTCAGAAGTACCTAGCTTAGTGGCTTTGTTGACTACCCCTTAGGTGTGATGATATCTCCACCATGCGGGGCTTTATGCCCATGGGTTGTTGCTCTAATGCTTCTAGGGGTGACCCATTGGGGCACATGCCCATCCTGGTTATTTGGCTTGCAGAGGTGATTGTGCTTTGTAAAGGACTATTATCTCCTCCTAGCACACCTTCTTGCACCCTTTTGGACCTATTTCAGCTTCCAGAGACCCCTGCTCCAGCCTTCTTGGTCCAGTGCGCCCTTTCTCTTGCTATTGCACACCAGCTGAGCCTGCAGTGCCTTAGACGGGGGGCGTTGAGAGACTTTTAGCACTATGGCGTTAGATGGGGCATGATGTTCCCCCCTAGCTCACTACTTCATCAAGTGAAGCCATTTCTCTGATTATTTTAGCTTAGTTTTATTATTTTTGTACATTTTAGGGTAAAATTCCTTTGTTTTGTAGAATTTACCCTAAAAATAATATTATTTTATAATTTAGGCTTGTAGGCTCAAAATTAAAATATTCAAGAGAGAAGGATATAAATATACCTCCTCTCATTGTAAAATCATAAGACAAGGATTCTAATATGAGATATTTTCTCTTTCTCTTACTTTTTGAGCTCTCTTGGTAGTGTGCACTTCTTTTGGGATGCCTCCTCTTGCTTGATGGTGGATGGATGAACGTTTAGGGCTTCTTTCTTGCACATGCTTGGTTGATGTTGGACTTGTTGGAATAACACATGCACAAGTGTGACCTAAAGGTATCTTCTTTGCTCATCTCTCATTGAATGTTGGTGAAATAATGCTTCTATGTGGATTGAATGGTGGTTTATTGCTGCATTTTCTCTTAATTGGGGCTTTTTCTACCAATATTCTATCAACTTGTATGAAGGAAACTTCTTGCATAAGGGTTTCCTATTGCTTTTGGGGCCTTGGACTTCTCCATTTGCCTTGATTAGGCTCACCTACTGAACCCTAGAGGTTTCTAGGTGATGCCCTAGTTGCAAATGCTAGAGGGACATTTCAAGAGACGAACACTAGCCATGATCTCTCAAAACCCTAGGGGTTGAGACAATAATCATATGCTCCCTTCTCTTGTCAATATTTTCACTCATAATTTTCAGCTTTATTTGTATTATATAGTTTAGCAGTATTTTTATGTTAGTTTACTGCATTTTTATCCATAAAAACCTAAAAATTTAGAAAACCCTAAAAGCCCTAAAAATTTGCAAAAACTTCAAAACTCCAAAAAAATATTGAGAATTTGTGAGAACTGGTCCCAAGCACAAATTCAGCCTAGTAGGATTCCCCACGAATCTCTAAGGGCGTCACACTTGGTGGCCTTGAAATCATAAAATTGCCAAAAGTACTGTTCACTGTACAGACTGTCATTTATTGCAGACCTTGAATCTGCAGGCTTATAAAATTCATAACTCCACAAATGTTGAAAAGTTGGGAATTCCAATCCTACAATTCTCCCTACCTGATTTGTCCATGAATCTAGTGAGGCGTCCTTGTTAGCCTTATCTGGACCAGCCAATCGAATCTGCAACAAACTGTTAAGACAGAGGTTAGGGCTGAACTGTTAGTGAATTTCAGTGATAATATTAACCCGGGCTGACTGGGTGGTCATCTCCTTCTCCAGGGCGAGCTGATTGGAAGTATTACTAGCCCCTTTAGGGCTGGTTTTTCACTGTTTTTTTACTGCTGCTTCTACTGTTCACAACTGCTGATATTTACTGTGACTGTTAACTACTTATACACAACCAGTATTGAGGCTAATGTTTACCAATCTGATGCTCTCATGAAGGCGGATTGTTATTGCTGATACACACTGTTTATTGCTGTCAATAGTCACTAATGATGAACACCAAATGGTATTTACTGTTGATTAACTACAGTGATGCTTAGTTCCAACTGAATTCTACCAATTATTTTATCGTTTTTGGACTTTAGAATGCATTATAGCAGCAATACATTACTGATTGTGTTGACTGATATAATTTGGTACAGACTGAGTTACATTAATTGTTTTGCAAAGTCACTGTCTGTCAGTCCTTAATTGCATAAAGTCTTGGTGTTGATTATTACAGTATCTCTGCTTTCCTTTTCTAGACTTTAGTCAAATGATTGTGATATATGAAACTAGCTTACACTGATATACATTGTTATCAGAACATCTGCTACATAATTGAATACTTGCATATTACTACTTAGTACTGATCCTTGACTCCTTCCAAAGGAACTGGTCTTAATTTTAGGATCCTAGAAAAGTGTTTCTTTTGTGTTGAGATCATTTGCAGGTATCCCAGAAGGGCTCTCCCTTGGGTGAATAATCCCGAAGAAGTTCAAGGAGATAGACTGAGGTGAGATCGGGTCTAGCCTTTCTCTCCTATGCTTGCTAAATCATGCCCTGCTAGTCTGATTGGTAACAACGGGTTCGACTGTCTTGATCCCCTCGGGGTTAGGCTCCATAATCAGGGCCAACAGTTTACCCTATTTACCATCCATGAATCATGGGGAAGTACTCAGAGGGTTTTCCATAAGGTTGTTCTTTGGAAAAAATAATTTTGCTCATGTAAATTAAGTAGTGAAATTTTTCGTGCTTATTGTATATCTTAGCTTTATGGCTTGTCTTGTGATTTGGCTAGCTTAGGAGGGATTGCAAATCAAGCTTGCATAGGCTAGGGTATAAGTTGGTTGTAAAGTGAAGGTGTGTGCTTAAGCCACCCTTCCATGGTAAAGTTTTTGTGATGTTTCAATAACTAGGGGTATGAGTTTGTCTTACTTTTTGCAGAGATTCCAATCAAACATTTACAAACAAGGCCCAAGGAGGATTGATCCCAAGACCCCATTTGCTCAAGAGTTTGAAGGCACTTGTCATTGCTCCAATTTTCTTCAACCAAAAAATCCCAAAAAATAATTTTTTTTTGTTTCAAGGGTAAACTAAAAATCAAAGCAAAAAAATACTTTAGGATTTTTCACATTTGTTTCCATGCCCAAGTAATTTTCTGATTTATTTTATTTTATAGGCTTAGATTTTAAGTTTTATTTCTGTTTTAGTTCAATGTTTAATTGCAGAAAAAACAGAGATAAAAAAATACCCTAGCAGTCTTAAAAATATCATATTTCTCTAAGGATTTCATGCTAGATTTAACTACTGAAAAATCTAGGCATTAGATCTTAAATTTCTTGCTAATTTTAGCGGTTTATATTGGCTAAAAATTGTAGATTTTTATTTCTGGAAATTACTACAGCAATTAGTTTAAATTCCGAAAACTTTTTAGGCCAATCTAGCATCTTGAAAATCACATTTTTGCATCTTTAAAATGTTGCACTTACTTTTATGGTTAAAGTTGAGTTTTAATTAAATTTTTCTTGTTATTTTATCACTGCAAAACCAATGGGGCAACAAACTATTATTTTTACAAATTTATGTTTGGTTAAATATTGACATTTACTTGCTAAATCCCCTTTGGACATTGACTAAGTGTTTATTTTGAATTCTGTAAATTTCTGCAATTTACTATTACATTGGATAACATATAACAGCAAGAAGACTTAAAGTTTTACTTGATTAATTGTGGTTCATAACTCTATCTTACCTTGGCAAGGTAAGTTCATTCTTATTTTCTGGTAATGTTCATTTGGTTGGATGGTTAACTACGATTGATAACTCACATAATCATAAAGTAAGTGATAATAATTTCTGGAATTCCATTTATGTAATTTTTGTCAAGTTCCATCTTTCTATTTGCGTAAAGCTCATAATGTCAATTTTATTTTCATGGATCAATGAATATGAGGAACAATGTTGATTATTGAATAATCTCAAGTTTTGGCATTTCATCACAAAGACTTAAAACACCAAACTTTGAGAAGTGATTTTAATCACTTCAGCAAGTTTCGTTATCCTAATAAGTTTGGGTGAAACCTTGTTTTAGAGACCTTTCTCTCTTGAGCAAGGTCTCATTCAAAACCTTAACTTAAAAGAACTCTTCTAAGGAATAAGCATAACTTGTCTTTTAAGCAATATCATTTGTGGATACATGTTACACATGGCAATGGACTTATTTATTTGAGCACTTTACTCTCGAGTCTCAATGTCTTATGGTTTATTGTTGATCACACTTGTTATAGGCTAATGTTCATGGTTCATACTATTTCATACTCTTGAGCAAATATTTTTGAAGTGTTTGATCTGTTGGAATTTGTGCAACTTCAGAAGTTATTCTTATTATATTTTATTGTAATTATTTGTACCTCCTACAGGAGATGATCTTGATGTAATTAATCATGTAAACCCTTGAAAGAATCAATGTAAACCTTGGGGAGAAAATTAAGTAAAGAAAAAAAATTATTAAATGTGTTTTTATATTCCCCCAACACTAGTCGGCCCAGACAGTTTGACAAGTCGGCCCTATTGAGAAAAAAGCCAGTTTGGCACATGTATAAATAGAGAGGTAGTTCACCTCATTTGGTCACTCACTCAACCAAGCAAGTTCGCATCACTTAGAGAGAGATTCGCATCTGCAACTAGGAGAAGGATATTTTGGGGTTTCATCTTGGAGAGTTCTTCAACTTTCTCTCTCTTGATATTGTACTATGTTCTCAGAATTGTTCATCTCTATACGAAGGTTGTTGGGTTTTCTCCCTATTGGGTTTCCCAGGATAAATTCTTGTGTTCTTTGTTTCTGTGCTTTGTCTTTCTTCTAGTGATCCTATTGATTTTATGCAATTGAATTATAACGCTGTAATTGTATGAAAAACTAACATGGTATCAAAGCAGTACTAGAAGAAGCCATTGCTGGAAGCTAGGGTTTCATATTTTGAGGCCTTCACTCATCTTTAAAATAAAAATAAAATAAAAAAGCCTTGGAAATTTCACTCTAGGAAGGGCGCATCTTTTGGTGAAGGCAGAATCCAATTCTAAAAATTGACCTAATTCTGCAGCTGCAGTTACTGCACAAATTAGGGTTTCAGGTTTTGACCTACTCCCTCCACATATTTGGTTCAACCCTACCTTTCCTCAACTTGCTTTGCTAGGGCGCATCCTCCTGTGGAGTCAGTTTCTCAAGAATTCAACTTTCATTTTTGACCTAGCTCCTGCTAGGGTTTCTGCTTCAGATCTGTAGTCGGGATGATTGGAATGAAGGTCGAAGATCGTCTGGAAGGGGCTTCCAACTTCATCTCTTGGAAGTCTAGGGTTCTCTTACTAGAAGAAAATGATCTCTTGCAGTTTGTCAATGAGAAGGTCCCAGAACCAGAAGCTGAAGAAAACAAATCTCACTAGAGGAAGAATGATGCCAAAGCAAGAAGAATCTTGGTGGACTCAGTTAGAGACCACTTGGTTCCTCAAATCTTAGAAAGAAGACTGCCAGAAGGATTTTCAAAACCCTAAAGAAACTATTTGAACATAGTAGTATCAATGTGACTCTCACATTGAGGAACCAGTTATCAAATATGAAGATGTTCAAGTCAGAATCAATTGCCTCATACTTCATGAGGATCACAGAACTAAGGGACAAGCTTAGTACCAGTGGAGACCCCATTGATGATAAGGAGCTTGTTATTACTACTCTAAATGGTATCCCACCATCTTGGGAGTCATTCATTCAAAATATAAGCGGTCGAACCAAGATGCCCAAATTTGACAAGTTATGAGCAGATTGCACTTAGGAAGAAACAAGGATAGCAGCAATGCAGAGACTTCATGGCACTCAACCTAAGGAGAATCAAGCATTCATGTCCCATGCCAAGAAAGGCAAGGGAAGAGGAAGAAAGTTCCACAATCACAGGCACCAAGGTAGGAGATCAAGTCCTTCTCCAGATCAAAAGAAGAAGAAGAATGATTTCTCGCATATTCAATGCTTCAAGTGCAAGACATATGGCCATTACGCCAGTAATTCTCGAAGTTCAAACAAAAGGAAGCATGAAGCCTCAACTGTTGATGTTGATGAAGACACTCCTCACAAGAAGTCAAGGAATGATGATCGTTTGGAGTTCTTCTTCTAGTGCTCCCCATGTTGAGGTGATGATATAAAGATTCAGACTGCGATGGGCTCCCAGCAAGAAAATAAAGAACAGAGGTCTCTCATGGTTGTTCCCACAAGAAGGCAGTGGGAGCCCACCCACAAAAAAACAATAAAAGATAAGTATTTGGTTTATTGCTCACATAGATCTATTTTATCTTATACATATCAAATTATATGCAGATCTATCAAGAAGTGTGTTGAGCATTTGATATAGTTTACTTATTGATGTACCATAGGCTCTTGTTGTATTTGTTATGCATTACATGAACACCTAATGGAGCTAGTTTAGATGATATCTCCTTCTTACATGCTTAGAGCAATGCACACTCTTGATGGCATGTTCTAGTGCAAATAGCAAACATCTAGATAGTTACAACATGTGTTTGGGAGACATGTTTATGATTGTTGTGTTGAAGTATTAGCCAAGATGCCTAGTGTAAACTATTGTCATTGCATAGAAATAGAAATTGGTTAAATTTGATTATGCAATGTCACTAATCATCAGACGGGATTTGACTCGTAGGGAAAAGACCATATGATATGGCCTACAAGAGAAGGATGATGAGACTTGTTCCAGTGATGGACACATGAATCTTGTTGATGTTCAGCAGGAAGCTTCTAGGAGCATGACTCTCAGCCTAGAAGGATGACTCCTAGACAATGCAGTTAGATGGAAGTCATGCAAACAAAAGAGAACCTTCATGCAAGAAGGGAACTTTCGCGGGATATAGTAAAGTCTTCAAAGGCCTACAGAACTTACATTCCAAGATCGAGGCAGATCAAAGCCAGCAGGGATGTATCCTTTGAAGAAGAGATGGCTATCAAGAAAGGTAGAGGATCTAATATGGAGATCGATGATGAGGAGATGCTAGACCCAAAGGAGATGAGATCATCTCCCGCTCCAGTAGTTTAGAGGGAGTTAGCAGAGAAGGATGAACCGATCGATCCCATTGATCCAGTTGAGTCGGTTGATGCTCCCACAGATATTGCAGTAGAAGAGGCCTAGATGGGCACAACAGACATTGCAAGATGTAGAGGGGCATGAAGCTCCACATGGTACTTTATGAGAAAGCAAGAGACCTCAAAGGTTCTCGAGTTATGTTGCACTGATGAGTCACATCATTGACTCAGAACCTACCACCTATGAAGAGGCATCCAGACACCAAGTTTGGAAGGATACCATGATGGAAGAATACCAATCCATCATGAAGAATGATGTGTGGGAAGTAGTGTTGCGACCTGAGGGGAAGTCACTAGTGACTTTCAAGTGGCTTTACAAAATCAAGCATGGAGCAGATGGCAGTGTTGAAAAACACAAGGCTAGATTTGTTTCCAGAGGGTTCTCTCAGAAGAGGGAATCGATTACGATGAGACATTTGATCCTATGGCTCGATATACTTACATCAGGACTATTATTGCTATTGCTTCAGCTATGGGATGGAAGCTGCATCAAATGGATGTCAAGACCGCCTTCTGCAATGGTGTTATCGAGGAAAAGGTATATGTTGAACAACCAAAAGGGTTTGTTTTCCATGGAAAGGAGTCTCACGTATGCAGGCTGAAAAAGGCCTTATATGGACTCAAGCAAGCACCTCGTGCTTGGTATGGACGGATAGACAGATACTTGGTGAGCTTGGGATTCACCAAGAGTGATGCAGACCCCAACCTTTACTACAAGGTTGTGGATGATGAGCCACTGATTTTGGTTCTTTATGTTGATGATCTGTTTCTCACAGGGAATGAGAAGCTTATTGTATGGTGTAAGAAGAAACTTGCCTCTAAGTTTGAAATGAAAGATCTTGGATTGATGCATTACTTCTTGGGACTAGAAGTATGGCAAAGGCAGAAGGAGATTTTCCTAAGTCAAGGAAAATACACCATTGATATTCTGAAGAGATTCGGAATGTTGGACTGCAATTCCATGGCCACACCGATGGATGCAAATCTGAAGAAGCTGAGGGACTCTGCTTCAGATTCAGATTTGATTGATCTCACTATGTATCGCCAGCTAATTGGATCTTTGATGTACCTGACAAACACCAAACCAGATATATGTTTTGCTGTGAATGCTCTCAATCAGTTCATGTGTGAATTGAGGCAGATTTACTGGGTTGTTGCAAAACATGTGCTCAGATACTTGCGTGGCACTGTGGGATATGGCCTGAGATATGCTTCAGAGTGTGACTTGAGATTGCAGGGATTTTCAAAATCAGATTGGGTTGGATGTGTTGCATATAGGAAGAGTACTTCTGAATGTTGCTTCAATTTGAGTTCTGAAATGATTTCCTAGTGCAGCAGGAAGCAGAACTCAGTAGCACTCAGTACTGCAGAGGCCGAGTATATGGCTGCTAGCACAGCAGCCTGAGAAGTATTATGGCTTCGGAAACTCCTTGCAAGATTGTTTGGCCAGATTCCAGAGCCAATTGTGATTCATTGTGATAACCAGAGCTATGTGCAAATGTCAGTGAATCTTGTATTCCATGACAAGTCGAAGCATATAGAGATTCGGTATCACTTCATTCGTGATATGGTGCAGAAAGGTGCGGTCGAGTTACAGTATGTTCCGACAGATGACCAGACTGCAGATGTTCTTACCAAGCCTCTTCCCGGGATAAAGTTTGAATACTTTCGTGGAAGACTTGGAGTGGAAGAGAACATGTCCCTCCTTAAGAGGGAAAGATGACATGGAGATGTTTACCTTGCTTTCACCAAAGTACCTCTACTCGTCCAAGTTCTCAGCCAGGTATGGGAGTATCCCATCGGCATATGAGACGGAGAGGTAGTAGATGGTCGGGTCACACACAGGTACCTCTACTCGTCCAGGTTCTCAGCCAGGTATGGGACGATCCCATCTGTAGATGAGACGGACAAGTAGTAGATGGTTGTGTGATGCTTGCACAGGTACCTCTACTCGTTCAGGTTCTCAGTCAGGGATGGGAGTATCCCATCAACAGATGAGACGAACAAGTAGTAGATGGTCGTGCACCTCTGCTCATCCAGGTTCTCAGCTAGGTATGGAGGATCCCATCAATAGATGAGACGAACAGGTAGCAGATGGTAAAGCTTATCTCTCAGACATCTAGGTAGGATGGAGAGATTACTTTTGGACTCATCGAAGGACCGGTGAAGTTGATGCATGATGACACTTCTCGAAGGACTGAGATCGTGTTGACAACCTTTAGTATGTATAGAGATGATCGAGACAGTATAGATGTACAGATGAAACCCAAATGATCGTGATGTTGATGATGACCATATCCGAAGAATACTTCCTTGTTGAGAGGAAGTGTTGGAATTTGTGCAACTTCGGAAGTTATTCTTATTATATTTTATTGTAATTATTTGTACCTCCTACGGGAGATGATCTTGATGTAATTAATCATGTAAACCCTTGAAAGAATCAATGTAAACCTTGGGGAGAAAATTAAGTAAAGAAAAAAAATTATTAAATGTATTTTTATATTCCCCCAAGACTAGTCGGCCCAGACAGTTTGACAAATCGACTTTATTGAGGAAAAACCTAGTTTGGCACATGTATAAATAGAGAGGTAGTTCACCTCATTTGGTCACTCACTCAACCAAGCAAGTTCGCAACACTTAGAGAGAGATTCGCATATGCAGCTAGGAGAAGGATATTTTGGGGTTTCATCTTGGAGAGTTCTTCCACTTTCTCTCTCTTGATATTGTACTATGTTCTCATAATTGTTCATCTCTATACGAAGGTTGCTGGGTTTTCTCCCTATTGGGTTTCCCAGGATAAATTCCTGTGTTCTTTGTTTTTGTGCTTTGTCTTTCTTCTAGTGATCCTATTGATCTTATGCAATTGAATTATAATGCTATAATTGTATGAAAAACTAACATGATCTATAAATATTTCATATCTTGAATGATTAAATACTTATTTGGGAAATTAATTAACACACTTCACACGTCATAATCAAGTTAATCGCATTTCCCTTAGCTCTCTCTAAACCAAATCTAACCAAACCTAGGGAAACCCCCCATGGCCTTGAGAGTTTGTCAGAAGAGTAAGAAATTAGCACGGTGGTGACAGTGGTGCTTCTTTCCAAAGTTGCTCTTGATAGCACCAATGGATTAGGATTTTTCCACTAAGGTGCTAAATCAAGTTGTAGCAAGGTCAAAGCACTGGGATCTAGCTTGCTTCATGCTTTGTGAACCCTCTTTATTGGAGCACTACTATGGAAGCTAAGGGCTTGGTTGCTAATGGACACCATTTGGTTGGATAGATTACCATGTTGACATTTTTTAGTGGGGTGCTAGCCTTTAGAGGGTGTTTATTGGTTTGACATGGTTATTATTCCTCGTTCCTTGAAGGCGCCCCTCATCTTTTTGGGGCCTTTTGTATCTTGTTGTCATCGTATGTATGGCATTGACCACCTTTTTTATGCATTTGATAGAAATTTGTTAGATTGTCATGGAGGTTATTCATTATTTACTCCACACTATGTTAGATCTAAGGAATTTAAGATTATTTTATTGTAAAAGAAGTTGAGATCCTCTCCTACATAAAGAGAGCCTCTTCCTCATTTGAACTCGTGGTTGGATTTTGAGAGCTCTCCCTCTTTTGGAGCCTAATGGACGTATCTTTTATGGTGCATCTAGAAATATAAGGATTTCTTCTCCATTTGTAGGTGGGGTTCCTTGTTCTTATTTTTAATGTTGCTAATGGATGGTGGAACTACTAGACTTGTTAAATAGGACCATAGAGATGGGAAAAGTTGTCTCATTGGAAGGTTTTATGTGAGAATTGCTTTCCTCGATCTCCTTTTGATGTTGTAAGTATGAATATTACAATGTTCTAAATCATCTTCAGAGAGTTGAGAACCTATGATACTTCATTGTAGAGGACTCACCCTAGTTAGCATTGTTTGAGTTGACACCACAAGGAATCTCTTGGTGGTTTCCATGTTCATGTTGTAACAGGGTAGGGTTTATTAGTCTGCACCGCAAGGGATCTAATTTTCCCTAACCTTTTCATGAACTTGCCCCATCATTGGCCTTGTTCCCTTTGACTCCATTTGCCCCAAGGTTTGGCACTAGTCTTCAATGGTCCTCCCATAACCCCTTTTATATACTACGAAGAGACCTAATTGTTTTGCAAGGCTAACTCTTCAAATCACCTTATGCCCTTATTGCCATAAGCCTATCAATCCTACTTTAGGGAAGCCCCCCTTGAGTTGGAGAAGAGCCAACTTGAAGTGCAAAGAGGTGGTTATCGAGGTGACAGTGGGTAACAACTCTAGTTATAGTTGGGTGAGCCTTGTTCTTTGGGGATTTAATCACACATCCTAGTTCAAATTGTAACGGGATGTATTTCACTCATGGATGGTTTAGGGATAATATTCCTTGAAGTCAAATTATCCTCTTGATTTCTCAGAAATACTTGGATACCCAAATGAAGCCCCAAATAGAGCATATAAAATGTTACCTACTTTTAGTGAAGATAATGAGAAATATGTTGCTCTACACCTTGATCAGTTCTGGGATGTCATCAATAAAATGGGATTAGAGCATGAGGATGTTTGTATGAAGCTATTTGTTGCTACTTTATATGGGAAAGCCCGTAACTAGTACACTAATCTAAGAACCGGAAGTATCACAAGGTATGATCTTTTTAAACAAAAGTTCTTACATGAGTGGGGAAAAACCATTGATAAATCCTCAAATGGTCAGTCATGTGATGATTATGTTGTTGAAAAACAATTTGATGAGGATGATCGGGATGTTAATGATCAAATGGCTTATGATCTTCCTTATCAATTAGGTGTTTGTTCTCCCAAAATAACTGTTCAAGTCTCTGTGAGTTAGCTTTCGAATGAATCTTCAATAAACAAGAGTGTCAAGGAGTATCTTAGGAATAATTATTTAAAGCCTCAAGCAGAAATCGAAAGAGATATTCATCAGATCATCATAAATACTCTATCATCATTGCCTGGAAAAGGCATAGATGACCCATGGATGGGAATCCATTGATCACTATCAAGAACCCCATGATCAATCTTTAGGTGATTTCTCAGAAGAAACATCCATTGTTGAGGATTCCATTCAGGATCCCGTCAACGCAACTTTAGAAGAGCAATTCCATAATCATTGTGTGGCTAACAATCAATCAAATCAATATTTGAGTAATCCTAGCTACGATTCAATTCTTAATCAAGTCATTGTGGAAGAAGGAGAAGGTGAAAATAATCGGTCTAGCTCCCACCTTTTAAAACCCCATCAGCCTATAGATGAAATCAAAAACTTCAATAATTACCAACCATTAGGCCCTTCATCCAATGAAAGTTTGGGGTCAGCTATTATGAATATGGGACAAAATACATCTCATCACTCTACTTCCACAGCCATCATCCAAATCTTATTTTTCTCCAGCATCATCAAATCATGTTCCTCTAATAAAAAATCTTGATGATGAAACCCCAAGAGCCAAGATGCATCTGATCATTGTATAGTTGTGAATCAACATGATGAGAGCGATCAAAAGTCAAATTCCTCTAAGCATTCCATGGACATGGATCAATGTTGGGATGGTAATTATCAAGAATCCTTAAGAAAACTCAACTATGGTTCATCTGATAACAGGAGTATTTTTTATCGTGATCTTTCGAATGAAGGGGTGAATGAAAATAATCAATTAAAGCCCCATTCATCTGAACTCAAATTTGACCCATTCGTAATCTTCAACCAAGTCATGAGATCAATGACACCAATAATCTGCAATTGCAAAAATTATCCTCATGAAACTTTAAGGTCAATAATTACAAATCATAAGGGGCAAAATGCTTTTTCTCACTCCACCCTCCCATCCCCATTCCTTAAATCTATCATCAGGTTGAATCATGCTTATTTGATCAAATTTCTAAGTGGAGAAAACAACACATGCCAAAGAACCTCTTGCTAAGTGTCACTTGGCTCTCTCATATCATCTCTCATACATCATGGACTGGTGAATGTTGCTTTTCACAGTATCAACCCCATTGACATGTAGTTTGAGCGTGCTTGCAAAGTTGAGTCTCAACTGTGTCATAAGTTCATCATTCAAAATCATAATTTCTTTCCAATTCTTAACCAAGCAATGATGAAAATCCCGTCATTAATTCACTTACTGACTAACGCATCCTTGACTCGAGCTATCATAAGATACCTACACAGAGGGATTGATCCTTTCAGGAGATGATTTCACTAGATTTTTTTTACCTAGCACGTGTTGTAACTAATTAGCTTAGAGTAGGTAGAATAAATAAGTTCACTCTTGAACATTAGATTAACATTTGCTTCACATTTTTGAGCTTGTGTGTGTTTGTTTCATTTTGATTAGTTTAGATTTCATTTATGTTATTAGTTACAAAGTTTGGAGCACTTTCATTTCTTTCTTTTAGTCATGTTTATTTTTAGTTACAAAGTTTGGAGCACTTTCATTTCTTTCTTTTAGTTATGTTTATTTTTATTGTGTGTGTGCGCGCGCGCATGTGTGTGTGTGTATATCGAGTATTGATGACCAGTCTATGAGAGCGGTATAGTTTTTTTTGTAGGTGTTATGTTCACTAATAGTTGCTATGGAGCTATGGACCAGAGATTATGTGATTTGCAAGTGCTCTCTCCCTCAAAGCACTTGTATCTCATGGATCCAAATGTTGTACCACCAGTTGTATGCTGGTGTTATACCTCATTTTTGCTAGAGCAGATCAAAGTTGGATCAGTTTTGTGAGCAAGGCAATGTTGCAGAGCAGTGATGCCTTGAGATCTCTGAGCTTGGGTATTAGTTGCCACTTTTTTATATTGCCTATGGTGGATCCTCGTACTTCAATTTTGTATCAGATGCATGCCTAGAGGATGTTATGTATGGAATTTATGGTTTGTATTGACTAATTGAATAGTTGTAAATTTTATTTTACGCTAGTAACCTTTTGATGAGCATGGTGAGTAGAATGTTTATATAACATAACATTTAGAAGTAGTCTTTGTTTTCTATACATGCCAATATTTGGAATAGTCTTTGGATCATTGCATGGATCACAACCGTTCCCTTGGTTCCATCTGTTAGCCTTACCCACCTTCCACCCATTTCACCCTTGCTTATATAAAATCCCATTGATCTGAATATGACTAAGCAAAGTTACAAATATCGTGTCGGCGAATATATCGCCGAGTGTCCAAAAACAAATTTGGATTTATCGACGAAAATGTCCACAAACATTGGCAATATATCGGCAAACTTTAAAAAGTACAAAAATATTCTTTTTTTTCAATTTTTAAACATCTAAAGCAACAAGAACATCAAATAAACACATTGCCACATGAATATGGAAAGAAAACCGATATATAAGATGTATTAAATGTCTAGTCATACATCACACATCAAAAATAAATCGTGTCCTGAATCCTGAATCCCCCCGACTCATGAATCACCAAAAAATACAATCAATGTATCTCATATACAATGAAATCAAGTAGATAAACTATTGATTCCCTCTATCCCTTTTACGGGCAAATGTAATCGCTCTGGTAATGGCTCTGCCTCTAGAGCTAGAACGCCCCAGCAGTCGTGGGGGTCGTAGTGGACTCCATGTATATCTTAAATCCATATGTATGTATATGTATATTTTAAATTAATAAATGAGCAAGGACATTTAAAAAAATGAATGTGAAACATAATTCATAAATCATACATGTCGATGAATCATTTCCTATATTGGGATCCTCTTCATCAATAGCATCCTATGACTCCCTCTAGGCTCTAGTCCTTGCCTCTAACTCAAATCGCAAAGTTTATATTCGAAAGACATTAGTCAACGACTCAACACCCTACAATTTTGATGAAACTTCCTAATCCAATTGTTAAAATAAGATAGAAAAAGCTTCCCATGCTTAGTAAGTGATTTTGCTAGAGTGAAGAGTACATTTTTATTAAGGTCATGACAGAGGAGTTCAACAATCAACACCACCAGCATCAAGGTATATAGAGGAGTTAATGTGCTTGATTAAATGACAATCCCATACCATCATACATGATAGAATCCAGTGGAAACTTTGTAATCCTAAAATCCTGAAAACTATTAAGTTTGTTGAATTCTGAATGTGATCTAAAATTCTACGTTTTGCATATGAAGTCTGATGAGGTTGGAACCACTCTCAAACATCTTGAAACAAGTAATGGTAATGTTAAAAATTTAAGTAAAAGGATAGAAAATGAAAGATAAGGAGAATGTCACTTTTACTTTAAGAATTTAATATACCAGTTACTAATGAACAAGGCGACATTCTTTTATAAGCACGGTGAAATTTTTTTCCGAACCACGGCAAATGAGCAAAAAGAGGGCAAAAAATCACAATATTAACAAAAAAATCGCCAAGAGATCGAGGAAAATATCGGCCCATATATTGCTGATATATCGCCAGGGGGTTAGCATCGCGATATATCGCAATGTTGCCGATATATCGGCGATGTTTGTAACACTAGACTAAGTAACTCAAGGACCTCCCCCTCTATGACCTCTTTGTTAGGATGGTCTCCATGTTGTCCCCTGGTGTCTCAGCTCTTATGTGTGCAATAAAACTCTCTGAAGTCTTAATGATTCCTATCAAATCGCCACCAATGTTTGACTCTAAACCTAGGAGAGTTGGTTTTCTGAAGCCTTAGTGATTCTTGTTGAATCACCACTGATGTTTAGCTCTGAGCCTAGGATCACCACCTTCTGACCCCATGTGTCTTTCCTATCGGATTGCTGCCAATGTTAGGCAATGAGCTAAGGTTGGCTATTTGCTAGATGGTGTGGTCTCTAAGTCCTCAAGCATGAAAGGTTCTTCCCCTCTTCAGTGCCTAAAAAGGGCACATGAAGCAGCTCCTACTCCCAGACTCCTTGTACTCGCAAGAAGAAAGAAATGAAGGCCAAGATAAAATTGAAGAATCGAGCAAAGAAAGAAAGAAGCAAGTCCAAACTTGCATGGGCCAAAAAGTAAAATAAAAGACCAAGGTCTTATAAAAGACAAAAGAAAAGTCAAAGAAAGTACAAGATGTCCAAGAATAAATGAAGACAAGTCAAAGAGGGAGCCAAAAAGCTAAAGTCAAAGAATAAAGGAGGGTTGCATCTTAGTGTTAAGGTATAAAAGGTATCATCCGTCAAGCACATCGTCCATTTGTGAGATACATACTCCCTATTGTTTGCCTGAATAATGAATTTCACAAAGGCCCCTACTTTCCCTTTACTCCAAGAGTAACTCAAGTCTTCCATGACCAATATCTCACCTAACTAGCCTCTGACTTTTCACCATTCACTCCACCCAAGAGAAGATTGATCTATGCAATGTTTTATGATGATTCAAATTAACTAGAGATTGGTATGTGTATAAGACATTCATTGCATTCTTTAAGTTTTCTTATGCATTCATCCTATGATGAGACTATGCAGGGATTCAGTATGATTACTTGTGTAAAATACAATTTGTAACTTCCTTATCTTTCAATTCTTATCTTTGTAAGTGTTTTTCATCCTCATTTAGGCTTTGGATGACTCCTTGCACCATTGGACTTCTTTGCTGAAGTTTGACCAAGAGTTGACTTTTGACTTGGTCAAACACGACTTTGACTTGGTCAACAGAACCAGCCAACAGTATGATTAATTCATGATACATATTTCAGCATGCTATAGCCATTGGAGGCCAATTGGACCCCTCAAGTGTTATTTTCAGCCTATTTTGGATTATTGGTTTTTATGGGAATTTTCATAAGTTTTAATTAAAAAGCCAAAGGTTGGAAATTAATTATTTGGAGTAGCCATCAAATGAAGATTTCAGATTAGTTTTGGTAATGCATGTGGGTTGTACATCATGTCATTTCATCAAGGATCCACTTTGAGGCATTTTGGAGGTGATTTGAGTATTAATTCTCCTACTCAGGAATTAATTAAAATAATTAACAGGTTTTTCCTAAGTCCAGAATTAAAAACTCCTAAGTCTATCAGGGAATTAATCAAATGAAGAAACACTGGCAGTTTGGGAAAAATGGCAACTTGAGTCCTCATTAATAAAAATTATAAGCATTACCTAAGTCTCATAATCTTCATCCGGCATAGTATGTGGGCTCAGCATGCTTCCTCCTCCAATGGGGGCGCACTTCTTCTCCTAGGGGCGAATTTATGAATTGAGGCTCATGAAAAAGCCAGCAAATGATGTAATAACTTGAAAAAAGATGTGAGGGGGATCCCCCAATGACACCCCCATGTATCCTAGACAAATAACTTGACATTAAGTTGTAACTTATTGGCTCTACGATGCAATCTGCCCCCCTCAAATTTTCAGCCAATTTTTGTAAAAAAAATGCTGAGATTTATCTCAACCATTGATTTGGTCAAGGAAGGATTTAATCTCAGACCTCAATCATTTTGGATTAGAGTTGAGCCCCTTCCTCTTTCTCTATATGAGCAAATCAATTTCATTGTATAAGGGAGAATTTTCCAGAAATAAAACAGAGCACTACATTTTCCAACAAATCGATTTGGCTTCTTGGTGACTTGTGGCACTTGGTTTTGTGATTTTGGCTCTTGCTTTTTCTTGTGGTTTGTCTTTGTGATGTATTTCTTTATGGTGGAGGTGAAATCTTTCTAATTTCTTTGAAGTAAAATTCAGATTGTGATTCTATCTTTTGTGTTTTGTTAGATAATAGTAATTTCATGGTGAATCGATCTAATCTTTTGCTATAAATTGTTCTTCTTTAACTCTTCATTTCCAGCTTGTTTAGGTGGGATGAATTAGAGAGCTTGTACCGTCTACAAACTTCTTGATCATTGATTTTGTCTCTTGGCAGGTTGGAACCGATTTACCAAGTCGCACTTCACAGGTGGAGGACTTTCAGATAGTCTAGCTACCTCCGAGGGTTTAGTAAATCATTCATCAAAGGCACAGCATGAAGAAGGGCGAGTTGACTCCATCACTAAGGGATCAAGGCACTGGAACTAGGTTGTATTTCTCGGAAATTTCTAATTCTTTAAAAATCTGAAAATTTGCTTAGTTTTGTTTGTTTTCCAAGCATCTTAGGGCTGCATTTCCATTCGGCATTTAGGCATCTAGTTCATGAAATATTTGCATCTGAAAAATACCAAAAAGACTTAGTATAGACCCTAGGAAAAGCCCCTAATCTCATTTAGTTGTTGCATTTGCATGTAGGTGAAATTTTGTGTTTGCTTGATGCATTTTATGACTGTTGTAATCAACATCAACATTCAGCCATACAAAAACCAGCGAACTAAAAACTGAATGTTGAGCTTAATTTACGGGAACCCAACACCATTTACCTCAACCAACTTCACAATTAAAACTTAACCAAGTGTTGGAAACTCAAACCTCAACATTTCAGCCATTAAAGTAACATTACATTTCAGACTTAGGCACATTTACATTGCTGTCCCATACCCTTCATTTTCATACATAAACATTGGGTGGGTAGCCTTAGCCATTCAGCCTAAGATAAACCCATTAGTGTCACTTCTTTGAATCTTTCAGATCATCTTCCTTGTTTAATCATTGTTATATTTGAGTGTGATTAGGAATCCTAGGTCTTTGGGGTTGATTTTATATATGCCTAACTAAAGACCCCTTAGCCCTTTTCCCCTAGGTGTGCATTTGTCCAGTTTGTAATTTTCTCAAGCACCTCTATTTCAGCCAAATCAGTCATACTAGTACTTTGAGAAAGCTATTTTTACTGGCAACCATAGTTGACAACATCTGCATCGGCAAAAAATCAACAAGGGTCCCGAATACAACTTCTCAACAACATTGGCGAAAAAATTGGCAAAAATCGGCAAATTGCGGCAAACAATAAAAAACACAAAATATAGTCATTTTTATCATAATTTTAAACATATAAAGCAACTACAACGTCAGATAAATACATTAGCACATAAATATGGAGAAAGCATTGATATATATGATTTAGTGGATGCCAAATAAAAAATGATACGTCAAAGTCGATACTGAATCCTGAACCCGGATAGCTATTTAATAGGACTAAAATATAGACAACCAATGGTCCAATACAAAATGACATCACAAAAAGTCACAACATTAGCAGCTAACTATCTGTCTCTTATATCAATGCCCTCTCCCCCTTTTACGGTAAAAAATTATGGGTTGTTTTCTAGGCCTACCCCTACCAGTAGAAGGTCCTGGCCTACACCAGATGTCGGACGGTGACTAGTGGGTGCCAATGGGGGACTAGATACATCAACTGGTGTAGAAGGTGGTGTTGATGTAGGCACATTACCCTCCATGAAGTCTTCAAGTTGATCCTCCTTCTGCTATTGTTCCTCCTCTAACCATGTAGGTGCCTCCTCCATGACAAGCAACTCAGTCTCCACCCTCCACTTAGACAATACATCAATATTGTCCAAGGAAATGGCATCCACATCAAGTGTTTCCTCCACCTGTTTCATCCACAGTCAAAGATTGTAATGGACATACGCCAAGTCATTTAGGCATGGGAACTCCAACCTGTAAGAGGGTCAAAAAAAATTAGTGAGTCTTAAGGCCCGAGGGACACAGTATGTCAGAGTATCTTAAATTACAATGAATTTAATTGCCTTGTTCAAGTTCTAACCTGTTGTGTTTCTTTGAAATTGAGCTCACATCCTGAAGAGCTACAAGTTTGGTTGAGGACTTTTTGGCAAATGTTTTTAAATTTGGTGCCCTTGCGCATTATGTTCGCCACCAAACATCTACAACAAACAAGAAAGAAAGAGAATAGGATTACATAATTCAAATTTCAACTTTCAAATAAAATTATAAAACACAATTAAATTTTAAAATTTTAAAGTTCTAAATATAATAGTTATCACTTACATGTTATCAAAACGGTCCTTTCATGGATAGCATCGGCAAAACCAAAATAGTCCATTAGCGTCCCGATACATCTCCATCTCGCAAGTAATAGTGTTGTGAGTCTCAGCATCAGGTCCCATCCTATGAAGACAATTGAGAATCCCTTTCATCACCTCGCCATCAAAATCAAAGCTACATTTGTAGGAAAAGGTAGGGTTGAGGAAAAGTGATGTTGCATGAATGGGTCAATGGAACATCCCATTCCACCAACTATCAATCAAATCACATATCATCATGTGTCCATTGAATCCAGGGGTACCCTTCCCCATGTAATAAGATCAGATAGTTTCTTTGGCCCTATCCATGGCCTCATACAAATATCCCATTGCGAGTTTAACACTGTCAACCAATCTCAAAACCTTTACCAAAGGTTCAATGATTGAGCACACTTCTTTCACTCCTGCCCAAAAGGAGTTGATGTACACCAATCTAATGATAGCTCTCCCATGCTCTCTCTTGCTATATGTGCAATCACACCACTCATCACAAACAAACATTTGCTTCAACTCAAACTGACAGTGAAGCAAAGACTGGAGAGAAATGAAATTGGTAGCAAAACGTGTGATTCCAGGACGCATAAAATCCCTATTTTTCATGCATCTCCTCATGAATTTGGAGACGCTCCTAGCCTGATCAATGACCTCCTTGATGAAGGGAATTTTCCCCACATCCTCCAGCACAGTGTTATAAAAACCGGCCCCGAACCGGCAAAACCGGCCGGTCCAACCGGTTCCAAGGGTTTTCCAGTCCAACCGTTTGATTCAACCCGTTTTTTACCGGTTATGTACGGAACCGACCGGTTTCCACCAAGAACCGCCCAGTTCCGTACGGAACCGACCAGTTTTCTCAAACCGGTCAGGTTCCGTATGGAACTGGCCGGTTCCATACCGGGTCTTTCTAGGGAAAAAAACACACATTTTGAAAAAAAAATTAATTAAAAAACCAAAAAAAATGGGCACATCGGCCACATCTGCTAACCTAATTACCGTACAATCACTATATATTGACGCGGGGACCCTCAATTGCAATCACGATTCACAATCATCTTCGGATTTTTCTAGGTTGAGCATACGAATTAGGAGTCAGGGCAGCAGGGCGTTCGGGAGTCTGAAATCGAATCTCAATTGTGGACCATGGCACAACCGAATTTTGGTTTTATACACTCTTACTTGCTATGTACATGAGAAACTTTGCAGATTTGTGTATAATGGTTTGAATTCACATGGATGCACATAAATATATATTTATTTTTTGAAAATATGAATATTTTATGTATTTTTGCTCAACTGGTTTTTTGATCCGGTTTTTGTCCGGTTCCGATCCAAGTCCGGGTCCTGGGGCCGACTGGTTTGACCACCAGTCCGGTTCTGATAACATTGCTCCAGCATCAAATCCATACAATGTGCAGTGCATGGAGTCCAAAATAGTGAGGGGTGCCTCTCCATAAGCAATCCACCAGTAGCCACATAATTAGCTGCATTACCTGCTATGATTTGCACCACAATATGCAAACCAACCTCCTGGAGGATCCCATCCATCAACTCACATAACAATGTTGCATCTTTTACTTGTGTCGATGCATCAACGGATTTGATAAACATGGTACCTTTAGGACAATGTACCAAGAAATTAAGAAGGGTCCTACCCTTCCCATCTGTCCAACCATCAGACATCAGTGTGCATCCGAAGGTCTCCCATGACTATCTGAACTCCTCCAATCTAATGTTGATGTCCTTCTTCTCTGCTTGAAGAATTTACCCCCAAAACTCCTCATATGTAGGCCACTTGTACCCTGGGCCAACAATATCAATGCCATCACACATCAGCTAGAAAAATGGATTGTTTTTTGAGGCCAAAAGGAAAGTCACTCCAGAAAAGCATCCTCCCCATCAACCTGTCTACTTCTTCCTTCTCCTTTTTTTAGTCACCGACTTGATGGAAGGTTGTATACCACTTCTGGTCTGTGGAACAAAAAAATATGAGGCCCTCTCAATATGTGAATCCATGGCCATGGAGCCCCTACCACTACCCTCAGTGGGATAACTATATCCCTGAAGATCTAGCCACTCCACCAGCTACAAGTTCGGCTCCATTTGTGGCTGCCTCTTCTCTTTTTCTATCCTTCGAGTGAATTGAATCATAGGCAATTCTCATCATCTCTAGGGTAACTGCATTACAAATCCAAATGGTACTTCAACCTGCTAATCCCAAGGAGTTTCGCCAAATGGTGCTTCAACCCGTTAATCCCTCCTATCATATGTTGCCCACACAATTAGCAATTCAAGCATTGTCAGTTTGTTCCATCTTCAGGGTCAGTATATTGCCAAAATGGGTCCAATGACTTTGGCATATTTGCAATGGAAATGGATAGCCTCAGAAATCAAACCTGGGGCACCAAAAACACAAAAAAACAACATTAAACCCCAATAGGAAAAAAATAACAGCAAGCTGGTTTAAAAAATCAGACCTCTAGATTAGATTATTAATTTATTAGCAATGAAAAATGACAATAAGAGGGGTTTTCAAAATCAAGTATGTTGTCCCATAAAAAAATCTCCCTACATTGTTTCATGGGGCTGAAAATCATGGCAAAATGACAAAAAAAAAAGCAAAATCTAGGCAAGCAAAGAGACAAACAAACTTGAATAAATCTATGGAAGAAATAGTAGTAACTTGGTGTAATTTAAATATATACCCAAGATTGGAAAATTGAAAATTTCAAAACCGGTTGGCAAATGAGATTGAATCCTTGCTCCACTAAAAAATCCTTGATGGTGATGATGATGGTTGTGTAGATACCTCCACAATGACTGATGATGACCACAAGCCCACTCCCTTCCTCCTCTAAAAACCCAAAGTCGAAATGAGCCAAAGAAAGTCAAAATCCGCCTTTAACCCCGCGGGCCAGCCGGACTGGCAATTTTTTCCATCGTGGCGCGATTTTTTAGAAAAAATGCCGATTTTTTGTAAACATTGCATGGTCCAATTTTTTGAAAAAATTGCAATTTTTTCAACCGGAAAACACGCAATTTTTTGGGACATCACCAATTTTTTGCCCATTTTTTCAACTATCCCGGCAAGTACCTTGGAACGTTTGACTAGGGACACCTCTCGTGGTTAGTTTGGGTCTTCCTTGGTGGACCTGGGAAACCTAAAGAGAAGGGGCCCTGCCTGTGTGGCACTTTGTGGCAGAGTCCTGAGGTTCCACCAGTCTGGTGATCATTAGTCTCTGGCAACACCTAAATCACCAAATCGAGTGACAACAGGAGAAAGATGAGCTAAAAGCTATATAATGTTTTGCTCTCTACTTATTTTTCATGGTCTGATTTGGGGAGAAATCCCATTGAGCCTAATTGAATATCTATTGGTTCTTTGGATAGTGAATTAAAGTGTTTCTTGAATGGTAATGTGCTTCTCCTGTTTTACTTATGGATGAAGTTTTCAATTGATAATGATTTTGGGCTAATGAAGTAAGTGAGCTTTTTCTTCTTCTATGCAATGGTTGTCAATTGGAAGTGTAGGTTGTACTATGTATCTCAGCTCTTGGTTATATGCTCTCTTACCCTTGCATGGCAATTATCCTTCCCATGTCATTGGAAAGTATCTACTCTAGTATTTTCCCTTTTTTAAGATTTTTGAAATTTGTAAATCCTTTAGAAGTGATTAGGGTATGTGCTCTGCTACATTAATCCTCCTAATTATTCCTTTTAAAAATCCTTCATATTGTCCTTAGACCCCATTCACCCAATGGATAAGACACTAGTCTCCAATCCATTCATCATTTTTTCTTAATTAACTATCATAAACTATTTTGTTAAAACTATCTCTTCATTTCACCTTGAATCCATTTGCAAGTTTTAGTAAGGTAAGTCTCCCTTGAGTTGGAGAAGAACCAACCTAAAGAGTAAAAGAGGGTTTGGTGTGGTGACATTAGCCTCCCTCTTAGTTTCACTAAGCCCACAACTAGAACTTTAGGATTTTATCTTAAAGGGTGTAAGTTTGTATGATAATGAAACCAAGAAAATTTGTTTCTTAAAGGAACACCCAGTGTAAATAAGACAAGTACTCCATAAATAGAAATAATATATATAAAATGAATTATTGATAATATGATATGAGATATGAGATGATGTACAATAGAATAAGAGTGCCATATTTATATGACTCCTAAGGACACATTTGGTGACCATTCACAAAGGGTTGCATCCCTTAATTATTAATGTTTAATAATTAATTATTATTGTTTATTAATGTGGAATATTTGTGACTTATTTAATATTGTGTTTGTTACATTGCCTTCCCCTTACAAATGCTTTGTCCTCGAAGCATAATTCATTGGATGACTTATACCTTGCTCTTGCTCGTAATGTCTTCTTGTGATCTTCTGTGCTGGTAGTTGCGATACTTGACGAAACAAGACGATATGTTCTTCTAAACATTTAGTAAAAATGTTGCATCATTTGTGAAGTGGTCCATCCCAAGATAACTTTCATTGGGACCTTTTGCTGATCAATTTGTTGGATGGAACTTCTTGTTTTCTGCTTCCACCCAGTTTGTTGATTCTGTCTCCAATCTTGTTTGAAATCACAACTCATCTATTTATGTTCCTTTTGACCTTGTCGTTGGTCATATTGATTCTTGTCATTTGGATGATGATAAGGCATCCTAATCTTTTGTGATTGTTCTTCGGAACCATCTTGTCTTGATGTTTGTATTGATTTGTCAATATAAACATTCTTTTGAAATTGAACACCATTTGACTCTGTATTGGTTCCCCTTTTTGGTGTTTGAATTTGAGCGTCTGATGACTTCTCTATTGGGTCAGTCATCGTTTCTTTGTCGACTAATGATCCCTTGCAATCTAACCCTTATTGTAAAAATTTCTTATCATGCTTTAGCTTTCTAATTTGTGTAAGTAAGTCTTGGTTATGTCGCCTTAAACGTAAGAGTTATTCCTTATAATCCAACTTGTCGACTTCATTTTGAGTATCTTGATTCTCTTGCTCTCCTTCCCTTAACCTTTTTATTTGTTCTAGCAATCCCTGATTAACCTTCTTTAAGGAGGAGTTTTCTTTGTCTTTTCCTGATAATTTTTTTTGAATCTCTTGATTCTCCTCTTCTAACTTTTGATTGCAGAGCATTTTATCCTTTGTCTTCTTGATTTGAACAAGTAGTTTTTGGTTATGAACTCTTAGACGAGAAATCTCTTCGTCTTTTTTAGTGATGACCTTGTCGCATTCTTTTTGTTACTCTTGCAACTTTTGTATTGATTTTTGGCTATCTTGAAGGATCACTTCTGATACATCCTTCAATTCTTCTGATGATGGCACCTCTAAGCCTGGCTTCATTGTAGTGTCTTGCAAAGTTATTTTCTTCTTCTTATAGGAAAATATCAAAAACTTTTTCTCCATGTTTAAAATAAAAGTGCCTAGTGTTTGTATCCAAGGTGAATCTAGAATTATATCAATGTCTTTATAATACATGAATATGACATTGAATTTAGATATGAAGATATAATGATTAACCCTCAATAGTAGATGATTTATTTCATATTTTTTTTGTTCCTGAATTGTAACGTCTCCTTGATGCTTGTCTCAGGAATCAATAATTGATCGACTACGTTAACACTGATGTGATTCATCTTGTCGCTTGGACAAATAGCAATGTTAACTTATTTTCCTTGAATAGTCCCTTTAATTTTTAAAAATGATATACAAGAGTTTTCAATACCTTCATAAGTAAACCTTCCTTTTTTCTCCTTATTAAAATTCATTTTAAAACACTTTTTTTTAATTATCCTTCACTTAAATACCCTAATACTTCTTTTCTCTCTCTCTTTTTTTAAAATACTTCCTTTATCCTTGAACTTTATAAATCCTTTATACCCTTTTGATCTTCACTTTATATATTAAAAGATATTTTATTCACTTAATATCTTCATTTTTATTATTATTATAATAACTAGCATATGTCTTTTGTATATATATAAAATGAATTATTGATAATATGATATGAGATATGAGATGATGTACAATAGAATATGAGTGTCATATTTATATGACTCCTAAGCACACCTTTGGTGACCGTTCACAAAGGGTTGCATCCCTTAATTACTAATGTTTAATAATTAATTATTATTGTTTATTAATGTGGAATATTTATGACTTATTTAATATTATGTTTGTTACAGATAACAAGACCAAATCCATATCCATCACGGAAAATCTACAATATGAAGAAGATTCTCCACCTATCATAGGTAAAAAACAAACTGGCATCTACCGGAACAAATCAACCACCTATCACACATCCTCCAGACTATCTCACTTGCTGAAAATAAAATGATACCAATCAATAATCACATAGATTTACCACCTGTCATTGGCAACCATTGAAACAAATCAGCGACCTATCACAGGTCATCCTAGGCATCACACAAGCTGAAAATACATCCATAACAACCATCAATGTAATAGATCCATCGTCTCTCATCACAAAAGAAACCTGAGAAAACATATCATAGGTAAAAGCGATCAGCTCGAGAACAAATCATCAATAAATGGAGAAGACAAAACCCTTTCAAGGGTCTAACTGCTTCTCCAAACAACCTAGGGTTTCTCACCCAATGACCTTAACTAGGTCAAGTACCTGTCCCAGTAAAACTTCAGCTGAAATACAAATTCCATCTTACTCAAGAGTGATCTCAGCCAAAACAAGCTTTGATACTATGTTGAAATTTCGTACACTCACTCAATTAATACAAAACTAAAATTCCACCTCTTCCTAAAAGGTTTCCTAGATCTTAGCCCTAGAATTTCTACCCTAGGACTGCTGTAAATTAAAGTACCATACAGCAGCAGAAGAAATACAATAATTCACTTTCAAACAACCCTAAACTTCCAAGCAATTTAAGAAGAAAAGATACCAAACAATGAGACAAGTTTCAGCCCCTTTTAAGGCAACTTATCAACCAATAACCAAATCTGAAAATGTACTTTTACAGGATTAATTACAGTAGTGTAACAGCAGTAAACTCAGCTCCTTATCTTTTACATTGATGTTAATACACTTAACAATTTGCCCGTTTACTTATGTCTAATCAGTAAAACATAAACAACTGTAAATAGCAAGATATAAAGAACATATATATCTGAAATAATCTGGAAATTGCACAATATATGGACAACTAAAAACTTTATTTATTAGCTTAAGATGAAGTACAAGTACATACCATAGCCTTCTCTCAAGGCTAGTACAAAAATCCCAACTATCTAAAAGGCCCTAACTAGGGTAAATCATCAAACTCTAGCTCTTCCAAGAAGATCCAAGCACAAGAATCTCTCCAACACAACCTCCAAGAAAAGACGTCCTCCTTTTCTCTTTTTCAACAATCTACCCTAGGGTTTTCTCTCAAAAACCTGATCTCCAATTTCCAAGGGATAAACCCTAACCCTATAACTCCAAGATGCTCCAAGAAGACTAAGAAACCTAGCACCTCAAGAGAGAGAGAGAGAGAGACAACAAGTACATGTGAAGATCTAAGAGAGATAAAGCCATGATCATCTCCAATGTCTCCTCCTCAAGATAAAACCCTAGTAACAAGAGCAAACTCCACATGAAGATGTCCCATCTAGACTTCATAACCCATCTAGACTTCATAAACCTTAGTGACTTCTTCCAAGAAGCTAAGTACAAAGAAAAGAGTACAAACGATGATATATGGAAAAACTCTCTCCTTCCTCTATTTATGAGAGATAAAAGAGGCCAACAATACCATGTGGGTGCAACCTTACAAGCAACCTACATGGGACCTTGTAGGACAACACAAGTGAGACATCCACTCTAAAGCTAAGTCACAAGATTCGCCGAATTTCAACCTTGAGGTTCGAAATTCGGCGAATCCCAAAGAAAAAATAAAATTCGTGGATATTCGTTGAATTTAATGTGAAATTCGGCTAGAGTTCAGTCACGGGTTCCATTTGGTTGAAAAAAACAAAGCCTAACACGTTACCCTACCCACCCAAACTCGTGGTTCCCTGCACGCCAGTATTTTTCAAAAGTTCCTTGCGCGTGGTATTTTTCAGTGTTTCGGTTGTTGGGCAGCTACAATAACCAATTTATGCAAGCTTGGAACTTCCACGAACTGGAAATTTGAAACCCGATGACGACCCAATACCCTGGTGACCACTGCATATTGCTACCCGACGGCTACAACCATATTTCTTGCACTTTGTAGTCGACTAGGGCTTAAGTCTCAAGCGGGACCACCGACGTTGACATCGACTGTGTGCAGTGTGGATTGTGGAGTCACATGGATGCAGTTAATATTTTCATATTGATATTGATGTAAAATAAACATTTTAATATTGATAATGGTTTAAACTTTTAGTCATAAATTTTTAATAATTTTTATTGATATAAATTTTTGATAATATTTAAAGATCTATGTAAATTGAGAATATTTAATATTGATAATGATTTTTATTTATTATTTTTATAATAAAAGTTTTTTTTTTTTTTTAATATTGATAATGATTTTTATTTAATATTGAGATTCGTCTTTAGATTTGAGAATATATATATATATATATATATATATATTCTCAAATCTAAAGACGAATCTCAACTGAACTCCATCGAATAATTCGAATTCGAATCGAATCAAATGGTTGTCGAACTCAAATTCAAATTCGAACCATGTGACTTAGCTCTAAAGTACATGTGTCATGATCCAAGGTGATGTTGTCCACAATAAGGGCTCCAAGATGATGTATCTCACAAGGCAAGTCCACATGCTTCCATCAAAAGCCTCCACGAACTCCATTGATCCTCCTAAGCAATGTACTCCACTAGGTCAGCTACCCCCTCCAAGAACATTGTCAAAGCCCCAAGCATCCCCGAACCATCTCCAATCCTCCAAACAGGAATGCAAGTTGTCACATGCCATCTAGGACTTGAAGCCCTCCTTGATGATGCGAAATACTCCTCATCCCAAGTGGGGTGCTCTCCAAGCAAGTGGTTCCTCCATGTGGCCATCATAAAGGGCCTCCACCAATCAAGCAAGAGAACTCTAACACTTAAGGGAAGAACACCAAGACAGCACCATCTTGAGTTCAAGCATCCACTGAGCAAGCAATCTTACCTGTGCATATCCATCACAGACCATCTCTCATGTTGTAATCCATCTCAGGATATCCAAGGGTTGAACATACACCATGTACCCCAAATCACATGAAGCACTCTCAAACATGGTGTAAACACTTTCTAAACAACCCAAAAATATAACAGAATTATGGGTGTAATCATCTCATGTAGCTAAAACACACTCAAATGCATCAGTATTATATTTGTAATCATGGCTAAGGCTATGCTTTATAATCATTATATTTGTAATCATTTATTATGATTTATTGTAATACTAAAGAGTGGTTAAGGCTGACCTATTCAAACTTGTATCCACATACTTCCCTCATGAAGACATCTTTGTTCAGGGTAGCCAAAAAAAGTGGAAAAGGAGCTCCTTGAGTCTCAAAATAGATTGTAGTATCTCCCTCTGATCTCAAAACAGATGGGACAGCGGAAAATAAGATGCTCATTCACCTCTAGCACCTACAAGTGACATAATTGGCAAACCTTATTTGATCGCGGTGGTCGATCTCAATCCCTAGTATGTGGGAGACCACCCGAAACTAACCAAGGGGTATCCTAGGAGAATGCATTCAACCTCTACATGTGTATGGAGGTTGGATGATAAGACTATCTCACTGCTCAAGAGAGTGCTCAACATACAAGGACATCTTAGGCCCAAGACCCTATGGAGGTGCCATCTAAGTGACCTATATACACTATCTATAGATCTCCTATCTAATAGACTAATTCATAACCTGCTTGGACAATAGGAGGTGACCTAGTATGTCGAGAGAGTACCTAAAGTAGGGAAGATGATCTAGAGAAATGGCCACTAACTAAATTAACCACAAGATCCCTAAGAACCAACATCGAGCATGCCCTGTGAGGGTCTGCCGAGGCAATAAACCGGAAGGAGGTAAGCAAGGAGGAGGTAAGCAAAGAGTACAATATATATATCTTCCTCTGTTGTCAACTATTGCAAATTCTTTGAACACTAATTTGATGAAAGAGTAAAGGCAAAGAGAGTGAAAGGAATCACTCAAGGAGGTTGAAGACAAAATTGATCCTACAACAGCGTTGGATCTATCTAGGTTGGTTCCATCCATGGCAATGTAATTTGGTTGGTAAATTTGCAAGTTGGACATAAAGAGTGGCATGTGTAAAAATCAGCCATAAGACACACAATTTGCATTTAAGAAGGACATGACCCTTTCTAGGTTAAGGCGGTCCCTAGAGGCTTAGTTTTTCAGAACTGATATACTCTGCTACCTAGGTGTACAGAAAACTGCTTATTGGAGTTCAAATCAGCTTCGACATCTCCATACGTGAGTTGAAATTTTCAGCGAAGATTGTCTCTAATCCGGCCAATGAGACAATGGTCAAATAGGTAGTTAGTGATTTGACATATCCTGCATCAACCAAGCCGGATACATGCCATAGAGGCAGCATTATCTCGCGCTTTGCTACAAGCTCAAAAATTGATTTTTGGAGTCCAGATATGTGCTGCTTGCAGAAGACATCAGAATATGAAGTTATGGACAACAGAATGGAGAATTTCTAGCATGTTGATATTCATCATCATCACATTCAATGCCAAACCAAGAGTAAGAATCTCATGCTGCATCATTATAGAATTCATGGGTAAGCTGCAAACATCTTAGTCAATGTGATTAGTGCAGATAAGTTTATGATTTTTTGGCAGAAGTGTTTGTTTCCAATATGACAATTAAGAGAGGGTAATAAGGGTTAACATAGTGTAATGCTCATGTCATTGTATTTATTAGGTGTTAGTATTAGATAATAAAGTGTCTTACTACATAACGTAATAAAATATCATGTCACATACTAAAGAAGGTCAAGACATGTAATGTATTAATTAGACATTGATTGTGACTTTGTCTCCCTCATTGATACTAATGCCATGTACATGTTATTTTTATCCTAAACTGGTCCAAAAATTATCTCAACTCAGATGAACAGAATTGAGGACCATTATACATTGAATAATACCATCATCTCTCACTTTCTCTGACACTTGTTACAATTGGTGTGCGCATATATTTTTATTAAAAATACAACAGAAAACAGGTAAGAAATCAGGATTTTTTATCAGCAATGCTGAGACTCAATGGAAAGCAAGCTCTATAAGAAAGATGCTACAAAATGTTTAACAGGTAGCAATGATAAAATATTTAAACATAACAACAGAGACACTAAATTTCTCAAAACAATATTAAAAAATAATCAAATCAACAAATTCTGCACAGCTCAAGATAACATGTAACCCAAACATGAGATATGCAACTCAAAAAGAGATCAAAGCACAAAAATATACGCATAAGCTGTCTACAGAATCCCATTCAGATAATTACAGAGCACAGCATTACAAGGATTGGTATACCAATGGCAACCCATTCTTACGAACTCGAGCCATCCACTGCTGATCAGCATCATGTTTACCAAATAACTGTAGCTCTGTCCCAATTCTGAACCACAATTCCATAAAGTAAATTAGAAAGATTAATCATTGCAAAGAATGCAAATCATTCAACCAGTCTCGCCATTTGGACAGACCTCTTCAACTGATACCAGACAGGTGACACATGTGTAAGCTTGGCACGAAATTTTATGGCCATGTCATAACCTTTGCTATTCCTGCAACAAATGATCCAAAGTTGCATATGAGAAGCTTTCCACAATTTCAATGAAAACAACAATTAAATGAGGGCATAGGCATGATAAAATGATCAAAAGCAGAACTCAACATAAGTTATGTGAGACAAAGCAGTTTTCTTCAAGTGGTTCTTAATGCCTTCCAGCAACTATTGTAACTACTTCATTCCCATGGAGTCATGTCAATGATCAATTGTATTATAACCTGATGATGTGGATTAATACTAGTAAAGGGAAACCAAATATTTTTTTTGGTTTCAGTAGCAAAGTTATAATTAATCAAATAATACCAAACCAGTTGAAACTGTAATTCAGGCCCACTATAGGGTAATAAAACTGAACTTCAAATCAACAAAAAGCAGTGCACTTGTCCTACAAAACCCTAGCAATGGCTTCCCTCACTGAACCAGACCCTCTTCCCTTGCTAAGTCCCATCAAACTGTACCTAAGAGACCACCCTGTCATGTCATGACAGGACCCCACTGCCCTTCTCGCAATGAGATTTCCACTTGACCTCCTCGAACGGACCACCCAACAGCATAAAGGGACAAGCATTGAACTCACCCTGTGGTCATCACATCGGAAATGCCACCTTTCCCTTCAAACTTACCCCTTCCGTCGGCGCACAATAGATAGAGAACATTACCATTGCGCTTCCTCCCGTTCTTCCATCCAGTGCATGTCTACTCTCCACCTATTCACCAGTCACCACTCCCTTAACATATCCCTATTGGACTTCCTACCTACCGCTCTAATCCACAGCCTCTCTAATTGGAATAACCATCCTCCATTAGCCAATGACAACCATTTGCCAATAAAATTTACTCCTCCACCTACAAAATCACACAAGAAAAAACCACAATGTATAAAACAAAAGGCTTGGAGACATGCATATTGACATTAAGGACAAGGAGGTTCAAGCAACCACACTCCAATGTTCTCAAAGGGCATTCATCAAGGAATTTAGAGGTGGGTCGAAGCTCTCAAAGAAGTCAATGAAGGGTTGGGACACGGAAAAATGGGCAAAACCATTAGGATACATCCCAAAGATACATTTTAGGTCCAAGGGCTTTTTCATCATACTTTTCAAAAGTTAGGACAGGGACCACATCTAGAATGATGATCCCTGTTGTCGCCTGAACACACACCTGGGGGAGTTAGCATGGCAGAAATCTTCAAGACGCTTGGCACGTTCCTTGGGGGCAAGCAAAGAGTTGAGATACTGTCACTCAACACTCAACTCCTCTGTCTAGGCCAACTCCTAGCGAAGCCAAGGGGGGTGGTCCCTAAGAAAAGAAAACTATGGCTTTTATGCTAAGTTATGAAAATAGAATTAATTCTAGGAGTTTGAAATGATTACTAAAAGAAGAAAGCAACAACGCATGTTTTAAGACAACATCAGAGAATAATATTAACCACGACACATAGTTGCTTAAGCAACAGATAGTAAATTGATAGGCCAGTGCCAAAATAGTGTATATGTGAAGAAATTTGACTTAGAAAATGAAATTGCTCATTTACACAATCTGTCAAACACTTTCAGAACCTAGGGTTTTAACTTGATTTTTGAAAGTTAAACCACACTTCTAAAAATGACTTCAAAAATTCTGCCAAATACTGAAACAATCATTAAGCACATGAACACAATGATTTTTGGTCAAAGACCGGGCAAAACCCCACGGAAAACGCTAGAAGAAAAATTTTCTTTAAGAGTAAAAACTCAGAAACTTCTTACAATAAATTTATGTTTCCTTTTAAACCCTTACTGACAAAATTTCACAAAATAGAACAGCAGCAAAATCTACCTCGAAATCTGTGCCATAAAAGTACTGTACAGCTGCCCACATGTGATGTACGGACTATACGGCTTGCACACTTTTCGTACCTCGATTTCAGTGCCCACATGTACCTGTAATTAATGTTGTACGGTCTGCAATAAATGCACAGTCATTTCTTGGAATTCGAACCAGTTTTCTTGGAATCCGAGCCCACACGTGTGACTGTCATAAATACACTGTACGGACTGCTACAGGCTGCCTAGGGAATCGTGTTGCTCCTTTCTCTTGGAAATTGTGCCCTTTCTCTGTTAAGGAACTCTCCTTGATCTTAAATCTTCCTCTCTTCCTCTCTGATGGTGAGTGTATCAAATGTCCCTCTCACTTTGTTTTTATTCTTTGTCTTTGGCAACTAACTTCTCCTACTACCTAATCTAGGGTTGAGAATTAATTACAAGATCAATGGTTCACATTATACCTCACTTTTTAATAATTAAAAACTTTAATTATTAAATACATCATTTAAGTGTGACCCACTTTTCTAATGTATAAAATCACATTGACTTTATTTATATAAACATCACTTTGTTACATAAATACATAAAGGACAACTTTTCTGGTCCTCCTCATCACACCCATACCAAAAATATGGGAGGACCTTCAGAGTTAACTTTTCAACACTCCCTCCTAACGAAGGAGGTCCTATTATCACATCCATGTGAGCTGGAGCTACCATGCTGCAGATTGTGTGGTCGGGGACCATATTACATTTTTTTTTCCAGATCAGAGATCATATGGCATTAGAGGGGGCATCTATTGTATTGAGATTGCCCAGAGCAGAGATTTCAGAGGGGACAGTATATGTTTTGATGGTCCAGAGCTACTACAGAGCAGTGATTACAAGGTCCCTCTTCCTTGCCTAGCTTTGCATGACCCCATTGAGAGGGGTAACTTAGCCATATTATGATGAGAGCAGTACAGGTTTACAGTTGGTTTGCCACTTCTTGCCCAGATACAACAGAGATTGAGTTATAGATCCACCTTCAGCAGCAGGTATATGGTATGGCAGGTATATGATTTTATGGTTATTGCTCATGTTTTTTGCTTTGAGACTTGTTTATTTATGATAGTACATGGACTAGATGTATGATGTCTAATTTGGTGATCTCGTGTTTTATTGTGATGCTTATGGCCCTTGGTGAGGTCAGACCACCTTTTTTCAGTAGACTCTTGTATATGCACATTGGTTCCTGTCCCCATTATTGGTATAGACTTGGTCATTCATCCTCCTAGGAAGCTAACATTGGTCCCACTTGTCACTTCCCTCCACCCATCCAGCTCATCCATTTTTGGTTCTTTCCCGACTTAGACCTTGATATGTGGCCTTGAGGACCCCTTTCCCCATTGACCCCTGAGTATGCCATGAATCCATGTTTCTTGTGCCTCGGCTCTTTAGTGTGTGAGATGCATTCTCAAACCTGGGATTTACTCCTGTCGGTTGCCCCCGATGTTGTAATGCAGTATAGGATTGTGTAAACTCACCGGGTGTTCCCCATTAGTCATTGAAGCATGCACACTTGCCACCATTACTTTGCAGTATGAGCGCCATTGTTATATCTTTTGAGATATGTATGAAGTTGGAAGGGCTATGAAATGTAAATGAAGCCAAAAAGCCTATCTGAATGTAAATCAAGCCAAAAAGGCTAAGTATCAAAGTGAAATGTAAAGTCCAAGAATGTGTTTGTCAACACACACGGACAGAGGCTAGCCATATGTATCAGAGCATTGTATTGATTATTTCCTCACCTAGTCCTACGGGGCAAGGAGGTGGGATGGAGTAAGGGACAGCTAATTCTAAGTGTCCCCTAGAGTCTCAAGTTACGGTTTGTCGGACACCCAGTCATGGCGGCTCTAGAAAAGATCCTCACGGAGTCTGTTGAAGGCACGGATGTGAGTTGCAAAGTGTGTGTTAGATGATTAGTGGTGGTTTCCCTACACTATACCCATTTGTGAGGCACCGCCCTTCCCTTGTGTTATCATGGTATGCTTATGTCATTGGGTCTCGCTTTCCCCGCTTATCTAAAGGGTCACACGGTCATGGTCTTTGTCATCCCCCTATCCTTTCACCTCATTTGTCCACCTCAACCAAAGTTAGCTAAGTGACCAAATCTATAAGTGTGCATAGCAGTTTTGAGTCTTTGTTGGAGGTGGTGGGCCCACCTCACCTGGGGCCTGTTTTCTTGAGATATTATTTATTATGATCACCATGTCGTCATTAAATGTTTTTAGTTATGTACTAACATAAATAAGGAAGCCTTGGCATCCCATGTTGCATGCAGGTTTCAGCCATTGCCATTTGACCAAAGTTGACTTGGTCAAACTAGTTTGACCAGGCCAAAAATGGGTCCTGAAAAAAGTTGCAACCAAAACTTTGATTTTGGTTATTTATTATGCGTTGGGGTCCCATACATGCCTCCAAGTATCAAATTGCAAAAATGTTGAAGCATCGGTGAGATTTTTAAATATTACTGGCCAAGAGGGCCCTGTTTTAATTAAAAATCCTTGAATTTGGGCAAACAGTGCTCAATTGATGGATCTTGATCGTTCGAGTGACCATTCCTAGTAGATTTGGGGTCTACGATCACAATGCAACAAACGGTTCGTCAATCCGGGCAAGATAAGTGGGGCAAAAGAGAAAATTTCACCTTCAGCAATAAAAACCAGCAATTAATTAATGGAAAAAGATCAAATTTGGCTAAGTGAACCTTTGAAATGGCAAATGCAATGGTAGGCAAAGGTAAAGGGGTATTCTAATATCATTTTGATTATGTTTGGACATGAAATATTTGGTGTGGGGCCTCCATTTTTGCCCAGCTATGTTTGTGAGGTGAATTTGCCCATTTTTGGGCATTTTTCACTATGTAAAAATCAAAATTTTGTAAATTTTATGTGTTGAGACATTAGGTGTGGGGTCTAGGGAGATAAAACAACCTAAAGCCACCCCCTAAACACCCCCCTTCACATTGTATGGGCCCCACGTGGTTCCCCTCTCTCTCCTTGGGCGCATGAGGGCAATTCGCCCCCCCTCCTCCACTCATCTCAACCATTCGTTTGGCTCTTTGGGGATTCAATCCCAGCCATTCGTTTTGGGGGGAAGGGTTTTCAATTGTAAGCCATTTCAATAAGAGAGCAAACTCTCTCATTTGTGAGCTCTCTTGGACATTTTCTTGTAACTCTTGAAGCTAATAGAGAGAAAATTCTTGGGAGAAATTCTTGGCGGCTCATGGTGCTATTGTTCTTGGTTGATTGGTATCTATTTTCTGAATGCATTGCTGAGATTGTTTAGCATTTTCCATATTATTTCCTTGCTGGTTCGTTTTGCAGCAAAAGAGACCATCTTGAGAAGGGCGCATTCACTTGGAGGAAACTCCATTTTTGCTTCTTCTTTGGAGTATCAACGAAAGGGAGTAAATTTACATATGTTATTCTCCTCTTTTATCATTTGTGTCATGTCATTTGTTGTTGATTGTTATCTCGTTGTGGCAGGTGAAAGAGGGCGCAGTTGGGCACACTGGCAACAGTAAAACAAAGGGAAAATCTTTGCAAGCTTGGCACTTGGTCTTTCGGGGAGCAGTCTTCATACAAGGTGCAGCAACATCATCACTACCAAGTAAGTTCTACTTCAACTCTTCTCTTCGTTTAATTTTCTAAGTACCAAGAGATAAAATTCACATAAACTCATTAAAACCCCAAAATTTTGTATCCTTTAATTTAACCGTAGGAATCTATTTATGTTTTAAACCCGCTTATGTTTTGCGTAGAAAACCCTAAATCCAAAATCTCATCTCTTTTTGACTCCATCTACCCCTATTTCTAGCACTGGTCCATTCACTAATTTCGCCCTCCTTGGGCGTATTTGCTCTTCTGCTTGGTTGGGTCATTTTGAGTTTGTGGGTACTTTTGTTTTCACTTTGTATTGGCTAAATAACATCTATTATCAAATAAAAATCACTAGAAGCGCCCTAAAAATCGATATTTTATTTCTGCCATATATGCCCTACTTGATTGAGTTAAAATCCCCCATACGCTGAAAACCAATTGGCACTTCTAGTACAATTTTCAATTCTGATTTAATTTCCAACCATATATCATTTGAATTTCACTGTTTATATCTTCATATCAGATCTGAAATTGCTCCAATAATTGCTTATATCCATCACCCAATTTCAGTCTATTTGGCTGGAAGAAGTCTCGAACACTTAGACATTCACCTTGCATCTCATTTTCCTTGTCTTTTGGGTTGGGTGTCTGATTGTTGAGCCTCAACCTTAGCTGGTTGAGTAGGGTCTCCCCCTTGACTTGGCTACTTGCCTTGTCTAAAGTGACAAACACCTTGTCCGGAGTGACAACTACCCCATCCGTGTAGAGGACCTGGTGTTTGTGGGTGTCACCTACCTAGTTGCCTACCTCCACCGTCCCGGATAGGATACCTTTAGTAGCAGCTAGTGATTGTGTGATAACAGGTCCTTCCGACACCATGCAAATCTTAACCTCTGACTCCTGATGCAGCTCCCTCCTGCTCTGGAAAGTCTCTCGGAGAAGAATGCCCACCACTAAAAAACTCTGACTCCTAAGATTCAGCCTGAACCTCGTCAACCTGCTCATCACCATCATCTGCTTGGCTGAGTCTTCTGCCACTGCTTTGAAGAGAATCACTCTCCTCATCAGAAGGAATGTAAACAACATGGCGATCAACTGTGTCTTCTGCTCCATCCTTTGACTCTGACAGCCATCCACCTATCCATGGACGTACAACATGTCCTCTCAAAATATATAGTCTGTCCCTGCGATCACTAATCAAGATAGTAGTTTTGACAGGATCATCTCTCCGATAAATGAAGATATGACCATCCCTGACCAATATCCCCTAACCATCATCTTCAAGAGATAACACTAAGAGTTTGCAAACTCTCATCCCAGGTACAAAGAGGACTCCATGTATTTCCAAGACCTCTCCAAGGTCTAGTTGGAACCTGACTGTTCCAACCCCTCGAGTAGCTATCTGAGGACTATCAATGTCTTTCTGAATGAAGTGTCCTGGTCCCAACTCTGTGATAATCCGGAATGCATCATACATTCCAGTCATATGTCTAGTTGACCCACTGTCAACTATCCAAACACGCTCGAAAACTGAACTACCTACACTAGAGTCAAAAGATGCTAGAGAAAATTCTCTTGCAAACTCTTCCATTGCAGTAGTTGTTGAATCTTTCTCTAACTTTCCTTTCTTCTTCTCAGGACATTTCGTGGCATAGTGTCCTAACTGACCACAATGATAACATTAGATCTGACTCAGATCTTTCTTCGATTTGGCTGCAAGTGCCACATCCTACTCAGCATCCTCACTAGTTTGACCAATCTGTGACCCATCCTGGATTTTCTCTTGGGTAAAATCATCCCATAATCTGGACCAACTTGGAAATTTTTCTCTGCCCACAATGCATTTCACAAAAACCTCCCACTTTTTGGTGAAGCCCTTTAGGGCTATCCTCACCAATTTTGAATTAGGAATGGTTTCTCCTACTGCTGCCAACTCATCCTTGACTTGTGTGACACGAGTCAAGTAGGAGGCTACACCCTCATCATTTTTCATTTTAATACAGTGTAACTTGTCTTTTAGGGCCATCTTCCGGTTCTCGTTCTTTGTTTCGAACAACTTGGTCAAAGTGTCCCACATCTCTTTAGCATTTTTCTTTTCTGCTAAGTGTGGGATGAGATGGTCTTTAACCCCATCTAGTATAATTCTCTGGGCTCTGGCTTCAAGAGCTTCAAACTCCAAAAGGTCATCAATATCTGATGGCTTAGTCACGACACTGGTAATGAAACTCCAAACCCTTAGTTCTTTCAATACAGCAGTGATTCTTACTTTCCATGGGATGAAGTTGGACACTCCATCCAACCGATCCTCATACCTAATGCTCATCATGGAAAAATAACTTGCAACCAAAAAAATAACTGAAAGACCACATATAACACTCTTCTGAAACTTCAAAGAACACCTGCTAAATTTCTTTTTCAGTATGGCTCTATTAAACTGAGATCTGATACCATCAGCTCTGATACCATGAAGAAATTTGACATAGAAAATGAAATTGCTCATTTACACATTCTGTCAAACACTTTCAGAACCTTGGGTTTTAACTTGATTTTTGAAAGTAAAACCACACTTCTAAAAATGACTTCAAAAATTCTGCCAAATACTGAAACAATCATTAAGCACATGAACACAATGATTTTTGGTCAAAGACCAAGCAAAACCCCACTGCTTGGGGAAAACCCTAGAAGAAAATTTTTCTTTAAGAGTAAAAACTCAGAAACTTCTTACAATAAATTTATGTTTCCTTTTAAACCCTTACTGACAAAATTTCACAAAACAGAACAGCAGCAAAATCTACCTCGAAATCTATGCCAAAAAAGTATTGTACGGCTTCCCACACGCACTGTACGGACTGTACAGCCTACACACTTTTCCTACCTCGATTTCAGTACCCACATGTGCCTGTAATTAATGTTGTACGGTCTGCAATAAATGCAATCATTTCGTGGAATTCGAACCAGTTTTCTTGGAATCCGGGCCCACACATGTGACTATCATAAATGCACTGTACGGACTACTACAGGCTGCCTAGGGAATCGTGTTGCTCCTTTCTCTTGGAAATTGTGCCCTTTCTCTGTTAGGGAACTCTCCTTGATCTTCAATCTTCCTCTCTTCCACTCTGATGGTGAGTGTATCAAATGTCCCTCTCACTTTGTTTTTATACTTTGTCTTTGGCAACTAACTTCTCCAACTACCTAATCTAGGGTTGAAAATTTATTACAAGATCAATGGTTCACATTATAACTCACTTTTTAATAATTAAAAACTTTAATTATTAAATACATCATTTAAGTGTGACCCACTTTTCTAAAGTATAAAATCACATTGACTTTATTTATATAAACGTCACTTTGTTACATAAATACATAAAGGACAACTTTTCTGGTCCTCCTCATCATACCCACACCAAAAATATGGGAGGACCTTCAGAGTTAACTTTTCAACAATATGGAGTCTACTGAAAAGGAAATGTTGTGCGAGTGCTTCTTGGTCAGTTTTAATTATTATGGATGAGTGGATTAGCGGGAAATGGAATTTCTGATATACCGTGAGGTGCCTCAGAATATGTCCGGATTTTACTTGATGTGGTTTTGCACAAGAACGTGTGGGCTAGATGGAGTCGCAGGGGTGTGTCCAACACTACACCAAACAAGGGTGCAGCCTGACGGGGCCCTGCAGTCACTTTCTAGTTATTCTCGCTTTCCTTGTAAACTTTGCCCACAAAAAGGTAAACTTCATCAATGTCGGATTTCCGTTATGTTTGAGGGGAATTGCTTTTATTAAGGTGAATTGTTTAAATTAAGATGTTTGAAAATTAAAGAATGTTACAAATTCGTTTATGATTTCCCAGTGATTAGGCAAGGCTTGCAAAGGGAAAGAGCATGCACGAGTTCCAACAAAATTATTCGTTCCAATTTGAGATTGTAAAAAAAACAAAAGTAAAGTGTGAAAATATTTACTAAGGCAAGGAGTCTCTTTTCTGATCATCCAACACCGGTGTGAGGGAGAGAGCATACTTAAGTCTTAAAGAGAGCAATGCTTGGTTAGTATTTATTTTGCTTGCGAAATGAAAGAAGGAAAAATAAAACTAACTATACAACCCGTTAGAACGGAGTGTGTGCTTTTGTTGATGAAATAAAGCAAACATGTTAGAAAAATCACACTATGAAAAATGAGATGTGAACCCCCCCAAGGGGGATGGGGTGTGGGCGTTGGGTAGCCCACTTGCTTTTATTATTATTTTACAAATTATCAAGTGGATGCCTTGGTCCTTATAGATTTGGATCCAAAGGGTTTACAAGTTTTTAGAAATGAGACAAGATAGAAGAATATTGCTCTAGGAAGCCTTGAATGGCTTTAGATCTTCGATTTTCTAGCAGCATTTCCTCTTGTCATGGCGAGAAAAGTACGAAGCCAGCCACCTGAAATGCACCAAATGTGCCCAAATAAACGTTAAAAGCATAAAAAAGGCTAAGTACTGAAAGATTGGAAGAATGCACAAGTACTTAAGCAACCTAGATCTACTCAAAATGAAGCCTTAAACTCAGATCTAGCAATATACTTAAATATATCAGCCCTTTAGATATTCTTTTAAAAGACAAAGTAATTTAATTTAAGCATATGAGTAACCGTAACCAAATAAATGTGAAATTTTAAGAAGGGAGAGAAAGTGGAAAGTCAAGCCCTTTGAACTTGGGCGATGGAATTGTTCCGGTGGCGTTGAGAGAGACTATGTTTTTCTCACAAAGAACTTGGAGAATGAAGCAAGCAAACAAGTTCCTCCATTAATCCGAATTGAAGCATCTGCAAGAAAACCCTTACACTTGCCAAGCAACTTGTCAAATCTATTAGTAAAAACTTAGATCGAAGATGAGAAGAGCATACATAAAAACTATTAAGCATGTGAATTCCCTATCTTAAACATAAGCATTTTAAATGAGAAAAGAAACTACTTTTACTCACTCCTATCGACTAATACTAACCCTTCCAAAGCTAATGATTGACAAAGAAAGCAAAAGCAAAAAATCTCTATAGTTACCTCAAAAAGCACATGAGACAATGATCATCAAACTTGAGCCAAAGACACCGTAATAGACCTCCAAAGCCTTTTATTCATCAAAAGATTCAACAATAAAATTATAAATGAGAGCAGAGGTTCCACATTCCATCCTCAAATGAGAGGAATGGCCTCACTTAAATAGAAAATGAGAGCCCAGGGGGGGCGCAATCTTCAACAAGAGAGGAGGGTGAGTTTACTTGAGTTTGATAGAGAAGATTGAGGGATTGATTGGATTGATATCTAACAGGATGGTGCCTGAGATGATGCGCCCCTCTTCCTTGGATGCATCTCCCATCCAATACTTCACTGCCACATAAGAAATGCACCCACTTGGAAGAGAAGTGCACCCTCTCTTTGAGGAGATAACTCGCCCTCATCTTTATCTTGATTGGAATCTCAAAGATTTGCCTTCAATCACCTCCAATCACCCACCAATTTGATCCTCAGTTAACTATATCATGATTGAGACAAGATTCCCTCAATTTAAGAACCTGATTTACTCTCATTATTTATTATTTTTCTATTTTTTTATTCACTTTTTTATGTTTTGAGAGAAAATGCATTTAAGTGATAAATAATCACTCAAATACTTGGGAAAGTGGGTTTAGGGGTTTAACGAGTGCTTCGGGTTAGAAAATGAGAACCCCCATGGTGAATTTTACCTCCTAACCACACTTTTATTACATTTTTTATTTTTCCAATTAAACTATTAAAAAATAGCCTAAGTTTACGGAAAATTTTATTTTTCTCGGAACTTAAAAAAAATCCTAGGGGACCTAGTACATGTTCATAATGACTCAAATTAATGCCTAACATGCTCATAAACATTGACACATGAACTTTAATAACCTCCTAAGGCCTAACCACCAAAACAACCATTCCACCTTTGGAGAAGCAGGTGAAAAACTCAAAAATTATACACTGCTTATTCAGCATTGTATAATTGACAAGCGAAAAAACACTGTGGAATGATCGGATTGATGTCTAAGTCCTAAGAAGCCAAGTTTTTTACAAAACGCCGTCATGCTAGTACATTTTTTACAATATCCCCAAGGGGTATGAACATGCAATTATTTAGAAAAGGGGCCAAAATTTGGCCTGATGGACCTCGGAACACTGATAATGAACAATTGGATTGTTCAATTCTTCGACGGTTCACTCGAAATCCACTAAGTGCAATTTTAGTGGATAACAATCCCCATTCCAATCAAGATGCATGCCTCTACATTCATGATTGGATTTCAAGTTTCAACCCATCCCAAGAGCATATAATGAAACTCCCCATCTAGACAAAAATTCCATATCTTCACCTAGAGTATTATACACCCATTATACTGAAGAAGCTAGGCAATAAAATGGGAAAATTTTTGGAAAGCTAATGACCATACCTAGAGATGGAAAAAGTATGCCTTCAAATGGACCTTGGTGAAGCTTTCCTAAAGGGCAGTGGCCTCAAGTTTCAACTATGGAAGAAGCTCACAGTCGCAAAAACTAGACATGAGGTACTCCCTTTTCGCTTCTGCATTTATAGAGAAATTGGGCACATGAGGTACTCTTGCCCTAGGAGAATCATTGAAACTGAAAGCAAAAGAGATGAATATGTGAAAATCCTCACAATGGATCCAAAGAGATGATGTAAACCTCACAATGAAAGAATTTAGGAAAATAGAAGAAGAATAGTTCAGCAGAACATAGATCCAATGGAACTCAAATAGGAGCAGAATATTCACACATGTTTTGTTAATCTGAATAGTAAAACAATAATGATACAATGCACAGGATTCAAATACCAAGGGTGTAATTCGAATTAGCCTGCATGGAGAGATCAAAAGATCACTGGAGTGTCATCAAAGCACAACTAGAAGTCTTCATCATCATCAGTGGAGTCATCAATGCACAAGTAACTGTCAACCATCAGTCAAACTCAGTCTAACTGAGTGTGGTAGGTGTAACTGAGTGTAACTGGCACTAACTGAATGGAGGCTCAGTGGAGGGTGCATGAGGAGCTAACTAGAGTCAGAATGGGCAGTCTAGTCTCACTGGAGGTCCATCGGAGTGATACAGTCAGTTGAGAATCAGTCTAGCCTTAAATGAAGGAAAGAACTGAAGATAACTCAACTTAACTGAAGTACAACTGAATGGTAGGTGAGAGAGGGCGCATGAGATGCATGAAACTGCATGCAGGGCGCACTAAGCACTAGGAGGGCTAAAACTAATCAATGAGAAGCTCCCGGGGCTAGCTAACTGAGGACTAGGTGCTGGGACTGATGACTGGGATGCATGCAAAATGCATGCAAGACTAAAACTGCAAATGATGAAAATGTTGGTAGGACTAGGATGGAGTATAGGAATATCCTAACACCCCCCCTTAATCCATCCTGGGCCCTGGTAACTAGGACCAAAGGTCACCCATACAATCAAATAAATGATAAATAAAAAAAGAACTGTCCATAAACCGAGGAAATGGGGAAAGCCTCATGGGAAAAATACCCCCCCTCAAAAGAACAGTAAAATAACTCAAAGAACCATCATACTAAGTAGGAAAGGAAGAAGCTTTCCTTAGTGAAAGCTTTTGCCAAGAACTTGGCAAGCTGATCCTCTGTAGGATGCCAATGCATGTGCTAGATCTGGATCTGTTCTTCTGATGTGCCTCCCACTGTGTAGAGAATGTATTGGACAAACCAAGTCTTTTAGGAAACCTTTCTGCCACTGGAACAAATGGATCATGATGAGTCTTCCCAAGGGATGGAAGAGTGAACCCCACCATCATGCTGCAACTCTCATGGAGAGGTAGATGGCATAATGCAAGGTTGGCATGGTGCTGAAATCTGGTAGTTCTGTGAACAGATGAATCCTCAACTGTGTTCTCAGTAGCTGCAAGGACTGAGTGAGCCCATGTTGACCTTGTCTCTGGATTGAGAACATGTGTTGGTTCTGGATCTGAATCTAAATGTTCTTGAACTTTGATCTCAACATCAAGATCTTCTTCATCTTCATTAGAAGAAGAGTCACTTGGATCTTCATCAGATTCCGAAGGAGTAGGAAGAGAGAAGGGCAGAAAATGAGAGAACTCATATGCCGTGGAGGCATGATTTGCAAACCCTTTCGCTATAGTCTTCCCAGTAGAGATCTCTGTAATCTCAACTATGTCGGGACCAAAAATCACCTTCTTTGGTGATCCGGTGTGAGTCATCTCATATACAGACAACAAATTTGTTGTCAAGGAGGGAACGAATAGAACATTCTTGAACTTGCCATGCTCCATATGTACTGTACCCAACCCTTTGGCAGAGATCTGAGATTTGTCTCCCATGTGAATAGTAGGCCCATCTTTTAGATCTAAGGAGGAAAATGATTCTTCAGAGGCAACCATGTGGTTGGAGGCGGCTCCAGAATCTATGAGGAGGGCCTCTGATTTTGAAAAACCAGCCATCAATGCATGGCAATCCTCATGAACATCAGATCCACTTCCAGAATCAGACATCTTTGCATATTTTGGAATAGCAATTTTGTTTTGTTCAAGAAGTTTGGTTAGTTGATCTATTTTCTTGTGCATGCAAGATCTCTCTGGGTGGTATCCTCTCTTGCAGTAGGGACACTCAGATCTTTTATGTTTGTCCTTCTTGGAGCTGGAGGCTCCTTTTGATGGACTTGAATTGTCATTTAGCTTGGATTTAGATGGCTTCTTTTCCTTGCCTTTTTGCCTCCCTTTCACATTCGTCCCACTTGCTTCTCCAGATAGAAGAGCTAGATCTTTGGAGGACTTGATGGCACCCATTTGAATCAATTTGCCCTCTTCTTGAATGAGAGCTTCAGTAAAGACTTCTAAGGTTGGCATCTTCCATCCAAGGATTGACATTCGCCCAGAATGGAAGGTAGATACAAAGACAGAAAATTGAGATCCAAGTTTGCTCAAAATGGAGAGCACCAATTGATCATCACTTTTAGTGATGCCACAATGCTTGCATTGCAAAACCAAGTTCTTAAATTTTGAGAAGAATTCTTGAACGGTCTCAAAATTGCTAGGTTGTAGGGCAACCAATTCATTTTCGAGAGCATGGCCTCTTAGCCCATCTTGTTTGCCAAAACGACTCTCTAATTTTACCCATAACTCATTTGGAGTCTTCAATCCTTCGACATGAAACAGTAGATCTCTAGAAATATGAAAGCATATGTAACCAAAGGCTTCATCCATTTTATTTAGATGCTTGATTTTCTCCACAGCTGAATGTGGTTCGGCTTCTCTTCCCATTGTCACTATGTATAGTTGTCTAGTACACAAGAGTAATTTCATATCACCCTTCCAATCAAAGTAATTGAAGGGAGTGAGAATTCTAGGAAAGAGGAGAGCATTCGAATTGCTCATCTTAACTGATGGAGCGAATGCAAAAGTGAAGCTGCTGCAACTGCTGAAACTTCGAATTACCTGCAAAAAACTCTCAAGAATGGAGGTAGAATATACTCTCAAATGGCTCTGATACCATGTGAAAATCCTCACAGTGGATCCAAAGAGATTATGTAAACCTCAATGAAAGAATTTAGAAAAATAGAAGAAGAATAGTGCAGCAAAACATAGATCCAATGGAACTCAGATAGGAGCAGAATATTCACACATGTTTTGTTAATCTGAATAGTAAATCAATAATGATACAATGCACAGGATTCGAATACTAAGGGTGCAATTCGAATTAGCCTACATGGAGAGATCAAAAGATCACTGGAGTGTCATCAAAGCACAACTAGAAGTCTTCATCATCATCAATGGAGTCATCAATGCACAAGTAACTGTCAACCATCAATCAAATTAAGTCTAACTGAGTGTGGTAGGTGTAACTGAGTGTAACTGGCACTAATTGAATGAAGGAGGCTCAGTGGAGGGCGCATGAGGAGCTAACTAGAGTCAGAATGGGCAATCTAGTCTCACTGGAGGTCCATCGAAGTGATACAGTCAGTTGAGAGTAAGTCTAGCCTTAAATCAAGGAAAGAACTGAAGATAACTCAACTTAATTGAAGTACAACTGAATGGTAGGTGAGAGAGGGTGCATGAGATGCATGCAACTGCATGCAGGGCGCACTAAGTACTAGGAGGGCTAAAACTAATCAGTGAGAAGCTCTCGGGGCTAGCTAACTGAGGGCTAGGTGCTGGGACTGATGACTGGGATGCATGCATGCAGAATGCATGCAAGACTGAAACTGCAAATGATGAAAATGCTGGTAGGACTAGGATGGAGTATAGGAATATCCTAACAGAATAATCTGAAAAGGAGGAGCGACTCACAAGTAAGAGATATAACCCTAATCATTCTAGTGAAAGTCTCCCATGTCTATGAAACTCATAAATCTACCCTACACTTATTTTCTCCATCCTTATCAAAATAGGTTGGCAATGCTAGGCCCTATACAATTTGACTCCGACTTTGAAGAAACTCAAAGACAACCTTGAATGAAAAAAATATTTGGGAAGCATTTGGGATGCCCCGTTTCTCACGGTTGATCCTCCTTCCACCCACTCCACCAACGCATGTCCCCTTGTTATCCCCCCTCCAAAACCCTCTCCCACTTGCCCCCTACCTTTGCCACCCCCCTCATCGACATAGACACTAATGAGGGTGAAATCCCTAGGGCCTTCACCACTCCTCAACCCTCTACCTCTCCCTCTCAATCAAGAAAACTATCCATGATGGGTCAATCTAAGCACAGATACTGAACCCATTCAAAAGCCAAGAAGTCCACTGCTGCCCCTCCCCAAAAGATATCTACACGATCAAAAATAATACATCTCATCACACCTGAAAGGAACACACCATGCAAAAAACCAAACACGGTCAAGGCAATAATTTAAAAATTTAAGGAAATGTACTAAAATCTCATTCATATATTTCTTCAAACACTTTGCTTCATGAATGATTTAATGCTGCTATGAGTTATTTAAAATCAGAAATAACTTGAACAAGAAGTACTCAATGAAACAAGCACTCAAACACTGTAGAATGTGAACACATGTGTTTAGGGCCAAGCCCAGGGCAAAACCTCACAAGAGGAAAACCCAAAGAGATGTCTTTTAATAAATGAGAACAAAAACTGGAATTTCTCACAACTCGAAAATTCATTTTTCCTTCAACAAAAATCATAAATGCAATTAAATCAACTTATCTCAACATATTTCAGACTTCCTCGTAAACTGTGACAACAATTGACTATACGAACTATACAATCTCTGACTGTTGTACGGACTGCCTCGAATTTTGTGCCAACAACTACCTCGAATTTTGTGCCAGTGGAGATGTACAAATGACACAAATTGCCTCGGTTTCTATGCTAGCAGACTGCCTCAATTTTTGTGCCAACAAAGGTGTAGGACTGTACTTACTACCTTGTTTTTTGTGCCAACAGAGGACTGTACGGATTGTTTGCTGATTACCTTGGGAACTGTGCCAATGATTTTGTCTTGGAAACTGTGCTCTCATAAAAATGCAGGAAATGACTTCTCTTCTCTCTTGTTGTGTGTTTTCTCTTTCACTTAGACTTGTATTTATACTTTTGCTTTCCCAAAACCCAAACTCAAAAACCCTAACTATCTTTTCATCCAATGGTTAAGATGATTTTGATCTAAAGGCTTATATTCAATGCTCCTTTATTAATTACATCTCATAATTAATAATACATTAAATAACTTTTGAGACGACTTAAAGTACATAATGCTGAAGTACTTTATTAAAAAGTCACTTTAAAATTATAACAAGTCTAGGAAACACAACGTTGTGTACCCCCCATGGAAAACACAAAAATATGGGGCTAAGGACATTCCTCATTACAAATTTCAACATTCCCTCTTAATGAGGGAGGTCCCAACACTATCATCTAGACCACTGTCAAGAACTTCCAACAACTTTGGAAGCTGATGTTGGAAGACAACTTGAAACTCTGGATCCTGCACATTCTCTCTATGTTGGTTGAGTCTTTTTCCAGTGCTGCTCTCCTCATCTGAAGGTATCATCTATGCATTTGCCTAATTTTCAGATTCTGACTCGGATAGCCATCCACCTAAACCTGGAAGTATCACCTCTCCATGTAGAAAATAAATTTTATCTCTTCTATTCCCAAGTAGAATTGTGGTATCAATTGAGTTCTCTATCCGGTAGAGAAACACATGTCCCTTCTTGATAAAAAAGTCCATACCCATCATCCTCCAATGATGACACAGAAAGTCTGCTGACTTTCATACCTGGAACAAATAATACCCTGTCTACTTCAAGAATCTCTCCAAAACCTAGTTGGAATCTCACAGTTCCAACTCCTCATATTTCTTCCTGAGAACTTCCAATGTCCGTTTCAACAAAAAGTCTTGGGGCTATTTCTTCTATCCTCTAAAAAACTCCATATTTCCCGATCATATGGCTAGTTGATCCACTATCAACTATCCACATGTCATGGAAATCTACTGAACTACCTACACTAGTCTGTACTGAAACTAAGGAAAATTCCTTTTCAAACTGGGAAGCAAAATCTCCCATTTTTGTTGATGGTGCTCCCTCTTTTTCTTCATTCCCCTTCCTATTGGGACATTGACTAGCATAATGGCCATACTTATTGCAGTTAAAGCATCGAACCTTGTTGAGGTCTTTCTCCTTTTTCTTCCATTTGCCCTTGCCTTTAGTTACAAGGGAAACATTGTCTTCACTGCTCCGAGTGCCATTCTAGAATGTCCCCTCCCGGGACTCCTCTTGAACAAAATCATCCCATAATCTTGTCCAATCTGGAAGTTTCTCTCTAGCAACTACTCCTTGCATAAAAGTGTGCCATTTTGCAGTAAAACCATTAAGAGTATATCTGACTAGCTCTGCATCTTCCACTTTCTCACCAGCAGCACCCAGTTCATCTCTAACTTGGGTAATTTTTGCGAGATAGGTGGTTACTGTATCAACATCAGTCATCTTGGTGTTCCTCAATTTTTCTCTGAGAACCATCTTTCTATTCTGGTTCTTGCTTTGGTAAAGAGTACATAAAGCATTCCAAATTCAGAAGCATGTGACTTACCTATGATATGGGGTATCACATGATCTTTTATGGAGTCCAAAAAGATTATGTGTGCCTTGATATCTTTCTTCTCAAAGGCACTCTTCTAAGCAGCATTTGAGGGAACTGTGATGGTGTCAGAAGCACCACCAATATCCCATAGCTGCAACTCTTTGAACAACACAGTTATGCGTTCTTTCCAAGGGTTGAAATATCATACCCATCTAGTCTGTCTTCATACCTTAATCCTGTTGAGGCCATGACTTTAACTAATCCTAACTTGAACTTTGTTCTGCCCAACTATCTTGACTGCTTTCAAGAAATCACAAAATCCACAAACTAACAGAGCAAAGCTCTGATACCATGTAAAAATTTAAGGAAATGTACTAAAATCTCATTCAGACATTTCTTCAAACACTTTGCTTCATAAATGATTTAATGCTGCTATGAGTTATTTAAAATCATAAATAACTTGAACAAGAAATACTCAATGAAACAAGCACTCGAACACTGTAGAATGTGAACACATGTGTTTAGGGCCAAGTCCATGGCAAAACCTCACAAGAGGAAAAGCCAGAGAGATGTCTTTTATTAAATGAGAACAAAAACTGGAATTTCTCACAACTCAAAAATTCATTTTTCCTTCAGCAAAAATCATAAATGTAATTAAATCATCTCAGCAAATTTCATACTACCTCGTAAACTGTGCCAACAGTTGACTGTACGGACTATACGGTCTCTGACTGCTGTACGGAATGCCTCGAATTCTGTGCCAACAGTTGCCTCAAATTATGTGCCAAGAGAGGTGTACGGACTGCACAAAATGCCTTGGTTTTTGTGCTAGCAAACTGCCTCGATTTCTACACCAACAGAGGTGTACGGACTACCTCATTTTTTGTGCCAGCATGGGAGTGTACGGACTGTATGGTAGAAACAAGTCTAAGAAACACAACGTTGTGTGCCCCCCATGGCAAACACAAAAACATGGGGCTAAGGACATTCCTCATTACAAATTTCAACACTCCCTCTTAATGAGGGAGGTCCCAACACTATCATCTTGACCATTGTCAAGAACTTCCACTAACTCTGGAAGCTGATGTCGGAAGACAACTTGAAACTCTGGATCCTGCTCATTCTCTCTATGTTGGCTGAGTCTTTTGCCAGTGCTGCTCTCCTCATCTGAAGGTATCATCTGTGCATCTGCCTCATTTTCAGATTCTGACTCGGATAGCCATCCACTTGAACCTGGAAGTATCACTTCTCCATGCAGAAAATAAAGTTTATCTCTTCTATTCCCAAATAGAAGTGTGGTATCAACTGATTTCTCTATCCAGTAGAGAAACACATGTCCCTTCTTGATAAAAAGTCCATACCCATCATCCTCCAATGATGACACAGAAAGTTTGCTGACTTTCATACCTCGAACAAATAATACCCTGTCTACTTCAAGAATCTCTCCAAAACCTAGTTGGAATATCACAGTTCCAACTCCTCTTATTTATGCCTAAGAACTTCCAAACTACCTGCAAATATTTAGTCTACACAATCATGTCAGCAGCCTCGCAAACATGTGCATTATCTAGATAATTAGCACCAAGAATCAACACCTACTTCTTCAATGACTTTAATGAACAAGCCATATATGTAATTAGCATCCTTGGATTTTCTAAGAGCATCCATGGTTTTCAAGAAAACTAGTCCATTATTTTATGACGCCATGAAATTTATGTGGGTATAGCATGTTGTATCTGTCCATCCATCAGAAAGAATACAAAGTTACTAACAGTGGATGAGGGCCCTGATGATTTATTAGGTGTTAGGGATTTATCCACCTCCTTTGCATTCACTGGAAATGTGGTTCTAAGCTTCTCTGAAATATGAGGTACATACCCAATCAAAGCTCATTCAATTACAGCCTGACACATTTCAAAATAAAGTAGAGTGTGCAACATTAAATGAAAGGAAATTGAGATAGAAATAGAACCCAATGGTAGCATCCGTCTTATCCCGCAACTCTGCTAGAAAAATATTGCAGATTGCACCACTAGAGGCATGCTTCTTCCCTTCTACTATTGCTCATCCACTATCAAACTCAACTTGACTCCCACTTTTGTTGGATGACTTCCTCAAAAATGGAAGAGGATCCTCATTTATACATGTCTACCATATTGTTGCCACATTTGCCTTGTTGAAGAATGTAACTTTGAAAGATATTCTTATTGTATTTTTATTGTACTTCCTTCGAGGAATACTCATATTGTAATTGATCATGTAAAAACCCTAAAAGAAATCAAGTAAAATAGACAAGTTGGCCCAGAGGGTAAACTACCCCAAACCATGGGCAGTCTGCCCCAAACAATGGGAAAAACTGCCCCTCTCAAATCGGCCCAATTAGGGAAGGACAAGTCGGCCCAGTTAGGTAAAAAGGTCACTTTATGATTAGTATAAAGAAGGGAGTCGCCTTGCTCATTCGTACATCACTCACTCAAGCAAGTTCGCATGAGTAGAGAAAGAAGGACAAGTTCGCTTGGGAGAAAGAGTAGCTATATTGAAGACATCTTTTCTCAGGGTTTCTATCTTATCTTATTCTTGGGTTATTGTACTTGCTGACGAATCTATACTGAAGAAGTTTTGTTGGGTTTTCTACCCCAAAATGGTTTCCCAAGATAAATTGTTGTGTGCTCTTGTTTATGTTGTGTTTGTCCATCTTTCAGTGATCCTATTGTATATGGTTATTGTGATATAATGCAAATTGATTGAAGATCTAACATAACCATCTTTAAAGTATTAAAATTCTAGCATGGTATTAGAGCTAGCCTGAAAGAAGACCTTGTGGAGCAGAAAACTGCCGGAAGTGAAAACTAGGGTTTCTTGTTTCGAAGGCTTTTCACCATAGATTGGCCTGAAAAGGAGGTCAAGTCAATTCATCCTAAGAGGACGCATTTGTCTGTGGAGGAAGATTCCAGATCCGAGAACTTTGAATTTTGACCCTGACACCGCTGCTCGGGAAAACTAGGGCATCAGATTTTTCATACTTTTGTCCATAGATTTGGCTGAAGGAGGGGTTTGCTCAACTCGCCTTAGGGAGGCATATCTTTACCTCAACTCAGATTTGTAAGATTCCAAAGTTGGAAAATTACGGTTTCTCTAACAAACCCTAGGTCAACCAGGTAGCAGACTTTAGAAGGCATCAAAGCAAGCACTTGGTTGGAGCATCTTGATTGGTAAGTACTATTATCTTTATTTCTATTTGAGGTTTTCATTTTATCAAGATGACAACCAATACCAAGCTTGAGGATAAGCTTGAAGGAGTTGATAACTTCCGACCCTGGAAGTATAGAGTATTGCTCATTCTAGAAGAGAATTATTTGGTCAACTATGTTAAGGAGGAAGTTGCAGAGCCAGAGGGAGATGAAGACAAGGCTAAACACAAGAAGAATTTGATTAGGGCCAAGAGGATCATTGCCTAAGTTGCACAAAATGGGGAAACGGGGAAACGAGGAAACGTTGGAAATGCAACCCCCCAAATTTTGGAAACGGGGAAATGTGATAATATATATATATATATGAGCAAGGACAAAATTATTATAAAACATAAACCATAAATTATTAATTACATTTACGTGCAAGCAACATTCCCAAGTGATAAATGTCAAATGATACAAATAAAATTTCAATCAGACGTGTAACAACACATTTTACTCATGAACCCAAGTCTATATCATTTCATTCATGCAAGTAGCAATATCCAAAAGCAACCTTTATGAATGAGGCTATATGCTATGTATCCAAAATTAGCCTTTATGTATGAGGCTACAAGTACAATGTATCAAACTGTGAACAATGAACATACTAACACAGAAATAAAAAAACATGAGCTCATACTAATAGTCATCCTCATTTTCATTTCCTCAAAAACAAAACAAGAAGCATGCTCAGCAGCAAAATGTAGAGTGGAAAAAGTATTTCCAATTCCACTTCTAGGTTCCTCAATACTTAGTGCAGCAAGAGAGAGGTCCAAGTCAACAAATTCTGACTTGACATCCCTATCTGCACAAAGCCCATTGCTATATTCTAGGCCTTGAGTGTTCAAGTTGCTTGTGTGAGGAGAGAATGAAGTGTTGTTCTCTTTATAACTTTCTTCAACCTAATTACAAGCATCTAGAATTAAATTTTATTTTAAAATTTTATGTATTAACCGTTAATTACTGAAACCCGCGAGCGGAAAGAGACTTTACGGGCTATTTTTTTAAGTGATGGACTTCTATTTGACAGGAAACACACCGTACAAGAGAGGAAACGTGATAGAAACGCGTTTTCGTCTGTACGGACGCGTTTCCCATACAAGAAACGTGTTTCGTACGGACGGAAACGAGTGTCTGTCAAGTACCATACGGGTTTCCGAGTTTCAACGAGTTTCCGAGGGTGAAACAGGTGCCAGACCTGAGTTTACTGCAACTTATATCATTGGTGACTCCATCAATGATCACTTGATCCCCCATATCTCATCATTGAAGACTCCCAAGGAGATGTTTGATGCATTGAAGAGACTATGTGAAGGAAAGAACATTAATAGGAAGATGACCTTGAGAACTCAACTCAAGGGTGTGACGATGCAAAACTCTGAAAGTATCCAATCCTATTTCACAAGGGTCTCCCAAATCAAAGAACAATTAGAAGCTATTGGAGAACATGTTGAAGAAGCGAAATTGGTGATGACTACATTGAAGGGTCTCCTAAGATCATGGGAATCATTCATTCAAGGAATTTGTTCTAGAAGAAAGCTCACCAAATTCAGTAGGCTATGGGAGAATTGTACTCAAGAGGAAGCCAGAATTGAAGCCAGAGAAGAGAAGATGGGTGAAGAAGATAATCAAACCTTAGCAGCTCATACAAAGAAGGAAAAGAACAAGAAAGAAGAACACTCTCACAAGAAGCCTAAAAGATTCCAAAAGAATCCTAGACCTCATAAGGACTACTCAAAATACAAATGTTACAATTGTGATGAAAAGGGACATCTTGCAAGAGATTGAACCATAAGCAAAGACCATAACAAAAAAGGAAAGAAGAAGAGGTATCGTGCTCATGTTGCAAAAGATGATGAACCATTTAAGAAGAGAGCAAGGGAAGATTCCTCAAGTGATGAAGAATATGTCTTGACTTCAGCACTCACAAGGTAAAACTTTTGATGATAGTCTCCACTTGAGGTGATGTCGTAGTGGGTGGTCACTTCGGTGACGTAATGTGGGCTCCTGGACTACACTCACAAGGATGCAATAGGTAGTCACATTGGTGACATAATTGAGTCTCTTGACTGCTAGTGCTATGTTGGGCATACACGACATGTGCGAAGACGCAGGTGGTCATTGGGTGACGTAATTCGTGGTTCTGGGCTATTCTCCACATGATGTGACGTGATAGCGGGTAGTCACTTCGGTGACATAATTTGTGCTCCTAGGCTATACTCATGAGGTTTGTGTTGCCAAGATGTGCAAAGACGCAGGTAGTCACTGGGTGATGTAATTCGTGGTCCTGGGCTGGTCTCCACATGATGAGATGTGACTTTCTAGCAGGTAGTCACTTCGGTGACATAATTTGGGCTCCTAGACTACACTCACGAGATGATTTGGACACGTAGTGTGGTAACACAGGTGGTCGCTATGGTGACATAATGAGGGCTCCTGGGCTGGACCCACTTGATGGCTTGCTCGTATAGAACTTCTAGTGATGTATAGATCCGAGAGATGTCAGAAGTTAATGGTCAGAGTATAGAGTTGCAGCAACACTGATGATGATGGCGTCGAAAGAATACCTCCCTTGTTAAGAGGGAGTGTTGAAGAATATAACTTCGGAAGATATTCTTATTGTATTTTTATTCTTCGAGGAATACTCATATTGTAATTGATCATGTAAAAACCCTAAAAGAAATCAAGTAAAATAGACAAGTCGGCCCAGTGGGTAAACTGCCCCAAACAATGGACAAAACTGCCCCTCTCAAGTCAACCCAGTTAGGGAAGGACAAGTCGGCCCAATTAGGTAAAAAGGTCACTTTATGATTAGTATAAATAAGGGAGTCACCTTGCTCATTTGTACATCACTCACTCAAGCAAGTTTGCATGAGTAGAGAAAGAAGGACAAGTTTGCTTGGGAGAAAGAGTAGCTGCATTGAAGACATCTTTTCTTGGGGTTTCTATCTTACCTTATTCTCGGGTTATTGTACGAGGTTGGCATTGTACTTGCTGACGAATCTATACTGAAGAAGTTTTGCTGGGTTTTTTGCCCCAACAGGGTTTCCCAAGATAAATTGTTGTGTGCTCTTGTTTATGCTATGCTTGTTTATCTTTCAGTGATCCTATTGTATATGGTTATTGTGATATAGTGCAAATTGATTGAAGATCTAACATAACCATCTTTATAGTATTAAAATTCTAACATGCCTCACCGATAACATTCTCTTTAGCCATGAATTTTCTTTAGCTCATACACATCTGGACATGCTCCAATCCCTCTCTTGAGGCCCAACCAATGGCCCTTAATTGATCCAAAATGGATCTGAATAAGTGAATGGTTGTAAGACTCAATACCTACAAGTGTAATTTGGTGAGTAACAAAGGTTAGATAAAATATAAAAAGAAAATACAAGCAATAAAAGAAAAGAAGAGGAAAAATAAAAGAATTAAAAGTAGAAGAGAAATGAAAATAGGAGAGAAAAAAAGAGAGGAATGGGAAATGAAAGGTCGGTTTCTTAGCCTTCCAATTACCCCCTAGCTATCCTATATCTTCTTGTAACTTGACTCTCAAAGGGGCTTCTAGCCAAAAGAGAGGAGGCACAAAGAACCATGAGCAGCATCATAACCAAAGATTGTCAAAATAAAATTGAGCTACCATTCGAATGTTGGTCTTCCCATTTAGGTTTCCAAGGTAAACATGGTTTCCATTGCGTTTTGAATCGTTTGAATGTTTCTCTATGTTGTCTAAATGGTGTGTTAATTTCTATATGAATTTTATGAGTTGCTTTGCATTTTACTGGCTGTCTCATTAATTTAATGGTGTGAACATTCATTCTCAGTTGTAATATGAGGCTCCGTATCATAATTTCATTCTCCTTGGTAAACTGAAGAATCCTAACAGCTCGATTGTGTCCACAATTTGATTCGCAAGAAGATGAAGATCAATCGTTGTCATTAATGGACCTATCTCAATTGAGTTCCCATTCTCAACCACTGGAATTTAGCAATACATTGCCATTGAGGTCATTGGGCAACCAGTGGTACGCACCGTTCTTAATAAAATTTTGAAGTCTAGAATTTGGTTGGAGGTCATGTGGGGGCAATGCATTGCCCATTAACACTCAAGAGGTTGCACACCCACCAATTCAGCCCCGTAGGACTGTACACAACTGAAGGAAGAGGCTTGTGAGGCCTTATGTTCTTGTGGTAGGCTATTAGGAGACGTGACTTTTCCCAGGTCGTATGAAGGGTGATATTCCAATAGATGCCAAGGGTAGACAAAGCATCGGCTATAAAGAATCGTTCTAAACACTGAGTTTGATTCATTTCCAAGGAGTTAATGGACATTGTTGAATAAATGTATTGTCCACGAGAAGTAATCTGTTATGTAGCGGAAGTGTAAAATCTTAGAATATATATATATATAATAGAAAAAACATAAAATGATAAGATGATGATACAACAATGAATGGTTGGGGTATATATAGGCCTTATGGTGGCCCTTCATGCAAATTTACATCCTTACGTGATGAACCTTTTCATAAACACAATAATATTAATATTAAATAAATTAAATATATTCATAACATTGCCACCTTCTTTAAAAGAGCTTTGTCCTCAAGGCTATATCAGTGAATTCAGCTTCTTTTCTAATAAACGAGGACTTAATGAGAGCTTTGAATGTTGTCTCCTACTTAGAAGGCTAAGTAGTAATATTTCTTTTCTAACTTCCACTTTCTTTCAATAATTACCCTTAAACAACTTACGATATAAAGTTTTTTTTTAATCTTCTACTGAATTGACCTTTTAGCATATATTTATCTTCCAATGAATAATAGCTTTTATAACCTTGAATTGACCTTTTAAAACTTGAATTGTAATTTAGAGATCCTTCTTTAATTTACCTTGAAAATACCTTTTTGATAACTTGGTTTTTGCCCCTTTATAACTTGAAATAGCTATCTTCAAGTAACTTTACAACTTATGCAAAAAGGTCACTTAATAAGTATTTACTTCTCCGTAGTGAGTATAACTATATGCATATAATAAGGGTCACCTATACAAGGATTTCTTCACTTATGTGCATATAATATAGAATATATCAACGATTCACTATTATACGTCTTGATTTAGATTGGCGGCCCCAAGATATTAAATCCCACAAGTTATATGAAATTCCGTAATCATTTTGTGGATAGATTATTCAAATGTTGCCAACAGTCACGACTTGATGAAACGTCACCACTAATGAATCTTAACTGATTTTTCTTTTTTTTTCTTATTATTTTAAATGGCCCAGGAATCTCTATCAAATGCAACAAACTCTGCCGTTGTTTAGACCACCTGTCAGAGAGCTTGGTAGAAAAAAACCTACTGTGTGTCACCAAAATCTCTGTGAATGTTCAACGTGATGGAGAAACCATCCTTGGAGCTCAATGCCAGCTTAACATTGCTGGAATCAAAGTCATTAAAGTGGCTACCAGGGCTGCAACTGCCCTGAATGGCAGAAATCTGGTCCTGCATCAGCATCTACATGTTCTGCACAGGGGTCAAGGTGGCCGCTTGCTTGGTAGTGTTAGAGTAGTGAACATGTATAGTCTTGGCAAAAGTCTATGTTATCACATCCATAGTAGCTGGGCTACCATGATGTTTCAGAGCAGTTCGTCCCAGACCTAAGCCAGTGCTTCGCTGGGATGAGCCTACCCTTGCTCACAATGATGATCAGTGATAGAGTACCTATAGAGGCAGCCAGAGTTCCAGAGCAGTATTACCAACTTGCCTTTGTCACTTTTGGGCCTTCATGATCCCAGAGAGATACTTGTTAGACCATGGTTTCACTTTAGCAGTGCAGCAGAGCAGGTGGCCGATATATCTTCCTTTGCCCTCCAGACTATCAGAGGCACTTCAGATCCAGATATAGGGATGACTGAGCAGGTATATGGTATGAGGTTTGCATATACATGTTGTCTTTCCTGATTATCTTAGTAGATGTGACTAGTTATATGTGGTAGCAGTATGGTGATTATGTATCTTGTGGTTGCTTTTGGACTAACAAATTGAAATTGTTAAATAGTATGATGTTAAGACTTAGGCATATGTTGTTTTTTGCTTCCTAGGAACTTCATTGGTTAATTAATCCCCTTCTTTTAACTCAACTATAGCCCGTGGCGATCAACTGGGCTAATCCATCAAACTCCTAGCCATCATCCAGGAGGGGACATTACAATACATCTCATTTTTTAGTCATAAGGACATGTAAACATTGTAATTTAAGTGTCTTAGGGGTGTATATTGTATAGTATTTGATTAATGTGGCTAAAGGGGGTGTCAAACACCTTAATTTGATGTATTAAACCCTTTAGACCAATTAATTTAGCCTAGCACACCCCTTGGAGACAAAATCCAATTCTTTTTGCATGTTGGAGACAAATTTGAGTGATTTTAGAAGGTTGGTAAAAAGAAATATTCTCTAATTCGCCCCCCTTGAGTGAGGTGTTATTTCTGATTGGATTTGATCTCAATTAATCCCTATCTGTCCCCTCCTTGTCTCCTAGGTAGCTCATGAAGACCCCTTAAGCTCCAATTAACTTCATGAGGTCAAATTACACTCTAGTTAACTCCATGAGGTGTCATATGGCACTTTAGTTCAGTCCACTTCATGAAATTTGCCCCCCTCTTTCTATTTTGTTATTTAAGCAAGCACTCCCCACTCTTTTCTTTGTTGGTTGATAGTGAAGCTTGTGCTTTGTACTCTGGTTCTAATGGAATTAATAAAGAAGGCTTTGGAGGTCAGATTTGTGTTGTGCTCTCATTGTGTGGATGCCATTGTCTCAAGCTTAATATGAGGTAATTGTAGTTAGTTCAATTGCATTCATCTCTTATTGCTTCCTTAGGTCTTTGAAAGGGTGTTATCACCTAGTAGGGCAAGCTCTCTTTAGATAGTTTTCTATTGGGAACTTGTTATAGATTGCTAGAAAGGTGTTTAGATCTAAGTATTTTTTAGATTGTATTGGTACTTGATCTAACCCTCTCTTATAGGATATGTTACCACTCAAACTAGTAGTCATAAATAAGCAACATCATGTAGACTAAATGCTAGTGATTGGTAAGCATGAGGAAGAGGTCTAGACCCAAATGTCACGACAGCCCAGCCTCTTAACTTCTTCGGGTAACTCCTATACAAACATAACACATGCAAATACCTTTCCACGACCTTGTAACTAAATCAGTGCCTTGTATGGACTCAAACAATATATAAAGAAGACAACTTGACCTAATTAAGGAGTTAGTTCAATGGCTAATCATGTATATCATCAATCACCTTTCCAATTTCACAAATTCCAATGCAACTCATATATACCAATGCACCTCCACGTATCCCAAGGCAACCCTCAAAAAGGTGTGCTCTGAGGAAAAGAGGAAGGACGCTAGGGAGAAGCCCTAGGTGAAGTCAAAACCCTAACGTGGCCCAAGGTAAGTGAGATCTAGGGTTCTCACGCTTCCCAATGCACTAGGTCAAAATGGGACACCATTCAATATCTGTGGACAATTCAACTAGGGCGAAATTGAGGGGTGGACAAGATTTAGCAAATTCCAAATATTTTTAGGTTTTTGAATTTATGTAAAATTTTAGGGCTTTTTTGACAATCTATGATTTTTAGGGTTTTTTACACATAAAATGGGGACACCCTTCAAGATCTGTGGATAAATCCACTAGGGTGAATTGGTAGGGAGGACCAGAATTACGAACTCACGGCTATTTTTGGAGTTTTGAATTTTCTTATTTTTTTGGGTTTTTGGAATTTTTCATATTTTTAGGTCTTTATGCATAAAATTACAGCCACAAATATAATACAATAAATGCTGAAAAATATAGTAAAAATGACAAGAAAGGGGATATAATTTTTGTCTTAATCCCTAGGGCGTTGAGAGATCTATGGTTAACATCCCTCTCTTAAAATGTTCCTCTAGCACTTGCAAGCTAGGGCATCACCTAGCAACCTCTAGGGTTCGGTAGGTGAGCCTAACTAAGGCAAATGGAGAAGTCCAAGGCCCCAAAAGCTATAGGAAACCCTTATGCGAGACATTTCCTTCATACAAAGTTGATAAAATATTGGTAAAATGCCATAATTCAAATAAAATGCAGCATAAAACTACCATTCAATCCCCATAGTAACATTATTCACCAACATTCAACAAGAGATGAGCAAAGAAGACACCTTTGGGTCACACTTGTGCATGTGTTATTCCAACAAGTCTAGCATCAACCATAGCATGTGCAAGAAAGAAGCCCTAGATCATTCATCCATCCACCATCGAGCAAAGAAGATCATCCCAAGAGAAGAGAGCATCACCAAAGAGACTCAAAGAGTAGGAGAAAAAGAAATGATTTCATATTAGAACCCTTGTCTTATGCTTACAAATGAAATTGGAATGGATATTTATATCCATCCTAGCACAAGATTTAATTTTTTATCAAGCCTACTGTCTTAATTTGTCAATTTAAAATTAAAACAATAAAATACTAAAATAATCTAAATTAAGACAAAATTAGGGAATGTCACCCACATGTTGGGGATTAGACCCTAAAACTAGCATAAAACGATGAAAAATGCTAAAATAAGCAAGCTAAAGCCTCACTGTGACGGCAAGAGTGAGCCTAAGGAGGACGTCATGCCCCTACTAACCCCAGAGTGATGAAAAAGTCCCTCCATGTCCCCCTTGCCTTGGCTTGAGGCTTGATCATCATGATGACGCCATAGGGTCAATTTGGTTAGAAAGGGTCTAATCAGCTGTAGAGAAGGTCCAAGTGGGGTGAGAGGAAGTTGATAGGATAGGGAAGACCTCCCTAGATGAAATATATTCACCCTCAATGCATAAAAGTCATGGTGGTCATGTGACCCAATGGCCCACACCTGGAAGCCCCGAACACCAACCCCAGGGCTAAAATGCCCCAAAAAGGGCAATCAGCAATGCCACTAAGCCATGGTACTTCCAAGAGTAAAACCAAGGGGTCCGGTCATGGCCAACCACATACAGAGAGTCCCACAATTGGCCTTTTGAGCCCTTCTCTACCAAACGACCTGCTAGAACCTTGTAGAACTACAGAAGCATAACAGGATACACCGAAAGTAGTAAGAAATGAGATCCAATACCCCATTTGTTATTTGAGCTAACCTTGCAAGGCTTCATCCATCGAGAAGTGGGCGGTGAGCCTTGCGCAACCCCCTCAAGCTTGATGGTTTCAACCAATGTTATAAAAACCGGCCCCGAACCGGCAAAACCGGCCGATCCAACCGGTTCCAAGGGTTTTCCGGTCTGACCGTTTGATTCAACCCGTTTTTTATCAGTTATGTACGGAACCGACCTATTTCCACCAAGAACCACCCGATTCCGTACGGAACCGACCAGTTTTCTCAAACCGGTCGGGTTCCGTATGGAACCGGTCGGTTCCACACCGGGTATTTCTAGAGCAAAAAACACACATTTTGAAAAAATAATTAATTAAAAAACCAAAAAAAATGGGCACATCGGCCACATCTGCTAACCTAATTACCGTACAATCACTATATATTGACGCGGGGACCCTCAATTGCAATCACGATTCATAATCATCTATGGATTTTTCTAGGTTGAGCATACGAATCAGGAATCAGGGCAGCAGGGCGTTCGGGAGTCTGAAATCGAATCTCAATTGTGGACCATGGCACAACCGAATTTTGGTTTTATACACTCTTACTTGCTATGTACATGAGAAACTTCGCAGATTTGTGTATAATGGTTTGAATTCACATGGATGCACATGAATATATATTTATTTTTTGAAAATATGAATATTTTATGTATTTTTGCTCAACCGGTTTTTTGATCCGGTTTTTGTCCGGTTCCAGTCCAAGACCGGGTCCTGGGGCCAACTAGTTTGACCACCGGTCCGGTTCTGATAACATTGGTTTCAACAGACTAGTCCCTCAGCATACCACTTTGGAGCTCCATTTCCCATCTAAAGGCATTCCTTCTTCTTCACTCAACCTTCTTCAATCAAAATCAATCTTTTTTTGTTGTTATTTACATGCTCGTCTTAGATCTTAAGAATTTTAAAAGCTATATTTATTCAGATCTTTTACATGAATGTTTATAAGATCTATTTCAATTCAATCACTATTTGTCAAGTAGATCCCAAAAGTAAATTTGTTTATAAGTGCATTTAATCAAAGTAGATCATTAGCCACTTAGACTAGTACTTAAAAATCATAAAGGTAGTGTGTTTATTTGCATATTTGAGTATTTTAACTCACTGCCCAATGTCCGAACAATGCATAAACAACGAGGTAAAGTTCATTTACGTCCTTGTTTATTTGGATATTAACCCTCGTGACCCCTGGTTTCAAGTGTGTTTCCAACGGCACAAGTTAGGGGCTTATTTGAGGCCTAGGTGGCAACTAGGTGGCAGCTAGGTGGCAGCCTCTTGTGAGCTTTTTTGGTAGTAGTTATAACACTTCTTTGCACGTTTCCAGTGTTGATGTTTGTAGCTCGGACAAGTATCTCCACATGGGTTTGTGTTTTTCCAGTGGAGATCGTCACTAATACCTCTCAAAACTTTGGAAATTCGCTTTATGAAAGGAATTATTAAAGTGAATGTCTTTTTAGATTAAATGGGGTTAATTTTGAGAAATGCCTAAGTTTTGGGCATTATTGATTTAAGTTAATTAAATGAATCACAACCATTGATCTCAAGTGAGTGAGATCTAATCTTAGCCATTGGAGTTAGGGTATTGGTTCATCCAAACAGTATAAAAGGTAGCCAAGGTGAGAGGAGAAGACACAATCTCTAGAAAAGAGAAGCACAAGAGAAACTCATGCATTGAGTTGGAAAGCAAAAGGACTTTCTACTTCCAGATTTGGCAAGGAGAGAAGAGTAGCAGCAGTCAACAATCATCCAGGGGGACCGTACCAATCAAGCGGAGGTCCATGAGCAAAAGTCGTCCCTACAGTTTGTACAAACGAGTCGTACGGAGAAAGACGCAGGCTACCAGTTTGTGGAACGCGTCTGTGCAAGTAGAGCCGCGGGATAACAGTTCGCAAGGCGCGTTTTACAGAGACGTGAGCTACCAGTTCATAGGACATGCCTGAATAGACAGAGCCACAGGCTAGCGATGTATAGAGCACATCTCTGCAAGCAAAGCCGTCGGTACAGACCAGCCATACGGCACAGTTTGAAAGGCAGTTTTGCAGGAGGAAGAAGGGCATTTTGCCAAGTTTGATTGTTGTATTTTCTCATGGCCATTTTCCTAGTAAGGGAGCCCTTGTAAGCTTGGAATATATTGAATGAAAAGTTGATTTAAAGGGCAGAGATTTCTATGTGTTCATTTTATTGTATAGATCTGTTTCTATTGAAAACGCTTCCGCTATTTGATTCTATTAATAGATTCCAACAAGTATAAAATAGTCAATGAGTTGAAATTACTTATTTTAGCAAGGAAAAATCACTAGGAATTGTTTTATCTAGTGTTGGGGCTAAAAAATTTAACATGATATTAGAGTTCATTCTCTAAAAGGGAGCAAATTTGAAGTCTATTGTAGCAAATCTAATAGATCTGATTGACCAGCAGACAGATCTAGTGCATATTTGGGGTTTACCACAGTAGACCTTGGTGGGTGCTTGAAGGACTAAGCACAGGGCAGTTATTTTGTTGAGATCTAGTTATGGAAACAACCAGTCTCATATGTGAAGACAGGTTAGATGGGGCATCTAACTTCCTGTCATGGAAAGCAAGGGTTACATTACTCTTGAAGGAACATGAAATTTGGGACAATGTGGAGAAGGTAGTTACTTTAACAATAGATCCAGCTCAGCTGGCAGCACATGAGAAAAAGGGCATTAAAGCCTAGAGAGTGATCATGGATGTTGTGAAGGATCACTTGATTCTTCACATAGCTTAGAAGACAACGGCCCATGCAATGTACAAAGCTTTGACGGATTTATTCCCGAGTGACAACATGAACAGGAAGATAAGTTTGAGAGATAAACTTAGAGATGTCTAGATGACTAGATCAGACAACGTTGCTAGCTATCTCATGAAGATCACTCAAATTCATGATCAACTTACAACTATTGGGGAGACGGTAGATGATGCAGATCTCGTTAGAGTGGCATTGAAGGGATTCACCAAGCATTGAGAACCATTCGTAAAAGGACTCTATGCTCGGGAGAAACTCCCCACCTGGGAGAGGTTATCGGACGATTGCATCCAAGAGGAGACTCGAGATAAGTCTAGAGCTCTCAAGCAAGAAGATGGAAAAGAGAACTTGGTTGTTGTCAGCAAGGCAAGAAAGGGAAAAGCAAAGAGTTCCAGCAAGATGGGTAACAGTGAGAGAGAAGCCTCACAACCGGGGAAGAAAGACTTGAGTAAAATCAAGTGTTTCATGTACCACAAGAATGGGCACTATGCATCTCAATGTCCGAAGAAGAAGGGAAAGGGAAAGACGTAGCAAGTAGAAGCATCTGGGGAGCCTCAATTGAGTGAGTTTGCTACAAGGTTCGAGAGTGATTTCTCACTTGTTTCCTGCTTTTCTACTAGCACGGTTGCTAGGAATGCATGGTTCTTAGATAGTGGTGCATCTCATCAGATGAATGAAGCACAGGAGCTATTCAGCAGATTGACGGAGTCGGACTCAGGGATCCATGTGAAGCTTGGTGATGATGCCAAGTATGCAGTCAGAGGAGAGGAAACCATTTCATTCCAGCTTGAGTAAAGTGGTTTGTTTGATGCCCAAGATGTGTTATTTGTACCAGGATTGAAGAAGAACTTGCTCTCAATCTCAGTTATGGAGGACAAGGGTTTTGTTGTTATCTTTAGGAGAGGGCAAGTACTCATACATCTAGAGGGAGCTAGCCCTGACATAGCAATGAGTATCGGGGTTAGAGAGGGAAACTTATACAGGTTGTAAGGGAAGCCTATTCAGGCCTTGGTACATGACAATGACAACCTGTGTGAGCTATGGCAGAGGAGGATGAGACACCTGCATAGGACGTATGCAGAGGGTGTGCACTTCGAAAGAATGTCAAGACTGCTTTTCCAAGCAATGGGAGTAGGTCCAAGGTGATCATGGATCTTATTCATTCAAATGTGTGTGGACCGATGTCCATAGTATCTGTGCAAGGAGCATCGTACTACGTGATGTTCATAGATAATTTCTCTAGGAAAACCTGGAAGTACTTCATGAAGACCAAGGATGAGGTCCTCAATCGGTTCCGGAAGTTCAAAGCCCAGGTTGAGAACCTTACAGGTAAGAAGATCAAGGTCTTGAGGTCAAATAATGGGGGAGAGTACACCTTCAATGACTTCAAGGATTTCCCCAAGGATGCAGGGATCATGAGGTAGAAGATAGTCTCGTACAACCCATAGCAATATGGGGTTGCAAAGAGAAAAAACCGATCCATCATCAGTACTACAAAGGCTATGATTCATGATTAGGGATTGCCTATGTTTCTTTGGGCAGAGGCATATAACACTGCAGTGTATTTGCAGAACAGGAGTCCTCACAAGATATTGGAGGACAAGACTCCTGATTAGGCATTCATAGGAGTGAAGCCAGAGATCATGCATCTCAAGATATTTGGTTGTCCAGTTTACATCCATGTGCCTGAGGAGAAGAGGACAAAGCTTGAGCCATCAGGAGAGAAGGGTGTATTTGTGGGGTACAGCGAGACCTCAAAGGCTTACAGGATCTTCATGCTACTGCAACAGAAGACAGTGGTGAGTCGGGATGTTAAGTTCGAGGAGAACTTGGCATCTAGGAAGTCTCACGAGTTACCACCAGTGGCAGAGGACGAGGAGCGGGTGGATCCAATGGGAGAACAGAGTTCATAGACTTCCAATTCAAGGAGTCAGCCTCCAGGTGAGGAGGAGGACTCAGTTCCTTCTAGTTTTGTCAGGAGACCCAGATGGTTTGAGCAGACATTGGGAGATGCTTGGGAACATGTTGAGGCTCCCAGAGATCAGACAGGGAGGGTAGGCCTCCAAGGAAGTTTCCAAACTATATGGCAACATCATTGATTCCATAGATGAGCAAGTTGCAAACATTCTCACCAAGCCCTTGGAGAAAGGGAAGTTTTTCTTCTTTAGAGATAAGCTAGGAGTGGTGGAGAATACCTTCCTCGCTAAGAGGGACTGTTGATGTTTGTAGGTTGGACAGGTATCTCCACATGGATTTGTGTCTATCTGGTGGAGATCGTCACTAATACCTCTCAAAACTTTGGAAATTCACATTATTAAAGGAATTATTAAAGTGAATGTCTTTTTAGATTAATTGGGGTTAATTTGGAGAAATGCCTAAATTTTGGGCATTAGTAGTTTAAGTTAGTAAAATGAATCACAACCATTGATCTCAAGTGAGTGAGATCTAATATCAACCATTTGAGTTAGGGTTTCAGTTCATCCCAATAGTATAAAAGGCAGCCAAGGTGAGAGGAGAAGACACAATCTCTAGACAAGAGAGGCGCAAGAGAGGCACAATAGAAACTCAAGCATTGAGTTGGGGAGAAGGACTTTCTACTTCCATATTTTTCAAGGAGAGAAGGGTAGCAACAGTTAACAATCTTCCAGGGGGACCATACAAGTAAGGCGGAGGTCCACGAACAAAAGTCGTCTGCACAGTTCGTGCGGAAGTCGTACAGAGGAGTTGTACGGAGAAAGACATGGGCTAGCAGTTTGTGGAGCGCCTCTATGCAAGCAGAAATGCGGGCTAACAATTCACAAGGCACATCTTACAGAGATGTGGCTACTAGTTTACAGGGCGCATCTATATAGACAGAGCCGTGGGCTAGCAGTGTATGGAGCGTGTCTCTGCAAGCAGATTTGCTAGTACAGATAGGTCGTACGGCCCAATTTGTTGGGCAGTTTTGCAGGAGGAAGAAGGGCATTTTGCCAGGTTTGATTGTTGTATTTTCTCAAGGCCATTTTCCCAATAAGGGAGCCCTTGTAAGCTTGAAATATATTGAATGAAAAGTTGATATGAAGGGAAAAAATTTATGTGTGTAGATCTATTTCTATTGAAATCGCTTCTGCTATTTGATTTTTGTTAATAGATTCCAGCAAGTATAAAATAATCAATGAACTAAAATTAATTATTTTAGCAAGGAAAAAACATTGGGAATTATTTTAGCTAGTGCTAGGGCTAGAAAAATTAACATTCATCAACCCTTGAAGATCAACCCCCTTCCAAAAGAGTGGAGGTCCAACCGGCATCTCTTTCTCTCTTAGATTTGATCATGCCAGATCCTATTGTAAACTTATTAATTCCTATATTATAAAGGATCAATAAGCCTTCTTAGAAGTCCTTTAGGATTGTTGTAAATCACAAGGCATTAGTGGCATAGACTACCATCCCTAACATCCCCCTTGCCCCTTGTGCCAATTTTGCATTCTTAGTTTGTAGTTTCCTTTTCTGCACTTTACTTTCCGTACTCATATTAGATTTACATGTCTTGCATCTAAATTAGATTTATTTCCAGTATTTAACTTAGATTAGATTTTCCCTTTCTTTGTCTGGCAACCTTGATAAGAATGTTAGTTTAATATAATTAAAGGTTTTCAAGACTTATAAACCCATAGGCAAGATAAAACTATTACAATCTTAAATCTAAAATTAACGGTGGGAGCAAGCTCTACAACCTCACCCCAGTTGAGGCGTACATTGGGATCCGGGATCTTCTGAGTGTATCTAAACCCTCGACTAGTGCTTCCCAAGCATCAACAGTTCTCAGACTTGCCCCCACCGAGCAAGAGTATCTCTTTGCCTATTAGTTGCATTTTCAGCTTTACTTTTCCTAGAATATTTTGAAAGTTTTTTTGTTTTTGTAGATTAGTTGTTATAGACAAATCTAAATCTAGGTCCTACTAATTACAATCTAGTTCTAGGGTCCTATGACGTTCAAAGCACATTTTGATCGTCATATCATATATCACTTTATAATTCTGCACTGTGTAACCGGACAAACTAGCAGGGCTAGTGCTCAGTAAGCACATGTGGAAGTTGTGACCCAATGTCACCTCGATCACTCTTCCATGAACTTCTTCGGAGAGTCTTGACCTCCAAGGGGAGAGCCCTTATCTGTGTGCCTGTCAACAATTACACCAAACACCTTCCACAACCTCATGTATAGATCAGTTCCTTTATGGAGTCAAGTAGAGAATGAAGAAGACATATCAAACATAATTCTGATTAGGCACCAGTCTAGGACAAGTACTATAGCATGGGATTATGAGATTACTTGTGATGAAGGTCTTATGTGTATATGAAGTGACAAGCAATGTCCAAGAATACTTAATTAGGCATGAGTATCCAACAATATTTATGGTGTGTGCATATATAGTTCAGTTTGCAAAAATATGGTCCAAATCCACCACCAGTTACCAGTTATCATTTAGGATTAGTATCATTTTATGAGCGCACTCACATAAACAAACCAAATTACAGTATTATATCAACATATGATATTCATTTGGAGGTCTGATATGAAAATGGCTATACTTCAATTTATGCTTGCAATGTGACATGTAAATAAATGCTAATCCAATCAGATCATTTATTTAATCAGTGCTCAACACAGAGATATATCAGAATTAAGTTTGTGTGACAATGATTTCAAAATAGATCAGTTATGTAACAATGAACCAGTATAGCAGCAACGACCCTTTATAGCACTTTTCAAGGCATTTAACACTTGTGTGAGCATCAACTAATTCCACCATTCACAATCATTAGCGGTAGCATTCATGAAGTATCAGTTTGTCAATTAGACTTGATTACTAACCTTTGACTGTCACTTTTGCAGGTCTGTTATTGGAGCAGTAGGGGTTATGCTTGAAGAATCTCCTTGAAAGGGCCTTTAAGGCCATGTTTTAGGGCATAGGAGACGGCTTAGGGGGGAAACGAGGTAAGGTAGAGGAGCGTTGCGGCTAAGGAGGGGATTAGGCACTTGGGTAGAGTTTCAGTCTGAAAAAAGGATTGCAGCAGAGGAAAAGCGGAGCAAGAGGTAGGTCGAGGCTTAAAGGAGGAGGGCTGAGACCTTAAAAGGGCAGGCCGAGGGTTGAGGAGGAGTGTAAGGGATGAAAAGGGGGAAGCCGAGCTCTGAGATGAGTCGAGCGAGGGTGTATGAAGGCTGGTTGAGGTCTGAAGAAGAGTTAAAGAGCAGAAAAGAGAGAACAGAGGGTGGTAGAAGGTAGGCCTAGGGTTAAAACTTAAAAGAGGAGGCCGCAGCCCTAGATGGGCTCAGATTTTGCCAAAAAATTTATTGTTTTTTGGGTTTTTAAAATAAATTTAAAATGTTTAGGGTTTTTAGACATAAATTGCAAACTTAAAATCTAAACTAATTCTACCATGAAAATGGAAAATTACACATGAAAATGCAAGGAATTTTGGATAAGAAAAAGTGACAAGAAAAGGGATATGGTTCTTCTCTCAATCCCGGGGCATAAGGGATCGATGATCAACGTCCCTACAAGAAAAGTTCCTATAGGCTTGCAAAATTAGGGCATCAACCAACAACCCCAAGGGTTCATTGGGAGAGCCTACAAAAGCAAAGTAGAGATCCAAGGCCCTTTACGGAGAAGACTTCTTCAAGAGAACGTATTCCAACCATTCTAGCATCAACATGTATGTGCAAAGAAAACCCTAGCATTCATCCACATTTCACTTCACAAGCCAAAGAAGAGACTCTCCAAGAGGTGTGCATCACATCATAAACCCATATAACAAGAGAAAAAGAAGAAGTATCATATTTGATCCCGAGTCTTGTGATTTACAAATGAATTAAGATGGTCTATTTATACCCGTCTTATCACAAGACTTTTAATTTATCCAAGACTACATGTCAATTTGAAATTAAAACAAAAGTAATATTAAAATATTCTAATACATGGGTAACTTGGGGTATTTTCCCCATAGTTACCAAAACTAATGAAAATAGCTAAAACTGAACAAATGGCTCCACTCTCAAGGATGGAGTGAGCAGGGGGGGAACGGCATTCCCCATCTAACCCCAAATATGTTGAAAAACCCTCAACATCCCCCCTCAATCATGCTTGCAAGCCTGGGCATCAAGGATGATGTCATCATTGCTCTAGCACCAAGGAGAGAGGGCGTTGTGCTGAGTGGAAGCTAGGAGGGGTTCCTGGGGTGACTGGGGTGACTGGAAGAGGAGGCAAGTGCCTCTAAGTAGAACGTTGTCACATGTGTGGAGGTCATGTGACCTAGTGACCTGCCCCTAGGAGCCCTGGACACCAACCTCGGGGCTACAAGCCCTAAAATGAGGCAGTCAGCAATGCCACTAAGCCATAGTACTCCTAAAGGAAGAATCAAGGCGTCCGGCCATAACCATCCCTCAAAAGGTGTAGATAACGCCCCCCTCCTGGTCCTGAAGAAAAAAAAACGAACCCTCTCCCTGGGTAGATATCTAAAAGTGCACCGGTACTGGTAGTCTGGTACACCGTAACACACTGCAAGTAGTATCTAGATTTGCTTACATATCTCATTTATTTTTCTGCTTAAAGGCACTGGTCTTGTCTTGCTATATCTTGTTCATTCATGCTTTGAGTACTAATCAAATATCTTAGATTAGCTTCTTGTTGATATTGTAGATCTCTATATCTTGCTAGATTTGCTTTACTTTCCAAGTACGCATCTATATTCATATTTTTGTCCTTCTTGTATTAACTCCTAAGTTCTTTTCCTTTAAGCCTTAGATTATTTTTATATAGGGACTACCCCCTTGCCTTTGTTTAGGAGTTGGCCTAAATGGAGGAGTCAAGTGTTGAGGTGACAGTGACCCAACTCGAGGCTTGTCCCCAAAGCTACGCCCAGTGCGTTAAGATTTTTCTCAACCGGAGATGTCGAATAGGCGGCAACATAACCCTCATACAGTATGAGGGGTAGCAGTCTGTATTTCAATGGCTGCCTCGTTAATTTCATGGTGTGAACATTCATTCTTAGTTGTAAAATGATGTTCCTTTTCATAAGTTAATTGAAATTCTCCTTAGCAGATTGAAGAATCCCAACAGTTCTATTGTGTCTACTATTTGATTGGCAAGAGGATGAAGATCAATGGCTTCCATTAATGGACCGTTGCAATATCTCAACTCAGTTCCCATTCTCAGCCCCTAGAAAATAGCAATACCTTGTCATTGAGGCCGTTGGGCAACCAGAGCATTGTACGCACTGTTCTTAATCAAATTTGTAGTCTATAATTTGCTTTGAGCTAATGTGGGGGTCATATGCTACCCACTAACACTCAGGAGGTCATACGATGCATCTTGAATCCTCTTGAGGTTGCATGCCCAACGGTTTAGCCCTGTGGGACCATACACAATAGAAGGAAGAGGCCTGTGAGATCATAAGTTCTTGTGGAAAACTATTAGGAAACGTAGCTTCTCCCAGGTCATGTGAAGGGTGATATTCCAATAGATACCAAGGGTAGACAGAGCATCTACTATAGAGAACTGTTCCAAACAGAGTTTCGATTCATTTCCAAGGAGTTGATGGACATTGTTGAAGAAATGTATTATCCACAAGAAGTAATCTGTCTTCCCCATAAGTAATTGGGTCAAAGAATGGAAGAATCGAATTGCCCGTAGAGGTCCATAGGCTGTGGTTGCTAATTCCAACTCGAGAGTCCAACCGCTTTGTTGGAAACCAGCACTCAATTACTCACTAACCATTGGATCAGCCTTTGAGGAACCTCACGCACTACACACTGTGAGTAAACTACAATTGTTTAATCAATTACAGCAATCAAATGGTGAATACCAATTTGATCCTCCAAAGCACGATTGTCCATTGACTGGAATCGCTGATGTAATTGTTGGTGGGAATTGATCTAAAGATAGAAATGACTACCATCAAAAGAGTCAACTGACAGACTGGAATCTAGTGCGGTCTGGAACAAATTGGAGTGCTGAATAAGAAATCGATTTGCCAATGAGTATCAAGTGAATAGATTTTCCCAGATTGGAATTGACCACCATTGAGAAAGAAATCATTTTGACAATGACAAGCCAGAAATCCATTTTTTCCAATTGAAGCAATTTTCCAGTGAGAGACAATATGCCATTTTGTCAAGGTGAATGTTGGAGGTTAGATGAATTGGCACTATACCATGCTCTCCAAAGAGTGAATTTATATTGTTAGATGCCTATGGGAAGATAACCACACTACCAACGAGTTGATGAGAACACCCTTGTATGTTGTCATTCTCATGGTAGTTGCATTGCAGGTAAAAATCCACAGCCTTCATTCTCACTGTCATCGATGCTGGTGACAATCTCAATACACAGTTGGTAAGCATTAATTGTTGTTGGCTTGACAACTGATTGGTTGTGTGCTTGAGTATTGTAGCTGGAATTGGCCTGTTTTTCCCAGGCACCGATCTTTTGGTTACATATTTCCAAAGTGGGTATTTTTTGTTCATCTTCCTATTGCAGCTTTATTTCCACCATTGGCAGCTCCACTTGCAATAAATGAAGCAGTAACAGCAACAGTGCTAGCACTTGGATGTAGAGAGAAGTGAGAAACACCAATACGAACCTTCTCCATCCTTGTAGAAACAGCATGCTGATATATTTTTCCAAAATGCTAAGGGGAATCCTTGGGAAAATCAAGTAGTGCCCTCCTTCGTAGAGATGATACTCCTCTTTACCAAATGATGATTTTATTTCTTAAATTTACTAAATGGAGTTGGAGAACACTATTGAACAAGCCATGTATGATCTTACCTCAACAAAACATGAAACAAGTTTCTTGAGACAACAAGATATTCTTTAAGCATATTCCTGCTTGAGAGGGGACCAATGAGATTCAATCATTTGCAAAATCAAAATGTAAAGAATAAAGAAAAGATTTTATAATAAACTAGCTTGCTCAAAACAAAGCTATTTTGCCCCCTTTGACACGACGTAAGCAGCTAAAAATAACCATGACTTTGCAAGAGGAAAACAAACAGAAAAGATCACAAAGGTCTTTCAGAGAACTTTGAAGAAATTTTGCATTATCACTCAAATGGGTTTGAACTTTGAAAAGAGTCATTTTCTCAAGATTCCACTTATGAACAATGAAGATAGAACCATAAAAAAATGAGACTTGCAAATTACTCTATGGAGCTTACTCAAAGTCTCAAACAACAAGTCCTAGATATTAATTGTTTAAAATTGTCAAGAACAATAGGGTTCAGAGGCCTCAATAAAATCCCAATTACTAAATATTTAAAATTTTAAACCGAATTAGAAAGCATTTTCTCTTGAGAGCTGGGATAGGGCTCCCACAAACTTGGAATATTAAGGAAATCTTGAACACAGAATATCTTCAGTGCTAGTTAGTGCCTAATCTTCACTATGTAAACACATATGCAAACCAAATGGAAAAGAACACAACAAAAGAAACAAAGGAAAAAGGAAGTCATTGGTGGTTCTCACTTACAAAATTGGGAGGTGAAAAAGTATGTTCTGACTTGCTCAATGAAAGAAACTCAGTGAAAGAAACCGTCTAAGAGCTCATCCACGAACATACTTTTGACTGAGTTTCTTTCACTGATGGTTCAATTCTGTTTGGTTTGATTGGTATCTTGTTGGCTTGCATTTATTGTACTAAGGGAGTAATTGTAGTTTAATGTTGTTTGCATTTCCCACAACAGTTAACATCACACATGAACCCAATAATGTCAAATTGAGAATAATAATTGCTGCCCCAGTATTTAATAACAATTACACATCATAAAAATAATAAACTGACCTTGAATACTGTTAGCCGTGGGCTGTTGATGGTAGAGGCAGCAGCTGCGATAATTTAAGTGTTGTTGACAGAATGGACAGAACCTTGTATGAGATCAGCCCCTTAAACCATAGATTCACGCCCTAACTGCTGTAATAATTGTTGTGACCTTCAGATTTGCTAAAGAACAGCTGAGATAGCAATCACGCTAGGCTTTACGCTTTGGGACAGTCACGTGCTTTCTGTATGCAAACTCTAGATGGAGGATGACGTCTTTCTTGAAGCTGATTTGTGGTCTTCTTACGAAGTAGCTGTGGTATGCGATCAGTTCAAAGTATAAGATCGTGGCCCTCTTCTATGTGCTAGGGCACATGAGTTGAGATAAATAAGTCACAGCAGTTATGAAGTAGATCGTGGCCCCCTCCTATGTGCTAGGGCACAAAAGTTGAGACAATTAGATCGCAGCTGTTGTGAAGGAGATCACGCTACCTCAAGGAAGAAGGCATGCATGATGCCCACGTATTCTATGGCAGCTTCAACAGGACTGTTATTATATGAAACCACTGTCAATATAAACCACGATCTGCTGCTATCACGTGAGGGAGAGGGACAGCCTTTGAGGTTCACGATTTTCCCAAGGTTCCACGCAGATTTAAGAGTGAAGATGCTGTTCCTCTTAATGATCCATGCACCCTCCTTTCATTAATGATTTTTCCTTATTAAATACGCCCATGTACTCAGCCTTCCAAGGAAACACACCCTCTGGTCACTAGTTCTTCAATGACCCACGATTGTGAAGCTAAACTGCCCTTTATTCCATACTTGGCTGGAGACCTCAATGATCTTGGTCTTCTTTGAATTATGATGATAGATCTAGGTAATCTATCCTTGGAGATGTCTAGGGTAGATAGATTTCGCTACCAAATTCACCTTTCTGGCTAAGGTACTTTCCCTCAGCCCAAGCTTGGCTCTCTGAGCTCTCAAATCGAATCTCAATGATCAATAATAACATTAGCATGCGGAGCAATTCGCTTTTTCATTCTTTTATCATGTTGAGATTGCATGCCCTAAGTCGCTTTTCTTTCTTTTTTGAAGTTGAGGTTGCATGCACTCACTTCCGGACGTATGCACTATGAGTCTGGCTTGCATGCAATGCATGTCTGTTGCTACTTGCCCCGGTGGCCTTCTTTTACCTATTGATGACTTAATATCACTGTTAGGATCTTATTTTATTCTAATGGCATCAGTCCTCAGTCAATTCCCTAATTGTCAGTCCCCACTTGAACCTATGGGAATTAAATAGGTTAGCAAGAGGGTTCTTAGTGCTTAAGCAGAAGAGTACATTACATTCCTACTAAAACATCAATACGACGGGACGAGATGATCCCCTCGAAATATATATATAAATAAACTAAAATGCAGAAAGCAAGTAAAAGCATAAAGTAAATCTATCTAATGCAATACATATGATCAAAATGCAGTAAGCAACAATGCAAGTGAAAATTCAAATTAATGCTCATACTAAAGAGCTTATTCTTTTTAACTTTAACTCTAACACTAAAAGGTGGTCAATGGAAATAAAGCTTGAGATGTTGTTGGTTGACTGGAACAGACAACTTCTCACCATTAAGGCTAATAGATAAAAAAAAGTTAATACTAACCTTCTTTTCAATTTGAAAAGGATCTAGCCATCCCCCCACGGGTGTAGACCAAGTGGCGATAAAGTGTACCGTTAAGGCACTCCTTGCAACGTCACGGGTTTAAACCTTGTCTAGCTCGTGCACCCACGCATGGGGGCTATGTGGGTGCACCTAGGGGTATAGTGGTAGCGAACGGGAATTGACCCCGCACAAGTACAAACCCTGCCCCAGTTGTCGATTCCCCTAGCTAAAAAAGATAAAAAATAAAAGCATCTAGCCATAAGCTATCAAACTTTTTGTGCATACCAAGTTTCTCCTTTCTTTTATCCTAAAGGAGGACAAGGTCTCCTTCCTCAAATGATCTTGCCATGGCCCTTTGATCAAATGTTCCCTTGATTCTTGATCATTTGATCAAAGGCCTTTCGCCTAGATTCATATAACTCAACAAGTTGATCAATCCTTGCTTGCACTACCACTTGATTAGTGGTGAATGATTGTAAACATTGATAGACTGGGATTTTTAAGTTGATGAGCAATTTGAAATTCATCCCATACACTAACTCAAATGGACTCTTACCTGTGGCTCTCTTGGTGGTGATTCTATATGCCCATAAAGCATACTTGATTTTACTATCCCAACTTTTCATGTTATCATCAATAGTTTTCTTCGAGATATTCATCAAATTTTTGTCACCTGACTCGACCAAACCATTCCCCTGTGGGTAGTAGTTTGATCAATGAGATAACACGATAGCATAGTCAAAGCAAAAATTAGATAGAGCAAATGAACTAAAATCTTTGGCATTATCAGTGGTCATTTTAGATGGGACCCCAAATCGAGTAATGAACGTATCATCAAGGAAACTCATAACAATTTCTTCAGTTTCCTTCTTTGTTGGAATGACTTCAACTCACCTAGTAAAGCAATCTATAGCGATCAAGATCCATCGATATCAGTTACTAGAATTGTCTTTAAACTCACTAGTGAAATTTAAACCCTACTATTGAAAAGGAACTTCTACTATAACAGGTTTTCAAGGGTAGAGCAGGCAAATGTTGTTTCCCAGAAAACAGTTGGCATGGCTTACAAGATCTAACATAAAGATGGACATCATTGAATAATGTAGGCCAACAGTATCCAAATCTCAAGATCTTATGGGTGATTGTGCGGGCAACAAAGTGGCCCCCAGAAAATTCGGCATGGAATTCTTCCAAGAGTTTATTAGATTCCTCTTTTAGTTACACATCTAAGAATAATTCCATCAGGATTCTTCCAACCAAGACCCCCTTGTACTAAGCAAAACTTGGCAGACTTAATCCATAATGTCCTTCTTTGAGGGTCAGAGAAGTGGTTAGGACATGATAAGTTCTTCGAGTAAAAGATAATGTCTTTATACCACTCATGATTCACTAACACTTAAAGGGCCACATGAATTTGATCATTGTTAGCTAATTCCAAAGCTTTCTCATTTCCTTTTGCCAATAGCTTATGATCTTCGTGGGTTTAATGTCAAGGTCATATTCTCGTATCTTTAATATACACATTCACCCCTAACCCCATGGGACTTTTGTTGAGCTGAGACATCCTTGACACCTAAGTAAGGGACATGTGCAAATCTTTGAATGCTTGACATAAGTCCTAAATTGTTCCAATGATTTGACTAAGCCATAGGCTTGCTTCTCGATTATGGTGTACTTTAATTCAGCATCACTAAGGTTTTTACTCATAAATGCAATGGGTTGCCCCTTGTTTTCTTTGTTCTTCTGCAAAAGCACACCAGCAATTGTATTCTCAAAGGGAAAGGAAAAGATGATGAAGTCTTTACTATAATCCGGTCTAACCAAAATAGGGGTTGATGCTATACCTTGTTTGATATTCTTAAACGCTTTCCTACTATCAACATCTCATGCAAACAAGCAATCTTTCTTCAACAAGTTGGCCATTCGTTTGACTATCTTAGCTAAATTAGGGATAAACCTTCTAACAAAGTTAATTTTACCAAAGAATGATTCGAAGAATTTTCGATTTTCGAGAAGGGGAATCTTCTTTATGGAATCAACTCTATCTAGGTCAATAAATATACCATCCTTTGACACAATATGACCCAACAATTTTCCTTGATCCACACCAAAGATAGAATTTTTTGGATTCAAGGAGATTCCATATTGTCTACACCTTTCAAAAACCTTCCTTAAGTGGGCCATATGATCACCCCTATTTCTCAAAACTACTGTTAAATCATCTTGATAAATTTCAAGAATTTTCTCGATTAAATCCCTGAAGGCAAAATCCATAGCCCTTTGAAAATTAGATCCAGTATTCAAAAGTCCAAAGGGCATTCTTAAATATTTGAAGGTTCCTCATGGAGTTGTGAAGGTTGTTTTAAGTTGGGCTTCTTCCTTAACCAAAATTTGATTGTATCCTGAAAACCCATCCACATAGACATCATTCCAACCCCAATTATCCTTTGTAATAGATTTTCCATGTTAGGCAAGGGGTAATTATATTTTAAGGAGAGTTCATTCAAATTCCTTAAGTCAACACATAGGAAAATTTCCCCATTCTTTTTCCGAAATACCACCAAATTAGCCACTCACGAAGAATGTCTAACTGGTGCTATAATCTTAGCATTCAACATCTTTTGTAGTTCATTTTGGATTTAGGGATTTAACTTGGTGTTAATGTTTCTTTCCTTTTTCCTAAAAGGCTTAGACCCCTCTTTCAATGGGATCATCTGCTAAAATATATCTCCCTTATAGGCCTTCAAATCATCATAAGACCATGCAAAGACATCTTGATATTCATGGATTAACCTCCCAGTGCCCCTTCATTCTTCTAAAGCAAGGTTCTTACCTATTTTGATCATCTTGGGACTAGATTTTGATCCAAGCTTAATTTCAACATAGTCCTCAGGTTGATCAATAGTTGGTATATGCTTAAACATGTCATGCCTATTGAACATTCTCTCTGAAGGGACAACTCCTTGTGGGATTCTATTAGTTGTCGATTTTTCTACATGTACATCACCATTATTTGTTTCATCTTGCCAATTAATACAATTTTCTTCAAATTCTTGCAAGTTATTAAGGAAACGGATAATTTGAGCATCATCATGAAATACTTGCCAATGCTCAAAATTCTAAAGGACAATTGACCTAAAAATTACCTCCATTTTGCATTCGCCCAACTCCTCACAAGGTTGCAAGGTATCCCCAGCTACAGCTAATGCATCAGCCATAACATTTATTTCCTAGAAACTACTTCAATAGAGAAGGGCATCAAAAAGTTATATGGTATCCCATATTGTGTTTCTATATCATTTGAGCCTTTCATTTTTAGCCCCAAATGATCGTTTGACTTGTAATACAATGAGGTCAGCATCACCGATTGCTTTTAAGCATTTAATGTTCATGTCACGGGTTAATTCTAATCCTAGACTCAAGGCTTCATATTCAGCAATGTTATTGGTGCAATCAAACTCGAGTGTATAGGAGAAAGTCTTAACAGTGCCTATAGGAGAAGTAAAAGCAATTCCATCTTCGGCTCATGTTTTAGACATAGCACCATCAAAGTGCATGGTCCAAACCCCTTCAAATTCCTTATGATTAGTTTCTAATGTTTCTAGGGCTAAGGAATTTGTATAAACACTGAGGTTACCAAACTCTTCATCAGTGTAAACACTTCATTCATTGGTTCCTTAGGATCTTCTACTTGGTACCTCATGGTTGGATCCCTATGAAGTGTAAAAAAGATTCCATCACAAGTTGGGACGGTGGCATATGATAATTCCATTTGAAGGTTGCCTCGCAAACTTACAACCCATTTCCTTGAAAAAAGCATCCCCCACAAATCAAGTACATCAATAACTACAACATTCATCAATACAGAAATATCTGGATATGCAACTAGACTAACCTTTAAATTCTTGATTAAACCATGAGCTTTACAGCTTTTGAATGGATGCCATGCATATTCCTATAAGGTCATGTAGTGGTCAAGCCTAATTGTTTCATGACCTTCAAAGGTGTTACCACTCAAAATAGCACCCACGATAAAGTCACAGATCACGATGTAATGAGCAACAAGCACAGGAGAAGCTAGAGCCCAATGTCACCTCAGCCTAGCTTCTTGAACGCTTTAGTTCAACTCCTAGGAGTCAAGACCAAGGGGGAGTCCCTAGAACTTGGTGAACAATATTTGTGATTCACTAGACAATACACAAACACATTTCCCAAGAAACCTCTCGATAAATATCAATGCCTTATGGAGTCAAAAGACTGAAGTATAATAATCAATGAAAGAGAGGGAGGAGTTAAAGAGCTTTATTGCGGATCCCAAGAAATATAACATAAAATTGCTAATACTGTTATAGGATTGCAGTAGTGAATATATCTCAAAAAACTTGACAAAAATCAATCATAACAGTGTCATCCTTACCATATGAAGTGAGCCTTGTGTAGTAGGGTAAGGGGGATGAGAAACATGGTGAAGAAAAAGCCTCAAAACAGTTCTAAAAAAAGGATATCAGATCTTATATAAGATTTATAACACCCCTCAAATAGAGTGTGGTCCCGCTTAATATGTTCTCCAATGAACCTCCAACCCGCCAAGGGTCAATCTAGGCCCAAAACCCTATTTTTGGGGCCTTCAAACTTACCTAAAATGATCAATGTACCTGCTGCACCTGCAAAAACAAATCTGAAAAAGCCAAACCCTAGCATGCACAGGTCACCCAAAACAGCACAATCCAACCACAGAAAAAGTGTGCCCTCAAGCATTGACCATCAATTTGCCTAGAGCGCACTGACTGTCCGAACAGAAAATCCAAATCACAAGTATTTTTTGAGATATAAATTTTTCTAATTTTTAGCGTTTTTTTCGATATTATACTTTTTTGGATTTTTTGTAATAAAATATTCAAGAGAATTTTGATAAAAAGAGTGAAGAGAAGGGGCTATGACCTTGGTCTTTTCAACCCTAGGGCAATTAGAGATTGAGGTCAGCGCCCCTACTCAATTTGGCTATTCAATATTTACCAACTAGGGCAAGAGGCTAGTAACTCTATACTAGGTCAAAGTAGCCAAAAACCCTAATTAGGGTAAAATTTGAACTCCAAGGCCCACCATGGAGAGCTCCTTCAAGAGGAAGGTCTCCTCAAACAAAGTTGATAAGATGCCAGAAAAAATCCTAATTTACCTTGCCCAAGGTGCAAAAGCAACATCAAAAAAGAAAATGGAAAGATCTTACCAACATCAACCAAGAAAGAGAGCAAAAGATACTTCTTAGCCCCTTCCTTAGCCACGAGTTATTACAACCATTCTTAGGATCAACCTTGCAAGATAGCATAAACCTTGGAAAATTCACCATTCACCATTCATCATTCATCATAAGCCAAAGAGAAAGGTGCGCATCACCCAAAAGCTCCAATAGACCAAAATAAAACGAAAAAGGTGCATATTAGAACCCTTGTCCATGCTTACAAATGAAAGTTAGAAGCCTTATTTATATTAGGCTTCCTTGACTTTTTTGAATTTTTAGAGCCTACCTTACTAAAAAGTAAAAATAATTTAAAATTAGGGCTTGTCACCCACAAGCCGGGGAATAAACCACAAAAGACTAAAAATAATGATAAAAATTATGCAAATGGCTTCAACTGAGTGGAGCGGTGAGCCGGAGGAGGAATTCATGCCCCAACTAACCCCAACAATGTAGAAAATCCCTCAACGTCCTCCCCTTTAGCAAGGTAAAGCTCTCTGGATGAGGATGATGTCATGGTAATGTGAGCATATATGTGTGGAGAGGAGGGATCATACAATGAAGAAGGTAAAATCTCCTCCACCAAATAGGTGCACCCTAGTGGATTTATCCACAAATATTCAAGGGTGTCTTAATCTGTGACCTTGGGGTGTGTGCAATTGCCAAAAAGCATATTTTCTGCCGACTGTCGAACGAAATTTCAGCAGACTGTCTTTGCAGATTTGACTGGTTATTAAATTCGCCCTAAGTGTATTGTTGCCATCATACCAAGGCCGAACTTTCTGAGATCCTTGGAGCCCTTTTCATAGCTGGTGTTCACTGTGTTAAGTGGCAGAAAAGCAGATTTAAAGTGACTATTGAACTGCTGCATATTTATTTTAGTGCATCAAGATAAACCGGAAATCTGCCCTAAAATGTTCTGCTGATTATAACATACAATGCTGAGCTGACTCATAGTTTAATTTCTGTGTCTTCTAAGTTCTTCATTAATCTTGACTCCATATAAGGCACTGATCTCTGCTATAAAGGTTGCAGAAGGGTATTTACTCGTTTGATGTTTGCAGGTACCTTTAAAGGGTTCTCCCCCGGGTGTAGGAGTTACCCAAAGTAGTTGAGGGGCTAGGCTGTGGTGACATTTGGGCTTAGACCTCTGCCACATGCTTACCATTCACTAGCACACAGACCATATTGAGCTGCTAATTCAACACTGCTAGTTTGAAGGGTAACACTCTTAAAGAGCCCATGTCAACCTTAGATGAAAGATAAATACCTTCAAGTTTTCTAGCCAATTCTTGTGCTGCCACTAAGGTTGCAGGGAACTTATCTCTAAAGCGAAGGCTAAATTGACCCTAAAAAGCATTGAAATAGTGGATGAGGAGGGCATCATCTTTTGGCTTAAACTGCTTCATTTTCTCTCTTTTTAAGCTCATGGAGTTGATTAAGTATCAGACTCCCATCTATCCTAGCACTCCATCTCTTCACGAATGCATCATGAAAAGCATTCCCGATCTTAATACCACCATCAAGTAGAGTCAAAAACCAAGCTTTAGCATTTTGTTGTAAAGATAAAACAAGCTTTAGCATTTTCTTGTAAGAGCTTGAGATTGTCGTGGTTGCATTTTCTGCCTACTTTGTTTTTGTATAAAATGCCCAGTATGTACTTATCTTGTTCGACTTAATAGCCAAAGGAAGCATTTTATTTAAAATATATATATATATATATGGGTGTGTGTGCGTGTCATGTTTCCTTTATAAATTTTATTCAAATAAATTCCTAAAAAAAAATTGGGTGAGATTCGAAATATTTTTTAAGTTTTTTCAAAAAAAATTAATATTTTTTGTCATCCTCTCCCCACTACCCTTGTCCTTGGGAGATTTGGGGGTACATTCCAGCTGATCCCTGGAAAAGATGACATAGTGATGTGGTTTAATATATTGATGACCTCCTCATTACAAGGAACACAATGATAATTGAGAAATTAAAAGGTGAGTTGCATAATCTTATGAAATCGCAATTTTAGGAATGTTTCATCATTGTTTAAAAATGTTGGTATGGTAGAAGCATGACAACATTTTCATGTCCCAAACTAATATGCACAAAAGTTACTAAAGAGATTGCATATGATTGATTGTAAATCAGCAACAAATCCTGCTGAAACAAGGATGAAGTTATCAGTGTTTGAAGACTTGAAGCCAATGGGTGTAGCATCATATAATTATAGACAACTCATCGTGATCACGAGAGACATTTTTGCAAGTAAACTGTGTAAGTGTTATGAAACATTCCCGACGTTTCAAGAGGACACTCCACCCATCATCAGGCAGCAAATTAATGGGTGGAGTGTCCACTCGAAACGTCGGGAACGTTTCACAACACTTACACAGTTTACTTGCAAAAATGTCTCTCATGATCATGAACAATTGTGAAAATCTACACTCAGATAACTTATAGTGAGTCAAATCTATCTTAGCACTGCCAAGTCAGATTTGAGCTATGTTATTTGTATTTTCACGATTCATAGCATGTACCAAGGATATTCATTGGATGGCAGCAAAAAGAACTAAGGTATGTGAAGGTAGTATTGCCAACAAAAAGAATTCTAAGGTGTGTGAAGGGAATATTAAACTATGGAGTTAATATGTTCAAAGTGATAATTTCAAGTTGGACAGGGACAATGGTTTGTAATTTGCATAGATGAAAGGAAATCTAGCAAAGATTACTATTTAGCACGGGTTGAGAAGTAATTTCATAGGTTAGTAAGTACTAAGAAGAAACCAACTATCCACCAGAAAAGTAGACTACAAAGAAGCTATCACTGCAACTCATGAAGCAATATGGCTCACATGAGGATCCTCAATGATATGAACCTTCAAAAAGCTCACGCTACATCTCTCTTTTGTGATAATTAGCGTGTTATTCAACTTAGAAAAATCTAGTATTCATACCATAACCAAGAATATTGAGATCCATCACCATTATATCAAAGAACAGGTATAGAAGAAAGAAATTGAAGTGTCAAATTGCAAGACTAGAGATCAACTGGCATAGATCTTCATGGAGATATCAAGCAAGGACAAATTTAAAGAGTTTAGAGAAATGCTTGGTGTAAAAGGGAAAAAAATGGTCATAAAGGAGGGATATGAATAAGCATGCCCATTTTAGAAGGGTACCCTAATTTAACAAAATAGGCATAGGGTTTTAAAATCGCTATGCAAGAAAGGCTAAGCACAATTTCAAAAAAAGACAAAAAATTTCAAGATAGATCTATTTTGAGTTGAAGACTTATCTTCAGTAACCAATTTTAAAACAAATTTTGTATTATAAAATGTGTTAATATGCAATGGAAAGTTTGTGAAGTTTCTGCCATCTCCCGTATTCTGTCCCATGTATCTGTGTTCTGACATTCAACAAAGCAATGTTGCCATGAACTATATTCTTGATACAGTTTAAACTTTAAAGTTAGATATATTTAGTTTGAATGGCTCAAAACTTAACCTGTTTGAATTGCAGAGCAATATGGCTTGAGGCCATTTCCAACTTTTTGTGAAAATAAGATAAATTTTACTGAGATGCCATCCATATCACAAATGAATCTGTAAATGAATGATGTTAAGACGAGCCAAATAAAATTTGATTGAAACCTGTGATGTTTCCCTGTTATTAGAGTACATGTAACACAGGACCTACTTGAAAGATTTTTTATGTGGCTATTCTAGTTTATAAGAAATTGTCTTGCCTGATTTATTTGGAGATACAAGTCTGGGTTAAACATCTGTTATAGGAATAACATGACTTAAAATAACAAAACTTGATCTCGACCTTCATCTGATGATTGTAAATTTTAACTAAGACTAATATATCCCAGTGAAAAAATTGTTGTCATGTTATGCAGCTATCACAGATACCAAATTCAGCTGAATCAAGCAAAATAATAGGGAAATTCAGTTCAGTTCACATGGCACATGTGAAGAATTCAACGGCACAAAAAAAAAAATCCTTATTCTCCATAGTCACAGTGCAATTCCACAGCTCTGCAATCTCAGCATCATGGTTCCCAGCTTCCCCTGTGAGAGTAAGCCTCTCCAACTCATTGCTCGCCTCAACAAGTCAATACTCAGGACATCCTCCATCATTGATAATGGAGAGCATCATCCTCTTTAGCAGAAGCTAGGGCACATTTCATATGTCAATCGTCTGTTTTCTAAGCCCAGGGTTCGAGCATCAAGCGGGGTTCAATCCATCAACCTCTGTTGTACTAAGAGTTGGTACAAAACCATAGTTTGAATGGAACTTATAGTATTTACAGTGTCTCTAAGAGGTATACTCTGGAATATTTTCCAAACTGAAAATTTTCCTTCCAATTTTTTTTCATATTATACCGATGTCAAATTTGGTAACTATGGCAGACACAGATTGCAGTCTGTCAAAATCTGCTTTATCTTAATCAATTCAGTGTTAAGTATAGCTCTGTCAGTGACTAACCATCTTTCTACTATTCGTTAGTGGTTGTGAACGGACTCTTGCTTTAGAATAGGATAATCATTACTTTTATGCAATAATCAACCAGAAATTCAAGAAATGAACGGTGTTGTCCACCGAGATGCACACCAGCAGCAGAAATCTTTCGAAAGCTGTTCCCTCACTACTAGTGGGGAAAATGTGGCCATGGGGGCAAGCAATGAGCCAGGTACTATAACCTGAATCCCAGCTCCTCCATTTAGGCTAACTCCTAACGAAGTCAAGGAGGGTAGTCCCTACAAAGAGTTGTCTATGGCTCAATGTGTTTTAAATGTTTTTTGATGTTTGGTGATGCGGATGGGTGTTGTTTAGGAGTTTTAAGGATGAAAGATCACAAATTTACTTTTAAATGAAACACAATGTAAAATGCAATCCTTAAAACTCCTAAACAACACCCATCCGCATCACCAAACACCAAAAAACATTTAAAACACATTGAGCCATAGACAACTCTTTTTAGGGACTACCCCCCTTGGCTTCGTTAGGAGTTAGCCTAAACGGAGGAGCTGGGATTCAGGTGACAGTACCTGGCTCATTGCTTGCCCCAAAGGCCACACTTTCCCCACTAGTAGTGAGGGAACAGCTTTCGAAAGATTTCTGCTGCTGGTGTGCATCTCGGCGGACAACATTTTTGGCGTCGTTGCCGAGAATAGTCAATAGAATTCCATTGAATTTAACTACCATTGATTTACAACGTGCTTCCTCTCAGCATTTCCATTTTGCGGTTCTACCTGTGAATATCAACTGGTTTCAATCACTACACTAAGAGTTTTCAAAACGCAAGATACTTCCTCTGATAAAAGAACTGACCCGTTGGCCCACCAGGAGGAAGCAGCGCAAGCTAGACAACTGTATCAGCACCCTCCTCTGGTGTAAGAATGCCAAAATTTCTGTTAATGTCAGTCTTGACATAGCCAGGGGCCATACTATTCACAAAAAAGTTTTGGCCCTCGGGGCGGTTGAGCAACTCTTTAGCCAGCACTCTGGTGTATGCATTGAGTACTGCTTTTGAAACACAATATGCCGGGATACCCTTAGGCCAACCCCTAGATGCCAGGTCACCCGAGTTGGAATCATCTAAAAACTGTTGCACAAAAGCATCTATCTTTTCCTCTGAAAGGTTGCCTATGTCAGAGAGTTGCTGCACAAAAGTTACATTCTTGATTCTCTCTAACATTCCAAGATGTGAACTGACATTGATAATTCGAGCACCTGAAGAAGATGGTCTAAGAAGAGAAAGAAGTCCTCTAGTTAGATTTTTAACACCCCAATAATTTGTTTGCAAAACCAGTTTTTGTTCTTCATAACTATTTCCATAGTCTGCAGTTGCTGCATTATTTACCAAAATGTCAAATCCACCATACTTTTGCTTAATATATTCTGACACGCTGGCAATAGAATCAGTACTGCATACATCTAATGCATGGAAATCAATACAAGGCCTTCTGCCCGAAGCTTTTCAGTTGATAACATGCCCAATTTCTCATTCCTTATTGTCAATATAACTGTGACATCTTCCTTTGTAACTAACACCAGCAAACACTCACCCTGTAACAAGCTCCAAAGATTTATGCTTATTTTATGGTGAAACCTCCACAATATCTGCCTCAAACTCTAGTATTCTTTGACTTGTCATTGAGTCCATCATGCACTTCTTGTGCTTTTGCTGTTTAATATTGTGCATATGCAAGAAGTTCATCAACAATGCAAATCCGGTATGGTTGGGTCAGGAGAAGCTACAGGAAATAATATTTCTACAGCTACATGATTCCTTGGGAAGCGGCAACCTGAAGAGTTTTTATTATTTTATTTTTTAAAAATCCTCCTTATCCTGGATCAGCCCCTGAATTCTTCATCATGCAGCCTAATAACATCTGAATAATTCAACTGTGGATACCCCTGCCAAAATAGGGGGTAACATCTAGCTCCAACTGCGGGACGTGTGCTCACCTTGTGAGTGCACGAGAACCTCAGATCCTCTTGGTTATCGCAGACCAAAAGCAAAATGAACAGTGTGGTAAGGATGGCTTGATTCACATCCCAGAATCACACATTTATTATATAAAAATTGCAGAAATGATAAAATAAATAAAAGCAGCAAATGCTCAGGTGAGAGCTTTATTCTTCTACCTACCTACTCTAACATGAAATAGCAGAATGCTAAGTAAAATGGTACAGCCAATGGAGCCATTTTAACAACTCTTCCATGCCATCCTGATCTTCCTTGTGCTTGGTTAGAAACACAGCTATAAAACCGATCTGCCTTACAATCTGCTAATGAGAAGAGCTAAGCTGAAAACTCAGATTGTTAGGATAAAAAATATCATCACAGTTTTGGCAGAAAAAATCAGACTGTGAACAAGAAGCCTCTATCCACTAACTGATAGGGCTTAAGTACAAATCTCCACCATAAATCTACTCCGACTGCTCTGTAAAATGAGTATAGTTGTCTTCAATAAAATGAACTTGAGGAAAGTCCAGATTTTCATCATGAAGTTGCTCAGGCTGATCTGTAAAACAAGTACTGCTATCTTGAATAATGAAACGAAAATGAGGCAGATCAAAATCTTTATCATGCAGTTGTTCAGGAGTATTTTCAATGACACGGATTTGAGGCATCTCCATACTTTCAATATTTTCTGTCGCAGCCATATCACGGATCTCTTTTTTAGTGTTAGGCTGGGACCTAGGGATGAGAGCATCATATTCTTTAACAAGTTGCTCAACCTCATCAACTGTTCCATTATGCCAGCAAAGGAGAAACCTCTCGAAAAACTTTGCCAATGAATCTATGGATTCATCCAAAAGGCCATAGAACCAATTTAATGCATCCCCTTCCAAAGTGAAAGCAAAAACGACCATAAGGTCATCCTCATGATAAACATTAAAATCAACCACCAATTTGCAATAAGAGGCAATGTGATGGATGGCTGAAACAACATTATTTCCACAGAATTCTGGGAGAATGTCACGCACCTTCTCATGGTCGTAGCATTCATTAGGAAATCCGCGGATATTTGAGAAATCTAGCGGGGTGAAAGCTTCGTGCAGAAGATTACCCGGTTTTTCCTTATCATCATCCATAAATCAAACAATGGGGTACTAAATCTGAAACATACATATAGTCATACCTCATACCAAACTGTGGAGTCACCGAGATGAGCTTGAAAACCTTCCAATGAGTGTGCTCACCTCTACACCCAATAGGATCTTCAAATCTGCAAAAGGACAAGGGCTTTGTCCCTTCGTGGAGTCGCCATGTGAGAAGAAGAATCTGCAATATAATCTCCCACAAATGGGAGGGGGCATCCAATGTTGCGAGGGCACTAACATCCGCTCGGAACCGTGGGTGTTCCACCTTTAACGATGACCGTGCTCGTCGATTAAGCTCTGAGCAGTTTCCATGAATATAAACACAAAACCGTGAAATTGTTCTTTCTCGAGCTCGGGCTGTCAAAATGGCATATGTTGATTACTTTGTTGAAACACGGGCTACCGGCGTTAACAGTGGATCCATTTAGGTTTGTATGTGGGTGATCATGTGTGTGACAAATGAAGCAGTATCGTATCATGTCGTGTACAGGGTTGGATGCCCGTTGAGCCTGATCACCGAGTCATGATGCACATCTCCTTTGACAGGCGAGCTTGCAGCTAAATAAAGGAGCCCGATCCACCTAATGTTTGGAGAACAGAGCGGCAGTAAGGTGTCGATCAAGTAAAGGGAGAGATCACTTAGTTCATATCACTGTGTTCATGGTTTCGTAGGGTTCCAACAACTAGCCGGAATATAAAATTTGCTTATGACATGGCGCACCTTCTGTTTCTCTCCACAGCCTCCACGTATGGCATCGGCGTGCTTATTCAATTAATTGACAGCCAATATGGATCACTGCGTATCACTGAAACCAACAGTTGTCTACTCGGGTCTTTTAGTTTCAAGTAATGGAACGAATAATCTCATAGGCATGCAATGAATAAAGTGGATTTCACCTTTTTCTATTATTTTATTATTTATTTTCTTTTTTGAAGGGGTGAAAGGTTTTTAGGCCTATAAAAGGAGCCAAGCTCCTTCATTGTAACCATGGAATAAACTTGGGAGCTTCTCTTCCCATGAGCTTAATGAAAAATACCATGGGATTCTTTGGATAAACTGAGTATTTTTGTGGCGTGATCTTGTGATTTTTTAGATGAGTGTGAGTAAATCTAGATTCTGCGTCTTCTTTTCTTTGTGTAAGAGACCATAGAAGGGTGACAATCCACCACGTTGGAAGGTGAAGAAATCTTAGCAGCCAGCTTTCTTTTTCCCTTTGGTGAAGAACTCTTAGCATCTGCTTTCTTTTTCCCTTTGTGAGCGTGCATACACAGGTATTGATCTTTGCATTTAATCCAGTTTGATTGTGTAATATTGATCTTTGGTTTGTATAGCGCACCTCCCGCACTTAGAGAGGAAGAAGTACTCTTTCTGATCTGTCAAACACTAGATTGAACAGGGTTTGCTCAATAATGCGATCTTTCCCCCTTAGTCACATATGACACAAGGCCCTTTGATCTCTCTTTTGACTCCATTCGCCCCTCTGATATACTATCACTGGCCTTCTCCTCGAGGACTGATCCTCCCATCTTTCCCATCACCCAATCGAAATTACCTTATTTTGTTACAATCGTTTCCTAAGGCAGCCTCTTCATTTCACCTTGCCCTCCGTTGCACCTGCCTTAGCGATCCTATCTTAGGGATACCCCCCTTGAGTTGGAGAAGAGCCAACCTAAAGCAAGAGGAGAGGAGTGTGGTGACATTGGCCTCTCTCCTGAGAGTTGTCATCCAGCTGGTGTGTTACATTTTGGGCTTCAGCACACGCATGTCAGTTTTGGGCAACAACAAACGGTACCCACTACCAAGTAAGATGGCATTTCTCCACACACAAAACAAACAAGCATGGTGAGACTTCAAAAGTTATTGCCTCTTGTCACGAAGGAGACACATGAAACCTCAGCAACGCTAGTACCAGACTACCTTCTAGCGGTCATTTATTTGTTGACTCAAACAAAATGTTTTTGTGCTTTGTTGTCAGGATAAGGCTACCGTTACAGGATTTGAAGCATAACGCCATGTTTAAAAATTCAAGGAGGTCGAGAGTCTTGCACTTTTTCAAAAAGAAAAGGCAAAGCATATAAATGACACTAACCAGGGAGTAACATATGCAAGAACCATAGAATTGAAATGCCTGTGGGTCGTGTTGATCCAGGGCTTCTCTGTTTCCTGCAGTTATAGACCATTATCATCTATCAGCAATGGCATGAACTTCGGGAAAATAAATAAACGAGTTTAAGATGATAAACCTAATATATTTATATCATATCTGTGTATATACATCTCACACAGGGCCAATTAATAGAAATGTTTCTAAGTTTCAGGCTGGTCTTAATGAAATTAAAGAATTTGAATTTAGAATTCAATTCCAAACACTATGTATTTTTACATGCTAAAGCTTAGCCTAATTTATCAGTCAATGCAAACTGGGGCTAGTCGGCTATTTTGACTTACGGCCAGCACTTGTTGATACGTAATGTCGGATTTCACAAGTCCTTTCTCATAAACAGAAAGCTCTGAGTCGCCAACCGGAACAACATGCTGGCTGCCATGGAACCAGGGGCCAGGTAGAAGCTGAAAAGTGTGGACAAGCAGTAAGAGTATAAATAGGGAGCAGCCGCAAATTAGGATCCATTTGAATTTGGAAGCGAAAAGGAGTGATGATTTGCGTTTGTTGATTGGAAACTTTCGAGCTTTGACGTCGGAATCAACCACATTTTCAGAGGTATGGGAGGATCGAACTCGTCTCCTGGGCATTGCTGCGCTTCTGCTACTCGTCAACAAGATCGGGGATTTGAACAATCGTAAAAAGAGCAGTACCTAGATGCTATGGGAACATGTTTGAGGGGATTGTTACCTCAGCCGCAGAGTATAGAGGGATTGTTAATTAAAACGTTCCAAGTGGTAAATGAAAATATTTGATATTTGAACAGTTTATTATGGGTTTTAATTTTGATTATGGGATACCAATTTTGACGCTGTAACATTTTTTTAATTGATGAGACTGCATTCATTTTGGTGTCTTAAAAATATTATCTAAAGTTTTAGGTTCATTTATGCTTATGCATACTATAAAATCTATAATTAATTATAATCTTATATTAACTATATTAGGTTTATTTTATAATATTTGGATTTGTGTTTAATTATAATTATTGTAGTTATATTTTAAATTTGGATCCACTTCTTGATATGTGGAAAAAAATAAGATTTATATTTAAGTATAACTAGTAAATTTATTTTGCCCAAAGGGGTTGGATCCATTAATGAAAAGCGAGGAGTTTGTCACTAGTGGGCAAGGTTCAATTTCAATGAGAGCCGAACCTGGAGCCATGGGGCACATTTTCCACCTAGAGAGATTGTATTAAATGATCTCGTGACGCATGGACACATAAGTGGATCAAAGCCCACCCCCATGTCCTCCTAACATTTAGTCAATTCCCGCTAGCTCACTCAGTTAAGGTGTGGGTCTCATCAACAAGGGGACTCGAGTTCAATCCCCCTTAGAGGTAACTTAGTTGGAAGGCAACACCCAAAAACCTAGTCAAGTTGAGGCTGGTGCGGTCTAGCCTGGGTGTGATCTCCGGGTGATTTTGACGGCTTAGATGCCCCTGGGTCGTGGTTTCTCAGACCACAGGCCACTCCCGCAAGTTAGGGAGATTCGAGCAAACAAACAAACAAACAAAACTAGTAAATTTATTTTAAATTTGGATCTATCAAGTACCAGAGGAATTAAATTTTTTAGTGTAAAAAACTTAAAATTAAAATATTTACACTTCAAGAAATTTGATCCCTCTATGTACTTAATAAATTCATGTTTAAGATGGATCTATATTGATTTTTATTTTTATTTTATTTTTGTGTCAAATTTAAAATTGAGTGAACATATGTTGGGAATAGCTTTATTTTTATCTTGTTTTCATCAAGTGCATTAAATGTTGTTACATTACATTATGTGACAATGTCACTCCCATATTGGGTTGTAGAGCACCTTCGTACTCTTGTTGCAATAATTATGTCGATATGTGTTTTTCTTTGAGATTTTCACTATGGACATTGTTCAAGGTTCCTCATTTACCTCTATAGTAGGTATCCACTATGTTTCAACATTTGTGCAGTAACGAAACCCTACCATGTCATATGGACAACCAAAATTTTGTGGCTCAAGCTTGGGTTCAACCATCTGTTGGAGTTTTGAGCTGAAATCGTTTGCAAGTTTGGAATTTTGGGTCGAAAACGACATAACCAAAACTGTGGGGCTCAAACTTGAGCTCAATTGTCCCTAAGAGTTTCAAGCCAGAATTGTTCACAGGTTATTTCAGCAAGCACTACTTTTATACAAATATATTTAGGTTGTCATGGAAGTCATAGTCACACATTACATACTTGGGCAACATTTCATATTCCATGAGTCTCTTGGATGATCCTCATTGCGTTGTGTACCCTCTGTCAAATCCAATGTTGCCCTACCATATACCTCTATCAAATCCAGCACAACATGGCTCATCCAATTCAATGGGAGAATTTTTTTTATTTTGTTTCTCATATCCCTGATTGAGCGCAACCATTGTATTCTGAAGCCATGTGCATGTTGGAAAGTTGTTTGTCAATGATGTCAATAGGGTTAAGTGATTTTTTATATTGCCATTGATGTTAAAGTGATGATGATGTGGCAATAGTAGAGGAAGATTAATCAAGTAATGTTGAGGAAGCCTTGGAGCCCCTGGATAAGAAGCCTTAACACAAATGTATATAACTCCAAAGCGGTCCCCTTATGGCGTAGTTGTTAAGCATGGCCCTCACAGGATGGTAACATTACATTGACACTAGTCTTTAATAACCCCATAAGGCCTAACCACTAAGACAATTACTCCAGCTTTGGAGGACTGAGTGAAAACTCGAAAATTATAAGTCGTTGAAAAGTGATATATAATTAACAAGGAAAAAACACTCTGGAGCAACATATTGATGACTAAGTCCTAGGAAATCCAACCCATTTACAAAAATCCATCATGCTACACCATTTATTACAATTCCCCATGGGGTATGAACATACAAAAAAAGAAAATTGGGCCAAAAAATGGCCTTCTAGACTTATGAACTCTGATAATGAACAAGTAACTTGTTCAAACTCTGGCGGATCAACTGCAAGTCCATCCAAGTGCAACTTCGGTGCTAACATATGTCTCCTACTCGAGCACGTGTGCTTAATCCGGGCTTTAGGCAAGGAGAGCATGCGAGAACTACAGAATCTCTGGTTTATATAACCTGTAAAAACATTTCAACTTGACAGACCAAACCTTTAGTAGCACATGTTCTTATAAAAGCCAATGAAACATAAGTTGCATAAGTTGCATTATTCGAAAGAAAATAAATGAAACTAACTAATGAAAGAGAATATTATTCATAAGTACAAAAAATACATAACTGAAAAGAAATGTTGGAAGTAAATGCTCATTTTAAGGATCTTATTTTCCTACTCTAAGCATGATATGAAGCAAAATGTTAAGTGAAATCATAAATCCAATGCAACCACCTTAACAGTTTATCAATATTAAATTTTTTTCCCTTGTGTTTAGTTACCATCCAAAACAAGGAGACATTTATTACCACATGCAAACCTGCATGATTATTCTGGATGAGATCATAGGCATGAACAATATCATCAAACTGCTTATAAGGAAAGGAAGTGTCCATGTAAGATGTCTCGATCCAGCTTTGGATGGGACTTATAAACATGTTTGCATCAATAGGAAAGCCAACATGCCCATGATACTCATCCAAAGAGATAATAATTCCTAGCAGAATTTTTTATGTATAAGAATAGGCCCCAGGTTGCTACAAATTATGAGAGTCTTCTTCATGCGAAAATGAAGGTTGAGATTGACACTAAGTTGGTTGATAAATCTCTATGAAAACCCCCAGCTGCTCCAAATCATGATATACCCCTGCATGTGAAGATGAGGGTTGAGGTTGACCCTCCATCAGCTGCAACATATTTGGCTCTTCAGTGCATTGCTTCTCCAGGTCTTCATTACTAGTACTTGTGTGTGTATAAGAATGATAGCCAAGATAGTCTGAATGCTCCTCTTCCATACCAAGACTTCCAAAAGTATATGAATCAACACTCCCTTCTATGGATATATCATAAATGGGCCTTTCAATGTATGTATAACTGTCATCATCCACATCCTTGTAAAAAATGGGGGAGTCTTCATCAATAGCATCATATCCTTGGCTATGCCTATCTTCCTCATGTTCACAATTGTCATTCTTAGAAGGTTCGGTTTCAAAGATATTACTGGGGAATAAGCTTACCAAAAATTGATCACCATGTGGAGAACATGGAGGAGTCTCATCATACACAATACAGACTTCATCATGAACTTATTTATAGGCTACTGTAATGGTTTCTTCTTTAGGAAAATATGGAATATAAATGTGATCATCTTCATTGAAACAATCTTGAGGACACTCCAAATCTTCAATGATTCATATCATGGGAGCATGAGGAAGGTCCTCAACAATATCTTCAATCAAGGTCCCTTCATATGTTCTTGTTAAGGCTTCTTTATGAGGCAGATCTAGCATACAAATGTCATTACCTTTACTAAAATAAACTAGAGGCAACTCCAAATATTCAATGTTTTCTATCATGATGACACGAGTTGGTTCTTGAACAGTATATTCCATCAAAGGCCGGTTGTATGTTTCTTCAATGGGGTCATTTGGGATTTGTTGCTCAATAGTGGAATATGTGGGCTTTTTTAGTCTCATCAAATCTTCATGTTGCACAAAGGCCTCCAAATGATGCTCTTTCCTAGAAAGGACGACAAAGGACCTTTCAAGGAGACTTTTCATATCATCTTCACCATCATGCCACTTCTCAAAAAACACATCAAAGAAGTTTGGAAGGGAGGTAATGCATTTATTAGGGAGATCCTCATAAAACCAATAATAAACATCTTCTTCCATAGAACTAGCAAACATCTCCATCAAGTTATCCTCATGAAAATGTTGAAATCACCCATAAATTGAAGGAAAGATATGATGTGTAGGAGGGTTGAATCACCATTTCCACGAAATACTGGAGTATGATCATATACATCATTTGTCACTGTCAAAGTTAGGAAAACTTGGGATGTTCAAGAAATCGATGGGAGAAAATATTTGGCAATCTGAGCACCAAACTCTTCATTATTCATATCGATAATCAACAACATATATCTAAATTAACCATGGAATATATCTTGTATTGAACCGGTGGAGCTATCAAACAATGAGCTTTAAAGATTTTCACTGTGTCGCATGTGCTCATCTCTATACACAACAAATCTCAAGAATTTATGAGAAACTGGGTTTTATCCCTTCAATGAAGTCGCTCACAAAGTTTTATTATTTTGGGATTTTCTTCGTTTAAAATTGAAAAAAGGTTAGTGGAGTCACCGGATGAAAAAATAAAGAACTACTCTAAAGGATTCATCAAACAAAGCAAAAAAGAAAAAAAAAAGGAAAGAGAAAAATCGTATTCCAGGAATAAAAATATTTATCCCCAGCAACTGCGCCAAAAATGTTGATGCCTAATACACACCTCGGGTAACGTGACAGAAATATTCAAGCCAATGGGTGCGTCCTTGGGAGCAAGTCTTGTCACTTAACACTTGACTCCCCCGTCTAGGCCAACTCCTAGCAAATCCAAGGGGGGTGGTCCATAATAAAAGGAAGCTAAGGCTGATTACACTAAAGCAAAAATAAAAGTCTAACAGTTTGAAATATTGAATAAGAAAGAAACACCAGTAAATTTAAAGTAGCAACATGTAATATAATTAACCACGACACATAATTTGATTTTAGCAGATCAATGTAAGTAGTCTAGTGCCAAAATAATTAAGTAATTGCTGCTGAAGGGAAATGTTGTGCAGTGCCTCTTGATAGTTTTAATTTAATAGATGATTTCATTAAGGTGGGTTGATTTCTTGGTTTGTCCCTCTCGAGTGTTTATCCTCTAGAAGTGAGTGCGGAGCAACAATATTACCAGGTGTCCAACAGGGGGAGACGTATAGTCTGCTTTGGGCACCCCTCTAACTCCGAACTAAGTTCAATACAACCTCTCACTTTTCAACAATAAGCTTTGCATGGATTTTCCTGTTAAACTACTACTAAGAATCCCCTTTTTTTTATTGTTGACCACTGACTCAGGCAAGCCCGCAGTGGCTACAAGAGCATGGCCGGGGATAAGTAGCAAAGGTTCAATTACTTTATTGCGAAATGAAATAATTAAAAGGAAATTAACTACTCTAATCTAAGAAAAGAAACTGAAACTAATTTACAAGTTAGTAAATGAAATGAAAGCAAAAATCAGAAAAAGTCACGCCATGAAAATGACACAGATTCCCTCACTGGGGTGGAAAATGGAAACTGGGTAGCCCATTAATTTTATTAAAATTATTTACAATTCTTGGGTGGATACCTTTGGTCCTTTATATATTAGGATCCCACATGATTACACGTTTCATAAATTTGATTTCAAGCAAAGTAGGGTGCTCATGGGGTCCTGGATAACCCAAATCTTCGAATTTTTGGTAGCACTTCCTCTTACCTGTTCATCAAAAAAGTAAAACCAACCACCAAATTTGCACCAAATGTTCTAAATAAGAGGTTATAAGCATAAGACATTTACTAGCTTTAAGTACCAAAATATAAACATTTGAATGAACTAAAAGTAAGACTTCAAGGCTAGATCTAATCGTAAGATAAAGCTTTTATACTTAGATCTAGTTAAAAGAATGTATACTTAGGAAACTAGCTTTTGATATTCTTTAAAAGGAAAGTACTTTGACTAAGCATGTAAAGAACCGTAACCAAGAGAGATTTAAATAAAAGTGAAGGAAAGAGAAGGGAAGAAGTTGAAAGCTTGGGAAATTTTGGGTCGTGGAGTCTGCTGGTTGAGAGCAGAGGCACTATGTTCCTTGAAGGACCTTGAAGAAGAGGAGGATGCTTACTCGTGTAGCCTCTTCTCCAAGCTAGAAAACCTGCAATCTTACAAAACCTTGCACAAAAGTGGTTAATAGAAACTTGGTGCTTCGTACAAAAAAACTAAGAGCATGAATTCAAACAAAAATAGCATGCATCTCTAAGAGATACAAAGTAAATACACAGTAAGATGATAAACAATCAAGTTTACTTCTCTTACCCTACTGGGATATAACTCCATCTCAAAGGCCAACAATCAACCAAGAGATGCACAAAATAAACAAGATGTAAATTACCTCATATGCACAACAATTTTCATCCACACACACTGATGCACTACACCACAAGTTTGTCTCCAAATCCTTTTATTCCAAAATATAATACAAATTACAAGAGCAGAGCTTAAGTAGTAGTTTGGTCCTCGGACCATGAAGAATGAGGGGTGGAATGCTTGCTTAAATAAAAGGAGAGGGAACATTTCCTAATGAGGGTGCATATTCCAAGTGGTAGAAAAGAGTGGATTTGGCTTGGAGTTGATTAGAGTTGATTGGAGTTTATTAGAGTTTCCTCCCACCTAAAAGAAGCACCCCCTCTCCAATGGTGATACCTCTCACTCAAGAATGTGCCCCCTCTATCAAGAGAGTGCACCCCCCTCATGTATAATGTGGCACCTCTTTATTGAGATCTCAATCTAATCTTCAATTAGATACTATGGATCCCTTCTAACTCAAGACCGATTGCCACCACTACAGAGGACTGAGACATGTCCCAGGCAAACTTCCCTGATTTATGGGATGTTGATTTTCCCATTATTTTGTCATTTGTTTGAATTTTTTAACTACTTTTTGAGAGAATTAAATTAAGTGATTAATAATCATTAATTTCACTCTCAAAGCAGGTGCATGGGTAAACTGGGTGTTCTGGGTTAGAAAATGAGCACCCCCATGGCAAATCATTCATCTGAGTACCACTTTTATAACTTTATGAATTTTTACAATTAAAATATCTCATTTTTTAACGAGAAACTTTTTGTTTTACGGAAAATTAAAAAATCCTAGGGGGTGCTTAGCGCATGTTTATATGACTCAAAAATAATGACTAGCATGGTAATAAACATTGACACTAGGCTTTAATAGTCCCCTAAGGCCTGACCACCAACACAATTACTCTAGCTTTGGAGGGTTGAGTGAAAAACTCGAAAATTATAAGTCGCTGAAAAATGATATATAATTAACAAGGAAAAAACACTCTTGAGTAATGTATTGATGACTAAGTCCTAGGAAATCCAATCCTTTTAAAAAAGACATCATGCTACATCATTTATTACAATTCCCCATGGGGTATGAACATGCGAAAAAGAGAAAAATTAGCCAAAAAATGGCCTGCTGGACTTCTGAAATCTGATAATTGTTGACGCAGCGTCTATCAACAGGGGTTCACTTCGCACTGTCGCCAACAAACACCAACCCAAACTCCCTTACACACTGGCCTATAAAGGTTTAACCCTTTCTAGCAACACTTGCGGAGCAAGTGCAGTCTCACCCGAGATGGATAAGGGGGCTGTAGGAACCAAGTTTTCGCTGTGGAGTGGAGGACATGCATCCAACACACATTACCCTCATAGAAACCAGGGATTATATCCTTCGCAGTAAGCTATTAACTCATCATTCGCACATTAGACCATTCGCAGATTCAATAGATAATAAACATTCGCAACAACATATTTAACCTACTTATTCGCATCAACAGTAATCATTCAACCCACAGAGTATTAAACATGTTGCAAACATTCACATTCATCATCGCACAGAGACATAGATAGAAATGGAACCACAATCGAACATCCTCATGCATTCATCAAAAACCTACGGAATGAACTTCGCAGAAACAGTCAATACACCATGTCGCGGATACAAAACAGATCAAAAGATGGATCAACTTCTTATCGCTTGCTTGGATGCCCTTAGGCTTACAAATCTACTTCTATTTATATGCTACTATGTGGTTACAAAACGGTCCACATGACCAATTCTAACTAATTTAACTATTCTTGCGCTTCCTCGTACTCCGCAAATGGTCCTTCTTTCGCAGATTGTCCCATTCGCACCTGTCGGCTTCCGCACTTCATGCGGACTTATCCCGTGCCAACAAGTAATTTGTTCAAACTCTGGTGGCTCAACTACAAGTCCAACCAAGTGCAACTTGGGTGGTAACATCTAGCTCCTACTCAGGGACATGTGCTTGATATGGCCTTTAAACAAGGAGGGCATACGAGAAATCTGGAATCGATGATTTCTATAACCTGTAAAAACATTTCAACTTGGTATACCAAACCTTTAGTAGCACATGTTCTTATAAAATCTAATGAAACATAAGTTGCATTATTCAAAAGAAAACAAATGAAACTAACTAATGAAAGAGATTATTAATCCTAAGTACACAAAATACATAACTAAAAAGAAATGTTGAAACTAAATGCTCATTATAAGGAGCTTATTTTCCTACTCTAAGCATGATATGAAGCAAAATATTAAGTGAAATCATAAATCCAATCCAACCACCTTAACAGTTTATCGATATTAATGTTTTTTCCCTTATGTTTGGGTACCAACCAAAACAAGGAGACATTTATTGCCACATGCAAACCTGTATGATTAGTTTGGATGAGATCAGAGGCATGAACATTATCATCAAATTGCTTCCAAGCAAAGCAAGGGTTCCCGCAAGCTTTCTTGATATAGATTTCGACAGGACTTATAAACATGTTTTCATCATGAGGAAAGCCAACATGCCCATGATACTCATCCAAAGAGATAAGAATTCCTGGCTGAATATTTTATGTATAAACATAGGCCCCAGGATGCTACAAATTATGAGAGTCTTCTTCATGCAAAGATGAAGGCTGAGACTGACACTCCATTGGTTGATAAGTCCTTGTGAAACCCCCAAGATGCTTGAAATCATGAGACACCTCTTCATGTGAATATGAGGGGTGGGGTTGACCCTCCATTGGCTGCATCATATCTGACTCTTCAGTGCACTGCTTCTCCAAGTCTTCATTACTAGTACTTGTGTGTGTGTGTGTATAAGAATGATCGTCGAAATTTTCTGAATGCTCCTCTTCCATACCAAGATTTCCAAAAGTCTCTCATTCAACACTCCCTTCTCTGGATATATCATAAATGGGCCTTTCATTGTATGTCCAATAGTCATAATCCACATGCTTGTCAAAAATAGGGGAGTCTTCATCAACAACATCATTTCCTTGGATATTCGTGTCTTCTTCATGTTCACAATTATCATTTTTAAAAGGTTTGGTTTCAAAGATATTATCAGGGAATAAGCTTACCAAACCTTCATCACCATGTGTAGAACATGGAGGAGTGTCATCATACACAATAAAGACTTCATCATGAACTTCTTTATAGGATTTTGTAATGGTTTCTTCATGAGGCAAAAATGGAATACCAATGTGAACATCTTCACTGAAACAAGCTTGAGGACACTTCAAATCTTCAATTTTTTCTATAATGGGAACATGAGGAGGGTCTTCAATAATATCTTCAATTAAGGGCCCTTCATATGTTCCTCTTAAGGCTTCTTTATGAGGCAGATTTGGCATACAAATGAAATTACCTTTATTGAAATAAACTAGAGGCAGCTCCAAATATTCAATGTTTTCTATCATGATGGCATGAGGTGTTTCTTGAACAGTATCTTCAATCAAAGGCCCATTATATGTCTCTTCAATGGGGTCATTTGGGATTTTTTGCTCAATAGCGGAAGAAGTGGGCTCCTTTAGTCTCATCAAATCTTCAGGCTGCAAAAATGCCCCCACATGATGCTCTTTCCTAGGTAGGATGACAAAGGCCATTTCAAGGAGACTTTTCATATCTCCCTCACCATCATGTCACTTCTCAAAAAACACCTCAAAGAAGTTTGGAAGGGAAGTAATTCATTTATTAGGGAGATCCTCATAAAACCAATAATAAGCATCTTCTTCCAAAGTACTAGCAAACATGTCCATCATATTTTCCTCATGAAAAATGTTGAACTGACCCAGAAATTGAAGGAAATATATGATGTGCAGTAGGGATGAATCACCATTTCCACAAAATACTGGAGTGTGATCATATACATCATTTAGGTCACTTTCAAAGTTAGGAAAACTTGGGATGTTCGAGAAATCAATGGGAGAAAAATATCTGGCAATGTGAGCATCAAACTTTTCATCATCCATATCGGCAATCAGGAGCATATATCTGAAATAACCATGGAATATATCTTGTACTGAACCAATGGAGCTGTCAAACAATGAGCTTTAAAGATTTTCATTATGTCGCATGTGCTCATATCCACACACAACGAATATCGATAATTCATGGGAAACATGGTTTTATCCCTTCAATGGAGTCAGTCACAAATTTTTATTATTTTTGGTTTTTCTTTATTTTGTAATTGAAAAAAGGTTAACGAAGTCGCCATATGAAAAAATAAATATCTACTGTAAAGGATTCATCTAACAAGGTAAAAAAAAGGAAAAACAAAAGTTGTATTCTGGGAATAAAAATATTTATCTTCGTTTTTAAAAATATTTATCCCCGAAAACGGCGCAAAAAATGTTTCTGCCTAATACACACCTCGGGTAACATGGAAGAAATTTTCAAGCCACTGGGTGCATCCTCGGGGGCAAGTCACGAGTTAGCATGTTGTCACTTAACACTTGAATTCTTTGTCTAGGCCAACTCGTAACAAAACCAAGGGGGGTGGTCCCTAATAAAAGTAACCTAAGGTTGATTACACTAAAGAAGAAAAAAAAATCTAGGAGTTTGAAATAATGAACAAGAAAGAAACAACTATAAATTTAAAGCTGCAACATGTAATATAATTAACCACAACACGTAATTTGATTTAAGCAGATGATTGTAAAGTAGACCAGTGCCAAAATAATTAAGTAATTGTTGTTGAGGGGAAATGTTGTGCAATGCCTCTTGACAATTTTAATTTATTATATGATTTGATTAAGGTGGGTTGGTTCTTAATTTGGCCTGCTCGACATTTTATCCTCTAGAAGTGAGCACAAAGTAACAATACCCGATGTACAATAGGGGGAGATGTATAGTCTGCTTTCGGCACCCTTCTGATTCTGTAGTAAGTTCAATACAACCTATCACTTTTCAACAATAAGCTTTCCATAGATTTTCCTATTAAACTACTGCTAAGAATACCCTTTCTGATTGTTGACCACCGACTCAGGAAAGCCCAGAGTGGCTACAAGAGCATAGTCGTGGATAAGTAGCAAAGGTTCAATTACTTTAATGTGAAATGAAATAATTGTAAGGAAACCAACTACTCTAATCCAAGAAAATAAACTGAAACTAATCTATAGGTTAGTAAATAAAATGAAAGCAGAATGAGAAAAAGTCACCCCATGAAAATGACGCAGATCCCCCCAGGGGGGATGGAAATCGGGCACTGGGTAGCCCACTAATTTTATTATGATTAGTTACAATTTTTGGGTCATTCCTTTGGTCCTTTATATATTAGGATTCGATGGGATTACAAGTTTCATAAATTTTATTTCAAGCAAAGTTGGGTGCTCCTGGGGTCCCAGATAGCCCAAATCTTTGAATTTTCGGCAGCACTTCCTCTTCCCTGCTCATTAAAAAAGTAAAACCAGCCACCAAATTTGCACCAAATGTGATAAATAAGACGTTATAAGCATACAAATTTTACTAGCTTTAAGTACCGAAGGATAAAATTTTGAATGAACTTAAATCTAGACTTAAATGCTAGATCTACTCGCAAGATAAAGCTTTTATACTTATATCTAGTTAAAAGAATACATACTTAGGAAAGTAGCTTTTGATATTATTTAAAAGGAAACTACTTTGATTAAGCATGTGAAAAACTGTAACCAAGAGAGATTTAAATAAAAGTGAAGGAAAGAGAAAGGAAGAAGTTGAAATCTTGGGAGCTTTTGGGTCGTGGAGTCTGTTGGTTGTGAGCGGCGGGACTATGTTCCTTGAAGGACCTTGAAGATGAGGAGGATGCTTACTCACTAAACCTCTTCTTTGAGCTAGACGACCTGCAATCTTACAAAAACTTGCACAAAAGTGTTTAATAGAAACATGGTGCTACCTACAAAAGAAACTCAGAAAGCACAAATTTAAACAAAAATAATATGCATCTCTAAGAGATCTAAAGTAAATAAGCAGTAAGATGATAAACATGCAAGTTTAATTCTCTTTCCCTACCGGGATATAACTCCCTTTCAAAGGCCAACAATCAACCAAGAGATGCACAAAATAAACATGATGCAGATTACCTCATATGCACAACAATATTCATCCACACACACTGATGCACTACACCACAGGTTTGCCTCCAAAGCCTTTTATTCCAAAAAATAATACAAATTAGAAGAGGAGATATTAAGTAGCCTTTTAATCCTCTGAGCATGAATAATGAGGGAGAGATTTCCCGCTTAAATAGAAGGAGAGGGAACTTTTCCCAATGAGGGCTCAAATGCCAAGTGGTAGAGAAGAGTGAAGTTGGATCATAGTTGATTGTAGTTGTCTCCCACATTAAAGATGTCCCCCCCTCCAATGGTGGCACCACCCACTTAAGAATGCGCCCCTTTCTCAAGAGAGTGCGCCCCCCCTCATGTATAATGTGCCACATCTTTCTTGAGATCTCAATCTAATCTTCAGTCGAATACTCTGGATCCCTTCTAACTCAACATCGATTGCCACCACTGCAGAGGATTGAGACATGTCTCAAACAGACTTCCCTGATTTATGGGATGCTTATTTTCCCATCATTTTGTCATTTATTTGACTTTTTAAACTACTTTTCGAGAGAAAATTAAATTAAGTGATTAATAATCGTTAATTTTACTCTCGAAGTGGGTACATGGCTAAAGTGGGTGCTTTGGGTTAGAAAACGAGCACCCACATGGAAAATAATTCCTCCTAGTACTACTTTTATGACTTTATGAATTTCTACAATTAAAATATCCCGCTTTTTTAACAGGAAAATTTTTATGTTATGGAAAATTAAAAAATCATAGGGGGGACTTAGCACATGTTCATATGACTAAAAAATAATGACTAGCATGGTAATATGCATTGACACTAGGCTATAATAACCCTCTAAGGACTAACCAACAAGACAATTACTCCAACTTTGGAGGATTGAGTGAAAAAAAAAAAATTATAAGTTGTTGAAAAGCGATATATAATTAACAAGGAAAAAACACTATGGAGTAACATATTGACGACTAAGTCCTAAGAAGACCAAACCTTTTACAAAAATCCATCATGCTATGTCATTTATTACAATTTCCCATAGGCTATGAACATGCGAAAAGAGAAAATTGGGCCAAAAAATGGCTTGCTGGACTTTTGAACTCTGATAATGAACAAGCAACTTGTTCAAACTTTGGTGGCTTAGCTGCAAATCCATCCACGTGCAACTTGGGTGGTAACAAGTTGAACCCATAAATTTGTATGACTAAATATGGGATCAGTTTTTTGTACCTAGAAGCCAATTTCATTCATGGGAATTAATTTCCCTTCATCCCATTCCATGGTTGGGCAATAGAACTCAAAATTTTTAGGAAGTAATGCATTTTCTATAGTGAAAAAGAACAACAAATGGTAACCAGAGAAAAAGCCACATTTTAGAGTGTAAAAAATGCCCATAAATTCATGTGGGTTGTGAAATCCATTGGATGATCCATAGACATCAACTATGGGGCAAATTTGATCGTACCAAAAATCCCAAAGTCCATAGAGAATCCCAGTTTGTGAGCCCAAGAAATTGAATTTCGTGGGAAAATCCGTAATCAGCAGACCCAAGAAAGAACAGGAAGTCAAGGGAGCTCATGAACTTAGAAATGCTTGGTAAACCCAGTGTAGGCATATATCTATAGTGGTATAGTAGCTTGGGACTTTCTATGCCCACCCTAAATAGCACTGGAGGGAAGGGACGCCTAAGGACTGTGTAGCGGAGAAGGGGACCTTCCTTGTGTTGGGTGTTGTAGGTATTGTGGGTGCCAAGGCTGGTTGATATCAATTGAGATGCCTGAAGCTCAAGGGGGAGCTCGTTGGATTAGCATTACATTCTTGTGTCTTTTCTCATGCTTGAAAAACCCAACTGGTATGCTGGCTTGGCCTAAGAATTGAGTATGTGTGGCTATGAGTGAGCTTGTGTAGTTCCTCCTTAGTGGATACATAGCCCAGCTCGGGGGTGGCCTCTCAGTAGAGAGATAATGTTTTGGACAGAGTCCTATGGTTGGGGTGGAATGTTGCTCGTTCATAGCCATTTTTAATGACAACTTCATTGTTTAAGGACACGTATTCTCTTGTATTTTAATGTCCAATGTTTTTATTTGATGCCTATGATTATTATGTGTGTGGATAGAGTTTATTTCCGCTGTGTATTTTTATTTAAGAATCTGCACATGCATTTCATGTTTATAACTTTGTAATATGACCATGGGGGGGAATTTAGAATCCCATAATTCGTTCATGTTCCCCCTTCGTTGGTAAGATTGATGGATGGGGACATGACAAAGTCGTACCATAGCTTTTGGTTGCAACACCTGGGTTGTATGGGATAGAATCCACACTCACATAGAAAAAATCTGAGTTTCATAGGAAGTGTTGATGATGTTTTTGGTAAAAATTGTGGTTTTAAGTTATAGATGGTGTTTTAATAGAGCCCATGAATTCAATCTATGTTCTACTAGCTGGAATGGTACATTGCGTTGAAGAAATTTGGGAAATTTTATTTTCGTAGAGCCATTAGTGGAACGAATTTCTGCTTTGTTACACGATAGAGATGTCTCAAACTAGAGGGAAATTGAAATTTTGTTCATTTATGAAAATGGGAAAATTGGGAAAATGGAGGCGGACTCCACCCGTGCCATGTGGGGAAAAGGGGTATGATGTGGACCAACCACATCAAAAGGACATGTTGGTAGACAACGTCAAGAATCCGTAGACACCACAAGAGAGAGGTCAATGGGGGTACCATGAAGAGAATTCCATGGGGGGGGATAAGAGTCTACGGGAGCAGTGGAGAAGAGGCCCAAGGGCGTCGTGGAGAGAGCTCCACAGGGGTACGACGAAGAGAAGTCCATGGGAGAGCCACAGAGAAGGTCTGTGGGTGCAATGGAGAATAAGTTTGATGGATTCTATGGGGTTTCGTGGAGAAGAGGTCCATGGTCGCAGTGGAGAGAAGTTTGTGGGCATGACAAAGAGAGTTTGTGGGGTGCAACAAAGAAGATGTTTGTGGGAGAAACAAAGAAAATTTTGTGGGCACAATGGAGAAAAGTCAATGGGCATGGTGGAGAGAGTCTGGGGGAGAAGCGGATAAGAGGTCCACTGGATCAACAGAGAATAATCTATGGGCGTGACAAAGAGGATTCTGCGGGCATGGTGGAGAGAATTCCACGGAGTTGCATTAAGGAGGCACAAAAGAAGGTATGATTCCATATCAACGCACATCTATTGAGGTGCGAAATGGTGTCCCACATAGTAGTCCCAACCAGGCATTGGTGATTCTGTATCGCTGCACATTTTTTGGGGTTTTTGATAAAGGTATCAAGGAAAATCACGATATGACAACGTCGATGGGGAAGGTCCAACCCCACGATAGAAAAATTAGAAAAGCTATGAAAAAAAAGTCTTGAGCCCGAAAATTGTTTTGGCCATATGAGGAGTAGTTTAGCTTGAAATTTAGTGAGACCTAAGGCATTCAAATGCCATTAACGAAGGTCATAGAAATATTAGTGAGAGGCCCGAGCCCATCGTGTTCCAATTTGATGGAAAATTCAAAATAGTGACTTTTAAAGGTCGGTGTCCAGATACCTGATGGGGGTCCAATTTATTGCTATGGTATAGTAATGGACTAGGAACATAGATAAATTGTAATACCCCCAATTTTGACTTGGAATATATTTAATCAAGATTATGTAAATGATGTAAATATGCTAGTATGGATTCCTAGTGTGGATCTCAAGGCCAAGGCCCAACTAGTGAATGGATAAGCATGTATGATGTATATATATTTTTACTTGGACCATATGGTTGGCTTATCATGCCAATTCAAAATGTATGTAAGTATTATGTTGGAAATTAATGAAATGGTCCAAGATGGTTGTGTAAAGAGCACTAGAGGGGCTATGATTCCACGAGAGGGGAAGAGGAAGGGGGCCTATGGGGAAACAAAATCCTATGTTGTCATGTGTCAACCTTAGAACTCATCCAAAAATCTACCATGTGCCTTAAATGAACCAATTACCTATTCAAACCAATCATTGAATGCATATGTAAGGTTGGTAGGGAAAGTCACTTCATGTAGTTATTGAAGCATGGGGGTTGTGACTGTTATGTCAGCTGTCCTATTACTTCTATGGTCAGAAGCTATGTCAGTTGTCTTTTCACCCTTACCTCATATTCTCGAAGTCAACACTCTTTTAATGATTCTCTCATGCATGTTCATACACTACGTAGAGTTTTCCATTGTTGTTCATGTCCATTACCAGGCTACTTTTTTTTAACCCATAAATTCGAATTTGAAGACAAAGCTACATTTTTGGAAGGGAAAATAGATGGTTGTAGGTGAGTCTGAAGGTTGGGAAACCTAGGAACCCTTACCCATTGAGTTCTACTCCTTTTGGATGCTTGATAAGCCATGGATTAATGTTGCAGGAGGTTCTCCATTAGCATACAACAGGTTGGACTCTTACTGCACAAAATAGTAAGCACTGTAAGGGTTGGATTTCCTAAGGGAAATCTGGATCAGTGAAGGGAAATGTCGTCCTTGTGTTGTGTGGGGCGGTTGGAAGGAGTGCCATGGCTGTGATGGCTTATTGAGACCCCTGTAGAGCTCAGGTTGAGCTTTTTGGCTAAGCATAGTGAGCAGAATGGGTTGTGGGCCAAGAGATAGAATCCTGTAGGTGTTTCCTTCACCCTGGTGGCCTCATAACCCAACTTGGGGGTGGCATCTCAACAAAAAGAGTATACGCTGGAGAGAGTGCCTAAGGTTGGGTGGAAAATCACTCTTACACAACCAGTTGCTTGGATCTTCTTTATTTAAAGATAAGTATTATATGTATTTTATGTGCCCTGATTTTTATTTGTATTCATTTGATATTTATGCCTGTAAATTGCATGTTGTGTGTGTGGATTGAGTTTATTCTGCTGTGTGTTTTTATTTACATGTATGCACAGTTGTATAAATTTGTAATTGTGGTTATGGGGCAAAATTTTGAGGCCCCAATTCAGTTAATGTCCCCTCCCGCTGGTTGGAATGAGGGGTGGGGACGTTACAGAGTGGTATCGGAGATTTTGGTTATAACATCGGAGTTGTATGGGATGGAAATGCACAATTACAGGCATAAATAAGAAAATGTCTCTGTCGTAAGATGGGTATTGTCAAGAGACGGATAAGGGGCCAGACATAACTTTGTAATAGTCCCCTTGTTCCCAATTAAAATCTCATACAAATTCAAAAAATTAATATTTTTGGTAATTTTATGTGGACCCCACCCATGCCACATGGACGAGTGATGTGGAGGATCCATGTGGGTAGAAGGTATGATGTGGACCTGCCACATCAGGCCTATATATGGGTAATCGTAGATGATGAAGTGTGAGGGCGGATGAAGATCCAACCATTGAACGATAAGGTAGATCAATGGTTGTGGTGGATAGCACATCAATAATACACACCGAGATTAACAGATAGCGAACAAATCTTTGGTTTTTCAATGGAAGGGAAGATCGATGGTCATGGCTCGCAGCTCCTTAGGAAATTCCATGGTGGTTGTTGGTTCCAATCCACTGGTGTAAATTAGACCTCAAGTTTATGTCAATCCGGAGTTTGTAAGACTTAGAGGCATATCCCAAATATAGAGACTCGGAGCTAGACTTAACTGGAAATTCAGTTTGGTTGTGAAATAAATCTATTGAATGCTAGAATGCTGTAACTTTGAAATGCAAAACCTCCCTTACAGAAGCAACTTCATTCGATCTCTTAGTTTAACCTGCAATTCATATATGAAATATTCTGAGATTAAAATGTTGAACCTAAGTCTTAAAAATGAATCACAATACAATGCCTAATATCTCACTGTTGAAAGCAGACAACCATTGATTTCCTTTACAAGAAGACAATTCGCAATGTGTAACTATCTTCAGCAGTGCAATATCAAATAAGTAATGCAATTGGAATAATTTCTACAGCGTTTAACCATTCAGATAAAAGAGCTCATAATCCTATTCATATAATCTAATGCGTTCTGCAATGTATGATCTGACTCGTTCTGCAATGTATGAGTAATCAAATAAAACAAATCGACTTCTACAGGTTTCAACTAAAACATACCACACGCAACGATGCAGAGATAGGTGTGCAGGCTTGGCAAAGGGGGCCCTCCAATGCTTTTCTTACACACACAAAGAAAATCATAGAACTCTAAGGCTCATTCGCATTCACCATATAGAAATGGACATACACAATAATTTATCGAATACTCCAGTCTTTACTTCAAAATCATATGTCTATTATCCAAGAGGTTTTCCTCTTTCAAAACAAATAGTTATATCCTTCGTTTCTAAACTGAAACGCTATATCTATGGAAAATGATTAATGACATCGGAAATAACAATCTCCCTATATTTGAAATTGCCCATCATCTCCAAGAAAATAGGCTAGATCGCTAGAAAATCGAACTGCCCTGTTTTTATGCTAGATGATTGCACAGGTGGTCATCATTGACCAACATTGACTCACCACCTGTGAGAAACATACCACAAGTTTGTTAGAAGTTTAACCATCCTTGGACATCGAGGATCTTCTTCCACTCTTCAGTTTGTGCCCAGCTGGCCTGCAAGTATCCAACCTGGGAGAGATTACGGGAAGTTAGCACATTCTGTAATTTTGACTAAAATCTTAATTTAAATGCCTTAAAAATCTCATAATTCAACTTATTAAGAAGCAACGACATTTATACCTTTGACCAAAGTTTTGTGGATAAAATTAAGGTTTTATGGATCGAGTATGAAGGTTCATGGAGAAAACTGGAAGGTATTTAGATGGCAAAATAGGTGAAAAATGGTGCCCAACATGTCCCCCAAGAGGGAGCTGTTGCATGTCCTCATGCACAAAAAAGTATTTCCAAAAATTTGACCCTGCTTATATCCTGAACAAAATCTTGTTGCTGAAACTCTGCTTCTAATCCTCTGATGTACCTCCTGTCTGAGATGATGCATCTGTAGAAGTTCGAGCTGCATAAAGAACTTTCAGTTTTTCATACTTGGTCTGGTAAATCTTCTTTTGTTTATGCCATTTATATGCATGCTTGGAGATTCGTGCCCTTTGAACTTTAAGCTTCCTGTTCTTTTCTGTTAACTGTTCATTCCTCAGTTCTAATTCTCTTACTTCCATTTTCAACTTCTTAATCTTTTTACTGATTTTGGAAGTTTTCTTCTTTTCCATTGTTATTGAAGGTTGATCAGAATTAGTATCCATATCCAATTCTTCATTCTCTTGCACTGAATCTCCCTTCTTTTCTTTTTCTATAGTTTGTTGCTCCAAGAAAGGAGAAGCTTGATCATCTGAAATTTCCTGTCCTGGATGCTTTTTCTCTTCTTTTTCTTGTTGATCAAAGAAAAGATTAATTTTTTTAGTTTGCTTTATCACTTCATCTGAAATCTTTTCAGCTTCTTGGGTATTTTTTTCTTCATGAACTTGCCCTATCTCACCTGTTGGATCTTCTTCTTGACTTTCCAAGGATTTTATGTATTCATACTGTTTTTGCTGGCTTTCATCATCCTCTTCTAGTGCTGACTTATTTCGAGCTTGTTGATGTTTCCTTGGTTTCTTCTCATGAGTGGTGAAGATTTGATCTTGCTTTTGGAACTTTCTTTCTTCTTTCATCATGCTCCTGGTTCTTATTCTTCTCTGAGGCTGTTTTGGGCTTGCTGCCTCAGAGTTATCTTCATCATCTGTGATCATCAACACATTTTCTTTCTTTTTCCCTTTAAGCAGTTTTGAGCTTGTTGCTTTAGGGTTTTGTTCTTCATTTTTGGGGTATGTTATCATCAACAGTTTGTCTTCTTTCAAGCTTTCTTCAGGCATCTCTTCTAGCTCTTCAAACTGATTATGAATTATAAATTCTTGCCATGTCAACTTTTGCTTCTGTAACTCATATGTGATGATTATTTTGATGAGCCCACAATGGAAAAGGCTTGTTAGATTGTCTTTTTCACGTTTTTGAACAGCCTTAGCCATCTTGGAAAGGCTTCGTAATAAAAAATGGGGCATGTTAATCTACAATCACCCCTCAGGTGCTGCAACATCTTGATGTGATAAAGATATACAATGCTAAATCTCCCTTCACAGGTGATGAATCTTTGGATGATATATACTATTTCATCCCAGGGATGAACCAACCAACTCCTTGGTATTCCCTTCTTCCATTCCACTGAACCTGCCCTTGACCTGCATAGAAAGGGTGTCCATGCCTTCTCCTTGAATTGCTTTGTTTTAAAGAATCTTTCCCCCTGCTATGGTAAGCCAATGATCTGTGCCAAAATATCTTCAGACAGTCTGAAATTCAAATTTCCTACTGTAGCCCTCTCTCCATCGAATGAGCCAGCAAAGGCTAGGCTAACATTATCATTGTGCCCATCAAACTTTTCAAAAAAAGACACCCATTGTTTCTTCTCGAAAATTTCCATGCATCTTTCATGCATGGCAGTGGGATCGAATTTCTCTGGTTCTAGTTAGACACCATTTTGCAAATATTACAGGAAAAATCTTTTGTTTATGCAATGGAAGATTTCAAATAAGACTTAACCCTAGCTTGCAATTCCAATTTCAAATTTTAAACTCTGTAAAATTTCTCTTTTCTTCAATCGTTCTTCTAGAAGTCTGAATTGCTAGCAAAAACCAGGGTTTCAAGCTTACCTAGCCTGCGTGGTTCCTCGACTTGCACATTCTGAATGAAATACGCATCCTCATATCTGTATTTCTTCTTCTGTAATGCCAATGGTGTTTCTTTTCATCACTCCAAATAAAAATTCGTGCCGAGGATTTAAAAAAATAAATGCTTTGAGTTTCTGAGTTAAGAGACTGCGCTTTCCTCCACTATAATGCAACCAGTGTTTCCTCCTTAGATTAATAAAAATCTGTCAACTCTTTTAATTAGCATGGATGTGAGGTTTGGGAAAGGGCAAGTCAGCCGGACAACTACGGATATATGAAATATCACTTCAAATTTTGAATTTGTAAATTGTGCTTCCCTATACATGGGCGAAATTCGTGGGAGGTAATATCAATGATTCCCTCCTCTTATGCAATGATGTTTTGAACAGGCGTCTTAATCCCCGTTGATTTGCCACTTCACCCATGTTCCATGACCCCTTTTCATATACTCACTTTCTTTTTAACTTAATGCGTGTTATGCAATAATGTCTTCATCTTAGAGTATATGAAAGAAAACATGAAAATATTCAAATTCCCTTGGTAAACAAAACATATTTTTTTTCTCTTTGCTTTCTGTTGAAAAGACCTGCCTGTAGAATGCAGTCTAGGTTTTGATCAGTCAAAAACTGCTTCTGAGATTGATCCTGGCCACCATTTTGACACCTAGGGTAAGATAATGAGAAGTGAATGGGCTGCTGGCAAGGATTGTGAAGGTGATAGAGTAGACAATCAAGTTTATGAGGATAGGTAGGTATTTTTTTGTCATCACTTAAAAATAAAGAATCATGCAAACTTTTAAAGCATAAAAAATTAAAATTCTTACAGACTTTGTTTGATATATCCTTGTGCTTTTCTTGCTGCTTGATGTAGCCGGTCTACTTGTCTGTTGAAAAGAGAATTTGCATGTTCCTTGTCCACACATGTCCTTCCGATGTCTTCTATTAAAAACTGCCTACTATCTCAGGTTCCTGTGCAAAAGTTCCAATAAAATGTACTTCTTTTCAGGTCCCTTCTGCTGACTTCTAATGTTTTGTCTAAGATTCCTTCTGCAAGACTGGAAGTCAGGTCCCTCTGCTAGGCTTTGAGGTCTATGAAATAAAACTTCATGCTGGAATGAAATTCTAGCATTTGAAGAAGGCTTGGAGGATTTTAAAAAAAAATAGAAAGCATGAAATGCTTATCCCCCCAGGCCTATTTATGAACTTGTCCTCAAGTCAATCAAAAAGTTTTATTTTACTGATAGTCATGAAAGAAATGATGCTAAAAAGTAAAAATGTTTTTGAGAATTTTCAATGGCCAAGTAAACTTGGTTTTCCAAGGAAAATTCGAGTTTATGTTGTGCCAGTTGCCTGGTTTTCACAACTAAATGCCCTCTTTTGTTTTTTTTGTTTTTTATTTTTTATTTTTTATTATTGAATCAGAAAATGGCTAAGAATAAAGTGAAGGAGAAACACCAGTGTGTTTGTCCAGCACTTCCATCTCCCTTTGCTGTGAAATCTGCTGTATGAAATCTTCCTTGCTGATAGGCTTGATGTAGAGTTTTAGCCGATGGCCATTGACCACAAATGTATGTGCTTCATCATCGATTGTTTGGAGTTTGACTGAGCCATTGTCATATACCTCTGCAATTGCATATGGACCAAGCCAATGAGTTGTAAACTTGGCTTTGAAGTCTTTGAACTTTGAATCAAACAATAAGGCCCAGTCACCGATGTGAAATTGTTTCTTTTTGTTAAACTTGTCATGCCATTGGGCTCACTGTTGCTGTACCAAAATATTGTGTTCTACTACTGCCTGTCGCATCTCATCTAATTGATTCAATTGTAGTATCCTTTCTTGCTGTGCTTCAGAAAGATTCATCCCCAAATCTGCTGCTAACTTAAAGGTATGAATTTGAAATTCTATTGGCAACAAGACCTGCTTACCATAAACTAACTGATAGGGTGAAAAACCAGTACTGTTTTTCCAAGTGATTCGATATGCCCATAAAGCTTCAGTAAGCTTAGCTGACCAATCCTTTCTATGCATCTGAACAGTTTTGGTGATGATTCCTTCCAAAGTTTTGTTTGTAGACTCCACTTGGCCATTGGCTTGTGGATGGTAAGGTGTAGATTTTCTGTGTGTAATTTTGTATTTGGCTGCTATCTCCTGCACCAGTTTAGAAGTAAACTGTGCACCCTGATCGGTGACAATCTCTCTAGGAACCCCAAATCGGACAAATATCTCTTCAAAAAGAAAGTTTACCACTGTTTGTTCCGTGGCTCTTGGTAATGGTTTGGCTTCTACCCACTTTGTAACATAGTCAGTACATACTAAAATGTACTTCTTTCCTTGTGATGGTGGATTGATTGGACCAATGAAGTCAAGAGCCCATTTTTCAAATGGTTCAATGAGGATTTGTGGCTGGAGTGGCATTTCATTAGATCGTACTGGCTGTCCCATCCGTTGACAAGTATCATAGCTCCTAACATACTTCTTAGCATCCTTGAAAATAGAAGGCCAGTAATACCCCAAATTGAGTATCTTGTATGTTGTTCTTTTCTCTGCAAAATGGCCACCACACGGTTCATCATGACATGCTTTCAAAATATCTAAAACTTCATCTTGTCGTACACATCTCCTAGTAATTAGATCATATCCTGTGTAAAAGAGATCGCCATTGACCCATATGTGTCTAGCACTTTGTTTAATAATCTTTTTCTTTTCTTTGGATGACATAGATGGAGGTATCTGTCCTGATGATAAATAATTGGCAATATCAGCATACCAAGGAGTGATAACAGAAATTGCAAACAAGTGTTCATCAGGGAAACTATCTAAAACAGGAACAACCTCACCGAAATTGTGTAAGCGAGACAGGAAATCTGCCACTTGATTTTCTCGTCTAGGCCGATCTAAAACAGTGATATGGAACTCCTGCATTAATAGTAACCATTTGATTATCCTGCCATTAGTAATAGACTTATTCATTAAATATCGTAAAGCAGAATGATCTGTGTGGACAAAAATTTCGTAGCCAGTAATGTAATGACGGAATTTGTTCATAGCATGAACTACTGCCAACATCTCCTTTTCAGTTACTGTATAATTCAATTCTGCAGGTGTTAGATTTTTGCTGATAAAATAAATAGCATAAGTCATGGTCTACTCTTTTTGTCCCAAAGAGGCCCCTATTGCAGTATCAGATGCATCAATAGAAATATGGAAGGGAAGTGTCCAATTTGGTCCCCTTAGAATGGGAGCAGTTGAGAGCTTCTCTTTAAGTGTCTGAAATGCAGATTGACAGTTAGTATCCCATTTGAAATGGACATACTTTGAAAGTAATTTAAACAATGGCAGAGCTATCTTACTGAAATTTTCAATAAATCTACGATAATAGCTTGCACACGCTAGAAAGATTCTCACGTCTGTTTGTGTGGTTGGTTCAAATAGATTTACAATAATGTGAATTTTGGCAGGATCTACTTTGATTCCAGATGAAGAAATGTGATGTCCGAAAACTATCCCTTCAGTCATCATCATAAAACACTTTTCATTGCTAAGAGAAAGATTTGATTCAACACACCCTTTTAAAATTTTCTCTAAGTTTGATAAGGAATCTTCAAAGGTATTTCCATGCACCGAAAAATCGTCCATATAGACCTCAACACATTCATGAATTAGATCTGCAAAAATGGCCAAGACTGCTCTCTGAAAAGTAGCTGGGGCGTTACATAGACCAAAAGGTAAAACCTTGTAGGCATATGTACCCCAGGGACATGTAAAAGTAGTTTTGTCCTGGTCTTCTTTTGCAATGCTAATTTGATTATACCCGCTGAAACCAACTAGAAATGAAAAATAGTTCTTCCCAGCTAGGGCATCGAGTACTTTATCAATAAATGGCAATGGGAAATAATCTTTTAGTGTTGCCTTGTTTAACTCTCTGTAATCTACACATATCCGCCATTTGCCATTTCTCTTAGGAACAACAACTAAGGGAGAAACCCATTGGTTGTCAGAGATAGGGTAGATAAATCCTACCTTTAATAACTTCTGCAGTTCTTCCTTAACTATTTCTTTTAGTATGGGGTTCATTCTACGTTGAGGTTGTCTGAGAGGTCTGATTTTATCATCTGTGTAAATGTGGTGAGTGCATGTTTCATGATGAATGCCTGGCATGTCAGTGTATTCCCAAGCAAATGCATGAGAATATTTATTTAGTAAGGCAATCAACTGGTCTTCCTGTGATGTGGTAAGATGTGCACTGATATGTAAGTGTTTTCCTGGACTGATTTCAACTGTTTTGCTTTGGACATCAGTGATCGAATGAACATTAAAAATATCATGAAGTGCTAATGCTAAAGAATGTACCGTGCAATTTTCCTGAAAATTCTGTCCCAAAGCCTGATCTGTGATAGCATACTGCATGTCTCTTAATTCCTTAGAAATATCAAGTTCAGCAAATGAAGTAATCTAGCAAATCCTCGTTGTTTTCTTCTTGAAAATCAAAGAACTGATTGATACTGAGGACAGGCTGAATGATTTCTTCTTCCCGTTCTTTGGTTTCATTTATCCATGATAACTGATCCGATACAGAAGGTCGCTGGGCAGAAGGATAAAGTGTGATTTGTTTTCTCTATGTCCCATGTGAAATGAGCATGCTTCCTGACCTACACCCTATAAAAGCATCAGCTGTTGCCAACCAGGGTCGGCCAAGAATCAATGGATGCCCTCCTAAATTAGACTTTGGTTGCAACACTATGAAATCTACAAGATACTCCCAAGAATCTAAAGAAACGATGATATCTTCTAAGATCCCTTCAGGTGTGATTTTAGACCTGTCAGCTAGTTCTAAAACTGTAGTGGTTGGTCTGATATTTTTCAAGTGTAGATATTCCATTGTTTCTAGTGTCATGACATTGATAGCAACACCTAAGTCAATTAGTGTTTTTGGAATTGAAAAATTGTTGACAATTATTGTGACCACTGGGATTCCTGGATCAACGTATTTTTCAATAAAAACAGTATTAGACATTAGTCCTACTAATTTTCCTACCACATGAATTGTTGGTGGATCCTTCTTTCTCTTATTGAGACATAATTCCCTAACTACTTTCGTATAGATTGGAATATCCTTTATAGCCTGCAGTAGGGGAATTTTGACACATATGTTGGTTAACTCATTCAAAACATCAAAATCAGGTAGGGAAATTGAAATTTTTTCCTTGACCAACCTCTCTGGAAAGGGAGGTATGTGAGGTACTAATGTTTTCCCTTTTTGACCATGATTTTCTGACTGTGGCATTTCCATATTTGATTTTTTTGAAGTTTTCTCATTTTCTGTTTGTTCTTCTAAAATAATAGGAGATTCTTTTTGTAAAATTTTTCCAGATCTTAAATTGATATTTTGAAATGGGAGGATTGAGTAGGGGAGTGCCATTCCTTCATCAACATTGTACATGGGTTTATCCATTTTATTATTTGGATTTGGTATTGGCTGGGCTGGCAATTGTGTTGGTCTAGGTGGAGGCTGATTGGATGGAAATTGAAGCTGTTGAGGTTGTTGGCCTAGTTGAGGAGAAAAATCGGGTTGTTGGAAAAATGGGGTTTGATTCTGCTGGTATTGGGGGTATGCAAAAGGTTGTTGATAAGGTTGTGGGTAGGCCTGTTGGAACATCTGATTACCATGAGTATACCCTCGCTAGTTTGAAACAGGTTGGGCTTGTTGTTGTTGTTGAGGAGACCAAGTTTGCCAGGGCATGGGTGCACTCCATGAATTTTGAACAGGAGTTTGATAAGTTGAATGAAACTGCTGCATAGGATCTTGAGACATACCTGAAAATCGTGGCTGCCAAGGTCTTCGTTGTCCCATAAAATAGAGAGGCTCCATGCTTTGATTCTCCTCCATTTGGGCTGCCTGCAATTCTTTCAATCTGGGGCAATCATCAGTTTTATGATTTTCAGTACATAAATCACAAATTTGAACAGTATTTAGAGGGCATTCGCTTAATTGATGTTTCTTTCTATATTTAGGGCAAAAAATAGACAGGGCTTGATCTTGTTGGTTTTGTTGTTTTTGTCTTTTCTTGGTTTTTGATGTTTCGACCTGTTCTCCCAAGGTACTCAATAAATCAGTCTTAAAATCTTCTAACAAGTTCCCAAGTTCAGCTCTGGATATGCCACTGGTTGCAGATTTTGTTACTTTGGAAGTTGCATCCCTCTTTCCATTTCTGGCTTTTCCTCTAGAATACTTTTGACATAAGTCTGTAATCTCTTCGAATGGTAGATAGGATATGTCACCTTTGCCCATAACATTCAAAATATCCAGATATTCTTCTTTTATTCCTTTCAAAAAGATTGCACGAGTGATCTCAGATGTCAAAGAATTGTATTTAGATTTTTGCAAGTTATATGAAAATCTTTCAAGATACTCTTCCAAGCTTTCATCCTCCTGTTGAAACATTCTAAAAATATCATCTTTTGAATCTTTTGATCTACAGTAAGCTTGGTATTTCCTAAGAAAATTTTTTCTCATCTCATCCCAACTGGTTATTTAATGCTCTCCTAGCCCCATGAACCATTTCAATGCAACTGCCTTAAGGGTAGCAGGGAAGAGACGAAGTTTGTGGGTGTCATCAGTATACCCATAAGTACGACACAAGATATCAAATTCAAATAAGAAAGAGTCTGGGTCTTCAGAAGTCATGCCATAGAAATTTGGTAGAACAGATGGTGGAATGTTTTTCATCCTTACTTCTTCTCCTAGGATGATGCTAGTGTCCAAGATGGGAAATTTAAAAGTGGCTTCTTGATCTTCTTCTGCTCTTTCATCCCTTTCATACATTTTCTCTTCTTCCCTTCTCTCTTGTCTTAGTTTATTTTCAATTTCTAACCTTCTCTCATACTCCCTTCGTTGTTCTGCAGTTGGCCCTTTTAATGTTTCTCCTTCAGCCATTTCTCTTCGTTTATTTTCAATCTCCATCCTACATTCGTATTCCCTACGTTGCTCGAAGGTGAGTCCTCCTTTCTTAGATGTTTCCTCTTCAGTCATTTCAAAAGTATCAACAGCTGTAATGAATCCTTTGTGATCAGTTAAAGAAGTTCCTGTTACTTCTATTTTTGGGGGGTTTTTGATAAATCTTCCTTTTTTGTCTCTTTGTCTTGACATAAAACTAAAACCTACTCTGTGTTTTTGAATGATTTTTTTTTTTTTTTTTGAATAAAAGAACTAAGTTTCTTAAGTCTGCTTCTAGAATACCTCCCCGGCAACGTCGCCAAAATGTTGGTTCCAATCCACTGGTGTAAATTAGACCTTACATTTATGTCAATCCGGAGTTTCTAAGACTTAGAGGCATATCCCAAATATAGAGACTTGGAGCTAGACTTAACTGAAAATTCAGTTTGGTTGTGAAATAAATCTATTGAATGCTAGAATGCTGTAACTTTGAAATGCAAAACCTCCCTTACAGAAGCAACTTCATTCGATCTCTTAGTTTAACCAGCAATTCATATATGAAATATTCTGAGATTAAAATGTTGAACCTAAATCTTAAAAATGAATCACAATACAATGCCTAATATCTCACTGTTGAAAGCAGACAACCATTGATTTCCTTTACAAGAAGACAATTCGCAATGTGTAACTATCTTCAGCAGTGCGATATCAAATAAGTAATGCAATTGGAATAATTTCCACAGCGTTTAACCATTCAGATAAAAGAGCTCATAATCCTATTCATATAATCTAACGCGTTCTGCAATGTATGATCTGACTCGTTCTGCAATGTATAAGTAATCATATAAAACAAATCGACTTCTACAGGTTTCAACTAAAACATACCACACGCAACGATGCAGAGATAGGTGTGCAGGCTTGGCAAAGGGGTCCCTCCAATGCTTTGCTTACATACACAAAGAAAATCACAGAACTCTAAAGCTCATTCGCATTCACCATATAGAAATGGACATACACAGTAATTTATCGAATACTCCAGTCTTTACTTCAAAATCATATGTCCATTATCCAAGAGGTTTTCCTCTTTCAAAACAAATAGTTATATCCTTCGTTTCTGAACTGAAATGCTATATCTATGGAAAATGATTAATTACATCGGAAATAACAATCTCCCTGTTAAATTTTCAGAATTTACTTCAATATGATCTAGGATCTTAACTGAGAGAACAACATGTACAGCATATCTACAACATATCAATCATGGAGACAATAATGCAAGCACACAAGAGACACAAAGATTTACTTGGGGAAAACCATAAAGGTGAAAAACCCCAATAACTTCCTCAGAGATAGATAGAGCAATGATACAACCAACCAAGAGAGATAGCCATAACCTAGCAGCAATCCTCCTCCTCCATAAGTGCGCCTCTCCTCCTTGAGTGCATGTGTGAGAAGTGAGTAAGTAAATAGAGTGCCTCCCGCACTCTATTTATACTTGACTTGACTTGCCTTTTTACCTAACTCATGTAGGCTCGAACTTAACCACATAACATAATGCTGACTGGGCCGACCCCCAATAGGGTGGTCTAATAACCCTTTGACCCACATGGCCGACCCCCAATAGGGCGGTCTAATAACCCTTCGACCCACATGACTTATACAGGGCCGACCCCAAACAAGGTGGTCTAATAACCCATCAAATATAAATTACGACACTTACAATATAAATGACGACACTTCCGTATAGAGGAATAATAACATCTCTATAGGAATACAATATACATATATGTGAAATACATTCCGAAGTTACATATACATCAACACTCCCTCTTAACTAGGAAGGTATTTCTCAGCACAGTTCTTCTAGCACAAGTCATCTTCTCTGGATCATCGTCACTGGATAATCGTCATCGAGTCATCATCATCGTCACTGCTGCTGCTATCTCAATCAATCTCTGAATCTACTCGTCATAGGAAGTTCTACAGAGCCAGTCCTTTTTCATACTGGATGTAGGCCCACCACCTGCAGGTCTTCATCATCACTGGCCATACTGTGGAATCCTCAGGACTTTTACGTGTGTCACAAAACCTCGAAAGAGCATCCCAGGCTGTTACGAGCACACAGCTCTACCTATAGGATCTCCCAGGGCACCGAATTACATGTGACCTCACCACAAAACCTCGCAAGAGCATCTGCCAGATATCCCAGGGAACCGAATTACATGCCATAGGCAAAACCTCGAAAGACTATCTGCAGATCTCCCAGGGCACCGAATTACATGTGGTCATGGCAAAACCTCGCAAGAGCATCTGCCAGATATCCCAGGGAACCGAATTACATGCCATAGGCAAAACCTCGAAAGACTATCTGCAGATCTCCCAGGGCACCGAATTACATGCCATAGGACAAAACCTCGAAAGAGCATCTGCCAGATATCCCAGGGAACCGAATTACATGCCATAGGAAAAACCTCGAAAGACTATCTGCAGATCTCCTAGGGCACCGAATTACATGTCCTCCTAGAGCAAAACCTCGAAAGAGCATTTGCCAGATGTCCCAGGGCACCGAATTACATGCCATAGGCAAAACCTCGAAAGACCATCTGCAAATATCCCAGGGCACCGAATTACATGCTCATCTGCACAACCTGATCCACGGCCACAGAGTATCAACCTGATACTCACCATACATCATCCTGATGTATCCATGATCATCCTGATCATCATCACTGCAACGTCCTGCTGCATGTCATCTGGAGCAACATCCTGAAGCTCGTCATCTATGATCATCCTGATCATCACTGCAACATCCTGCTGCATGTCATCTGGAGCAACATCCTGAAGCTCGTCATCTATGATCATCCTGATCATCACTGCAACATCCTGCTGCATGTCATCTGGAGCAACATCCTGAAGCTCGTCATCTATGATCATCCTGATCATCACTGCAACATCCTGCTGCATGTCATCTGGAGCAACATCCTGAAGCTCGTCATCTATGATCATCCTGATCATCAATGTATCCACCTGATACAAATACAAATACATGATACATATCACCATACATGATCCACCTGATCATACAATGTATCCACCTGATACATATACAGATACATGGTCCAAGCATCCAACATGATGCATATACAAAATACGTACACATGATCCAACTGATCATATCCAGCATCCAATATGATGCATACATACATAAATGATCCAACTGATCATATCCAACATCCAACATGATGCGTACATACATACATAAAAATGATCCAACTGATCATATCAAGCAGAAACCAGAACATCATCCTGATGCTCATCATCCAGCGCTTACATCCACATCCATGTGAAGGATCCTCCTTCCAACATGCTTGGAATGGCTTCAGCAAATGTGTCCATCACTTCTTCCTCGAAGTATCCTCGATCTGAAGAACGCCAAGTCTCTCTCTGAAGTACTCAAACTTCACCCTGGCTAGTGGCTTCGTCAGCACATCTGCAATCTGCTCGTCCGTCGCAACATACAGGAGCTTCACAGCTCCTCTCTGCACCATATCCGTAATATAGTGATATTTGATCTCTATGTGTTTCGACCTGTCATGAAACACTGGGTTCTCGGACAGCTTTACACAACTCTGGTTATCAAAGAAGATACCAGTAGCCTCCAACGGGAGATCAAATAACTCAGACAGTAGCTTCCGTAGCCATACTGCCTCACAACTAGCTGAGCAGGCTGCAACATACTCCGCCTCAGCTGTACTCAGTGCTACGCAGGACTGCTTCCTGCTAAACCAAGAGATCACACCTGATCCCATACTGAAGCAGCACCCAGATGTGCTCTTCCTATCTGCAGCATTGCCAGCCCAATCTGAATCAACATAACCCTGCAGGTTAAACTTTTGATTCACCTCATACTTGAGCCCATAATCCACTGTACCCTTTAGGTACCTCAGAACATGCTTTACAGCAACGAGGTGAACACTCCTCGGATCCATCAGGAACTGGATCAATGTGTTCGCAGCAAAGCAAATGTCTGGTCTCATGTTTGTCAGGTACATCAAGGACCCAATCATCTAACGACACATAGAGACATCAACTGGCTCAGATGAAGCATCACATAAAAGCTTCAGATTCGATGTCATAGTGTGGCCATGGCCTTGCAATTCATCATCTCGAACCTCTTCAAGATCTCTTACTGCATACTTCCCTTGTCCAAGGAAGATTCCATCTACACTCTGCCACACCTCCATGCCAAAAACAAATAGTGCATCATCCCCAAGTTCTTCATCTCGAACTCGGTAGTAAGCTTCCGCTGCGTGTCGGCAATCAATATATCTTCACCTGATACAAACAGGTTATCCGCATACAAAAGTAGTATCATTGGATTGCCTTTCTCAACCTTGTAGTAAAGGTTGGAATCCGCTTTACTCTTGGTAAAGCCCAAATTGGATAGAAAGCTTTCTATCCTACCATACCAAGTTCTGCACACATATATGACTACACCATGCTGTCTTGAAATCCATCTGGTGTATCTTCTATTTCATCACTTTTATATTTCTTAATGCTGCCATCTGCAACGTGCTTGATCTGATAGTTCCATTTGGAAGTCATAACAAAACTTCCCTTCACGTCTTGGGAATACATCCCAAACATCATTCTTCATGATCGATGGATCATGGCATTCCATTTCTTCATCCCAGATCCTGGGAACTTCAATATCTTCAATAAATATCTTTGTTGCTGGAACAAATGTTGTAGTTCTTCTTTTGTAGGAGATGGCATACGGTCTTTCCTACAAAACAAGTTAAATTGCATTATTAGAGACATCCCATAATTTTCAGAACAAATTCTTACACATAAAGAAATATGTCATACAGTCATGCAATTATCTTAGCCAATGCTTCAATACAACATTTATCCATATTCCGTAACTTTCTAGATGCCTTCCAATCTCTACCAGAACATTGTTAAGAGTGTGCACAACTCCCAACATGTCAGCAAAGAGGTTTCATTCTAGATAAGTAGCAATGGAATGTTGTACAGTGCCATAGGCCACTTACCCATGCATATTAGGAGTATACTGTTCATCAATGCAACTATTCTAATATGCACAATACATATCCTAAGTCTAGGAACATGAGCATATACATCTTTGAACAATTTTATTTAAACAAACACATATGCAAGAAATGATAATTAAAATACTTATCTTTGTTTGTTCATTGGGTGGACTCCCTCTGAGTCTTTGCTTCCTTGCAGGAGCTGTTGGAGTCCTAAACTGAAGTAGCTTCTTCTACACCTTTCTGTTGTGGAATGTAGAAAGATGGTCAACTCCCTCTGAATATCTGCATCCTTGCATAAACCACTGGAGTGTACTCCCTCTTGATCTTTGCTTTCTGGATTACCTGTTCTTGAATCTCATATTCATCCTTGGTCCCTATGCATGCTTATTAGTATCATGAATGTGTTATCCTTGTGATCTCATATAAAATCATACATTCATTAGTATACTATTAAAACACAATAATCTCAAGCATGTATAGTCATGATCATTTCAAACAGAAATAATAAGCATTAGCATTCAAGGTTTATGTAGGATTCTTATGGTTAGTCAAATCATAAGAAACATAACATGTCTAAACCTGTAATTACTCAAACATATGACTCTTCAGGTTAGTTGAATCATCAATCAAGATTAGAGATATAAAATGCATAAAACCTGTGATTATTCAAACCTATACCATCATGATTCTTCTGGTTAGTCATATCATCAATTATGGTAAGAAACATAATATGCATACAATCATGATTATTCAAACCTATGACTTCATGAATAATCATTATCAACAACGCGATAGTATAAGATCCTAACCCAAGGTAGGAATCTAGCTTGATATAGGAAAAACATACCTGGATTATCATGTTAGCTAGTTATGTCTAACATACCCGTATAATGTCTTTTGGTTCTCTTCAGTGACTTGTGCTAGTAACCTGCATGTCTCATAAGTTAACCATTATAAAACCAAGTTATACATACCTCGTGAATGGATCTTGTATGAGATCCATGACAATGGATGAATCTTTGTCCTCATGTTATCATGATCATATGTTCTTGGACCAGAACATGATCTGTCTTTCTTGGTGTACCTTTCATGTTAGTAGACAACATAAACCTCATACAACACCATAATGCATTAGTACAATCATAAGTGTCAACACCCTAACCAATGAATATCTTCTATCATGCATTCATAATTTTGTTAAGGTGATACAACAAATCTAAAATCAAAATTGTACTAACCGTAATAACATGAAGACAATCATACCATAAACTTAATCATGGACAAATATCGAAACATACCTCGATGAGTCATACCTGTCGAGATCGCTTGTAATCTTCTTATGTAAGGCCTTATCCTCATCTCCCTCTGAGACAGAAACTTCTTTCACTTATGCAGGTGATCAATCCATCTTCTTCTAGGATTAACCCAATCCACTTGATTTGCAAGAACTGGACCTTGAGCTGGATATGGGTTTGTCAGAGAAACCCCAAAAATTCAAACTTTGAATTTCAACCTTCCGATAGGATAGGAATATGCGCCTTGATGAACTGATCAAACTGGTATATTCAGAATTTGAAAACTGCAAAGTTTCACTCCTCAATTTTGCCTTTGAAACTTCTGGATTCACTGGACGTGACCCTGAACTGGGGTTTGATGAAGCCCACTCTTTTTCCCCATCAAAATGTTTGATCCAAATCTCTAAGCTTCTATTTTTCTGAGGAGCTTCCAGCCGTGTTCATAGATTTCAAAAATTCCCATTTTTACAGAAGCCCTAATTTTCCACTTTTCTGATCAAAGTCCCGAACTAGGGTCTAATCAAGCCCGGCCTTCTGCCCAACCAAAAATTCTGATCTTGGTCTCTAAATTTCTATTTTGATGAGTAGCATCCAGCCGTGGTCTCCGATTACAAAACTTCCAACTTTCTCCAAAGCCCTAAATTCCGGAAGCCATGAATGAAGTTACCAAAAAATAATTCTGTTTTGACAGAAATATGTACCTAATTGTTTCTGGTGTAACTCCAAAATTTTTGATCCACAGGGTTTGAAAAAGTTTCCTGAGATAGCCTGACCTGTTATCTTTCCATCCTGATAGGTCTGACCTCAATTGGATTCTTTGAGAGAGAGTTATGCCAAATGTCGCAACGTGACCTGTTTTGGGATAAAACAGGAGAGCGAACTTGTATGGCGTGCCACGTGTCACTGTTTTAACTTCTGCCTCTGAAAAAGTTTTCTGAGATAGCTCGGCCTGTTACCTTTCCATCCTGACAGGTCTGACCTCAATTGGACTCTCTGAGAGAGAGTTATGCCAAATGTCGCAACGTGACCTATTTTGGGATAAAACATGAGAGCGAACTTGTATGGCGTGCCACGTGTCACTGTTTTAACTTCTGCCTCTGAAAACGTTTTCTGAGATAGCTCGGCCTGTTACCTTTCCATCCTGATAGGTCTGACCTCAATTGGACTCTCTGAGAGAGAGTTATGCCAAATGTCGCAACGTGACCTGTTTTGGGATAAAACAGGAGAGCGAACTTGTACGGCGTGCCACGTGTCACTGGTTCAACTTCGGCCTCTGAAAACGTTTTCTGAGATAGTGCAGACTGTGTAATACCTGTCACTTTTTACGAAATTTCATTTGGAGCTTCCTAGCCCAAGATATGACCTTTTTCCCAAGGTCACCTGATTTTGACTCAGATCTGGAAGAGGCAGAAACCCTATATTGTACAGATCATAAATCACAAAGTACAACGAATTAGAGGTTGTCCTTTGGACACAAGATACCTGGAGATCTTAGCTTCGGCCTGTAACAATTTCAGATCCGAAAACTTTGCCAAAATGGATTTATAGCGAAAGTGCTACGATGACTGGTTTTTGCTATATCAAGCCCTAGCATCGTAAGTGCAACAAGTGTCATACATGCCATATCATGCCTTCTTTCAGGCTAGCTCTGATACCATGTTAAATTTTCAGAATTTACTTCAATATGATCTAGGATCTTAACTGAGAGAACAACATGTACAGCATATCTACAACATATCAATCATGGAGACAATAATGCAAGCACACAAGAGACACAAAGATTTACTTGGGGAAAACCATAAAGGTGAAAAACCCCAATAACTTCCTCAGAGATAGATAGAGCAATGATACAACCAACCAAGAGAGATAGCCATAACCTAGCAGCAATCCTCCTCCTCCATAAGTGCGCCTCTCCTCCTTGAGTGCATGTGTGAGAAGTGAGTAAGTAAATAGAGTGCCTCCCGCACTCTATTTATACTTGACTTGACTTGCCTTTTTACCTAACTCATGTAGGCTCGAACTTAACCACATAACATAATGCTGACTGGGCCGACCCCCAATAGGGTGGTCTAATAACCCTTTGACCCACATGGCCGACCCCCAATAGGGCGGTCTAATAACCCTTCGACCCACATGACTTATACAGGGCCGACCCCAAACAAGGTGGTCTAATAACCCATCAAATATAAATTACGACACTTACAATATAAATGACGACACTTCCGTATAGAGGAATAATAACATCTCTATAGGAATACAATATACATATATGTGAAATACATTCCGAAGTTACATATACATCAACACTCCCTATATTCGAAATCGCCCATCATCTCCAAGAAAATAGGCTAGATCGCTAGAAAATCGAACTGCCCTGTTTTTATGCTAGATGACTGCACAAGTGTGTTGATGTATATGTAACTTCGGAATGTATTTCATCTATGTATTTCATATATATTTATTGTACCCTTATTAGAGATGTGTTAGTCCTCTATAAGGAAGTGTCGTCATGTGGATTGACAAGTGTCGCAAGTGTGTGTACTTGCCGATGGGTTATTAGACCACCATGTGGGGTCGGCCCTGAATTATATATATTATAATGTGGATGTACCTAGCTAGACAAGTCGGCCCCATAAGGTCACTGGGAAAACAGATCAGTATAAATAGAGATAAGGTGATCTCTATTTAGATCACTCGGAAAAGTATCTCACTCTCACTCAGAAAGTGGCGCACTAGTGAGGAGGAGGATCATCTCCTACTAGGAGACTATCTCAGTGTTAGAGATCAGGTGATCTCTATTTAGATCACTCGAAAAAGTATCTCACTCTCACTCAGAAAGTGGCGCACTAGTGAGGAGGAGGATCATCTGCTACTAGGAGACTATCTCAGTGTTATTTGGTTGTACTTTGGTTGAGCCATTGCTCTCTCTATCTCTGAGGAAGTTGTGGGGTTTTTCACCTTAGGGTTTTCCCCACGGAAACTCTGTGTCTCTTGTCTCTCATGCTTTTGATTCTTGTGATGCTTGTCATGCTTATTGTGATTGTCATGCATTGATATACTGTATATGTTATTCTCTCAGTAAAGATCCTAGAGTATTGTGAATTAATGCTCAAAATTTAACAAAGTGGTCATCGTTGACCAGCATTGACTCGCCACTTGTGAGAAACATACCACAAGTTTGTTAGAAGTTTAACCATCCTTGGACATTGAGGATCTTCTTACACTCTTCAGTTTGTGCCCAGCTGGCCTGCAAGTATCCAACCTGGGAGAGATTACGGGAAGTTAGCACATTCTGTAATTTTGAATAAAATCTTAATTTAAATGCCTTAAAAATCTCATAATTCAACTTATTAAGAAGCAACGACATTTATACATTTGACCAAAGTTTTGTGGATAAAATTAAGGTTTTATGGATCGAGTATGAAGGTTCATGGGAAAAACTGGAAGGTATTTAGATGGCAAAATAGGTGAAAAATGGTGCCCAACAATGGTTAGAAATGGGTGGGTGGAGATCTAATCGTAGGATCTTATGGAAGATCAACGACCCAGACCCATCACACATCGATAAAGTACACGATGTTTAATTTTGGACGAGGGGCGTGTTGTGCCCAAAACCGCTTGGGGTGCGTGTCACCTTTTGATTGACCATGCCTCCCCAAGAGTTGTTTTCCAAAACCGCCTCATGGGGGCGCGTTGCAACTTACAGTAAAAGGGAAAACTGTCAGTGCCCAAGGTCAAGTGGCACGGTGGTGTGGTGGACTGGTGGTGAGGGGAAGGTGACTTGGCCACGTCACAAGGTGACAAGTAGGCCTGTCTGACACATCGACAGGGACGTGTCAGGCTAGGTCAGGACCTTGCCGCAAGGAGGGAAGCCCCCTTGACCCCCTTTTTTCTTTTTAAAAATCAACAAAGTTGGATCTGAATTTTAGCAGCAACCATTAGAGAAGAATAAATTTGATGATGTTTTGGATTATGAGGGTGGATGCTACAAGACCGTGGAATTTTCTATGTCTAGAAGAAGTGGAAAAAATAGAAAGTAGTGAATTCCAGATTTTTATAGCAGGTGACTGGAGCATCAGATCAAAGAACCAAAAATTGTTGAGTAATACTTATTGTATGTATTATCTAATCCAATAGAGAAGTTTTTATAGATCTCCATAGGTGGTATTCTGCAGGTGTCTAAAGCTGGCCATTTGGGTTAAATGCACCTACAGAAAAAGTGCAGAATTTGGGCCAAATTGACAATTTCCAGGGACTGTAACTTTGTGCTTAGAGTTCAGAATTGAGCATATTTATAGTCGTTGGGAAGCTTGTCTAATGGGGAACAATTTATAGAGTTAGATTATGAATTGGTGAGTCATATGATTCTACAATTTGATCATAAAAGTTCTTGTAGCCATAATTGACAAAAGCTGTCAATATGGGTAATTTCCAGAATATATGAAAATTAATTTTTGATTTCCTGAGAACTTAATAAATCTAACAATGTGTTTATATCAACACCTTTGCATATTCATAATCATAGCAATGATTGTTAAAGGGTTAGCAGTGAGTATAGTGCAGTTGAGAAACCCCTGATCTTGGTTGGACCAAGAAGGTCATCATCATGGATGATGCACAAGATCCTTATGAAGTTGAGATAGATGCAATGGGAGAAAATATAAAGGTTGAGAATGAAGGGACATAATCCAATGGTAGGAGAAACCAAGTGACTCCCCCATACATTGCAGATATCATGAGGAGCCTAAGGGTGGAGCTATCAAGTTATATAACAGACAATGAGAGGCTGATTAGAGCTCAAGAAGAGAAAATCAACTAAATGCAACCATGCTTCAAAGTCTGATAGACATTCAAAGGAATATTAACTCTGGACATCATTATGAAAATCAGGAGAGGAGTGGGAGTAGTTCAATAATACATTCTCACAAGAGGTCCCATAGTTCAAGAAGAGTTTCTAGAGGCAGGTCACATACTCCATAAATATATTCTAGTGAGTCATTTGAGTCTAAGGATTACATTGAAGGATCAAGCTCCTCATCTCATAGGAAGAAGAGGAAGAGGTATTCAAAGAACTACTCACATGAAGAACCTAGGAAGGCCAAACCTCCTATATTTGATGGTGAGATAAAATATGGTCAACAAGCTAAGGCTTGGCTTCTTGGGATGAGGAAGTATTTCCAAGTCTAAGACTACTCGGGAATATGAAAGCAAGAGTGGCTATCTTCAATCTGAATGGAAGAGCGTCTATATGGTGGGATCACCTTAGGCAAGTAAAGAAGAACAATGAAAGAAAGATTGTGTGGAAGCAATTCAAGAAATACTTCAAGCAAAGTATCTCTCTAATAGGTACTATGATGGAAAAATTAAATAATTCCATGAGTTGAAATTGGGCCAAATGACTATGGAGGAATACGCAAATAAATTTTTGGAGCTACTGAGGTATGTCAAGTATATCAGGGATGATAAAGTCAAAATTCAACATTCTCTAAGTGGGTTTCCTTAGTCCTATAAATATAGAATTGAGTTTGATGAGCCTCAAACTCTAGATGAGACCATAAGAAAGGCTAAGTATTGTTATGATCAAGCCAAAAGCAAGCTAGATTTCCATAAGGCATGGAAGGACAAGAAGAATGAGAAGTTTGAGTAGAGGAAGAAGGGGTTCAAGCCTCCTCATTTCAGAAATCAACCAAGGTAGCCACCCCAAGTTGTGACAAATACAACTAGGATGATGGGATACAAGCAAAGAGAGCCACTTCAATGTTGGGGATGTGGAGAGGACCATTTGCTTAGAAATTGTCCACATCGGAATGGGAGTGCAAAGCAAGTTCACAACATCCAAGAAGATGAAACTGTGGGTCAAGTGGCAAGGACTGTCCCTAGGATTTACACTGCACTAGAGCACTTCAAAGCAGATCATCAATCAATTGTGGTTGATATTGAAGGTAAGATTGCTAAGCAATCTATTTCTATTTTGATTGACCCTGGATCTATTCATAGTTATGCCAACCCTAAAATTGTTGAGATTTATGATTTTAAGAATACCAAGCATAGTAAATCATGGTTGGTTCAACTAGCCACAAGAACCAAGATAAAAGTTAGTGAAATGTCCATTAGAAATGGGTGGATTGTCCACTTGTGCAAATCTAAATATTTTACCACTTGGTTCATATGACATTCTCATTGGAATGGACTGGTTAGAAGCACATAGAGCTAAAATTGATTGCTACAACAAGAGTTTTGAGTGCATTGATGATGAAGGAAACCCAAGGGTTGTGAAAGGATTTCCAAATAAAATTTCAGTTAGGCTATTTCAGCCATGTAGCTGAAGAAGTTTTGTGGGAAAGGTTGTCAATTATATGCAACCCATATATTGAACAAAACAGAAAATGAAATTACAAAATTGGAGGACTATTGTGTGCTTCAAGAATTCAAGGACATGTTTCCTAATGAAGTGCCAGGACTTCCTCCCAAGAGGGACATTGATTTCACAATTTCTCTTATGCTAGGAGCTTCACCAGTGTCTAAGACACCTTACAGAATGAGCACAACATAATGATTAGAGTTGAAAATGCAATTGCAAGAATTATTGGAAAATAAGTACATAAGACCAAGTGTGTCTCCATGGGGAGCACCAATACTATTTGTGAAGAAGAAACTCAGGTTATGCATTGATTATAGGTAGATGAATAAAGTGACAGTGAAAAAAAAGTACTCATTACCTAGAATTGATGACCTTTTTGATCAAATGAGAGAGGCAAAGGTATTTTCAAAGATTGACTTGAGGTCTGGTTACCATCAGGTAAGGATCAAGGAAGAAGATATTCACAAGATAAACTTTAGAACAAGGTATGGACACTATGGATTTGTAGTGGTGCCATTTCGTCTCACTAATGCACCAACTACCTTCATGTGTCTCATGAATAGCATTTTCCACAAATATTTGGATAAGTTTGTTCTTGTTTTTCTAAATGACATTCTTATTTACTCTAAGAATGAAGAGGAGCATGAAGAACATTTGGGAATGGCTTTGCAATTGTTAAGGGAGCATAAGTTGTATGCAAAGTTGAGCAAATGCGACTTTTATAAAAATAAAATTCATTATTTGGGTCACATCATTTTAGAGGATGGAATATCAGTGGATCCAGAAAATATTGAAGACGTCATGAATTGACCAACTCCAAAGAATTTCATAGATGCTAGATATTTTATGGGTCTTGTTGGTTACTATAGAAGATACATTGAAGGATTTCCAAGGTTGCACACCCAATTACTTCTTTCCAAAAGAAGGGAACACAATTTGAATGGACCCAGAAGTGTGACGAAAGCTTCCAGCTATTGAAGAAGCTTCTTACAAGTGCTCCAATTCTGAAAATTGCATACCCATAAAAGGAATTTGTGGTGTGTACAGATGCTTGTTTATGCTTCAAAGATATGGAGGCACTATTTAATGGGCATAAAATTCGAGTTGAGGACAAACCATTATGGTCTGAAATATTTATTTGAGTAGCCAACATTAAATGCAAGGAAATCTAGATGGTTGTAATTTTTATGTGAGTTTGATTTTGACATCAAACACACAAAAGGAAAAAAGAATAAAGTGGTTAATGCACTCAGTAGAAGGATGCATGAAATGCAAGTGGCAGCCATCACAACTTGCTAATCAGATTTAAGACAACATTTGTTAATTATCTTGTTGAAGATGAATTATATGTGCAAATAAAGGAAAAATTATAGCGGCATAATTTTGAAAAGAGGTATGAAGGGTATCGTTTGGAAGAGGATGGACTTTTTATTTATAAAAAAAAATTATATTCCAAATGTGGAAGACTTGAGGATAATTGTGACGGATGAAATCCATAAAATTCCATATTCTGCTCACGCAGGATATTAGGAAACAATTGATATAGCTAGGAAACAATATTTTTTGCCAGGGATGAAGAAATATATTGTTGAGTATATTTCAAGATGTATGAAATGTCAGCAAGTGAAAACTTAGCATCAACACCCAACAGGTTTGTTGCATCCTTTGTCAATTCTGGAATGGGAATGGGAAATCATTTCCATGGATTTTATTATAAGATTGCCAATGACTGTGAGACAACATGATTCTATCATGGTTGTGGTAGATAAATTGTCAAAATCAACACACACTTTATTCCAATTAAATCCACATATAAAATAGATGCCATTACAAATATTTTCATGAAGGAAATTTTCAGATTGCATGGATTTCTTAAGGCAATCATTTCAGATAGAGATACCAAATTTACTTCAAATTTTTGGAAAAGTATTTTTGCAGACTTGGGAACACAACTAAATTTTAGTACTACCTACCATCCATAAACATTGGACAAACTGAAAGAGTAAATCAGATTCTTGAAGACATGCTTCGCATGTATGTGATAGAAAAACCATCCAAGTGGGAAGATTATCTACACTTGGTAGAGTTTGCATATAATAATGGATAGTAAATTTCGTTGGGAATGAGTCCATTTGAAGTTTTATATGGCAGAAAGTGCAAGACACCAGTGACATGGGATAATCTAGTGAATGGAATTGTAATTGGGCCAGAATTGCTTAAAGAAATGGAACAAGAGGTTAGAAAAATTAGGCAGAATTTAAAGACATCACAAGATATGCAGGTAAGAATATAATGCATAGAGAATTCAATGTTGGGGATCATGCTTACCTTAGAGCGAGGCCAAGGAAGAGTTCTTTGAAGCTTGGAAGTTGTGCCAAGCTATCTCCAAGATATTGTGGGCCATTTGAAGTGCTTGAAAGAATAGGGTCAGTTTCATATAGAATTGCATTGCCTGCTAACACTAGAGCTCATAATGTTTTTCATGTTTCTTTGCTTAAGAAAGATGTACATGATCCTAACCATGTGATTGATTGGGATGTGATTCAGGTGGAACCTAAGGGAGAGTTCCAAACTGAGCCACTATACATCCTAGACAGGAAGGTAACATTGCTCCGGAACCGAGCGATCAGACAGGTAAAGGTGCAATGGGAGCACTTCGATCCCGATGATGCTACGTGGGAGTTGGAGGATGCCATGAAAGAGGCATAACCATTTTTGTTCTGATTGTGAGCAAACACAGAGGATGGTGTTTTTCCAAGGGGGAGGGGATTGTAATACCCCCAATTTTGACTTGGAATGTATTTAATCAAAATTATGTAAATGATGTAAATATGATAGTATGGATTCCTAGTGTGGAGCTCAAGGCCAAGGCCCAACTAGTGAATAACTAGGCATGTATGATGCATATATATTTTTATTTGGACCATATGGTTGGATTATCATACCAATTCAAAATGTATGTAAATATTATGTTGGAAATTAATGAAATGGTCCAAGATGGATGTACATAGAGCAATAGAGGGTCGATGATTCCACCAGAGGGGAAGAGGAAGAGGGCCTATGGGAAAACCAAATCCTATGCTTCCATGTGTCAACCTTAGAACTCATCCAAAAATATGCCATGTGCCTTAAATGAGCCAATCACCTAATAAACCCCATCATTGAATGCATATGTGAGGTTGGTGGGAAAAGTCACTTTAAGTCGTTATTGAAGCATGGGGGTTGTGGCAGTTATGTCAGCTGCCAGCAGTCCTATTTCTTCTATGGTCAGAATCTATAACAGTTGTATTTTCACCCTTACCTCATATCCTTGGAGTCAACACTCTTTTGATGATTTTCTCATGCCTGTTCCTACACTATGTAGAGTTTTCCAGTATTGTTCATGTCCATTACTAGATTGTTTCTTTTTTTTAACCTATAAATTCGAATTTGAAGCGAGAGCTACATTTTTGTAAAGGAAAATAGATGTTTGTAGGTGAGCATGGATGTTGGGAAAGCTAGGAACCCTTACCCATTGACTTCTGCTAATTTTGGATGCTTGAGAATCCATGGATTAATGTTGCAGGAGGTTCTCCATTAGCATACAGTAGGTTGGACTCTTACTGCACACACTGGTAAGCACTATAAGGGTTTGATTTACTTAGGGAAATTTGGATCAGTGAAGGGAAATTCCTTCCTTGTGTTGTGTGGGGCAGTTGGAAGGAGTGCCATGGTTTTGATGGCTTACTGAGACCCCTGTAGAGCTTTGGTTGAGATTTTTGGCTAAGCACAATGAGCATAATGGGTTATGGGATGATAGATAGAAGCCTGTAGGTGTTTCCTTCAACCTAGTTCCCTCATAGACCAACTTGGGGGTGGCCTCTCAGCAAAAAGAGTATATGATGGAGAGAATGCCTAAGGCTGGGTGGAAAATCGCTCTTACACAACCAGTTGCTTGGATCTTCTTTGTTTAAATATAAGTATTCTATGTATTTGATGTGCCCTGATTTTTATTTGTATTCATGTGTTATTTATGCCTGTAAATTGCATGTTGTGTGTGTGGATTGAGTTTATTCTGATGTGTGTTTTTATTTACATGTATGTACATGCATTTTAGTTGTATAAATTTGTAATTGTGGCTATGAGGCGAAATTTTGAGGCCTCGATTTAGTTAATGTCCCCTCCTACTAGTTTGAATGAGGAGTGGGGACTTTACATAAATATGGAAGCTTGTGGACAAATTCCAAAAGGTGTGAGGCCAGGGTACTAAAGAAGACAAAAATCCACTATTTTGGAGCACTTTTTGGGGATTTCGGAAATCTTGCAGGAGGTAAAAGTGAACCTAGATATCAAAACAAGAAAAAATTTTGAATGCAACATTTTACCTACTCATCAAAACATACAAATTTCATTAGATGAATTTTTTCCAAACATGCTTAGTTTGGGAGGTAGGCAGATTTGCTAAAAATTCCAAGTTTGGGAAAAAGTGCAAAATTGAAAAGTAGTCAATTCCATAATTTTATACAAATTGATTGGTACATAATATCGGAGATATTAAAGTTACGGAGTGACCCTTGTTATCTGTACTAACAACACCGGATAGAATTTTTTTTTCTAGTTCTCTCTAGATTTTCTTCTACATGTGGCTGAAGTAGGTCTTCCAAGCTAATTGCACTTGTAGGAAAAAAATGTAGAATTGGGCAAAATTGACATTTTTGGGAGGATGTAACTCTCAACTCCGATATCATAATGAAGCATGGAGATAGATGTTGGAAATATTATCCATAGGGGAACAATGGTGTACAGTCAAATTCTAAATTAGGAATTCATATGTCTCTGAGATTCGAACAAAAAAGTGCCTGTAACCTTGATTTGACCAAAAAAAATTGTCAATAGAGGTAGTTTCCAGATTGCATAAATGGAAGAGAAAAGGAGCTAAGAACCCATTTTTTTTCAGCGGAAAAATCACCTTCCTACTATTCCTAAGGAATCAAGGAAAGCTATCAACGCACGGAAAATCTCAACAAACTTCCTCACATATCGTGGATGGTAGGTTGAGACTAATTAAATTAAATAATAACATGTTTATGTGTCATTTTATGTATTACTAAGATGTCTAATAAATATCTCTATGATGCACAAGGCTTGGAGTTGACAATATTTGAGCAGCTGTAGCAGGCAAAGGGAAAAAAGTTTCCAAAAATAAATTGTAACCATGAATGATGCCCATGACCCCTATGAACATGATGAGGATTTCCTAGGAGAAAATATGCAAGAGGGAAATTACGAGACATAATCCAATGGGAGGAGAGAGCATATTACTCCCCAAATTTTGGTTGAAACAATGAGAAGTTTCAATTAATGAGGGGTTGATCAAGGCTCAAGAAGAGCAGAACTAAATTAATGATGCCATCCTTCAGAGCCTCACTGATATTCAGTAGAGGGATCATCTTGGATCTAATCCAATCAATGTTGGTCAAGGAATAAAAAGTGTAGAAAGATGCTTTAGAAGCGACATTAGAAAGAGGACTCCAAGTCCAATAAAGTGTTCAATGAGCAAGACACACAAGTTATCCTTGTCAAGGTCTTCTACTAGCAGGTCATGTGATTCTTGAGGTTCTTGAAGTATCTCAAAGCATAATTTCAGCGGGTTTGGAAGAAGAAGGACTTTTAAAAGGATCCCATAAGGAGAATTCATAAAGGCAAGGCCACCCACATTTGATGGAGAAAGTAGGACATGACAGGAAGCGTAAGCATGGCTTCTTAGAATGAAAAAATATTTTCAGATTCATGATAACTCAAGAAATGAAAAGGCCATAAATGCTATTTACAATCTCAATTTCCAAGCTTTAATTTGGTGGGAGCACCTCATGCAAGTAAAGGTAATCAAAGAAAGAAGGATCAATTGTGAGTGAATTAAAAAGTATTTCAAGGAAAGATACCTATTTTCTAGGTATTATGATAACAAGAGGAAGGAGTTCACTGAACTAAACTTATTATTGAAATCCATGGCGAAACATGTCCATAATTTTTTGGAATTGTTGAGGTATGTATATGACATCAAAGATGAAAGGGTAAAAATTAAAAGCTTCCTTGGAAGTCTACTCCAGAATTACAGAGACATGATTGAGTTTGTTAATCTGCCAAACCTTGATGAAGCCATCATAATGGCAATGCATTGTTATGAGCAAATCAAAGGAAAATCAAAAGTTCATCTAGCATGGAAAGGAAATCCAAAGGGAAGATTTGACCAAAGGAAAATTGGATTCAAGCCTCCACCATTTAGAAATCAGCCAAGGAATTTCCAACAAGGTCAACAAGCATGAAGTGGGAACAAGCCAGTAGTGGCAACAAAAAGAGGACCAAAAAGGACCACTTAAGTGTCAGGGATGTGGAGAAAACCACATGCTTAAGGATTGTCCACATCGAAGAGATAACCCCTGAGGATTGCATAACTTAGAAGAAGTAATTACAGTGGAGGATACAAAAAGGGAAACTCCCTAATTTTATGCTGCATTGGATCACCATCAGGAACAATAATAATTAGTGGTAGTGGAATATGAAGGTAAGATTGCTAAGCAATCTATTTATGTTTTGATTGACCTAGGATCTACTCATAGTTATGTTACTCCAAAAGCTGTTGAAAGTTGTTCTCTTGGAAAATCGAAGCATAATAAATCTTAGCTAGTTCAGTTAGCCATAGGAACAAAAATAAAAGTGAGGGAAGTAATGATAGAGTGCCCCATAGAGTTGAACGGACTCCTCACAAAATTAGATTTGAATGTCCTACCATTAGGATCTTATGATGCTCTTATTAGTATGCATTGGTTGGAAAAGCATAGAGCCAAGTTATATTACTATGAAAAGGTCCTTGAATGCATTGATGAAGAGGGAAGGTCAAGAGTGGTGAAAGGGATTCCCAAACAAGTCTTAGTAAGGCATATTTTAGCCATGCAGTTAAGGATGTTTTACAAGAAAGGTTTCCAACTACATGCAGTGCATATATCAATTTAATTAGAGGACAATGGCCTGAACCTATAAGATTATCGATTGTTTCAAGAGTTCAAAGATGTGTTTCTAGATGAAGTACTAGGAATACCACCAAAAAGGGACATTTATTTTACAATCAATTTTGTCCCATGGGCAACCCTAGTCTCCAAAGCACCCTAAAAAATGAGCACATCGGAACTGTTAGAGTTACAGATGTAGCTACATGAATTGATAGACAAGAAGTATATTAGACTAAGTGTGTCTCCTTGGGGAGAACCGTTGTTATTTGTCAAGAAGAAAGATGGGAATGTAGGGCTATGTATTGATTACATGCAACTAAATAAAGTGACAGTCAAGAATAAGTACCCATTTCCTATACTTGATGATTTGTTTGATTAAATGAAGGGAACGAAAGTGTTTTTGAAGATTGACTTGAGATCTAGTTATCATTAAGTGAGAATAAAATGAAGAAGGAATTCACGAAATAACTTTCCGGATAAGATATGGACATTATGAGATCACGGTGGTGCCATTTGGTCTCACCAATACACCCACCACATTCATGTGTCTCATGAATAGTGTTTTCATAAGTATTTGGATAAATTCATGTTAGTGTTCTTGGATGACATTCTTGTTTACACAAAGAATGAAGAAGAGCATGTGGAACACTTAAGAATGGTATTACAAGTTCTTAGAGAGCACAAATTGTATGCAAAGCTAAGAAAGTGTGACTTCTATCAAAGAAGGATACAATATTTTGGTTATGTTATTTCAGAAAAAAGGAATTAATGTGGATACATACAATATTGAATCCATAATGGATTGGCCTACTCCAAAGAAGATCTTTTATGGGTTTTATAGAATACTATAGACAATTCATTGAGGGGTTCTCCAAGATTGATCATCCAATTACATCGTTGCAAAGAAAGAATATAAAATTTGTATGGTTCAAAAAATGTGAAGACAGATTTCAACAATTGAAGAAGTTACTTGCTAGTGCCCCTATTTTGAATATTGCAGATCCAAAGAAGGATTTTGTAGTATGCACGGATCTTTGCATTGAAGTACTAGGTGGAGTGCTTATGCAAGAGGGATTTGTAAATTGTTATGACTCGAGAAAATTAAAAGAGCATGAAAAGAATTATGCAACTCATGATTTAGAACTAGCATCCATAATACATGCCCTCAATATGTGGAGGCATTACTTGTTAGGAAGAAGATTTGAACTTAGAATAGATCACATGAGCTTAAAGTATTTGTTTGATCAGGCAAGCTTAAATGCCATGAAAGCTAGATGGCTAGAATTTTTGTGTGAGTTTGATTTTGAAATCAAACATGTAAAAGCAAAAGAGAACAAGGTTGTGGATGCCCTTAGTAGAAAATTTCATGTAGCAGCCTTAAGTATGTGCAAATCATATTTAAGAACAAGAGTCCTCATGGATCGAAATAAAGATGATCCTTACCTTCAAGTAAAAGAGAAGTTGTAGCAGAGTAAATTAGATAAAAAGTGTGAAGGATATCAACTCAAAGAAGATGATCTTCTTGATTATAAAGGTATATTGCATATTCCAAATTGTGCATATTTGAAGAAGGTGGTAATGGATGAAATTCATCGAATGCCATACTCTAGACATCTAGGATAACAAAAAACAATAACATCAACAAGGAAACAATACATTTGGAATGGGATGAAAAATGATGTAGAATAATACATTTCTCGGTGTCAAAAGTGCCAGCAAGTCAAGGCAAAGCATCAACACCCAGTAGGATTATTGCAACCTCTTCCCATTCTAGAATGGAAGTGGGAAGTAATCTCTATGGATTTCATAATAGGTTTTCCTATGACAATAAGGCAGCATGATTCAATTATGGTTGCAGTGGAAAAGCTACCAAAGGAAACTCATTTTATTCTAGACAAGTCAACTCATAAAAAAAGGGACATAGCAAATATCTTCACGAAAGAGATATTCAGGTTGCATGGGTTACCCAAAGCAATAGTCTTAGATCAAGATACAAAGTTCACATCCAATTTTTGGAAAGGGTTATTCAGGAATTTAGAACTCAGTTGAAATTTAATACAATGTATCATCCTCAAATAGATGGCTAAATAGAGAGGGTGAATCAAATTCTTGAGGATATGTTAAGGATTTATGTGATGGATAAGCCATCCAAGTGGGAGGATCACCTTCACCTAGTAGAATTTGCATACAATAATGAGCATCAAGAATCATTGGGAATGATTCCATTTGAGGCTTTGTATGGAAAATGATTTAGAACTCCAGTGATTTGGGATAGTCTGGTAAACAGGGTAGTGCTTTGGCCATAAATGCTTAAGGAAATGGAACAGGAAATTGTCAAGATCATGCAGAATTTAAGGACAACCTAGGATAGGCAAAAAACGTTACGTAGATTTGAAAAGAATGCACAAAGGACTTAAAGTTGGGTATCATGTTTATTTGAGAATAAAGCCAAAGAAAAGCTCCCTAAAGTTGGGAAGTTGTGCCAAGTTGGCATTGAGATATCATGGGCCTTTCGAAGTCCTTGATAGGATAAGGCCTGTTGCATATAGGATTGCATTAACTACTAGCATTAGAGCTCACAAATATTTTTAATATTTCTTTTCTTAAGAAGTATGTACATGATCCTAATCACGTAATTGATTGAAGTGTGATTCAGGTGGAACTCAAGGGAGAGTTCCAAGTGGGACCTGTGCACATTCTCGATAAGAAGGTAAGATTGCTTCAGAATTGATCCATTGGATAGGTAAAGGTGCAATGGAAGCACCTTGGTCCCAATGAGGCCATGTGGGAGCTGGAGGATGCCAAGCTTCATTAGGCATGCACTTAAATTATGTTTGCATTGTCATCTTGTTAGTTGGAAAATTGAGTGTGAGAAGGATCTTCTCAAACTCTTATCCATCTTATGAAAGAGCAAGTTTAGGAATGAAAAATCAACCTAATTGGTATGAAATTTAGGCCCCATTAAACTTCAAAACATTATCCAAATTTCCTATCCGATGACTGTAATGTTTTCCATAGGAAATTCACCGAGGATGAAATATACAACAACATACTCCATCTTTATGCAATCATGGGTAATAGTCTCAACTTGGTATTGAGTGGAAAGGGTTTTGAAGGCCATTTATTTCAAGAAAGTCCACTATCAACCCTTTCTACAATATAGATTTTACTACACCGATCCAATTTCTAGTGCTAATTAATCAAAATTGATTTTGAGAAAGCATACAACCAACTAGAACAACCATTCACCTTGGTAATGCTTTAAGGGTTGGTGTTTGGCCTAGATTTTCTCAACATCATTGAAACCCTATTTACAAATTCCTCACCTTGTATTTCTATTAACATATGCTCCTTTGGACTAATTTTTCTTAAAATTTAGGTGCTTATTTATTTACTTAAGTATATCCTATCAGGCAATTGCTAGTATTCCTCACTCATATATAAGTTTTAAGGAAGTAAAATATATCTCATTTTGAAAGATATTTTCCAATGATAAGTGGTCCTTAGTTTTGCTTCTTGTGCTAATTTTAAGTGTGGAATCTCTACATTCAAACATCTAGTGACTATTTATGTTTCTGAGCATGGTGGCAGGGGGTGCTTTTGGTGATTAATAACTGATTTTCTATCTAGAAAGAGCATGATATGAATTTGATAAATGAACTTCTATTAACAACTATCCACTAGCTAATAACAACTTGAGATTCCAAAGGACTCTTATGAAGCATATCCATACCAATAAATCTACAAAGTATATTACATCGCTTCAGATTGTATACATAATAAATAATAATAGTTTCCATGACCATTTCTTGATGTTCAAAACTTAAAATTTCTCATTGCTACAATCTTAGTCCCTTTCCATGTCAAATTCATGTTTTCTGAGCTCCAATTGAGAGTCTTCTTCATTTACATAGACAATTTCATAACCTAAAGGGGACTATTATTGGGGATTCCTGCTTGTATGTTGCTATGAAAGGAGTCCCTATGGACTACTTGGAATGGGGTGGATAAAAATTTGTATGTTTTCTTGACAATTCGTCAATTCTTAGTATGTTCAGTGTTTTTCTCTTCTTTTGAAGGTAGGCACTGACCTTCATAGAATAGGTATAGGAAAATGGCGACAAAAAGTGTGTATGAATTTTAGTTACCTGTGTCTCTAATTATTGATGCAAGGAAGCCAAAAATTTGAAGTCATCATTCATTAATTTTTAATGAACTTGTGTAATAGCAGCAACAACAGCAGAAGTAGAGTGAGTTGCCATGGAGAGTGCACGCTCATAATTTTAATGATAGATGGATGGAGTCATTACTAAAATTTTTTACTCTACATGGATGGCATCATTAGTTTAACTTTTAATGGTATGTGGATTGCATCATTTTTCTTGGTTTCATTTGTGAGACTCATTTTGTTTTTCTTTGGTAAAAAGAGATTATATTATATAAAAAATTAAAAATTACTTGACAGAAAGAGAAGGTTTCCCGTGATGTCACTCTGGTGTTTTGACCATTCAAAATGAAGCAAGAATGGAACCGAAACTTTTTCCTATCCCGATGATCCACATGACAACTGAAAAAACAATTAAAACATTGAAAGGTAACTCAGTGGTATCTAATTTATGCACTGTCTGATTCGGGAGTTGTTGGCATATCCATGTTTGGCATTTTATCACTATAGTCTTCTCCTTTATTTTCCCTCATATAGTTATTCACATCCATTCTTTCAAAGGATACCTTGAGGTCATCCATTCTTTAGCCAAACTTTCCACAAAGTCCTTTCTCTAATGTTCAATATCTTGTACTCATAGCTTGCCACTCATAGTACCAAGTTACTTGTGATCCATCACATGTGATTACCCCTTGATCTATATATCTTGAGGCCGTTGTGTTAGTTTTTTTTCTCCAAGTTGCTCCCCTAGGACAAGGGAACACAAGTGTTAAAGGGGACTCATTGAAGGATGTGTAGGGCACGTGGGGGAGACTCCCTGACGCCCCTATGCCATATTCCTTACTTTTACGATGCTTGGCATCTCCTATTTTTGGTGAGTGTAAGGTTATGAGATATTGTATGATAGATTCCTCTTACAAATTATGATGCATTTATGATGGGAGTTACACATGCAAAGTAGGGTGCATTCCTTAAGGAGATATTCCTTGTTACATGTGGTGGATGATTCCTTCCATAATTCTAGTTGAGTCTTTAAAGGGAAAATAGGTTTTGAGACAAGAAAGCATATAAAAGAATCCATTTTGAGATTTGAGAATCCTTATTCTAGAGCTGATTACTTCATCTTTCTTTTTCAATTCTAGACGTTGTTGGTGAAAAAATGTTAGCAACTAGCTTAGCAAACTCGTGAAGGCATTGGATGTCCAATTACATGCTGTAGAATGTAGAGTGGTTATGATTCATGACTAAATAAGGCATTGAGATTGTGGTTTTTGTAGAAGTTCAGCTTCCCATATGCCATGTATCTGAAGAATACACGATCCAATATGAACAACCAAGCACAAATTAAAGCTTTAATAAGAAAATTAACATTTGGCATAAGCTAGGCCTGAGGCCTGAAAGTGATAGATATAGAAGGGAATTCCAAGGTATATATCGATATGATGTAAAGCTCAATATTAGTTTCAGATTGAAAGTTAGAAACCCAACACGCGTGGTTAAAGGAAGTTACTTCAGGAAAATTGACGTTGAATATTTATGTTTGACAATTGGCTAACGAATGGCATATTGGTGAGCAAAACAAGCTCTAAATCTAAAGCATTGGGAGTTAGAACTTATGATTGAAGAGACATACATAGTCCAATCATTTTAGGATTTCGGAAAGGGAGACCTAAAAAACTTGAGTCTTAGACAAAAATACAAATCTAAACAGTGTGAAAGTCCAAACATGGAGCTGCACTACTTTGTTGATTCCAATCAATCCAACTTTAACATATTACAATCATCCATAGTACATAAAGAACATGCAGTTTCTCACTAAAAAGACTAGATCCTTTGATACTAGAAAGTTTAACAGCAGGCCAGATTCCCAAACATCTTAAAAAAATACAAGCAAAGCTTCATGCATTAGGTCCACCCCCTTGTTTCCTGTGACGACAACAAGCCCTCCTGCAGAGAAAGGTCATCTTTTGAGAGGGAGTAATATTTGGCATTGAATTCTTTGTATATACGAGTGAAGGACATAAAATAAAATTGTGACTTAACATCCTGGATCCCATGTATGATAGGACCTAGAGCTAGGTTGAAGATCCAGGCTTTATTGTTTGCTCAGTCAATTATCAGTTTGGAGTCCCTAAGGACTTGAAGCTTTAGATTACCGAGATTACATAAATATGTAATTTACATTGTTGTTAACTAATATTAGTGGAAAGATTCACTTCATGAATATCCTACAACTGAGGTGTAATGCTATTGGTCTAGAAAGTGCTTCATGCTTGCATCTTGAAATTGCACTAAAAAAGTCAAGATAGACCATTGAGAATGCAATAATACCATTCAATGTTCACTAAAGTTTAAAATATTTTATGGGACCAAGAAGACAAGATCGATGTTATGAAACAAATCCTTCAAGATAGGAGTATGAGTGACTAATGGTATATAGAAGGAAGTTAGAAACCAATTCAGTCAAGATAGGACTATGAATAATGGTATAAGCATAAAAATTTAGAAAGCAAGCATGTGAAACAAAGTTAGAAATCAATTCATTCAAGATAGGACTGTGTGAATAATAGTATATGCATTAAAAAACATAAACTTAATGATATATTAGAATGCACACGAAGGGATTTTGAAAGCAATAAATGGTAATTCACAAGATATCAAGCAGAGTTGTTCCATACAAAGTGTTAGGAGCTTGCAACTTTATAAAACTAATTAAGTTTACATAAGCCTACAATTCTAACCATAGCATGGCATGATTCTAAAATGGCATTGGTCGTAGTGTTGTGAGAATATGATGTAATGGGGCTTGTAATATATCTGCCTTTACATATGTTATGACCTTGCATAAGGGTGTAATGGAAGCCAAAGGGCCCATTAGAGTAATAGTGAAGAGCATTTAATGTAAAGTGGATTAAGTCCACAATGTTTGTTATTATGGTTCAAAACAAATATCTTACCTAGTATGTGTTAAAATTCAATATGCTAAGATAGATAACATCAGTATTCAATTCAATTTCACAACAATAGAATATACAGGATCACTGAAGGAACAACAAGCACAACATAAACACAAGAGACACAATTTATTTTGGGAAACCCTCATGGGGTAGAAAACCCAACAAAACTTCCTCAATATAGATGATCAAAAGTACAAAGATGAAATCCCCAAACAAGAGCTCCTTCTCCTCCTTTGAAGATCTCTCTTTCTCCTATGCGAGTTCACAAGTGAGTGAGTGTGTGTTCAAATGAGGAACACACCTCCTCTATTTATACTTTACATTCACTTGACTTTTACACTTGACAGTTCGGCCTCAATAGTTTATTCTCTTGCTGACTGGGCCGACCCCTCTAGGGGACTTAAACACCCCATTACAAATGACTCTTAGGGGATCTATTGCCCCGACATACATGGGAGGATTTACCTCAATGAATTTACATAATAATAACATCCCAATGGAGGAATAAAACATCTCTGGATGAATAATAATAAAGTACAAATAGAGTATTCTTTGAAGTTACAATATTTCAACACTCCCCCTTAACGAGAAGGGTATTCTAAAAACATCTGCAAGAGCAAGGAGAGGTCATTAACAACATCATAGTGATACATCTATAAATCATTGGAATTTTTCTTCAATCATCATCAACAACTGGAACGGTTGCTGGAACATCTTCAACATCTTTAGTACTGGAACATCAACATCTACAGTACGGAGTCTTCATCCTTTGCAGCACTCGATCACTCAATCGTCTACAACATCATCGTCATATGGATCTCTCGATCAACAACATCATCTAGATCTCTCGATCAACAACATCATCTGGATCTCTCAATCAATGACATCATCAATATTTGGATCTCTTGATCAACAACATCATCTGGATCTCTCGATCAACAACATCATCTGGATATCTCGATCAACAACATCATCAATATTTGGATCTCTCGATCAACAGTATCATCTGGATCTCTCGATCAATAGCATCATCATCTAGATCTCTCGATCAACATCATCATCAATATCTGCAATACACATGATCCATTTACGGGATGATCAATCCCTCTCAATTTAGGACATAAAGCCAAGGATGATACAATCCCGATCCACTTACGGGATGATCAATCCCGATCACTTTAGGACACAAAGCCAAGGATGATACAATCCCGATCCACTTATGGGATGATCAATCATGATCACTTTAGGACAGAAAGCCAAGGATGATACAATCCTGATCCACTTACGGGATGATCAATGCTAATCACTTTAGGACACAAAGCCAAGGATGATGCAATCTTGATCCACTTATGGGATGATCAATCCTGATCACTTTAGGACATAAAGCCAAGGATGATACAATCCTGATCCACTTACGGGATGATCAATCCCGATCACTTTAGGACACAAAGCCAAGGATGATGTAATCCTGATCCACTTACGGGATGATCAATCTCGATCACTTTAGAACATAAAGCCAAGGATGATACAATCCTGATCCACTTACCGGATGATCAATCCCGATCACTTTAGGACACAAATCCAAGGATGATGCAATCCACTCGTCAACTTAGAACAAGTCTAAGGACCGCTAACGAAGACACAAGTCTCTGGATTCATTTAGGACTAGATTCTAGGGATGATGCAATCCAATCGTCAACTTAGACCAAGTCTAAGGACCACTCATGAAGACACAAGTCTATGGATTCATTTAGGACTAGAGTCTAGGGATGATTCAATCCACTCGTCAACTTAGACCAAGTCTAAGGACCACTCATCGACCTCATCGTCGGTACAAGCATCCTCATCATCGACCTCATCGTCGGTACATGCATCCTCATCATCGACCTCATTGTCGATACAGGTATTCTCATCATCGACCTCATTGTCAGTACAGGCATCCTCATCATCAATACGAGTATCCTCATCATCGATACAAGTATCCTCATCATCAATACAAGTATCATCATCATCGATACAAGTATCCTCATCATCGATATAGGTATCCTCCTCATCGATACAAATATCCTCATCATCAATACAAGTATCCTCATCATCGATACATATCACTCCCCCTTTCGAGGAGGGTCCTTTTGAACTACACCAAACTTGTCTCGGAAATACTCAAACTTTACTCGAGACAGAGGTTTGGTCAATACATCAGCAACTTGCTCACCAGTGCTCACATACTCAAGATTTATAGCTCCTTTCTGCACCATATCTCGTATATAGAAATATTGGATCTCTATGTGCTTTGACTTATCATGGAACACTGGATTCTCCATCGTCTTGATACAACTCTGGTTGTCACACAGGATCACAGTGGAGTCCATCTAAGTCAAATAGTCCTAAAAACAGCTTCCGAAGCCATATGGCTTCACAACTAGCAGAGCAAGCTGCTATATATTCTGCTTCAGCTGTGCTGAGAGCCACACTGGACTACTTCCTGCTAAACCATGATATCATAGCAGATCCTAGACAATAACATCCACCCGATGTGCTATTTCTGTCTGAGACACTTCTGGCCCAATCTACATCTGTATAACCATACAATCTATAGTCATGATCTCCAACATAGTATAGACCAAAGTCTATCATACCTTTTAGGTACCTCATCACATGCTTTGCATCTACCAGGTGAACATGTCTAGGCTCAACTAGATACTGACTCACGGTGTTCACAACAAAGCATATATCTGGCCTGGTATTCGTCAAATACATCAATGAACCAGCCATGTGTCTGTAAACTGTAGAAACCACCGTCCATCATCCCAAATCTCTACTTCACATTTTCCTTGGCTAAGGAAAAATATCATCTCATCTCATCCACATATCTAAACATAAGAATCATGCCAAGATTCTTTAACTCTGAGATCTACTCCCTCTAAAGTGGAGTTTTCTACCTCCGAGTATTGTCCTCCCTCTGTGACTGAACATCATTCACATTTTGCATTGAGTGATCTTTTGCATATCTATCCATGCCATCTCCCGTCAGATGGGTCTATTGATATTAGCCTTAAGATCACTCGAACTCTATGGTGAGTTCCTTCTTGCATCCATCTATATATAGAAACCATCTTCAACCTTGTAGCAAAGGTTGAAATCCGCATCACCCATGGTGATCATCAAGCTCATTAAATGACTATCGATCCTGGGTACCTGTTGAACCCATACAAAGCCTTCTTCAATCATGTGATTCTCTATCAAATCCTGAGAGTTTGCTATATATGCACTTCTTCTTCAATTACACCATTTAAGAGAACGGTCTTGTCAACCATGGGTGTAATCTATCTCTGGAAGTGTGTCTAGCCACTGGAAAAAACATCTTGTCATGATCCTCTCCCTCTTTCTAACAGAATCCTCTAGTCACGAGCCTTCCTTTGTACTTCTATAGTATGTTTGATTTGTAAGTCTTCTTGTTGAATAGTCATCACTTGTTCTTTGGAACAAGTGTTCATCATCCTTCTTTTGTAGATCATAGCACATGATATTTCCTACAAATCAAATTTAATTACATGATTAGTAACACTTCATAATCATCAAATCATGTTGACATTTCAATGATAACCTATTATGCATACTGATATGATTCACATATTTATGCAACTATATTGACCAATACTTTGGCACAACACTTTTCCATATCCTTTATGCATACAGTAGCTATCTAGATGCCTTCCATCTCTACCAGAACATACTATCAAGAGCGTGCATAGCTCCCAGCATGTTAGCAAAGAGGTTTCACTCTAGACAAGCAACAATGCAATGTTTGTCCAACTTACCCATAATATGCATATTAGTAGTATACTGTTCAATGCTATATGAATGCTTACACTATGCATGATCTATTTCCTAATTCTAGGAATACAAATATGCATACAACTATTATGATCAATATGATTAACCATTCAGAGATTCAAGAAGTAATTCAAATAACTCAAATACTTATCTTTTATGTTTGTGTGGTTGCCTCCCTCTTGATCTCTATTTTCCCTTTATGATAGCATCATGATTATATGTCTCTATCCTGGACCACTATACATGCTTAAGTGTGCACTAGTTTCATCATTGTGCCATCCTCAATATCTCATACATAATCATACATGCATTTGTATAATCTCAATACTATCAAAACATTATAATCCTATAATCTTAACATGTATGGTCATGATCATTTCATACATAGGTAATTTATCACAAGCGTTAGTATTCAAGGTTTCAGGGAGTACTTCTTTTACTCATGCATATTCTTATTTGACCATAGGACTCTTCTAGTTTGTCATATCATTAATCAAACTAAGAAGCATAATATGCATAAACGCATGATTACTCAAACTTATAACTTCATGAATAATCATTATCAATCATACAAAAGTATACTTATATAAGATCCTAACACAAGGTAGGATTCTAACTTGATATAGGAAAACATACCTGGATTATCATGCTTGCTAGTTATGTCTAACATACCCAAACAATGTCTTCTTTGTTCTCTTCAATGATTTAGAGACCTTGTGCTAGTAACCTGCATGTCTCATAAGTTAAGCATTGTAGAACCAAATTATACATACCTCGTAAGTAGAGATTCTATGTGATCAATGAGTATGGATGAGTCTTTGTCTTCATGTCACCATGGTCATATATTCTTGATCTAGAACTTGATTTGTCTTTCTTGATGTACCTTTCATGTCAGTGGACAACATCATCCTCATACAACACCACAAGTACATTAGTACAATCATAAGTGTCATAACCCTAATCAATGAATGTCTTCTATCATTCACATGCATTCATACCTTTACTAAGGTGATCAGAGAAGTATAAAATTAATCATGATTGTACTAACCTCAATAATATGAAGACAAACATGTCATGAACTTAATCATCAAATAAATGAAACATATTTCAAAACATACCTGCATCTCCTCAAGTCATACCTGTCGAGATTGCTTGTAGTCTTCTCTATAAGGGTAAAACCCTAATCATCCAAGGTATATGACTTGTAAACATCTTATATATGTTCATGGTGCTTGGATGATATAATATAAGTGCCATTTAAACCTCCTTCATTGCTTCCCTATGAGTCTCCCAACTTTGCTAGGGTTGCTTCTTACTTGGAAACCCTAATTTTCAATCTCCTTCTTCCCACAACATCTTGATGGAATATTAATATATATGATGAATGGATTCCAAATCCATATTCAAAGTTTCCAATGTTGCATCAGGTATCTCCAACATTGTATCAGGTCCTTCCATACCTAAAAACTGAAAACCCTAATTGAGAGATTCTTCCTCCTCTTCTTTGATTTCCTCCGTTGAGCCATTTCAGATGTGTTGTATTGTTTATCGTGTATCTATTAAATTGCGGATCCTCATGGTCTGAAACTACGGCCTGTGGTATCCTGACCTGTCATGTTTCCAACCCCACAGGTTTGAGATACATTGGATTCCTCATTAGAGAGATTTGATAGTTTTCCCAACATGACCTGTTTATGGGATGAAACAACATAGCGAACTTGTACGGAGTGCCACGTGTCACTATTTCAACTTCGGCCTCTGATATTCACACCTGTGAAATTACCATTCGTTCCCTAACTGTCACATTTTACGGAATTCCATTTGGAGCTTCCTAGCCCAAGATATGACCTTTTTACCTAGGTCGCCTGTTTAGGGCTTCATTCTGGAAGAGGCAGAAGCCCTAACTTGTACGGATCATAGCTCAAAAAGCACACCAAATCAGAGGCTGAAACTCAGACACAGGGTACAGGAACATGTCATATTCGTCCTGTCCAAGTTTCAGATCCAGAACCTTCACCAAAAGTGATTTATAGCGAAAGTTCCACGATGACTAGGTTTTTCTATACAAAGCCCTAGCTTTGAAATTGTCTCAAGTGAAACAAGTGTCGTAAGTGCGATACATTTCCTTCCTTCAGGATGGATCTGATACCATGTTAAAATTAAATATGCTAATATAGATAACATCAGTATTCAATTCAATTTCACAACAATAGAATATACAGGATCACTGAAGGAACAACAAGCACAACATAAACACAAGAGACACAATTTATCCTGGGAAACCCTCATGGGGTAGAAAACCCAGCAAAACTTCCTCAATATAGATGATCAAAAGTACAAAGATGAAATCCCCAAGCAAGAGCTCCTTCTCCTCCTTTGCAGATCTCTCTTTCTCCTATGCAAGTTCACAAGTGAGTGAGTGTGTGTTCAAATGAGGAACACACCCCCTCTATTTATACTTTACATTCACTTGACTTTTACACTTGACAGGTTGGCCTCAATAGTTTATTCTCTTGCTGACTGGGCTGACCCCTCTAGGGGACTTAAACACCCCATTACAAATGACTCTTAGGGGATCTATTGCCCTGACATACATGGGAGGATTTACCTCAATGACTTTACATAATAATAACATCCCGACGGAGAAATAAAACATCTCCGGATGAATAATAATAAAGTACAAATATAATATTATTTGAAGTTACAATATTCAACAGTATGGCACCTATCTAATCTAGTGGTTTCCATAACAATGTGGAAATTCCAAGAGAGTGAGGATAGTAGCAATGTACTTGCACATAGATTAAAACTTGAAACTTTCTTTTGGGGTTAGGAGTGGAAAAAATAGCTAGTGAATTGGCATATCCTTTTATTTGGTCGGTAAAGGTTTATAATGAAATGCATCAATACTACAAGTGCAACAACGATTACCAGAATGAAATGAAATGAAATTTATATTAATGTTCACAATAAACCAAAATAGGTCAAATGGACTAGAGAGAGAGACAAAATACGTCAAATAGACATTTTTTAGAATTATGAATGATGCAATATGGGTGTTAATATTGGTCCTTTCCCCAATTCTTAAAGGGTGCTATCTCAATGGAAGAGCACTTGCCTCACAAGCATGAGGTTGGTGGTTCGATTCCTCTGTGCCCTAATGATATTGCAATATTGGTTAAAAACAACTAAATTGGTGACAAAAAAATGAGAGATAAGTGACCAAACAAAATGGCCAAAATTTGCATATAAAATGACTAAAAATGACTAAATTAGTGACCAAAAAATGAAAGATAAGTGACCAAAATTCGCATATAAACGACCGAATAGCAGTTTTGGTGGCTAATTTCCAGTCTCTTATGTGGATTTTGGTCACTTATTTCTCATTTTGTACTAGTGATAAGAGAGACATACCCATTTTTGTTCAGTTTTGAGAACATCAAGGATGGTGTTGTGCTAAGGGGGAAGGAAATGCAATACCCCCATTTTGACCCCTGGAATGTATTGTATTGATATGTAAATATTGTAAATATGTGATATATGATTCCTATCGTGGAGCTCAAGGCCAGGGCCATACTAGTGAATTTCTGACTTATAAAGGCAGGTATTTTATATTTTGTGGAAATGTGGTAGTAAGCCATGGAAAAATGTAAAAACAATGTAAATATTTATAATGCAAATAAAAGTCTAAGAGTTGGATATGGAAGCAACGTAAATTAGGAGCTATGTTATCCACTAGGGAGAGGAAATGGATGTTTGGGATTAAATCCTTTATTTCCAAGTGTCATCTTGAGAACCCATGTGCCATAAATGGTAATCAACAACCCATGTTGGCTTCCTTGCTGATCTTTAATTCCGTTGTAAGAAAGCTGCTTAAAAAACTAGCTCAAGAATTTAATGGAGCATGGGTCGAACCTAGAAATTTGTATGGCTAAGTATGGGCTCAGTTTCCTATACCCATAAGCCAATTTCATTCATGGGAATTAGTTTTCCATCATCCCATTTCATGGTTAGGAAATATAACTCAAAATGTTTAGGAAGCTATGCATTCCTGACAGTGAAAAATAATAGAAATCATAACCAGAGGAAAAGTCAAATTTTAGAGTGTAAAAAATGCCCAGAAATTCATGTAGGTTGTGAAATTCATTGGGGGATCCATAAACATCAACCCTGGGGTGAATTTGAGCGTTCCAAAAGTCCAAAAATCCAAAGAGAATCCTAGTTTGTGAGCACGGGAAATTGAATTTCACGAGGAAATTCATAATCAACTGATTCGAGAATGAACAAGAAGTTAAGGGAGCTCAGGAACTTGGAAATGTTTGATAAACCTAGTGTAGACAGAGATCTCTAGTAGTATAGTAGCTTGGACCTTTCTATGCCCACCTTGAATAACACTAAAGGGAAGGGATGCCTGAAGGACTGTGTAGAAGAGAAGGGTACCATCATTGTGTTGGGTTTGGTAGGTATTGCGAGTGCGAAGGTTGGTTGAGACCAATTGAGATGCCTGAATCTCAATGGGGAGCTCACTAGCTTAACATTGCATTCCTTTTTCTTTCCTCATGCTTGAAAAACCTAGCTGGTAAGTTGGCTTGGCCTGACAATTGACTATGTGTGGTTGTGAGTGAGCCTATGTAGTTCCTCCTTTGTGGATACATAGCCTAGATTGGGGATGGCCTCTCAGCAGAGAGATAAAATGTTGGACAAAGTGCCTACAATTAGGTGGAATGTTGCTCATCCATGGCCAATTTCAAAGACAACTTATTTGTTTAAAGATAAGTATTCTCCTGTATTTGAATGTGCAATGTTTTTATTTGATGCCTATGATTATTATGCTTGTTTATGCATGCTAAATGTGTGTGTATAGAGTTTATTTCCGCTGTGTATTTTTATTTAAGCATTTGCACACGCATTTCATGTTTCTAACTTCGTAATATGACCATGGTGTGGAATTTAGAACCCCATATTTCGTTCATGTTCCCCTCCGTTGGTAGGATTGATGGATGGGGACATGACAATACAACTCCATTTTTTAAGTTGTATTGAACTCTATAAATAAAAATTACAGAGATTGAAATCTTGTTAGCCCATATTGTTTGCAACTTTTGGATAAATAAAACTATTGTTTCTCCTTTTCCAACTTAAAAATAATGTTTCAGCTCTACGGTGTATTTTTTATCCCCATGTTAATATTTTTGGCATGTTTGTTGGTGTTATTCCATTCATTGGAACATTTTGAATGAACTTGGTATCTTGGATTCCTCGTTTTCTAATTGTAAGTAGTTCCATATTGTCAAAGACCAAGTCAAACTTTATTATTGGGATTTTCTTTATTGAGGATAATTTTCTATAACAAGTTGTTATGATTAAGGGTTTTATCTCGGTGTTACACAAGTTTCCTTTTAGGAATAACATTATCCACTTCTAAGATGTATTTTTATCCCTATTCTAATATTTTTCATACACTAACAATAGTAATGTCTTTATACTTCATGTGAGAACAAGGTTGACGATTTCTTCTTTGTTACTAAGATTATTAGTGCTTTAAAATGTTCTATTTTTCCCTCACATCTTCTTGACCCTATTCTTGATTAGAAATTTTCTCGAGTTGTTCAATTTCTTATCTAGAAATTCTATCTATTTAATAGTGTCTCCCATTGTGATTTATACGTGGATTTATACATCTGTTTTATTATTTATTTATTTGTTTTCAATAATTAAAATGTTGTTTTTTTTTCTTTATTGTTTGGGACTAGTAATTTCTTCTTGATTATTTAATTTTTTTTTTATGCATTACGTGAACTTGCTCTTCCATCCCCACAATCATACTTTAGTTCTTTAAAATCCTACTTTGATTCTTCAAACATTACCTCTACTTTGATAATATTTTCTACATAGTTGTTAATAAGACTATTCTTTATTTTATTATACACTCATAATAAAAATTGGTTAACAATCAAATTTTGTAACCATTCAAATTTATATAATGGTAAAACTTTATGCTTAACCCACTCTATGTATGGATCACATAGAGATCTAGGTATATAAGTTAAGAATATCTACTTGATTCTCATATGAGTATGCATTTTTGGTTGACCAAATGATTTTCTACCTATTGAAATCCAATTCCTCCATTTTAAGCCACCACAAATTTAGTTTTTTATTGGATATATTTTTCAATCTTCTTTTTATGTCCATGTTGATTCTTAGAGTTTTTATATTGGTATCTTTCTAGGACCACAACCTGATTTTATATTTTACATTCACCATCACGAAGTATGTGCCTATATGCAAAGGAAATAATTAATTAGGCATGCCAAAATTTGTCCGTCTGTTGAATTTATAGATGAAAAAAATGGACAAAAACAAAGAAAAATCGATGCTCAATCAATTATCTCCAAACAAACTAAAATGCAAGTAATAATCTTACATTATGTCGTCCAGCCATGTTAATTTGTGAATCATATCCATTACCAATAGTTTATTGAAATGTCGAGAAATAAATTAACAAAAATGAAGATTACAAGGATGTGAACTATAGGAAAGCACACAAATTTATGAGAGTGAATTGCCATTGAATTGTTATCTTTGTTTTAAATTTGAATCTTCATTGATGGGGCTTGCATCAAAACATTCCACTTAAACAGATAGCTTGACTAAAACGGAATTGTCAAATTTGTTTTACATTAAAGCAAAAATTCCTTAACGCTAGTGATGCTTTCAAAGAAACTTTGGGAATGTTTCGGCTTTAATTTTTGACAAAGATGAAAGAAATTTTAATATTATCAAGAATCTGTTGTGCTTTTTTTCCTCGGAAAAAACTGCGCAGTCTATTTATACTGCAGATAAACCAACTTTTATATTAAACCATATATGATTTTCTAAACACTAGAGACTATATAATAATTCAAAAAACATAAATTCAGATCTTTACTATCTTTTATACAAATAAACATCAAATAAAAACAAAGCTATATTTATATAGCTGGTCATATATCAAAAAATTGTTCTAGAAATATTCTTTTGATAACTGTAGGTCCACTTGTATTCCTGTACTTTATCACGGATGTGGACCAGGATCTAACTCAGTCAAAGTGCCATTCTCCATCTCTTGTCTATTCTATGTCCCCACTCCAACTTGTAAACCATTTTTTCATAGAATATTTTCCACTTGGTTCCTCTCCCTATAAATGTGTTCAAATTTAATTTCCTAAAAGAGTCCTAGAATTCTGCAATTTTCTTCAAAGATGAGCTACAATAAAATATTTCTAGGAGGTCTCCTCTGTCTCAACCAATGAATGACTAATTTGGAATCCTCTAAGACTTGTAGACTCTTTACATTTCTCATAACAACCAGTCCCAAAGATAGCTTGACTTCCATTAACTTAGCTCTATTATTTGTGCTGTCACCTAAACCCGCAAAGAAGTTTATCCAATGAGTATCACTTAAGTGAAGAATTCCTCATGCCCCTCCCTGATCAGGATTACCTTGAGAGGCCCCATCAAAATCTACCTAACATCCCAACCTATCAATGGGTCTCCTGAAAAATCCCTCCTATCTTTCTGCTTGTCGTCTACCTATAAAAAATGGCTTAAAATAATAAGTCATTTTGAACCAAAAATAGGGGGAGGAATGTAAATATCCTGGAAAATAACTTTATTTCTAGATAGCCAAATCCACCATAAGAAAATGAAAGGTATAGCTTGATATTCAATGAAAACTTGATTATTGGACCAGGCCTCTAGAGCACTTTCGAGATCTTGTCCATCCCAAGCAAATTGTATTCTACAGACCTAAGAGGCATAGTCCCACATCTTCCTAATATAATCACAGAAAATGAATAAGTGTTCAATATTCACACTTGATTCTTTGCAAAGGGGACATTTACTTAGTCCACTCCAAAATTTTGAAAGCATAGTATCCCACACTAGTACTTTTTAAGAGAGAGCCAACCAAGCAAAAATCCTAGTCTTTAGAGGGAATTTATACTTCCATATAGTTGCAAACCACCATCTGATTTTTGGTTGATATTCTTCTTCTCTAATAACCTTATAACCAATATTGGGTATATAGTGACCACCTATAACATTTATGGGACAAATTAGAACATCCTCTCTGTCCACTAGCCTAACATGACTAGCTTGGAGACCCTTTGTATACCTTTTCTAACTATTAATGTCCACCTCATTCACAATCCCCGAGTCTTCATCCTTTATCCATTCAACTTGTCTCATAACTGTAGTATTAAATGGGTCTCCAACTTGCTCTAGATGGATGAATCCTTGATCCCTCAAAGATTCAATCAAAGGATAGGGAAGCCTATGGTCCCCTCCATAACCTACCTAGGGATCTTGTCCCAATCTATTCTTACTTGCATTCCCTACTCTCCATTGTGACCAATATCCTATAACTTCAAAAGGTAGGATTGCAACTTCCCATATTATTAAAACATTCCTGATCGATTTATCTATGTTCCTAAACCATTCTTCAATAGATAAAGCAGACATGTATTTTTGATGGACAACATATACCCACAAACCTTCTCCCCTTAATATTCTCCAAGTTCCTTTGGCTTCTAAAGTTTTGGCAAAACATAAGGGATTCTTAAGACCCCAACCTTCCACTTCCTTTGGCATGTATCGTAGTCCAGGAAACGGCCAATGGAAAAAATTTCCCTCTTGATTGTTCTTCCATAAAAAAATGAAGCTCAACTTCTTGATTTGATCCAAAATTCTAGATGGAACATAGGCCAAAGACACGCAATAAACTAAGATGGCTTCCAAAATAGATTTCACCATGATTAGACAACCCCCTCTAGATAACCACTTGTTGCACCAAAGAAATGGTCTTTTCTCAATCTTACCTATAATCCATGCCCAATCCCTTCGATGATCAACATTAGGTTTTAAAATAAATCCTAAATTCTTAAGTCCATCCAAAATATCAATCTTGGAAAAATCAAGATGAGAGCAAATCTAGTCAATAGAGTCCCGATCCATATTCATAAAGGAGACAGCTGATTTCCTTACATTGTAGACCATGCCTCTAGCCTCTACAAATAGAGTCAGAAAACCCTGTAGATTTACTACTTCCCTCCTTGACCCATTAGAAAAAATCAAGATATCATCCACAAATAACAAGTGGGAGATACAAATAGGACTACCAATTGAGATACCTTTGAAGGATTCATTGTTCTTTGCTTGTAGAAAGATTATGCTCAACCCCTCCACCACTAATATAAATAGAAGAGGGGCCAATGGACATCCTTGTTTGAGCCCCCCCCCCCCCCCCCCCCCCGGCTTGAAAAAAGGGGAAGAAGATCTGTTGACCAAAACAACAAAAGAGACATCTTGGACACAAGAAAGAATCCAATTAACTACATGTTGATGGAAACCAACTTGTAACAACGCCAATCTTAAGTATAACCAATTAACCCTGTCATATGCTTTAGATAATTCAAACTTGAAAATCATAGCTAACATATTATTCACCTTAGCAGAGTGCAACACTTAGTAGTGCCAAGTGCATCATGGATCTATCTTCCTTCTAGAAAATCAAGTTTTTCATGGGAAACAGAGCTAGACAAAATGCCCCTGATCCTTCTAGCAATAACTTTTGCTATCGGCTTGTAAATATAGTTGCACAATGAAATTGGGCTATAATCCGTCAACCTTCCAATTTTGTCATATTTCAGAATGAGGAAAATAAAGGTTGAATTGAAGGCAACCATAATTCTATCATTTTCCCTTGACTCTTATATTACTCTAAGAAGGTCATGTTCAAATAGTTCCATAAATCCTGAGAAAAATTCCACTGGCCAGCCATCTGGCCCAAGAATTTTGTCCTTCTGCATAGCCTAGATAGCTTCTTTTAATTCCTCAAGGGTGACCTCCTCCATAAGATCAGAATTTTGATCCTCATTAACATAAGAAGGATAGAAAGCAATCACTCTCATCATATGAGCCATAGAGGCTCTATCATCCTCCTGGAAGAGCCTGCTGAAATGATTAACTTTCCAACTTTGCAATGTTCCTGAATCCTGTCACCTTTTCTCCTTCTTCATCCTCCAAGTGCCATAAAGAATTGACATTTTTTTTTTGTGATTTACATCATTCTGGAAAAAATAGAATTATCATCTCCTTTCTTAAGCTAGATGGCCCTACTCTGTAACCTCCAGGTAGCTTCATTTTCATCCAAAATCTTCCTTCTTTAAGATTCCAGCTCAACTACCATTCTTTTTTGTTCCACGGAACTGTAACCTTCTAGATTGTTTTCATAAAAGAGTTCCAAATATTTCTCAACTTCAACCAATTCAACTTGTTGAACCTTTCTCCTCTCAACAACCCATGAAATAGTTTCAACTTTTATAATCTTTATATGGTTTAGGAACTGGATTCCAACAAAAATTCATTGTGCTTTTTAATAAAGTTGAAATAAGTTTTAGTATTATGAATAACCTATCATGTTTTTTGTTTCTTTATCATATACATGGTATTACTTTAACAATTAATGGCATTTAGTTAAGTTTTATTTCTGATTTTGCAATACAAGAATTTGTGTGTTTTCCTTACATTTTTTTCCATAGATAATGAGCATCATTTGAAGACACTACGAGAACCCTGCAAAAATACGAGAAATGCTTGATAACACTTGGGTTACAAAATTTATAAAAGCTCTAAGAAAATTGTGCAGTCTTAGGTAACTACATTGGGAGTGATAACACTTTTATTTAAAACATATTTTGTGTCTTATAAGGTGTTTGACTGCCATAAACTAAATTTCTTATTCAAAAATCATTTCATCCATAAATGGAAACGTAACAATGAACATGAAGGATGTGGTGCCACTCTTTGTAATTCTTTTCTTTTTTAAGTTTAATTTTAGTTTTCATTGAAACGGTTATCCTAAAATCATGCAAGTATATACTAAATAGAAAATATTTCTTCAAATTCCTCCCATATTTGTAAAGTTTTATACATTACATGCATATGAAGTTTTTGTAAATGTGTACAAAACCTATTGATACAGTTCGTTTACAATTGTTTAATTTCTTTGGCATTAATAAAGTTTATGGATAGAATGTTAGATGGCATTTAATGTTGTAATGGATTTAGGCGAAATGGAGGATGTCAAAATATAAGGGTGCATGTTTGTGAATGGTTTGAAATTTATAGGGAACCTTTTTTACTATAATTTTTTTTTCAGCAAATGAATAGATTCAAAAAATAATAATTAAAAATAAACTTTCCGTAAGAAATAGTTGATAATGCATATGCTTTTGTCAATTAGATATATTGTTGAAGTATGTTTATATGTTATGTAGGTATAAAACAAAACTATTCGCAAAACAAATTTAGACGTCTTCCTTTAGTTAAAAATTCATGGCAAGCTTTTGTTTGTCACTATGTATGTTTGTTGTTGCTCGATATATAATGGTGATGAGTCATATGAATGTAGGAAGAAGTAGTATGACCAAGGAAAGCAAGGTCAAACACAATCAAGCAACACCAACACTACGAACAACTCATTGTTCTTAGCATGTGCATCTCCACTTGAATGCAATGTTGTCCAACAAAGTCCAAACGACATATGTTATTTAGACTCGGGCTGTAGCAATCATATGACTAGTAATTTAAATCTATTTTCTAGTCTAGATAAATCAGTTCAAACTGATGTCACACTTGGAAATAATATTCAAGTCACTATTTTGGGTAAGGGTATTTTTGATATTTTAACCAAATAGGGGGAGCATAAATTTATGCCTGATGTTTAATATGTTCAAGGTTTGAAGCATAATTTGATGAGCATTGGACAGCTGATGGAAATAGGTTACAGAGTTCACATGATAGGAAAGCATTGTGCAATCAAAGACATATATCCAAGCAATCAATTAATTGCCGAAGTACAGATGACAAGCAATCGCTTGTTTCCTTTGAGGATAAGGCCAATCATAAAAGGAAAAACAACTCAAGTTGTTCATGGAAGTCAGAATGAAAATTCTGGTACTGCTTTCAAAGCAGAAATTCACTGTGATAAGGAAGAAAAAGACAGTGAAATGCAAGCTGCGTTTCAGACCGAAATAAAGGATGAATCCTAGTTATGGCACTTCAGATTTGGACATCTGAATTTTGGTGGGCTGAAGCTACTGCACATGAAGGACATGGTGAAAGGATTTCCATTAATTGAAAATCCAGAGAGAATTTGTGAAGGCTATATTTTTGGAAAACAACACAGAGAGACTTTTCCAGTCGGAAAGTCATACAGAGCTCGCACACCACTTGAAATTGTGCACTCTGATATTTGTGGACCTATGCAAACACCGTCCATGGGAGGATTCACTTATCTTCTCACATTTATTGATGATTTCACAAGAAAAACCTGGGCATATTTTCTAAAACACAAATTTGATGCATTTGGATGTTTTCAGCAGTTCAAAGCATTCGTGGAGAAGCAGAGTGGTTACAACATCAAGATCTTAAGAACAGATAGGGGTGGTGAGTATTGCAGAGAGGAAGAACATAACCATTATGGAGATGACACACAGTATGTTGGAAGCCATGCATCTACAAATGAATACTGGGATGAAGCAGTGGCAACTGCTGTATACATCATGAAACGATGTCCAACGAAGAGTGTGAAGAACAAAGTTCCGCAGGAAGCTTGGACATGTATGAAACATAGTGTTTCGCATTTAAAAGTTTTTGGTTGTGTAGCATACGCACATGTTCCAGATGAGCTAAGAAGGAAATTAGACAATAAAGGACATAAATGCATTTTTATTGGGTATTCTGAATACATAAAGGCATACAAGTTATATAACCCTGTCACAAGAAAAGTTATTATCAGTTGAGATGTTCAGTTTGTAGAAAATGAAGCATGGGATGGAACTGTGGAGAAGAATGCTAAAATCGTGTCACATGTTGAACATGATGACATCGCAGAAGATGTGGTTGAGACTCCGCATGTGAATCAGAATGTCGCAGCTCCGACTACTCCCAGGATTGCACAACATGTTTCAGCACAAGTAACTTCGACACAAGTCGTAGTTCAAGCTACTCCGACAAGTAGACCAAGTGCGCAACAAAATCCATCAAGCAGTTCGCGTAGTTCGACACCAACAATTCCCACAAAGACAAGAACTCTGCATGAGATATATGAGACTGGTACACCTAATTCATTCTCAGGTTTTGCATTATTTTCTCAAGTTAATGATCCTCTAACATTTGAAGAAGCAGTTGAAGATAAAGTTTGGGCACAAGCCATGGATGAAGAAATAGAATGCATTAAGAAGAATCAAACATGGGAATTAGTTGATGTTCTTAAAGACAAGGATGTTATAAGCATGAAATGGATTTATAAGACCAAGCAAGATGCTGATGGAAATGTGCAGAAGCACAAGGCAAGATTTGTAGCATGAGGATTCACACAACAGCCTGGCATATACTTTAATGAAACTTTTGCACCTGTAGCTCTAATGGATACTATCAGAATAGTTTTGGCCATCACATCTCATAAGACATGGCCTGTTTACCAAATGGATGTTAAGTCTACATTTTTAAATGGTTATTTGGAGGAAGAAGTATATGTGGAGCAGCCACAACATTATGAAGTTCCAGGGCAAGGACACAGAGTATACAAGCTGAAAAAGGCACTTTATGGTTTGAAGCAAGCTCCTAGAGCTTGGTACAGTCGCTTTGACTCTTACCTCATTCAGAATGGATTTCACAGAAGTGAATCTGAGCCAACGCTGTACACAAAAATCAACAAGCAAGGTAATAACCTAATTGTCTTCCTGTATGTAGATGATTTAATATTTACTGGTGATTTTGGCATAAAAGAATTTAGATCAGTCATGGAAAGTGAATTTGAAATGACTAATTTGGGGCTTATGAAGTATTTTCTGGGCATTGAAGTCTAGCAGTCTGTAAAAGGAATATTTATTTTTCAGTCGAAGTATGCAAGGGATGTCTTGAACAGATTTAAGATGTTAAACTATAAGACAACTCCAACACCAACGAGGTTTGAAATTGAGCAAAGATGATGATGGATCCAATATAGATCCCATGTTGTTTAAAAGGCTTGTTGGAAGCCTTATGTATCTTACAACAACAAGGCCAGATATCATGTATGGAGTCAGCTTAATCTCAAGATTCAGGGAGTCACCAAAAGAATCTCATTGGCAAGCAGGTAAAAGAATTCTGAGGTATGTAAGTGGAACAAAAGACTTTGGTATTTTGTATTCAACCTCAAAAAATTTCAAACTCATTGGATACACTGAAAATGACAATGGAGGCAGTATGGATGATAAAAAAAGCATGTCTGGAAATACATTTCATGTAGGAACAGGTTTTGTATCATGGGATTCAAAGAAACAACCCATAGTAACTCTTTCTTTTGCAGAAGCAGAGTATGTTGCAGCTACAAGCGTTGCATGTCAAGCCGTTTGGATGCGGAGGATGTTAAGTGATCTGTCGCAGAACCAACAAGAACCCACAGTCATTTATTGCGACAACAATTTAGCTATTGCACCATCAAAGAATCATGTGTTCCACAAGAGAACCAAGCACATCGACACAAGGTATCATTTTATCAGAGAATCGATAAACAACAAAGAAATCTGTTTAGAATTTTGCAGGTTTGAAGATCAGGTAGCAGACATATTTACAAAACCATTGGCAAGGGACACATTCCAATATCTGCAAAGTTGTTTGGGAGTGACAAGTTCTGCGCAGTGAACTTCGTCATACATAGACCATGTTTCAGCTCTGAAATATTTTGTAAAATTTTATTTTTGTTTAATGATCCCCATCCGCTCATAATTAGGTGGAGTGTTGGACATATTTATTTATGAGCTGATCGCGTATCTAACTACATCGGCTCTGTTAGTAAGTCAGTTAGTCTTTTTGTCAGTCTGCAATGTCAGACAATCAGTCAGTTTGCAGCCAATCCGGCGCATGTCAAATTAGTATTTATGTGACCACATTATTATTCTGCATATCAAGAATTATTAGGTAGAAATTTATTATAGTCTTAAATGTAACAGTGTAGCTTCCAAGTGAAGCGATCTTAAGTCAGTTGTTATGAAACTCTATAAGAAGAAGAAGATAATTGAAAATAATAGAGAGATGTGTAGGAAGAGTGAAAGGAGGATAAGCTCATTCCGTGAAGTGTGTGAAGAACCCAAGCTTTGTAAGAAGTGAGAAATCAAAGTAAATCTCATCTCCATGTATTAAGGCAAGTTGCACAGTTTACTATGGTAAATATATAAGTTCATAGTTTTATGTATTCATTCTCAAGAATTTTGAATATTGCATGTCGCACATCTTCTCTAGATTTACTTTCATGAATGTTGTTTAAATTTACTATGTGTAAAATAAATCAAGATTTCCAAATAGTTCACCGTGGTGAAAGTTCTATTTTACAAGGAGTAACTGCGCATAAGTTACATAGTAAATGTTTTGGTTCTTATGTCCTAACAATAAATATTTCAATATAAAGTTTGTTTAAGAGTCCCGCAAAGTTAATTGTAACACGCAGTAAAAAGGATTTGTGAAGTAATTGAGAAGTTTGTGAATTCAAGTTTGCAAATTAAAGAATTGCGCATTTGTGTGAAGTTCAATTGCGCAGTAGAAAGTCGAAATGCGCAGTTAATCTCCGCGTAGTAAAAAGTTGAAATGCACAGTTAATTTGTGAAGTAAAAATTAGAAGTTTACTTCGCTAGGTATATGTTAGAAGTTGCGAAGTCCTAAAGCATAGAAAAAAAAATATTCATATACTGCATAGTTAATCTTTTTAACTGTGTGGTGTGCTTTTCCCTTGATCTGGTATCAGAGCTTGGTTTACGAAAAGTAGAAATTCTATTTATAAGGGAAAAGTGATTAAGAATGGCTTCCACTTCTGGTAATTTGCAAACTTCAATATTTTCTGGTAAAAATTATGAATATTGGTCTGTAACTATGAAATCTTTGTTTAGAAGTCAAGATGTATGGGAAATAGTCCAGAATGGCTATGTTGAACCAGTAGATCTGACAGCATATAACAATCCCACACAAGCTGAGAAGGATGTCTTGAAGGAACATGGAAAGAAATATGGAAAGGCGTTGCTTCACATACATCAAGCGACACATGAATCCATACTCCCAAGAGTAGCAGCAGCGACGTCAGCTAAGGAAGAGTGGGACACGTTGGAAACTTCATATCAAGGTTTGAACAAGGTAAAGACTGCGAAACTACAAATTCTTAGAAGAGATTTTGAATCTTTGTCAATGAAAGAGACAGAGTCAGTAGACTCATTCTATACTCGTATTATTGGTCTGGTTAATCAAATAAAGTCTCATGGAGAAAATCTAGGTGACCAAAGAGTTGTTGAAAAAGTTCTTAGAGTTCTTCCAAAGAAATTTGAATCTTTAGTTGTGACCCTGGAGGAAAACAAAGATCTATCCCAATTTACTATTGATGAGTTGCAAGCCTCATTCCTCAATCATGAACATAGAATCAACGGTTCAGATACATCACTGGAAGGTGCATTCGCAGCACAGTCATCCATAAGTCGTGGAAGAGGCAGAGAAAGATCAAACTCTAGAGGCAGAGGACAAAGTTCTTTTAGAGGAGGTCGCAACAACAGCCTTGCACATGTCGCTGGTAGAGGTTAGAATTAGATCCCCAGTCAGCCAAGTGGTCAAAGGTATGATAAATAAAAAATTCAATGTCATTACTGTAAGAAGTTTGGACAGTTCGCATATGAATACAGGAAGAAGCAGTATGACCAAGGAAAGCAAGGCCAAACACAATCAAGCAACACCAGCACTACGAACAGCTCATTGTTCTTAGCATGTGCATCTCCACTTGAATGAAATGTTGTCCAAGAAAGTCCAAATGACATATGGTATTTAGAATAAGGCTGTAGCAATCATATGCCTGGTAATTTAAATCTATTTTCTAGTCTAGATAAATCAGTTTAAACTGATGTCACACTTGGAAATAATATTCAAGTCACTATTTTGGGTAAGGGTACTGTTGATATTCTAACCAAACAGGGGGAGCAAAAATTTATGCATGATGTTTATTATGTTCAAGGTTGAAAGCATAATTTGATGAGCATTGGACAACTGATGGAAAAAGGTTACATAGTTCACATGATAGGAAAGCATTGTGTGATCAAAGACATATATCCAAGCAATCAATTAATTGTCGAGGTACAGATGACAAGAAATTGGTTGTTTCCTTTGAGGATAAGGCCAATCATAAAAGGAAAAACAACTCAAGTTGTTCATGGAAGTCAGAATGAAAATTCTGGTACTGCATTCAAAGCAGAAAGTAAAGAAGCAGAAATTCATTGCGACAAGGAAGAAAAAGACAGTGAAATGCAAGCTGCGTTTCAGACAGAAATAAAGGATGAATCCTGGTTATGGCACTTCATATTTGGACATCTGAATTTTGGTGGGATGAAGCTACTGCACATGAAAGACATGGTGAAAGGATTTCCATTAATTGAAAAGCCAGAGTGATAACTACAATTAGTGCAGGGACTTGTCTACACTATTTCAACTATTTTATTAAGAAATGGCGAGTTTCCACGTCAGCAAATGAAAGGATTATCACAAGTTTCTAAAGATCTATATTCATTAATCAAAACTCATTAAGATCTAAAGCCATTTGAGAATTAAATTCATACATGATAAGCAAAATTCAAACTCATAGATGGTAGAAACTTGGATCCATTCATATTAAAACAATGAATAAGTACATCCTTACCATGGACCTTGGTGTGAATCCCTCCTCCATTGCCATGAGATTTCCTTCCTTCACCTTTTCTTTTGAAGAGTTTGAGCTCTTCTTCCTCCTTCAGAATCTTTTCAGCATGCCTTTGCTCTTCCTTTGTGTCCTTTACAATGCCTCCCATGGCTTTCTTATATAGCATTGGGAAATGAGCCTTAGGCTTTTCTTCTAAATGTGGGATTACTCCTTTTCTCCTTTTAGATTATTTTAACATGAAAACCCACTTTTCCATAGTTTTTAGGCTTTTTGCACAACTTTAAGCACAATTAATGCATTCTTCTTCACTTTTTGATTGGTGTAGCTTAAGTTTGGACCTTTAATGAGCGGTTCGATGACCGAAATTACTCTCCTTAGGTTCTTAATGTTTTCACCTAATCCTTCCATTTATGGGAGAAGTGATTAGATCAGAGAGGATTTGTCTCTAAATGTACTTGTGTTTCTGTTTTCATGTTGCGGGCATATAGTAAAAACGTGCTTCTTCTGTCACATGACTAAGGGTGTTAATTTGATTATTAATAGATGCCCCCTAATGTGTGAGGTCTGAAGCATAGCTAAGGGCCGAAATACATTACTGAAATCTATACTCTGTATACTGATACTCTTTATCGTTCAAAGCAAGGACAGAGGAAGGAAAACTCACAGGTGCAGGATTGAGGATCACACCTGCAAAACATAGGAATTTCTCAAATATATAATATCTTCCTGAGGCGGGCATACCCATGCTTAGTAGAAAACAAGCATGGCCACGAACAATACACAGTGGATCCATGTCAAAAGCAAATTTATCTGAAGTGTAAACATGCACTTTGATGAGTGCGATAACAAAGTCTTTATTGAACTTTTGACATGGTAGTCTAATCTTGCACAGCTCAGGCTGTGCATCGATGAGTGATACAAATGTTTTTCCCAAGGTCTTCAATACAAATCGACGATAGTACGAGTTTATATCATGCGAATAGGTGATCTGATGTCGAGCATAATAAAACACCATCTGATTACCGGTCATTGATGTATACCGTTAACAGATGCGAAGAGACCCACCGATAATGATGATGGACTCTAAGGTACCAAGTACAAACTAACAAGTGTGAATAGATGTTTTGAAGTCGAACACTTGTAGAATCAAACAATCAGGGGTCATTGATGTATACCCACTGTCATTTGCGAGGAAACCTGCCACTAATGACTGCAAGATCCAAGGTACTCTTGGGTTTCTAGATCCATGTCCTAGATGATGATTTGATGTCGATAGGAATAGATCCATCGGAAGGAGGGCATTGATGCATCCCACATCAACCGATATGAAACAAAGATCAATAGTATGATATAATTTGGTAGAACTGCAAGATCCAACACTGTATACTGACACAAGGAAGGCTGACATGATTGGTCAGGAATATTTTGAGGAATGGCTGACTTGGTTTGGAATTCGCTTGAACACATAACACAATACAGAATGGACATTTGGCAACATAGGACTTTGAGTAACCGACCTTAATGAAATCCGCTAATCCCAGATGCATTAACGAAAGCTCCATTGGTGACGGGAAGGATAACCCATCGGTGGAGATCTGTTCAACATACTAGTACAGTTTCCTAAGGCAAATTTAGATGGTGTACTGACAGCAGATACAAAATGATGTGCCGTGTTCAAGGGCAACAAGGACTGACTATTGCTTTTTTCTTCAAGGTTTATAATATGAAGTGATTCAAATCTCTCCCTTTTTGGATTTTTGTGTTTTTTCAAAAAGAATAAAGAATGTTATGATACATAGGAGGGAATAAGTGTTGCATGGGCGTACGCCTATTTTTCAAGGGCACGGGTTAGGCCAAGGCAAAGATCCATCTTGCAAACAAGGGCTAAGCTAGTTGTGCACACTCTTACAGTTGTTCCCTCCCAGGGTAGGCTATCTGAAGTAGGATTATGTGTCGACGGACGATGAAGTAATACCATGTTACTGAGGTTATCCAATTTGGTGAAATGGCCAAGTAGGAATGTTTCAATGAGGTGTACTTCAGCTTGAGTCTTGTGAAAAATGCCAAAACCACAGAACATCATGAATCATGGTCTATCTCAACTACCTGAGTCAAATAGTTTGAACTGTGAAAGTCTTCGAGTCTTGAAATCAACACCATTTCACTACCCAACAATTTAGTTAGAAATCAGTTCAAATGTGCATTTAATATATAAAAAGATAGCTAAAATTGAGGAATTATGCATCTTTATATCATTCAACAGGATATGGTATGTATGAATAAAAGATAAGTAAGACATACTCATGATTTACCATATGCGTTTGTAGTGTATCCGATGTATGAGAGGAAGTATCCCCTTTCAGCTTGAATTCCTAGAAGATGTGAACCTTTAGTCTTTGATTTGCCATTAGTGGGTTAGTTTCGATGTCAAACTAGAAAATATTGAAACAATCTCCCATGTTTTTGAGTTTTTCCAAATTTTTTCATTTTTTTTATGAATTTTTTTTTGGGTGTTATCTATAAGAAAAAAGAATAAAAAAGAGAAATAGTATTTACACTATTTTTTTTGGTGTGTGCAAAATTTACACACTTTTTGGGTTATGATGTAAGCTAGGTTATTTCAGTTTTACTTATGTCCTTAAATGATGTGTTCAATTAAATTGGCCATGAAATAATGTACATGCTTGCTTTTTGGTATAATGTTAATGACTTAGATGCCAATTGAGTACATAGTTGGCCAAAGAATCAACCAAACTATTCAGACTTCTAGGAACGTGTATGTATTCAATAAACTCGAACTGACGCTCTAAAAGACGTACTCGTAGAAACTTTCTAAACAGTGTAGGATGTCGAACCTGATATTGACCATTTAACTAGGATACAACTAATTTTGAGTCAAGTTTGACGATTATTCGTCGGATGCCAAGGGTGATAGCCTCAACAAGAAGCTCAATTACTGCGCTATATTCTGCAACATTGTTGGTTGCAGATCCAAGAAAAATGCCTCTTGAACTAAGAACTTCGTTATTAGGTGTGAAAGCGACCCATGCAATGGAAGCAATGTTCCGAGAACTACGGCTGGTGCCGTCTGCATATCCCAAATATGTGAAAGATTCTTGTGCCATCTACCAAAGTGACAATGCCAAGCAAGATAAGTGTGTGCCCGAAATAACTAATGTACAAAAGTTTATACAAAGAATACAACATAATACAACAAATGGTGCGAGGCATCAGTGCCTACGCGAAGTATTTCTTTAGATAGAGACCATTTCTGATCTCCGACATGGGTTCCCCATCAAAATTGACCAATTCATAAGCGCCTTTTTTAACACAGTTTTGACAACAAGTGGGCCAAACCATTTAGGTACAAATTTCCCTTCTCCTATTTTATCTTGGTCTTGGTCATAAACTAAAACCAGATCGCCTTCAGAAAAGACTCTGGGATGGATGGACTTGTCATATTGTGTTTTAAACCTTTTCTTGTGTGCTTCTATATTTAGAGAGGCTTCTCTTCTAGTTTCAACAAGAGAATGGAGATGGAGAATCCTTTCCTCTTCTGCAGAAGTGTTAGGTAGGAGTTCAACAACTATTTTTAATGATGGGATTTCACATTCAATCGGCAACACAACTTTTTCTCCATAAACCAGTTGGAAAGGAGTGAATCCGGTTGCAGTTTTAGCAGTTGTTCGGTAGGCCCAAAGAGTAGTAAACAACATCAAGTGCCAGTTATTCTTGTTTTTATTAATCGTCCTCTGTAACATAGTTTTCAAAACCTTGTTGATGGCTTCTACTTGTCCGCTAGCTTGAGGGTAATATGGTGAGGAAAAGTCTTGCCACAATCCTTATTGATTTGTAAGTTCATCCATACAAGAATTCCAAAAATGACTTTCATTGTCAATAGTGATCTCTTTGGGTACACCAAACCTTGCTATCACATGATTGAATAGAAAGTATGCTGTAGTTTTACCCGTGCAATTGAATGTAGGCATTGCCTTAACCCACTTGGTGAAGTAGTCCACTACTATGATGATGTAGTGGTGGCCATTGGCTGAAGGTGGGTTGATCGTCATATAATCAATGGCCCATTTTGAAAATGGACCCACGGTTACTACAGGGTGTAAAGGAGCAGGATGTGCGCGCATTTTTCTTATGTAAATTTGGTAAGGGTGACACTTTTTGACATCATTAATGCAATCTTTGAAAATTGTAGGCCAAAAGTATCCTCCACACAAGATTTTCTGGGCAGTTGCCAACCCAGAAAGATTACCGCCACATGCCCCAGCATGGCAATCCTTCAAAACTTGTTCAGCTTCCTCATGTACTAAACAACGTTTTAATATCATATCAATTCCTCGATGGTACAAAGTATCCCCGATGATGAGGTATCTTCGAGCTCGGTGTCGAATACGACGTTGTTCAATACTAGAAAACTGAGGATCAATCCTTTAGGTTTAAAGATATATAATGAATGCTCCATACCAAGGATCAGAATTTGCAATGAGGAATCCATGTTCATATGCCCAAGTTTCAACAGATATAGTACCCTCCTTCTCTATGGGTAACTCAGACACTAATTCAGCAAATGCCAACAACTTCTTGGCTTTAGCGTTTTTGAATTGGAGGTCAAATTCTTGTAAAATTACTATCCATTTTGAGTATTTGCCACCAATGATATGGTGGGACAAATTGTGTCTCATGGGGTTCAATTCAGCCACTATGGTTTTTTTCCTTGGAAGTATGTAATGTCTAAGTTATTTGGACAGCATGGACTGCTTCTAAGGCCAACTTCTCGACCTGGGAATATCTCAATTCGGGACCTGCAAGGCCCTTGCTAAGATAGTAAATAACATGTTCTTGAGATGATTCATCTTCTTGTGCTAAGACCATTCCAATTGTGGAAGGAGATGCAGCCAAATATAGCAGAAAGTCTCTATTATAGTTCGGTGGACTAAGCACCGGGGCAGAGACCAAAGCTTTCTTTATTTCATCAAATGAACGTTGAGCTTGGTCATCCCATATGAATATTGCATCTTGTTTTAAGAGACGCATGAAACCTTTAGCTTTTTAAACAAAATTCTCAACAAATCTTCTCAAGTAGTTAGCTTTCCCTTGAAGGCTTTGAAGTTGAGTGATTGTTTTCAGGGAAGGCAATTGAAGTATTGCCTCAACCTTGATGGGATCAACCATGATCCCTTTTTGGTACACTACGAACCCAAGTAACCTCCCAGAGTCCACACAAAACATTCATTTATGTGGATTTAACCTAATGTTGTACTTGCGGCAACACTTGAAGATGGCTTGTAAATGTGCACCATGTTCAGCTCTCTTTTTAGATTTAGCTGCCAAATCATCAAGGTAAACCTCGACGATATCCTTAATATCGTGAAATGCATATGACATGGCTCTTTGAAAAGTAGCTTCGGTGTTTTTAAGGCCGAATGGCATTTTCCGATATGCAAAAGTCCCCCAAGGGCATATAAAAGTTGTTTTATGTTGGTCTTCCTTTTTCATCTGGATTTGGTTGTAACCGGAGAAGCGGTCCATAAACGAAAAGATTTCATTCCTGGCACATTCATCGATGATCTGATCAATGAAGGGTGTGGGATAGTTATCCTTAGGACAAGCTAAGTTTAGATCTCTAAAATCGGTACACACCCGGATAGTTTCTTGTTTTTTGTTAACGGGAACAGGATTGGATACCCAATCAGTCAAAGGAACAGGATAAATGAATCCAGCTTTTAAGAGCTTTTTGACTTCTGCTTTAATGGTAGCTGATTTCTTAAGGTCCATTGGACGTAGTTTTTGCCGCATAGGTTTAACATTGGGATAGGTTTTGATCTCATGTTCTGCGATGTTGGGATTGATGCCTGGCATTTCTCCATAAGACCATGCGAACACATCACGAAATTTTTTAAATAAAGAAGTGTAAAATGCTATTTATTCAGGAGAACAATGCACACCTATGTTGATGTGCTCAATGATGCCAGGTTTGATAGATATATCAATTCGGATGGCTTTTGAAATGTTCGCCAAATTGCCTTCTGAACTCACATTGTGTATTTGGACAGGGCATTGGTAGTTGTTGATGTCATCATCAAAGTAAATAAATTTTGCCGAATTTCCTTCTAAACTCACATTGTGTATTTGGTCAGGGCATTGGTACTTGTTGATGATATCATCGAAGTAAAAATTTTCAGGTTTTACTTCTAATGAATCGATCTTAGGAAGAAACGAGGATTTGTGATGCATATCCTGCAAGGGTCGTTCAGAGAGGTTCATGACCTCTAAGATGGCTTCATCCAAAGAGAAAGTATGATTTAGGAGATCATGGGTACTATGAGATTTCAAGGCCCAAACAAGTGAAGTATAGGGATCATATTCCTCCATCTTGGGAGGGTTTTGATCCGGTTCTACCGAAGCCATTTGAATAGCTTGATAAGCGAGCTCTATGGAAGAAAAGGGAACACTACTCTCCATTTCCTCATGGTGTGTGGAAGTATGTGTCTTTCCATCATTCTTTTCATATAAGGTGTTATCTTTGGAGGTTTCAACCAATGAGGTGGAACCAATATCCGAAGTGGAATTAGAAAAAACTCTTAATGGAAAGTAGACTTCCGATGTAATGGTGAAAATCAAAGCAGTGTTAGGGGTCAATATTGGTGGTGGGAGTGGAAAAGTTCCCAAAATGGATGAGTCTTTAAACATTCCTACCCCAACATCATGAATCACCGTCATTGCATCCCATACATAAGGTACATTCAAGTGGAGACCAGTTTCAGGTGAGCAGTAATCTAGTTGATTCATTGTAACAATCTTCCCTTGGTGGGGGAACCGAATGACTCGGAATACGAAAGATACTACAACCGTCATCTTGTGTATCCAACTGTGTCCCAATAGAAAATTGTAGTCTATGGGTGCATCCACTACCTCAACATCTACTTGAACTATTTTGCCCCCCAGTTCAACTAGGCAAGCCAAGATAAGTCCATGAGGTGGGAACGAATGTCCATCAAATGCCTTGAGAATTGTGTGGGATGGTACTAAGGTGGGTGATCCCAAAGCTTTCCAACAAGCTAGTGACATGACACAAGTGGAGGCTCCTTCATCCACAATGGTTCGAAAAATGTTCTTACCATGTGAAGTTACCTTAATTTGGAAAACAGTTTGTGAGGGAATCCTACATGTGGGCTGTTCTAAGTCAAATGTGATCAAATTAGTGTCTGTTGGATCAATAACACCGATAGCAGACAATAGTGCTTTTCGTTGAGCGGGACAACCTTGCAACACCTCCAAGGCAAACATTGCACAAGGAGCTTGAGCTAAATATTCAACCACATTGTAGTTTTGAGTAGCTCGCGCATTGGGGTTGTGTGTTGTTTTGAAGATGACCCCTTTTGGAGGTCGAGGCACCATGTCTATGGTTGGTTTTTAAATATTTAGAAAACCACTAAACATTGATCCAACTGTTTTAGCATCTTTTGAAGGTATGTCGTAAGAACGAGCCCTTGTTTGGATATGGATGTCATGTTCACTAATTGTGAAGATATTAGCGTTGGGTGGATTGCCCCTTGGTGGGGGGTTTTCCTGGTTTCCTCCAAGTGGAGGTGCTGGCACCAGAACAACCATCTGTTGTTCCTGGGGTAAAGGTTGAGTTAGGACGATGGGTTGTGGTTTCCCTCCTTGTTGTTCCAACATGCGATGAATATCATCCATATGAGGACAAAGATGAGTAGGATGGTCCCTTTGGAAAATTTTGCAAGGGTACTTGTTCTTCCGATTTTCATGATTTCCTCCATTAGGATTATTCACCTTAGGTGCATCTCCTGTCTTAGGGTTAGAATTGGGTTTCTTCTTTTGCTTCTTCTTTTTTCCTTTTGGGTCCACAGTTTGAACCGTAAGTACTTCAGAAGTTTGGGTAGGAGTTGCAGATTGCTGAGTTGCCTGGCCAGCTGTGGGTTGCTGATTTTGAACTGACATTTGTCCCAATTGATGGGTAATATGTTCAAGTTGGTTTATGGATCCAATCACACCATCAATATGCGGTCCTTTTGGTGGTCTGGCTGGATCATACGCAGGTCTTACATCATGAGGTATTAAGTCATAAGGTGTGCCCGATTGGGAATATACCAAATCCATTTGGTGAGCACTCTGAATGAGTTGTTCTTCAGTCATGGCTCCTGACATGGATACATCTTTGGATAGAGTAGGCAATAGGGATTTTATAAACCAATTTGCTAAGAATTGGTCAGGGATGTCAGCTTTTATAAGCCTTCGGCGCCTCCTCCACTCATGGATGTGATCCGAGATGTGAGTAGCGGTGGATTGCCTAAGTGAAGTTAAAAGTTCTGTTCCCGTTTCATAGCAGACAGGTAATTGAAAATGTGTCAAGAAGACCATGGCTAAAGATGAAAAATTTGTGAATGTATTGCAAGGCAATTTAATGTAACATTTCGCAGCAGTTCCCGTTAGGGTCCACTGAAACAACCTCAACCTAACACTATCATCAACTAGGGAATTGGATGAACACCATAGATGAAATGTCATCACATGATTGGATTGGTCCTCCCCTGGTTTTCCATCAAACTTGGGTATGTCTGATGGTAGTCTGGTTGGTATGGTTGGCCACCCATTCAAATGTAGAATAGGGTCATTAGTTAACCGGGATAAATCCGGTAGATCCAATGTGGCTAGAAATGGTGACTTGGATGGTGCCGGAGCAAACGTTTGATATACAGGTGAAGCTTGATGGCTCCACTGTTGGTTTCCTTGGGTTTGAGAAGCATTCCAATAAGGGTTACCTCCTTGCGGAGATTGCATCCAAAAAGGTGGGTTACTTCCTGAAGGTTGTCCATTCCATTGTGGAGTAGGATGCATGTATGGATTACCTCCCTGTGGAGGTATGTTCCATTGAGATTGGTTACTTGGTGGAACATTGCCACTCCATTGTGGCATAGGATTAACGGGTGGATTTTCCCCTTGCGGGGGTATGTTCCATTGAGATTGGTTACTTGGTGGAACATTACCACTCCATTGTTGGTTAGGGTTCATGGAGATTGCCCCCTTGTGGGGGTATGTTCCATTGAGATTGGTTACTTGGTGGAACATTACCACTCCATTGAATGTTTCCTTGGTTTGGATATGTGTTCCAAGGTTGATTTCCCCCTTGCTGGGGTGGTTCCCAAGAAGATTGGGTACTTCTTGGAACCTGACCACTCCATTGTGGAATGGGGTTGGTGGATGGGTTACCTCCTAGTGTGCTACCTGTTGGGGGTATGGGATTTCCCCCGGGATTTGTGCTAGGAAAGCTTGGATACTGGATTCCTGAGGCATTTCCACTAACTTGTGGAGTATTAACCCAATTAGCATTATTGTTCCATGGTCCATTAATTCCACTAGGGACATTGAGATTCCAAAGTGAAGGATTCCCCCCAGGTGTAGAACTTGGAAGACTGTTTGGTATGCCAATAGGATTTTGGTTGACTCCTAGATTGTTTTGACCTTGAGTAGCCAAACCATATGGGAAACCCAAGTTTGGTAAGGCAGACCCTCCAGTAGGGATTCCTGCAGGCAAAGTGGATGTACTTCCGGGATTGGGACCCAAAAATGTACCAACTGGCATTGAAGTGTTAGTTGAACTTATGGTAGCAGCAGGTAAACTAACTGTTGGGATGGTGGTAGAGGTCAAATTGGAAGTATTGCTACCTCCAACAACTGTTTGAGGTTGTGATGATGTGGTCCCTTGTGCTCCTGATGAAGCCATAGGGATATTGGAAGTATTGCTACCTCCAACACTCATTTGAGATGGTGCTGATGTGGTCCCTTGTGCTCCTGATGAAGCCATAGGGTTAGATGTTGAATTTAGCATGTGTACCAAATGTGCCACAAGAGGATTGATTGTGTTCAATGGTTCACTGATGTGTAGTACCACTGGGTCTGAAAGATTTGTCAGGGGTGGAATTATGGGATTTGCAGTGTTGTCTTCTAATGTTTCAATTGAAATTGGAGCAAGAGGATCAACAATTTCAGTGTTTTCCTTGATAGGTGGTGTGGAAGTATTTTTTTGATGTGTTTCTTCTCTACTATTGATAATTGAAGTTAGAAGTGTGTTAGTTTCAAAGTCAAAGTGTTTTGTATTTTGTAGCCATCTCCGCAATGTAGCGGGGCTTTCAATTTCTGGTAACTCACCTCTATGCCACCGTGACGGGTGGGTCGGAAGATTAGCCACTTTGAAGAATATTGATAAAAGGATGTGTTTAAAAAGTTTTTGAAAACATAATCAAACAATCCTATGGCTTTCTAGACTCAACAAAATAAAAAGTGTCCACATAGTAAAAATTCCCTAGAGATTTCAGGCAAGCAAACTTACTCTTCCAAAGAGCCGAAGCTCAGTGAAAAGATGGATTGTATGACCTTCCGAAACTAGTAGTTGTTGGGGGATTTCATGTCCTCATACAACTGCTAGAAGCGAAGGTGTGAGAAACAGTTACAATAAACTTCAATCGCCAGGGGTGCAAGTGTTGGTTGTTGACCAATCACCCTCCCAAGGATTAAAAGTTCCAAAGTATGTCTCAGGTATTGCAAGTGTGTCCCACTCACAATAGCCTATGTGATATCCTAAGAATAGCCACTAAAGTTACCACCTCACAATCGACGGTCGGGCGGAACAGTTGTAAGTTGAGGACAACTCTCATTACCAGAAACTCTAGAAACAGTGATGTCACCCCGAGGACTTGTCACTGAACATAGAATCCCTTCAATAAGCTCATGTCCCACTAAATAAGCAAAAGGGGGAAACCACCCTTTACTTATCCAGATTGACCTCGTGCTTGATGCGTGTTTCAGAAGCGCTTTCCCGATCAGCATTTTTTGCTACTAATGGATTTACTCTCTTTAATCGATGCTAGTTTCAAAGTTTTGCAGCCCAGGAGTGTTAACTCTCCAAACCTAATCCAGGGCACTAACCTAAACTTGTTGGTGATATGAAAATCAAAATTTTGTCAATTTTAGATTAAGCGCCAATTTTAAGTGTAGTTTGCTTAGTTTGAGGAGTGGAAATGAAACTGGTGGTGTTTTGACGCAAAAACAAAATGAACCACACAATGCAAGATGATCACAATGTTACCTTTCAATTGATGAATACTCTAAATTAAGGAAGAGTTAGAGGTTCATAAGTTTCTTTCAGACATGCAAAATTTCTGGTAGATTTCTTATGTTCATGCACAGTTTTTCATAAATATGGATAATAATTGATGTTTAATGACCCAGATAGATATCTCAAGTAAAAGTGACTCTAATTCTATTACACGGGGGATCTCTATTTCTCATTTATAAGATCGCCCAAAATCCCAAGTGAAGAGGATACGCAGAGCCCTTTGGAATGCTTATGAATTAAATTCTAGACTGTTACACTTGAGATCCACTTCCTCATTCACAAGATCGCCCAAAGGCCCAAGTGAAGAGGATACGGTGGCTCGAAATTTTATTTGCAAAAATTAAATCTACTTTGTTACACGTGAGATCCACTTTCTCATTCAAAAGATCGCCTGAAGGTGCAAGTGAAGAGGATATGGTGGCTCGATATAAGATGCTTTGAAAAAAAAAACTCCTAAACTATTACAAGTGAGATACACTTTCTCATTCACAAGGTCATCATAAGATGCGAGCGAAGAGGATACGGTGCCTCATACACAATATATCTCAAGAAAATTGAACTCTAAAGGTGCAACTCTCTCTAATTGTGCATGAAAATCATGAAAATATTCTAACTCTTAAAACAAAATGTAACTAATTAAAGTTTGTTTCTGTTTTTTGGAAACAAATTGTCTTTAATTTGTCTCACAATGTGACGCTCAAGGTTTGTTTATCAATGCAAATGTGTGTGGAAGGGTCGTCAAAGGCATACAACTCCAAACATATCTCAATTTTCATCCAAACTTTTCAAGCTTTGTAAAAATTTTGCAATTTTTTTTCTTTTGTAATCCAAAACTAAAGAATTGAATTCAAGTATAAAAAAATCTTTTTAGAGTTTGTTCAAAGGTATGTAATTCTACACATCTCCCTTCTTAAGTAAAACCTCTCAGGCTTGGTCAAAGTTGCTCCAAACACATTGTCAACTTAATAAAAAATGTTTTAATCTGTTCAAATGAATACAACTCCAACATATCTCAATTTAATTAAAATTGTGCAATCTTTATTAAAAAGAGTAGTATGGTGCTTGTATTCTTTTGAAAAGAGAGTTTTTATTCGAACTTAAACAATGCTTTTCAAACTTTATAAAATTTTCTTAATATTTTTCAAAAAGGCATAACAAACTAATTTTTTAAACCGATATGAAAAAGATTTCAAACCCCACTATGCCAAACTCTTTCAAATTTTTCAAAGGGACCCAAAAACTGATCCTAAGAAAAATAAATCTTAAGCGAGTTTGAAATGGGAAAATCGATTTATTTTATGTTTGACATTGTTTAGAGTTATGTTCTTGTTGGCACTCAAATTTTAATCAGCCAATACAGCATGTTTGATATGGCATTCAACTAATACAACGTTCCAATTGTGGAAATGACGGCGCCGTCAACATTCACCATTTAATTCTGGAACTGAAATTTTATTCATCATACTGTTGATGTACATGTAACTTCGGAATGTATTTCATCTGTGTATTTTATATATATTTATTGTACCCTTATAAGAGATGTGTCATTCCTCTATAAGGAAGTGTCGTCATGTGGATTGACAAGTGTCGCAAGTGTGTGTACTTGCCGATGGGTTATTAGACCACCATGTGGGGGGTCGGCCCTGAAATATATATTATAATGTGGATGTACCTAGCTAGACAAGTCGGCCCCATAAGGTCACTGGGCAAACATGTTAGTATAAATAGAGATCAGGTGATTTCTATTTAGATCATTCGAAAAAGTACATCTCTCTCACTCAGAAAGTGGCGCACTAGTGAGGATGAGGATCATCTGCTACTAGGAGACTATCTCAGTGTATTTTGGTTGTACTTTGGTTGAGCCATTGCTCTCTCTATCTATAAGGAAGTTGTGGGGTTTTTCACCTTAGGGTTTTCCCCACGGAAACTCTGTGTCTCTTGTCTCTCATGCTTTTGATTCTTGTGATGCTTATTGTGATTGTCATGCATTGATATACTGGATATGTTATTCTCTCAGTGAAGATCCTAGAGTATTGTGAATTAATGCTCAAAATTTAACATGGTATCAGAGCTAACCTGAGAAAAAGACATTTTGCAGTGACGAAAACTTGAGTTTCTTGTTTATTGGGTTTCTCTCCATAGATTTTGGAAAAGTAGTATAGTAGATTGAATCTACTCATCAAGGCGCATCTATCTGTCCAATCAGAATTCAATTCTGAGCGTTTTCAGATTTGGCCCTAAAAATTAGGGTTTCCACAAAAATAGGAATTTCTGAAATCTGAAGACATAGCTGGAAGCTCCTTGCAAAAATCGAAGTTTAGAGCTTTGGATCGAGATTTTTGGCTGGGTAGATATCCGGGAAACTCAAACCCTAATTCAGGGCTCTCCCTAGTGAACCCGAGAGGACAAAAAGACAAATCTGAAGGGTAAAGCTTTGCTGATCTCAAATTCTGAATGCACTAGGCTGATCAGCTCATCAAGGCGCATCTTTCTATCCTTTTAGATAGTTGAAATTCATATTTTGAATTTTTAGGGTTTTTTCGACAAACCCTAATCTAGGACCAGATCCAGTTTTCAGCATTTCAAGTGGTAAGACCTAAATCTTTTCTATTTCCATTTGAAGTACTCTTTAAGATGTCTCACCATATCAAGCTTGAGGATAAGCTTGAAGGGGTTGATAACTTCCGAGCTTGGAAGTATAGGATTGGGTTAATCCTGGAAGAGAATGAGTTGGACTCATATATAAAAGAAGACATCCCTATCCCAGAGGATGAAGAGGCTAAAGTATTGCATAAGAAGAACTTGGTCAAGGCAAAGAGAATCATTGCTGATTCTATCAAAGACCATCTCATACCCCATGTGTCTTCTCTAAAGACACCCAGAGAGATGTTTGACTCTTTGACCAAGTTATTTGAAGGGAAGAACATAAATCAGAAGATGACCCTGCGGAACCAATTGAAAGGGGTAAAGTTTCAGAATGGAGAAACCATTCAATCTTATTTTTCAAGAGTCTCCCAGATCAAGGAACAACTAGAAGCAGTGGATGAAAGAAGTTGATTTCCTTCAGTAGACTACGGGAAGAATGCTCACAAGAAGAAGCAAGGCTTGTGGCACGAGAAGAAAAGATGGGGAATGAAGATCAAGCTCTCACAACTCACACCAAGAAAGGGAAGTCCAAGAGAGAGCCATCTCACTCCAAGAAATCTTTACATCACTTCAAAGAAAGAAGAATATGCTTCACCTGTAATGAGAAAGAACACATTGCCATAAATTGTCCCAAGAACAAGAAGGACAACAACAACTCCAACAAGAAGAAGAAGGGAAACAAATGAAGGTTTCATGCTCATGCTGCCGAGGATGATGAACCACCCAAGAAGAAGGCTAGGGCATAAAGTGATGATAACTCATCAAGTGAACAAGAGTATGTTCTAATCTCTGCTCTCATAGGTACCATCTCCCATGGTTTTAATGATTGGTTGATTGATAGTGGGGCTTCCAAACACATGATTGTGTTTAAGGAATCTTTTGTGAATCTATCTGAACATGAATCACCCCATAAGGTGAAACTTGGGGATGATTATCAATACCCAAACAAAGGAAGTGGTGAAGCCTCCTACAACCTAGATTCTGGAAAATCTTTGAAGATGAAAGAAGTTCTTTATGTACCTAGGCTCAAGAAGAACTTACTCTCCATCTCTGCATTGGATGCAAAATGCATGAGGGTTGCATTTGTGGATGGCCAAGTCCTAATGTGGCCAAAGGGAAAGAACATAGATGATGCAGTAGTGATTGGAGAGCAAGAGGGAGGTTTGTATAAATTGAAGGGACAACCTGAACATGCCATGGTACATGAATCCATGGAGCCAAGTGAACTTTGGCATAGAAGACTTGCTCATATGCACTATAAAGCACTTCCAATTGCAAGCAAGGCTGTAAAGGGTCTTCCTGAAATCAAGACCAAACATGAAGGTGTTTGAAAAGGATGTGCAAAAGGTAAGAACATTAAGAAGGCTTTCCCAAGCAGTGAAAGCAAGGCAAAAGACATCCTGGAAATCATCCACTCAGATGTATGTCATCCAGTTCTCTAAGTGGGTATGTTTATTATGTCTCATTTATTGATGACTTCTCCAGGAAGACCTGGGTATACTTCTTGAAGAACAAAGATGAGGTGTTTGATAAGTTTAAGGAATTCAAAACCTTGATGGAGAATCAAACTGACAAGAAGATCAAAACATTCAGATCCAACAATGTTGGAGAATTCACCTCAGGTGACTTCAAGAAGCTTTGCAGTGATTCAGGGATTAAGAGGGAGTTGAATGCTCCTTACAATCCACAATAGAATGGAGTTGCAGAAAGGAAGAACAGATCAATCATGGAAGCAGCAAGAGCAACGCTCCATGACCAGGATCTACCTATGCATATATGGGCAGAAGCAGCTAGAACAGCTGTATATGTGCAAAACAGAACACCCCACAAGATATTGGACAACAAGACACTAGAAGAGGTCTTTTCTGGTAAGAGACCTGAAGTCAGCCATCTCAGAATATTTGGTTGTCCAGTATTCACTCATGTCCCAAAGGAAAAGAGGACCAAACTAGATCCTTCAGGAAAGAAGGGTATCTTTGTGGGTTACAGTGAAATCTCGAAGGCTCACAGAATATACTTTCGAGGGTTCAAGAATATTGATGTCAGCAGGGATGTGACATTTGATGAGAACTTAGCATTCATCAAATCAAGGAAGGCACCGATCGAAGTTTATGAAGAACCTAAGGAAACTAGATTTCAAGACACTACCATGATTGAAGCAGTTCCAGAAGTTGTTCGTGAGTTTGAAGATCCACAAGAACCTGTAGATCCACCCTGTGAGGATAACTCTCACAAAAGGAAACCTGTATGGGCTAGAGAGCTCATTCAAGATGCAGAAAGATTTGGCATTCCAGAAGAGGAACACAGAGCAAAGAAGAGAACCAGATCTCATACCATCTATGTTGCTTTACTATATGACATTATGAACAAAGAGCCTTCCAGTTATGAAGAAGCAGGGGAAAAGAAAGAATGGAAGGATGCCATGGTTGAGGAATATCAATCAATAATGAAGAATGATGTTTGGGATGTTGTCCCAAGACCGAAAGAGAAGTCTGTTGTGACTTCCAAATGGATTTACAAAATCAAGCATGCTACAGATGGCAGTGTGGAGAAATACAAGGCAAGATTCGTAGCTCGTGGCTTCTCTCAGAAAGAGGGAATAGATTATGAAGAAACTTTTGCACTTGTAGCCAGGTATACTTCCATCAGAACAGTACTTTCCCTGGCTGCAGCGATGAAATGGAAAATAGACCAGATGGATGTCAAGGCTGCTTTCTTGAATGGTGTAGTTGAAGAAGAAGTATATGTGGAGCAGCCACTCAGTTTCGAAATACATGATAGGGAGTCATATGTGTGCAGATTAAAGAAAGCCTTGTATGGCTTGAAACAAGCTCCCAGAACCTGGTATGGTAGGATGGATAGTTTCCTATCTAGTTTGGGCTTTACCATGAGTAAAGCGGATTCCAACCTTTACTACAAGGTTGAAGAAGGGAATCCTGTGGTTCTACTCCTGTATGTGGATGACTTATTTGTAACAGAAGATGACAAATTGATTGCAGATACTAAGAGGAAGCTTGCTGCTGAGTTCGATATGATTATTTGGGAATGATGCATTATTTCCTAGGTATGGAGGTGTGGCAGAGTGCAGGTGGGATTTTCCTTGGTCAAGAGAAGTACACAGTAGATATCCTGAAGAGATTCGGGATGATGGATTGCAAGGCCATGGCCACACCTATGGCATCGAATCTGAAGCTTTTATGTGATGCTTCATCTTAGCCGGTTGATGTCTCTATGTATCGTCAGATGATTGGGTCCTTGATGTACCTAATGAACACGAGACCAGACATTTGCTTTGCTGTGAACACATTGAGCCAGTTCCTGACGAATCCAAGGAGTGTTCACCTGGTTGCTGTAAAGCATGTTCTGAGGTACATGAAGGGTACAATGGATTATGGGCTCAAGTATGAAGCGAATCAAAAGTTTAACTTGCAGGGTTATGTTGATTCAGATTGGGCTGGCAGTGCTGCAGATAGGAAGAGCACATCTGGGTGCTACTTCAGTATGGGATCAGGTGTGATCTCTTGGTTTAGCAGAAAGCAGTCCTGCGTAGCACTGAGTACAACTGAGGCAGAGTATGTTGCAGCCTGTTCAGCTAGTTGTGAGGCAGTATGGCTACGGAAGCTACTGTCTGAGTTATTTGATCTTCCGTTGGATACTACTGGTATCTTCTGTGATAACTAGAGTTGTGTGAAGCTGTCCGAGAATCCAGTGTTTCATGATAGGTCGAAACACATAGAGATCAACTATCACTATATCAGGGATATGGTGCAGAGAGGAGCTGTGAAGCTCCTATATGTTGTGACGGACGGGTAGATTGCAGATGTTCTGACGAAGCCACTAGCCAGGGTGAAGTTCGAGTACTTCAGGGAGAGGCTTGGTGTTCTTCAGATCGAGGACACTTCGAGGAAGAAGTGATGGACACATTTACTGAAGCCATTCCAAGCATGTTGGAAGGAGGATCCTTCACATGGTTATGGATGTAAGCGCTGGATGATGTTCTAGTTTCTGCTTTGTATGATCAGTTGGATCATTTATATGTATATGTATGTACGCATCATGTTGGATGCTGAATATGATTATTTGGATCATTTATATGTATGTACGCATCATGTTGGATGCTGGATATGATCGGTTGGATCATTTGTATGTATTTTGTATATGCATCATGTTGGATGCTTGGACCATGTATCTATATATGTATCAGGTGGATACATTGTATGATCGGGTAGATCATGTATGTTGATGGATACATTGTGTGGATCATGTTTCTATGTATCAGATAGATACACTGTGTATGATGATATGTATCAGGTAGATACCTGGTGTGCATCAGATGGATGCATTGCACGATCAGGGTGATCGTGGATGACGAGCTTCTCCAGATGACATGCAGCAGGATGTTGCAGTGATGATGATCAGGATGATCATGTGTACATCAGGATGATGTATGATGAGTATCAGATGATACTTTGTGGCCGTGGATCAGGTTGTGCAGATGAGCATGTCTGGGAGATCCTATAGGTCGGAGTTGTGTACCCATAACCGCCTGGGATTCTCTTTCGAGACATTGCTCTGGGAGGACATGTAATTTGTGCCCTGGGAGATCTTCAGGTCGGAGTTGTGTACCCGTAACATCCTGAGATGCTCTTGCGAGGTTTTGTCCTATGGCATGTAATTTTCTCCTAGGAGATCTGGACAGGATGAAAAAGGCCTCAGATGCTTCAGCCAGGTTTTGTGGTGGACCACATGTAATGTTCTCCTGGGAGATCCAACAGGTAGAGCTGTGTGCTCGTAACAGCCTGGGATGCTTCAACCAGGTTTTGTGGTGAGATCACATGTAATGTGCTCCTGGGAGATCCGACAGGTAGAGCTGTGTGCTCGTAACAGCCTGGGATGCTTCAGCCAGGTTTTGTGATGGGTCACATGTAATGTGCTCCTGGGAGATCCTACAGGTAGAGCTGTGTGCTCGTAATAGCCTGGGATGCTGCAGCCAGGTTTTGTGACGCACGTAATAAGTCGTGAGAATTCCATAGTATGGCCGGTGATGATGAAGACCTGCAGGAGGTGGGCCTACATCCAGTATGAAAAAGGACTGGCTATGTAGAAATTCCTATGACGAGTAGATTCAGATATTGGTTGCGATAGCAGCAGCAGTGACGACGATGATGATGATGCATCGATGACGATGATCCCGAGAAGAAGACTTGTCTAGCAGATATGTGTCGAGAAATACCTTCCTAGTTAAGAGGGAGTGTTGATGTATATGTAACTTCGGAATGTATTTCATCTGTGTATTTTATATATATTTATTGTACCCTTATAAGAGATGTGTCATTCCTCTATAAGGAAGTGTCGTCATGTGGATTGACAAGTGTCGCAAGTGTGTGTACTTGTCGATGGGTTATTAGACCACCATGTGTGGGGTCGGCCCTAAAACATATATTATAATGTGGATGTACCTAGCTAGACAAGTCGGCCCCATAAGTTCACTGGGCAAACAGGTTAGTATAAATAGAGATCAGGTGATCTTTATTTAGATCATTCGGAAAAGTACATCTCTCTCACTCAGAAAGTGGCACACTAGTGAGGAGGAGGATCATCTGCTACTAGGAAACTATCTCAGTGTATTTTGGTTGTACTTTGGTTGAGCCATTGCTCTCTCTATCTCTGAGGAAGTTGTGGAGTTTTTCACCTTAGGGTTTTCTCCACGGAAACTCTGTGTCTCTTGTCTCTCATGCTTTTGATTCTTGTGATGCTTATTGTGATTGTCATGCATTGATATACTGTATATGTTATTCTCTCAGTGAAGATCCTAGAGTATTGTGAATTAATGCTCAAAATTTAACACATACAACATCCAAATGAAAATGCAGACGCATTGGGCAGAGGTTGAAATGTTGAGATCCTAGCAATGTAGAAAAAAGAAATTCATGTAGGCTGAGATCTTATCCACCCAGAGATTGAGACTGCGGAGATTAGGCATTCACGCTGTTAGATTGGGAAGAGGGTAGGCTTCACGCAGAGTTGGAAAGCAGACTTCACTTTCACGCAGAGTTTTTATGAACAACTTTCAGACAACAATTAACAACTTCAACGTTGATGTATGGCATATGGCTAACGCAGAACCTTAAAGATTCAAAGCTGAGGATTGAGGAGGCATCTACACGCTGCTCTCAAATCTTGGCAGAGATCAATAGTTTCTCGCTATCAGATTGGGCAGAGGGTGAGCTCACGCAGAGCTTCAAGATCTTTAATATCTTTCAGGTATTTGCAGGGTTTCAAGAAATCTCTGCAAACCTTCAACGACTCTTCTAAAAATGATTTCACCACCATCTACGCAGAGATGGAATAAACTCAAAGGACAACTGAATCGACTCACACAGAGCTGGAAGTTTCAAGATCCATGTTGATCTTCATTGGGAAAAACGTGGCAGAGTTTAATCAAAAATCAAGGCAGAGTACCATAACCACACAGAGCTAAAGAAAACTTGATCCAGTGATATGAATACAGTGCTATAGTTATTTTTTTAACAAATAAAAAACCTCATACCGTGGAGATCTACACGCGGAGCTTTAAAATTCGGGCATAATTTTAAAGAATTCTTCAAAGTTTAAACTAAATGCAGGGATCGTTCAAGTTTTCACGCAAAAGTTCAATTGCTGGACAAAGTCTAACATGCAGGCTTCCAGATTCACGCAGAGTTGAAAGGAATCTAACATGCAGAGATTGAATCTTTAAAAAACTTTAATACAACTTTAATATCAAAACAGAGTTAAACTCCAAAATTTCAGGGAGAGTTTCAAGAAACACAGATCTGATTGAATTTGAAGGTGGTTTGGTGGATTCAAGGCATGGCTAGGTCAGTTTTGAGCTTCCCTAACTAGATCTTAGGGTCTTTAATAGATCTTTAAGCCAGAAAGGAGTAGATCTGAAAGAAGAACACCAAAAAAATTGAAGAAAATTCAAGAGATTTCAACAACCAGTATGGTCGCCATACTGATAAAAACAATTAGTGCAAGGACTTGTCTACACTATTTCAACTATTTTACTAAGAAATGGTGAGTTTCCACGACAGAAAATGAAAGGAGTATCATAAGTTTCTAAAGATCTATATTCATTCATCAAAATTCATTAATATCTAAAGCCATTTGAGAATTAAATTCACACATGATAAGCAAAATTCAAACTCATAGATGGTAGAAACTTGAATCCATTCATATTAAAACAATGAAGAAGTACATTCTTACTATGGACCTTGGTGTGAATCCCTCCTCCATTGCCATGAGATTTCCTTCCTTCACCCTTGCTTTTGAAGAATTTGAGTTCTTCTTTCTCCTTTAGAATCTTTTCAGCATGCCTTTGCTCTTCCTTCGTGTCCTTTACAATGAGTCCCATGCCTTTCTTAAATAACATTGGGAAATGAGCCTTAGGATTTTTTTTCTAAATGTGGGATTACTCCTTTTCTCATTTTAGATTATTTTAACCTGAAAACCCACTTTTCCATAGTTTTTAGGCTTTTTGCACCACTTTAAGCACAATTAATGCATTTTAATGCATTCTTCTTCACTTTTTGATTGGTGTAGCTTAAGTTTGGACCTTTAATGAGCGGTTCGATGACCGAACTTGGTCTCCTTAGGTTCTTACTGTCTTCACCTAATCCTTCAATTTATGGGAGAAGTGATTAGATCAGAGAGGATTTGTCTTTGAATGTACTTGTGTTTTCATCTTCATGTTGCGGGTGCATAGTAAAAATGTGCTTCTTCTGTAACATGACTAAGGGTGTTAATTTGATTGTTAACACATAGAAAATTTGCGAAGGCTGTATTTTTGGAAAAAATACAGAGAGACTTTTCTAGTCGGAAAGTCATATAGAGCTCGCACACCACTTGAAATTGTACACTCTGATATTTGTGGACCGATGCAAACACCGTCCATGGGAGGATGCACTTATCTTCTCACATTTATTGATGATTTCACAAGAAAAACTTGGGCATATTTTCTAAAACACAAATATGATGCATTTGGATGTATTCAGCAGTTCAAAGCACTCATGGAGAAGCAGAGTGGTTACAGAATCAAGATCTTAAGAACAAACAAGGGTGGTGAGTATGTTTCAAATGATTTCTTAAATTTTTGCAAAAATCATGGCATACAGAAGCAATTCACTATGCGGTATACACTGCAGCAGAATCGTATCCCAGAGAGGAAGAACATAGCCATTATGGAGATGTCGCGTAGTATGTTGGCAGCCATGCATCTGTCAAATGAATACTAGGCTGAAGCAGTGGCAATTTTTGTATACATCATGAATCGATGTCCGACGAAGAGTGTGAATAACAAAGTTCTGCAGGAATCTTGGACAGGTATGAAACATAATGTTTCGCATTTAAAAGTTTTTGGTTGTGTAGCATATGCACATGTTCCAGATGAGCTAAGAAGGAAATTTGACAATAAAGGACAGAAATGCATTTTTATTAGGTATTTTGAAGACACAAAGGCATACAAGTTATATAACCATGTCACAAGAAAAGTTATTATCATTCGAGATGTTCAGTTTGTAGAAAATGAAGCATGGGATGGAACTGTGGAGAAGAATGTTAAAATCATGTCACATGTTGAACATGATGACTTCGCAGAAGATGTGGTTGGGACTCCGCATGTGAATTAGAATGTTGCAGCTCTGACTACTCCCAGGATTGCGCAGCATGTTTCTTCACAAGTAACTCCGACACAAGTCACAGTTCAAGCTACTCTGACAAGTACACCAAGTGCGCAGCAAACTCCATCAAGTAGTTTGCGCAGTTCGACACCAGCAACTCCGACAAATACAACAACTCTGCGTGAGATATATGAGACTGGTACACCTAATTCATTCTCAGTTTTTGCATTATTTTCTCAAGTTAATGATCCTCTAACATTTGAAGAAGTTGTTGAAGATAAATTTTGGTCACAAGCCATGGATGAAGAAATAGAATGCATTGAGAAGAATCAAACATGGAAATTAGTTGATGTTCCTAAAGACAAGGATGTTATAAGCATGAAATGGATTTATAAGATCAAGCAAGATGCTGATGGAAATGTGTAGAAGCACAAGGAAATATTGGTAGCAAGAGGATTCACACAACATCCTGACACAGACTTCAATGAAACTTTTGCACCTGTAGCTTGAATGGATACTATCAGAACAGTTTTGGCCATCGCAGCTCATAACACATGGCCTGTTTACCAAATGGATGTTAAGTCTGCATTTTTAAATGGTTATTTGGAGGAAGAAGTATATGTGGAGTAGCCACAAGCCTATGAAGTTCCAGGACAAGGGCACAGAGTATACAAGCTGAAAAAGACACTTTATGGTTTGAATCAAGATCCTAGAGCTTGGTACAGTCACATTGACTCTTACCTCATTCATAATGGATTTCATAGAAGTGAATGTGAGCCAACGCTGTACACAAAAAATCAACAAGAAAAGTAATAAGCTAATTGTCTGCCTGTATGTAGATGATTTAATATCTACTGGTGATTTTGGCATAGAAGAATTTAGATCAGTCGTGGAAAGTGAATTTGAAATGACTAATTTAGGGCTTATGAAGTATTTTCTGGGCATTGAAGTCCAACAGTCTAAAAAAGGTATATTTATATCTCAGTCGAAGTATGCAAGTGATGTATTGAAACAATTTAAGATGTTAAACTGTAAGACAGCTCCAACACCAATGATAACAGGTTTGAAATTGAGAAAGGATGATGATGGATCCAATATGGATCCTACGTTGATTAAAAGGCTTGTTGGAAGCCTTATGCATATTACAACAACAAGGCCAGATATCATGTATGGAGTCAACTTAATATCAATATTCATGGAGTCACCAAAAGAATCTCATACGCAAGCAGGTAAAAGAATTATGAGGTATGTAAGTGGAACAAAAGACTTTGGTATTTTGTATTCAACCTCGAAAAATTTCAAACTCATTGGATACACTGACAGCGACAATGGGGGCAACATGGATGATGGAAAAAGAACGTTTGGGAATACATTTAATGTAGGAACCGGTGTTGTATCATGGGATTCAAAGAAACAACCGATAGTAACTCTTTCTTTAGCAGAAGCAGAGTATGTTGCAGCTACAAGCGCTGCATGTCAAGCCGTTTAGATGCGGAGGATGTTAAGAGATCTGTCGCAGAACCAGGAAGAACCTACAGTCATTTACTGCAACAAAAATTCAGCTATCGCACTATCAAATAATTATTTGTTCCACAAGAGAACCAAGCACATCGACACAAGGTATCATTTTATCAGAGAATTGATAAACAACAAAGAAACTTGTTTAGAATTTTGCAGGTCTGAAGATTAGGTAGCAAACATATTTACAAAACCATTGGCAAGGGACACATTCCAATATCTGCGAATTTGTTTGGGAGTGACAAGTTCTACGTACTGAAATTCGTCATACATTGAGCATGTTTCAACTCTGAAATATTTTGGAAAATTTTATTTTTGTTTAATGATCCCCATCCAATCCTAATTAAGGGGGAGTGTTGGAAATATGTATTTATGAGCTGATCGCATATCTAACTGCGCCGAATTTGTCAGTAAGTCAGTCAGTCAGTTTGCAGCCAATCCGGCGCACATCAAATTAGTATTTATGTGACCGCATTAGTATTCTGCATATCAAGAATTCTTAGGTAGAAATTTATTACAGTCTTAAATGTATCAGTGTAGCTTCCAAGTGAAGCAATCTTAAGTTGGTTGTTATGAAACTCTATAAGAAGAAGAAGATAATTGAAAATCACAGAGAGATGTGTAAGAAGAGTGAAAGGAGGAGAATCTCATCCCATGAAGTGTATGAAGAGCCCAAGCTCTGTAAGAAGTGAGAAATCAACGTAAATCTCATCTCCATGTATTAAGGCAAATTGCGCAGTTTACTGTGGTAAATATATAAGTTCATAGTTTTATGTATTCATTCTCAAGAATGTTGAATATTGCATGTTGCACATCTTCTCCAGATTTACTTGCATAAATGTTGTTTACATTTATTGTGTGTAAAATAAATCAAGATTTCCAAATAGTTTACTGTGGTGAAAGTTCTATTTTACAAGGAGTAACTGCGCACAAGTTACATAGTAAATGTTTTGGTTCTAATGTCCTAATAAGAAATATTTAAATATAAAGTTTGTTTAAGAGTCCCACAAAGTTAAGTGTAACGCGCAGTAAAAAGGATTTGTGAAGTAATTGAGAAGTTTGCGAAGTTAAGTTCGTGAAGTTAAAGAACTGCGCAATACAAAGTCAAAATGCGTAGTTAATCTCTACGCCGTAAAAAGTTGAAATGCACAGTTAATTTGTGAAGTAAAAATTAGAAGTTTACTTCGCAAGGTATATGCTAGAAGTTGCAAAGTCCTAAAGCATATAAAAAGAAAATATTCATATACTGCATAGTTAATCTTTTTAACTGTGTGGTGTGCTTTTCCCTTGATCTAGTATCAGAGCTTGGTTTACGGAAAGTAGAAATTCTATTTATAAGGGAAAAGTGATTAAGAATGGCTTCCACTTCTACTAATTTGCAAACTCCAATATTTTCTGGTAAAAATTATGAATATTGGTCTCTAACTATGAAAGCTTTGTTCAGAGGTCAAGATGTATGGGAAATAGTCCAGAATGGCTATGTAGAACCAACAGATCTGTCAGCATATAACAATCTCACACAAGCTGATAATGACGTCTTGGAGGAACAAAGAAAGAAAGATGGAAAGGCGTTGTTCCACATACATTAAGCGACATATGAATCCATACTCCCAAGAGTAGCAGCAACGACATCAGCTAAGGAAGCGTGGGACACGTTAGAAACTTCATATCAAGGATTGAATAAGGTAAAGACTGCGAAACTACAAATTCTTAGAAGAGATTTTGAATCTCTGTCAATGAAAGAGACAAAGTCAGTAGAGTCATTCTATACTTGTGTTATTGGTCTGGTTAATAAAATAAAGTCTCATGGACAAAATCTAGGTGACCAAAGAGTTGTTGAAAAAGTTCTTAGAGTTCTTCCAAAGAAATTTGAATCTTTAGTTGTGACCCTGGAGGAAAACAAATATATGTCCCAATTTACTATTGATGAGTTGCAAGCCTCACTCCTCAATCATGAACATAGAATCAACGGTTCAAATACATCACTGGAAGGTGCATTCGTAGCATAGTCATCCTTAAGTCGTGGAAGAGGCAGATGAAGGTTAAACTCTAGAGGAAGAGGACGAAGTTCTTTCAGAGGAGGTCGCAGTAGCAGCCCTGCATATGTCGCTGGTAGAGGTCAAAATCAGATCCCCAGTCAGCCAAGTGGACAAAGGTAGGATAAATAAAAAATTCAATTTCATTATTGTAAGAAGTTTGAACACTTCGCATATGAATGCAGCAAGAAGCAGTATGACCAAGGAAAGCAAGTCCAAACACAATCAAGCAACACCAACACTTCGAACAGCTCATTGTTCTTAGCATGTGCATCTCCACTTGAATGTAATGTTGTCCAAGAAAGTGCAAATGACATATGGTATTTATACTCGGGTTGTAGCAATCATATGACTGGTAATTTAAATCTATTTTCTAGTTTCGATAAATCAGTTCAAATTGATGTCACACTTGGAAATAATATTTAAGTCACTGTTTTGGGTAAGGGTACTGTTGATATTCTAACCAAACAGGGGGAGTAGAAATTTATGCCTGATGTTTGTAACGCCACCGTCAATCATCAAGTGCAAGGAAGGGAAACGTTAACAACACACGGGCTTATCGGAGACTTAGCCCCAATAATTTTTGTACATAAATTCCTAACATTTTAAAACTTCTATATGCAAATTCGTTTCCATATAAAACACAGCGGAATGAACATGCTAACAAGCACTCAAACAGACAGTAATTGCAATCATATCAATCATAGTAGAGAATGATTCCACCTACAGAGACCCAAGCGCATTCATATGCCATGCATGGATTCTATATTAATTCATTTCATTACACATGGGCAATTTAACATATTGCAGAACACAAAATGGAACAAGTTAGAATCCACAGAACACTTATCTTGAGAATTTGACATCCAACAACTGGCTACGTGAAGGCAACGTTCCTCCCAACCGTAGATCTCTATCCAGCCTATATTCCTTCAGCTGAGAGATCTCCCCCGAGCTGGGCTGTGTATCCACTAAGGAGGACTAGCTGGGTTCATTCATAGCCATGGCTTCAGTCAAGCATCCAAACAGATAGAGGAGGGTAGTGCTAAGCCAGCGAGCTCAACCACAGAGCTACAGGCATCTCAAGTGGGCTCAACAGTCAGGCACCCACATTACCTACCACATCCAACACAAGGAAGATCCCCTTCTCTGTTACACAGTCCCTCAGGCAACTCTTCCCTCCAGTGCTCTTCAGGATGGGCATAGAAAGGTCCAGCTGCTGACCCTTGAGATCCTAGCCTTCACAGGGTTTATCAAGCACACCCAACCTCTGCATAGTCAATCCCAACTTGATTTCTCTCTGTTCTGCTCCCCAAATACTCAAATCCGTCACTCGTCTTCTGAGCTGCAAAAACTGGGTTTTCCCATTGATTTCGGGGTAGCTAATGCTCCCAAATTCGCCCCAAGGTTCATGCTAATGGATTCCCCATTGGATTTCCTTGTTCCATGCCAAATCTGGACGTTTTTGGTCTTTCAAAATCTGGGTTCTCTCAAGGTCGCGATTTTCTGATTTCCTCACTGCTGGCCCTCGTTTTTGGATGGGAATGATGCTAGATAGTTTCACAACGGACTGGGGTGAGAATCAAGCAACCTCCCATGAGGTTGAGTGACTTCTTGCCCAAGTAATCAGAACCCATGCCCACCCATACGAATTTCAGGGCTGCCCATGCTCCATTGAAGCCATGGGCTGAAATCTCAACCACCTTCTTACAGCAGGCATTAATGTCACCTAGGGAAGTCAATGGGTTCTCATAATGACAAATGGCAGCCTAGGGTTTACTCTCATAGCCCCCCCCCTCACCACTCCCTAGTGGATACACGTGGCCCCTTCTCATTCGTTGCCCCCATAGCCAGTTTTTGGTATTTTATTTCCATATTAAACATTTGCATCAATTTACAATATCCCATGGCTTAATAGCACGTGGGTAACAAAATATCAAGCATGTCTAATTTAAATAAAATCCGAGCATAAACTAGCGGGGCCTTGGCCTTGAGCTCCACGCTAGGGAAACATACATCGCGTATTTACAATATTTACATTAGAGCCAATATTTCCTAAGGGTCAAAATTGGGGTATTACATTCCCCTCCCCTTAGAACAACACCGTCCTCGGTGTTCTCAAAACTGAACAAAAATGGGAATGCCTCCCTCATGGCATCCTCTAGCTCCCAGGTAGCCTCGTCGGGACTAAGGTGCTCCCATTGGACCTTTACCTGCCCGATGGCTCTGTTCCGGAGCACTGTGACTTTCTTGTCGAGGATGCGCATAGGTTCTACTTGGAACTCTCCCTCGGGTTCCACCTGTATCACATTCCAATCAATCATATGATTAGGATCATGTACATACTTCTTAAGCAAAGATACATGGAAAACATTATGAGCTCTTATGCTAGCAGGTAATGCAATTCTATATGCAACTGGCCCTATCCTATCAAGGACTTCAAATGGCCCACAATATCTTGGTGACAACTTGGCACAACTCCCCAACTTGAGGGAACTCTTCCTTGGTTTCACTCTCAAATAAACATGATCCCCAATCTGAAATTCCTTATGTACTCTTCTCAAATCTGCATAACTCTTTTGCCTGTCCTGAGCTGCCTTTAAATTCTGCCTAATCTTAACAATTTCCTGTTCCATTTCCTTGATCATTTCTGGTCCAAGCACCACCCTGTTCACTGGGCCATCCCAATTCACTGGCGTCCTGCATCCCCTGCCATACAATGCTTCAAATGGACTCATTCCCAAGGATGCATGGTGTCCATTATTGTATGCAAATTCAACCAAGTGTAAATAATCTTCCCACTTGGATGGTTTGTCCATCACATACATTCTCAGCATGTCTTCAAGGACCTGATTCACCCTCTCGGTTTGGCCGTCCGTTTGCGGATGGTAAGCTGTACTGAAATTCAATTTAGTTCCCAACTCCTGAAATAATCCCTTCCAGAAATTGGAGGTGAACTTTGTGTCACGATAAGAAATTATTGCCTTAGGCAATCCATGCAATCTGAATATCTCTCTCATGAAGATGTTCGCAATGTCACTAGCCTTGTGAGTGGACTTCACTGGAATAAAGTGAGCTACCTTTGATAGCTTATCCACCACAACCATGATTGAATCATGCTTCTTCACTGTCATGGGCAGACCTGTTATGAAATCCATGGAGATCACTTCCCACTTCCATTCTGGAATGGGTAAGGGCTGCAATAACCCTGCTGGATGTTGGTGTTCTGCCTTGACTTGTTGGCACTTCTGACACCTAGCAATGTACTCAGCTATGTCCTTCTTCATGCCATTCCAAAAGTATTGCTTTCTTGCCGCTGTTATAGTCTTCTGATATCCTGGGTGTCCAGAGTACGACATTTGGTGTATTTCATCCATCACTAGTTTCTTTAAATCTGCATTATTTGGAATGTACAACCTATCTTTGTAGATGAGGATACTTTCTTCACCCAGCTGATATCCTGCACACTTTTCATCCACATTACCGTGCTGCAACTTCTCTTTCATTTGAAGGCAAGTTTCATCACCGTTTTGGGCTTCAAGAACTCTTGTCTTCAAATCTGATTTGCACCTACTTACTGCTGAAACATGAAATTTTCTGCTAAGAGCATCTGCAACCTTATTCTCCTTCCCCTTTACATGTTTAATTTCAAAATCAAATTCACATAGAAATTCCATCCATCTAGCTTGCCTAGCATTCAAGTTTGGCTGCTCAAACAAATACTTCAAGCTCATGTGGTCTGTCCTAAGCTCGAATCTTCTTCCCATCAAGTAATGCCTCCACATTTTAAGAGCATGCACTATGGCTGCTAATTCTAAATCATGTGTGGCATAATTCTTTTCATGCTCTTTCAATTTCCTAGATTCATAGCAAATCACAATTCCTTCCTGCATGAGAACCCCACCCAGTCCTTCAATGCAAGCATCTGTGCATACTACAAAATCCTTCCTTGGATCAGCTATCTTCAAAACAGGAGCGCTAGTAAGTAACTCCTTTAATTTCTGAAAACTTTTCTCACATTTTTCAGACCATACAAATTTGATGTTCTTCCTTTGCAATGAAGTGATCGGATGCGCTATCCTGGAGAATCCTTCAATAAACCTTCTGTAGTAACCAGCAAGGCCCATAAAAGATCTAACATCTGGAACATTTCTTGGAGTTGGCCAATCCATGATGGAATTAATCTTCTCTGGATCCACTGCAATTCCTTCTTCTGAAATGACGTGACCCAAATATTGGATCCTCTTTTGATAGAATTCACACTTGCTTAACTTGGCATACAGCTGATGTTCTCTAAGAACTTGCAACACCATTCTTAGATGCTCCTCATGTTCTTCTTCATTACTTGAATAGACAAGAATGTCATCTAAAAACACAATCACAAACTTGTCCAAATATTTGCTGAATACACTATTCATGAGACACATGAATGTGGCAGGTGCGTTGGTAAGGCCGAATGGAACCACAGTGAACTCATAATGACCATATCTAGTTCTGAAAGCCGTCTTGTGAATGTCTTCTTCTTTAATCCTCACTTGATGGTAGCCAGACCTCAAGTCAATCTTTGAAAATAATTTGGCTTCCTTCATTTGATCAAACAAGTCATCAATTCTTGGTAATGGATACTTGTTCTTAACTGTCACTTTATTGAGTTGCCTGTAATCAATACACAGCCTTAAAGTCCCATCTTTCTTCTTGACAAATAACACCGGTGCTCCCCAAGGAGACACACTAGGCCTGATATATCCTTTATCTATTAATTCCTGCAGCTGTATCTTCAATTCCACCAATTTCGGTGTACTCATTCTATAAGGAGCTTTGGAATTCGGCGCTGCTCCCGGAACAAGATCGATGGTAAAATCAATATCTCTCGTCGGTGGCAACCCTGGTACCTCATCCGGAAACACATCCTGGAACTCTTGCAATATCCTGAAGTCTTCTAGTCTTGGCCCTTTGTCCTCTAATGAATCTGGCATATGGACTGCATATAATTGACAACCCTTCTTATAAAACTTATTCAGCTGCAGGGCTGAAATCTGTCTTATTGAAACTTGCTTGGGAATCCCTTTTACCAATGTGGGCCTTCCCTTTTCATCAATGCACTCAAGTGCTTTCTCATAACAGTCCAATTTGGCTCTGTGTTTTTCTAACCAATCCATGCCAATTAATGCATCATAGGATCCTAATGGTAACACATTCAATTCAGCATATGTGTGGAGTCCATTCAATTCTATGGGACACTCCATCACTACCTCACTTACTTTTCTCTTGGTTCCCGTGGCTAGTTGCACTAGCCAAGACTTATTATGCTTTATTTTTCTAAGAGAACAACCTTCAACCACTTTTGGAGAAACATAACTATGAGTAGATCCTGGATCAATCAAAACAGAAATAGATTGCGTAGCAATCTTACCTTCGACTTCCACCACTGATGACTGATGGTCTGCTTGGTGATTATCCAACGCTGCATAAATCCGAGGTGCTGCCCTTGCCATGTCCTCTACCGTAGCTACTCCCTTCAGGTTGTTCAACTTTCGAGCATTGTTTTTCCGATGTGGACAATCCTTCAACATGTGGTTTTCTCCACATCCCCAACACTGAAGTGGTCCCTTTGATGCTTTGTCTACTGCCACCGCTGGTTTGAATCCACTCCTTGCTTGTTGCCCCTGTGGAAAGGTCTTAGGCTGACCTCTGAATGGTGGCTTGAAGCCATCCTTCTTCTGATCAAACTTCCCTCTTGGCTTTCCTTTCCATGCTGGGTTAGCCTCTGTTCTTCCTTTATTTTGCTCATAGCAGTGCATTGCCATCCTAATGGCTTCATCCAAACTTGGTGGATTAACAAACTCAATACGATCTCTGAAACTTTGAGGTAGACCTCCAAGAAAGCATTGGATTTTTACTCTCTCATCTTTGATATAGTCAACATACCTCAGTAATTCCAAAAATTTGTGGACATGCTCTTCCATAGATTTTTGTCCCAACCTGAGTTCATTAAACTCTTTTCTCTTACCGTCATAATACCTAGCAGAAAGGTATTTCTCCTTGAAGTACCCCTTAAATCTTTCCCAACTGATCCTTCTTTCGTTAATTCTTTTCACTTGCAAGAGATTGTCCCACCAAATGGAAGCTCTGCCATTTAAGTTATAAATGGCAATTCTGGCTTTCTCATTTCCTGAGTAGTCTTGAATTCTGAAATATTTCTTCATTCCCAGAAGCCATGCTTCTGCCTCTTGACCTGTCTTTCCTTCCCCATCAAATGTGGGAGGTCTTGCCTTCCTAAATTCTCCCTGTGGGATACCCTTGAACCTCTTTCTTCCGTCCAATCTCTTAGGTGCATGTCCCGGACTTCTTCTAGAACATTTGGAGTCACCCAACCTGCTGGAAGAAGACCTTGATGAAGATGCTTTATGTTTTCTGCTCACCGAACTCTTCCTTGGGCTTGGAGTCCTTCTCCTCGAACGACCTCTAGAATGACTCCCTGCATCTCTTCCTTCTTCACCCATATTGCTTGGGTTGGACCCAAGGTTTATCTTATGCTGCATATCAGTGAGGCTTTGCAAAATAGCAGCATTGAGTTGGTGTTGTTCTTCTTGAGCCTTCATCAATCTTTCATTGAAGCTCACCATGGTTTCAACCAAATTTTGAGGAGTCACCTGCTCCCTTCTCCCATTGGATTCAGTCTCCGCATTCCCTTCATGCACATTTTCTCCTAGAACGTCTTCTTCGTGTTCATAAGGATCTTGAGCATCGTTAATGGTCACCATCTTACCTCTGCTACAATTATAAACTTTATGAGCTGCAAACACTGTGCATTATTATGATATTTGTTAGACCCCATAAAAATGCATCTAGGAATACACAACAATCAACATTTAACATAATTAACTCATGGAATAATCAACATAGCTGTTACTTATTCAATTCTTTTGCCCATATTGCCATTAATCCCTGCTAGACAAGCTTTCCAATGCCTGTCCCCGTGCTCCATTCCGACATCGGGTGTGGAAACAGCGTTGTTTCAAAAATGACAACTCTTACCAATAATTCTGCACAGTTTACACAGTTGTGTTTTGGTCCCGAAGATCAACTTCAGCCACCTGTGGAAGAAAATCTATGCAGAACCACAAAAACTTATCTATCGGGCGAAGTTAGTCCATATAACAAGGAATACTCAGCAATTTACGGATTCCAATTCCGATGCACCATTCATCTTTTATGAATTTCTGGGTTTTACTACTTCTCTCTTTTCACATTTTTCCAAAATTCCAAATTTTGGGCCAAAAATGGCTATCTCCCAAACGGTGCATTTCTGAGAAATCTTCGTCTAACGGAAGTTGTCTGTCTTAATGAGAATATGAAATGTCTAGTTCAGTAAAATTTCTGACTCCCACATCTAGGGTCACTTTTACTGCCCACAAGCTTTTCAAAATCCCGAAAAAGTGGCCCGGAACAGTGCTTTTTGGCCTTCTTGCTCACCCCGACTCCACATCCTTTGGAGTTTGGTTCCAAGATTCGGAACTTAACATTGTGCCTGCTTCATGGCCGTGCCTGATCAATTTCAGCTCAAACCGACCTTCTGTCAAGCCTCGGGACTCTATCCTTCAAAAGTCACTATTTCCCTTTTTCTATCAAATTGGAGTGTAATGGGCTCGGGGTCTTCACTGGTTCTTTCATGGCCCCCGTCAATGGCCTCCGAGCCCCACCGAAATCATCCCATTCTGAGCCCCGGTGCTCCCCCTATCAAAAAATTGAGGTTTTTTTTTTTTTTTTTTTTTTTTTTTTTATTTTTTTTATTTTTTTTTTATTTATTTTCGGGCCGGTTCAGCGAATGCTCCCGCAACTGCGGGGCGGATCACCGAATGCTTCCGCAATGGCGGAGCGATTCGCTGAATTCTCCCGCAACTACGGAGCCATTCGGCGAATTCTTCCGCAACTGCGGAGCCATTCGGCGAAGGCTTCCGTTGCGGAGCCATTCGGCGAAGGCTTCCGCCGTTTCGGAAGACTTTCCCGAATCCTTCCGCGATTTCGGAGCCCTTCGCGGAATCCTTCCGCCGTTTCGGAACCATTCGCCGAAGTCTTCCGCAGTTGCGGAACGACTCGGCGAAGTCTTCCGCCGTTGCGGAACGACTCGGCGAAGTCTTCCGCAATTACGGAACGATTCGCCGAAGTCTTCCGCAATTGCGGAACGATTCGCCGAAGTCTTCCGCAGTTGCGGAACGATTCGCCGAAGTCTTCCGCAACTTCGGAACGACTCGCCGAACTCTTCCGCGTTGCGGAACGATTCGCCGAAGTCTTCCGCAACTTCGGAACGACTCGCCGAACTCTTCCGCGTTGCGGAACGATTCGCCGAAGTCTTCCGCAACTTCGGAACGACTCGCCGAACTCTTCCGCGTTGCGGAACGATTCACGGAATCCTTCCGAAATTTCGGAAGAGAATTCCTTCCGCAATTTCGGAAGAGATTTCCTTCCGAAAATTCATTTTCACGCCGACACTTAGAAAATTTTTCACTTAAACAAAATTTTTCTCCGCTGTTTCGGAGCCTCTGGCTGAATTCTTCCGCGATTTCAGAACGATTCGCCGAATGCTTCCGCAGTTGCGGAAGACATTCGGGAATCCCTTCCGAAACAGTCTTTAAACAGTTTTTAAACAAAATTTTCAAAACAGACTTTTAAACAAAATTTTTCCCAAAAACTTAACTTCTTCTCTTCTCTTTACTATCAGTTTTGGCCCATAGCGGCCCAGTGCTGCAACTTGGCTCTGATACCAAACTGTAACGCCCCCGTCAATCATCAAGTGCAAGGAAGGGAAACGTTAACAACACACGGGCTTATCGGAGACTTAGCCCCAATAATTTTTGTACATAAATTCCTAACATTTTAAAACTTCTATATGCAAATTCGTTTCCATATAAAACACAGCGGAATGAACATGCTAACAAGCACTCAAACAGACAGTAATTGCAATCATATCAATCATAGTAGAGAATGATTCCACCTACAGAGACCCAAGCGCATTCATATGCCATGCATGGATTCTATATTAATTCATTTCATTACACATGGGCAATTTAACATATTGCAGAACACAAAATGGAACAAGTTAGAATCCACAGAACACTTATCTTGAGAATTTGACGTCCAACAACTGGCTACGTGAAGGCAACGTTCCTCCCAACCGTAGATCTCTATCCAGCCTATATTCCTTCAGCTGAGAGATCTCCCCCGAGCTGGGCTGTGTATCCACTAAGGAGGACTAGCTGGGTTCATTCATAGCCATGGCTTCAGTCAAGCATCCAAACAGATAGAGGAGGGTAGTGCTAAGCCAGCGAGCTCAACCACAGAGCTACAGGCATCTCAAGTGGGCTCAACAGTCAGGCACCCACATTACCTACCACATCCAACACAAGGAAGATCCCCTTCTCTGTTACACAGTCCCTCAGGCAACTCTTCCCTCCAGTGCTCTTCAGGATGGGAATAGAAAGGTCCAGCTGCTGACCCTTGAGATCCTAGCCTTCACAGGGTTTATCAAGCACACCCAACCTCTGCATAGTCAATCCCAACTTGATTTCTCTCTGTTCTGCTCCCCAAATACTCAAATCCGTCACTCGTCTTCTGAGCTGCAAAAACTGGGTTTTCCCATTGATTTCGGGGTAGCTAATGCTCCCAAATTCGCCCCAAGGTTCATGCTAATGGATTCCCCATTGGATTTCCTTGTTCCATGCCAAATCTGGACGTTTTTGGTCTTTCAAAATCTGGGTTCTCTCAAGGTCGCGATTTTCTGATTTCCTCACTGCTGGCCCTCGTTTTTGGATGGGAATGATGCTAGATAGTTTCACAACGGACTGGGGTGAGAATCAAGCAACCTCCCATGAGGTTGAGTGACTTCTTGCCCAAGTAATCAGAACCCATGCCCACCCATACGAATTTCAGGGCTGCCCATGCTCCATTGAAGCCATGGGCTGAAATCTCAACCACCTTCTTACAGCAGGCATTAATGTCACCTAGGGAAGTCAATGGGTTCTCATAATGACAAATGGCAGCCTAGGGTTTACTCTCATAGCCCCCCCCTCACCACTCCCTAGTGGATACACGTGGCCCCTTCTCATTCGTTGCCCCCATAGCCAGTTTTTGGTATTTTATTTCCATATTAAACATTTGCATCAATTTACAATATCCCATGGCTTAATAGCACGTGGGTAACAAAATATCAAGCATGTCTAATTTAAATAAAATCCGAGCATAAACTAGCGGGGCCTTGGCCTTGAGCTCCACGCTAGGGAAACATACATCGCGTATTTACAATATTTACATTAGAGCCAATATTTCCTAAGGGTCAAAATTGGGGTATTACAATGTTTATTATGTTCAAGGTTTGAAGCATAATTTGATGAGGATTGGACAGCTGATGGAAAAATGTTACAAAGTTCACATGATAGGAAAGCATTGTATGATCAAAGACAAATATCCAAGCAGTCAGTTAAAATTGTCGAAGTATAGATGACAAGGAATTGCTTGTTTCCTTTGAGGATAAGGCCAATCATAAAAGGAAAAACAACTCAAGTTGTTCATGGAAGTCAGAATGAAAATTTTGGTACTACATTCAAAGTAGAAAGTAAAGAAGTAGAAATTCACTACGACAAGGAAGAAAAAGACAGTGAAATGCAAGTTGCGTTTCAGATAGAAATAAATGATGAATCCTTGTTATGGCACTTCATATTTGGACATCTGAATTTTGGTGGGTTGAAGCTACTACACATGAAGGACATGGTGAAAGTATTTCCATTAATTGAAAAGCCAGCGAGAATTTGTGAAGGATGTATTTTTGGAAGACAAAACAGAGAGACTTTTCTAGTCGAAAAGTCATATAGAGCTCGCACACCACTTGAAATTGTGTACACTCATATTTGTGGACCGATGAAAACACCGTCCATGGGAGGATGCACTTATCTTTTCGCATTTATTAATGATTTCACAAGAAAAACCTGGGCATATTTTCTAAAACACAAATCTGATGCATTTGGATGTTTTCAGCAGTTCAAAGCAGTAGTGGAGAAGCAAAGTGGTTATAGCATCAAGATCTTAAGAACAGACAGGGGTGGTGAGTATGTTTCAAATGATTTCTTAAATTTTTGAAAAGTCATGGCATACAGAAGCAATTCATTGCGCGGTATACAACATAGCAAAATGTTATCGCAAAGAGGAAGAACATAACCATTATGGAGATGGCGCGCAGTATGTTGGCAGCCATGCATCTGTCAAATGAATACTGGGCTGAAGCAGTGGAAACTGCTGTATAGATCATGAATCGATATCCGACAATAAGTGTGAAGAACAAAGTTCCGCAGGAGGTTTGGTTAGGTATGAAACATAATGTTTCGCATTTAAAAGTTTTTGGTTGTTTAGAATACGCACATGTTCCAGATGATCTAAGAAGGAAATTAGAAAATAAAGGAAAGAAATGCATTTTTATTGGGTATTCTGAAGACACAAAGGAATACAAGTTATACAACCCGATCACAAGAAAAGTTATTATCAGTCGAGATGTTCAATTTGTAGAAAATGAAGCCTGGGATGGAAATGTGGAGAAGAATGTTAAAATTGTGTCACATGTTGAACATGATGACATCGCAGAAGATGTGGTTGAGACTCCGCATGTGAATTAGAATGTCACATCTCTGACTACTCCCAGGACTGTGCAACATGTTTCAGCACAAGTAACTCCGACACAAGTCGCAGTTCAAGCTACTCTGACAAGTACACCAAGTGCACAACAAACTCAATCAAGCAGTTCGCGTAGTTCGACACCAGCAACTTCAACAAAGACAAGAACTTTGCGTGAGATATATGAGATTGGTACACCTAATTCATTCTCAGTTTTTGCATTATTTTCTCAAGTCAACGATCCTCTAACATTTGAAGAAGCTGTTGAAGATAAAGTTTGGGCACAAGCCATGGATCAAGAAATAAAATCCATTGAGAAGAATCAAACATGGGAATTAGTTGATGTTCCTAAAGACAAGGATGTTATAAGCGTGAAATGGATTTATAAGCCCAAGCAAGATGTTGATGGAAATGTGCAGAAGCACAAGGAAATATTGGTAGCAAGAGGATTCACACAGCAGCCTGGCATATACTTCAATGAAATTTTTTCACCTGTAGTTCGAATGGATACTATCAGAACAGTTTTGGCCATCGCAGCTCATGAGACATGGCTTGTTTACCAAATGGATGTTAAGTCTGCATTTTTAAATGGTTATTTGGAGGAAGAAGTATATGTGGAGCAGCCATAAGGCTATGAAGTTCCAAGACAAGGACACAGAGTACAAAAGCTGAAAAAGACACTTTATGGTTTGAATCAAGCTCCTAGAGCTTGGTATAGTTGCATTGACTCTTACCTCATTCAAAATGGATTTCACAAAAGTGAATGTGAGCCAACGCTGTACACAAAAATCAACAAGCAAGGTAATAAGGTAATTGTCTTCCTATATGTAGATGATTTAATATTTACTGGTGATTTTGGCATAGAAGAATTTAGATCAATCATGGAAAGTGAATTTGAAATTTTACTAATTTGGGGCTTATGAAGTATTTTCTAGGCATTGAAGTCCAATAGTCTGAAAAATGCATATTTATTTCTCAGTCGAAGTATGTAAGTGATGTCTTGAACATATTTAAGGTGTTAAACTGTAAGACAGCTCCAACACCAGTGATAACAGGTTTGAAATTGAGCAAGGATGATGATGGATCCAATATAGATCCTACGTTGTTTAAAAGGCTTGTTGGCAGCCTTATGTATCTTACAGCAATAAGGCCAGATATCATGTATGAAGTCAGCTTAATCTCAATATTCATGGAGTCACCAAAAGAATCTCATTGGCAAGCAGGTAAAAGAATTCTGAGGTATGTAAGTGGAACAAAAGACTTTGGTATTTTGTATTCAACCTCAGAAAATTTCAAACTGATTGGATACACTGCCAGCGACAATGGAGGCAGCTTGGATGACAGAAAAAACACGTATGGGAATACAATTCATGTAGGAACAGGTGTTGTATCATTGGCTTCAAAGAAACAACCCATAGTAACTCTTTCTTCAACAGAAGCAGAGTATGTTGCAGCTACAAGAGCTGCATGTCAAGCCGTTTGGATACGGAGGATGTTAAGTGATCTGTAGTAGAACCAGTAAGAACCCATAGTCATTTACTGCGACAACAATTCAGCTATCGCACTATCAAATAATTATGTGTTCCATAAGAGAACCAAGCACATCGACACAAGGTATCATTTTATCAGAGAATTGATAAACAACAAAGAAATCTGTTTAGAATTTTGTAGGTCTGAAGATTAGGTAGAAGAAATATTTACAAAACCATTGGCAAGGGACACATTCCAATATCTGCGAAGTTGTTTGGGAGTGACAATTTATGCGAAGTGAACTTCGTCATACACAGAGCATGTTTCAGCTCTGAAATATTTTGTAAAATTTTATTTTTGTTTAATGATCCCCATCTGCTCATAATTAAGGGGGTGTGTTGGAAATATGTATTTATGAGCTGATCGCATATCTAACTGCGTTGGCTCTATCAGTAAGTCAGTCAAACTTTTTGTCAGTATGTAATGTCAGACAGTCACTCAGTTTGCAGCCAATCTAGCACACGTCAAATTAGTATTTATGTGACTGCATTAGTATTCTGCATATCAAGAATTCTTAGGTAGAAATTTATTATAGTCTTAAATGTATCATTGTAGCTTCCAAGTGAAGCGATCTAAAGTCGGTTTTTATGAAACTCTATAAGAAGAATAAGATAATTGAAAATCACAGAGAGATGTGTAAGAAGAGTGAAAGGAGGAGAAGCTCATCCCGTGAAGTGTATGAAGAGCCCAAGATCTATAAGAAGTGAGAAATCAAAGTAAATCTCATCTCCATGTATTAAGGCAAGTTGCGCAGTTTACTGTGGTAAATATATAAGTTCATAGTTTTATGTATTCATACTCAAGAATGTTGAATATTGCATGTCGCACATCTTCTCCAGATTTACTTGCGTGAATGTTGTTTACATTTACTGTGTGTAAAATAAATCAAGATTTCCAAATAGTTCACCGTGGTGAAAGTTCTATTTTACAAGGAGTAACTGCGCATAAGTTACATAGTAAATGTTTTGGTTCTTCTGTCCTAACAAGAAATATTTGAATATAAAGTTTGTTTAAGAGTCCCACAAAGTTAAGTTTAACACGTAGTAAAAAGGATTTGCGAAGTAATTGAGAAGTTTGCGAAGTCAAGTTCACGAAGTTAAAGAACTGCGCATTTGTGTGAAGTTCAACTGCGCAGTAGAAAGTCGAAATGCACAATTAATATCCGCGTAGTAAAAAGTTGAAATGCGCAGTTAATTTGTGAAGTAAAAATTTGAAGTTTACTTCACAAGGTATATGCTAGAAGTTACGAAGTCCTAAAGCATAGAAAAAAAAAATATTCATACACTGCACATTTACTCATTTTAACTGCGCTGTGTGCTTTTCCCTTGATCTGGTATCAGAGCTTGGTTTACGGAAAGTAGAAATTCTATTTATAAGGGAAAAGTGATTATGAATGGCTTCAACTTCTGGTAATTTGCAAACTCCAATATTTTTTGGTAACAATTATGAATATTGGTCTCTAACTATGAAAGCTTTGTTTAGAGGTAAAGATGTATGGGAAATAGTACAGAATGGCTATGTAGAACCAACAGATCTGACAGCATATAACAATCTCACACAAGTTGAGAAGGATGTCTTGAAGGAACAAAGAAAGAAAGATGGAAAGGCGTTGTTCCACATACATCAAGCGACACATGAATCCAGACTCCCAAGAGTAGTAGCAACGACATCAGCTAAGGAAGCGTGGGACACGGTGGAAACTTCATATCAAGGTTTGAACAAGGTAAGGACTACGAAACTACAAATTCTTAGAAGATATTTTGAATGTCTGTCAATGAAAGAGACAGAGTCAGTAGACTCATTCTATACTCGTGTTATTGGTCTGGTTAATCAAATAATGTCTCATGGAGAAAATCTAGGTGACCAAAGAGTTGTTGAAAAAGTTCTTAGAGTTCTTCCAAAGAAATTTGAATCTTTAGTTGTGATCCTGGAGGAAAACACAGATCTGTCCCAATTTACTATTGATGAGTTGCAAGCCTCACTCCTCAACCATGAACATAGAATCAGTGGTTCAGATACATCATTGGAAGGTGCATTGGTAGCACAGTCATCCATAAGTCATGGAAGTGGTAGAGGAAGGTCAAACTCTGGAGGCAGAGGACAAAGTTCTTTCAAAGGAGGTCGCAGCAGCAGTGTAACATCCCAAAATTTCCCAAAAAATTAAAATTTTCTAAGTAGCATTAAATGCTTGTAACTATTATGCGGAAGTTGACTAAATTCATTTAATCGTTGATCAAAATAATTGCAAAGACGACAACTACTTAAATGATCATCATTAGTTTAAAAGAGTTATGTCGTTTATAAGCAATAAATACTAAACTTGACGTAACTATTGTTATTATGTCTCATTGTATGAGAAACTTATGCTAGCTATATGAATGCTGTAACGTTAGTAAGTATTTGTCTTTTATTTGTTTACATGCATTATTATTACCAAAGTTCACATTATGTTTCAATGTATGAACTTAAATTTTTCTCTTGTATAATGTGCACATCGTCATGATTTGTTCTATGTTATAGATTTAATCCTAGAACTAACTGATCGTTTCCTTGTAATGAAGGGGTCCTTATAAGTGCCCCGAGGCTTACTTAGCTATTGATAATAATGCTCTTAACTTCTATTTGCAGATCACAGGTAAGAAAGAGATTCCAATTGAAGCATAATTGATGTATTTCAATTTGGAACTTGTTGTGCATTGTTTAGCCTTCGATGTTAACTATGAAAGTGTAGAGATCTTAACTGGTACGAAAGTAAGACCTTCCCTAGTATAATTGTCAAACTCCAGGTTTTATTCATTAGGATATTATATTCATGTGGTTTCTGGATACATTCATTATCCATAGTTCACTAATATCTTATGTATTTACTATTTCCTCATATGGTTTAGATATATTTTCAAAATCAAACTTTGGTTTTTATGTAAGCATACCTTATCATAGCAATGTTACAACCATGAATTAACAATGGTTTGTAACCCAACCTTTCTATAATCTAAAGATTATATTTCTGCTATGAGCCATGCGATGAGATCTAAGAGCTATAGTCTATATGCTATGTGCTACAAACTATACGTTATAAACTATATGCATGTGATTTATATGCATAAAATCTATATGCTATACGTTAAGACCATATGCAAATGATATGAACTAAAGCTTCAATGTTATAAACTATATACTATATGGTTTACACCTTATGCATGGCGTGATCCACGATACTAACCTTAGTGGGATGTGCGTTGGCAGGGTACCAAACTTGTAGCTGTAACTTTAAATGTTATTTATTGAATTTTGGTGGATTGTATGGTAGTCTGCCCTCGTGGCAGACTCTACGTCATTGATCGTTTAGATGGTCTTGCGTTTTGGGATAAACCCTAAACCTGCGTTGATATTCCATCACCCTCGTAATTCAATTCATTTGCAAGTATTGTTGGGAGAGGCCGACAGGCTCTTCGAGTTTTCAGGGTTTTGTAAAAATATGAATACAGTCTCTCCCGGGGTTCGATACTGAGACCTTGCATCCTGTAGGTTAATAAAAAAATGTAAGTGAAACGAGTTCTTTACAGAGTTTGAACCTTGTTGGGTTTTGATAGTGAAACTTAACGCCGCTGTGTTACAGAGTTTGCAACCCTTGTTGGGTTTGATGGTAAATCTCTTAACCGCCTGTGTTGATGCTGATAGCAATACCACAGATACGTTAATGAAGAAATGCTCAGGCGTACTGATGAGTAGCAAGTAATGTTATACTTGTTCTTCAAAGTTTCACTGAGTTTTTAGGGTTACAACATTTTAATATATCATTTTTGAGTTAACTCTTTTTATAGCATTGTTTTAACCATTCGTCATTTGATAAACTGACAGGTGAAGTCCAAGGTTATTGGTTACGGTTGGCCTAGATGGAAATACGAGCTTCCTGGCCCTGGTAAGCCTCAGTGACTCCCTTGTGGGCATCTAATTCGGAAACAAGATATGGAAAGCTTGGCTCGGTGCCGGTCTTAGTTGGTTTCGCCCAGACTTCTTTTAAACTTGAAGTTGTATTCACAGTTGGTTGTGAACCTTTTTAAAGCTGTAAGGAAAAGTTATGTCTGAGAGGGTTTAACCCTCGAGCCCTTTGGGATCACTTTGCTTTCTCAACGTTTGTTTATGAAATACAGTTCTCTAAATAAAATCTTATGGTTTCATTAAAAGTGTCTTATGGATTCTTACTGCATAAAGTGTATGATAAATTTGAGGCTGAGCTTACGCCTTGCTGTAGCTCTTGTATATTTAGTTAAAATTCATTGTCTTAATGCATAAAACCCTTCTTGCTATAATTTGATGTTTTTTTTTGTGTAAATCCGAATGGTTAAGAATGTTTATGGTTTTAGCTGAAAGTTGCTAAGGGTTTTAAAACCGAACCTTTTATGTATAAAGGACTTAATTTGATGGATTATAATTTTTACAATGGGATTAGGGTGAGTCGAAACTCAAACCCTGCACCCTATGTATTAGCTCCTATAACAAATGTGTTAACTTTTCTTTTAAGTAAAGACCGATTTGGGTGAACCCTTACGGGTATCGAACCCAGGTCATTGTATGGATTCGTATTTTATACAAGAGTTCAGAATATGTTTAATGGTTCTTGTTTCAACAAACCTTGTTGGTTTAAAATGACTATTGATAGTCTTGGGGTGAGCCCAGTTACGGTTCTCGAACCCGAGTCCTTAATCACTGCTTTGTTTTTAGAAAAGGAAAATAATATGAATATGATCGCTTTAGCTGTGGAAAAGAGATCAGGGTTTTCAACCCTAGAGTAGTCGATTGACTCCTTTCAGAGTTACTAATGTTAGTTAAATCTTATCATGTTTTAATGGTTTGAACAATGATAAAATCCTTTCGATAGTGTTTTACAAGGTTCTGTGTAATTATTTTAAGTGGTTAACAAAATGGAAACTGTAATATGGGAATACGATCCTGTTAGGGTTTTGTAACATATCTTGTTTATAAAATGAGTTTTATTTAAAATATTTCTCTGCATTTATTTATAAGATATTTTGATTCTGATATTTTTGTACTTTATAAATCATAAAATAAATGATATCCTAAAATTATAAGTTTGTGAAATGATCATGAAATTCTTCCTATTTTATCATGTTTATAAAATAGGTTTACACAAATGTGAGATGTGTTAAAAGTTTCATTTCTGAGCTATATGCAAAAATACCTAAGTTTCCTAGTTAAGTTCTATAGTAAATTCTGAAATAAAACAGTATATTTGTATTGAAAATAAAATAGATTTACTTATGAAATTCAACCCTTCGAATCTATCTACAAAATTAATATCCAAATCTATTTTAATTCTATCTTCCTTGTACTATAGTACGGCAGTAAAAACAGTGTGTGGAAAAATATAGGGAAGCATTTTTATTCTATCAATCATCAATTTAACTTTTAACTATCCATTTAGCATTTTAACCTAAATGATATATGGATTTTCAGAGTAGATAATTGCAGAAGTAAAACATCTATTAACAATCCAGAATATCTAGGATGAAATAGAAAACTGATAACATAAATTCATTTATTTCCTTAGTAAACAAGTTGGTAAAAAGTAAATAAGATAACACAATTAAAACCTGGTAACTGTAGAAGAGACAAACAACCAAATGAGCTCGTTCCACCCAACCTTCTCCCGAAAACAACCAAGTTACTTGTCTTAGGACCCCCGAGCCTGTTCACTGAACCACCAGGACGAAGATGCTGTGTGAAGAATGGAATAAATTCCTTTGCAACTCAGCAGTAGTACTTCTACCTTTAGCAATATTGAACTCAACAATGTGGTTGCACTAGTTCAAAATGCAGACTTATCTCACTCAATCACTTCTAACCTTCCCCTCATCGAATCTCTTGTGCTCTCTTGTCTTTCCAATTCAGAAATTATCACAAGGTAAGAATGAACAACCTCTTGCTAAATTCGATGGGTAGATAAAACATCCCTAGGTCTTTGGTCAATTGTATTTAGTTAATGAGCCACCTATTCAGTTCCACTTTCTTGGGGAACATGACCATAAAAATAGGGAAGTTGCCCCCTGCAACAGCTATAAGTGAGTGGAGGATGCTGCCAAGTGTCAGTTTTCTCTCCATCCCAGTCCATTCCTCCTAGTGGGTCAGTGAACACTCATTCAATAGTCTCCTTTGGATATTTGTCTCCCATTTTATTTATTAATAATAAAATATTCAGAGTAATTAATTACAGTCATCCTTGACCCCACTTGGTCAATAAACATAAAACTTTACAATAACATAAAACATAATGTTTTTTTGACAACATAAAATGTTCAGAATTTGGGTATGTGACAAGTAGCCCTGCACATGTTGCTGGTAGAGGTCAGAATCAGATCCCCAGTTAGCCAAGTGGACAAAGGTATGATAAATTAAAAAATTCAATGTCATTACTGTAAGACGTTTGGACACTTCGCATATGAATACAGGAAGAAACAGTATGACCAAGGAAAGCAAGGCCAAACACAATGAAGCAACACCAGCACTACGAACATCTCATTGTTCTTAGCATGTGCATCTCCACTTGAATGAAATGTTGTCCAAGAAAGTCCAAATGACATATGGTATTTAAACTCAGGTTGTAGCAATCATATGACTGGTAATTTAAATCTATTTTCTAGTCTAGATAAATCAGTTCAAATTGATGTCACACTTGGAAATAATATTTAAGTCATTATTTTGGGTAAGGGTACTGTTGATATTCTAACCAAACAGGGAGAGCATAAATTTATGCTTGATGTTTATTATGTTCAAGGTTTGAAGCCTAATTTGATGAGCATTGGACAGTTGATGGAAAAATGTTACAGAGTTCACATGATAGGAAAACATTGTGTGATCAAAGACATATATCCAAGCAATCAGTTAATTGCCGAAGTACAGATGACAAGCAATCGCTTGTTTCCTTTGAGGATAAGGCAATCATAAAAGGAAAAACAACTCAAGTTGTTCATGGAAGTCAGAATGAAAATTCTGGTACTGCGTTCAAAGTAGAAAGTAAAGAAGCAGAAATTCACTGCGACAAGGAAGAAAAAGACAGTGAAATGCAAGCCGTGTTTCAGAAAGAAATAAATGATGAATCCTGGTTATGGCACTTCAGATTTGGACATCTGAATTTTGGTGGGATGAAGCTACTGCACATGAAGTACATGGTGAAAGGATTGCCATTAATTGAAAATCCAGAGAGAATTTGTGAAGGCAGTATTTTTGGAAAACAACACAGAGAGACTTTTCCAGTCGGAAAGTCATATAGAGCTCGCACACCACTTGAAATTGTGCCCTCTGATATTTGTGGACCGATGCAAACATCGTCCATGGGAGGACGCACTTATCTTCTCACATTTATTGATGAGTTCATAAGAAAAACCTGGGCATCTTTTCTAAAACACAAATCTTATGCATTTGGATATTTTCAGCAGTTCAAAGCACTCGTGGAGAAGCAGAGTGGTTACAACATCAAGATCTTAAGAACAGATAGGAGTGGTGAGTATGTTTCAAATGATTTCTTAAATTTTTGAAAAAATCATGGCATACAGAAGCAATTCACTGCGCGGTATACACCGCAGTAGAATGGTATCATAGAGAGGAAGAACATAACCATTATGGAGATGGCGCGCAGTATGTTGGAAACCATGCATCTGTCAAATGAACACTGGGCTGAAGCAGTGGCAATTGTTGTATACATCATGAATCGATGTCCAACGAAGAGTGTGAAGAACAAAGATCCGCAGGAAACTTGGACAGGTATGAAACATAGTGTTTCGCATTTAAAATTTTTTGGTTGTGTAGCATACGCACATGTTCCAGATGAGCTACGAAGGAAATTAGACAATAAAGGACATAAATGCATTTTTATTGGGTATTCTAAAGACACAAAGGAATACAATTTATATAACCCTGTCGCAAGAAAAGTTATTATCAATCGAGATGTTCAGTTTGTAGAAAATGAAGCATGGGATGGAACTGTGGAGAAGAATGTTAAAATCATGTCACATGTTGAACATGATGACATCGCAAAAGATGTGGTTGAGACTTCGCATGTGAATCAGAATGTCGCAGCTCCAACTACTCCTAGGACTGCGCACATGTTCAAGCACAAGTAACTCCGACACAAGTCACAGTTCAAGCTGTTCTGACAACTACACCAAGTGCGCAGTAAACTCCATCAAGAAGTTCGCACAGTTCGACACTAGCAACTCCGACAAAGACCAGAACTCTGTGTGAGATATATAAGACTGGTACACCTAATTCATTCTCAGTTTTTGCATTATTTTCTCAAGTTAATGATCCTCTAACATTTGAAGAAGCTGTTGAAGATAAAGTTTGGGCACAAGCCATGAATGAAGAAATATAATGCATTGAGAAGAATCAAACATGGGAATTAGTTGATGTTCCTAAAGACAAGGATGTTATAAGCGTGAAATGGATTTATAAGACCAAGCAAGATGCTGATGGAAATGTGTGGAAGCACAAGGCAAGATTGGTAGCAAGAGGATTCACACAACAGCCTGACATAGACTTCAATGAAACTTTTGCACATGTAGCTCGAATGGATACGATCAGAACAGTTTTTCCCATCATAGCTCATAAGACATGGCATGCTTACCAAATGGATGTTAAGTCTTCATTTTTAAATGGTTATTTGGAGGAAGAAGTATATGTGGAGCAACAACAAGGTTATGAAGTTCTAGGACAAGGACGCAGATTATACAAGCTGAAAAAGACACTTTATGGTTTGAAGCAAGCTCCTAGAGCTTGGTACAGTCGCATTGAATCTTACCTCATTCAAAATGGATTTCACAGAAGTGAATGTGAGCCAACGCCGTACACAAAAATCAAGAAGCAAGGTAATAAGCTAATTGTCTTCTTGTATGTAGATGATTTAATATTTACTGGTGATTTTGGCATAGAAGAATTTAGATCAGTCATGGAAAGTGAATTTGAAATGACTAATTTGGGGCTTATGAAGTATTTTTTGGGCATTGAAGTCCAACAATCTGAAAAAGACATATTTATATCTCAATCGAAGTATGCAAGTGATGTCTTGAACATATTTAAGATGTTAAACTGTAAGACAGCTCTAACACCAGTAAAAACATGTTTGAAATTGAGCAAGGATGATGATGGATCCAATATAGATCCTACGCTGTTTAAAAGGCTTGTTGGCAGCCTTATGTATCTTAAGGAACAAGGCCAAATATCATGTATGGAGTCAGCTTAATCTCAAGATTCATGGAGTCACCAAAAGAATCTCATTGACAAGCAGGTAAAATAATTTTAAGGTATGTAAGTGGAACAAAAGACTTTGGTATTTTGTATTCAACCTCAGAAAATTTCAAACTCATTGGATACACCGACATCGACAATGGAGGCAGCATGGATGACAGAAAAAACAGGTCTGGGAATACATTTCATGTAGGAACAGGTGTTGTATCATGGGCTTCAAAGAAACAACCCATAGTAACTCTTTCTTCAGCAGAATTAGATTATGTTGCAGCTACAAGCGCTGCATGTCAAGCCGTTTGGATGTGGAGGATGTTAAGTGATCTGTCGCAGAACTAACAAGAACCCACGGTCATTTACTGCAACAACAATTCAGCCATCGCACTATCAAGGAATCATGTGTTCCATAAGAGAACCAAGCACATCGACACAAGGTATCATTTTATCCTAGAATTGATAAACAACAAAGAAATCTGTTTAGAATTTTGCAGGTCTGAAGATCAGGTAGTAGACATATTTACAAAACCATTGGCAAGGGACACATTCCAATATCTGTGAAGTTGTTTGGAAGTGACAAGTTCTGCGCAGTGAACTTCGTCATACACAGAGCCTGTTTCAGCTCTGAAATATTTTGTAAAATTTTATTTTTGTTTAATGATCCCGATCTGCTCATAATTAAGGGGAGTGTTGGAAATATGTATTTATGAGCTGATCGTGTATCTAACTGTGCCGGCTCTGTCAATAAGTAAGTCAGTCTGCAATGTCAGGCAGTCAGTCAATTTGCAGCCAATCCGGCGCACGTCAAATTAGTATTTATGTGACTGCATCAGTATTCTGCATATCAAGAATTCTTAGGTAGAAATTTATTACAGTCTTAAATGTATGAGTGTAGCTTCAAGTGAAGCGATCTTAAATCGGTTGTTATGAAACTCTTTAAGAAGAAGAAGAAGATAATTGAAAAAAGAGTGAAAGAAGGTGAAGCTCATCCCGTGAAGTTTATGACGTGAAGTTTATGAAGAGCCCAAGCTCTGTAAGAAGTGAGAAATCAAAGTAAATCTCATCTCCATGTATTAAGGCAAGTTGGGCAGTTTATTGTTGTAAATATATAAGTTCATAGTTTTATGTATTCATTCTCAAAAATGTTGAATATTGCATGTCGCACATCTTCTCCAGATTTACTTGTGCGCAGTTAATCTTTGTGGAGTAAAAAGTTGAAATGCATAGTTAATTTGTGAAATAAAAATTAAAAGTTTACTTCAATATGCTAGAAGTTGAAAAGCCCTAAATCATAGAAAAAGAAAATTCTTTTTCATATACTGCATAGGTAATCTTTCCACCTTATTGCAAACTACATCTTTCCACCTCTCGTGACTGATTATTGCAAACTACGTTTAGAGACTGCAGTGAGACTGCGTTTTAAGACAAGGGAGCATGCATTGTTGCACTATTAATAAGAAGCGTGTCGAAGTCTGGAAAAAGGACGGCCTCTTATAAAGATTGATTTCTTCACTTCTAGTCAACCTTTAGGTTGATACTTTCATTGTGAGGCTATCGATCAGTCCAAAAAGAACGGTTTATTCAAAGAAGCCAAGAAGCGCTGCAATAGCTCAGCGACGCAGTCATCAGTCTGTATGGAGCTGCCATTGCTTCTTCTCTTTCTGGTTCAGTGTTGGACGGCCCGTGATACATCATTAACTGAGCTGCTGCGTTCATAACACTAAAGAAACAAAAGCAATCGAATTGAACAGGAGAGGTATTTTATGTCACTGCCATATTCTTTGCGTTCCAAGTGCTGAGTGGGAGCTGTTTGAGTTGTGACCTTTGAAGGAGAGGATATCTCTATCATTCACAGTGAAGGAATCCACAGCCTTTGTGAATATAGTCCCCTTTGCATGAAGCGCTGCACCGAGCTACCTTGAAGACCTGCGACTTGTGTTAACCTGTGTGTGGACTACTCTCACATACAGTACTACACGGACGTCGAACTTATCAATAAGTGTGTCACATCCTTTGGAAACATCCCGTGAATGAATGACATCGTTGACATCAAGCCTCTGTTCATGTCGCCCATTAATTTGAAATCGTAAGATGGTCTAAATCGAAGGATGGACTAAAACTCTGGACACCGGTAATAGCGATCGATTTGGTGGTTGTGACTGAATTTCATAACAAGTTCTCTGAGTATCATTGGTAGTGCTGCGTTGAGTATCATCAGTGTTACTGCGTTGGAGAGCCCACTACCACGTATTTCATTGGCCATTTCACTGTTGTGTGCCTTTAATGAATTGTTAAGAACAGAAGATTTGCTCCCACGCTTTCAATGTTCAGGCTCAATACATGTCCACATTAATTGTTAAGGACGCATCTCTCCAAATTGTGACTGCAAAGTCTTTGTATTCCTTGTTTACTTTGGGTCATTGCAGCAGATTTTGAAGACTTGTTCGTGCAAAGGGTATCCAAAATCATTGTGTGCCTAGTCAAAGCCATCCTGTGTCCCTCAGCTGCTCTAAGTATCGGTGTTGAAATGATCTGTAAATATTTGTGATTTGTTCGCGTGGGCAACACTCACAACCTGTGTAAGTGTGTTCCATTTTTGTGTGTATCTCCTTTCCTTGTTGCATATAGATGTGCGATTTGTAGTAGTATCCAAGCAGTATGAGCTCTCTTACCAGCAAATAAAGAGGGAGATTATGAAGGCCTATCCAAGACCAAGGCTATTGTTGTATGTTCAGTTCTTGCACTTGCTAGTTTGAAATTGAAGAGAAGAGGAGTACATACAATATAATCGACTGCCAGTCCCAATGAGTGAAGGTAGGGAATAGCTTCATGGCTGAGGGAGTGTATATTAAATCTTGGTTCTCTTCTTCACAGTCTCCATTAGCCGGTGATATATCAAAAGGGGTGGACTCTAGTTCCACGTCGAGGGTACAAAAATCGTCATTGCTTGAAGAAGGAGATGAAGACTGATGCATAATGGAGACTGGTATCACATTGCGTATTTTGTGAGCCGTGAATTTCCTTCACTATCGTGAACACTGCGTGTGGGAGTATTGCGCATTTTGCAGTGTAGAAGAAAAGAGACTTAGAGGTCTGCACATTACCTGTGGGGGACTGTTCTAGATTGTCCTGTAAGTCTTTGCAGAGAGTTCTATACTACAGATTGCTTATCACTAGTTGGAGTAGAGTCACAACATCAATTCTAGCCTACATCAACATTTTTTTTGAAAGTTGACTCAACTTCACATCAACATTTCTAACTTGCAAATAATAATTTTTGAAAGTTTTTATGTTTTTGGTCAAAGTTGTAAGTGCAAATTATTAAGTTGTTTGTAAATGGGTGCATTCTCGTTTGAGACTCACACCCTTTCATTTTATGATTTGAAGTTTTATTGTTGAGTTTTGTTTGCAAAAGGGTGAAATCGCAAGAAGTCCTTTTGTATTTGAGTTAGTTTTTTTTATCACATGGCGAGATTAAATAGTTTGGTAGAGTTATTCACCACTCTATTGCTTTCTTATGTGGACAACACTATCATAATCGACCAGAATACACTCACTCACATTTGAGCCTTTGAGCCAAGTTCCAGAGTTTGTGGTTAGCCTGAAACCATTCATTTAGTAGAATACAAACAAATTTTGCTAGCATTTCAGAATGTGCCAGGAACCTCTGAGCCTTCCAGCCAAGTTCCAGAGTTTGTGGTCGTCCTTAAACCACCTTCATGGTTCATGATTTCCCAATTGTTGAGATCGAGAGTTTGTGGTCATCTTTAAACCACCATCGTAGTAGAAGACTTCAGCTTCTACAATCCCCCTTTGGTTGGTGGTTAACCAAAACCACCACTTCAGAAAGCACTTATACTTAGCAGGATAAGTCAACTTCTGCTAACTTACTTGGCATAGTCGAATTGTCAAGCCTCTTATTGAACTCTCTTTTCTTGGACTCATATACACCCTTCGGATTAAGGGGGGGTTTGTTGGAAACTAATACGGCAGGTTGGGAGATGAATAATCATCTTGGGATTCAAAGGGTCCTTTCTCCATGTATATATGTGTACATACCCCAATCAAAAAATATTGTGCTTTCACGCCTAAATCTGTGTCTTTCATTGGCTTTGTGTTCAACCATTTGTTTATCTTCCCTATAGGGATTCTAACAAATTATTACTCCAAGAGCCACATAGTCATGGGTTCAACTTGGGACCAAGAAACTATTTCATTCCTAATATATATGTGAATTTTATTTATGATAGTGATCCCATAACATGGATATTCTTGATCGAGCAATTTTTTTATCTACATCAATTGCCAAATTTACAAAAGGTAATTATTACATCATTGTATCTAGAATATGATCAATTTGTATGGTACTAATGGCTTTGTGATCATAACAAGGACTCTATTGTCTCTTGGTCTATATTTATAGATGAATTCATAGCACATTACGGGGATATTAAGAACAACACCTTCTTTATCCAATTGATAAATCTCAGATAAAGAGGTCCATTTACAAAGGACATTAAGAACTTTCAATAGTTGAGCCTTAGAGTGAAGAACATCTCAAAGGATAATTTGTTGGATCTCTCTATGGGATCTTTAAAGGAGATCATTCAACATGAAGTATGTCTCTTTGAAACTAAATAACAATGGAATGCTTTTAATTTGGCAAGGAAAGTTGAAAGTAAAAATATGGCTATTAGGATGGTTGCGACTAAAACCTATAGAGAGATAAATGTTCCCTTCCTTAACCTCATTTATCCTACAAGGTTGACACCTCAACAAATAGAGGAGAGAAGAGCAAAATGACTATGTTTCAATTGTGATAGCAAGTACAGTAAGGGGAATAAGTGCAATGGAAATAAATTATTCTACATATATTGTGAAGAGGAAGAAGATCCATAATTGGAAAATTCTCAAGATGTAGAGCAAGAAGAGACTACTCCATCCATATCTTGTCATGCATTGGTCGGCATTAGAAATACTTAAAATCTCAAGATAGAAGGATATATCAAAAAGAAAAAAAAGTAATAATGTTGATTGATTATGGTAGTACCCATAACTTCATTAATTGCAAATTAGCCAAATTTCTCAATTACTTTATATATCTAGCACTAGAATTTCAAGTAATGATTGCAGATAGAGGTACTATAAATTGGCCATGGATGTATCATATTATTAAGCTTACAATGGGGGAGTATTTATTGCATGGTCCAAGTATTGCAATCCAAATTAGTGGTGTTGGCGTTCTATTAGGAATCTAGTGGTTACAATCATTGGGAACAATGGGTCTTAATTTTCAAGAACTTTTCATGATATTCTCCTCAGAAAGAAAGGAAATCAAACTCAAATTTATTCTAGGGAAATCCTTTAAAGTTATAAGACCTAAGAGCATGGAAAAATTTCTTAAAACTGGACACCGTGGTATAATTGTACAATTGTGCTTGCAAGATGTTCAAGCATATACACCCTCTATTCTAGTGGATATCCAAAGATTTATTGGAAATCATTCAATGTGTTTGGAGATATGCCTAACTTTCTTCCACCTGCTCAATATCATGACCATGCTATTCACTTGCAACCGAGAAGTGTACCACCTAACATCCAACCTTATAGGTAACCATATGTACAAACGAGTGAGATTGAGAATAAGGTTCAAGAAATGTAATATTCTTACATAATTCAATATAGCCAAAGTGCCTTCTCTACCCTATTTGTAATGGTTTGCAAAAAGGAAGATTCATGGCTTATGTGTCCAGATTATAGAGAGCTCAACAATATGACCATTAAAGATAAGTTTTGAATTCATGTCATTGATGAATTATTGGATGAATTACATGGAGTAGTTTTCTTTACCAAGTTGGATTTTTGTTATGAGTATCATCAAATCAAAATGAGGCAAGAAGACATTCTTAAACCAACATTTAGAACACATGAATGCCATTATGAATTTTTGGTGATGTTGTTTGGTCTTACCAATGCACCTTCCACATTACAAAGCTTGATGAATTCTATTTGTAAACCTCATAAAATTTGTGTTAGTATTTTTGATGATATACTGATCTCTAGCAAATTTTGGGAAGAACATGTGCAACATGTTGACATGGTATTAAAAAATTGGAGTAGAAACAACTATATGCCGAGCCTGTAAGTGTTCAATTGGGGTTCAGGAAGTGGAATATTTCAGTCATATTGTATCTTAGGAAGGCATCAAAGAGGACAGTAACAAAATTAAAGCTATGATGGAACGGTCAATTCCCCAAACCTTGAAGAATAGTAGATGATTCTTAGGATTGAATGGTTATTACCACAAGGTCATCATGAATTATGGTCAAATAGAAACACCTCTAACAATGTTTTCGAAGGAAGGATTTTATTGGACTCAAGAAGCAACCAAATATTTTGAAAAACTCAAAGAGGCTATGTGTACAACTCATATATTACCCATGCATGACTTCAAAAAAACATTTATTGTGGAATATGGCACCTCAAGGCATGGTATTGGTGCAATTTTAATGCAAGAAGAAGACCCCTTGCCTTTGAAAGCTAGTAACATAAAGGAAAAAACTTACTCAAATCAATTTATGAAAAGGAAATGTTGGCCTTATTGCATGCAATTAAGAAATGGTGCCCTTTCCTAGTAGGAAGAGACTTCAAGGTAGAATAGATCATGATAGACTTAAGTACTTCTTGGAACGATTATTATCTTCAAAAGAGCAAAATGACATGGTTACGAAGATGCTAGGTTATGACTTTTAAATCATCTACAGAAAATGAAAACAAAATGTGATGGTAGATGCACTTTAGAAGAAAGAAGAAGACACAAAGGGATTATTTTGCATTATTTCCATTTTGCAATCTGACTAGGTGGAAGAAACAAGAATAGAATGGGAGTTGGATAAAAAGGCATGCAAGATAATTCAACAACTATAAGAGGACCCTAGTGCATTGGAAAAATTTGTGTGAAAGAATGTTTCACTATGGTACTAGCATCACTTATATTTATCTAAGAATTCCCAACTCAAATAGAATGTCCCTTTGGAATTGCACACGTCTCCTATCATAGGCCATTTAGGGTTCTTGAAAGCTTACCATATGATGAAGAAGGATGTTCCTGGGAAGGTCTTAAAACTAATGTCAAAAAGTATGTGGTAGAACGTTTGGTTTGCCGACAGAATAAGGGAGAGGCAATCAAGACACCATAACTTCAACAAACATTAGCCCTACCAAGTCAATGTTGGGAAGAGGTCTAAATGGATTTTATCATAGGTTCACCAAATTCTAAAGGAAAGAATGTCATTATGGGAGAGGTGGATTGAATCACAAAGTATGCCCATTTTTGTTCTCTTTCTCATCCTTTTGGGGAAGTACAATAGCTGAAACATTTATGGAAACAATTCAAAATCTACATTGAGTCCCCAAGATTATTATAAGTGATAGAGATCCAATCTTCACTGGTAATTTTTGGAAGAAAATATTTTCTTATTTGGGTACTCAATTGGCTCAGGACTCCTCTTACCATCCTCAACTCATGGTAAAACTGAGATTGTGAATAAATTTCTAGAAGGGCATCTTTGTTGTTTAGCATCCTATAAACAAACACAATGGGTCAAGTGGTTTCCTTTGAAAGAGTGGTGGTACAACACTTCCTTCCATACTTCATTAATAATGCCCCCATTTATGGTATTTTATGGATATCATCCTCCATCCATCACATTATCCTTGAAATAGAAAGCTAAGGTTCAAGTAGTAGAGGATTGTAACATCCCGAAAATACCAAAATAATTTTTTATTTATTTATAAAAGCAATATTTATCAGAATTATCTAATGCGGAATGAGATAACTAAATTGAACACTTAATTAAGGTAAGATAATCATAATGACATGCCATCAATCTCAATTAAATAATTAAAATTTCTACTGGAGATATTAAACAGTTGTTAACTTCTTAAACGAGAGATCTTTGTATGTTTATGAAAACCAGTACAATTAATGATTTTGTTTAGGTTCTTGATTAAATATGCATGCTTCTACAGTTTGTACTGCTTTTAATTCATTGATGTATTGCTGACAGTTGGTTTATTGATAAAAGGGGTCCTATGAGGCACCCTCGAGCTTACTTGAGTATGTTTAGATAAGGCAATTGAACTTGTTTCCATGTGCAGACCACAGGTAAGAAATCTTCATGACAGCATAAAAATTAGAGTACTTGTGTTTTTCATAACATCGTCAATATAAAATGTTAAGTGCTTCCTTGCGACATTAAAAACTGAAGGTATGGATACAAGAAATTCTACTCCTAGCTTGGCAATGTTTTACGAAGCTCCTTGATTTTATCAACCCAAATCGACCATCTTTCTATTGTACTGTTACAATTATCGTCAAGAGGTCACTGTCGGTGATATTGATACAATCAATACTATTATTTATTTACGTGTGCAAAATCGAGATTTGTAGAATTTTACAATTTCGAACTATCATTAACAATGGCATCTTGCAAGATCTTAGACTTATTCTAAGTACTGCATTTGGCATTTCGATACACACCCTAAAGAGAAGAAATAACTAAATATTTGTAGCTATTAATTATTTACATAAAGCATAGTATATTACTCTATCATTGGGCACCAATATGAAATTTTGAAAATATATAATTATGCACTATAAGTTGCTATTTGATATGAAATGATTTTTGCTATCTCAAACTATTAAACAAAAGTATTATCATGTAATACAAATGAAATCATATATATACATCGTTGACACCATAGGGTATTATCCTATAACATCCACTAAAGGATTATAACGACTTAAACGAGGTCGTGGCTTGAGTGATAGTTTGAAACTATGTTATAAGTATGAACTCATAACTAAGTAATAATGTTTAAAAAGTAATTATCCACATCTCGATGATAAGTGATGATATGACGGTAATAATTTGTGTTTGCAGGTTGACAGAGTTACGGTAACATGCATTGAATGCTCTTTAAAAATGGAATGGGTGGTAGCAAACCACGTAGCTAACTTTGTGATTTTTGGATAATAATGTCGTAGAGAGATCTACTTGGCAAGGGTGCTCCGTCGTCTTTTCTCCACGCTGTACACGGTATCGTGTCTTGACATGCAAGGATGGCAACTATGATGGTTGTTGGAAATTAAAGAGATATTAATGCGAGGGTGGCTCGACTTTCCACTTATGTTGTTGGCTCGTCTCTACCGTTGATTACTCCAAATCTTGATTGTTGGTTTCAATAACCTAATTCGTATGGTTTGTATTGATGGCAAGTGTTTTGGTCTTTCAATGTTTCATTGTAATGAGGCCGATAGGTTGCCAAATTTTAGGGTGATAGGAGGGTTTTCTTCCACGGTTTCGAACCCGTGACTTATGCGAGCCAACATTTGAGTGTTGCAGGTGCTGGCCTCAAGCCAGAAGGCCGTGAGGTTATAGTATGAAGGATAGGTTAGCATCAACTATTGAGAGTACTCCAACGTTAGTTCTTTTGGATCTTTCAAAAGGTGATAATGCCTGCTTGATTTATCCTACGAGTAAGAAGGATTACAGCTGACTGCTGCTTTTCATCTTCAACAGTTGGAAAAATACTCTCCAGGTATTGTATTAAGTATTCACTGCAAGTTAAAGACGTTGATTGGCATTCGGTAAAGTTTCACCCATTTAACCAACTACTTGGTGTTTTGGCAGGTCTTCTCTTCGTTTGAGGGTTTCCTATATTAAAAAATAAAAGGAATGCATCAACGGCTTCCTAGTAAGCTCCGGTGGTTCTTGCATGCCTCGTAGGTTCCTTGATGTGTTTTTATATGTGTCGAGGGGTGGAATTCGTCTACTTGTAGAAGTAATGGTCACAAGCGAAGTATTAAGCTTGTATTGTTTTGTTTTCTTTGGGCTTAACCCGAGGGTAAACTTTCTTGGTCAAATGGTTTACTAAAGGCTATTGATGCCTGGTTGTGCTCGGCAATGGAGACTTCAAATTTTCGTTGCTTACTATAATGTTAAGGGTGAAAACCTAGTATCGTCTTCAATTTTTATTGTTTCTAGACTATGTTTACAGTTAATGATGGCAACTCTTGAATGCTATGAAAACGTGACCAAAACATGGTGAAAGTTTTATTTCCTGTTATGAATATGAGTCGAGATTTGAGGATTCACTTCTGTAACCATGAACTATAGTTCGTTTTTCTTTTAATAAAAGATTGTTGAGTTTGCCGAGCCAAAATGGTTGCCTTCTACCCAAGGGTTTACAGAAGCCAGACTGTAAGTTTGTGTTTTGATTTCGTTATTGGTACAAACGTTTAAAATTTACTGTAGTAGTTTGATTGTTTTAACAAAACGTTGAGAGGGTTTGACCTTTGCGTTCTAGTTTTGAAGATGAACACTGTAACTTAAAAATCTAGATATGAATGAGTTTTGGAGCTAGGGTTTATAACCCAGACTTACTCGTTGTGAAGAGAAGAAATCTCGATAGTGTATTTGCTTAAATGTTTAAGATGTGAGCTAAAGTTCGTACAAGAATATGCAAAATGTGTATTTGACTTATGTTAGAATAAATCTTTATGAAACAGAAATGAAACATGAATGCTTGTGTTACATTGATATGAAAACTAATTATTAAAACAATTATAGTTACAATGGAAACACTCTATGACAAAATGAAAAGTATTTACTCATAACCAATTTTGTATGGAATGAATTTGCAACTGTTATATTTTTGCAAAATACCTGTATTATGAAAATTTTAAATGTTTAATACTGAATGCATTTGCTTGCTATTTGAATAGGATAGAGATATGAGGAGAATACATGACTATTCAAAAATTAAACTAGATTTATATTTTTGAGATAACAAAAGAATCCTATAACATTATCTATAGTTATACAGTAAATTCTTACTATGTTTAGATAAAGGTCAGAATGGAAAACAAATCACTTATTACAATTATTTATCCAATCAAATGGCAATATGCCTATCTCTAATCTATTATTTAATTTGCTTCTCTATACTGGAGTACGATGCATATAACAGCATGTGGAAAAATATAGAGTTGATTTTCCAATCAGATTTTAAACAAGTATATCATTCAGACTTAAACAAAGATCATAAAAAAATTCATTTACAAAACAGAGTTTAATGATTTCACTAAACATAATTATTAAACTGTAAACAAAATAGGAAATTGTAAAACCTTGTTAATCTGTAGGGAAAACAAACAGCCCAAGGAGCCTGTTCCACCCAACCAATTCCTAAAGACAGCCAAGTTACTTGCCTTAGGACCCCCGAGCTTGTTCATTGAACCACCAGTAGGAAGAAAATTATAAGTTTAGGATCTCCACTTGTAGTAGCAATAGTTGTCCAATCTTTGAAACTAGCAGTCCAAAGGACATGCACCAGCACCTCTGGTTCTCTTATCAAAATAGTTTGCAGACTTATGATTGCACTCACAACTAGCCTCCCTATTCGAATCTCTCAGTGATCACCTGATGCACATGAGGAAATACTTCTGCAGAAAATATTGTGTAAGAGCTGCCTGCTCAATTCGAATTTGCCTTATGTAGGCTGCCTAGGCCTTTTCAGTTGTTACTGGGTCATTAAATGAGCTGCCTGCCCACTCTCACCACCTGGGGGATAATGCCACATTTTTAGGGGTAGTTGTCCCATAACCAATAGCTAGTGGTGAAGTGCAATTGCTGTCATATGTCCCATGCCTTATAACAGCTTCCATTCCTCCTAGTGGGTCAGTGAACACTCATTTAATAGTTCCCTTGGGTGTTTGTCTCCTACTTTAATTTATTAAATAATAATAATTCAGTAATTACATTCATCCTTGACCAAACTTGGTCATAATTTCAAAACTTTGAAATTAAAATTTAACATGAAGTATTTTTGCAAATAAAATATTATTTTTCAGAATTTGGGTAGGTGACATACACCCCCCCTTAAGTCTCAACATCGTCCTCGACATTGGTTAATCACTCCTTGAGTGTTCCTGAAACAGAGTTGGGTATGCTGCCTGTATACTACTCTCCAACTCCTAGGTTGCCTCTTCTGGGCTAAGGTGCTTCCATTGCACCTTCACTTGCCCAATGGTGCGATTCCGGAGCAGAGTTTCCCTCCTTTCGAGGATACAGTCTGGTTCCACCTGAAAATCTTCGACTTGTGCCACCTGTAGATCATTCCAGTTTACAACATGAGTAGCATCGTGTACATACTTCTTTAAAAATGATATATGAAAAACATTATGTATTTTTAAAATTGGTGGCAAGGCCAGTTGGTATGCCATTGGTCCAACCTTGGACAATATTTCAAAAGGACCACAATACCTGGGTGCCAACTTGGCACAGCTTCCCAATCTCAATGAACTCTTTTTCGGTCTTACCTTGAGAAATACATGTTCACAAACTGGGAACTCTTTATGAGTCCTTTTTAAATCTACTTGACTTTTCTGCCTATCTAGGGCAGCTTTCAAGTTTTCTTGTACATGTTTCAGAATTAGTTCTAACTCCTGCAATAATTCAAGTCCTAAAACAACTCTATTTATTAGGTCATTCCAAGAAACAGGTGTATCACATTTCCTACCATAAAGAATTTCAAAAGGACTAAGTCTGGATGATGCATGATAATGATTATTATAAGCAAATTATGTTAAGTGCAAGTAGTCTTTCCACTTAACAAATCTTCTAAAACTTGATTTACCCTTTCTGTCTATCCATCCGTTTGTGGATGAAATGCTGTGCTGAAATTTAAGGTTGTATTCAACCCCTTAAATAGTGACCTCCAAAAGTTTCCGGTAAACTTAGAGTCATGATCTGAGATTATCACCTTTGGTATCCCATGTAGTCGAAAAATATGTTTCATAAATATTTCTGCAATGTCTGGAGCTTTATGAGTAGTTTTCACAGGTATAAAATGTGCTGCTTTGTTGAGTTTGTCCACTACCACCATGATAGAGTCATTTTGTTTCTGGTTTTTGGGTAATCCAGTAATAAAGTCTATGCTTATCACTTCCCATTTCCAACTCAGTATAGGTAACGGTTGCAACAATCTAGCAGGATGTTGGTGTTCAACCTTCACCTTTTGACAATCCAAACATTTAGCTATGTACTCTGCTACTTCATCCTTCATTCTGGGCCAACAATATTCTTTCCTTAACATAGTAATGGTCTTTTGATAACCTGGATGCCAAGAATAATGACTTTTATGCATCTCATTTAATATCAGAATTTTTATTTCTGGTATGTCTGGTACATACAATTTGTTCTTATACAGCAATAACCCATTTTCCTTCATGCTGTAATCTGCCATAAAATTTTCAGAACCGTTGTTTGCTATCTTTTCCTTCATTTTTCTGTATTCTTCATCTGTTTCACTCTTTTCAAGAATCTGATTTTCCAAATCTGTTGAATAAGTACTGACGGCTGAAATAAAATTCAGTTTTGCCTTACGACTCAAGGCATCTGCAACCTTGTTCTCCTTTCCTTTAATATGCTGAATTTCGAAATCATACTCACTTAAAAAAGTCAACCATCTAGCTTGTCTAGCGTTCATATTTGTCTGGTCTAATAAATATTTCAGACCCATTTTATTTGTCAACAATGTGAATTTTCTGTCAATAAGGTGATGACGCCACATTTTTAAGGCATGAATTACTGCCAATAACTCTAAATCATAAGTAGAGTAGTTCTTCTCATGTATTTTCAGCTTTCTAGATTCATATGCCACCGCATGCCCTTCCTGTGTTAGGACTCCACCGAGTCCGTCATTGCATGCGTCTGTACAAACTACAAAATCCTTGTTAGGATCTGTTATCCTCAAGATCAGTGTTGTAGTCAATAATTCTTTTAACTTCTTGAAACTGTCCGAACATTTCTGATCCCACACAAATTTCTTACCTTTCTTCTGCAAGGAAGTTATGGGGTTGGCAATCCTAAAAAAACCCTCTATAAATTTTTGTAATATCCAGTAATGCCCATAAATGATCTTACATCCGACACATCCTTTGGAACCGGCCAGTCATTAATGGCCCTTATCTTGTCGGGGTCAACCAAGATTCCTTCTTTAGAAATTATGTGTCCTAAATACTGAATTTTATCCTTGTGGAAGTCACACTTACTAAATTTAGCATAGAGTTGATGATCTCTTAAAACTTGTAAAATAATCCGCAGATGTTCATCATGCTCTTCTTTTCTTTTAGAATACACTAATATGTCATCTATAAACACAACAACAAACTTGTCTAAGTATTGGTGCATAATATTATTCATCAAACACATAAAAACAGCTGGGGCATTAGTCAAGCCAAATGGCATGACTATGAACTCGTAATGTCCATATCGAGTTCTGAAAGCTGTCTTGAAAATATCTTCATCCTTAACCCATACTTGATGATATCTTGACCTTAGATCAATCTTTGAAAATATTGTTTCTCCACGCAACTGATCAAATAGATCGTCTATGCGGGGCAACGGATACCGATTCTTGATTGTCATCTTATTAAGCTGTCGATAATCTATGCACAGCCTTAAGGTTCCATCTTTCTTCTTAACAAAGATGATAGGTGCTCCCCGAGGAGACACACTGGGTCTTATATAATTCTTATTAATCAGTTCTTTCAACTGTGATTTCAATTTGTTTAATTCCAGTATATTCATTCTGTATGTAGCTTTAGAATTTGGTACTGCTCCTGGTATTAACAATGGTAAAATCTAAATCTCTTTTAGGAGGTAAGCCTGGAATCTCCTCAGGAAATACATCCTTAAATTCCTTTAGGACAGGTGTGTCTTCTAATTTCAGTTTGTCCTCTTTACAGATAAACTCATCGTTTACTACATTTACTGCAAACAACTTACATCCTTTCCTAACTTCCCTCTTAACTTGCATGGCTGAAATATGTCTAAGGGTTACCTTTTTTGTGATACCCTTTACTTCTACAGTTTTTCCTTCTTCATTTAAACATGTAAAACTTTTATCGTAACAATTCAGAATGACATGATGGGCTTCTAACCAGTCCATCCTGACTATAATATCGTAAGATCCTAAAGGTAAAATATTCAACTTGATTTGTGTCTATAATTGATTCATGGATAAAGCACAACTTTCGATAAAATCTGATGCTTTCCTGTTTGTTCCAGTTGCTAGTCTAACTAACCAAGATTTACTAAACTTTTCTATTTTCAATTTAAGACTTTCCACAATATCTGGTGATATATAACTTAAGCTAGCACCTGGGTCAATTAAAACAGTAACAGAATGATTTTGTAGCATACCTTCAATCTCTACCATGGAGATTTGATGATCTGCTTGCTTGTTGTCGAGTGCTGCATTGATTCTGGGCATCTCCCTCGCCACGTTTCCAACAATAGGTTCAGTCTGAATAGAGTTGATGTTGTTAGCTTTTTGCTTCTTCAAGGGACATTCTGATGCATAGTGGGGACCTTGACATTTGAAACATTTGATGGGTGCCTTTTGCTCATTGGTTCTGGTATTATTAGGTGCATTTCTTGGTGCTGTTGATTGTTTCTGGAATTATTCTCTTGATAATTCCAATTCTGAAATTTTTTTCTTTTGGAAACCGGAATTTCCACTGAACTTGAAATTTTTCTTTTTCAGCTCAAAATTGCTGGGCTTATGACTTTTCCAGTTCGACATTCCTTCTCTTTTCCGATTTGTGTCATAACAGAAAAATTCCTTTCTCATAGCCTCTTCCAAGGTTTTTGGACTGTCATACTCGATTCTGTCCTTAATATTGAAAGGTAGGCAGCTCAAGTATCTTTGAATTTTTGGTTTTTCTTCTATGAGGTATGGTACATATCTTATTAAGTTCAGAAATTTACTGTTCATTTCCTTCATGTTCATACCTCCCAACTTCAAATCGTAGAACTCTTTGGATTTTTCTTCATAGTACTGTTCAGATAAATACTTCTTTTTAAAGTATCGTTTAAAAGTACTCCAGCTTACATCTTTATCTTTGATGCCCTTTACTCTTTTGATGTCCTGCCACCAAATATCCGCTTTTCCAGTCAAGTTATATATAGCCATTTTTGCCTTCAAGGACTCTGAATACTTATAAATCTGGAAGTATTTCTTCATACCGGACAGCCAAGCTTCAGCTATCTTGCCCTTCTCAGTTTCTCCATTGAAAGTTGGAGGTATAATCTTTTTGAACTCCCCAGAAATCTGCTCATACTCCTTATGATTTTTCCTTCTGGGTTTGGAATCTCCTTCGCTGCTATCACTGGTGTAGTTACGTTTCTTTTTACGCACTTCAATAGCATCTCTTGATGAGGTTGAATTGTTGTTCACCTCACTGGTTTTCATTTTCTTATTTTTATTAGCATGAGGCAGATCCTCAACTTTGGAGATATCTTCATTATCTCTCTCTTGCTCCTCAGTTGGGTACTGTTCAAACAACACTTGGTTTAATTGTTCTTGTGCTTGCAAAATTCTTTCATTGTCTTGTTTCACAGATCTGATTTCTGCCTTTAATTCATGAAAAGCACGTAACAATTCTGACGAACTGTTATTTAGTTCACCATGACCTTCTTCTGCATAGTGCTGTCCTGAGCTGTGGTTGTTTGGTTGAAATCTATCTTCTACATGATTAGCTGAATTCTCCATACTTGTAGCTTAAAATCATTTATGAACAATATCATAATTAAAAATTCAAATTAGTAAAATTTTCTGCTGTATAAAATTTGTCGTTGTATAAAATTTTTTGCTGCGTGTTCTTGGACCTTTTTCAGGCCTAGAGTTCGAACATGAGCTCTGATACCACATGTAACATCCCGAAAATACCAAAATAAAAAAATAATTATAAAAGCAATACTTATCAGAATTATCTAATGCGGAATGAGATAACTAAATTGAACACTTAATTAAGGTAAGATAATCATAATGACACATCGTCAATCTCAATTAAATAATTAAAATTCCTACTGCAGATATTAAACGGTTGTTAACTTCTTAAACGAGAGATCTTTGTATGTTTATGAAAACCAGTACAGTTCATGATTTTGTTTAGGTTCTTGATTAAATATGCATGCTTCTATAGTTTGTATTACTTTTAATTCATTGATGTATTGCTGACAATTTGTTTATTGATAAAAGGGGTCCTATGAGGCACGTTGGAGCTTACTTAGCTACGTTTAGCTAAGGCATTTGAACTTGTTTCCATGTGCAGACCGCAGGTAAGAAATCTTCATGACAGCATAAAAATTAGAGTACTTGTGTTTTTCATAACGTCGTCAATATAAAATGTTAAGTGCTTCCTTGCGACATTAAAAACTGAAGGTATGGATACAAGAAATTCTACTCCTAGCTTAGCAATGTTTTACAAAGCTCCTTGATGTTATGAACCCAAATCGACCATCTTTCTATTGTATTGTTACAATTATCATCAAGAGGTCACTGTCGGTGATATTGATACAATCAACACTATTATTTATTTACGTGTGCAAAATCGAGATTTGTAGAATTTTACACTTTCGAACTATCATTAACAATGGCATCTTGCAAGATCTTAGACTTATTCTAAGTACTGCATTTGGCATTTCGATACACACCCTAAAGAGAAGAAATAACTAAATATTTGTAACTATCGATTATTTACATAAATCATAGTATATTACTCTATCATTGGGCACCAATATGAAATTTTGAAAATATATAATTATGCACTATAAGTTGTTATTTGATATGAAATGATTTTTGCTATCTCAAACTATTAAACAAAAGTATTATCATGTAATACAAATGAAATCATATATATACATCGTTGACACCATAGGGTATTATCCTATAACATACACTAAAGGATTATAACGACTTAAACGAGGTCATGGCTTGAGTGATAGTTTGAAACTATGTTATAAGTATGAACTCATACCTAAGTAATAATGTTTAAAAAGTAATTATCCACATCTCGATGATAAGTGATGATATGACGGTAATAACTTGTGTTTGCAGGTTGACATAGTTACGGTAACGTGCATTGAATGCTCTTTAAAAATGGAATGGGTGGCAGCAAACCACGTAGCTAACTTTGTGATTTTTGGATAATAATGTCATAGAGAGATCTAGCTGGCAAGGGTGCTCCATCATCTTTTCTCCACATTGTACACGGTATCGTGTCTTGACATGCAAGGATGGAAACTATGATGGTTGTTAGAAATTAAAGAGATATTAATGCAAGGGTGGCTCGGCTTTCCACTTATGTTGTTGGCTCGTCTCTACCGTTGATTACTCCAAATCTTGATCATTGGTTTCAATAACCTAATTCGTATGGTTTGTATTGATGGCAAGTGTTTTGGTCTTTCAATGTTTCATTGTAATGAGGCCGATAGGCTGCCAAAGTTTAGGGTGACAGGAGGGTTTTCTTCCAGGGTTTCGAACCTGTGACTTATGCGAGCCAACATTTGAGTGTTGTAGGTGCTGGCCTCAAGCCAGAAGGCCGTGAGGTTGTAGTATGAAGGATAGGTTAGCATCAATTGTTGAGAGTACTCCAACGTTAGTTCTTTTGGCTCTTTCGAAAGGTGATAATGCCTGTTTGATTTCTCCTACGAGTAAGAAGGATTACAGTCGACTGCTAATTTTCATCTTCAACAGTGGGGAAAATACTCTCTAGGTAATGTATTAAGTATTCACTGCAAGTTAAAGACGTTGATTGGCATTCGGTAAATTTTCACCCGTTTAACCAACTACTTGGTGTTTTGGCAAGTCTTCTCTTCGTTGGAGGGTTTCCTGTATCACAAAATAAAAGGAATGCATCAACGGCTTCCTGGTAAGCTCCGGTGGTTCTTGCATGCCTCGTAGGTTCCTTGATGTGTTTTTATATGTGCCGAGAGGTGGAATTCGTCTACCTGTAGAAGTAATGGTCACAAGCGAAGTCTTAAGCTTGTATTGTTTTGTTTTCTTTGGGCTTAACCCGAGGGTAAACTTTCTCGGTCAAATGGTTTACTAAAGGCTATTGATGCCTGATGTGCTCGACAATGGAGACTTCAAATTTTCGTTGCTTACTATAATGTTAAGGGTGCAAACCCAGTATTGTCTTCAATTTTTATTGTTTATGGACTATGTTTACAGTTAATGATGGCAACTCTTGAATGCTATGAAAACGTGACCAAAACATGGTGAAAGTTTTATTTCCAGTTATGAATATGAGTCGAGATTTGAGGATTCACTTCTGTAACCATGAACTATAGTTCGTTTTTCTTTTAATAAAAGATTGTTGAGTTTGCCGAGCCAAAATGGTTGCCTTCTACCCGAGGGTTTACAGAAGCCAGACTGTAAGCTTGTGTTTTGATTTCGTTATTGGTACAAACGTTTAAAATTAACTATAGTAGTTTGATCGTTTTAACAAAACGTTGAGAGGGTTTGACCTCCGCATTCTAGTTTTGAAGATGAACACTGTAACTTAAAAACCAGATATGAATGAGTTTTGAAGCTAGGGTTTATAACCCAGACTTACTCATTGTGAAGAAAAGAAATCTCGATAGTGTATTTGTTTAAATGTTTAAGGTGTGAGCTAAAGTTCGTACAAGAATATGCAAAATGTGTATTTGACTACTGTTAGAATAAATATTTATGAAACTGTTGCTTGGTTTTTCAACCAAGCATGTGTAAGGATACACCTACTAACTTGTAGTAGCAGTCTTCAAATTGAAAGAAAAAACAACTATGAATTAATCTGAATCTAACATGTGCATATAACAATAAACTTGAAAAGATTTAAGAACAAGAACAAGAAACAAAATAAAAAATGATTTTTCTATTGCAATACCTCAAATGGTGAGGATGTTTGGTGTTGAGCAGCTCCAAGGTTGAGATGCTCCAGGCTCCAATGGTCTCTTCTCCAAGATTGCTACAATGGTCAAAGAACTCAAGAGAGATTTTGACAACATGAGGATAGGATGATGGATGGATGGAAAGTGAGGAGCCCCTATCACCTTTTTATAGTTTTTGGTGATGGGGAATACCATTGTGGTTTTAAGGAAACCAAGGGTATTGACCAACATGGTTTAGGTGCATTTTCCCCTCTTTTTTCCCTTTTTGAATATTTTTATTCCCTTTTAATATTTTTGGGAATTTTGGACCCTTTTTGATGGTTTTTTGAGGAAAAATATATATTTTGAGGGGAAAAAAGGGTGTATTATGGTCTTTTTGGTGACCTTTTGATGGCTTTAGAGGCTAAAATGGTGGAAAAGTGGACAAATGGGTCATGTGAATAAGGGAATGAGCTAGTGAGCACTTTTTGGGTGTTAATAGATTGCCCCCTAATGTGTGAGGGCAGGAGCTCATTGTATGGCCGATAGACATCATAGTTCTTTTGTCTTTTTCCTGGGGTTTGGGGAAGAGAAGAGACCGGTTGGAGAATGGATCAACGGCCCCTTGGAAGCTATAAAAACAAAAAATATTACATGGCCTCAATATGGATGAGGAATAATCTCTGATAATGGACGAGGCGGGCATACCCATGCTCGTATCAAGACATATACATAACAATTAGTCCCAAGAAGGGGGACTTGAATAAGACATAAAAAACCTGCTGGTACATCATAATGGTCCAAAGGGGACACTATTTTGGGATGTACTCATGATCGTAACATGATTGATCTCAATAAATGATACACTAGAATAAAGCAACAACCGTTCTGAACAAGGTCTCAGAAGGGTTGATGAACTGCTGAAACTGAAGGTGTCCAACATTTGTAGGGATTTAATGACTATGACTCATCTCGGAGAAGTACATGTAACTGTATACTCGAGGGAGTATAAAACTGGGGTACATTTGAATACTGTCACCATGCGCAACCCAGATATCTATAGGAAAATGTAACTGGTTGTTTCCATAAGTAGACTCTCAAATGTGGACGAGTCAGGTGGTATCTGGGGTCTTCAACAAACAACTGAAAGGACCAATACCCTGTGTGAGTCTCAATGATGCGATCAAGGTGTTGAAGTCGAGCATGTAAAAAACAACCATTTGGAGAGGCACTGAGGACTCTTCTCGAAATGATTCGTAGGCACTCATCATAAATGGTGATGAGTCCAAGGCACAGGGACCTCTAGGTCTATCCTTTGGAATAAATTTGGTTGGCGTCGACAGAGGGAGACCAGCAACTATCAAGGCAATGATGTTTCCTTGATAGGAGCGTGAGGTGTACAACTGAAGTGTGGTAGTACTGATGGTAGGACTGACATACTGTGGGGATGGGAAATAACTGGGGTCATAGAGTTACTCAAACTTCCTTTGTTCAGAGTATGATGACATGGTTGACCTGGCAGTGTAGGAAACTGACTTGTAGGTGCGGGGCTCATAGCTTTAAGGACTGAAGGGTATATATTTTAGATTGGAGTGACTCTGGGGGGGACAAGCTGATGGATGCTGTAGAGGGACTCTCAGGGTGACATACTGCAGAATGCTTTGAACAAAGGCGACGAAAATGGGGAAGCTATTATATGGTAAACGTGATCTGTTGTGGCGCCAAGAAGCACCATTGGGTCCTTCTTCGTAGTTTTAATGAGCTCCAAGAAGGGATAAAAGTGTGCTCTGAAATGGTACTATCCTGTGGAGTTTGTGAGCCCATGACTGTTCGTGCTCATGAGTGCTTTCATTTTTAAGGAGTCTGAAAATGATAAGAAGACTCTGAATTGGTGGATGAGTACCATCCTGTGGATTTATGCGAGCCCAGGATGGTGATTGCTTGTGGTTGCTTTCATTTTTCGAGAGTCTGAAAGCGGTAAGAAGACTCCATTGGTGTTCTTTTTCGTAAGTTAGTCTCCAAGGCCCTAAAAAGCATAAAATGATGCAAATGGAGAACTCTTATAGCCAATGTGACTAGAGTATTCCTTTTTCGTAATTAGTCTACAAGGTCCGGAAAAGGGGTAAACTTATACCAGGTAGACACCCTTTCAAATACTTTTAGCGAGCATGAAAGGAAGCAAGGTTGCTCGGCGATCTTTTCATTGTTTTAGGAGTCATAAAAGAGCTTAACAGAAACTCCCTAAGTGCCTTTTTCGTAAAAGAATTGCTCGGCCCGAAAAAGGGATAAAATTATACCGGACAAAAAGGTATTGGTGAGAGTGAGAAATAATCTCGAGCATCGTCACGAGCACGAAGAACTGAATCCGACGACATAAAGATTGTGACAAACGGGCAACGGTCGATGTGGCATGCAAACCGAGGTGATGAGTGGCATTTTGAAAAAATGCCCAAAAAAATCTAGAGGTGAGAGCGAGAAATGATCTTAAGCATCATCACGAGCGCAGAAAACTGAATCCGACGATATAAGACTTGTCAATAAACGGACGACGGCCGATGTGGCACACAAACCGAGGCGACGAGGGGACATGTAAAAAATGCCCAAAAAATTTGGGCATTAGAGTGAGAAATTATCTCAAGCATCATCACGAGCGAGGAAAACTGAATTCGGCGATATAAGACTTGTAAAAAATGGACGACGATCGATGTGGCACGCAAACTGAGGCGACGAGGGGGCATGTAAAAGATGCTCGAACAATCTGGGTGTGAGAGCGAGAAATGATCTCAAGCATCATCACGAGCGTGGAAAGCCGAATCTGGCGATATAAGATTTGTAAAAAATGGATGACGGTCGGTGTGGCACGCAAACTGAGGCGACGAGGGGGCATGGAAAAAAATGCCCAAAAAATTTGGAGGTGAGAGCGAGAAATGATCTCAAGCATCGTCATGAGAATGGAAAACTGAATCCGGCGATATAAAAATCGTCAAAAACGGACGACGGCTGATGTGGCACGCAAATTCAGGTGACAAGGGTCGTGGGAAAAAATGTTCAAAAAATATGGAGGTGAGAGCGAGAAATGATCTCAAGCATCATCACGAGCACGAAAATATGAATCCGACGGTGCAAATGGTGCAAAAAATAGAGGTCATAAGGACTCCGGAATGGTTAAAGGAAATAACTAGGTTAAAAAATGACTACAAATAAATGTGAGCCCACCAAGCCAAGGATGCAATGGTGGGGATAAATGATGACCCGTGGGGGAGGAATACGAGGTGTATCAAATCAAATCAACTATACAAGTGATATGTGACCTCAAAAATGGTTGAGATCACACATGTGAAAAAGTGAGGAGGGTTAATGATCTGCCCCCATGCTATGTGCATGGGGTTTATGATTGTGGATCACATATGTGTTGGTTTGAACAATGGGCTTATGGATGTGCTGAGATAGATGTGATGGGGTAGGGTCAAAATGATTGATCATGCCCCCTATCCTAGGTTTGAGGTAATCTATTATGCCCCTGAACTCAGAGGTGTCAATGCGGTGCAGATGTTGTTTTAGAGAGGGATCAACAGGGAATTGACCAACCACTGGAGGGGGGGTGTACCATGAGGCTGTGGGCCGTGGTGGCATGCCGAAGTGTTGATATGATGATGGGGGATTCCCCTTGCGGGGTGGATTCCCCCAGTATCGTCGACGAGAATGAGAATGATGATGAGTAGGCAAGGTATCGGGCCTGCCCCCATGTTGTGGACATGTGGTTTCCTCTTTGATTTGAAAAGGTTGAATATGTGGGTTGGAGGGATCAATGGAAGGGGCCGACCAGACAGAGGGGTCCCCATTAGAAACCATGTAAATTGTGTTAATATCTTATGAGGAGGAAGATGGTGGGGGATGAATTTCCTCAATGAGAGGAGGGGATATCTCTAGGTCAACATTATTCATCTCGTATAGGGCTGCTCTGTAATTTGGTAGATCGGGGCAGTGGTGTGAATAATGGCCGTAGATTCTGCATATCGCACAAGGGTGGTTTGTGCACAATGATTTATCACGAGGTTGAGGTGGCAATTCTAATTTGACAACTCGAACATTGGTGTCATCATCCAACATATTCATGTGTTCTTGAAGTGCTGGTAGTTGTGGACATAGGTGAGTAGAGTGGCCAATATCGTCGCACAAGGAGCACTTAGGGAGCACACGGGTTGGGGGATTCTTGGCTAATTTGGGCGTCATTGGGGGGGTATGAGTTGTGGGTGCAATGTTGTAGGTTGGTGGACCTCTGCCCCCAGTGTTGCAGGATTGAGGGGGGACATAACTAGATGTCGATGTAGTGCCCCCAGTTGGAATTGATTGGTTTTGGGGGTTCGAACCACCAGGTGGTGGGCGATTTTGGGGGTTTGGTATCCCAGGTGGTGGATAGTTCAACATATTCATAGGTTGTATCGGTTGTAGGACAACGGTCGGAGTTGGCGGGGGGTTTGGTGCAGGTAAGTACCATACTGGTAACCTTATTGTTAAACCTGGGAGGTTGAGTGTAGCCATTACTGGCGAGCTAACAACTCCTAGAAACGGAAATAAGAATGGGATGGTATGGATTGGTGTTGTTCCGATATGACTAGGCACGATGGGTGCCTGTGGCGGTGGTTGAGGTTGTTGAGGACGTTGTTGTTCGTTGTGCGATAAGGTGCACAAGTTGGATACTGCAGTTACCTGAAGAGGAGGTGGGATTGACGGGAATGAGGTGGTCATGGGAGTATCTGAATATATCCCGGGTCCGATTGATGAGACGAAAGATGTTGGTGCACTAAGAACAGGTTGTTCGATCATGGGAATAACATTTTCTGGTGCTGCGGGGGCATTGGGATCATAGTATGTAATCTGGTCTATTTTGACTACGCGTCCTTCATGGGGGAACATCATGATGCGGAAAACAGAAGAAGTGACAGCTTTCATCTTATACATGTAGCTTCGTCCCAGAAGGAGATTGTAATCAAGTTGGGTGTTAATGACCTCTATATCTATGAGAACTAATTTTCCCCCAAGTTGTATGGGTACGTTCACTAGCAAACCTTGAGGTTGAGCTGCACGGCCATCGTACGCTCGTAATGCGGTAGTGGACGGTTGTAGTGTTGGGGATCCAAGTTTCTGCCATACGAAAGTTGACATAACGCAGGTAGAGGCCCCTTCATCGATTATGCATCGATGAACGACGAGGTTGCGAATGGAGACGGAAACTTGAAAAGCTAGAGATGCAGGCATGCGAGGTTCAGCTTGTTCTAAGTCGAAATCCATCATTTTAGAGTCATTAGGATCTATGGCACCAATGGCGGATAACAACAACTTTCTTTGTGCAGGATAGTTTTTTAAGATTTCAAGAGCGGACATAGCAGTGGGGGACTGAGCTAAATCCTCTACAATGTTTTAGTTGGAAGTTGCACGAGCATTCAGGTTGTTGTTAATTCGTCTCAAAGGGAAACGAGGTGCTTTGGGACCCCCGTCTATTGGCATAGTGGGTATGCAAAGTGGTTGATCAGTTGGGAGAGTACTCGACGATGGGTCGGTAGGTGTAGTCTCCGGGGCAGATCCATATTGATTGCGACGGGTTTGAAGATTGACATCATTAGATGACATCATGAGAAAATGGTGAGTGTTGGACTCAGCATGCTGGTAATCAGGCTGCATAGGTAATTTGCTGCTGTGGTGCAGCTGATCCTTGAGGGGGATCATTCGGACGAGTGTTTATCGCTCCTTGGTTTGGTAAGGGGTTTTTCAATATCATGGGTTGTTGCTGAGGAGGAGGTACTGGCTGTGCAGCATGTCCTTGCCGTTGGGCGTCGTCGATCCAGAGTTGACGCACACGATCTAAATGGGGACAATTGTGTGTGTAATGGCCGTAGACTCCACATATGGAACACAGATGGTTTGTTCTTAAGTTATTATTTTTGGCATGTTTTGGTGGGCAATCAGGATTTTGGTTGGGGGGAGCAGCATTATTGTTATTTGGAGGATTAGGTGGTGGTGCACCTTGGTTATGTTGCTGGTTATTTCCACGGTTACGTCCTCTTCCATGGTTTGGTTGACCTCCTTGGTTACGCTGATGGTTCTGGTTTGGGGGTTGGTTATGCTGTGCGTAAACATGCCCTTGGGCAGTAGGTGGGTTTTGATGTCATGCTAGCTCTGGAGCAGGTTGCGGTGGGCAGTAAACAGGAGGGTTTGGAGGTGGCCTTGTTGGTTGCTGTTGTGGATAACTTTGAGCTGCTGGAAGTGTTGGAGTAAGAGGTGCTTCCTGCGGAGGATAATAAGCCACTTGGGCTTGTGGCTGGACCAGAGTCTGGTGGGCCGGTTGGTTATAATATGGAGCGGGTGCATAAGCTGGTGGTGCATGCCCATAACATTGTGGTGGACACGAAGGTCCATGGATGTGATGGGTGTGTGTTACAGGAGCATACGAAGTTGTAGCCCCAGAATTGGATGAAACCCTAGAAAGGTCTGGGGTGTTGTTTGTACTCGTCATGGTAAAAGGTTTATTTTGTGTCATGACTTGGCCGATAATACCATCAGCGGCATGGGATGCCCCCGGAGCGTCACCTCGTGAAGAATCGCCTCATGGGGCGTCTGGTATGATAGTGTAGAGATAGCCTGACTGGGCATAAATTAGGTCGAATTGCTGAGCTTTTAAGATAGCTTCTTCTTCTGACTGGGGTCGTTCGGAAGCTACATCTTTGGCTATGAGGGGTAGGAGTGATTTGAGAAACCAATCCAAAAATATACGGTCATCAAGCTTTATCTTGCAGAGGCTACGGTGCTTACGCCACTCATGGATATGGTCGGTGATGTGGGTAGCTGTGTTTTGTCTACAAGACAAAAGTATTTCAACTCCTGCATCATAGTGTACAGGTAGCTGAAAAAACTGGAGGAAAGTGGAGGCGAGGGACATAAATGTATGGTGGGTCCCATGTGGTTGCTCAATGTACCACTTGGCTGCAGAGCCAGTGAACATTCGTTGCAACAGTCTTAGTCTAATGGAGTCATCCACTATGGAGTTAGAGGAACACCATAGGTGAAATGACATTATGTGGTTTTGGGGATCTTCCCTAGCTTTTCCTTCAAACTTCGGGATGTCTGAGGGAAGCTTTGTAGGCATGGGTGGCCATGTAGGGTTGTGTCTGATAGGATCGTTGGTTAACCTGGCTAGGTCTAGCAAGTTCAGACTAGCCATGTATGGTAGACTAGCAGATGGGTGTGGCGTAGTGACTGGGACATAACTGTTAATGGTAGCATTATGTAGTGCTCCAGTGGCCCCTAAGGGTATGCTAGGTATGGCAGGTATGTATCCTCCAACCAATGTGGTGTGGGAAGGACCTGCGCTCCCAAGTGCTACATGGGTTGCAGAGGGGTTAGGAATAGTGCCAGGAATTCCTGGGATCTGGGTTGTGGTAATGAGAGGGGGTGTGACCCCTATGTTGGGCATACCCATAATAGGTGGTGGGCCTGTGTTGGGCATGCCTAAAGGGGGAATGGCCCCTATATTAGGCATGCCTAATGGGGTTGTTGTTACCATGGGTGGAACAGTAGTAGTAGGGTTTGTTGATGTATCTCCAATAGCATTGGTGAAAGGGGGTCGTATTGTGATATAGCCATGGGGTTCGTTGGTGATGTTTCAGTAGGGTGTTCGGATTCTGCCTCAGAATCAGATGTGAAGTGAGGTGCGTCAGAATCATATGATTGTGTTCTATGCCGATGATGTGTCGAGTCAAGGGATAAGGCTCTATGTCTGTGACATGTAGAGTCAAGTGTACCGAACTGAGGGGGTTCACCCTGAAAACGACGGGATCGTCTTAAATTCTCAATGGTGAGAAATGTATAAAAAATGTCAGTTGATGGTGGTGATGTAAAAAATACTCAAAACTCTAGTGCAACAATATGTGCAAGAGGGGAGTGAAAAAATAATGGCTCTCAGGTCAACAACCAACCTCAAAGACACTTATTATAACAGTTATTCTATAATAAGTGGAGGGATAAAAAAAAAATGGTCAGAATACCAAAAGTCAAACAGTTCCTAGAAAAAAGTGGTGCTCACTAGACCAAGGGTGGGTATTGTATCATGCAAACACCTAACTAGAAGTATTGTGAGTCGACAAACTATATCCTCTGCAAGGTGATGAAATCCAAGTTAGACAATATAGAGTGTAGAATCAACAGCTAGATATCCCCCTACCGGGAGGGACATCGGGTAGACAATCCTAAAGAATGGCAACTAGGATACCCCGTTCATGACACGTTCGGTTGGGTGAATCTGCAGTTTGGTTCTATCGTCACTGTACCCCCATACGGATGTACACTGAGAAATTTGAAAGGCATCCTTCGGTTACTGAATGGATTACGATATTCCACTCAGGCTTCCAGAACCAGTCTGGATACTTCAACCCTCCTAAGGGAGAGGCCTTCCCGATAAATTGGTTGATAACCGTGTCAAAATTATAAGGGATTTTTGGGACCCTAAAAGACAACCACTATGTCTCAGATGTAAATAATTGAGGGGTGTTATTGGTACACCTATCCCCTCAATCCTACCTAACCACAAGATTCTTTTAAGTGCTCCCCAAGTGGGGTTAAAAAGTTTGTTGAGTTAAGGTAAATTTTAAGGCCCAGTTAATTAAAAATGTGGCAGATTGGGTGCACGTGTGATTATTTAACTGAAAAATGAATTTGCCTCGCTTGGGCGATTGATTACAAATGAAAAACAAGACGCTTCCAATTTGCAAAAAATAAAGGCGTTTTTTGAAATGTAAATGCTTTAAAAAACAATTAAAAAATGACGGACTTTTGAAATAATTTAAAGGAAAGCAAATAACATAACAATTTCAAGAAATAAATGGATTTCTTAAGAAATGCTTGGGCAAACTATTGAGCAAATTTAAAGTGAAACCTATGATCTAAAAATAGTGCTGAAAATCTTTCTTTCACTTATTGAAAATTAAAAAAAAAAACTTTTTAATGGAGCATATGTAAATAGAAATTGTTTCACTATGGCTGTAATAATGCAGAAAAAATAATGCTGGAAAATAGGCTAAATGGAAAAAAAATACAGCAAATTTTTTCTAAAAAATTGACCGAATTCAAAATAACAGCATCGTGGGTTTTAGGGCAAAAGCTGCGATGTGCAGCGCGGAAAATGGTTACGAAGCCGCGATGTGCAGCGCGGAAAAAGGCCGCGAAGCTGCGATGTGCAGTGCAGAAAAAGGCCGCGAAGCCGCAACGCGGAAAAAGGCCGCGAGGTCGCGATGAGCCGCGCGACTGTCGGACAAAGAGTTGCGATGCGAAAAACGGAAAACAGATCACCGAAAACAAAACCGAAAATGGAGATTTCGGTCTGTTAGAGGCTACAGAAAGGGCCAACAACTAGGGCGGTAATGGATATGCTGTCTAGGATGGAAGATCTGCTAATTTAAATGATAAAAACAAGTAAAAAAACTAAGATCTAAAGAAAAAATTTAAAGCTCGAAAGCCAGCGGAGTCGCCAAAAAACTGTTCCTTGGTTTTTCAACCAAGCATGTGCAAGGATGCACCTACTAACTTATAGTAGCAGTCTTCAAATTGAAAGCAAAAACAACTATGAATTAATATGAATCTAACATGTGCATATAACAATAAACTTGAAAAGATTTAAGAACAAGAATAAGAAATGAAATAAAAGATGACTTTTGTATTGCAATACTTCAAATGGTGAGGATGTTTGGTGTTGAGCAGCTCCAAGGTTGAGATGCTCCAGGCTCCAATGGTCTCTTCTCCAAGATTGCTACAATGGTCAAAGAACTCAAGAGAGATTTTGACAGCATGAGGATAGGATGATGGATGGATGGAAAGTGAGGAGCCCCTATCACCTTTTTATAGTTTTTGGTGATGGGTAAAACCATTGTGGTTTTAAGGAAACCAATGGTATTAACCAACATGGTTTAGGTACAATTTTCCCTCTTTTTTCCTTTTTTGAATATTTTGAATATTTTTATTCCCTTTTAATATTTTGGGAATTTTGGACCCTTTTTTAGGGTTTTTTGAGGAAAAATATATATTTTGAGGGGAAAAAAGGGTGTATTATGGTCTTTTTGGTGACCTTTTGATGGCTTTAGAGGCTCAAATGGTGGAAAAGTGGACAAATGGGTCATGCGAATAAGGGAATGAGCTAGTGAGCACTTTTTGGTCGTTAACAGAAACATAAATGAAACATGAATGCTTGTGTTAGATTGATATGAAAACTAATTATTAAAACAATTATAGTTACAATGGAAACACTCTATGACAAAATAAAAAGTATTTACTCATAACCAATTTTATATGGAATGAATTTGCAACTGTTATATTTTTGCAAAATACCTGTACTATGAAAATTTGAAATGTTTAATATTGAATGCATTTGCTTGCTATTTGAATAGGATAGAAATATGGGAGAATACATGACTGTTCAGAAATTAAACTAGATTTATATTTTTGAGATAACAAAAGAATCCTATAACATTATCTATAGTTATACAGTAAATTCTTACTCTGTTTAGATAAAGGTTAGAATGGCAAACAAATCACTTATTACAATTATTTATCCAATCAAATGGCAATATGCCTATCTCTAATCTATTATCTAATTTGCTTCTCTATACTAAAGTACGATGCATATAACAGCATGTGGAAAAATATAGAGTTCATTTTCTAATCAGATTTTAAACAAGTATATCATTCAGACTTAAACAAAGATCAGAAACAAATTCATTTACAAAACAGAGTTTGATGATTTCACTAAACATAATTATTAAACTATAAACAAAATAGGAAACTGTAAAACCTGGTTAATCTATAGGGAAAACAAACAGCCCAAGGAGCCTGTTCCACCCAACCAATTCTTGAAGACAACCAAGTTACTTGCCTTAGGACCCCCAAGCCTGTTCACTGAACCACCAGGAGGAAGAAACTTAGAAGTTTAGGATCTCCACTTGCAGTAGCAATAGTTGTCCAATCTTTGAAACTAGCAGTCCAAAGGACCTGCACCAGCACCTCTGGTTCTCTTATCAAAATAGTTTGCAGACTTATGATTGCACTCACAACTAGCCTCCCTATTCGAATCTCTCAGTGATCACCTGATGCACATGAGGAAATACTTCTGCAGAAAATGTTGTGTAAGAGCTGCCTGCTCAATTCGAATTTTCCTTATGTAGGCTGCCTAGGCCTTTTCAGTTGTTACTGGGTCATTAAATGAGCTGCCTGTCCATTCCCACCACCCGGGGGATAATGCCACATTTTTAGGGGTAGTTGTCCCATAACCAATAGCTAGTGGTGAAGTGCAATTGCTGCCATCTGTCCCATGCCTTCTAACAGCTTCCATTCCTCCTAGTGGGTCAGTGAACACTCATTTAACAGTTCCCTTGGGTGTTTGTCTCCTACTTTAGTTTATTAAATAATAATAATTCATTAATTACATTCATCCTTGACCAAACTTGGTCATAATTTCAAAACTTCGAAATTAAAATTTAACATAAAGTATTTTTGCCAATAAAATATTATTTTCAGAATTTGGGTAGGTGACAAGGATCACATACAACAACAAGTGGTTCTCCAACTATTGAAAGACAACTTGGTTATATCACAAAATAGAATGAAATAACAAGCGGATCAATATTGTAGTGAAAATAAATTTTGTTATATCCGTATTCGGATATTCATGTTATATCTGTATCCGGATATTCTCAATTAACTCGAAATAAACCCACAATTTCTAAAATAACCCACATTTTGGTAGATATAAGATGATAGAAAATTACATTGCTTTGGCCTTTATATAGGCCTAGTAATACCTTTTCATCGAAAGGTTATGTCTTTTAATGTAACTGATTAAATCGTTATTATTATTATATTACTATTATTAATTATTTAATATTATGTTTGTTACATTGCCTTCCCCTTAAGGGAAGCTTTGTCGTCAAAGCTTATTTACTAAAGGACTTATCTATTATTCTTGTTTGTAACATCTTTTCATGGTCTTTTGAACTTGTAACTCTGATACTTGATGAAACAAGGCGACATAATTTCTGAATTCCTGAGCTGAGTTGTCACATTTCTTGGGAAGTGATCCATCCGAAATTTACCTTCATCGAAGTTGTTTTCTGGTTTGATGGAATAGAATTTCTTGTTTTCTGATCCCAAGCAATTTGGCGATTTTGTCTTTTCTCTCCTTCAAAGTATTTAGTTTGTCTATAGGAGTAATGTTGTTTATTTTCATCTTGATTTTGTCTTCTTTTATGATTCAGATGTCGATAAGGGCTCATTTGTTTCTTTATAATGCTATAACTCGTCAAATGCTGCTTGTAGCTGCAACTATAGATTAAAAAGCTGTAATAATCCCCAATCTGGTTCTTGGAGAAAATTCGACTTTGCCCCTTTTGGTATTTCCTCTCTTCTTTTTTCCAAAATAATAATAATTATTTTTCAAAATATAATAATAATTATTATAATATTAATACAAGGTATTATTTTAATATTAATAATATCATAAATAAATATTGAAATTTTATAATAATAGTAATATACTATTATTAAAAAAAAAGTTTTAAATTTAGGGTTTTAGTCCTGGAAGTGATAATCGTTGTAGAATTTGGGTGCAGGTGTGAGCAGCGTGAAGATGGAATGGGAGGTCGTGACTGATGAGGGTGGATCTTGAATGGGGGCGATGGAGTGAAGAGGAGGGAGATGGAGTGGCCACGTGGGAAGTTGTGTGAGGTGGAGTGTGATGGTGCAGGATGGTGGAGATAAGGGAAGTGCGCAGGCTACGAGAGTGAGAGCGCAGTGATGGAGTTAGGAAGGTGCAAAATTAGAGGAGCACGAAGGTGTGTAGCAGGTATCAGGTAGGGGTGGAGAGAAAATAAGGCGCAGGGGGCATGTAACAAGTAGTCGTAGATGTGGAAGCGAGCATTAAGGATATGGGGAGGACTAGGAGAGAGCATGCACAAGACGGGGAGAAGGTGGGAACAAGATGTGGATGCAGCGTGGAATAGGAGTGGAAGCTTGAGGGAGAAGGGGAGTGTGGCAACGTAGAATGCAAGAAGTACACAGAGTGGGGGTTGGTAGGGTAGAGGATAGGATTTATGTGGAGGGAAGAATGCGACAGGAGCATTGGGATGAGCATTTTGGAGAGGAGTGCAACAATGAGCACGTGGGGGCTGTGAAGGAGGTATGTGTATGGGGACGTGGGAACACACAACAAGGATATGAGTGGATGGAGAGTTGTGGACTAAGAGTTGATGAATGGCCAGAAGAAAATTGTGGTTAATGACCAGATTCATAGAACTCTGAGATGATGGCCAAAGGACGGATTAGGAAACGAAGCTCTGATACCAATGTTATATATGTATCCGGATATTCATGCTATATCCATATCCATATATTCTCAATTAACTCAGAATAAACCCACAATTTTTGAAATAACCCACATTTTGGTAGATATAAGATGATATATGATTGATGATTGAAAATTACAATGCTTTGGCCTTTATATAGGCCTACTAATACCTTTTCATCGAAAGGTTATATCTTTTAATGTAAATGATTTAATTATTATTATTATATTACTATTATTAATTATTTAATATTATGTTTGTTACACATTTGAAGTGGGGGATTGGGTATTTTTAGGTTACAACCATACAAATAGATGTCCCTTAAGCAACAAAATAAGGATAATAAACTAGCACCCAAGTACTATGGTCCCTATAAGGTATTGTAGAGGATTGGAAGTATAGCTTGCAAATTGGAGTTGCCTTCGTCTTCACGTGTACATCTAGTCTTCCATGTCTCTTTCCTAAAAAAGGTAAATGGTGACAATATCCTAGTTTAAACTATTTTACCAAGGATTGATGAAGAAGGGAAAATCATAATAGAACCTCAAATAATCCTTGAAACACATATAATCAAGTTATTATTGAGTACCTCATTAAGTAGAAGAACTTGTCAACAGAAGATGTGACATAAGAATATGACTTCATGTAAAAACATGCATAGTAATAAGGTGTTGAGGAAAATACTTGTTTTAATGAGAGGGGCATGTGAAGCCCTAGATATTGTGACATTGCATTTCTATTATATTATATTAGTATTGTCTTTATTGGTCGGTTAGGACCTTAATTGTAATTGTGCCCTTTGTCTCCTATATACACCAAGGAGACCTAGTTTTGGAGATTATCTCATCTTGTATTGTGCATTTGATACATTGTAAAATGATGTTTCCCCCTCAAAGAGGCTTCATATTCATCTATTTATTTCATTCTCAAGGCGTTGCGTTAGTCTTTCTTTATATTTATATGCTCTTTTGGGAATTTGGTGCATAACACGACCACCTTTCTAGCATGATAGGGGTATGATCCCACTATTAGATAAATGAAAAAACATTCTTTATACCCTGAATTGATATAAATGTGATATCCAACCAACCCCTCACAAGAAAATACACACTCAAAACATATCCAATAAAATTCTTCCACAAATTTTCCATCTAGGATTGAATGCTTGGTTCACTAAACCATGTTCCAAATAATCTTTGCATCAAATTTTGAGCAACCATGTTGACAACCTCATTCACTTTTATATCATCACCTAGTACCAATCTTTCATGATTACACTTCTCCTTGACACATTTACTCCTCCTTTTCTTTTTGACACCCATCCCATCCCATCCCATCCCAACCTCCAACACCAAACTTTGCCACCAAAATGCAATTTCCATTGTCATGATCCTTATCATTCAATCCTTTCTCCTTCTCAATATTTGAAGCATGAGGGGGAGATCAAAGGAGCTTTGAATCTTCAAAAAAATTATTACCACTTTCTGGGGTCACTTACCATAATTTGTTCTTCCCCTAAGCTCCAACCCCTCTTCACTATAGAATCCTCTGCAAGCACCACACTAAGGTCCTAAACTAGCAAGAAAAACTGAATAGAAGTAATGTTCTTTCTAGAGATACTACCTCCATAATTTAGACTAACTAAAGCCCTCACCGCAACCTTCCCTAACAATGATGGTCTTGCATGATCCTCGAGACTCTCAAAAGCTACACAAATAGACCCATTCTCGAGTTGCTTCGAAAGAGGAATATCATGTATATAATGATCTTAACTATGATAGTGGGAAGTAGTTAAGAGTCATAACTACTATAATGTGTCTACATATCCAAATTCTGACAAAGGGCCTACTTGATTGGTACACTTGCATCCTCCAAAATCTTCTTTTGTTTTTGATCCAATAGATTGCATCCATGTCTTTTGATGCTCAATAAATCCTTACACCAGTAGTATTGTAACTAGACCGACAGTAAATGTCAACCCTTAGGTTCACATTCCAAGTATTATCTAGGTTCATAGTAGTGGATTTTCAAAAACCCCGGAGGATGTTCATAAGGTTTTGTTGTCTAGAAATAACAATGGAAATTTTTGGAAACATGACTATAAAGGCACTTTGTTAGTTTTTATTTTTCCACTAGATCAATTGGCCTGGACACTTGCTAGATATATGGTAGTTGTATTTAAATAATGACCAGTCCTAGAGGGATGGATGACCAATATGCATCCATGTGTCATCCTTACTAGATTGTTGAAGTGTATGATGGTGATTCAACTTGCAAACAATATTTGTTTAACTCATTGAGTAACACTCATTGCTTGTGTGATTATATCATCAAAGTTATAGTCAATCCCACTTGTGTGGTAGTTGCATGATGCTACTACTATCAAATATAAGGATTTGTGAGTATGTTGGAACCAACTAGGGTTGGGGATACTAACACATATGTTCACATGTGAAAGAGGGAATGAAGCCTTGGTAGTTAAGGTTGTGTAATCTAAACATTGTTTGGATTCTAATTGGCCTCATGCACGATGTGGTTAAAACCTAGACACCTTTTGATGCAAGCGTTTGAGATAAACAATGATCTAAGATGTCTTTTATTGTCAATCAATGACCACTTAGTGAGGGTGGCGGGTGGAACTGCATCTCAAGCTTCTGGTGTTGTAGGATATGATACTTCCAGTGTTGTCGAAAACCCTAATCCTGATCTTCTTGCACTATGTAGAACATTAAGAGGAATACTAATAATATAGGACATCAAATCTAGGGTTTTTTACTAAAACTTGTTGGTGAAGGTGGGAAAAATGGATATGTGGATGGATTGTGTAGGATGTAGCCAATAGCTAATGGGTCAAAATCTGATGTCGCCAAGAGAGTTGGGGTAATGCGATGTTAGAGAAGGTAGTGGCTCAACAATCCTGGAGTCTACAAAAAAGAGATAATGAAAACCAGAAGGAAAAGCAAGGGAACAATAATGGGAAAATATTGGAAATGTTATGACATTGTTTATGTCACTATGTATTTGGTGATAGTGACATGGAGAGATCACTATATATGTGAAGATATTGATGGACTTGAATAGATGGCATTGTACGATCTTAGTGGGAGATTGCGAGATTAAGCTCCAAAACAATACACTGATACCAATTAAAACCTTCATGACATTTATGCTCAATCCAAATTCCAATAAATCCCTCTAGTCATGCCTAAGAACTGCACTACTCTATAATCCTTTGTTGGGTTCACTATTTTATGAATATAATCCCACACACTTTCTTAAAATAACAATAGAATAAATAGCCTTCCTTCATTACTTGTATCAAATGTTGATTCCCTACATCTACCAATTTCTTTGCACTCACAGTTCCTCAGTACCAAGAGTTTCATTGGCATATATTGAAAATGTCTTTAACTGATAATTCCATTTCTTTTTTTCTTAATGTATCTATTGATCTCCAACCATTCCTCTAAATTATTGATATTGGCCCTGCCAACTCAATAAATTCAATATCCCCTTAGTATTGTATTTCTATCTTTGACATAATGCACCAACACCAAAATTTGATTCCATCTCTGTACAATGCCCATGTGGTATTTGGAGAGCTCCAACAAGGATCTATCATCAAACTCTGGAAATGCACCTATAGAGTTATTTACCATTCCACGTAATATGTGCTCTTGCTTCCCTCCATTGCATACATACCCTTTTTTTTTGCTTTTGCTCCTTGATCTCATTTATTATTTTCTCACGAACTTCTTTGATATAGGACTATTAAAGTGCTCAAACTCAATTTTTCTAGCCGTAAGATTGATTTGATTGGGGACCCATCTCCTTTGTTACTTCTATATAAGTGCAACTTTGAAAGTGGTTCTTCATCGAACCAAATCCACTTGCTCAACCACCTCATCCTTCAGTTGGATTGCATTCTTCGACAAATCCAAAAATTACTCTAAAATCAACTATTATTCCATTCAGAGCACTCGACCCCTATAAAAAATATTAGTCCATTTAGGGTAGAGAACTTGCAAAAAAATACTTTGAGAGTACAACCATCAAAGAGGTCTCGTGGAAGTCTTTGGGTTTGACCTCATTGAATGTGATGGAGAAGAGAGACATGCCTCTATATTTAATGATTTAGCAAATTCCTTACATGGCCAAATTCACCTTGGAGAAGTTTACATTGTCTAAGCTACAATCAAGGCAACAAACATGAATTACAATCATTTGAACAACCAATTCGAGATAGTTTTGGTTGCCTCATCCACAGTACAACCTTCCTTAAAGGATGCTCCTACAATTCCTTTTCATTTCTCCCACTTCAAAAGAATCAATGAAATCAATTCTACACCCCTAAATTTTATGGTCGACATCATTGGTGTGGCCATCTCCACTTCCCGTACATCCAATATACATAGAAGATATGGGGGAAAAAACTCTGAGGAAAACTATAAGTTCAAAGGAGGCATCAAGGTACAATATTGATGTGACCTTGTGGGGAGAAATTTGTTACTTTGAAGGTAGGCAACTTGGTAAATTACACTCTTCATAAACCTTGCTAGTCCTCACAATCAAGGGAGGTTGTGTCATGGAGTTCAATGCAAGGACTATAAGAACTATCTCCAACATCATCCTTCTTATAGTCTAAGATATTGAAGAAACACATAAACTAAAAGTATGGTTTCATGAAAAGGGTTTTAATGCTTCTTCCCATTTTGAGTAGAAAATACTCGATTGTTTCTAACCATTTCCATAAAACCAAAACAATTATTTAACCTAATAGCACACAGGCCTTTGAGAAAGCATATTGCATGTTGCTTCATGCTACGATAACAAATGTTAACATGGATTTTTTCTACTTAATTGCATGGCCTCTATCTATTGATGGCATGCCATGCATGATTTTTTTTTCCAAAATACTAACAACATGTGGCATTACAAAAAATGGAATAGTGACTTCCAAGAATGTGACTATACTTGAACTTCAAGATCATAATAACAAGTAGATCCCCTCACAACTTTTTATGAGGTTGCAACTCAACTCGTGGGGATCACAAGAAAAGAATTGTACCTGCTTTCCATTGAACTAGACGACATAAAAAAAATTAATATGAAGGTTAAATCCTACTAATTCCTTTTCACATTATTGGTCAAGACAAAGGCTTTCAATGGTGTTGAGAAACTGAAGTTGATCTTCATCAAGTTAATGGAATTACCATATGGCTTTGCATCTAGGTTTTTCCATGAAAAAAATAGAAAATTTGGGCTCCTCAAGAAGTCGATTGAAATAAATTGTGACCTTCGCTTTTCTACCAAACTTGCCACATAGATGATTTCTAGTTTCAACAACTTCTTTTTCTATAAAAACTCCTACGCATTTTGTATTCACACAAATAACTTCCATTTGGTATGCCAGTGAAGTTGTACCCCTTTAGATGCACTTTTTACACATATCGACACCTATCTCTCCTTCTGTGTCCTCATATTTTGTTCCCATATGTACATCATGCTTTTGGAATATTTCTAGTTATACGTTCTTTGATGGCCCATTCCATTATGCACTTTGGTTCCACATCATGTAAACTTTTCCATGTATGAACATACTCATATTTCATATGTATATACTATGTTGCCTCTTACATGTATATATTGGTTTGGTTTGTTTAACACTTTCAAACATCAATTTCATTTACTACCACAACACATAAATATATGTATTTTTCCCCATTAACCTAGTCTTGTTTTTTCAACTATATATCACTTTACATATATACAATATACCAATCCAAACATAAGACATTTTGGTTACAAATCATCTAAAGTATTTCTTTTATGCACATACTCGTATTTGTTATGCACACTTCTTTTATGTTTTTTGCAAATAACTACATGTATCGTTTCACTTGTATACTATATAACATTTCCCCTTCCATCAATGGCGCCTCTAGGTTTGCAATGAACTTGTTGTTTTCAACTAGAAATGTCATCTGATCGTGGGAATGATCAAATACATGCACGAAGATGACTAGTTCACACAAATGACAAAGATTAAATAAACATACAAAGGTTATTTCTTTATATATCCCATGGAAACAACCTCACTTCTCAAAGTAGCTGCATACACGATGCCATACTATTATAGCATGCACCCATCAACCCACCCCACTTTAAATTCCCTTCTACATAATTGATGCAACCCCATAATGATTGAGGCACATCATTGCTTCCATGAAATATTATATCAACTCTTTCCCATGCAAGTATGCCCCATGTGCAAAGAATCATATCCATGAATCAAAACAAAGTTCTTGCATGGAAGCTATGCCTATTACTGCTACGTTTTAGAGAGAAATGGTTATCACCTCTCCATGTCTAACAACATGGACCTCATTGCATAACCACTTTGAACCCAATATTGCAAGTATCCCATGCATGTGGAGGACAATACAAATACTATGATTCCCACAAGACACATGTGCAATTGTCGACTACCTTCCCCACATGTTGTTGCACCTAGACATCCCGATTGTTAGAAGATGCAACTCTAGACACAAACCTTGTGAATTATTGGTTAGTGGAACATCTCTTATGGTAGCATTGGAGAACAAAATAACAAATTATCGCTATTACAAGGATATCTAGAATAGTCCAATGACAATAACGACTTTGCATATTCATCCTACATATATCTCTCCCTTGCTTCACCATGTCACCACTGCTACCCCTAACCTATAACAACAACATGTATTATTAGATGAGGAGTATAATTTCTTTCCCAACCCAACGAATATTCAAACATAATTTTTCATATCCACACTCCAATATTCCAGTAGAGAGGTTGAAGCAACAAGGAGCTAACTGCAATCTATACATTACAAGTCTACAATGTCCATGGAATAGCCCCATGTTGGCCTTTCACCAATCAATAAATACAACATAGAGGGCCTCTTTTCTATGGCCTTACCGACTCTATTCCCCACAGGGATTTCTATGCTCAAACATAATTAGAGAATTTGAAATACAAACTTATGTCTTACACCTTATGTGGTACCATGACAATAGATTTGGGCCTAGATTCTATTATTGCTTGTGCAACATTATGATGTGCCATTGTGGCTAGGAAACTATTGTTTTTGGTGAAAAGGGACATTGAAGACACCTCGCCCTCAACCATCACAAACTCACACCACCAACTTTGCCACTTTCTCGATGCCAAAATTGTTGAGCAAGTTGTGCACTTTGGCTCATCTCTTTGTGGAGCTCTAGAAAATAAGTAGAGGTGAACTCACCAATATGATTACATAGATAAGCAATCCAACATTTTTCTTCATATTTACTATAGTGAGCATCTAATGGCATGATTTACAGACGATCATTCCTAGTTACCCTCAACCCATTTCATGCAAGCAACAACATTGGATAATTCAAAATATTATAATGAACCCACATCTTGCATCTCAATACATGCACTGCAGATTCACAATCTTCCTTGGAAAGGTTATGCAAAAATACCTCCATTCAAAAGACTACTAGTGTAGGTATGAACCTAACCATGTTTCTTGTTTTTCTTTTTATATGCAATCCTTCTACTCCTACCTCTTACTTTGTTATCCCTATTTTCCTGCATGTATGAAAGGTAACATAGAGGGCACATGGTTTCCTATGGCTGGAAAAAATCATATGATATGGACACACTTGACTAGGGGAACTTGTTTGAGCTTGATGATGACAAATCCTTCTTTGATAGATATGTTATAGCTTGGAACCCATGAGAGATCCAACAAAGGAATCCCACAATCCAATGTTTTCCTTTGCACAATCCATAACTACTAGAAACAACAACGATATTTGCATCCGATCAACTGTGAGGCTATGCAGAACTTGTGAACTGCATTCAACAACACTCAAAATTTCATGAATCTTCATGCCAATGCAAGAAAGGGTCCATTCTCAGCTGCCACTATGGATTCCCCTAGGAGATACAAGTTGCATCTCCTATGTTCATTGATGATCATGGACCAAAAACATATATCCTTGCACAAAATGATGTTAGGTTAAAATTCCACAACTATGACATGGTTTTAGTAAGAAGAACTAATGTTGAATGCCAACCTATTCTCTCCTTGCATGTTATCCTCCAATATGTTTCCAAATATGTAGCAAAAGCAAAGACAAAAGCATAATGCTATCGGCAAATGAGAAGAAGGATCTCAAACATTGCACCTTCATAAGAACCTATTGTAGTTGTCATTTGAAATCTCTTGATAGAAACAACCATTGACTGGGACATATGAGCACAGGAGACATGCCACATGGTACACAAACTTTCCTCTATAGTTTGTAGTTGGTCATTTCTTTCGTTGAATTTCAACCAAATTTTCTTAGGCATGTTACATATGGTGTGGTTGACTCCCTTTTGACTACAACCTTCATTTCTTCATACATGAAATACCTCTTTCAATAGAGGCATTTCCATTTATTAAACTTGCATGTTCTTGGTCCTTTTTTGCTCATCGAAAGTATAGGAAATGGAAAAAAAAAACCCTTCCATGATTGTTTGTTTCTTGCCACACTAATTTGTGACCCCTTATGTCAATTCAAATTGCTACATCACTTTATATTGGAGCTGGCTTCTCCTATGCAAAACTTTTCATAAATTCCCCAAAGAAATTGGTTCCACCATTGAGGAAATTATAGCACCATGGGAATAAATGAGGAACACATATGCTGCATGGCATGTTGACTGCGTACATTTCTAACGCAATTTGAGTCCAAAGATTTTATCCCTTGGAATAATGCAAGGGAATCCACTCGATGATTTGTTACCTTTCCTAGCCCCATCCATAAGCCATTTCTTGGTGTCAATTGGGATAAAATCCAATCCCCCTTGCACTTACAACCCCTTATACACATATCCTCCACTTTAATTCGTAATTGTTTTAGTAATAATGGGTAGTTAAATGTTTGGATGATTTAAAATTTTATATTAATATAATACAAATATACACATATTTGTCCAAGACAAAAACATTTATATTTGATATTTCAAGTGTGAAATATTAAAATACATTTGATTGCCTTGAGATTCTTAAAAATATATATTATCTTACAACTGTCCCAAAGCAATCTCTTTCTCTTGAATATCACTACTTATTGCAGTCATCTATTGGCTCCTCTAGGGTATCCATTCAAAACATTTTCGCTACATTCTTTACAATACCAAGGCTTTAGCAAAAAGCATGAACAATTACCATGGCTCTGCATATGACATAAATAAAACTTCTTACAACTCCTATATCAATAAAGTTATCTTTCTAAATTTGAAATTTGAGTTCCCCTCTAAACTTTTGCTTAGATAGGAACCCATTTTGTAGTAATAAGGCTTCCTTCAATAATTGGTCAACCTTTGAGTTGAATTGTCTACAAATATGAGTAAAAGAAGGATCCTCGAAACTACTTTTAACCTCTATAACTTGATTTTTTATTGGAGATAGCAACATGTTTTCAGTTCTACAATTATTATTTTCCCAAATAATCAACATATTGGAATCTCCAAATACTCTCAATACTTTAAAACCTTTGACTATTATTGTTTTCAAAATAAGTCACCATGCATATAATTCAAGTTGATTATTTGTTCCTTGCCCAATAACAAACCTTTGACTACTATTGTTTTCAAAAGAAGCCATAATGCATAACATTGAACTTGAATATTTGTTCCTTGCCCAATAACATATTTCAAGAAAATGTAGATATTAGCTTCAAAGAAAAAGATCACCATTGTCCCACACATTCCTGGGGTTCCTTGAAATGCTTGATCGAAGAATCCCTAAGCCTTGTCATAATCAATGCATGGTTATTTTAGTTCCCTTTGAGGATTTTCTTTTGGTGTTTTCTATCTATCCTCAAATGATACCCCAAGTTTGTGAGCAACTTGTGTTGGATACATATCAAGACCTTGAAAAAGCGTATTATTCTTTGATAACTAGATCCCCCATATCACAAAGCAAGTAAAATCCTTAAATGTGTTATAGACTTATCATAAACCCATTATAAAAGGCATTCTTCCAATGACCCTTGTTCCCATTTGATCTAGATTATTTGGAGAACGAAATGAAGGTAGTGTTATAAAACAGAAATACACATGAATATTTTGCAGAAAACAGAGTAGTACAGTAAATCCCAAATTCTAGTAATGAATGGATTGGAAAAACACTGTAAATTGTAAAGCAATACAAACTAGCTCTATGTTGAATATTGTAACTTCAAAGAATATTATATTTATATATTATTTATTCTGGAGATGTTCCATACCTCCGATGTGATTATACTATGAATCCGGAGATGTTTATTCCTCCGAGAAGTTGTGGTAACTAGGGTTATTAGACCCACCATGTGGGGGTCGGCCCAGTCAGTTATAATAGGGTATTTAACCTAATGGTTAAATACGAGCCTACATGTACCTATGTAAAATATATGTCAAAGTAGTGTATAAATAGAGGAGGTGTGTTCCTCATTATACACATTCACTCACTTGTGGAAGAGTGCGCACTTTTCTGGGAGATCTGCTAAGGAGACAAAGAAGGAAGGAGCACATCTTGTATTTTGGTTGATCATCTTATTGAGGAAAGCTTTGCTGGGTTTTCTACCCCATGAGGGTTTCCCAGGGTATATTGTGTGTCTATCTTGTGATTGTGTTTCTTTCAGTGATCTTGCTTGTCTATTTGGTTTAAACTTAACATGGTATCAGAGCTAGACTGAATAGGACATCTTTCACAAGGTAAGAATACCTCTCTCTCTCTCTTTGGTGAAGTTAGGGTTTCAGCCCAAAGTTGGTATTATTGATTTTTGGTTGCATGGCTGGATAGCTCTTTTCCATACCTTTCTTTTGAGCTATAGATCGAACTTTTTGGTTGGGTAGAACTCCGGGAAATCCAAACCCTAATTCTACCAAAAGTGCGATACGTCAGATTTTGGTTTCAGAAAAAAGTTGTAATTTTTGAATTCTGATTACATGGCTGGATATCCCTTCTCAAGAGAATTCTTTTGAGCTATAGATCGAACTTTTTGGTTGGGTATAACTCCGGGAAAGTCAAACCCTAATTCTACCAAAAGTGCGATAAAATTCGGTTCCAGATTCCGGAAAAAGTGAAAAGTAACTGCCCAGGTAAGTCTACTCTGTCTCTTGGACTCCCCCAAGAGAAGATGGCTCCAAACACTAAGCTTGAAGACAAGCTAGAAGGCATAGAGAATTTCCGGGCATGGAAATACAGAATTGGTCTCATTCTTGAGGAGAATGATCTTGCTCATTATATCAAGGAGGAAGTTGCAGAACCAGAAGAAGATGAAGCCAAAGAAAAACATAGGAAGGATTTGATTAGGGCAAAGAGAATCATAGCTGATTCTATTAAAGACCACTTGATTCCCCAAGTGGCTTCCAAGAAGACTCCAAAGGAAATGTATGATGCCCTAGGAAGAATGTATGAAGGAAAGAACATCAATAGGAAAATGAATCTAAGGACTCAGTTGAAGAGTACCAAGATGCAAAAAGGAGAATCCATTCAAGACTACTTCTCAAGAGTCTCTCTAATCAAAGAGCAACTAGATGCCATTGGTGATACTCTTGATGAAGATGAACTTGTGATGACAGCTCTAAATGGTCTCACTAGACCTTGGGAGTCATTCATTCAAACTATGTGTGCTAGAAAAGAAAGTATGAAGTTTGATGTAGTTTGGGAGGATTGTGTACAAGAGGAGGCTAGGGTTGCAAATCGAGAAGCCTTGCTCAAAGAGGATGACCAAGCCTTGGCCACCCACACCAAAAGAAGAAGGAGTCAATCCTACTCCAAAAAGGGTAGTCACAAGGAGTCTCATCCTCCACACAGATTTCATAAGAAAAGAGGATCTACTCAAAGAAGAGATTACTCTTCTTTCCAGTGCTTTTCTTGTCACAAAATAGGACACATTGCTAGAGATTGCCCTCTACAGAAGAAAAAGAGCACTCACTACAAAAGGCACCAAGCACATCTTGCAGAAGATGATAGTGAAGAAGAAGAAGTAGAGGAAGAAAGGTCTCACAATAAAAGACCTAGAAATGAAGAGGAAGAAGAAGAAAGGACCTTCTTCAAAAGAAGGTCAAGGAGAAATGCAGAAGAAGATGCAGAAGAATATGTTCTCTTCTCCGCACTCTCTGGATCTATAACCCCTGGAGAAGGTACATGGCTTATTGACAGTGGTGCTTCAAAGCACATGACAGGACAGAAAAGGACTCTCTCAAATCTTGAAGAAAAGACTTCTCCCCAAAAGGTATCTCTAGGAGATGACTATCAATATCCCATTAAGGGAATTGGTGAAGCAAATTACAAACTCGATTCTGGAACTCCCATGAAGATGAAGGAAGTTTTATATGTTCCAGGATTGAAGAAGAATTTGCTTTCAATCTCAGCTTTAGACAAGAAAGGCTATAGAGTGGCATTCATTGATGGACAAGTGTTAATGTGGTCCAAAGGCAAATCTATTAAGGATGCAATTGTTATTGGTGAAGAGGAAGGAGGTTTATATAAACTCAAGGGTCATCCGGAAGCTGCTCTTATTCATGAAACCTCTAGCCCCAGTGAGCTATGGCATAGAAGACTAGCTCACATTAACTACAAAGCCTTACCCTATGTAAGCAAGGTGGTTATAGGACTACCAGATTTGAAGGTTGATCATGATGGCTCATGTAAAGGATGTAAGAAAGGGAAGAATGTAAAGAACCCCTTTCCAAAGAGTGAAACAAAGACTAAGGGCATCTTGGAGTTAATACACTCAGATGTATGTGGTCCAATGCCCACCACCTCTCTAAGTGGATTTGAATACTATCTTTCATTCATTGATGATCATTCAAGGAAAACTTGGATATACTTTCTAAAGGGTAAGAATGAAGTTTTTGGAAAGTTCAAAGAGTTCAAGGCTCTAATAGAAAATCTCTCAGAAAAGAAAATCAAGATTCTCAGAACATACAATGGTGGAGAATATACTTCAAAAGAGTTTGAAGAATTCTGTAAAGAAGCTGGAATCAAGAGAGAACTAACCACTCCCTACAATCCCCAACAAAATGGGGTTGCAGAAAGGAAAAATAGAACCATCATGGAAGCTGTGAAGACTATGATACATGACCAGGATCTTCCCATGTATCTATGGGCTGAAGCAGCCAGAACAGCAGTATATGTTCAAAACAGATTATCTCATAGTGCTCTTGATTTCAAAACTCCAGAAGAAGTGTTTACTGGAAAGAAGCCCGAGGTAAGCCATCTTAAAATATTTGGGTGTCCTGTGTACATCCACATTCCAAAAGAAAAGAGAACCAAGTTGGATCCTTCTGGTAAGAAAGGAATATTTGTTGGTTATTGTGAATCATCCAAAGCCTTTAGGATTTACATACCAGGCTTTCATCATATAGAAATCAGTAGAGATGTAACTTTTGATGAAGAAGCAGCTCTCAAGAAATCAAGAAAATGCCAACTTGAAGAAATCTATGAAGAAGATCCTTCTTCTAGAAACTCAGAGGCTATTCACATCCCTGAATATAATCCACCAGAGGATCATGACATGTTGGAGCCACAAGAACCCCCTATCTCAGTTTTATCAAAGAAAAGAAGGCCAGCATGGGCTAGAGATATTATCCAAGGGGCTGAAAAATATGGTGCTCCTGAAGGCTCCATTAGAGAAATAAAGAAACCAAAGCTAGTGTCCAACTATATGGCCTTGATGTGTGATCTTGTGGATCAACTACCTACTAGCTATGAAGAAGCAGCTCAAAAGAAAGAATGGGTAGAAGCAATGACAGAAGAATATCAGTCGATAATGAAAAATGATGTTTGGGATATAGTCCCCAAACCAAGAGATAAAAGTGTGGTTTCTTCCAAATGGATTTTCAAGATAAAACATGCTGCAGATGGTAGCATTGAAAAATACAAGGCAAGGTTTGTAGCCAGAGGATTCTCTCAAAAGGAAGGAATTGACTATGAAGAAACATTTGCACCTGTTGCCAGGTATACTTCAATTAGAACTATCATGGCACTTGCATCCATGATGAAATGGAAATTACATCAAATGGATGTTAAGACAGCTTTTCTGAATGGTGTAATTGAAGAACCTCAAGGTTTTGAGGTCAAAGACGGAAGGACCCATGTATGCAAACTGAAAAAGGCATTATATGGATTGAAGCAAGCTCCCAGGGCTTGGTACGGAAGGATTGACAGTTTCTTAACAAGCATGGGCTTTACCAAAAGTAAAGCTGACCCCAATCTTTATCTTAAAGTGATGGATGATGAACCTGTTATATTGCTGTTATATGTAGATGATCTTTTTCTAACCGGAAATGAGAATCAAATCATTGAAAGCAAGAAGAAGCTTTCTTCAGAATTCGAAATGAAAGATCTCGGATTAATGCACTACTTCTTAGGCCTAGAAGTGTGGCAAGAGCCAAAAGGAATCTTTCTAAATCAAGGTAAGTATACTGTGGAGATTCTCAAAAGATTTGATATGTTGGAGTGTAAAGCCATGGCCACTCCCATGGACTCCAACCTGAAACTATTAGTTAATGATTCATCAGAACTAGTGGACATAACCCTATATAGACAAATCATTGGATCATTGATGTATTTGACAAATACTAGGCCGGATATATGCTTTGCTGTAAATACCCTAAGTCAGTATCTAGTAGAACCTAGAAAGGTTCACCTTATAGCTGCAAAGCATATAATGAGGTACCTAAAAGGTACATTGGACTTTGGCCTATACTATCTTGGAGGTAATGAACTCAAGTTACGTGGTTACTCAGATTCTGATTGGGCAGGTAGTGTCCCAGACAGAAAAAGTACTTCAGGCGGATGTTATGGCCTTGGATCTGCCATGATCTCCTGGTTCAGCAAGAAACAATCTAGTGTGGCCCTCAGTACTGCTGAAGCAGAATATATAGCTGCTTGCTCTGCCAGCTGTGAAGCAGTGTGGCTTCGGAAACTCTTATCTGGAATTTTTGACTTAGAAATGGATCCCACTGTGATTATGTGTGATAATCAAAGCTGCATTAAGATGACTGAAAATCCTGTGTTCCATGATAAGTCAAAACACATTGAGATCCGTTACTTCTATATACGAGACATGGTGCAGAGAGGAGCCATCAAGCTCGAGTACATAAGCACTGAGGATCAGATTGCCGATATCCTGACTAAACCCTTGTCTCAAGTAAAGTTTGAACACTTCCGAGACATGCTTGGCATAGTCCAGAAGGACCCTCCTCGAAAGGGGGAGTAGTATAGTATTTGATAACAATTTTGTTTTGTTGCACTTAGCTACTTACAATTATTTAGATTTAGAACTCTTTTATATCTTTTATTTCTATGGATAAATATTTTGATATTAGATGTATTAGTAAGAATACATGCTAGATGTATACATGTTTTGGTGTGATGTATACATGTTTTGATGTTAGATGTATTAGTGAGAATACATGCTAGATGTATACATGTTTTGGTGTGATGTATACATGTTTTGATGTTAGATGTATTAGTAAGAATACATGCTAGTTGTGATGTATACATGTTCTGATGATTAGATGTATTAGTAAGAATACATGCTACATGTGATACATGCTCTTGGATATTTGTACCTGTATAGATGAGAATACAGAAGGGGATTGGATCATCCCTGGACTTTCAGTCCTAAAGAGAGCCGTAGACGTGAGGTCTTCGAGAATGAAGTCCTTAGTGGACAGTTGAGGGGATTGGATCATCCCTGGACTTTCATTCCTAAAGAGAGCCGTAGACGTGAGGTCTCCGAGAATGAAGTCCTTAGTGGACAGTTGAGGGGATTGGATCATCCCTGGACTTTCAGTCCTAAAGAGAGCCGTAGACGTGAGGTCTCCGAGAATGAAGTCCTTAGTGGACAGTTGAGGGGATTGGATCATCCCTGGACTTTCAGTCCTAAAGAGAGCCGTAGACGTGAGGTCTCCGAGAATGAAGTCCTTAGTGGACAGTTGAGGGGATTGGATCATCCCTGGACTTTCAGTCCTAAAGAGAGCCGTAGACGTGTGGTCTCCGAAAAGTGGGGATTGTATCATCCCCAGACTTAGGTCCCTGAATTGATCCGTAGACGTGTGGTCTCCAAGAAGTGGGGATTGTATCATCCCCGGACTTAGGTCCCTGAATTGATCCGTAGACGTGTGGTCTCCGAGAAGTGGGGATTGTGTCATCCCCGGACTTAGGTCCCTGAATTGATCCGTAGACGTGTGGTCTCCGAGAAGTGGGGATTGTATCATCCCCGGACTTAGGTCCCTGAATTGATCCGTAGACGTGTGGTCTCCGAGAAGTGGGGATTGTATCATCCCCGGACTAAGGTCCCTGAATTGATCCGTAGACGTGTGGTCTCCGAGAAGTGGGGATTGTATCATCCCCGGACTTAGGTCCCTGAATTGATCCGTAGACGTGTGGTCTCCGAGAAGTGGGGATTGTATCATCCCCGGACTTAGGTCCCTGAATTGATCCGTAGACGTTTGGTCTCCGAGAAGTGGGGATTGTATCATCCTCGGACTTCGGTCCCTGAATTGATCCGTAGACGAATGGTCTCCGAAAAAGTGATTTTATTGATGATGTGGTTACTTGTATCGGTAGGATACTTGTATTGATGATGTGGTTACTTGTATCGGTAGGATACTTGTATTGATGATGTGGTTACTTGTATCGGTAGGATACTGGTATTGATGATGTGGTTACTTGTATCGGTAGGATACTGGTATTGATGATGTGGTTACTTGTATCGGTAGGATACTTGTATTGATGATGTGGTTACTTGTATCGGTAGGATACTTGTATTGATGATGTGGTTACTTGTATCAGTAGGATACTTGTATTGATGATATGGTTACTTGTATCGGTAGGATACTTGTATTGATGATGTGGTTACTTGTATCGGTATGGATACTTGTATTGATGATGTGGCTACTTGTATCGGTAGGATACTCGTATTGTTGATATGGTTACTTGTATTGGCATGAATACTTGTACTGCTGATAGTGTGATGACGATGCTGCTGATCGTGTGATGACGATGTTGCTGATCGTGTGATGACGATGCTACTGATCGTGTGCTGACGATGCTGCTGATCGTGTGATGACGATGCTGTTGATCGTGTGATGACGATGCTGCTGATCGTGTGATGACGATGCTACTGATTGTGTGATGACGATGCTGCTGATCGTGTGATGACAATGCTGCTGATCATGTGAAGACGATGCTGAAGATCGTGATGTTGATGATGATGTTGACATTGATGTACCAGTAACTGTTTGAGTTACTGATGAAGACAAATTGAAGAAAGCTTCCGATGATTTATAGATGTATCATGTATAGTGACTCCTTGCTCCTGCAGATGTTGTTATAATATCCTTCTCGTTAAGGGGGAGTGTTGAATATTGTAACTTCAAAGAATATTATATTTGTATATTATTTATTCCGGAGATGTTCCATACCTCCGATGTGATTATACTATGAATCCGGAGATGTTTATTCCTCCGAGAAGTTGTGGTAACTAGGGTTATTAGACCCACCATGTGGGGGTCGGCCCAGTCAGTTATAATAGGGTATTTAACCTAATGGTTAAATACGAGCCTACATGTACCTGTGTAAAATATATGTCAAAGTAGTGTATAAATAGAGGAGGTGTGTTCCTCATTATACACATTCACTCACTTGTGGAAGAGTGCGCACTTGTCTGGGAGATCTGCTAAGGAGAAAAAGAAGGAAGGAGCACATCTTATATTTTGGTTGATCATCTTATTGAGGAAAGCTTTGCTGGGTTTTCTACCCCATGAGGGTTTCCCAGGGTATATTGTGTGTCTATCTTGTGATTGTGTTTCTTTCAGTGATCTTGCTTGTCTATTTGGTTTAAACTTAACACTCTAGATGGTGGTAGCTTATCTTTGAAAAGAGATATGTCGGCTACGCTCATCCACAAGAACTTAGTTACAATGAGGCCAGAAAGACATTTTTAACGTAAAGCATAAATCAGAAAACCCTAAACATCAAAATCCCTAACCCCGAGAGATGAAATGCAAAAAGGTTTGTGGGCCCCAATGTGGTTAGTTAATACATCAACTTCCCGGGGACGCAACTTTAACATACAATCTTTGTTTGGGGCGCTTGGTATCATGTTGTAAAGGTCTGGATGAGAAGGAATACGTGTTGTTGTTATAGACATGCCTTTGGCAATGATCTAGGAACCATCGTGGAAAAAAGATGTTGTTTAGGGCCTCACACATGCCCCAGAAGATTAGGACCCGAAAAACCATAAAAAAACTGCCAAGCTGAAAAACTGTGTCTTTGATCCAGTCGAATAAGTGGGTGGCCATCAAGGTACATCTGGATCAGACCTCCCCCTTATGAATAAATGATCTCCATTGCATCAAGATCGCTTATCAGATGGGGAAACTTCTGCTAAATTTTACTCTTGGTGAGTCGTCTGCCTTGGTGAAGAAGCTACCTTGCTTTGACGACCCAATAGAGTTGAATGTTCTATTGGCGGGTGCCCTTCATTTGTGTGTCTATGATCTGATCCACTGTAGCTTGTTTAAGGAAATCTAGATTGAGTTCTGTAGGGGCCAAATGCTCACCAACCTCTAAGGTGTCAAGAGAGGTGGAAAATATGGTTGAAGCAATTCCACATTAAAGATTGGGTGCAAGCCAAGGAAAGGGAGAATATTTAATTCAAAATCATTCTCACCCACAACCTTCATGATGGTGTAAGGCCCATATCAGAGTGGCCTTAGATTTTTGTGGGGGCCTATGAGGCACTCCTGCAAATGCAACCACACCTTATTCCCAACTTGAAACTTGTGTGGAACCTGATGTTGGTCACATCATTGTTTATACTTGGAATTGGCTTTCTGCATGATATCATGATCGTGTTGTTGGATGTGCTGTATTTGTTCAATGAATTTGGTTTCTTTATCTACCTCATCCTGAGCATGGGAGGGATCGTCCTATGTAGATACAATGGGTATAAATACATCAATGGGGGATAATGGTTGGAACCCAAAGCACACCTGAAAGGGGCTATGGCCAATAGAGTTGTGGAGGGATATGTTGTACCTATGCTGAACATATGGAAGGCTCTCATCCCATGTGCAAGGATGTTTGGAGTTGTACATGCATAGGATATGCACAATCATAATGTTGACCACTTATGTCTGCCCATTCATTTGGGGGTGGAAGGTAGTCGATTTGGTCAGCTTGGTGTCCATTCGAGACCATAAGGAGGACCAGAAGGTGTTGAGGAACCTACTATCTCGATCTGAAACAATGGTCTGTGGAAACCTAAAATGAACCCAAAAATGATCAAATAAGAGCTTAGCAATGGATTTGGTTGTGATACTCTTCGTACATGGTGCTAGAATGGCCATCTTAGAGAACCGATCGACAACCACAAAAACACAGTCATGACCATGCTTGGTGGAGGAAAAAATTGACATGTAATCCATTGAGACTGACTCCCAAGGATTTTCTGGGGTAGGCAGAGAAGTGTGCAACCATTTCTTCTTGATGGCAGGTTTAGTGATGGCATGAACAATACACAATATGATATACCCGTTGATGTCCTGTCAGAGTTTTATCCAATAGAAATACTTATTAAGCACTAATACTATCTTCTCCACGCTGAAGTGTCTGACCACCCGACTGTAGTGTGCCTCCCAAATTAGCTCTGCACCTCGCTTAGTGGAACACAAAGATGGCCTGGATAGCACAAAAGTGCATCCTGGAGGTGAAAGTATGGAACTTGTTTACCTATGCCCAATGTTTGATATGTAGGAGTGAAGTCAGGGTCATTGTTGTATAATTGGGGCCACCTGGAGGTCTTGTGACTAAAGGAGTTGAGGACAACGGTTAGTGCCACGACAGGGGGTCAGTTGCGGTAGTCTGCAACATGGTTCATGCCACCCTTCTTGTACTTAATGTTCAAAAGAAATTGTTGCAGGTACATGGACCACTTATGATGGCGATCATTTTGTAACTTTCCCTGTGTCTGCATGAATTCCAGGGGCATATGATTAGTGTGGATGATCATTTCCTTTCTGAGAATGTAATGCTTCCATTGTCGGTATGCCTGCACAATGGAGTACATATCCTTATCATAGGTGGGATATCTGCAAACAATATCAGACAATGTCTCACTATGATAGGCTACTAGATGTCCTTATTGGGTGAGGATTGCACCGATAGCATAGTCTGAGGCATCTGCCTCAATCTTGAATGGTTGTTGCAGGTCTTTCATAGTGAGGACTGGCGTTGAGCAGAAGTGGTGTTTCATATCCTCGAATGATTTCTATTGCGACCCCGACCAAGTGAACTTGGATTTAGCTCCACCTTTGGTCACTTGGATTAAGGACCAAGCGATATCAGAGAACCCAAACACGAACCTACAGTAGAAGTTGGCAAGGCCCAAGAAGAAGTGGAGCTCTATCAAGGTTGTCAGGGTAGGCCAATTGTGAATGACTTGGATCTTGCCTGGGTCCACATGCACCCCATGTTCACCCACGATGTATCCCAAATACTAAATTCTATGCATGCCAAATGAGCATTTCTCTTGGTTGACATATAGCTTGTGTTGTCGTGGGGTGCTCAGGGCCTGTTGAGTGTGTTGCATATGTTCTTCCCAGGTTCTGCTGTAGATGAGGATGACATCCAAATATACAACCACAAAGGAGTTTGTGAACGACCACAATATATCATCAATCATCATCATGAATGTTGTTGGAGCATTAGTCAAGCCAAAAGGCATGACCAACCATTCAAAGAATCCTCATTTAGACTTGAAGGTTGTCTTCCATACATCGATTTGTTCAATTGGAACCTAGTGGTATCCCAAATTCATATCAATATTGCTAAAGAACTTAGCACCCTTAAGCTAATCAAGAAGATCATCAATTTGGGGGATCGGGTATCAATTCTTGAAAATGATTTTGTTCAGGTATTTTTAATCGATACATAGTTGCCACGTCTCATCCTTTTTCCGCACCAACTGATCCGGATTTTATGAGCAGAACGAAATGAATACAGATTATTATCAGATGCTTAACACAAAATAACAGAGATACAGTAAAACTGGTTTTCTATTCAATAAGGAAATAAGCTAGAACTGTAAAATGCAGCGGAAAACAAGCTTGCTGGAATGGTGGCGGCTTATCTCTGAGAAGAGATGTGACGGCTGCTCTCATTTCGCAAGAAGATGGTTACAATGAGGCTCTCAAGGCCTTTTACAATAAACAGGAATGTCAAAAACCCTAGACATCCAAAAACCTAACCCTAGGAGATGAAGCACCAAAAGTCATGTGGGCCCCGTTTGGGTAAGTTAGTACATCAACTTCCCGGGGTCGTAACTTTTGCATACGATCTCCGTTTGGGGCGCTCGGTAGCCCGTTGGAAAGGTCTATCCGAGATTTACAACTTTCAACTGGGGCCAAATGCTTGGCCCCCCAAATTGCCAAAAAAGGTCATTTAGGGCCTCAAAATGGCCCCGGAAGTTCAGGACCCGGAAAACTGCTAAAAATAGTACAATACCAAAATTGCCAGAAAACTGTTTTGAGCCAGTTGGAAAGGTGGGTGGCCACCAATATCCACCTAGATCAATCCTCCCTCCTTAGGAAGCAATGGTCTCCATTGCGTTGAGTTCCCCCATCAGATGAGGAAATTTTTGCTGAATTTGGCCTTGGGTGAGCCACTTGCCTTGGTGCAGGAGCTGCCCTGCTTTGACAACTCGATAAAGCTGGATCCTTTGATGTCGAGTGCCCTTGATCTGTGTGTCTGCAATATGATCACTGGATGCTTGTTGTAGGCAGTCAGGGTTGAGCTTTGTTGGTGTCAACTTCTCTGCTATCTCTGAGGTGTCTAATAGTGGTGGGAAATATGGCCGAAGGAGAGCCACGTTGAAGACTGGATGCAGACCCAGGAAGGGGGGAATGTTGAGCTCAAAAGCATTGTCACCCACCGCCTTGGTGATGGTGTACGGCCCATAATGGAGTGGGCGAAGCTTTCGATGGGGCCCTATAAGGCGTTCTTTCTGCAAATGCAACCAAACTTTGTCGCCCACCTGAAACTTATGTGGCACCCAATGTTGATCATGGCGCTGCTTGTACTTGGCATTAGACTTCTGTAGAATATCCTGAACCTATTGGCGGATATGCTGGATCCGTTCAATGAACCGGGCGGCTTTGTCAGCTTCTGGGGACAAGTCAGCCGAGGTGGTCGCAAGGGGAAGTGCAACATCCATGGGGCCCAATGGTTGGAATACCAACCCCACCTGAAAGGGGTTGTGGCCAGTTGAGCTGTGCAAGGCTCGGTTGTAGCTATGTTGAACATAGGGGAGACTCTCATCCCATGTGCGGGGGTGTGTTGAATTGTACATGCGCAGGATATGTACGATCATCCGGTTGACGACCTTCGTTGTCCATCGGTCTGGGGGTGGAAGGCAGTGGATTTGGTGAGCTTGGTATCCAGCAGTGACCAGAGGCTTGACCAGAATGAGCTGAGGAATCGACTGTCACGGTCTGAGATAATGGTCTGTGGGATCCCAAAATGTACCCATACTCGTTCAAAGAAGAGCTTGGCAGTGGCTTCTGCTGTGATGTTCTTCTTGCAAGCGGCTAGAATTGCCATCTTGGAAAAGCGATCAACAACCACGAAAACACAGTCGTTTCCCCTCTTGGTGGACGGGAGGCCCGACATGTAGTCCATTGAGATGGATTCCCACGGCCTGTTAGGAGTAGGCAGAGAGGTGTATAGGCCGTGTTTCTTAGTGGTCGGTTTGGCAATAGCGCAAGCGGTGCAGGACCTGATATACTTGCCGACATCCTGTTGAAGTTTCGGCCAGTAGAAATGTTTCTGCAACACTGCCACTGTCTTTTTGATGCCAAAGTGTCCTGCCACCCGACTATAGTGAGCTTCCCAAATCAGCTTCGCACGCTCGCTTGATGGAACACAGAGATGGCCCAGATGACACAACAACCCGTCCTGAAGATGGAAATTAGCAACCACTGAGTTGGTGCCCAACATTTGATAGGTGGCGGAGAAGTCAGGGTCTGTCTCGTAGAGGTGAGGCCATCTGGAGGTCTCGTGGCCACAAGAGTCTAGCACCGTGGTAAGTGCCACGACTAGAGGTCGACTGAGGTAGTCAGCAACTCGGTTGGTACTCCCTGTTTTATATTTGATGTTGAGGTGGAACTCCTGTAAATATGTTGACCACTTCTGATGGCGGTCATTCTGCAACTTTCCTTGGGTCTGCATGAACTGTAGTGGCTTGTGATCAGTGTGGATGACTGTCTCCTTCCCAAGAATGTAATGTCTCCACTGGCGGCAGGCTTGTACAATGGAGTACATTTCTTTGTCATAGGTAGGGTACTTGCGAACAACATCTGATAGTGTCTCACTATGATATGCCATGGGGTGGCTGTGTTGAGTGAGAACGACATCCACAACATAATCTGAAGCATCTGTCTCGATCTCAAAGGGATGTTGTAGGTTCGGTAATGAGAGTACCGGCGATGAGAACAAACACTTCTTCAAGTCATCGAAGGCTTGTTGTTGGGACATGCCCCACACAAATTTTGCCTTACCACCACCCCTGGTCACTTGGATGAGGGCCCATTCGATATGAGAGAATCCCAGCACGAATCGGTGATAGAAATTGGCGAGGCCCAAGAAGCTCCGAAGTTCAGTGAGTGTGGTTGGGGATGGCCAATCACGGATGACCTGGATCTTGGCTGGATCCACATGCACACCATGTCGATCAACGATTTAGCCTAAGTAATGGACCCTGTCCGTGCCGAAGGAGCATTTTTCCAAGTTTGCATATAGTTTGTGCTTCCGCAGGGTGTGCAGAACCTGCTGAATATGCTGCAAGTGTTCCTCCCAAGTCTTGCTGTAGATGAGGATGTCATCCAGATACACCACTACAAAATTGTTGGTGAAAGGTCGTAGGATATCGTCCATCATCCTCATAAAAGTTGTTGGAGCATTTGTCAAACCAAAAGGCATGACCAGCCATTCAAAAAGACCTTCTTTTGACTTGAAGGCAGTCTTCCATACATCTGTCTGTTCTATTGGGACCTGGTGGTAGCCCGACTTCAGATCAATCTTACTGAAGTATTTGGCCCCCATGAGCTGATCAAGGAGGTCGTCGATTCGGGGAATCGGGTACCGGTTACGGACTGTGATTTTTTTCAGGGCCCGTTAATCAATGCAGAGTCGCTAGGTCCCATCTTTCTTCTGCACCAGCACGATTGGGCTCCCACAAGGTGATGAACTGGGACGGATGTGCCCCTTGTGGAGCAATTCTTGGATCTGCCTCTTGATCTCCTCGTTTTCCAACAGACAGCGGCGATAGATTGGCCCATTGGGTAGCGGTGCGCCTGGGGTCAGATCGATGGGATGCTTGACCTGGCAGTGCAGAGGTACCCCGGTCAGAGAGGAGAAGAAATCTGAGTATCCTTCCACCACCTTATCCACTTGCTTCTGTTGTGTGGATAGATCGGTCGCGGAGGCCCGGGATGTGGCTGCGATCTTTCTTTCACTCTAAGAGCGAATCACGAAGAAGACAAATTTCCCGGTCTGAGAGATGACCTTCCTGCATTGCTTGGCAGAGATCAAGGAAATAGCACTAGGAGGGACTGCCTCGGGTATCCTGTACAATTTCCTGTTCAAAGAAATAATAACACTGCGAGGCCTAGACTCATATACAGCATGACGTTTCCATAAATAAGGTTGGCCCAAAAGAACATCTGAAACTTCGAGAGGAGCAACATCACACAATACCTCATCCTTGAAGGGCTTGATGCCGTATGGCAGTCGACACTGTTGGCTGACGCGGAGATCGCTTCCTTTGCAGAGCCATCCAATGGTGTAGGGTTGTGGGTGCGGCGTTGTCGGTAGGGTCAGGCGCTTGATGACCTCTGCTGAGATGAGATTCTTCTGGCTACCGCTATCAACGATGAAATGCAGCGGGGTGCCTTTTACCCACATTTGTGAATGGAAGAGGCGTTCTCCTTCTTCTGGCTCGTCTGGTTCATCAGGCTGGAGCTTGGTGGTGGCAACGGTGGCACTGGGTTCTGCGTCAATGATCCGTCTTCCCCTTTCTGGTTCGGACTCAGAGTCAGAACCCGCATCTGATTCAGATGCTTTCAATTCGGCCACCAGCGACTGCTTTGAGCGGCAATCAGCAGTGTTATGCCAAGGGCTCTTATGGAAGTCGCACCACTTCCCGGTATCTTTCTTTGTTTTTCCGGTGTCCTTCTTTGCTTGCGGCTTGGACTGGTTGTCCTGATGCTGTCCATCTTTGCTCTGTCCTTTATTCTGTGGGTTGGGGCTGCCCTTTCCTGTCTTTTGCTGTGAAGGGTTCCCAGGCCCAAATTGCCGTGTCTTTTGTTTGAGCTTCTGCTCGATTTTGACAGCATATCGGTAGGCCGTGCCCAAGGAAGAGATGTCTAGAAATTCCATTTCGGTCTGGATGTATCTATGCAAACCACCGCGATACTTGAGCACCAGATGTCGCTCTGAATCTTTGATACCCAGCTTGGTGCGCAAGGTATGGAAGATATTTGTGAACTCTGGCACTGCTTGGTCTCTTTCTTGTCCCAGTGTGGTCCATTTGGTATACAAATCGTCATAACTTCCAACAGGGTAGTATTGTTCCTTAATAGCATCCCTGAAGGATTCCCAGGTGGCCGTGACTGAAAATAATGAGCCTTCTTCTGTGTCCTTTTGCTCGCAGAATGTTTCCCACCAATCTTTGACATGGGGAACGGCTTTGAGGAGCGCAAAAGTAATCTTTTCTTTATTCGAAAAGTTATGGACAGAAAAATACCCTTCTAGTAGATTCAACCACTTATCTACAGCATCTGCGTCTATCTGTCCTTCAAATATAGGGATATCAAAGTTGATTTGTACCTTGAAGGGGGCGGCGCCTCCGCTCAAGGAAGATGCGTCGCTTGTTGGTAGTCACCGAAGGATTTGCGCGAAATTATCCATCATCTCGTTCCTCTGCTGCGTGAGGGCTTCCTCAAGCAACATTTTGATAGGATCTCCTGTCCCGTCATCTTTCTTTTCTCCTGCCATGAGAGGTCGCTTGGGCATGCGAGAGCTTTTGTCGTCAAGAGAAACAAGCTCGAGACCCAATTCTTTGTACCCTGACCTCGTTGGGGACATGCATTAAGACGACAAGGAGCAGACCGCTCTGATACCACTGATCCGGATTTTATGAGCAGAACGAAATGAATACAGATTATTATCAGATGCTTAACACAAAATAACAGAGATACAGTAAAACTGGTTTTCTATTCAATAAGGAAATAAGCTAGAACTGTAAAATGCAGCGGAAAACAAGCTTGCTGGAATGGTGGCGGCTTATCTCTGAGAAGAGATGTGACGGCTGCTCTCATTTCGCAAGAAGATGGTTACAATGAGGCTCTCAAGGCCTTTTACAATAAACAGGAATGTCAAAAACCCTAGACATCCAAAAACCTAACCCTAGGAGATGAAGCGCCAAAAGTCATGTGGGCCCCGTTTGGGTAAGTTAGTACATCAACTTCCCGGGGTCGTAACTTTTGCATACGATCTCCGTTTGGGGCGCTCGGTAGCCCGTTGGAAAGGTCTATCCGAGATTTACAACTTTCGACTGGGGCCAAATGTTGGGCCCCCCAAATTGCCAAAAAAGGTCGTTTAGGGCCTCAAAATGGCCCCGGCAGTTCAGGACCCGAAAAACTGCTAAAAATAGTACAATACCAAAATTGCCAGAAAACTGTTTTGAGCCAGTTGGAAAGGTGGGTGGCCACCAATATCCACCTGGATCACCAACACAATTGGACTCCTGCAAGGTGAGGAGCTTGGTCGAATGTGGCACTTTTGGATGAGCTCATGAATTTAGCGTTTTATTTCCTTATTCTCTAGAAGAGAGCTCCTGTATATTGGGCCATTGGGTAAAGGATCACCCGATATCAAGTCTATTGGATTTTTGACTTAGTAGTGTAGAGGCACCCCTATAGGGGAAGAAAATATGTCCTTGTACCCTTCTACAATCTTGTCAACCTGCTTCTGTTGTTTAGAGATACCTTGTGCCAAGGCTATGGTGGTTGCAGTGACCGTCCGCCCACCTTCTGACCAAACCATGAAGAGGATGAATTTCCCAATATAAGAGATGACCTTTTGACATTACTTCACAGAGATCAAAGAAACTGCAGTAGTAGATCAAAGAAACATCATGGTGTTTCCACATATAGGGTTTTACTAAAAGAACATTACAAACTTCAAGTGGGGAAACATCACATAATACCTCATCTTTGAAGGGATTGATGAAGAGGTTAAGTGACACTATTGATTGATGCAGATGTCTCGTCCCTGGCTCAACCAACCAGTGGTGTATGGTTGGGGGTGTGGCATCATCGGTAGCTTCAATATTTTCACGAACTCGACCAAGATGAGGTTCTTTTGGCTACCAGTCTCAACAATGAAGTGTACAAGATTCCCCTTCACCCACAATTGTGAATGGAAGAGGCGTTCCCCTTCCTCTGGCCCCTCCAACTCTTTTGGTTCGATCTTTGCAGTTAAGATTGTGGCACTAGCTTCCACATCAATGACCTGCTTTCCCCTTTCTTGCCTGAATCAGAGTCCGAGATAGATTCTAGCTCTGGGGTTTTCATCTCAGCCAACAATGACTACTTTGAGCGACATCCATCAGTGTTGTGCCATGGGATTTTGTGGAACTCAAACCACTTCCTGGTGTCTTTCTTCGATTTCTCACTACCCTTCTTTGCCTGCGGCTTGGGCTGATTGTCATGATTTTGGTTGTCCTTTCTCTGTCCTTTGTTTTGTGAGTTAGGGTCACCTTTGTCGGGATTTTGCTGCTGTTGATTTTCAAACCCAAACTCCTACTTATTATTTTGCTTTAACTTTTGCTCTATCTCGATAGCATACCGATAAGCAGATTCTAGTGAGGAGATGTCTAGGAAATCCATCTCCATCTGAATTGTTAGAAAAACAAGATCATAGAACAATAGCATAAAACAAGATGCATAAATAAAACACATAAACACAATAAAAGAGAGACATCAATATATGTGGTTCACCCAATATAGGCTACGTCCATAGAGAAATTGCTAGTCCTTTTATTAATCTATCTAGCAAATGAAGGGATACAACCCGCAGTACATCCGCTGCAACTTCCTCTTCACTCTCTCATAGTCTCTCTTACACAATCATATAGATCTTTACAATACTACAATACCCAACCATATTGCAATGCCTTCCTTTTAAAGAGGGATTACCATGGTAAAATACCACGGGATACCCAATACCATGGGCCATAAATTACCCATTATTGACCAAGTCATGACTACGAAAATACAACATTTACAAGACATTTTTTTTTTCTAAATTTTTTGTTGTGGGGGCGCTATCCCCAAACCCTTGCCAAGAGGGGGGCTCCCAAATCAGTCGCCTCCCCCCTTGGATCCCTCATGGAAACTATAGTGGGGAGGGGAATCCCCCCCACACTCCCTCGTCATGGTCTGGGATCCAAACATGGTTGAAACACGATCTCTGAATCTGGAAGATTAGGCTCCACAACCAACATGAATGTACCTGTGTAGGCCACTACGGTACTTTAGGACCATGTGTCGTTCAAAGTCTCTAATACCCAAATTTGAGTGCAAGGTGTATGGAATATATTGGTGAACTCTAGCACCGCCTGGTCTCTCTCCTAGCGCAAAGTCGTCCACCTCGTGTACTGGTCATCATGGTTTTCGATAGAGTAGAATTCCTCCTTGACGACATCCACAAAAGCCTCCCAAGTGGGTTTTTTCTTGTATATTTCAAACTCATCTCTCGCATGTCTGTCGCAATAACCATCCCACCAATCTTTGCTACGGAGGAGGGAATTAAGGAGTGCGAAGGTGATCTTTTTGCTATAGGAAAAATTTTGGACAGAGAAGCAACCCTCTAACAGATTTAACTATTTCTCCAAAGCATCTACATCTATCTGGCCTTTAAATAAGGGAATGTTAAATTTAACTTGTACCTTGAAGGGAGTTGGACCTTTGAAATGGTTGCTCATTGAAGGTGCATTCGCTGCCGTCGACATTCATCGAAGTATCTGGGTGAAATTATCCATCATCTTGTTCCTCTATCACGCGAGGGCTTCCTCGAGCAACAAATTAAAAGGTTCTCATGCTCCGTCGTCTCTGTTTTCTTCTCCTGCCATGTGAGGATGCTAGGGTCAATGAGGGTGGTTTTCCCCAAGCTCAACTAATTTGAGACCCAACTCTCGATATTCAAATCTTGTTGGGGACATAAACTGAGAAACAACAAGAGCAAATTGCTCTTGATATTACTGATCTGGATTATTTGGAGAACGAAATGAAGGCAGTGATATAAAATAGAAATACACACGAATATTTTGCAAAAAACATAGTAGTACAATCAAACCCAAATTCTATTAATGAATGATCCGGAAAAACACTATAAACTGTAAAGAGATACAAACTAGCTCTAGATGGTGGTAGATTATCTCTGAAAAGAGATGTGTTGGCTATGCTCATCCACAAGAATTGTGTTACAATGAAGCCAAAAATCCTAACACTATGTCGTCTTTCTCTTTGACATTATGTCGTCCTCTCTCTTTGACATTATGCCATCTTCTTAAAAACTTCCTTTCATCTTTAAGGATAAACTGTAAGAATCACTCATATAATGCATCGCCATAACACTATCTTCTTTTTGAATGGACAAAGCAAGGCCCTTCACAAATCTAACAACCTTCTCTTCATTCTTCTTTACTAAACCAATCCTAAAGGCTACTCTACAAAATTCAACAACATACTCTTTTGTTTTGATCCTTCCAACCTTCCACACACAATCCAAAGTCATATTCTTACCTCCCAATTTAGAAACCATCTTGTCCCATGTCTTGACCTTATCCTTTCCCGTTCTTCACCTATATAGCGCCAACTATTCCCACCATCATGATGCATGTCCTCTCAACCTTGTGCATGCAAACTTCACTTGCTTTGAGTCCTCAACTTGATTGCTATCAAAGTATTATTGTATAGGTCCAATGTAGTCCACAGCTATTTGGGATTCAAAATCCCAAAATACATAATAGTATTTTATTATCACTTTCCTAGTATTTTATTATTGCTTTCCTCCCAAACTCATCTCAACTTCTACCATCTTCTCCTCCTATGGATTTTCTCTAGGGACCTCATTTTCCCAGTCATCTTCACTCTTATATACAATAACTTCTCTTATATACAATAACTTCTCTTCACTACACTACTTCCATAACATTCAATGCTGTTGTCATTATCCTCAACATTGTTGCAATATCTTCATTCTAATTTCTAGGTGGTCTTCCTAGACCTCTTATCACACATATACTTCCTTTATGTGCCGTGTTCCAATCTTTCCTTTGCAACTTACTTTATAGATATGGACAACGTCTACTTAGTGCCATTGCTAGAGCCATCTTCTCCTTTGACAACTCTACCCAATGATCTCCTTGGTTGGAGCTATCCTCACCTTAGGGTCTTCTTGCTCTGATACCACTTGATGTAGAGCATCGACATTCATAATCTCACAATGCATAATGAATTATGGGAACAATGCAAAACCTAAAAGTGTAACAATGCTAGGTAACATTCACATAAATTAATAATGTAAAACCATTAACATAATGAACATACATTTTAAAGTAATATAATAAAATAATAATGATAATAATTTAATTTAATTTTAAGGTCATTACCTAGACAAATTGATGTATGAGACCCCATTGTTTGTGGGACAAGGGACCCCCTCTGTGCAACAATTTGTTTGCTCAATCTACATAGTTGTACATAGAATTTGGACTTGTGACCTCTAAGGAGTAAACACATGTTTTTAACTGTGAGGTCCACTAAACCCTCGTAGGGCATAAAACCACTTTGCAATAATTTCTTTATCTTTGAGTTTCAAGAATACATCCATAGACACTTACAACAAGCTCACATCGTTTCCTCTTCTTTCTTTCTCACTCTCCTCTGCTCTCAATGCCCAATGACACATAATCTCCTAAGATACATGTCATTCATTATCTATGTTGCTTATGCCATTTACACTTATTCTCTTTATAATCATATATGTTATTTAAATTCCTCATTACACATGGGCGCGTAGACACTACTTCATCTAATTTAAATTCAACCATGTATGGTTGGAGGATTGAAATTTTTGTAACTTTACCAAGCTCACATTGCAGTCTTTTACTTTCACTCCCGGTGATTCAACAATGTTAGGTTTGAGCAAGAAGCTCTCTAGACTTCGGCTGGAGGTCATTTTGTGGGAGCGCAACAAAAAGGATTGTTTGCGGCAGGATCTCTTCTTGATTAAATGGAATATTTCAGATTTATTCCGGGACTTGAAGACTCGGCAGCTTTCGGCGCAAGATAAGGCATATATGGATTCCTTGGAGGATGAAAAATCTAAGATTCTCGCCATAGAAGCTGAAACATGGCAATTGAAAAGCCGAGCTACTTGGCTCCGAATATGGGACCGCAACTCAAGTTTTTTTCACAAATATGCTAATCACCATCGGAATATCAATGGCATATGGGATATTAAGGGATCGGATGGAGTTGTTCTTTCTGCTCAAAAGGACTTGGAGAGTGAGGCAGTCCTACATTTCAAAGATCTCTTTTCCAATCCAGTGTCCAATCCAATCGATTCTCAGTTGGAGGTGATTATGCACTACCCTAGATTCTTTTCAGTAGAGGAAGGGGTACATGTGGGAAGGCCTATTACTCTTTCCGAGATTGAAATTCTTTTGTGGAAGTTTTCCAAGGAGAAGAGTCCAGGCCCCGATGGCTGGACGGTGGAATTCTTCCTCCACTTTTTTGACATTTTGGGACAAGACATTCTGAAAGTAATTGAGGAATTATGTAAAAAAAGGTATGTCTCAAGTGTATTGAATTCAACCTATATTGCGCTCATTCCCAATGATCTAAGCCCAAATCCTTTCAGGATTTTCGTCCTATTTCTTTGTGCAATATGATCTACAAAATTATCTCCAAAATCCTCGCAAACCGGATAAAACCCTTCCTCTCTAAATGTATGTCTACTCAACAATTTGGGTTTCTATCCAATAGACAAATCATGGATGCTATTGCGGTTGCACAAGAAAGTCTACATACCATCAAGATAAAAAAAATGCACGCTGTCACTCTGAAGATGGATTTGATATATGCGTATGACAAAGTTGATTGGTTATTCTTGAGGTTGGTTTTGCTGCAAGTGGGTCTCCCATTGGAGGTTACATAATGGATTATGGCATGTCTTACTTCTGCAAGATTTGTTGTGTTAGTAAATGGGAAACCAACTAATTTTTTCAATAGCTGGCGGGGTATCCGGAAGGGTTGCCCACTTTCCCCTTTACTCTTCTTACTGGTTATCGAAGGACTTAGCAGGATGATACTTGATGCGAAGGATGCTCAATTAATTAAGGAGATATAGGTGACCAATACACATCAGGCCACACACTTATTTTTTGTCGATGATGTGCTATTATTCGACGAAGGGAGATTAGCGGAGTGGCCTGCTTATAAATTTATCTTGGACATTTTTTGCACCGCCTCAGGCATGGAGATGAGTTTGCTTAAATCCAACATGTATTTCAATGAGGTTGAGGCCTCTACTCTTGATTAGATTAAATCTCTTTTCCCTCTCCATATGGAGCCGATCAACTCAAGTCTTAATTATCTGGGTTATCACTTAAAACCTAATGGCTGGCTTTGGCTCCTTCGTAAGGTGGATAAAAGGATAAATTGTTGGTGTTACCGTTGGCTCTCACTTGAAGGAAGGTTTATACTGGTCAAAGTTGTGCTTGAAGGCATTCCCGTTTATTGGATGTCAATGAAAAAAATTCCTCTTTCCATTTTGGATAATATCAAGCGTAAGATGATGCATTTTATGTGGGTAGGACATAACCTTGAAGGTAAGATACATCTAGCAGGTTGGAAAACTATTTGTTTACCAAAGAAACTGGGAGGTTGGGGCCTTAAAAAATTGCGCTGGTTCAATGATGCTATATGTTTGAAGTCTCTTTGGTGTGGACTGTTTGGATCAGGACTCTGGTGTGACATTTTCAGGGCTAAATATCTTCGGTACTCCCTGGTGGTGGATTGGATTTGAAAGCCTGCAAAACTGGTTGCGCGTGGCTCAAATAGATGGCTGGGACTCTCAAAATCTCTTGAATGGCTGGGTAAGGGCCTTACTTGGCGTATTGGTGATGGATCACTTATTCAATTGGGAATTGATCCTTTTGTTGGTGGAGAAGATCACTTCGATCTTCCGAGAGATTTAATTTCTCAGCTAGCTGTAAAAAATGTTCAATGTCTAGCAAATATAAAAAATCCATAGTCTACTAAAGCGATTTCATATTGGTTATTGGTCGAAGATATGAGCCTTAGGGGTGAACTTGCTTCACAGTGGCAGTCTTATACAAAGAATTTAAGACATTTGGGAGTTCGTCTCGGCCACAATCTTGATTCGTTGGCCTGGTGTGGTGAATTTTTTTTTGGGTATCTCACTATGAAGGCCACATATGATTTTATTGTCTCATATCAAACTTTGGGGGTTTCTTTTAAATGGTATTACAGATTGTGGAAATGGAAGCTGCCTTTAAAGGTTAAATGTTTTTCTTGGTTATGGCTGGAGAACTGCATACTCACGTGGGACAACCTCTGTAAACGAGTTTTTTTTGGGACCGAACATATGTATTTTATGCAGATTTGGCAAGGACATTATTTACCATTTGTTTGGTCCTTGTCAGTTCTTCTAGATTGTTTGGAGGATCATCATGCAACATTTGGGTATCTCCTTTAGATGGTGTTTTCATCCTGCATTATGCTCCCAGTAGTGGGTGATGCGATACCCTTCGTGGAATCCTCTTCCATTTTTGGCTATTTGATGCATTTGGAAGTTCAAGAATGGGGTCATTTTTGAAAATTGTAGGTGTTCACATTGGCAGGTTGCTTGGACCATCATTCACATGTTCCAAGATTCCTGTAGTTTACAACATGTTCCTAAAAAAGGATTGAGATCCGATTATGTTTTAACGGAGGTGTGGCCATGCGGTTTCTTTGACGGTGCTTCCTATCTTTAATCATGTTGGGGTGGAATGATTCTGAAGCATTCTAGTGACCATTTTTACCACCTTCGTCTTGGTGAAGGATGGGGATCCAACACTAGAGTGTAGTTACTTGCTTTATGGGGGCTCATGATATTTGTAAAACATCAACAATTGAGCAATCTTACTGTTTTTGGGGACTCCAAAGAGATCATTGACTGGGTTAAAGGGTCATCTTCTCTTCATGTTCCTCATCTGGATCACTGGTGCTCTCGAGTAACCAGTCTCACAAAATCTTTTGCAAGCTTTGAGATACATCATATTTACCGGAGTTTAAACGATGCGGATGAACTCTCTAAACTTGTGGTCGAGCTGGTAGAGGGACATATGTTGTTTGAGGAATTCAGAGGTGGAACCAGGCTCACTTCCATCATCTACTAGATTTACTAGATGATGTGTCTCCTTTCCATTGTTTTGGGTCAAGATTGAGATGCTCTTTCTTTGTCATGGATTAGTTATCAATTTTGTCGGAGAAGGACTTAGATAGTCTTTCTGTTGTTTTTGTTATTTTTATATATTCTCATAAAACTGTACTTAGGCATTTTAATGTACAACTTTGATTCTACTCTTTGAATAGCAAATTGTGCTTTTTCTATTTGAAAACAAACACTTGTAATCACCTCCCCTCCAAATTAGAATCTCTCTACAAATAACTTATAATCACCTCCCCTCCAAATTAGAATCTCTCTACAAATAACTTATAATCACCTCCCCTCCACATGGTCAAGTTCAACCTTCCCTTTTATCCTAAAGGAGAGGTCTTGAAACCTTGGTACTTTCTTCCATCTTTCCCTATACCACATTTGTGTGACTCGTAAATCATTTCTCAAGTTTTGGAAAAAATAAAATACCACTCACTCATCCCAAAAAGCCAAATGCAAACAAACAATTCCAACGGAACGAAAGGAAAAATCGATGTGATTCCTATCTACAGAAGATAGAAATGCGATGTGTATATCTTTTGGTCTTGAAAAATATCTATCTCGACCTGCAAAGATATTTCCTTAATTCCGGTTTCCGTATGATTTCAAAACACCTCTTATCTTAATATCTCATCTGCCTACTTTGTATTTTGGCTGAAATACTGTATACTGTGTCTTTTGCCTTTGGGGTATAGTCTTCTCGTCGGTTGAAGCTATCTCTGTGCTTTGAGGCCACATGCTGAAGCCATATGTGATTCATTCCATACTTGAAGGTGCAATGCCAATCTCCAGGCATTAAGTTCAATGAACCTTAGAGCCTGGATTATTTGATTCTTGCAAATCTATGTTGATATCCTCAGCGGCTCTCTTTGGGTGTTTTTACAATTTCAGGAACTGACTATCGTTGGGAGTCGAAGAAAATCTGTCTCTGCTGAACTCGCAGTTTTTGCTGATATTCAAACAGAGTTTCAGGTGACGCATAAACTCTCCCATTTCTCAGTTTATTCTGTGATGGGTTTAGGCTTCAAGGGATTGGTCTTGCATTGAAGTTCAAGTTTTAGATACTCTGAACAGTTGATTGTGTTTTTAGGGTTTAAGTTTCAATCCACATCCTTCTCTTTGTTTTTGTTGGTTACATAACTGGATAAAACCAAGTCCTTCTACAGCCTGTGTTTTATTTGATTGTGGCCAACACATCCATATCTGCATTCGGGAGGGTGGAAATGGAGCTGAAACCGTTTAAATCTGTTTCCATTCAGTGCAACTGGGTCTCCACTCCCATTGTGACTTCATCTGTATCAAGAAGTTCTTGTCACTTCTCTTCTCTTTCATTGAGAAAACCATCAGCGACATCAGGCAAAACTTGCATTGCTTTGAAACAAGCTAAGTCCTCTTTCATGGGAAACAGTAGCAACTTTGTACTCAACCCATTGCAAGTGGGTTCTTGCCAAAAATCTCCTCGGGGTCGTCCTCTAATAGTTGCAATCGTGAAAAGAAGAAAGGAAATGCCATTCGACAATGTTATACAGCGCCAAAAGAAGCTGAAACTAGTGTCCAAGATTCGGGATATTCTTGTCAAACAGCCGAATAGGACGATGTCTCTTAGAGAGCTTGGTAAGCACAGAAGAGATCTCGGGCTCGGTCGAAAGCGAAGAGTAATTGCATTATTAAAGAGATATCCCGGAGTGTTTGAAATACTGCAAGAAGGTGTGTATTCCCTTTTTTTCAGACTGACCCCAGAAGCAGAAAAAATATATTTGGAGGAGCTGGGTATAAGGCAGAATACGGAGGCTCTTTTGGTGAATAAGTTGCGAAAAATACTGATGATGTCTATTGATAAAAGGGTCCCTTTGGAGAGAATTGGGCATCTTAAGACAGACCTTGGCCTTCCAGATGACTTCAAGACCAATATGTGCAATAGTTATCCTCAGTATTTTAAGGTTGTAGATTCTCCTCGAGGCCTCGCATTAGAACTGACTTCTTGGGATCCTGCTCTTGCTGTCTCCGCTGCAGAGTTGGCTGAGGAAGAAGCTCGTGAAAGAGAGATTGCAGAGAAAAATTTGATAATTGACAGGCCTCTAAAGTTCAAGAGGGTAACCTTGCCAAAAGGGCTTAACCTCACGAAGAAAGACCGGGTAAGGCTACAAGCCTTCAAGGAAATGCCATTTATTTCCCCCTATGCTGATTCCAAGGACTTAAATCCGTCTTCAATGGAGGCAGAGAAGCATGCATGTGCTGTGGTTTATGAGCTTCTCAGCCTAACAATAGAAAAGAGAACTCTTGTAGACCATCTTACCCATTTCAGATATGATTATAAATTTTCTCAGAGGATAAGGGCAATGCTTATCAGGCATCCAGAGATGTTCTATGTTTCTCTGAAGGGAGACAGAGATTCCGTCTTTCTCAGAGATGCCTACCAAGACTCAGAGTTGATTGAGAAGGACCCACTCATCATTGCTAAGGAAAGACTTCAAGCCCTTGTTTCTATTGGTCGTTTCCAAAGACGGACTAGAACTATAGGGGAAGTTCAGGAAGCAGGTGAAGAAGATGGCAATTTCTCAGAAGAAGATGAAGACGACGAAGATTGGTCTGACGCAGAAGGCAGTGATGGCGATGATGATGAATGGAGTGATTTAGATGATGAGGAAGAGAGCAAACCATATGCTAGGGTTAGATCCTCTCCTGATGATGAAGACGAGAGAAAACCACATGCTAAAGAGAGAAAACCACATGCTAAGGTCAGATCCTCTTCTCAGGATAAAGCAAGATTCCTATTGAAGGCTGTACGGAAAGATCCTTACATAAGAATTTCACCATCTCCTGAGAAGAAGGAGCTTTCAAGTGTAACTTCTAATGATGGACCCAGGGAACAGTGGTGATTATTTTTACCAGTTCAGCCTTGGGAAAACTTCCTGGAAGCAGGAATTTTGACCTAAAGTTACAAAGTCCATGGATGGTTTATCAGAGAGCTTCCAAGATATTTGTAAGTATACATGTGAAACTAACTTTGATGATCGGGGATTGTTAAATGGGCATATTTTAGAATTCAAATAGGTAGCATTGGCAAGGGTGTCGTTAAGTATATTTTGTGTACTACCCAATGTAGAAGCTTCTGTTGACTACCTATGACAACGGGATGATATTTCATTGTGGGAAGAGATGATTAAGTAGTGTAAAGATTTGATTTATCAAAATGCCTCTCTTGGGGTTTGACTGCTACGGGATAGATGTGGGAAAAAGTGAAGTATGTAAGCTTTTTCAATCTGGGCTGTTTATTGAATATTCTTCTTCTTATCTCTTGGTGATTTGCTCTTTGCATTTGTTTCTGTTATTACTTATTTACTAAGTTACCAGGAAACGGATTCGGATACAGATTCGCCAGATTTTTTAAAACCCAGGATCCAGATACAGTGGGGAAACGGCAAGTACAAAAAAATATAAAAATATTTATATAATAAATAAAAATATATAATATAGAGTGAAGAATCAAACTATTCATGGAACTCAAGAGTAGAACTATACATTATTGCCAAAAAAGAGAGTTCATGTACCATAACTGATAATTTGATGAGTTGTAACCATGATTGATATTGATAATTTTAAAAACCATTTCAGCATGAACTTGAAGTAGGTCATAATAGTGTTTTTGTGAGCCACATCCACATGTCCCTATCAGCAGGGAATAAAGTGGTTTTCTTGAAGACTATGGCAAGACTACATAATAGTGTAGGTGAAGTGAGCAACAACATAACACGTAAAGATAGATCAGCCCTTGACAATAGACCTTGACTATAAAGATAAATCAAATAAAAACATTGAGACCAGAACTTGACATTGATATATCAGAGTTCAAGAGCAGATCTTGACATAAGGATAGATCAGACCTTGAGCAAGAATGGGTTTTACACTTTTAGCCATTAGTTGTAGGGTTTTGTAAGTTTTTCATTAAAAAACAATTTTTTGGGGGGATCAATGGGTCATAGAAGCACTGGAAGTTTCAAGATCCGTTTGAAAATTTCAGGAAATGTTTGATTTTTCACAGGATCCATTTCATAGGACCAAGATATGTTTCCTTCTGTAGGGATACGTTTCCATGATGGATCCTAGGCAGATCCGATCCGGATACGTATCGGATCCTTGGATCCACGGATCCTAGACACTGGGGTGGTGGATCCGGTAACACAGCTTATTTAAACTATGAAGTATGCTTATGCCTGTTGCATTGTTTTCATTATGATTTATTTTTGTTTTCTTTGTAGTCACATGTAATAAAATTCACCTCTTCTAACGCTAATTGTGTCTGAATTTGAAGCAATCCTACAGTGAAGGTCAGCTAAAATGAGCATTTCCATTCCCTCTCAATCAAGCTCTTTTCCATGATTGTTTTCAATTTCTCCCCTTCCCCCTTTTGTTGTTTCCTAACTTGTGGTTTTCAATGAAAAGCTAGCTAAAGTGAACACTCTCACAGGGAGGCATATTGATCCTAAAAAACTTCTTATTCTTCTTTGTGAGATTAGTGATTACTTAATTCTTGTTATGTAAGATGATTTGTGTTATAATCTGCAGTCTGAAAACCTATGCAGGGCAGTGTTTTAAGAACTCGACCGACTCGGACATGGACTCAGCCAAGTCGACCAAGTTGACCCCCAACCGAGCTGACTTGGTACTGACTCGGCCTAGTCAATGTGTGACTGCACATGTTAGTTACATGAAACTAAATGCAATTTTTTTTAAAATTTGTCCTAGAAACCTAAACCCTAAGAGTCTAAACCTACTTCATTGTCGAGTCAACCTGCTTTGTAGGATTCCTATAGATTATAGGACTATTTGAGGTAAGAAACAACTTGGTTGAAATGACACAGGCTAACCTGGAACGACAATATAAAATTCTTTAATTAAAAATTCAAGATGTTTGAGAAGGGTTCCAACGTCATCGAACCTCATATGATGAAAATAGAACTTCACATCCCATCCAAAATTCAGCAGAATTAGCAGTTTTCAGAATTCCAGTTAACTGAACTGCACCAAATTGAAGACAAGTACACTGAACCATCAAAAGATACCAAATGTCACCCTAATCTCTGACTACATGCCACCTGCGAAATATAGATCTGTTAAAAAGTAAACATGCCAGAGGGTGGTACTATAGCTTATACCGAGGATCCCATTTCCATAGGTTTCATGATTGATCAGTGATATGTAGTAGGTTAGTACCTTGTAGGCTTATGACACGTTGTGTTTTGGGCTCAAGAGGCCATTTAAAGCTTTCTTGATTATGTATTTTCTTTCTCATATGTATTGCACTTGGTGCCATTTTGATATATTCACCTTTACATGGTATATACATGAACAGACTTAGCATATTTTGTCTCTAAATGTTTGGAATCTTAAAAATAATTTTTTTCTATTAAAATTTATGTATTTTTTAGTAAACCGAGTCATTAAGTTTAAACTGGTCCGAGTTAACACTTGGGCGATTCCGAGTCCGAATCGGAGTTAACACTTGGCCGATTCCGAGTCCGAATCCGAGTTTTAACACATTGATATTACAGGGGCACATATCTACTATTTCAATTGCATAGTCTGCAACAATTCAAGACACAAGTAATGCCCAGTTCAGTGGAAGTATCTATGTCTAGTTTTGGGAAACAGAACAAGACTCTAGATTTTCATCTAGTGCAATGATATAATATTAAACTTCTGCAAGATTTCAAGAGCCTTATTGATCAGCCAGATATAGAGGAAATTTGAACGGTCGTTTCAATTTTGAGTTTACATCTGACGTTGATGGTGCTTTTTTCTTGAATTTTTGAAGAGGACAGGGATCTCCTATGCAGCTTTATTGCAAGTCTTTGAATCACTTCAAGAAATATCTTGTCAGGGCAAATTCTAAAGCTTGGTTGTTGACAAGGATTGTGGTCAAAAGATTTTATCTGCATATTTTATCAGTTTTGATGTTCAGTCAGGGTGATTAAATCAACTTATAGAAGTTACAGTAGTTCATTTGCACCAGTGTTACAGGGATCATGAGTCAAAATCACCTAGTGGCGAGTTTGACTCGGTTGCCCCTAGAAGAGTTTCTATGGTCAGGTGAGTCAAAATCAAGGTTGACTGAGTTTGAATTGGTCAATGTGAGTCAAACTCGTGATTCTTGAGTTTAACTCACAATTTTAACTCATATTCTCTCCGGAAATTGATAAATACCCTTTAAACAGTGAATTTTCTCGTTTTTTCAGTCTGTTTGAGTGAATTTCCTCTTTGCCACAGTGACCACATGTGACAAACAGACCTTAAGGAGGACAAAGAACCCATCTAGGGCACCCACTGACACTTGTGTATATCTTTATATTGTTGTACTTGCCAAGTTTCCCGATTCATTGCTGATCTGATTCAAACTCTTCACTCTTCTGCCTCGCCGAGTTTTTACCAACTCCGTGTCCAGCAACTTTGATTTGCACAATGTTGGTCAATGTGTAGAATTACTTGCTGAGTTATTCTTATAACATCATAGAAGAGTGCTTCTTAAGTATCATGCATGTAGCTTCATTGCTTGGTATTATGTTATAGTGGAACACGATGGTAACTCATGACAGCCAGATGAACCTTATCTGGCTTAAGTAACTGGTCTCTATTTGTCTTGGTTGCCCCAGCCTTTTAAGGCAGGGTCTGTGGAGATATTTTGTGATTTTGCTCCATTTTGTTGGAAGGTTTATAGGACAAATTGGTTACATGATCATCCATACTTCATTGTGTCATTGTCTGCTTCTTTTACATACCCAGAAGAATTTGATTCATTACTTATGAAATGCATATACATTCTATTACATTTTGTTGAATGAAATTATTTTCTTATAGTATCTGGATCGGTGTTCAGGTGATTTTTGAGACTTACTAAACTGACAGTTCTCTCCTATTTGTTGGTTGTTTTCACCCCTGCTGATGGGTGCAGTGTTGACCTGAAACATTGGAATTTCAAATACTTTTAGACACAGCTTATCCAATAGAGATACATAAAATGATGTTTGCTATTGAAGATACGTCTAGGAGGCGAATGAACGACATTTTGTGTTTTATCTTCACCTTGTGGATCTCAGCTATTCTTGATCATTTAAGACTGAAGGAAGAAAACGAAAACAGTACTAATTATCTCCTTTTAACAAACATCAAATAGAAACTGCCAAGATGCAACTGTGTTTGAAAGTTGTAGCGAGAGCAAGATATCTACATCTTCATCTCTGTAATGGTCTAATCAAGGAAATATTTTTATGTCTTTGTTATTATCCTGACATCATCTTTTATTGTCCTTGCCCTGGCAGTGGACTAAGAAATAGGTTCCTTTTCATTACTCCTGTTCTTTTAGGAGTTCTAATTTTCAGGGAGATGTTGGCAATGTGTGTAGGTTTATGTAAATATCAAGTATTTGGCTTCTATGCATAATAAAAGTGATGTAAGAGAAAAAAGTTCAATTAAATCAGGGACAAATTTTTTTTCTTCCAATGTGGACAATATAAGGAACGATAACAAATAAAATCAAATTGTCCAAGATCATAGCGGCATGTAAAAGGAGATTGCAAATAAAGAAACATCTAGTGGTATAGGTTTTGCTTGTCGGGCCTATCCATGAATCTGGTTTCTCCGTTGCATTTCAGGTTTTTGCTGTCTTATAATCATTTCATAATACTTATCCTTTTCGTTGCAATCATTACTGTATACGTGAAAATACAACAAATAAAAATTACCTATTGTTTATAGACAAGAATCAAAACTCAGGCTTTGTAATAATGCTCCAATTGTATGGGTAAGTAGTTGGAGATGGAGCTTGGTGGGGTAGCTTGAGTGGTTGAGTGCTTCGAGCTTCATGCAAGAGGCCTTTGGTTCCCTTGTGTTGGTTGCCTCTATTGTGTGCCTCACTCGATGTACCTGTCGAGTTAGGTGCCGTAATCATTGTTGATGGGTTTACATTGGGTATCATCCACGAAATGCGGGGAAGTGCTGGGGGGTTCCCCTGCAAGGTTTTCTTTGGAAAAGAAAAGTAGGGGGAGATAGGAAGAACCCAAGGACGAATGGAGAAGAGGACATGTCAAGTGTGTGTGAAAGGAGAGGTGGAGTCTATACAATATACCTTTTTGCAGTGTGAGGCATACAACTACATTAGGAAGAGCAAAAACTACACATTGGTAGTTGGGAGACAACATTCCAACAACACCAAGTAGATAAGATAAGATCATTTTATTAATTTCCAACAAATGATCACAAAAGTAGGTCAATGGGACTGTGTGGTACCATGATGTCAATACAAAGTGGAGCGCTAAGGTGGCTCCTATTAAAGGCAAGAGGTAAGACTCTAACCTAAAAACCAAAAAGAGCCAACTCCAAAGATGGAGAGCCGATCCATAAGAGAGATCTACAAAGAGAGTTGAGATAGAAGAAAAATGTACAAGGGGAGTGGATCTGGACTTTGTGGGACAAAAATGGTGAATATGTCATGGTACACTGGAAGCATCTCTCCTAACATTTGAAGCTGAATGAAGGAAGCTCAAAATAGTACTCTGTTTGAAGGAAGAATTGGAAGAGGAGCTATGATGGGTAGTGTGTCATTACATGGAGTCTGGAGCTTGTTGCTGTGATTTGGATGAAGTTGTTCGACTGCCTGGATGGGGTTGAGACTAGCCACGTTGTTGGTGTCGGGTTGAAGTGGAGGTGGTCCTTCATGTCTTAACTGATATGTGGTTAGAAGCAGTGTTGTCCCTTTGTCGATCTCTTGGTGCTCCTAGAAGAAGAGAGCACCATAAAGAAGGAAGTGATCTGCTGAGTGGAGGCTAGTCACAATTGCAAATGTCACTGAAGAATGAGGGAGCAAAGCCGAGGGGCCTCCTGCAAGTATAAGGCCATAAATCTATGATCAGGATATCTGAAGAAACTATTCAAATTCTGAAGCTCCATGAGGAGAAGGTCCCAAAAAAGGCAATACCTACGAGTCTTGTAGTAAATAGGGCACCAAAAGATGAAGTGCTCCTCGGTCTCAACCTCTCGAAGATGACATACTTGGCAGTTCTTGTTTGATCAGTCGATTTGGTGAGCTGTCTCCACCCTTAGATGATGAGAACCCACTTCGAACTAGCCCAATGGAATATGAAGAGCATGTGCCCAATGGTAGAGTGTGTAACTAGGCCTAACAATGAGACCGCCACTCGGATCCATGAAATGTACGGCATAAAAGTCTATCTTTGGACGTAATAAAAATGTTGTCTTGGGTGATTCTATTCAACTCGTGCCTGGTAGGTAATAAGCGACCAGGCGTGTCCATGGAATATCTAAATGGAGGAAGTTGGTCCATCACAATACACCAATCGCTGTCGAAAGATCTGTAACCCTCGCATACCAAGATCTAGTGCGATTTGAAGGACTAGACAAGGCAATGGACTATGATGAGAGATAGGCCAAATACGGTTGTCTATCACACCCTGTTGTTGAGTCAACAAAACTCCAAAGGCAATGTAAAAGCGAGACAAGGTAGAACACAGTCTCAAGCCGAAAGGGATGGGCACCAAACTTTGCAAGTATGATGGGTTGAGGAACTGTCTGCGTACATTTAATGATGCGATGGAGGAGGATGATCTGCACTCTCTTCGTTGAGGCCCAATCAATGAAGAACGCCTAGTAGACAAGGTCCCCAAATCTCTAAACCATAGAAGAATGTGGGTCGAATGTGTTGGACACACCGAGCACACTGAGAGGGGGGGGTGAACAATGTGTATAGTTTTTTATTACTTTTTCAACTTTAACAATCATCAACAACTTATTCAATACATAATTCATTAATGTATTATCACATTATCATTATATCATCAACATTATTAACAATTACAGCTCATCATCACATGAGTGAAGAGGAGCTACGTTAAACGAATTTGAAACTCGACGTTTCGATCCCTACTCTGGGATCATCATCAGGAGACAGTTGAAGCCTGCAAGGATAAAGATGCCCATGAGATATCCATAAATATATGAAGAAATGATTCTTAGTTTCAATAATTTAATTTTGGGTTTTTTTAACCTAAGGTTGGTCGGCTTGTTATATTTAGGGAAATTAATGAGTTTTTGGGATCATCATCACATATCATCATATCATTATCACATAGGAAGCATAGCAAAACACAGTGCATAAGATTTTTACGTGGAAACCCAAGTCCTGGGGAAAAAACTACGGAAGCCTTTATAGTAATAATTTACCAGCAACAACTGGAATGAGGCAACAACCCCCTTTGTTACAAAGACTTCAATTCTCCAGCTACAACTCCCTGCTTTACAGGCTACAACTTGAAGGAAGCCTTAGCTCCCTAGATTTCCTTGCCCCGTCCTACCACCCTAATATGAAGATAGATACTGAACTAATGAACCACAAATTGCACTGATCCCACGGACATGCTAACCAACACCTGTACCACATTGCACAACCACTGTCACTGGTCATCAACTATCACTGCTCATCAACTGACCACTGCACCACAACTGTGCCACACTATTCATCAATATGTACAATCAACCTGTATCAATTAATCTGCTGTTCACATCATCCGACTCAGACAATCCGAGTCTAACCAACTGCTCACCAAACTTAGTTTGCCTGGATCAAACCAATTGCTTATACAACTCAACCAATCTGAGTCAGACCAACTGCACATATAGCAACTTGTGCTAATCTTGCTCAATTGAACCTGTGACAAATCAAATATGTACCTGTGTCAATCTAATCAAATACCTGACCACAACTGCTCTATGGGAAACCTACTTTCTAGCTTGGTCAAGATCGGCTCAGGATAGTACAGTTACAACACGACCATGACTTAACTCGCCCAATCATACTTAGTCCAATGACATCATAACCAATCTCTCAACTTGACAAACAACTTAGTCGAGCAGATCTTGACAAACAACTTCAAACAAACAATCAACAAACCCTAAGACACACTTAATCAACAATGTCAAACTTAGTCAATCACAAATCAATTTCAACTTCAATCAAGAAGCCTTACCATTTAAGTCACATGTCAATATTGTCAAATCAATCAATCAACCTTGCTTAATCAAACTTGCCAAAATGAGTACTTGTCAAAGATTACAAAACAAGGCTTAGTCTTGTCAAGGGTTCAGTCATCACAAGTCTTAGCTACTTGATTGATCAAGTCTTAACTCCACTTAGGTCATCACATAGTGCACACACAAGTCAACTTAAATCAAGAATCCAAATATGGCCAACTCAAATCAAGTCAAGCTTCAACAACCAACAAACATCTAAAGTTAACAACTTCATTCATCTATCCAACATTTTACAAGAGCCATTTTTGGTCACGTCCACAACACTCTCAAGGTATTATAGTAAACATTCTCATTACAAGACAAGCATTAACAATTGCAAATCAGAATCATACAAATTCAAAGGTTGTCATTTAACGTCACTTTGTATACCATGTACAAGGTCATACTAAGACTTTCAAGTCGGTATTTATGCAAGGTCTGTTCAAACAAGTTTTTCATCACACTTACTAAGGTCTGTCAATTCAAAATGTCAAGGTCTGTTATATCACACTTGCACAAGATTTATAAGGATTGTCACAATTACTCCAAGGTCATCTTATCATACTTTTGAGTCAATGACATCATGTCAGATCTGCATCAACTTGGCTTACTCAAATTTTCAAGTTTACCAACACTACTAAGAAATTGCTATGAGAGTAATGCTAAGTACTTCATAGATCAATTATCTTGACAACTCTGTACTTAATTCAACAACATCATATTTAGCAATTCAACAATATACAACAACTCTGTGCAAACCAACTTTGTATGTACAACATTCACATCATACTCAAGGTTTTAACATTAATAAACTTATTGGGCTTATGAGAAATCAGAGATTGTGCTGTCCGAGTTCATCATGGAAGCAACACGAAAATCTTACAAAGACAGTCCAGAATAGAACACAGAAGCAGCTTGAGTTTTGCAGAAGAGACAGTTCGAATTTACGAGAAGTAGGCAACCCAAAAAATTACAGATGGAGAAACAGTCCTAAAACCCCGAAGATGCCAAAATTTTTTTATGTCTAACCACATAAATTTGCCTCAGTAAACAATCCGAATTTCAGAGATGATATCTTGTGTAAAAAAAATGAGTTTGCATTTATATTTATACACATTTAAAAAAAAAATATTATTTCTGGGCCGACCTACAAATGTAATTTTATTTAAAATAATTTGTTATTTAATAATTAAAATGCTGGGCCGACCTAGCAATAGGATAAATAGGCTTTAAAAAAAAATTATTCTATTAATTATTTAATTAGTAAATGTATTTAATTATTTAAAATATTTTATTTAATTATTAGGGTTTGTCAAAAAGTACTTAATTTCAAATTTAATTTATATTAAAATTCTTTTAAATACTCAACCTTTTATTAATTATTAAAAGGGGCTTCAACACCATTCAATGCCTTCTTCAACAAGGTAACTTCTTCAAGATGATCATTGTACACAATAAAGGGCTCTAAGACCTAGGTATGTGGGTTTAAGGACCAACAAGCATGTTAAGATTATTTTCAACAAGATGGTTTTCATCAATATGTGATATGGGCTTTCATGATGATTTCCAAGGGCTTCTTCAATGGCACAAGCTCATCATAGGTGCTTAAAAGGCATACATAATGATTTCATTACTAAATGGGTTCATAGCCATCAAAACCCCAAGATAAGGGTACTAAGGGCTTCATGACTTCATCAACTTTAAACGACAATAACTCATCAACCGTAAGGAGTTAGGAGACACTCCACATATCAATTGAAAGGGCTTGACGAGGGCTATCACCCTATGAGGATCTTGCTTGCATTGGCAGGGTCCTTCAACTTTGTTTTCTTTAATTTGTGCAGGATCTCTTCAAGGATATCATCAAAAGAAAGACTTCATCATGTAAGGGCACAAGTCAACTGTGTGAGGGATACATTCATTCAACAACCAATCAAGAGACCACAACAAGTACACGCAACATATAAACCATCAACCAAAAGACAACCAGGAGTAGGGGATACAACAATGGACTCAACTAGGACCTAGATACAACTTAGGGTCACTCAACTAAGTCAACGAGTAACTAGGGATTTTTCCATTGTCCCAAGGACTCCAAGGGCTTCAGACTTGGGCTTGGACAAGGTCAAAAGGCCTCCTTTGACATAGACAACCACAAACCAAATACTAACTCTCAGGGGCTCCACAAGAGGCACCAAGACTCAACTGTTGGCATCAATGACCAGGCACTGTTGGCATCATTGGCAACTTAATCAACAATCTCCCCCTTTGTCATTGATTACAACACCATAACTCCTTTTCAGAACAAGCTCCTCTTGTCAACAACTTCTCTCCCCCTTTGGCATCAATGCCAAAGGGAACATCCTTTGACAATACTGCTCCCCCTCAGGGCATGCTCCTCCTGTCAACAGCTTCTCTTCCTTTTTGCATTAATGGCAACAAGAACTTTCTTTCACAATACTACTCCTCCTATCACTGGGCACTGTTGGTACTTTGATGGACTTGTATTATGTCACAAGGATACTGCTAAACCAACTGCTATAGGATACTGAGAAGAGTGTGATCGTTGATCTTAAATATGATAATCAGGTACATAGCTCCTTTACACATTCTTTGTACTTCAGATCACTGATCGATAGTCTTCAAACATGGTAAAACGCTTCATCATTTTTTTCTTGCTCAATGGGACAATCTATTGACTTTCTTCTCCATACTTTGTTAGACTGATTGCTGTTCATGATATTCGATTGAACTTGCTTTCTTCTCCAAACTTTAACTTCTCCCTGCATTCTGCAATGTTTTGCAAAATGACCATAATGATGACAATTATAACATTGAACATAAATTGTAACTTGATTTCTTTCTGGAGTGATTCTATCACAAGCTCTGCAATGAATGACTTTGTGACCATAGTTGTTACACTTGTAGTAGTGACCATGGAACATTATAGGATATCTCTGAGCAAAGGAATTTTGTGATGTAGCTTCTCTTGATTCTGTATAATTGTTAGCCTTTTCTTCTTTTCCAATGGAGCTTTTACTTTCTTCAGTGTTCTTCTCGATCTCTGATTTGTATTCAACTGAGCAACTGTTCTGTCCAGATCTTCATTCAGAGAGAGGATCTTCAATTCTTGCTTTTGACAAATTTCTATCTTTTCTTGGAGTCGTTTTGTTAAGTCTTCTTCAATTCTCTTAACTTCTTCTACCTATCTTTTCAGATCAACTATACTGTCTTCCATCTTTCCTTTTGAGTTCTGATCTTACTCATGAGATTTTTGCAGTTGTCCTTTCAGTACTTGATTTTCTTTTTTGATCTCTAAGAGTTCCTTTTCAAATTAAAAATTCGTCGGACATGCCTTTCGTAATTCTATCCTCAAGGATTTGATTTCAAATTCTTGTTTTCTTCTTAGTTTCTCTTCAATCTCATGACTGAAATGAATTCCCCTTTTGTCACTTGGATCTTCTTTCTGACTGGCGGTACTTTCCTTCTGCAATTTTTCAAGTAAGTTACTGATCTCACTATCTTTGTCTTGAAGCTTGCGAGTCAATTCTTTCTCCTCATTTTCTAGCTGTCTTATGAGCTTGTCAATTTCTTCTGTTTGCCTTTTATTTTCAGTAGCTGAATTCTCAAGTTGATCCTTCAGAGAGTTAGATATGGCTTCTTTGATTCTAGTAGCTTCTTCAACTTGGAGTTTTAGATCAACTATAGTCTACGTGGCCTTCTCACAATCTTCTTGATTCCTCTTCTCAGATTTGTCCAATTGCTCTTGCAATACCTGGTTCTGTTCACAAAGTTTCTCAACCTTTTGCAAAGCATTAGTAATATCATTGTTTGAACTTTCATTTTCATCATTTATCAGGGAACAATGAGATTCATCACATTCTGAGGTATTACATTCTATGAATTCAAGATGGCTCTTATCTTCTATACCTGATAACCATATCTCTTTGGAAACATTACAAACAGGGTGTTCAGGAGACTTACCTTTAGACTTATCTGGATCTTGTATTGACCTTTCTATGGAGCTGTTTTCAACTTTATGTTCTTTAATGGAGCAGAGTTGATCTATCTTTAGTGACAATTCTTCAATTGAGTTGCACTTTCCTATTTTCTCCTTTTGGAGATCTGTCAGATCTAAAACCATGAGTTTCCTAACTTCTTCTTCATGTTTTTTAGAGGAGTAGAGCTGTTCTATTTTGAGCCATAGTTCCTTAGTTGAGCTACACTTTCCTATCTTCTTCTTTTGGAGATCTATTAAGCCTTCAAGAATGGCTTCCGTAGCCATTGAATTATTTTTCCTTGCTTCCTTTTGAGCTGTTGTTTTCACTTTCTTTGGAGGAGTATATCCAGTAAAAACTAACTGCCATATACCAATTCCTTCTGCCTCAAGATAAGCATGCATTCTTATTTTCCAAATCAAGTAATTTGTCCCACAAAACAATCCATTCACTAAGAACCCCATGGTGTGTCAAGGATCTCCTTCAAGCTGGTAGGGCTTACTGTGAAGGCCCGCTCTAATACCAATTGTTGGACACACCAAGCACACTGATAGGGGGGGGTAACAATGTGTATAATTTTTTATTACTTTTTCAACTTTAACAATCATCAACAGTGTATTCAATACATCTTTCATTAATGTATTATCACATTATCATTATATCATTAGCATTATTAACAATTACAGCTCATCATCACATATCATCATATCATCATCACATAGGAAGCATAGCAAAACATAGTACACAAGATTTTTACGTGGAAACCCAAGTCCTAGGGGAAAAATCACGGAAGCCTTTATAATAATAATTTACCAGCAACAACTAGAAGGAGGCAACAACCCCCTTTGTTACAAAGACTTCAATTCTCCAGCTACAACTGGAAGGAGGCTACAACCCCCTGCTTTACAGGCTACAACCTGAAGGGAGCCTTGGCTCCCTAGATTTCCTTGCCCCGTCCTACAACCTTGATATGAAGATAGATACTGAACTACTGAACCACAAACTGCATTGATCCTGTGGACCTGCTAACCAACACCTGTACCACACTGCACAACCATTGTCACTGGTCATCAACTGTCACTGCTCATCAACTGACCACTGGTCATCAACTGTCACTGCTCATCAACTGTCCATTGCACCACAACTGTGCCATACTATTCATCAACATGTACAATCAACCTGTACCAATCAATCTATTGTTCACATCATTCGACTCAGACAATCTGAGTCTAACCAACTGCTCAACAAACTCAGTTTGCCTGAATCAAACCAACTGCTCATACAACTCAACCAATATGAGTCAGACCAACTGCACATATAACAACTTGTGCTAATCCTTCTCAATTGAACCTGTGACAAATCAAATATGTACCTATGTCAATATAATCAAATACTTGACCACAACTGCTCTATGGGAAACCTACTTTCTTGCTTGGTCAAGATCGGCTCAGGATAGTACAGTTACAACATGACCATGACTTAACTCACCCAATCATACTTAGTCCAATGACATCATAACCAATCTCTCAACTTGACAAACAATCTAGTCAAGCAGATCTTGACAAACAACTTCAAACAAACAATCAACAAAACCTAAGACACACTTAATCAACAATGTCAAACTTAGTCAATCACAAATCAATTTCAACTTCAATCAAGAAGCCTTACCATTTAAGTCAAATGTCAATATTGTCAAATCAATCAATCAACCTTGCTTAATCAAAATTTCCAAAAGGAGTACTTGTCAAAGAATACAAAACAAGGCTTAGTCTTGTCAAGGGTTCAGTCATCACAAGTCTTAGCTACTTGATTGATCAAGTCTTAACTCCACTTAGGTCATCACATAGTGCACACACAAGTCAACTTAAATCAAGAATCTAAATATGGTCAACTCAAATCAAGTGAAGCTTCAACAACCAACAAACATCTAAAGTTAACAACTTCATTCATCTATTCAACATTTTACAAGAGCGATTTTTGGTCACGTCACAACACTCTCAAGGTACTATAGTAAACATTCTCATTACAAGGCAAGCATTAACAATTGCAAATCAGAATCATACAAATTCAAAGGTTGTCATTTGACAACGTCACTTTGTATACCATGTACAAGGTCATACTAAGACTGTGAAGTCGGTATTTATGCAAGGTCTGTTCAATCAAGTTTTTCATCACACTTACTAAGGTATGTCAATTCAAAATGTCAAGGTATGTTATATCACACTTGCACACGATTTATAAGGTTTGTCACAATTACTCCAAGGTCATCTTATCATACTTCTGAGTCAATGACATCATGTCAGATCTGCATCAAGTTGGCTTACTCAAATTTTCAAGTTTACCAACACTACTAAGAAATTGCTATTAGAGTAATGCTAAGTACTTCATAGATCAATTATCTTGACAACTCTGTACTTAATTCAACAACATCATACTTAGCAATTCAACAATATACAACAACTTTGTGCAAACCAACTTTGTATGTACAACATTCACATCATACTCAAGGTTTTAACATTAATTAACTTACTGGGCTTATGAGAAATCAGAGATTGTGTTGTCCGATTTAATCATGGAAGCAACCTGAAAATATTATAGAGACAATCCATAATAGAACACAAAAGCAGCCCGAGTTTTGCAAAAGAGATAGTCCGAATTTATGAGAAGTAGGCAGCCCAAAAAAATTATAGATGGAGAAACAGTGCTAAAACCCTGAAGATGCCAAAAAAAAATTCTGTCTAACCATAGAAATTTGCCTTAGTAAACAATCCGAATTTCAGAGCTGATTTCTTGTGTAAAAAAAATGAGTTTGCATTTCTATTTACACACATTCCCCCCCCCCAAATAAATTTTTTTTTGGGCCGACCTACAAATGTAATTTTATTTAAAATAATTTGTTATTTAATAATTAAAATGTTGGGTCGACCTAGCAATAGGATAAATAGGCTTTTAATAAAAAATTCTTCTATTAATTAGTTAATTATTAAATGTATTTAATTATTTAAAGTATTTTATTTAATTATTAGGGTTTGTAAAAAAGTACTTAATTTCAAATTTAATTTAGATTAAAATTCTTTTAAATACTAAACCTTTTATTAATTATTAAAAGGGGCTTCAACACCATTCAATGCCTTTTTCAACAAGGTAACTTCTTCAAGATGATCATTGTACACAATAAGGGGCTCTAAGACCTAGGTATGTGGGTTTAAGGACCAACAAGCATGCTAAGATTATTTTCAACAAGATGGTTTTCATCAATATGTCATGTGGGCTTTCATCATGATTTCCAAGGGCGTCTTCAATGACACAAGGTCATCATAGGTTCCTTAAAGGCATATATAATGGTTTCATTACCAAATGGGTTCATAGCCATCAAAACCCAAAGATAAGGGTACTAAGGGCTTCATGACCTCATCAACTTTAAACGACAATAACTCATCAACCATAAGGAGTTAGGAGACACTCCACATATCAATCGAAAGGGATTTACGAGGGCTATCACCCTATGAGGATATTGCTTGCATTGGCAGGGTCCTTCAACTTTGTTTTCTTTAATTTGTGCAGGATCTCTTCAAGGATATCATCAAAAGAAAGACTTCATCATGTAAGGGCACAAGTCAACTGTGTGAGGGCTACATTCATTCAACAACCAATCAAGAGACCACAACAAGTACACGCAACATATAAACCATCAACCAAAAGACAACCAGGAGCAAGGGATACAACAATGGACTCAATTGGGGCCAAGATACAGCTTAGGGTCACTCAACTAAGTCAATGAGTAACCAGGGCTTTTTCCATTGTCCCAAGGACTCCAAGGGCTTCAAACTTGGGCTTGGACAAGGTCAAAAGGTCTCATTTGACACAAACAACCACAGACCAAATACTAACCCTCAGGGGATCCACAAGGGGCACCGAGACTCAACTGTTGACATCAATGATCAGGCTGTTGGCATCAATGAAAACTTAATCAACATAATGAGAGGGTCCATGAGAGTCAACTTGGATGAGATGTCCTAAAAATGGTGTTTGAAGCACTATTGCATCCTGTGTTGACTTGGGGATGAAGGGTATGCCATACACTAAAACGAGGGCTTGTGAACTGTACCCCCAATTAGGTAGAGGTGCTAGTGATTTCAATCTCCTTCACTCTAAAAAAGAAATGAATATTTGTGAGGAGTTTCTTCAATCCGTTGAAGATCATGACCTTGGTTTTACCTAGGTTGATTGTCAGTTGACGAGGATCACAAAAGAGGGCCAAGGCATCTAGCTTTATCTGCAACCCCTCTTGAGAGGAGGTCAAGAGGACCACATCGTCAACAAAGAGCAGGTTCAAGCTCAGACTTGATGGAGAAGGTATCCATCTCCATCCTGGATGTGCTCCTGCAGGAAGGACTCTAGCTCATTGATGTATATCCCAAATAAAGTAGGGGATAGGGGACAACCCTGCTTGACCTCAATGGTACTCTTGATAAATTTTGATACACCGTGGTCTGTGCGAAGGTGACTAAGAATTAATTCATATAATATCATAATGGAAATCAGGAAGGTCTTGGAAATGCCAATGTATTTGAGCCTCTAGAACAATGCCACTTTGGGGACGGAGTCGAATGCTTTTCGATAGTCTACGAACCAATAGTAAACTTTTGAAGAGCAATGGCGTGCCTCCTTGATGATGGCCCAAAGAGTAAGAATTTGATCAATGGTCTTGTATGTCGGTCTGAATCCAACATGTCCTCTAGCTCTGAGATGTCTCTTCTCAGGCTCCCCAGAAAGATGCATATGAAGGACTGTAGCATATAGTTTGGAGAAAGTATGGCCAACCATGATTGTTCTATAGTTATTAGGATCTGCACTAGGGCCCGATTTGTGGATTAGGTGAACAATATGTTGTGACCAAGGTTTTGGGAATACTGTACGGACTGCGTGATTAAATAGATTGGCCAGATAACAGTCCAGTGTGTGGAGGCCATGCTTGAAGATATCAGCTTGGAACCCCTCCTCATCTACGGCTTTGTTGGAACTCATGACCCAGACAGCCTCCCGAATATCATGGGAATTGATGATCTGGACTTATGAAGGAACGCAAGGAATTACATAAATACACATAAACACAGAGATGCAGCAGAAATAAGACTTCATTTCATTAATATCACATAACGGAAATATACTTACAGACAGAATGGAAATAAACTAGCTAGGGTGCTGGTAGCTTATCTCTGATAAGAGATGTGGCAGCCACTGGCCTTTGAACTCTGAGTTCCAATGGGGCTCGAAGCCTATCTATTATGGAGAAACAAAGGAAAACCCTCAACATCCAAAAACCTAACCCCAGGAGATGAAAATGACAAACTATGGGTCCCGTTGGGGTAAATTGGTACATCAATTTCCTGACGTTGTAACTTTGGAATATGATATCCGTTTGACGCGCATGATACCTCATTGGAAAGATCTATCCAAGGACTACACTTGTGATAGGGAATGTCAAGTCCAGGACTCACCTTCGCCAAAGGAATATTTTCCCCAAAAACGTCGTTTAGGGCCTCAAAACGGCTCCGGAATTTTAGGACCCGAAAAAATTGCTAAAAATAATAAGTTGTGCTATAATTAAGGAAACTAAAAGAACTGAAAGAACAATGTTGGGGCCCCAAGTGGAATAAGCGGGTGGCCACCAATATCCACTTGGATCAATTGAATAAGTAGTAGGAAGAAGGGGGGGAGGTAACTTGGATAAGCGGTTTCTTTGAGATATCATAGAGGGAGGAGGTGTGGGAAAACATGAAATCCGGGTCAAGATCAGGCAAGAGATGGGAGTGGTGGGGGAAGAGGGTGCGTTGGAATTTTTTGGGGAGTGGATAAGGGAGTTACACAACTCTCGTCTCTTACGAGAAACAAAGAGGTGTTTTTGGTGGTGGAGGAGATGGCAGTATGAGACTTTAAGGTTGGGGAAGGAGAGGCGGTCATGAGTGAAGACATGTCGAAATTGGGTGTGGATGCGTTTTCTATCCTCATCATACCATCGGTTCATGGGGTGGGACCCAAGTTTTAGGGAAAGGGAGGTGTATTGAGTGGAGTGGGGATAAGTTTTAAGTGAAACCCCTCCCAAATGGTGGATGAAAAATGAGCATACTCATCAAAGGTGGAAGTAAGGGATGCAAATTGAGACTCGAAAGGGAGCATATGGTGGAGAGTGCAAGTGAAGGTGTTGTGGCCCCCCTTGAAAAAAATGATAGTGGTTAAGGGTGGGCTCGAAGGGGGAGGAGGGATGTTAGTTTGAAGGGAGAAGGAGAGGAGAGCATGGTCAACCAAGGGGATGGGAGTTACTAAAAGATGATGAATAAAGGGGAGTAGGTCTTGGTTGGAAAGGACATAATCCACTACATTCGTGCCACCACTGCGAGGTTGGCATGTAAAGAAGCAGGATGTTGGGAAGCAGGGAAAACTGTTAAGGATCAAAATCTCATGAGATTCTCCAGGCTATAGGAGTTGTCTGCCATACCCTTTAAGAGGCCCGAAAGCATCGTGAGATGATTGATGAAGCCCCATTTAATTTGGATCGATCTCATGAACACAAAACACATCCTCAGAGCGACTGTGGAGAGGAATATGAAGAGCTCTGTGCAGGCATTAAAATCGCCTAATATGATGGTCTCCTCCACTGCTGAAGACTGCGTGATGCCAGGATACAAATCCAAGAAAGGATCATCATTGTATTTTCCATGGACAACAAACTGAGACGAGGCTAGTGGGAAATAACAAACTGCTATGTAGAGATCTCTAAGGAGGGGGTAATTTGTTGAGATGGACCCATATGAAGTTGGAAAACTCATCAACTGCTACCAAAGAGCCCCTACATTGGAGGGAGTTTCTCGTCAAACATGCTACTCCATTTGAACCTTGGACCTTGCCTGAAGACTTGGTTTCTTTCCGACAAGCAGAGAGCCAGTGATAAGTTGTAATGCCCAGAAGAGGCCAGATAGAGCTCTCGTGGGTCTTGGTAATAAAAAGGAGATAAAATGAACTAAGGGCATGATACAACATGCTTGACGAAGATTAGAATGGCCCATTATCATTCCAACATCCAATTGAAATCCCCATGCTTTGTCACCTCCTCCATTGGGCTAGTCATTTAGAGAAACCAGGTCGAGAATATCCAAGGGGCAAGGTATCTCGAATAATGGTCTTGAGGTCTCAGATGACCGCCAATTTCCTTTCCTAATGAGTTGTTGCAACTAACTCATTGGAGCGTTTTAGCTAGGCCACTGGTGATCGAGTGAGATCAATGTTTAGGAAAATCTTACCAGGGAGAGAGACCAACCTCCACTTGGCTCTTAAATCCTGAAGTTGGTCGCCTGCTGACTTGAATTGAATGAATAGTGTAGAATCATGACTGAACCATGCCCTCTCTACGGGAATATCAGGAAGCTCTAGGTAATCACATAGGAACATGGTACCCACCTGCTTGGGGTTTGGGGAAGGAGAGGGTGAGGGAAGCCCCCTAACCTTCAAGTTTAGTTCATGAGCCTTTGGATATGCTCTTCAAGTAGCTTGGCATGTACTACTTCCTCGATCGTAATAAGAGGAAGGGGGGATTTGTCACCATCCCTGACCACCTTTGGCCAGGCGTTAATATGGCTCTTTGTTTCTTGTTTGAAAGTGGCTTGCTACTTTTGGATTTCCTCATGTTTGTTTTTAAGGTTGAGGATTTCAGCATGTAAGGCATCATTTGGGGGTTGGAAGGCTTATTGTATTTCCCCTTCCTCTAGTAGTTTCCTAAGGGATAGGTTCTCCAATTCCAATTTGGTTCCTCTCTTTGAAAGAGTAAGCATTTCATGTTGGACCTACTACATCTCATACTGAAGCTTGCTGTTTTCCATTTCAAGTGATTCTATCCGTTGTAACAAATTTCTAATTTGGGATGTCTAGAACAAGAAATCTGATTCCAATGCTATGTCGGTTGGGCTGTAGATTGGTCCCTAGTTCTTGTTATAGTTTTTGAGGTACTCGAGATGTCACTTGTTGCATTAATCAATTGTGTCCGAGGGAGTAGAGTCCACCATTCGTCCTCGAACTATCGTTCGTATGAGTCAACAGACTAGACTCATGGACCAACAGATCTCCCTCTTAGGCAAAAGTACCGCACAAATTAACCCATGAATTTGCAGCAAGTCCCACGAATTTGCTTTCTTTGTTGGAAGTTCGCACAGTGAGTTGCAAGCCTGCAAAATTTGTTACCATAGGTCATGGTCAGTCGCAGATTCAAAATCCTCTCATGAGCATTGTCCAATTTGCAGGGAACAAAACCGATTCCAAACATAGGTAGGACAATTTTGCAGGTCATGAACCCTTGAGCAGAGTCGCTAGTTATGGCGAGAGATTTTATTATCTCCACACTCTGTGATCCACATGTTGCAAATCTTGCACACAAAGTACGCTGTCGACGGGTAGTAAAGTTGGTCGAGTAGATGCTTGTAGAAACGACATGGGGTAGGAGAGTTGACCGGTAGGATCGACGCGGGGTATTAGTTGACGGGTAGCAGAGCTAGCCGAGCCGATGTGGGTAGACTTGACGCAGGGTATCTGAGTAGATAAGGAATTCACCTTGTTACATCCTAGCAGGGTAGCTGAGTCGACATAGGGTAGTCGATCCGAGGTATGTAGACTTGATGTGGGTAACAAAAAAAGAGAAGACATCTAAAGTGAGGGGCAAAAGAATTTGAAATGATAAAACCTACACATCACACACATACATCAAGCTCTATTTCATGGCCTTTGAGACTAACCTATATCCTTGCAAATGTATACTCGTTATTGATTTTAATTTTTTGACAAAAGTAGCATAGGTTATGTTAATATCCTTTTCTTGTAATATGTGGATTGTGATAGTAATTCTCTAAGTTCAATGGCTGTGACAGTAGTTCTAAAGGTAGTGGCACATATTATGTAATTCACTAAATAGTAAGGGGTTTCATCCTTCAGGAACTCAAACAACCTACGTATAAAAACCTATCGTTGATAGGTAGATGGTGTACAATGTATATGCACACACAAGATCATTGATGGAAACAAAACCTTTACATGGAAATGAAGACTCAAGCAAAGAATTTCCCTCCAAATCCAAAATTCCACAAATTTCCAAGCTTTGCTTTCAAACCGTCAAGCAAACTTCCAAGCCGCAAGCTTCAAACTGAAAAAACTCAAGCAAAGAACTGGCACCAACTTCTCTCTCCAACAATAAAAACAAGGCATAGCAAGGCAAGTTGCAAGAATGGTGTGCATGAGGGACAAGCCATTGAAAGCCGCTACAACGGGCTACGAGGCTTTCTACACACAAAGAAGTAGGACAACTCCAGATTAATAGTCCAAAACTTCTTTGTATCATACTTTCGATCTAGCCTTTATCATGATCTTTTCTCTTCTTTTATTTTAATGAACCTGTTGTGTTGAATGTAAGCATCTTTATCCCATAGGCCAGTGGGCCTCATAGACATTTTAAGTTTCTTCTATCCATCTATCTCTTTGTAAAAAAATTTGTCATTGAATTTTTCGTCCTTTGCACTATGGATCTATTTGTTATAGGGGGGAAGTGATAAAATAAGAGTCTACTTTTAATGTTTTGTTCTGTGCACTGCATATCTATTTCTTATAAGGGGAAAGCCAAGAAACTCTTGTTTGCGATTCTCTTTGTCTTTCTCAATAGTTTGTAGGGCCAATATCGATATGAGGAAGCTTCACTGTCTACGATCCTCTTAGTGGTTATTGAAGAAGTTGTGTTGTCCAACATCGACACAACTAGTGATAGATTTAAGAGTCTATGCAACATGACAAATCATTGAGGAAGTCTTTGCTTGTGGTAGTTTGAAGAGGGCACTCAACTTTAGACCTAAGGAAAGTCCAACTTGAGTAATTTAGTGTAGAGAGAGCAACTAAAGTTTAATGGCAATAAATGGAAAGAAAATCCACTCTCCATTATGGAGTTTCTTATTGAAATTGATAGTATTTTGTTCATTGATTATATTGAATTGATGTTTTTTTGGGTTTGTTCCATTACCCTTCAACAATGTCTTGAGATGTATGATAGTGCATTGTTGTGATTTCAGTGCAAGGAAAGTTATATTGCAAACCATATGTTTATGCGAAAGGTTTTTGATGTCTTGGTTTGAATGTTTTTTTAATTACAAAATATAAGGTTATCATGCATGTCATGTGTGTGTGCGTGTTTTTCAACAAAAACCCTGCGGGATGCCCCCCTCTTTCTTGGAATATCCAGATGGACGATAGCTCATCTACCAACTACAATCACAGTTGGTAACCTTGAGGGATTCCGTCAGATTTGGCCCCGTGACTTATGGCTTCCTATTTGGTAACATGCCTTGGGTTGATGGTTCAACCATATGAGCTAGGGTGGATTTTAAATTGATGGACATGGGGGTGGGATTTGATCCACTTATGTATGCATAGGTCATGAGATCATTCAATATAATATTTTTGGATGCAACCACACGTTCAATCACCACCTCAAGGTGACCCCATGGCCCAAGGTAAAGCACTCACGAGGATTAAACCTTTCCCACTAGTGAAAAAATCCTCACTCCTCACCAATGGATCCAACCCCTTTGGGAACTCCCACAAAATTTTCCTCTGAATATATATATTTTATTTATTTATTTTTCAGAGGAAAAGTTTGTGGGGAAACCCAAGGGATGTTTACCCACATTCGTGAATGGTATCCCTAGTAAACATGCCATTGTACATTAGTGTGCCTCACCTAGGGGGATTCAAACTAGGCATCTGATCATATGGAACTATACAAATTCCCAACAACATTATCCACAACTAGTGGAGATAACCCGTTGGTTTTTTTTGAAACATTTTGTCCCACCCACAAGCACTTAACCGTGGATGAGATTACTGGTACCTTGCCAATCCCAATTGGTCCACAAGTGACAAACATGCCACAAGTGAGATTTTAACCTAGGTAGAAAGGATAAGAACTTCTCCTTTTAACCACCCAAGCTAGACCAAATTGACAACTTGTCACACAAGCACATGAGCTACTTAGCGTATTTTCTTTTAAAAAGTTAAAAGATGTAATGTCTTTGATTTTGACCCTTTAAATGCCTCGAACTTGATTGTGTATATGTTTTAAATTATGTAAATGTCTTATATAAATTCCTAGTGAAGAGCTCAAGGCCAAGGCTCAACTAGTGAATATCTAGATGTGTGTTTTCGATAATTATGATCATTGTTACAAACATCGTCGATATATCAGAAACATCGCAATATATCACGATGCTAACCCCTTGGCGATATATTGACAATATATCAGTCAATATTTTCCCCATTTTTACTTTATTTTATATCGATTTTTTGCCTTGTATTTGCGCATTTACTGTGGTTCAATAAAAATTTTCGTTGTGCCCATGAAAAAATGTCGCCTTGTTCAGTAGTAATTGGTAATAATAAATTTTCCAAAAGGATAGAAAATGAAAGATAAGGAGAATGACACTTTTACTTAATTTTTAACATTACCATTAATTGTTTCAGGATGTTTGAGAGTGGTTCCAACCTCATTAGACTTCATATGCAAAAAGTAGAATTTAAGATCCCATTCAAAACTCAACAGACTTAATAGTTTTCAGGATTTCAGGATTGCAAAGTTTCCATTGACTCTATCATGTATGAGGGTATGGGATTGGCATTTAATCAAGCACATCAACCCCTCTATGTACCTTGATGTTGGTCATGTTGATCACTGAACTCTTCTGTTATGACCTTAATAAAAATGTACTCTTCACTCAAGCAAAATCACTTATAAGCATGGGAATATTTTTTCTACCTTATTTTAACGATTGGATTAGGAAGTTTCATCAAAATTGTAAGGTGTTGAGTCCTTGACTAATGTCCTTGGAGGATCAACTTTGAGATTCGAGGTAGAAGCAAGGACTAGAGCCTAGAGGAGGGAGGCATAGGGTTTTATTGATGAATAGGATCCTAATATAAGTAATGATTCGTTGACATGTATGATTTATGATTTATGTTTGACATTCATTTTTAAATGTCCTTGCTCATTTATTAATTTAAATTATACATAATACATATACATACATAGCAATTTAATATATACATAGAGTCCACTACGACCCCAATGATCGCCAGGGCCTTCTAGTTCTAGAGGTAGAGCGATTACTGGAGCGATTACCTTTGCCCATAAAAGGGGTAGAGGGAATCAATAGTTTATTTACTTCATTTAATTGTATATGAGATACATCAATTGTATTTTTTAATGATTCATGAGTCGAGGACTCAGGATTCAAGACACGATTCATTTTTTTATGTGTGATGTATCACTAGACATCTTATACATCTTATATATCGGTTTTCTTTCCATATTCATGTGGCAATGTGTTTATTTGATGTTATTGTTGCTTTAGATGTTCAAAAAATTGAAAAAAAGAATGATTTTGTATTTTTTTAAAGTTTTCCCAAATATTGCCTATGTTTTACGACATTTTTGTCGATAAATCCGATAATTTTTTTTTGGACTCTTGGTGATATATTCACCGACACAATATTTGTAACTTTGATTATGATTTTGAAAATCAAAATTAATGGTCCAAGGCAATTTGATTAAGAATGAGCACCTAAAGGGGCTATGATATACCACAAGAGGAGAAAGGTGAGGGTGTCTAAGAAGAATCAAGACACGATTCATTTTTTATGTGTGATGTATCACTACATGTCCGATTTTATTTCCATATTCATGTGGAAATGTGTTTATTTGATGTTCTTGTTGCTTTAGATCTTCAAAAAATTGAAAAAAAAGAATGATTTTGTATTTTTTTTAAGTTTGCCAAAATATTGTCGATGTTTGATGACATTTTTGTCAATAAATCCGATAATTGTTTTTGGACCCTTGGATATATATACCGACACGATATTTGTAACTTTGATTATGATTTTGAAAATCAAAATTAATGGTCCAAGGCAATTTGATTGAGAATGAGCACCTAAAGTGGCTATGATACCACATGAGGAGAAAGGTGAGGGTGTCTAAGAGAATGTTAATCTACCTTTCCATTATCCAAACCCTTCACTATTTTATGATGTTGATCCTAGGATATAGTTAAAATTGAGGCAAAGAAAGTGGATGTTGTTCTACACTCCGAGAGCTTTCGAACAGTGCAAGAATTGCCTCAATCAGAATCTGTATGAGGATGTTATGCCTCTTGCAAGTTGACGTATCCAGTTGATCACCATAGTACGGAGTGGATTCCACATGAAATCTCATTCTCGACACGTGTGGAGCTGTCATGTGTGGACTTTCAAGAACATTCTAGAGGATCTCAAACCCTAACCCTAATCGGGAGTTGAGGCATATATAAACCCTAAAATTAACCCTAGACGGCTATTGAGCTATGTTAAGTATTGAGCCGTTAGGAGGAGAAGGGGTTCCATTTTGATGATGTTATTGTATTGTTCCATAGCTGAGCAACAATAAGAGAGTATATATTAGAGAAAAATAGAGGAAGTAGGAAAGCCTGTAGTAGTCCTGCGGGCCACACTATCAGAATAACTCCATAGTGAGTACCACTTTCTCTGTATTTGCATTACATGTTGGAGAAGGAAAAGCAAGGCATAGTCCTCACTTCTGGTTAAGTTTTCCCAGGGTATATATCGTGTTATTCATGTGGATGTGTTGTTTTTATCTGGTTATTTTTCTTTTAGTTCCAGTTTATTTACCATTTTGTGGAATTAAGCTAACACATTGAATTAAGTTGTAAGTTTTTGTTGTGACAAACTAATCCAGTGGAATATCCATGTCAGTTTATGGATCAATGAACTATCCATTTCATCAAATCAATTCCAAATGAGCTAGAGCACTCCCATGGAATAACCATATAAATTCCATCATATCACCAAAACATGGAAAGCTCTCCCTGGGAAAGGGTATTAAATGTGATTTAGATGCCACATGAAACTCAAAACACTATGATGCTCTTCAAGAAAGTGATCCATATGCCATATACTAAGGAAACATCATCCATATAAGAGCACATCCATGGGACAATCACCATGAGAAGAAGCATCTGATAAATACTAGCCCAAATATATCATGAAAATCCATATGCTAGGGCATCTTCAACACTAGGACATCATCACAACATGAAGAAAAAATCTAGCATCAAGGAACCTAGGCCATCCATAGCTCCATCAACTTGTAACCCCTGTTTAATGTGTCACAAAAATCACATGTGGACACCCATTATAACATGGGGGGTAGCATCCGACTTTAATTGCAGAACATGTGCTCATCTTGGGAGTGCATGAGAACCCTAGAATCTAGAAATGTACCTATTAGCAATGACTATCAATAATATAAAACCAAAAATCATGTGCTAGGATGGATAATCTCAACATCCCTAAACACCACATCACATCCAAGAGTTCATTACATCAAATTTTGTCTTTAGAAAAAAATAAGCCATCAATACCAAAATGAAGTCTACTCTACTCTAATGCTCTCATGAGCTTATTCTTCCTACCCTATTCTAAACATGAGATGAAACAAATATCAAGTGAAATTATAAACCCAATGCAACATGTGTTCATCTTATCAAGGCCATGGCATCTTCCCTCGTGTTTGGTCACCAACTAAAACAATGATACATCAAATTCCACATAGATACAAGCTAGAATGCTCATGAAATGCAAGCTAAATTCTGAAATGTGCTTATGAACAAGGCCGGTAACTCCAAAATCATGCCATGAAGGGTATGCACTACTACAAGATTCCTCTATCCAAGCTTGGATAAGATTGATATAAGCATGTCCATCATAGATTAACCCATCATCATAATAACTCCTCCCTTTAAGAAACAAGGGCTTAAGGGGGGTCTTCAAATTGGCAAATGTTTTCAAGATTGCTCTCCATATTAGTCACACATGAGGTATGAGATAAATATCTAGAATCAACAAAAAATTTTAGCCCTAAACTGAGGGCTTGAAAAAACCATTTAGCTTGTTGGAAATTTTTGCAATAAACATCCACATGAAAAACTTCTTGCCTTGAACAAATTTCTTTACAAAAGGAAAATTTTCCAACTGAATATACATGCCCAAAATGAAAAGTTATGAATGAATTAGGTGGTTGGAAATTTGTCATGAAAACACTGTTGTACCATACAATTTCCATCCCCTAAATCATCTTTTACATCTAGAAAATTAGACATGAAAACATCAAAATTTGAGGTTAAAGATGGATGGACAATTTCGAGATTATTAAGCCCATAAATTTGCTTTAAATGGCTGAAAAAATCTGCATCGAAACACTTCAAACATGATTGGAAGTCATCTTGAAATTACCTCATAAAACAACTTTGAAATATAGAGGAAATGGTTGAAACAAATCTGAAAAAATGAGTTCAATATGATGCCCAAAATTATCATTACAGCTAGGGGCATATGGCTACAAGTTCCCCACTATGTTTGACTATTCCAAAAGCTCAAAATCAGATCTGAAAATGACTTCTTGTGCACTAATACATGGCTGGAAATGACTTAAAAAGTTTGTGCAATAAGTATATTGCTTCCCTATTGTTGTTAAGGATTATACCCTATAGCAGGGGACATATGCTATCAATGTACATGGGGCTGACAGATAGATATATTAGGATTTCACACTAATTACTGTAAACAAATGAGATTAGAGTTTGAGAAAGAGTACCTTATTTATGGCGGCTGGTCCTAGCTTTCTCCTGATCTCGACAACAATTTATCTGCAAAACCAACAGACCTTCCTCAAAACGATTCGACTATAAACATATAATGATATTGATGAGACAATATAACATTAATTATAATCAAACATCCACTAAAATTGACATTTAATTGGGACAGGAAGGATATCTCGATCTTTATTGTCAAAGAAATGCAACAAAATACAACTGATATACCCGATCTTGTTCCAAGCACTTCTGCAACCAAGTTCTGGGCTCCTGCTCCTCTCTTGAAGAGAAATCCCTTCAGCATAACAATAGCTCTCTTCTCTATTGGCCCCTTCCTCATGGCTTACCCTTGTATTTATGGCCAAGTTAGGAAGTTAGAATCGTGAGGCAGTTGAATTGGGAAGTTGGGGGAGTTATAATACCAAACTCAACAAATCCAATTCGTAATCTTAATATATTTTTCAATTTCATCTTAAGATGTCCGCGGGTATGACACTAGGGAACTTGCGCATGGTTCGCAGCTAGTGCTCTTAGCAACTCGCACATACTACTTTTAAGTGATGTGCACAAGTTGTCAATATTAGAACCCGCGCATGATGTGCTAGAGTCTAGTTATTAGAGTTGCGGTTTTCCAATGAAATATATAGAAAAAATATAGTTGTCAGCTGAAGATGTGGGATTCCAGTATCAAAGTATCTAAGGTTAATATAGCTCTTCCATCCATAGTGTCTTTTTGTGTGATCGACAGAGCAATGTGATCACAGACGGAGAATTGCAGATTTGACCTGTAACAGATGCCCCCTAATGTGTGAGGTCAGAGGGAAATGATGGCCGAAATACATTACAATCCAAGTCAGAGGAGGAGCAAGGAAACCACAGGACAAAGTCACAAAAGCACCTGAAAACAAAAACCAAGGTCAGTGGGAAATTACAATCTTGACATCAAATAGATGTTCAGAATATGATCTCCAATACATAGCTGGGAGATGTATATAGCACGACCACTGAAATACAAGCATGGATCCATGTCAAAAATAGGAGATCATAGCCATAACAACAAGTTGGATCTATGTCTCATTAAGAGCCAAAAATAAGTGTGGCTCAGTCTTGCGCAACTTGGGTAATAACATAAATGTGGTGATGCTATTATGGTCCCAAGGTCTTCATCCAAAACATCTCAAGGTACGAACCCTAACCATGTGAATAAATGAGCTAGAGTCAAACATGGGGGGTACTGTTTGATTACCGGTCATTGATGTATACCATTAACAAACGCGAAGGTGTCCACCAATAATGAAAATGGAGCCCAAGGTACCTAGTACATTCTAGCAAGTGTGAATAAGTGGACTTGAAGTCAAACACTTGAAGAATCCATCGAATAGGGGACATTGATGAATTCCCACTATCCAATAGCAAAGGTAATTGCCACTAATGACTGCAATCCCCAAGGTGCTATCTGAAACTCTAAACTTCATTCCCAGAGGATGATGAGTTGAGGTCGATGGGAAGAAGTCTGCTGGAAGGGAGGCCTTAAAGCATCCTCCATCATCCAACACAAAGAACAACCACAAGATTAAGTTGATTTGGAGTAGAACTGATACAAGATGAAACTAACTAACACTAGGGATGACCGACGGATGAAGTCAAGGTAACTGCAGTATGACCGAAACAGGCTGTATCCTTGAACAATGAGCACGACACACAAGTGACTTAGGAAGCTTTTAACATGACAGGAACCTGATATAAACCTGCAATGTAGGAGACACTAGCAGATTCTCCATATGATTGGAAGAGTAACCAATTGGAGGAGTAGAGACTTTGAGATCAAGTTCATCCTAAGGTAAGAAAATGAAATCAAACTGAATGATAGACTCAACAAGTGCTTTGTTCAAGGATATGACTAACATGCTGCCTTTGAAATGAAAATATGTTTGATATCCTTCCCTTCCCTCTTCTCTTTTTAGCAAAGAATATCCTTCTTGTTGTTTTAATGAGTCCAAGAAAGAAAACTCAATAGTCTCTCTTCATTTTTGAAGCAAGCTTGAAGAAAGAGGGAGAAGATTTCTTGGTATAAGTCCAACCATGTATAAAATTGAATGATCCCACGGGAGGAAGACTTAGGACCTTCTTCATTTTTTATAGAGTTTGAAGAAGAGATAGACGAATACTCTATGACACTGATCCATGGATTGTAATATCGAGCCTGGTTCGGTTTATGCTCGCCGATGTTTTCTTTTTTGAGGAGTCTGAAAAACTTAAGCAATAACTCCATACACCTGCTCGTGGATTTTAGTATTGAGCCCGAGTTGTTATGTGCTCGCCGGTGTTTTCTTGTTTGAAGAGCTTGAAAAACTTAAACAATAACTCTATATACCCTATCGTGGATTTCACATCGAGCCCGAGTAGGTGAATGGTCATTGGTGTTTTCATGTTTCGAGAGTATGAAATCCCTAAAGAAGACTCCTAGAGGTCCTTTTTCATATAGTTAGTCTCCTCACTCGAAAAAGTATAAAAAAATGAGAGAAGAACTCTTCTAGCCACATATGACTAGAGTATACCTTTTTCGTAAATGATCCACAAAGGTTCGGAAAAGGGGTAAACTTATACCTAAGTGGATGTCACTTCAAATCCTTTAACGAGTCTGAAAAGACAACTATACTCGACGAGCTTGTTTATTTTGAAAAAGTATAACAAGGGCTTAAAAAGACTTTATAAGCTTCAGGGGGGTCGATGTATGGCATCTCCTCGTAAGACCAGGAAAACAAGTTGCGGAATTCCTTAAATAGCTTGGTGTACAAAATGATCTCATCGGGAGAAAAGTCTGCTCCAATGAAAAGGTTTTCCACAACTCCAGGTTTGATGGAGATATCGATCGGAATGGTTCTCGATATATTTTCCATATTACCCTCAGCATAAATATTTTGTATAGAAGGGGTAGTGGACAAATCAATATCACCGCCAAGTCTCACTGAAAACTCTCCTCTCTCAATCATGTCCAGATCAAGAAGAAAATAGGACCTGTGATGCATATGTTCCCATGGATGATCCAGGCCTATCATGGATTCCAAAATGGTCTCGTTAGAGGGAAAAAGAGTATCTAGACAATCGAAAGAGTGAGTTGAGTTGATAGACCATGCTGAAGCATAGTCCATATCTGATTCCGCAGAGACAAACGGAGTAGAGATATGTTCTGTCGCAGCATTCTGTGATGCTTGATAAGACACTTTTGCAACAGACAGGGGCACGATTAGTTCTGACTGAGTGGGGAGAATCCATGGATCAGTTGTTTGACTGGACGTGGAAATATCCGAAGATGAGCAATCAGTGGTACTCGTCGAACCAATAAAGTTAATGGGAGAAGGTAGGTCGAATGTTCCCATCAGTGATGAATACATGCCTACTCCAAAACTCTCACTGGGTGGGTGAGACTGATCAATCAACGAAATTGAAGAATCCGATGAAGCATTGTTGTTTTTCTGAGTGAATGAAAGTTGAAAAACCGTAATGATCTTGCCTTCATGCGGGAACATTAGTACTCGAAAAATGGATGATGGGACAACTTGCATCGTGTACGTCCAACTCCTCCCTAACAACAAATTGTAATCAAGGGGAGCATCCAACACTTCAACCTCTACAGACACCAACTTACCGTCAAGCTCAACTTCAAATGCGGGCAAGACTCCGTGTGGACGGAAATATATCCCATCAAAATCCGTAAGTATAGTGTTGGAAGGGGCTAACTGAGGCGAGCCTAAGGCCTTCCAACAAGAAATTGACATTACGGACATAGACGCACCCTCATCCACCACAGTTCGTCCAATGGTTTTAGGACCATGGACTACTTCTATCTGGAGGGCGACGTGATACGGCAACCGGGGTTTGATATTAGACATATCAAACTGAGAAAGCATACTAGATGAATCCAAGCTCCCTATTGCTGCTAGAAGTGCATTTCGATGCAATGGACACCTCTGCAGAACGTCTAGTGTGGAAATAGCACAGGATGTTTGGGATAGATCCTCTACAACATTGTAGTTAGGAGCAGTCCGCACGATAGGGTTGTGCACGGACCGTTTGAAGACACCTTTTGGAATCTTCAACAAAGGATCTACAAGTCTCTCAATGTGAAGAGGTGTAGATGTTTCAGGAATGTCCTTATCTTTCTGCTGTGAACCCTGGGAATAGTTCCTAGATCGAGTTTGCAAAAGTATATCTGAGTTCACCATGTTTATGAATGATTGATCAGCTGATGAGGCACGAGTTGTTCCCCCAGCACTAGAGTTGCCAGAAGTTGAACCTTGTTCGTGAGGGAATGGGTCCTTCAGAACAGCTGGTTTCTTCTCACAGAGGAGCTTCTGAGCTTCTTCCAACAAAGGGCATTGGTGGGTAAGGTGGTATTCCTTACATAACTTGCAAGGAAATTTAACCTTCTTTTTACCCTTCTTTCCCTCCTCGACATTATCAGTGTTTTTGTGATTTGGATGGTTCCTCTCCCCTTTCTTTCCCTTATTTTTGTTGTTGTGTTGTCGAGGACCCTTTTGATTGGTATGCACTTGTTGTACAGATTTAGTTGTAGAAGGGGAGGCTGCAACAATAGTTGCATCTTCAGCAGACTGCTTTACAGATAAAGCATGAACTTGCTTGGTCAATGCTTCGAATGCTGCTGAATCTACTAAACCGACGATGCCATCGACATGCGGTCCAGGCTTAGGTTTACCCAGATCAATATTAGATCATGGCGCGTCGAGTATAATATCGTACAGGATCCAAGATTGAGCATATACAAGATCAAGTTGCTGGGTCCTGAGTATCGCTTTTTCCTCCGAAGACACTCCAGAAGTTTCTACTTCCTTAGAAACATAAGGCAAGAGTGATTTCAAATACCACTTTAAAAGAAACTATGGAGGGATTTCAGCCTTAATGAGCCTCTTTCACCTTCTCCACTCATGAATATGGTCAGATAAGTGAATGGCCTTGTTTTGTCTAAAAGTTTATAGAAGGTCTGTGCTGGCATCATACCGGACATGAAGCTGAAAGTGGTTCAAGAAGACTGTTTCCAAATCCCAAAAATTATCATACACTGCAGCAAGTAGTTCAATGTACCACTTGGTCGTGGCACTAGTCAAGGTCCTTTGGAATAGCCTCAACCTAATGGAATCATCATTCAGAGAATTGGAAGAACACCAAAGATGGAAAGTAGTGACATGATCACCAGGATATTCCCTAGTCTTGCCTTCAAACTTTGGAATGTCAGAAGGCAACTTAGCTGGAACTGGTGGTTAAACCCATGCATAGATGTAAAGGACAACATAGGCATCGATCCTACAAAAGGTGTAGATGAAGTGGTCATCGAGTCTATAAACAGTGTATAAGGAGCTATATGTCCACCATACCAAGGAAAACCATGATTAAAAGGAGCAGATTGTGGGATACCCTGGGACTGTTGCATGAAAGGAGACGAAGTAAATGGTATTGAAGATATCCCTGAAAAAGGGATATTTGAAGATCCACCAATGGAACCAAAAGAAGTAGGTGATGTCGAAGCTTGAGAGTTAGACATACATATGGAACCAGTGTTGAAACTGAAAGAAGGGCTCGAAACAGAGGTAACCTGCAACGAGCTAGGTACCGATGTGCTTGTAAAAGAATGAGAGAGAGCTCTCAAAACCATAGCTGCAGTAGGAGTTTGGGAACTCCTGTCTCATCTCCAGAACTAGCCATGAAATAACCAGGGGTAAACTGGTACGCACTAAAGTCTGGTTGACCTAGAGAGTCTACAGTTACAAGTAATGGATCATGAGGTCCAGTCAAAGGAGGGTTGTAAGGTGTACTAAACTCTTGAGAAGTTAAGTCCTCAAACTCAACAATATCAAAGACCTGTTGATCCTGAATTCTGATCTCTGGTTCTCCAGGTGGTTCCGTTATGCCCGTAAGTTCGTATGAACCACGAGAATCAGTCCTCCGGCGTCGAGGTGTGGGTGGAGGTTCCACAGTGTGTGGTGGAAGGTTTTTCAACCTTCATGACCTACAGAGAGATTGGTACTCCACAGTTATATAAAAAACAAACTAAGTGTGAAAACCTAGTGGCCACTAATCGACTAAGGAGCAAACAACATACCACTAACAAAATGTCCTAAAGTGATCAAAACCAGGAAAACAAAGCTAATACTCTCAAAAGACAGTATGGGATGATGAGGGCCCAGAACAAACCAATAGAATATCCAATATCAGTTACACGACGTTCAATGTAGGTCCTCTGGTTGCAAGCGTTTGAATCACCAAACCGCCCTCCTGGGATTATTGTAAAGGGTTACCTTCCGTGTTTGTCCTAGGTGCAGTGGAAATAGCCTTCCACTATACCTGTGAAGAGCCTTAAGGTTAAGATACTAAGGATACCACAAATACGAAAATACCTAGGGGGACAGTCGTTAGTCTAGCCAAGATGCATGGGAAGGGTAGCAAATCCTGAAATCCAAGAGTACTTTGAAGTACTAGTGGACCCCCGTACGTGAATCACCTCTGGTGTATGCTCGAAAGGAAAGTGAGGGGGTATCCTCAATAGTTCCAGTATCACACGACCTTGTGCTTAACTCCGGTTTAAGTGGAGCATTTCCGGGATACTTTGATATAAGTGGGTTTTCCTAAAAGATTGTCTCACTACGATTGCTGAGCAATAAAACAAGTTCGGGCAGTTTAAAGTGATCTACCCTGAAATCCTAGCCTAAGCTAGTTGCTGTAGTGTCAAGCCTGAAAAGAAAAGTTACTAATTGATTTTATTAGATGTTCTTTTTTGAGGTTGTTTCTTACTCAATAGGTAGTGATGTGTGTGTTATGGTTATGCAAAAAGTAAAATGTGTACTATGATGCATAAAACTTCACAAAATTCTTTTCATTTGTAGCTTTCAAAACAAAACTAGGCATTCCTAAGCATAAAATATTTTCCTTTTTCAATTTTTAATTTTCAAAGTTAATAGTAAAGCAAACTATCCTACCTCCAAAACAATGACAAGTCTTGTATACAAGTTCTTAGTTTTTCAATTTTGACATTTTTCTCTAACTATGAAAAGAGAACAGACATGAAAATGAACAAGCAAGAATTATCAAGATTGTGAGTAAAGATAAAGAGCCCAAGGCTTAAAACAAATCAGAAAAATGACAAAGACTTTAACCTATAGAGTTGTTTCACTGAAAAAAATCGGAATTTGGAACAAGATGCGAAAGAAAAAGGGAAAGTTGATGTGTGAAGTGGAAAAACGGACAACTAGGCTGCTCCTGAACATCAGAAAACCAAAGAAAAACATTTTCCAAATAGTAAGGGTAGGCAAGAAAACTAGGGAAACCCTATAACCACAAAGTCTCAAGAAGAAAATCTATCAAAGAGACTCCAAACAAACTCATACTTACTTGAACAAATTGTTAACACCTATATATTTTTTGCTTTTTTGCAGCATAAAGACCCGTACATGAAAGATGGAAGGTCAGAAAACTACCTGAGGAAAAAGCTTGAAGTGATCTCCATCGATGATGGCCAGGTGCTAAGACATGAGACAGAATGGTCTAGAAGGGGTCCAATGAAATAAAGGGGCTAATGTCAAGGGCTAAGTATTAATAGGCGAATAGAATGACTAAAGGCAAGCGAAGAATACCCTAAAACCTATAGTCCTTGGGAAAAATTATGAAAGATTAAGTGTCGCACAGGTCGGCATCGTTGATCAAGAGAGGGAGAAAGATCTACAGCTTTAAACGGACCGTCGCATGGCCAAGTTGTGAGAAGGAAAGGGAATATGTGGATGTGATGGGTTGGGTCCCGCCGGACAGGTGCCAGCTTACGAGCGCATCACAAGGAGTAAGGAGCAGTGAGTGATGCCATATTGGGTGCATGTGATGGTAGGGACATATACAAGGATCTACGCCGGAGGCTATCCTTTTGAGATCCAAGGGTTCAGGTTCATTCACCATAGAAAGGGCCAAAGCCTACACTAGATCTATGGTTCGGATGGCGAGGAGAGCCACATCAATGGCTGATGGAAGTTTGAAACGCACATGATATAATAGGGAGGACCCCGCCAATAGACGAAAGATCTAAGAGTTAAATAGAGTATGAGGACTCGCCATGGACACACGTTAAGAGCATATGGATGAATCTAACACATAGTCGTATCCAGAAGTAACATGCTAGATAGCGGCGAGGCAGACACGATGGACCTTTCCCGCCCGACAGGTGTCAACTCCAAATCCTGTCGCATGGAAGAAAGGCGATATAAGAAATGATCTTGGGTGCGTGTGATACTACCCTGTAGATGCATCTGGTTGAGATGAATGGCCCAGATGAGGACTAGCTAGATGATCCTATGGTGGAAATAGATGGGTTTTCAAATCAATGGGTAGAGAGAAGGTCAGATCTGACGGCGGAAAGTGAACACGTGAGAGTTTGAACGGTTAAGATCAAAGGACAGCTAGCCAAAGAAACCGGGGGTTATGGAAACCCGGTTATATATATAAGAATGCCTGTGAAGGTTGAAATTTGTTTCAAAATCCTGTTGAAGTAAGGAAGTCTCTCGGCATGTGGCAGACGGTGAAGGCGACAGGACCTTCGACAGGGTGCGTGCAGGGCTTCCAAGGTGACAGGTAGGATCTGTAACCACCATTATCTAAAAAATCGAAGTCTTTTATAGTCATAATATGGGGGAAGAGGAAGCTTCTACCAGTTCTAGGGTTAAGGTTACCCTAGAAGATAGGGATGCAGATGTATTTGACACATGCATTCGGCTCCCGGTTCCAGAAATTAAGAAGAGATTGGAAGCCTTGCATGAACAGGGACTGGATATACATGGAGTCTTTAGGTCGTCATTCATTTTCTTTTTCCTTGACCAAGTGTTCTCTTTTCCTGAGTTTGTAGCGTGGTGTTCTTCTAATTACTTAGGATCTCAAAGAGTAATTATGGATGCCCGCCGTAAGTCCAGAGTCGCCTGTAATATAGACACGTCAGCTGTTAAGGATTCCTTTTTCATTCCCGAGTCCCGGTACCAAGAGTTGGAGGGTTTTTATGAAGAGTCTGTGGTTTCCTTGTACTGCCAAATCAACCTCGAAAGCCGTTAAGCTTTCTTAGCCACATGCCTGAAACCCGACTCCGAAATCTCCAAAGAACCCTACCCCCTAAATGTCAGCTTTTTTGATGACAATTCCCAGTTGGTTCTTTCTTTGTTAGCTCAGTTTCTAGGGTTGGATACTGATTTGTGGGTGACTAAAGTCCAATTAGGTTTACTCTTTAGGATTAGCATCAGTTTGGCTAGGTCCGAAAGAGGGCTTATCCTACCCCTGAGGTTTGATGAATTTTCGGCAGAAAAGATACATGTACAGTTAAGCAATTTCCCAAGTACTAGGTTTTTTAGATATCAGACACAGTTGATGAAAATGATTATGTACAGCAGTGCTGAAAGTCCACATTTCTCCTCACTGCTTGAGACTGATGTTCTGGTAGACAATGTTTTCAATTATATGAACTATGTTTTTCCCCTTGTTTATAAAATCATCTTTGGGGAAGAATTGCCTAGAGTGTTGCCTGAAATGCAAACAATGATGCAGTTGAAGGATAAACTAGCTGTCGGTGACTAGTTTTTGTTGAAAGAAGCTACAGTCATTAGGTTGTACGGTTTTGTACAGGAGCGCTATGTTTTACCCGCTTTTCTAACATTGCGGATCTTTGCTCTTGAATTTATTAGACATAAATTGGCCCTGGAAGAAATACAATTCCTAAAACATAAGAAGAGCACTGATGTGAAATATCCTTGGAAGGTAGGCCCTTTCATCGTGAAGAGTAAAGAAGCTTTGTCATAGGTGGAAGAATTATTGAAGCCACTAGGGTTCATGAAATATGTAGCCATCAAATACGACCCCTTGCACAATATTTTCAAGAGAAGGAAAGAATGTAATCTCAGCGCTTTTGAGCATACAGAACCAGAAGGGGTGCTGAAGGGGCGAAATTTGTTGCGTTGGGAACCTGAAACGGGAGAATCCGTAGAGACACAGGGAGGAGATCTCATGTTATCCAATTTAATAAGGGATTTAGATAAAGTTTCGGACACCGTGGAGGTGGGCCGGAAAAGAGACTTAGAAGAAGTCAGAGATATGGATACTGAAGAAGGTAATGGTGACAAGTGGCCTAAATTAGAAGTACAGGATGAGTTAGTTGTTGCAGCTACTCAAGCCGAGTCAATTGCTTCCCCAACTAAAGAGGAGCTGGTTGTTGCAGCGGCTCAAGAAGAATTGACTGCCCAAATGGATAGTGGAGAGGCAGATGATGAGGAGTCTTCGGCTCCTGAGATCCAGGTTATAGAATATAAGTTTCAAGATGTTAAAGAGGGAGATGTTGGTAATAAATTTCGGTCCAAGGCCGACCTCTGTAAACAATACGATAAAAAAACAGGCGTCGGCCCAGAGGATGTTTGATTCGATGCCTATAGCTAGAGGTTTGTCTAAGAATTCCTTGATGACCAGCATAGGTATAAATGATAACATCTTAAACTTAGCAGTATTGACGGAATATGGAGTGACCGAGACAAAGATCAATTGGCAAAAGATACCAGTACCAGATAAAATCCAATTTCACAAGCAAGTTAGTGATATTGTATTGATGATTTTATGAAAGCAGCATTGAAAAGTGACAACTTGCTGGTTATTGTGAAAAAGTTAGAAAACCAATTAAAGCAGGAGAAAAGTGAAAACCGAGCTCTTCAACAGCAGGTCAAAAAGGTACAATTTGACCTAGTTGTAAGTGACGGTGGAGGTAAAAGCATGAGCAAGATGTTGGCTGAGAAAGATAAGCTGATTCTTAAACTACAAAAGAAGGAAAAGGTTCCAAATATCTAGCTAATTGAAGCTCCCGAAGAGACAGAATTTGAAATACAAAAAGAAGACTTGTTTAAAGAAATAAGTGAATGTAAAGCAGAGTTGCTGAAGTTTGCAGAGAAGGAAGATAGCTGGAAAAAAGAGAGAATAAACTTAGAAAAATAGCTTGATGACTTGAAAAGTAACTTGTACAAATTGGACATGTGGCCTACCAATATGAACCAAAATGGGGATAGCAGTAGTACTGACAGTCGTGTGACAGTCTTGTATAGGCTATGTCTCACATTAGCCTGAAAAATGTGGAAATCAAGGAGCTGAAAGAAAAAGCTCAAAGGTTGGAAGAAGAGAGTAATAAAAAGGAAGAAGAGGTAAAGGTCCTCCAAAGGAAGCACAAAGAATTAATTGACATCAATAAAAAGCTCACTCATCAGGTTACCGTGCAGGCAGCTTTACAAGGGTGCAGACATTTGGTGTGGGACCGGATCATTAAAGAAGCTGAGAACTTTAGACCCTACTTAGAGTTCATAAGAATAAAAGAGAAGACTATTAGTGACGCTCTTGAAGGTTGTGGAGTTGCAAAGGAGACCCTAACCCAAAGACCTAAAGAAATGACACTAAGTGCTATCACTTTCCTGAATGATCTATCCGAAGAAGAAAGGATTAAGCTAAATATTGGGAACCGGATCACAACACTTGCAGCGGCACGAAGGGTCCTTGGGAAACATGCACAGATTGAGAGTGTGGAAGCTAAAATCGAAGAAATGAAGAGACAAGTGGCAGAGTTCAAAGGGTTGTTTGATAAGCTGGTTGAAATGGGGTTACCTTCGTTCTGGAAGGATGACCAGGAACTAATTTCCCATAATGCTTATAAAAACCTACTGTGGGCAATAAGGATGGATCATACAAAGTTCAAACGTCTGAACCGGCTGCTTATAGGCAGGACTCTGATGGAGATGGTCGAAGAGGACTTTGAAATATTGAATAGGTTGATCGCCATTGGCGAAAGGATTCCCCCATTTTCCTACACAGAGCATATCGAGATACGAGTGATGGTAAAGGAGATGGTGGACTATGACCTCCCACCTACAGATCAATGGGCTAATGTAGAAAAATATAGTAGATCGCTATACTATCTCCGTCTTCCACAGTGATAGTTGACTTTTTATAGTTGTTGATGCTTGTTTGGAATCAGATACTTCTAAGAAACTTTCCTATTATTGAGAAATTTGTAATATTTTTTGAGGCAGCTATATAAATAGCCAGCTAGAACTATTACTTTACTATCTTTACTTTTTTACTTAAAGTAAATGTTACTTAGTAATAATACCAATGGATTGTAAGAAAACAGTTAGGCCGGTTCTACCTGTTTCTGTTTTGTAGTAATAGTGGAAAATAAACCTGGATGAGGTGTCACTCCGATATAACTGTTTTTGGTTTACATGAGTCGAGCAAGAGGACTCCCGACATCTATATATGCGATGTAATGGAATGATAAAGTGTTGAAAACTTTTATGGGAATTTTTGTGTATTGTTCTGTAACACATTTTTGAGCTATATTTTTTATAAAGAGCTGAGCCAATGTTTTCAGGGATTCTTGTGTAACTGGTATTGTAGTCTGTTCTTTCTTTTTCTATGTGAATTGTGTATCTCTCATTGTCAATTCCAGTCTGTAACATTCTTTCATACTTGGTGCAGTGTGATAGCTAAGTGGAATTCATAGAAATTATGCTCTGCTTATCTTTTTCCAAGTATTCCACCATTTCTTCTTTGCTAAAATTGATGTAGGATTCGTCATTGTATGCCTTATGTCAATGGATTGTTTCTTTCTCTTCTGTTTCACCAATTAAAATCACTTTGACTACGTGTTGTTTACTATCTCCCCCCTGTGTTAATGCAATTGCGAGGCATTTGTAAATGAATTTTTTGAGTTTGTTTAAATGTGACTCCATTGCCCAAATAGAGATTCATATGTTTCAGCCAAGCAACGTTTAAACCATTTTTGTTCCAACATAAATCTAATATTTTGTATTGTTGTAATTGAATATCTTGAATGATGAATGCTGGTGTATGTTTTCATTGTTGACACCTTTGATTATTCCAATCTTTCATATATCTGTAGAGAGAGCCCTCTCAGACTAAGCTAGGTCAGTAACTTAAGTCTAAAGATTGGTTAGTGGTTACCCTAGTTTTCCCTCTCCCACAACCTAGGGGGTCATTTTGGGTGTTAACACAAATGTTCAGGAGGTATCCAGAAAATATAGGACCTTCAAAACCACAAAAATACCCTACTGAGGTCAAACCCTAAATGAAAATGCAAAAATCAGGAAAAGTCCGCAGGTCTTTTACTAGAAAACTCGCAATTAGTGCGCGGGTATGTAAGCAGACAACTTGCGGCTAGGGAAAAAAATGCGCTACTGCAACTATGGGGGAGTCGTGCACAGGTTTCAAAAGACCTAAAAAAAAAAGAAAAGACACCAAAACAATGACTGAATCAAGTAAATAAATCACAAAGGACCTCTAAGAGGCTATGACAAGACTCAGAAAGACATAGGGATGTCTTATCAACAGTCAAAAGAGCAAAGCAAAAACCACAGGTAGACCCAACATCCAAAGACCAAACACTATTGTAAAAAGGTTCAATCTTACAGGAATGTCCGCGGCTGTATATGCTAACAACCTACACATGCAACTTAAAACACATGGGTTCTAATGAGAACAACTCGTGCACAAGTCAAAAAATGTGCGCCTGTATGTACAGGAGACACGCGCATAGGGGCTGATAGGAAAATAAAAGCTTTGCAAAATCAACACTGGACTAAATCAAAGCAAAGGAGAACAATAAAGCAACCTTTGGTGTAAAATCTATGTCACAGTAGGATCTAGCTACCATGGATTCCTCATAGCTAAAAGATTAAATTCATTAAACAAGAGACAAGTGCAAAACTATTTCAGAATGAACAAATGATCAAAACTCAACACAAATGATCAAAATTCTAGAAATGCACAAATGATCAAATATGAGATATTATTAACTATCCAATCTTACAAAATAGATTGGTTCATCCTTATATACAAATAGGAAGGAAAAATATCCACTTGGAGTGTCCACACTTAAGTAGCTTAGATTTACCCCAATCCCCCCTAGGTTAACCAAATGGTTTCCAAAATAACCCAAACAGGTTCAAAATATGCATGCGAACACTGAGTAAGCATGGGGAACCAAGATGGATCTCACATATGTGAAGGATATGGTTGGGTAGAAGTTAGGTAGGCTAGGATAGGCCAAAAATAGCAAAAAATGGGATAAAAGACTAGATTCAGTGTATGGGCGCCCTTGGTCAAAACAAATCCCTTAAAACAGGGGATGAAGGCACCTTAGGCATGCTGGGAAATAAATGCATGGATAAGCATGCTTAAAAACTAGTTTGACCACCTCCTTGGCCCATACTTTGTCCCAAACCATGTAATCTTGTTCACACTAGGCCATACAAGTCCTAGCAACTTAATAATAACCAGTTTCACACCTAGGGAGGCATTATTAACCAGTTTAGCACCTAATAACCATTAATTAATTAATAATTAAGGTACTAAGGTATAATATTGCTCTAACATTTGGAAACCTCACAGAAATCCAGAAAGCTGTAAAGACTGCAGAAAAACTAAAGAAGATCCCCAGAGCAGAAACGAAAAGGTGCTCCCTGGCGGAGTCGCCACATCTGTTGTTAAGGATTATACCCTATAGCAGGGGATGGATGCTATCAACATACATGGGGCTGATAGATAGATATATTAGGGTTTCACACTAATTACTGTAAACAAATGAGATTAGAGTTTGAGAAAGGGTACCTTATTTATGGCGGCCAGTCCTAGCTTTCTCCCGATCTCGACAACAATTTATCTGCAAAACCAATAGACCTTCCTCAAAACGATTCGAATATAAACATATAATGATATTGATGAGATAATATAACATTAATTATAATCAAACATCCACTAAAATTGACATTTAATTGGGACGAGAAGGATATCTCGATCTTTATTGTTAAAGAAATGCAACAAAATACAACTGATATACCTGATCTTGTTCCAAACACTTCTGCAACCAAGTTCCGGGCTCCTGCTCCTCTCTTGACTAGAAATTCCTTCAGCATAACAATAGCTCTCTTCTCTATTGGCCCCTTCCTCATGGCTTCCCCTTGTATTTATGGCCAAGGTAGGAAGTTAGATTCGTGAGGCAGTTGAATTGGGAAGTTGGGGGAGTTATAATACCAAAATCAACTAATCCAATTCGTAATCTTAATATATTTTTCAATTTCATCTTAAGATGTCCACGGGTATGACACTAGGGAACTTGCGCATTGTGCGTAGCTAGTGCTCTTAGAAGCTCATGCATACTATTTATAAGTGATGTGACCTATAAAACCTACATCATTTCAAGCACTCAAATGATCGGCAACATTTGAAAATTCATGTGCAACTTAACAAGACTTGGAGAAGAAGAGGGTTGGAAAAAATTGTCCTCAACACTCTTTTTTCAATACAATATCCAGCCCCAAAGACATGATTCCCAGCTGATTGTTCACCCACAAATGCATCAAAAGTTTGGTCATTTTGTTCTTGATTTTTTTTTGAGCTATTAGCATCACAAGACATCCCTAAAACCAGAGAAAAATCAGCATTAGAAAATAAAAAACATGGCTGAAAATATTCCTTCGATTGCTGCCTCAAATATGTCCTAAAGGGGGAACAAGCTGCTGTCATAAATCTGCATTATTAGGCTCATAAATCTTCTCTAATCACTAGAAAATATCTGCACAAAAAATCCATAGAACATGGCTGAAAAAACACCCCAAAAGTGGAAGCACATGTATTGAGGGAAAAATGCCACAAGAGTGAGCAATCGTTCCTTTTCCCTTGCAGGTTGTAACCAAGGAAACAATGTAAGTGATGATTAATAGACCATACACTAACAAGTTAAAGCAAAACTCAATAAACAATAATGAAATAAAAGATTGGCAAGTGCTAGTAACATAAAAACAAAGAGAATGAGTTAACTTCAACCATATAGTATTTTCCAATGGAAAAAATTGTATACAAATGGTGTCACTTAGAAGAATGCAACTTCAATGGCAACCGACAATCTCCCTTAGGGAAGGTTCCTTTTGGACTCCCTCAAATTGCTTGATAACTAACTTGGAATGATGAGGAGAAACACTTGCTTTTTGAGGAAAAAGTCAAGTGAGCTTTGAATGCCAAATGATGATAATAAGGGGGATGAAAGATGATCTCTCAAACCAATTCTTTGTAGCATAACCTTGCTTTAGACTTCTCTTGTTGAATGCATGCTCATGGCTTTCTTTTATAGGTCAAATGGAGGTCTTGAAACATATAGTTCTCAATGTGAATGCTCCATCTCATGAAGTGGTCCTTCAAGTACAAGAACGAGGCTATTGAATGATCCCAAGCATGTGAAGAGGTCAATTTTAATTCTTGGATTGAGAAAAGGCTGTTGTGGTCCTTGAATGCATTGTGGAGAGTTAGTGGTCCCTTCATTGGTACAACCACGCAGGTTTCGAGACAATAGTCGTGTAGATTTGCATAGGTTTTGAAACAAAAGTCGCATGATTGTCCAGAATGATTGACTTTAATCATTCTAAAGTTCAATTCTCATTCTGAACTTAATGAGAATAATGCTAAATGAGCTGCATATTGTATGTTGATGATGTCTTTCTACAATAATGACCAAGATGTCATGTGTGCAAAATTTGGACGATAATAGATGCCCCTAATGTGTGAGGTTAGGAAGGACTTTTATTGCCGAAAATACATCATTGTTTCTTTTCCTCATGTTGATATTCTGAATTGTGAAAGTAAGCTAGCAATTGTTGAGAGTAAAGGACCTCCCGCAGAGAGGATGTTGGTGATGACGGTTGAAGCAAGTAACTAATAGGTGACAGAAATAATTTTTTATACAAATTAGACAAGAATTCCTATGCTCATGAAACTCTGTCAAACTGGATTACAATAAGAGGAGACCAAGGGGTTGGCTCTAAGAACTGCTAGACACAAGGATGAAGGTGGCTTCACTCATGTCATGAGTAAATGTGTCTTGCACTGTTTAATGATGTTATTGATGCCATAGAAAAGGAATTGTTTATGATTGTAAACAACCCACTGGGGTAGGGGACTTGAATAATCATGATGGAGATGTCGGGTGGGTAATCTACTCATATCATATGAATAATTTCCTTTAATCATAAATGTGAACACTGCAACTGTCGAAACGTACGACTATCCCTAAGGCAATAAAATTATTGATGTTGACCACAAGGGAGATTACTGAGGTAGAGAGCACTGATGGCTCTTTCTACTCAGTTTGAGGGGAACCCTTATTTTGATGAGAAGGGAACCCAAGGTACAACCATAACTACTTTAACTCCCAGAAGAAGGTGATTTGACGTCGATGTGAGTTGAAGCAAGTGGTAAGACGAGGGTCTTATCACGGGAAACAAGATCATTATGTAACGAACTGGGATACTGACAAAATTTGAATAAGTCAGGCTGGTAAGTGCGGGGCTCATGAATTCCCTTGATCGGAGTTAACTGGGTGACTAGTGTACGAAAACATTCTTCAAGTGGTAATGCAGGGTGAAACGAATGTAAACAAACTGCAAATGGACTAATTGGGGTGATGTTTTGTCATATGTTAAATGACAAGGTAGTGAATATGGACGACAAAATTGAAGGCGCCGATGAAGTATGGACACAAGAGGGTAACTAGGGGGTGTTGCAAAAAGAATTGTGGAGAGAGGTTCTCATATTTTAAGTGGGTTGAGGAACTAATTTATACACAAATATTTATGTGGCTGTTTTTTACAGACGAGAAGACGGATGCCCAATCAATAAATACCATGCAGAGTGTCCATGCAGAGATGATTGAATGATATTGGAGTGTTCAGAGGGTGGGGCCCCTTTATGGTATTCTTCGAGGTTGATGATACGAGGTGAAACTTAGATGGTCTATTGATCATGATGGGGATGACAGGTTATCCATGAGTCGTAATCGTAATTCTGTGCTGAGGAATATGAGGGGGGAAATTAGTAAGATGCAAAGGGTATGAATTGTGGTTTCAACTTGGAAAATTTGGTGAATGATCAGATTCCATGGAATTAATGGTTCAACATCATGGGTGCTATAATGTGAGGGGGTTGTAATGGTGTACACACCCATGGGGGAATAATACTATCACTCGATAATGGAATTGGTGATTGTATTTACCAGGGTATAGGGGATTTATGGATATCAGTGGGACAACTGGATAAACGTAATGTAAACATAGGGGATATGTTGCCTATATGGAAGGCTGAGATGATATATCTTTAAGTGGGGTCTATGCACCTTTGGATGAGGGGGAATTTGGTTCTTGATGTAAATGTAACTTCGGAATGTATTTCACATATATGTATATTGTATTCCTATAGAGATGTTATTATTCCTCTATACAGAAGTGTTTGTATTCCTATAGAGATGTTATTATTCCTCTATACGAAAGTGTTGTCATTTATATTCTAAGTGTTGTAACTTATACTTGACGGGTTATTAGACCACCTTGTTGGGGTCAGCCCTATATAAGTCATGTGGGTCAAAGGGTTATTAGACCAACCTATTGGGGGTCAGCCATGTGGGTCAAAGGGTTATTAGACCACCCTATTGGGGGTCGGCCCAGTCAGCATTATGTTATGTGGTTAAGTTAAGGCCGACCTAGTAAAGGTTATTAGGCAATTCAAGTCAAGTATAAATAGAGTGTGGGAGGCACTCTATTTGATCATTCTATTATCTCACACACACTTTTGAGAGTGGTGCACTTGTGGAGGAGGAGAAGCTGCTACCAGGAGATGTCTATATCTTATGCTTGGGTTGTATCATTGCTCTATCTATCTTTGAGGAAGTTATTGGGGTTTTTCACCTTTATGGTTTTCCCCAAGTAAACTCTGTGTCTCTTATGTGCTTGCATTATTGTGTCCATGATTGATATGTTGTAGATATGTTGTACATGTTGTTCTCTCAATTAAGATCCTAGATCAGATTGAAGTAAATTCTGAAAAACTAACTTGGAATCAGAGCTAGCCTGAAAGAAGGCATGGTATGGCATGTATGACACTTGTTGCACTTGGGATGCTAGGGCTTGATATAGAAAAAACCACTCATTGTAGCACTTTCGCTATAAATCCATTTTGGAGAAGTTTTCAGATTTGAAACTTTTACAGGTCGAATATCAGATCCCTATGTACCTTGTGTCCAAAGGACAACTTCTAATTCGTTGTACTTTGTGTTTTATGATTTGTACAATCTAGGGTTCTGCCTCTTTCGGATTTGAGTCATAAACAGGTGACCTAGGAAAAAAGGTCATAACTTGGGCTAGGAAGCTCCAAATGAAATTTCATAAAAATTGACAAGTAGTGCACGGACAGTAATTTCTCAGGAAACTTTTTCAAAGGCCGAAACTGAACTAGTGACACATGGAACTCCGTACAAGTTAGCTCTCCTTTTTTATCCCATAAATAGGTCACGTTGCAACACTTTGCATAAATCTCTCTCAGAGAATCCAATTGAGGTCAAACCTATGGGGTTGGAAATATGACATGTCAGGCTACCACAGGTAGAAGTTTCAGACCCCGTGGATTCGTATTTTTGGAGTTACACCAGAAACAATCAGGTGCATATTTCTGTCAAAACAGAATTGGATTTTGAGCACCTTCATTCATAGTTCTGGGAATTAGGGTTTCGGAGAAAGTTGTAATTTTTGTAATCGGAGACCACAGCTGAATGCTACTCATCAAAGTCAAAATTTAGAGACCAAGATCAAATTTTTTGGTTGGACAGAAGGCCAAGCTTGATCAAACCCTAGTTCGGGACTTTGATCGGAAAAGTGGAAAATTAGGGCTTCTGCAAAAATGGGAATTTTTGAAATTTGTGACCACGACTGGAAGCTCCTCAGAAAAATGGAAGCTTAGAGATTTGGATCGAACCTTTTGATTGGGAAGAAGGGTGGGATTTATCAAACCCTAGTTCGGGGTCATGTCCAGTGAATCCAGAAGTTTCAAAGGCAAATATGAGGGGTGAAACTTTGCAGTTTTCAAATTCTGAGTATACCGGCTTGATCAGCTCTTCAAGGCACATCTTTCTATCCTTTTAGAAGTTTGAAATTCAAAGTTTGAATTTTTAGGCTTTCTCTGACAAACCCTAATCCAGCTCTAGATCCAGTTCCTGCAAATCAAGTGGATTGGGTTAATCCTAGAAGATAATGGATTGGTCACCTGCATAAGTGAAGAAGTTCCTGTTTCAGAGGGAGATAAGGCTAAGGCCTTACATAAGAAGATTAGAAGCAATCTCGACACATATGACTTATCCAGGTATGTTTCAAGATTTGTTCATGATTAAGTCTATGGTATGTTTATCTTCATATTATTACGGTTAGTACAATCTTAATTAAATTTAGACTTGTCGTATCACCTTAATAAAATTATGAATGCATGATAGAATATATTCATTGATTAGGGTGTTGATACTTATGATTGTACTAATGCATTATGGTGTTGTATGAGGTTTATGTTGTCCGCTAACATGAAAGGTACACCAAGAAAGACAAATCATGTTCTAGTTCAAGAACATATGATCATGGTGACATGAAGACAAAGATTCATCCATTGTCATGGATCACATAGAAGATCTATTTATGAGGTATGTATAACTTGGTTCTATAATGGTTAACTTACGAGATATGCAGGTTACTAGCACAAGTCATTGAAGAGAACAAGAAGACATCATGTGGGTATGTTAGACATAACTAGCTAACATACTAATCCAGGTATGTTTTTCCTATATCAAGTTAGAATCCTACCTTGTGATAGGATCTCTTATATAAGTATACATGGCATGATTGATAATGATTATTCATAGGTTTTAATAATCATGGGTGTATGCATATTATGTTTCTTACCTTAATTGATGATATGACTAACCAGAAGAGTCATGAAAGAATAGGTTTGAGTAATCACGGGTTTAGGCATATTATGTTTCTTACTTTTTTATGATATGACTAAGAGTCCTTGAATACTAATGCTTATTATTTCTGTTTGAAATGATCATGACTATACATGCTTAAGATTATTGTGTTTTGTAGTATTGAGATTATACTAATGAATGTATGATTATGTATGAGATCTCGAGGATATCACAATAATGATACTTGTAAGCATGCATAGTGATCAAGGATGGATATAAGTTCAAGGACAGGTAATCCAGGAAGCAAAGATCAAGAGGGAGCACACTCCAGTAGTTTCTGCAAGGATGCAGATATTCAGAGGGAGTCGACCACTTCTCACAATCCACATCAGAATTGAGTTTCAAAGATTCAGAGGGAGTCCACCCAACAACCAAACAAAGATAAGTATTTGAATTGTCATTTCTTACATATTTGTTTGTTTAAATAATGTTGTTCAATGATGTATATGCTTATGTTCCTAGACTTAGGTTGTGTATTATGCATATTAGAATAATTGCATTAATGAATAGTATACTACTAATATGCATGTGACGGGTAAGTGGTCTATGACATTGTACAACATTCCATTGCTACTTATCTAGAATGAAACCTCTTTGCTGACATGTTGGGAGTAGTGCAAACTCTTAACAATGTTCTGGTAGAGATTGGAAGGCATCTAGAAAGTTACAAGATATGGATGAATGTTGTATTGAAGCATTGGCTAAAATAATTGCATGACTGTATGACATATTTCTTTATGTGTAAGAATTTGTTCTGAAAACTATGAGATGTTTCTAATCATGCAATTTAACTTGTTTTGTAGGAAAGATCGTATACCATCACCTGCAAAAGAAGGACTAAAACATTTGTTCCAGCAACAAAGATATCTATTGAAGATATTGAAGTTCCCAGTATCTAGGATGAAGTAATGGAAGAATGCCATGATCAGTCGATCATGAAGAATGATGTTTGGGATGTAGTCCCAAGACCTGAAGGGAAGTTTGCTGTGACTTCCAAATGGATCTATAAGATCAAGCATGCTGCAAATGGTAGCATGGAGAAACACAAAACGAGGTTTGTAGCTCGTGGCTTCTCCCAGAAAAAGGGATTGAGTATGAAGAGATTTCTAAACCTATAGCCAGGCACAATTCCATTAGATCAGTACTTGCTCTGGCTGCAGTGATGAAATGGAAGATACACCAGATGGATGTCAAGATAGCTTTCTTGAATGGTGTAGTCGAAGAGGAAGTGTATGTGGAGCAGCCACTTGGTTTTGAGACACATGACGGGAAGTCATATATGTGCAAAACTTGGTATGGTAGGATAGACAACTTTCTATCCATCTTGGGCTTTACCAAAAGTAAAGCGGATTCCAACCTTTACTACAAGGTTGAGGAAGGAAATCCAGTGATACTACTATTGTATGTGGATGACCTGTTTGTTACAGGTGATGATAGGTTGATTGCTGATACCAAGAGGAAGCTTGCAGCCGAGTTCGAGATGAAGAACTTGGGGATGATGCACTATTTTCTAGGCATGGAGGTGTGACAGAGTGTAGAGGGAATCTTCCTTGGACAAGGGAAGTATGCAGTAGAGATCTTGAAGAGGTTCGGTATGATGGACTGTAAGGCCATGGCCACACCTATGGCATCAAATATGAAGCTTCTGTGTGATGCTTCATCTGATCCGGTTGATGTCACTGTGTATCATCAGATGATTGGGTCCTTGATGTACCTGACGAACACGAGACCAGATATTTTCTTTGCTGTTAACACATTGAGCCAGTTCTTGACGGATCCAAGAGGTGTTCACCTGGTTGTTGTAAAGCATATTCTGAGGTACTTGAAGGGTACAGTTGACTATGGGCTCAAGTATGATGCAAATCAAAAGTTTAACCTGCAGGGTTATGTTGATTCAGATTGGGCAAGCAGTGCTACAGATAGGAAGAGAACTTCTGGGTGCTGCTTCAGTATGGGATCAAGTGTGATCTCTTGGTTTAGCAGGAAGTAGTCCTGTGTAGCACTGAGTACAACCGAAGCAGAGTATGTTGCAGCTTGTTCGGCTAGTTGTGAGGCAGTATGGATCCAGAAGCTACTGTCTGAGCTATTTGATATCCCGTTGGAGGCTACTGGTATCTTTTGTGACAACCATAGTTGTGTGAAGCTTTCTGAGAACCCGGTGTTCCATGACAGGTCGAAACACATTGAGATCAAATATCACTATATCAAGGATATGGTGTAGAGAGGAGCGGTGAAGCTCCTGTATATTGCGACGGATGAGCATATTGCAGATGTGCTGACAAAACCACTAGCTAGAGTGAAGTTCGAGTACTTCAGAGAGAGGCTTGGTGTTCTTCAGATCGACGACACTTCGAGGAAGAAGTGATGGACACATTTGATGAAGCCATTCCAATCATGTTGGAAGGAGGATCCTTCACATGGATGTGGATGTAAGCACTGGATGATGAGCATCAGGACGATGCTCCAGTTACTGCTCTATATTTGTATGCATCGTGTTGGATGCTAGATATGATCAGTTGGATCATTTATGTTTGTATGCATCATGTTGTATGATACATATGATCAGTTGGATCATTTATGTATGTATGCATCATGTTGGATGCTGGATATGATCAGCTGGATCATTTATGTATGTATGCATCATGTTGATGCTGGATATGATCAGTTGGATCATATGTATGTATCTGTATATGTATTAGGTGGATACATTGTATGATCAGGTGGATCATGTGTGTTGATATGTATCAGGTATGATCAGGTGGATCATGTATTTGTATGTGTATCAGGTGGATACATTATATGATCAGGTAGATCATGTATGATGATATGTATAAGGCAGATACTATGTATGCATCAGGCAGATGCATTGTATGATAAGGATGATTATGGATGATGAGCTTCAGGATGTTGCTCCAAATGACATGCATCAGGACGATGCAGTGATGATGATCAGGATGATCATGTGTACATTAGGATGATGTATGGTGAGTATCAGGTTGATACTCTGTGGCCATGGAATAGGTTGTGCAGATAAGCATATAATCCTAGCCCTGGGAGGTTTGCAGATAGTCTTTCGAGGTTTTGCCTATGGCATGTAAAACTGGCCCTGGGATATCTGGAAAACGCTCTTTCGAGGTTTTGCTTTGGAGGACATATAATCCTAGCCCTGGGAGGTTTGCAGATTCTCTTGCTAGGTTTTTCCGCTGGCATATAATAGCTCCCTGGGAGATATGGAAAATGCTCTTTCCAGGTTTTGTCCTATGGCATGTAATCCTAGTCCTGGGAGATCCTATAGGTTGAGTTGTGTGCTCGTAATTAGTCCTAGGATGCTCTTTCGAGGTTTTTCCATGACCACATGTAATAAGTCCTGGAGATCTGGACAGGATGAAAAAGGCCTCAGATGCTCTTTAGGGTTCTTGCTTGGCAAGACACTCTTTTAAGGTTTTGTGGTGGGGGTCACATGTAATAAGTCCTGGAGATCTGGACAGGATGAAAAAGGCCTCAGATGCTCTTTAGGTTTCTTGCTAGTCAAGAGACTCTTTTAAGGTTTTGTGACAGTCACATATAATACTAGCCCTGGGAGATCCGACAAGTAGAGCTGTGTGCTCGTAACAGCCTAGGATGCTCTTTCGAGGTTTTGTGACGCACGTAATAAGTCCTGACGATTCCACAGTATGGCCAGTGATGATGAAGACCTGTAGGTGGTGGGCCTACATCCAGTATGAAAAAGGAATGGCTCTGTAGAACTTCCTATGACAAGTAGATTCAGAGATTGATTGAGATAGCAGCAACAGTGACGATGACGATGATTCGATGACAATGATCTAGAGAAGAAGACTTGTGTTAGAAGACCTGTGTCGAGAAATACCTTCCTAGTTAAGAGGGAGTGTTGATGTATATGTAACTTCAGAATGTATCTCACATATATGTATATTGTATTCCTATAGAGATGTTATTATTCCTCTATACGGAAGTGTCGTCATTTATATTGTAAGTGTCGTAACTTATACTTGACGGGTGATTAGACCACCTGGTTGGGGTCGGCCCTGTATAAGTCATGTGGGTCAAAGGGTTATTAGACCACCCTATTGGGGGTTGGCCATGTGGGTCAAAGGGTTATTAGACCACCCTATTGGGGATCAGCCCAGTCAACATTATGTTATGTGGTTAAGTTAAAACCGACCTAGTAAAGGTTATTAGGCAAGTCAAGTCAAGTATAAATAGAGTGCAGGAGGCCCTCTATTTGATCATTCTATTCTCTCACATACACTTTGGAGAGTGGTGAACTTGTGGAGGAGGAGAAGCTGCTGCTAGGAGATGTCTATATCTTATGCTTGGGTTGTATCATTGCTCTATCTATCTCCGAGGAAGTTATTGGGGTTTTTCACCTTTATGGTTTTCCCCAAGTAAACTCTGTGTCTCTTGTGTGCTTGCATTATTGTGTCCATGATTGATATGCTGTAGATATGCTGTAAATGTTGTTCTCTCAATTAAGATCCTAGATCCGATTGAAGTAAATTCTGAAAAACTAACAGTAAATCCTGCACACAATGCAAATACCAAAGCATAATAATGTTCATGATAATAAATTTGACAGTGCAAAAAGAATTAACAGGAAACTGAATGTACCTGGAGAAATGGTCGAAACTAGGTCCCAAATGAAGTTTCAGGGGACACATAATAGGTGGTACCATGGTGAAGAGTTCATGATTTTGATTGCGCTGGTGTTGACAATTCGTCAAATAGAACAATGGATCTCTCAAATGAGCTCTTGAAAATTGGGCCAGTTGGCCTATAAAGAAGGATGGGCCCTGTATTTTGAAATCATTTGTTTCATTTGAGTTTTGATGCCCTAGGATCTCTTTTGCATTTTTTGGGAGATGGACTGGGAACTGATCTTATCCATTTTGAACAAAGACGCCAACGAATGAACATGACAATGCTGAAACATAAAGGATAAAATCCTTTTCAAAGTTTGGCGGGGAGATAAGAGGAGTTGATGTCAAATCCTTTTTTAGTGCCTCAAAAGACATTTGTGCTTGGTCATCCCACATAAATGGAACGTTTTCATCCATACACTTGGGTAGTGTAATCTGGGATGAAACGATGAAGGCAATTTGCTTTTCCATGGACGCTTTGTAATTGCTTTCGCGTTTTCAGTGGGGGGAGCCTGAGGATGACTTGGACATTAAGGGGATCAATGATGATCCATGTTTGAGAGATGATGAACCCTACCAATATTCCTGCTCTGACCTAGAACACACATTTGAGAGAGTTTAATTGTATATTGTATTTACAACATTTTAAGAAGATAGTGCACAAATCGACAAGGTGGTTGATGTGTTTCTTTGATTTCACTGTGAGGTCATCGAGGTATGCCAAGATGATGTGGGATAGATTATTGAAGATGTAGGACATCACCTACTAAAAGGTAGCCACATAATTATTTAACCCAAACTGCATGACTTGGTAGGTGAAGGTGCCCCATGGTGTTGTGAAAGTCGTTTTGTACTGATGTTGATGACAGATCTGTGTTTGGTTGTAACCAAAAAATATGTCTATGAAGTATATGATTTCGTGACCGACCCATGTGTCGACTACTTGTTCATAAAATGCATGGGGAAGTTGTCTTTAGGACAAGATTGGTTAAGGTCCCTGGAAACCATGCATACACGTATGGTTCTGTGCTTTTTGTTCATAGGTACACGATTTGATACCCATGATGTGTAAGCAATGGGATAAATAAACTTGGTTTGGGGAAGATTTTCAATTTTTGCCTTGATATCAGATGCTTTGGAGGGATGAATAGGCTGTTGTTTCTTTCGTATCGGCGATGTGTCAGGACATGTGTTGTTGTGATGTTTGACAATGAAATGATCAAGACTCGACATCTCTGTTTCCTTAGCGCTCCCACTTTGTATTGAAATCATGTTACCACATAATCCCATTGACCAGTACTTCTGTGGTCTTGTTGGAAATTAATAAAATTATCTTATCTTATTTGCGTATAACCAAGTGAAAATATCTTGAAACTCTTGGCATAATGCTTTGTAAGCAATAACCTCTTGTTGATAACAAGAGGATCCAAGTGAGATGTTTTCTATTACACCGAGAGTGACAGAAATATCTACTTTGATAGTGGGGGGAATTTTAGCTATATTTCCTTTTTCGAAAGCGTGGGGAGTAGAGATAGGATTTTTAAACCAATTGATATGGTCAGGAGGGATAAAGTCCTTGGTTTCAATGGCACATTTCTGAGCCACCTAGCTATTTGTACCCATGTTCCGGGGTAAAAAGGAATATCTATGATGTAGGTCATTCCAAGGTGCCTTAGGGGTATTCATGTCTTCTAAGATCTTCTTGTCGAAGTGGAAGAGGTGGTCAAATAAGTTACTTGAAGTTGTTGCTCGAACAGTGATTGGAGTTTGGTTGTTTAGGGGAATATTTCATTCACACTAGGTGAGCCCACGTCTTCTACCACAATAGGAGGATGTATTGGCATTGTATTGAGAGCTTCTTCTGATGGCAAGGATGAAATATCGTCGTTAGTAGAAAGGGATGATGATGAGATATAAACAATATCCACTTGGCCAGTCATATCATGTGTAGGAGGTAAGATCTATTCTTGAGGGAAGGATGGTGGGATTGTCAAGGGAGGAGTAGGGTTGTCACATAATCACATTTTATTTAGATGAAAAACTTGTTCTGTGTGCAAAATGGGGCATTGGAACGAGTAGTGTGTTAACAACCCACACAATCGACATGGACGAGTAGTGTTAGATCGAATTAATGTATGGGCGGGGCTTGGGGGAAAAAAGGTTTGAGTGGGTGGAATCATGCTAGTGTTTGCTAGAATCATGTGAGCATGGTGTCCACATGATGATCACCCTTCATGAATCTTAGTTTCCTCAGATGTCGTTATAAAGTTGATGGGTCGTGTGAGATGAATCGTAGCTTGTGCATATTGAAATTGAGGGAGTTCAATATAGTGATGAGTGTAGTGACCAAATTGAGAACATATTGTGCATGCATGGTTAGTGTGCAATGTATTGTTCTTTGGTTTGGGGGTGGCTATTGAAGGGGTAGCTAGTATGGCCTCTGTTGAAGAGTTGGCTGCATGGGTAGTGCTTTGAGGCATGCTTAGAAAGTTCCTTAGCTTCGATAATGTTGGGAAAAGTTTGGTTGCATGTCCCAACACACACACAGAGTGCATGGTGGATTAACTCTAGGTGCAAGGGGGTTACTTGGAAAATCTAGGGATTTCATCTTTGGTAGCTTGGTTCCCACATTTTTGGAATTTGGTGTGACTTGTAATTGTGATGTCATAGGTGAAACTAGGCCTAGGATTTCGATGGATGGTGTGCCTGCATGGACAATAGGGGTGAATTTGAAATGGGTGTATGATTTTGGTACAATTTTTGGGTGCACTTTCAGGGACAACATGGGTGAAGTTGAAATGGGTGTACTGTTTTGGTACAATTTCTGGGTATGGCGGTGTTAGGTACCAAACTAGTATCCCCAAAGTGAGTCCAAGCAAGGTGAGTGTAGACATGACTGGAGTTCCTTGTTCACCCTAGGGGGGAAATAAGAAGGAGATTTGGACCACCGGTGTTACTGAAAATGGGGGGATAGTTGATCCTTTAGGGTGGTGATAATTTTCAGGTACAAATGTCTATGTAGAGGAAAATGATGTGTTATATTTTGATGAGAAGATAGTGCACATAAGATCGTCTGTGGAAGTTGGGATTATTTTTGGAGGGCTAGAGTATTCCCCCCAACAATGCTGAGTCTTTATAGATTCCATGATCGATATATATGTATGATTGTTGGTTTTATGATCCTATAGTGGGTGGGATATTAATAGGGTTAGAATTGGAGCAAGGCTTGTAGTATGTGAGCTGGTCAAGGGTTACTATTTTACCATTGTGGGGGAACACCATGATGCAAAATACTGATGAGGAAACCACCTTCATGGTGCACTGATGAGGAAACCAACTACATGGTGTACGCCCCAACAAAATGTTGTAATCCAACTGTGCATCGACTACTTTGATATCGAGGAGTACCATTTTGTCCCCCAATTTTATGGGGACATTTTGATATAGTTTTATGGTTTTGATGGCCTACCATCGTAAGCATGAAAATCAATGGATGATGGCACTAAGTTTTGTGATTTAAGACGTTTCCACACATGGGTCAACATCACACAAGTGAATGCTCTTTCATCGACTATGCATCGATGAGTGATTATGTTCTTGATAGTGACATGGGAAAATTTGAACCCAAAATCCGACGGTGTATTTGTCTGAATTTCGACAAAAATCCGTCTAAGATCCGACAAAGTAGTTTTTTTTAAAACGTCGGTAAAACATCATCAGATATTTGATAGACTCAACCCGCTGTCATATATCCAATAAATACTTGTCGAATAACCTACGCTTTTCTTGTTAATCAATAAGTTTAATAATCAACGACAATGTGGTCGCATATCCGACAAGGTTTACATACCATAATGTCGAATAACCGACAAAATATACGTCGAATATCCGAAACAAGGGTGGTCAATTAACTAACAAAGTCGACGTCGAATATCCGACAAACAATCCCTCCCCGGTTGTCGAATAAACGATAAGTTCGCACCACTGGCCCACAACAAAATCCGATGACATTTTCCTTCAGAGGTATAACAACCTCGTCATATTATTATTGGGTGGTTGTTAGATAGGTGATAGATCCCTAGACAAATATTCAACGACTTCGCCGTCAGTTGTATAGCAACATCATCAGACCTGAGTTGTGTTGTCGTCGAATATTCAACGGTATTGAGGAATTAAAAAAAAAAATCTATTCCCAGCTGAGGATATAAATTTTTATGGCAAACCTCCATTTTGTAGTTTCCTTAAGTTGGAGATGCTTTAAGTACTCCTTTTAATATTTTTATTGTTTGTTGTCTTGTGAGGACCATTAACTTGTTTTATTCATTTGTGGACACTGATATAATTTCTTTCTTTCTCCCTGTAATGATACAAGTCAAAATTTTAGATTAGATCACTCAATGAAGCATTAGAATACTTATGAGTCATTCAAGTCTTGAACAAAGTGGGAGCTATCTAGGGGAAGGGATACAAGGAATTACTTCCTAAACCTTCTCTTCCTTTAACCTATATTATTATCACTCACTTCTTTTCCACTTGTTCTCTCTCCTCCTTGATCTCTTACACACTATGCTAAGGTGGAGTTAATCAATTACATACCCTACTTGCTTGCTTGCTTCAATGCCTACTTCACTTTTATGATCAAGCAAATTGCAACTAAATATGGTAGAAAATGAACTAATAAATGATGGATTACCATGAATCCCACAAGAAATCTGATTTAATAACTTATAGAAACTCATAAAAACAAATTGGAAAACCTTTAACTAATATAAAATGTGAAACTAACAACAACAATTTTGATAGTGGGTACTCGAAGTCTTACAACAAAAAGCACAAAAAAAAAATGAAATACTAGTAATAGCCACCAATATACTAGAATTTAAACGGTAATCTCATTAATTATTTAGAAACAAAACAAAACTATCATGCTCATCAAGAATACTAGAAAGAGTAAGTTCGAAACGACAACAGTAAAAGGATAGCCTACTTTCTTAAGGAGGCTTGGGCACAAGTTCAACATTATAAATTGTAATGAAAAATATGGGCATGTTGAAGATAGTAAAATGTGCAGGGAAGTAGAAAGCACATGCACGTGCATTGAGTGTTACTTGTCATTGACAAAGAACGATGAAGCACAAAGGTTGATGTGGCATTAAAAACAGAGTTTGGGTGCAAGACGCTCTTGTGGACTCGACCGTTGGAGCATTGATGACTTGGTCAACTTTGATCAATGATCTAGTCAAATTTGATTACTAAATTTTAAGTCCCAACACAATTGACAAGATATACACATCATATTAGGGATCCATCCTAGAGGATGGCCAAGGAACTGGTCAAATTTGATCATCAATCCATATATCTATTTATAGAGAGAACACTCAACTAGTCAAGGTGAATGAGAGAATTAAGATAAAATATTATCAACAATCTACATTAAATAATAAAACAATAATGAATCAAGAATTATGCATGATGTAAGCTGATATTTCATTATAAATAAAGGTACACCTAATTTGGACATAAGGAACATAACTCCCACAACTTGTGGGAGTATGCCTTAACCCCTTAATGATATAATTATCTTTTCACCTTCATTAAATTAACTCAACCTAAGTTACTTTTACTTTTACTTTTGACCTAGGCCTCTAACTTTACTTAATTTATAATTTTAATGATAGTCATTACATTCTAACACCCCCCCTTGATGTCCAACTTGTAAATATTTGCACCAAACTTGTCTTAAAACTTTGCAAATTAATTTTCAAAAAAGGGCTTGGTTAATACATTGATGAAATAATCCTAAGAAGGAAAATATAAGGTCCTGAATAGGAAAATAAAGAATTTCTATCTATACACTTTGGAGTTTGGACCTTCTCGTGGGAAATGAAGTGGTGATGAATCTCCAAATACTTCATCTTTGAGTCACAAACAAAATATTTTACCAACTTCAAAATGTCATGATTTTCAATACAAGGGAGACACTTCATTTTGTTTAAGCCCTATATACTTCAGTATCTTCGTCGCCCACACTACCTCACATGCAGTGCCTACAACAGTGTTGTACTCTGCCTCTAGATGAAAGTGAAATTGTCATTTGCTTCTTGATTGTGCACAAAATTGCACTTGATCCCAACCTAAATACATATTTTGAAGTATATTTTTTGTTATGTAATGATCCTACCTAGTCTCAATCTAAGGAATCTATAAAATTGAAATTGTCATTCCTAACCCACTCTACACCAAAATCAACAATTCCCCACACCCTCAATATCCTCTTTGCATCTTTCCAATGTATAACTCTCGACAAAGTCATGAACTTAGAAATGGGGCTTTGCACAAAACTAATCTTAGGTATGGTTTAATCTAGATCTATTAAACTTCCCACTAGTTTATGCATGAGGTAAAATCTATCATCCTCTATAGATAGCTTCAACCTAGTCTCTTATAGTGTTGTATATGGTTTCCAATTAGTGATTTGAAATTTCTTACACAATCCTCTCCCATATTTTTGCGTAATATATAAACATACTATCTCCCTTCTTCCATACCTCCAAACCAAGACCATAGTGAAGAAGCTCCAAATTTGTCATCTCAAAATTTGCTTCCAATCCCTTCAATGTTGTTTTATGGTTGGTCCGATCCAAATATTTTCTGTGTCTAATGAATGGTATGCTGTCCATTAAGGTCACAAATCAATTTCGTCCAACCTATCCATCAATTCACAAATTACAAACTGTCACTATTGACATATTGAAGTTCACACCAAAGGTGTTAACTGGAGATATATGGATTCCATGGCTACCTTCGACATGGACTATATACAGGCATATATTGGACTGTAACAATGTCTAAGGGTCAGATATATGGATTCCATGGATACCTTCGATAATATCACCTTAAGCACTAACAAATATTTAAGTATGTAACAATGCCTTTTTCTATGCATGATCGACTACAATCATTCCCGAAAACCCAATCAACACAACTAGTAGAAAACTACAATGAAGAGAGCACAATTACAACACAACTTAGTGGGAAGCATTAGTTTTGGTTTATAAATTTCAAAAAAATGACATTACTTGTTTTCCAATTTGTGTAACTTTTATGTGGATCACCAAGCCCTAAGTGTGACTTTCACATCTTTGTAAAATTGAATAGGGCCCATGATGGACCCAATCAACTATCATGAATTAATAGTGGTGAAATGGAAAAGACCAGGGAAGGTGAATTCCTCAATGCTAATGTTTTTGAGGTTCACACCACCTTGGGGTATCTAAATGATATACTTCATATCTTTCATCATGGGAAGACACAGTAAGATGTAACAAAAGTCCAATGGTGAATCCTAGTGCAAAAGTGACAAGGTTCAAATTGGTCACAAAATTATTATATTGAATTGGAATAGATGGTACTCTTCATCAATGTGTAACATCATATGAGATGGAGTATTTGATAGTAGAATCCCATACAAGCAATGTTGGAGGACATTTCCCCACCACTAGAATGTCACATATACATTGTATTTGGGACTTTGGTGGCTAGCACAATTCATATATTCTTTCAAATGAGTCAAGAGATGTGCACAGTGCTAGAAGGAAAGGACACACATTTTTATTTGGATTTATAATGAAATCCACCTAATCCTTCCAATGTATCCTTTTGAGCATTAGGAAATTAAATTTATTAATTTTTTTGTGTCATCAAAGCAAACCAAATTTCAATATATCATTGTAATGAGGATCATGTACACTAAGTGGGTAAAGGCCCCATACATTTGAGTGGGCCCATATAAAGAAACAACTAAGTTTTTTTTAGAATGTGCTTTGTAGGTTCGAATTTCTAATACAAATCACTTCTAACCAAGGGACTAATTAAATAGGGAAGATTGTCATTGGTTTGATGAAATTTTTCCAAATCATGAATCTGAAGAGTAGTCCTTACTACCCAAAGGCCAATGGATAATATAGAAGCAAAATCAAAGTATTGTTTCTATTCCCATGAAAAATTGTGACATGAAGAGATCAGGCCGGGCTAACAAAATTCATGCAACACCTTGGGCATATTGGATGGCATAGAATAAGTGATCAATACAAACACTATTTCAATTAGCATTAAAAAAGGAAACCATCATGTTAATAGAATATTGGGTAGCATTAATAGAGGTTACCACCAAAATGGTGATTCAAATAAGAACTAAAGGAATTAGAACCACAAATAAAACCAACACATTGGAACCACCTATGACTCTAGCCCTAAAAGGTATAGTATTTTCATATCCAACCTTGGTCCTTGACCCCTTCATGAAATTTCTAGTGGCTCATATAATACGATTGGTTCCAAGTCTACTATTAAACATATGGAGCCACAAAGGGATGGAACTGATGTGTCATTCAATTTATTATTGGTTATGAATGGGATGAGGAAAGGTATGACTTGGGACAACCTATTCTATATTTGGGAGGGTGTAGTGTGCCTAAGTTCAACTCTAATAAATGTGATAAACCACCTAAGATTATAGGTTCCCAAAGAAAGAATGAGAAATGTAGTAAAAGGTATCAAAAAGAGTTATTAGTCAAAGGTTGATACCTCGTTATCCATCCATATTACAAAGTCGGTCCACTTTTTGCTTTGTATGTTTTTTTTCAAATGGTGTTGGATGCCGACCATGTTTCTCCTCCTGTAAAACACATGACACATGGACTAGTTAAACTAATTATTATGCAATCATTTACTTTTTTCTAGGAATTAAAACAATTATCATTTCACAAATTAAATATACTTACAAAAGTACAGATCAAGGCCTGTAAAACTTTATGGCCACTGTGATGCATGGCAAGAAGTTTGATAAGCCTAGCCTTGGAGGCCTTGTCCTGAAACATATACCAAATTAATTTAACTATGCACAAATAAAGCATAAAAATCGTCTAATAATTTTGATATAATCGTATGAGCAAATTTAACTACCTAGGTACTCTCCTCTCCGGACTTCCTCCATGCATCCAAATTGGCATATGCTTTTACAAGTTCTTTCCATACTTTAAGACTTACATCGATTGGCATTTTTTTAATCCTTTGCTTGGGAAAGATTTTTTTTATATTCTTTGTTTGGTTGCACCGGAATCGCTTACAATTTTGAGACATTTGTTTTTTTGTCTTCTTTATAGACCAACCTATTCCAAATTTAGTCTCCATGTCATGGATGACTGCTTTCTGCAGGTGCATCAGTATCTTTGAGAATGAAAAATGTAGATGGTTTTTCAACCATTGAAGGCATTATTCCTTCAACTTGTTCACAAAATATTTTCTAGTATGGGAAACTTTAGGCATCATAATCATGTAATATCTAGTATGGGAAACCTTATGCAGTTTTGGAAAGACTATATATTGTACATGGTAGGTTTTAGTGGTGGTAAATGGACCTATTGTCTTCCTAGTCACAGTGGATAGTAAACCTTAAGGAATACAAGAGAACTAACGCAAAGGCCTTGAGCATGGTGGGATGCTTTGTTTGGAGGACTTGGAGCTTGATGTGATGTCATGATTGATGGAGTTTGGAGAGATTCCTTTCTTGGTAACGTGATGTGATGATGTACTTGGATGTTCACTTCTATGATACAAATGACGAAACGACCAAATTTGGTTGGAATTGATTTCTTATAGCTAGGGGGCGCTTATTGGGCTGAAATTTCGTTCTTATTGTTTTGAAGGCCAAATATTTCGGTTGGTGAACCTAGGAGTGGTTGTTTAATGGTGAAACCCTAGAGTGCTTGAGATGAGCACTTGCACATGTGAAGGATTTGATGGGTTGAAACCTAGTTTATCTTGTGATCATAAGAGTGTGATCTCACTTATGATAGGTACTGAAGCTACTTCATTGATGGAATGTTTAAATAACTCATTGAGATCCTCTTTGTTTCGAGAATAATTTAATATTCTCTACTGAATAGGGCCAACCACGTGAAGGTGGAAGCTCTTATGGCCCCTCCCCCACCTCACATCACTCTTAAATCCCCATACCCAATGCACATACTTGAAAAAAAAACTAAATTTATGTCAAACATCTGGATTTCATCATAAAGAAACATTTACCATTCATTCCTTAAAATATAACATTCATTCAATAGGCAAAAAATAATGCATGACATTATAGTATCAAAAACAAGTATACATAGTGTTTCTTCAGTCACTTCTTTCTAAGTTTTTTTCTTTTGACAAAATCAACAAGCAACTCATCTTCTGCAACTTGTTGTTCAGTTCTTGTGGCATCTACAAATTGCCGTATTGTCTTCCTAGTAGAGTACTCACCATGTGGATGCTGTTGCAAGGGGTCGAGATTTGCTGCAATAATGTAAAAATGTTACATTGATATATTTTGTTATTATAATGACAAGTATTTCATTAAAAAAAACATTACATAGGTGTTTCTTACATGATGTGGCCACATCATGTACTTCATATTCCTGTTTAGGTTCATCTTGTATAGTATGACCCTCTACATGCTCTGCAGTTGAAACATGAAAAAGTACAATTAATATTCACCATTTTCAACGCAATATTTTAAATTGTAGCATATGAATACATTCATTACCAGGATTTGAAGCATGAGCTTCGATGGGTTTTTCTCCATCCTTGGAATTAAGTGGATCGTTGATTTCCTGCTAAAAACAAAGTCAATATTTTATTGCAAATATTTATAATGAATAGCTTGCACAAGTAATTAATCTTAAATAAAATTCATTGATTTTATATACCTATGCGCAAGATGGATCACTAGAAGACCGTGTTTTCCCAGACAAGCTTTTTCGGTGTTCAACAATAGCTCCAAAGCCGTGCTGGAAGCCAAGCTTCAAGTCTTCCTCTATGGGCACTTCCTTGAATCGATCAGCCTACATATTTGCATAACGTCATGAATGTACCTTTTACATTGAAATAAAACAAAAATAATTTGCAATTTATTATTTGAATGTAATATTGGTTTTTTGATACTTACAATTCGTGCCGTCAAATTCGAATAACCACTAGGCCCAAGCTTGCACTGTCCAATTTTTTCTTGTCTTTCCTTTGTGGCCTTTGATGTGTCTGATAGCCTGTGAAAAGGTTGAAATATGTTAGATGTTCAAAAGTTGATCTAAAAATTAATAATAATAAGCTTTATAATTATATTGTTGAAAGTATTGCATACCTTCTTGTGCCCAGTGGTAGCTTTCCTTCTTTTCTCAAATGACTCTCCTTTCCATATTCCACTAGGGATTTTCGCTCTCTTCCTGGGGTGCTCATACCTAGGGTTACTTTCTAGATGAACCCTATATTGGTCCCTCACAATATTCATATGTTGGCCAGCCTTCTTTAGGACCTCCGCTCGATTGAAGGTCTCGCTGCCGAACAGGACAACCAAGCGATTAGTGAGCTCATATTTTAAATGTTTACTTTGTTTATCCCACCTTGTATGGATGGTGGGTCCAAATATATCCAATGAAAATCATTTAGATGTTTATAAAAAACATATATTCTTGCAAGACGATCATGTCATCATTAGTTCAAAAACAATGTTTTAGGAGTATATTATAATCAAATTATAAACAATAACTTAAACGTTGTATAAATACCTGTGATATTCTCTATCTTTATGGGAATGAGATCTTCGTCTACAAAAAATGTGGTCTATAGTGTACCCGTGCTAGTGACACGGGAAGATCCAGGAAATGCTGCTTGGGCAATATCAATACTAGTCTCTGCATTGACTCCTTCTTCTGTATGATTTGGTGTGCATTGACAACTAGTGGGTGCACTCACATTTGGCCCCGGGGGTGTCGCAGAATGTGTTTCCGACTGTTTAGTCGAAAACAATGGAACATAAGATGCAAGTGGTTTCATATTCTCATGTGATGACTCTCCATGAGGATCACTAATACCAACACTGCCTTGACCACTAGTGCGTGGGCACGAAAAATACTGTAAATACAAACCATATTTTAGTTCACGATCATATAAAAGCACAAATTCTTAAATCCTAAATGAATTTATCTTTTAATTTAAGATCCCACAACTTACTTTCAAGGCCTTAGATCTCTTTACCTAAACATCAACCTTTTCTCTAATCTCATTTGTCTGCGGTTGAATGAATAGAAGATGAAGGATATCCTCATTAATTTTTTTAAAGGTCTTATCTATCATCTTAATTGGGTCTAGCAAAGATCCGATGTTAGCATTGCACATGATATCATCCACACCAATATCTATTGATTGATATGATGCTAGATCAAACACATAATCAATAGCCTGCAACAAAAATATATAAAACATTACTGAAATGAAAGAATAGACCGAAGACAAAAAATAATAAAAAAACATATTTCTCTTGTTCGATTTGTAAAATTACAATTATGTATACTTGCTTCCTCGAGGCCGGTGTTGTCTGATCCACAGCTCGGACTTTCCCCGATCATCACCCTACAACAAAAATGTAGAAAACATTATCATAATGAAACCAATATACACAAGAAAAGGACGTAACAAAAAAAATATTGCTCATATTATATTTTTACAATTACAATAGCTCAAGGATGCTGTCGTTTAATCAATAACCTAGTATTTTCCCTGATCAGCACTCTGCAACAAAAATATAGATAGCATTAACTAAACAAAACTAATATACTCATGAAAAAACATAACAGAAAAACATTTTGTTCATATTATATTTGTACAATTACAATGATGTATACGAGCTGCTTTGAGGATGGTGTACTCCTCTAATCAGCTGTCGGGGAGATGGCCCGATCACTACCCTGTGAAATAAATATAGAAATTATATTGAAATTATAACAACAAACTAATTAAAAATACATAGCATATTAGATTCATTAATTAAAGGTTGGGTAAATTGTTAGATGTACCACTCCCATAGTAACCGTGTTTGTATCTATTCGATTCAAATTGTAATTAATAAGCAACTCTTTCCCTGCAGCTATTGATATAATGGCACATACAAAAACACGGTTTCCTTCACGCCCCTCAAATATGCAATTGGGTTGCTTAATTATAGACCCTAGTTGTGTACTATTTATAAACCCTGCAATATTCCTTGTAGCTTTTGGCCTTCGGTCAATGTACATCGTCACTCCTTTATTTTGATCCTTGTATTTCAACTGTAAATAATTTGTAGACAATCCGTATCTGCGCATACTTTGTGTATATTGGACCAGTCACATCCAATCTTTTTTGTTGTAAGAGGGTTCAACATACTCCATCAATTCAGTACATTTGCCGTAACCGACCTTTATGGCATCCATGCAAAACAACCCCAAACCATGTAATGCCGATGGTGCAATTCGATATATCCTCTCGTTCACACAAAAATCCGTGTTTAGTTGAGGAATATCATTGGGTACCCATTGTTTCACTAGATCTTTGTACCTCAAGGGTACCTCGATGTAGCCTATGGTCTCATCATCATAAGAACATGACCCCCCTTCAATGAGAAAAAAATTCCATGCGTTTATGGAATTTTATTCTGATCTTTTGACATCTAGTTGATATACCTCTTGTATACCTACTAGATGTCTCACTTTCCTCTAGTCTTCCTAAACTCCCATCGACTGAGGAAGACAAATATGACAAATACCTATTTGGTTCTACTTGCACCATGGGAAAAAAGTCTCCAATAAATAAAGCACTTAAAGAACTAACTTGATAACAATAATTTTACAAGTAGTAGTATGACAACAGTTCTAGAAAATGCTTGGGATATTTTTTGAATATAGAGTCATGATAGTTGGCAATACTTTCTCTTGTAATAGATCTAGTTGTATCTTTTTCTAATAATAAGTTTTCGAGGGCATGGTTTGTGATGACGTTTCATGTGTTTGTTCATAGCTTGAATGATTGTAACTAAAATTAGGCAACGAAATTTTGGGCCATGTGTAAGGCATTGTCAAGATGCAGGCCATTAGGTTGATTGCAAGGCAATTTCACACAAATAAGAGTGACACTAAAATGAAAATAAAAATAAAAATGAAATAGTGGGTCCAAACAAATACCATTTGGAGGAAGGAACATATCATTCCTTAGAGCATTCCCACCTATAGAGGCCACATGCCTTTTGAGGAGCTTTTACTTGGTTCATTCCACACCCTTTTATGCATGATTGAAGGGATGCCTTACTTTAGAGGCCACGTTTGTGCTATTTTCACAGGGTCATCTTCTCTAAGGAGAAATTTGAGGAGTTAGTTAGAGGAGGTGCCCTGCCTTTCTTGTGCTAGTTTTCAGGATTATTTCATAACCAACTCCACTCTTTTACTATTATTGACTTGTCTCATGGAGATGGTGATGATCTAGCACTATTTTATTGATTTATTTGGAGAGAAAAGTGGATATTTTAATGTAAATTATCATTGAGCGACACTCTCCATCAAGAGTACTCATTCCTCATTAATTTTAATGGCAAATATTTTTGGGTTTCTAATTGTTGTTGGTGTATGCTAGATGGCATGATGTAATCGTTATGGCGTGATGTAATCTTTATGGGTTTCTAATTTCATGATGGGTTTCTAAAGGCAAAGATAAAGAATAATGCTTCCAAATGGCCATCATGAAGGATCAAGGTAAGTTTTCAAGGTCCTCAACCCTCCAAGGAAAGAATGGGACGATCAATCACTAAATGATGAAAAATAAATCCTTATCGAACTTCAAAACTATTGGAGGAGTTCCTATATAATGTGGGTAATCAAGAAAGAAAATTTTTGGAGGAGTTCAACTCATTCTAGCACTGAATTGCGGCAAAGTTTAGTTTGACTTGATTATCTCAATCAAGTCCATGGAGTCAAATTTTGAGGATTAACTCCTTCAAACAAAAGAATTGAAGTGCAGATCACCAAGACTTGGGTGAAGGTGATCATGCAAATTGGAGTTTTCTAAGAAGTTTAAGGGTCCAAAGGTAGTGCTAAGTAAAGGATGCAAGTGATAGACTTAGTCATAGGTAAACGTTTTAGTTTGGAGGAATTGTTGAAGAGAATGGTTTATAGGTTGTAAAATTCTTTATTATACTTGGATGAATAAGGTAGACTTGTAACACTATGAGTAAAACCATTGTAATGTAAAAGAATATGATGTTCATTATGGACAACGTGTTTGTGGTTTAAGTTTCAGTTGAACAATACCAAGACTATTTGTGTGCTAGATTCACTAACCTGATAACAATAATTTTACAAGTAGTATTATGGGAATAGTTATAGAAATTGCTTGGGCTATTCTTTGAATATAGAGTCGTGATAGTTGGCCATAATTTATCTTGTAATAGACCTTGTTGTAACTTCTTCTAATAATTATTTTTAGAGGGCATGGTTTGTGATGACGTTTCATGTGTTTGTTCAAATCTGTCCGTGAGAGGCACCTAAGCTCTCCATTTTTAGCTTGCATTGAACTCTTTCATGGGAATATAATGTTGTTGAATTATATTATCATGTGGGGCTATCCATATACATTTTTGTTGCTGATTTACAGGCATTGGGATGTATCCTTTTTTTGCTATCTTAAAGCTCTCAAGTAAGGATTCTAGCTATTGGGAAAAAAAGGCTTGAAACATGTCATATTATTTCATCTTCCTTACTCTTTCTAATTTTTAGTTTTAAATCATTTTGAGGATTCATTGAAATGAAGGATTCATAGTGGTTTAAATAATGAAATGGGACCACATTTAAGGTTTAGCATGTGTTTAATTGGAGTACTCCATAAAGGACCCAAAATAATATAATTTTCACCCATTTTCAACTATTGTCATAGTCATTTCTGTGTGTTTTTACATCAGTAGTTGCATCCATATTTCATCTGTTTAAAACCCTCATAGGGTTCTCATTGAATCAATATTGTTAACTCCTTGCAAGTGTTAAGTTTTTCTATTGGTTGGTAATGCAAGTTTAGTTATATCTTAATAGGAGGCATTCATAATTCAAAAATGTATACAACTTAATTATTATGAAGAATATGCAGTTCATATTGCTTATGATTACACACTCACTTAAATGTGATGAATATGCATATAATCCCAATGGGTAAATGATATAATCACAATGGGTAAAGGATATAATCCCTAGAAAATTTAGCCCCTTTCAGAGCTACTCAACCCCCAGATCCCTAAATCACATTGCTTTGAGTAGAGAGATGAGTTAAAATGGAATGGCTATGGATATAGAGTGACCATTAGAGGAAATTTGAAGTCTAAAATGGGACTCCTAAGGAAAATAATAAAATAATAGTTAAAATAATGAAATAATATTTATTAATTTTGGAGGAAGAAAAAAAACTACCTTTTTGTTCGTATTTTCAACATATCTCCCTGTGTTTTTACACAAATTTCGAGTTGGAGAACTCATTGGATGCAGAATTAAATTTTACATCCAAAGAGTGCTCCTGCTCAAAATTTGAGTAAAAACACAGGGAGATATGTTGAAAATACGAACAAAAAACATATTTTTTATGACAAATATCTCAAGTCAACCATTATGGTTGACTCATTTTATTGAAAATTCTATTGGTTCTTGAATTCCAACTCATAAAGAAATTATGGTTGGATCGTTTTCTTATACAATGGGTCGTTTTCCTACTATTTTCATGTTATTCTCTTTATACTTAATGAAAATTAAATATGTTTTAAACTGTTATATTAAATTCATGTTTAATGAAATTGTCTAATTATTATTGTGTACTATATATTTAACAGATATTGGAACATTTGATCGTGATGTGGGGCCTCCTACGCCGTAGGCCGATGAGGATGAGGAAATAGAGATGCAGGATCAGTCGGAGGTGTCTCATCTATCCACACCTAGCCTTCGATGGATGCCAGAGCAGAGGTTCATATAGGATATTGCAGATAGGCTAGCCATATTATTAGCGGATCGAGGGGTTCAACCTATTCATGTTAGGGAGATTCAAAGGCAAGACCGATACGTTGAGATATGGAATATTATTCCTCTTGCTATGAGGAGCTTGATGCAGCACATTATTGGTGCTTGCATTCTTTTAGATGCCATCCCTCATGGTAGTTCATCATCTAATGAGAGCGGAGATCCTCGACCTCCAATTCAACCTCCTTCTCCATCAGTTGCTTTGACTGGTGGGGAAACCTCCACATCCACTGCACCTTCTCCTCTACCTTCACCTCCTACTCCTCCACCTTTGACATCTCATCCACCCCATCCTCCTCAATTTCCTCCACCCCCATCACCTCCTTCATCATCTCCTCCACCTCCCCCTCCTTCGAAGGATCCAACATCTAATATTTTATGCGTATTTGACTGACAAGCCTCTATTGATCCATCACCTCCTCCCCCTCCTTCGATGGATCCAGCATTTGATACTTTATACCTATCCTATCGACCAACCTCTATTGATCTATTGGCTCCCCATGATCCTCATCCACTAGTCCCCTCATCTTTGGATATTATGCTCAGATCGGGTGGGATGATCTGTATTCCTAGAGATGTATTTCCTACTAATCTACATGATAGATTATTTCCTAGCATAGGTACTGATCATGTCTCTATCTCTACCGCTGGAGGTGCCGATACATCTGGTGGGTCGATAGATAGTGCTGATGATATGGTTCCAGGGATAGACTAGACATGTATATCTAACATTTATCATCATTTTGATGTTATTGTTTATATATATATATATATATATATACGACATTTTCCATTTTTGCATATGTTGATGGTCATGATGTTTATGTTAGGTCAGGCTTGATGATGTTCATTAGATGTTTGTGTTTTCCATTTTGCATATGTTGATGTTGATTATTATGTTGATGGTAACGTACTTGTGTATGTTAGTTCAGGATCGATGATGTTCATTATGTTAGAAACTAGAACTTGTGTTTTGTTACATGTTATTGTTAGATCATATGTGTGTTAGATGATGTTTAAATCTATAAGATGTATATGTTAGATGAATATGCAGTAATGTAATGTTTATGGTGGTCCGTTCATGCTTATTTTTATTATTTTTATGTTAATGATGGTATGATGGTGTTTATTTTTATGTTTGTTATATGGTGACAATGATATTAATGATGATATGTTTATGTTTACATAATATAATTGAATAAAAAATATCATCGAATTAAATATTTTTATGAATTTTGTATTGATAATGGATAAAGTTGTGACAACTAGCTATATGATTTATGTTGGTTGTATAATTTGTCATAGTATCGTGTTTATGAACATAAACAAAAAAATCTAAATTATATGAACATGAATATGACCTATCAATGTATCATTCAAGATTTTTAATTTGTTGACAATAGCTCACTTTACAATGACAAATATCAAATCTTTAATAGGAAGAAAAAATATAGTTAATTAAAAGAACACCATTTTTCTCTCAACTAATGTAAAGCCACAACTTGCATTCTCCAAATATATTATTATTATTAACCATTAAGTTGATTTGATGATATTCAAGCCATTTTTTATCTCTTATTCTCCTTCAGAAAATATTTGAAATTATAATGCTTAGCATCATTTATGACAAAAAAATTATGAAATACAAACATTCAAATATTGATCATGTAGAAATTTGAGAGCACATTAAATTTTGTTGTTATAAATTTCATTGTTATCAAGGCCATAATTTAAGTCATTGTAGAGTTCAAGTACAAGAGTAAAAAAATTGTTGGATTTACAATCTCCACCAAGGTTTCAAACGTGTCATTTTCTATGTTGGATTTAGCATTATAAATATAATCCAAAAACATTACATTATAACAAAAATTCAATTTAATCAAATCATATAATAAAAAAAAATATTACATTCTAACAAAAATGTCATAAATTAGTGCAATTATAATTCTTAGCATTATTTATAACAAAAAAATCAAGAAATACAAGCATTCAAATATTGATGGAGAAATCAGAGAGCACCTTAATTTTTTTTTGTACATTTCATTGTTATCAAGTCCATAAATGAAGTCATTGTAGAGCTCAACATTAGTAAAAAAATTGTTGAATTTTCATTCTCCATAGAGGTTGCAAACATGTCATTTTTTATTTTGGAGTTAACATTATAAATACAATAAAAAAATCGAAAAAACATTAAATTATAACAAAATTCAATTTAATCGAATCATATAATAAAAAACCATTACATTCTAACATAAATTTAATTAATGGAATTATAATTCTTAGCATTATTTATAACAAAAACACCATGAAATACAAACATTCAAATATTGATGGAGAAATCAGAGAGCACCTTAAAATTTGTTGTATATTTCATTGTTATCAAGGCCATAAATGAAGTCATTATAGAGCTCAACAATAGTAAAAGAATTGTTGGATTTTCATTCTCCATCGAGGTTGTAAATGTGTCATTTTCTATGTTGGAGTTAACATTATAAAATAAAAAAATAAAAAAAACATTACATTATAAAAAAAATTCAATTTAAATGATGCATATAATAAAAAACCATTACATTTTAACATAAATTTCATAAATTGATGTAATTATAATTCTTAGAATTATTTATAACAAAAACATCATAAAATACAAACACTGAAATATCAATATAGAAATTTCAGACCACCTTCAAGTTAGGAATTAATAAAGATGTTAGCCTTTACGTTCACAAAAATAAAATTGAATCATGTAAAGTTGTTTTTCATGGTGTATATATATATGTATACTTAAAACATAATATGAGTAATTTGGACAATGACATATAATCATTATATACAATCATAAATTAATTCATAGACATAAACCATATTTTGCATCATATAATTGGTTGTAACCAAATGAAATAGTTTAAACACTGCATCCAATAATCAACTTTCCATTTCCACTGTCATAAAATGAAAAATAAACAATATAATTAGACAATCAAAGATAACAGTAACAAAATGATATTGCAATCTGTAAATGACAAAATAAAACATGTACATATCACTTTATGTTGCCATCAACCTCATTATCTTCCTTGGTTGGAATGATAGCATTGTTGTTTTTAAAAACATGTTTAGATCTAGGTTCGTGTCTTAATATGAACCATCAATCTCTATCCAATACATTCGAGTGAAAGAAAACTTGGTTGTAGTGTTTTGGGAAAATATAAGGCTCCTTACTTTCATCCCACATCTTTCTAGAGTTGATACATATCAACCCACTATCACGATCTTCATTTACATTATTCTATCGAATGTGTCTCACCACCTGCACCTAAAAATAACACATTGGAAAGATGACAAATCCACTTGAATGATCTCTTGTATCTTTTCGACGCAACCCAACCTCCCTCCTACCAAGTTTCTATCTTGGTGGCTAGAATGACTAGATTGGTCAAACTCGACTTCCACTCCACAGTCTTGTGTAACACGCCCATTATTAGCATCCTCGATGCAATAATGATGTCCATAATCCCACATAGATGGGAACAAATGCACATGTCATAAAAGTTAACAAATGATGATGTCATATGTCTATTAACCTAACCATTAATATTTTAAACATAGATTTTATAATTCAAAGTTGCATTATAAAGTTAGAAATTATGTACATAAAGATTTTATTACTGAGTTTCTGCACATGATCCCAATGTTTAATGCATCCTCCTCTTCAGTAGGGTAATGACCGGATGCCCCATATTTTTCTATGACTTGGTCTGTAACCCAACGATTGGGACAGATCATTGGCATATTTTATTTTAAATGATTTGGAAAAGGAATGCTTCTATCGTGCAACCGCCTCAATTATTTTCTGTCAATGTCTCATTTCCTCCTCTTCTCTTCATACAATGTGACCCGCGACTGTGTTGCCTCCGCGTTGTAAAAAATGAATTTATTGATTGCATCAATTTCTAAATTTGCAGTTGTATTCATGGAAACAAAATCACTGAAGTTTTTTTGAATTTAGTGATTTGACATCCTTCATATTATTAAATAACACGAGTAGATGTGACCATAATAACTTTTGAAATAAAATGGAAATTTATACCGAAAATAAAGAGATGGCAACATGTTTTCTCTATATAAAGTCAATTATGTCGATTAAAAATACAACACTGTTACTTGTTACTGCTTTGAGAGAGGAATACGAAGCATTTAAACTTGTATATGGATATTTTATCGATATATTATATTAGAGTATTACATATTCATTATTCCATTAACATTTTTTTTAACATTAATCCATTAACATATAACCAAAAATTTAAAGTATTTGAATCCTTAGCCAAAAGCTTTTATTAGAGTATGTAAAGTATTACATACCCATTATTATATAATAATAAACCAGTTATGGAATATCCGGACATGGATTCTTAACTTTAAAAACTAGAACAACATTTAACACAAAGAGAAAACAATAATAATGTAAAACTATTAACTACAAATATCTGCACCCATGTATGAGAAAAATAAATAAACAAGGGTTTCATGTGGACATGTCACGAGGTAAATAAACAAGGGTTTTATGCGGACATGTCACGAGGCAGAGTTATTTTCCATCTTAGATATAAATTAGGTAGTTACTAACAAAAGCGTTTGGGTCAAAAATACATAATATCATAAATAAGGCATCATCAAAGTGGGGTGCATGCATAAAGCCCCTGCATAAAGCAATTTCCTATCTTTTATGCTTCTTGAATTCTTTAAGTTTCATCATTTTTCTCTGGTATATCTTAATAAGATGGATGTCATAAGGTTTTGCATAGACTACTAAATTGTCCTCATCAACTTGCATCAACACTAAGCACACTAATGCTCGAAATAAATATATTGCTTTCTATGAAAGGAAGGATGAAGTATTTGACACCTATCTATTATAAAGGAGTGGAGCATTTCAAAATCTATTATTTCTATTTATTCATGAACTTCTCCTTTCAACTTCATTTAATGTGAAGATAAAATATGTTTAGTCCTCTTCCCAGAGAAAGTATTCATTTAAAAAAACTCTTTTCAATTAGATATACAAAATAGACCAAACAACATGCATTGTACAGTTAATTATATCATTTTTTCGGTCTTTCCAGAAAATAAATGAAACTAAAAAAGTAGAAAATGTCATCCAAAATGTTTCACACAACATAACTCACCCCACTGCAAAAATTGTTTTCCCATGTCCTGAATCTAAAAAACACATAAATCAAAACCTGTCTGAGATTTTATTGGAAATAATATACACAAAATACATAAATGAAGAGCATAAGTTGATGCTCATACCATGTTCTCGAATGTAGCCTTGTTGGATTCTTCTGCAAAAATTGAACCAATTTTCTCTAATTAGTAAAGTAAGCACTGTACCTAAACATAGATAAACATAAATTCTCTGGATGTCAACCTCACCTTGCAAAACCAATTTGTAGGCAACTTGAGAGGCATCTTTTAGAGCACCAATCTTCCCCAAAAATCATGCACTCAAAACCAACATGATAATCCACTGCATAAACATCAGAAGGGGAGAGGAAAAAGAAACTGAAAATAAAGTGAAGCCTATAAATTACTGTCAAACTGCCAGTAAATTAAAACAGAATATACTTTTAGATACACCATATAATTTTAAACACATTGGTTATATCCCTTCAGCTTTGCCAATATATTCTAAAGGTAAAGGCTTGTAAATGACTGTGAAACAGCTATTAAACTAAAATGCTAAAATGGAAAATTCCTTTAATTGCATTGAATAAATATAAACACAAAATGATTATATCCATTAAGTTGCCAATATATTATAATGGCCTGGAAATGTAAATTACTTCCAAACTCATAGTAAATTAGAACGGAAGAGCCCTTTAACTACACAGTATAATTATAAACAAAAATGCTATATCCTTTACGCTTTGCGAGTATATTCTAAAGGCCTATAAATGACTGTCAAACTTCTATCTTGTAAATTATTGTCAAACTGCCATTAAATTAGAAAGAAATATCACTCTCATTACACTGGATGATTATGAAAAAAAAACTAAAACCCTTAAGTGTTCCCAATGTATTACAGAGTCTTCTAAATGAATGTCAAAATTCTAGTAAATTAAGGGACTGTAAATGACTATCAAATTCCTAGTAAATTAGAGCAAAAGATCCATTTCAGGACACCTTACAATTATGAGCACAAAACTAAAACATTTGGATATATATGTGAATGCATACCATCTCTATTTTTCAGGGGCTTTAGCATACGGTGGCTGAGGAGCTTGCGTGCGGTTCCCTGAAATAAAAAAGTTAATGAAATTATTTATAATCATCATGTGAAGAGATAATCAAATAAACAAGAAATACAAGAACATTGTGAAGGAAAATACTGAACCTGGGAGACTATAACTTTCTCTGTAGTCTCTATATACTAGTGGAGACTTGTTATCTGATAGATAGTGATTCAAATTCGACCTCTCGACCTTTATTTCATAGGGGAAAAGAGAGGTGGATTCAGGCCTTCAAACCTCCATCAGAGCATAACCATTCACTGCATCTCCATAGAAAAAATATCAGGTGGAATGCTGGATGAATGAAGTGGGAAGTCAAAACTTAAGGCTCTGCTCTGGTACCGAGTCTCTAAACTACCCAATGTACCAAATGTCAGATGGATTGACGGAAAATTAAAAATGTAATACATGCACATGCTCCAGGATGATTAATCCCCACACCGGATTTTGTTCTGGAAAATACATTAAAGCCCATGACGATATCGCGTCGCCCCCTCCTAGGAACCAATTTCAAGATTTATGTCATTATTTCAAAGCCGATTATATTTAATATAAATAGATTTTCATAAAAATTAATTTAATAAACAAAGTTGTAATTATATAAAACTCTATAGATAAAAAACAATTAAATGGTGTAGTGGTAGATTAATAGGGGATTAGCGATTCATATATAAAACAAATTTAATAAACAAAATTGTAACTGTATAAAACTTTATAGATAAAAAAAAATGGTGTAGGGGTATATTAATAGGGGGTGAGGGATTCATATATATCACTACAAGGAAAAGTCCCTTTAGAGTTTATAGCGTGTGCTCCTCTCAAAAGAGCTTAAATATTTGTTTCTAGCGGAGGTTAGTAGCGAAGGAGAGCAACTAGAGATTTTAGCAAAAGTTTTTATTTTGGTGTGTTTTCAACCTAATTGCACCGGTGAGTTTTCAACCTAATTGCACTAGTTCGTTCACTGGTACGTCTTAATTTGTTGCACCGCTACCAGAAAACATCGTTATCAAAACAAAATAAATTCCAAATAACCATAGCGATGCGTTCCATCACATACCACTGCACTGGTGCGTTTAATAGGAACCACCGCACTGCATACTCTTTTATTTAAAAAAGAAATATTTAGGTGAAAAACTAAACTTGGTGCATTCATTAACGATAACTGCACTAGTGTGGCGTATCAAATCTAACGCACCAAACATTATTTTATTAAACATAATAATCTATTTTCTTAAAAAAAAAATCTCAAAAGTCTAACAACAGTGCGTTCGTTGTTAAATGCCTCGTTGCGTTCTTAAGACAACAACGTACTGCCATTCCATTTATTGAAAAAAAATCGACAAAATATTTTAAAACCATTCTCGATGCGCTATATATTATGGACGCACCTATGCAGGATAATTAACCAAACGCACTGGAAAGCATTTTATTAAAAAAATATATTTTTTGTTATTTTATTAAAAAAAATATTTTATTTTAACATCGGATCATTTTGGTGCTCTTGAATTTGGAATGTATTGCTGCATCCTTATGTCAAGCACACTAGCACGGGGTTTAATAAAAAAAATTGTTGCGGCCGAAAACTCATTTTTATCCCAATTCAATGCGTTTGGGCCTCTCTGCATCGGTGCTTCCCTTCACACACCTGGACACCCTGACATCTGTGGTCCACGTGGATGCATGCTTGTCCTTTATTGGAGGCTCGGTTCGTTTGAATTTTTCCAAACAGTTTTGGAAAAATTCAAATTTTTCATACATCACTAATATGCCTCCACGACATGTCGTTCAATAGATAAAATGTTTGTTAGCTCACAATTTAATTTTTAGCGGTTTATTTTTTAAATTTCAACTTGAAATGCACCTATTTTTAAACAAAATTAAAATAATTTGCGTGATGCCTTCGATTCGTTCGGCTCACACTGCTACACGGTGCACTCTATAAAATTTTATAGGTTGCATCGTCTGTGGTGTGAGCCGAACGAATCGAATGCACCGCTCCGCATGGAAAAGAAAAATTGAAACCCACAAATGGTCACCAGTGCATTACACATTTAAGAGCACCGACATTCTGGTGCCCTTAAGTGTAATACACACATCGGTAACCATATCATTTAAAAGAAAAATAAACATTTAAACAGTGCGCTTATGTCACTCATGCGCACCGACTATCGGTGCAATGACGTGGTGTAAGCGCACCGTTGATCAATGACTCAAACGCATCGCTCTGCATGGAAAAAAATTGAAACCCACAAATGGTCACTGGTGCATTACACATTTAAGAGCACTGGAATTATGGTGCCATTAAGTGTAATACACGCACCGTTTACCATACCATTTAAAAAAATACTAAATGTTTAAATGATGCATTTATGTCACTCATGTAAATCGGATACCAGTGCAATGATGTGGCATAAGCACACCATTGATGCAACTCATAAAACATTGAATTCTCATAGACACCGATGCGTTTAGTACAATCAAGGGAACTGAAATTCTGGTGCTTGTTATTGTCTAGCAAACTGATATTGGTACACTAAAAATCATAATCATTTATACAATGCGCTTATGTCACGTCATCGCACTGGTATTGGTGCAATTACGTGACATAGGTGCATTGGTGACACTTTTTATAAACCCATGAACACACAACTAATGGTGATCCTATGTCACGTCAAGGCACCAGTGTATGGTGCACTGACGTGGCATAGGCGCACCTTAAATATATTTCAAATAAATTATTATTTTTAAATTCTGTACATTTGAATAACGGTGCACTAACATGATTTAGGCGCACCGTCCAATTGAAATTTAAATTTTTTGATATATAACAAGTGGTGTGGCATAAATATTGTAGTGCACCACTTTTCGATGCCATCAGTATAAAAGTGCACCGCTAGCGGTGCTTTTCTAATATTTATGCCGCACTAGTTTTCTTTTTTGGAAAATTTTTAATATTTGATTTTAGTAGATATAATCTTGTTATAATTATTTTATATGTATGCTTATGAGACTGATTTATATTATATGTGGAACTAAGATGTGATCACCACAAGACGCAACAGCGGCGCGAGGCATGGGTAGATCAGTATAACTTCCGCAGAGAGTGGGAGGCCAGGGAGAGGGACAACGATTTATACCCTCATCCCATTATGCCTCATACCAGAAACCTCTTGAGAGTTGTCAGCCTCCTCAAGTTCTATGAGGAGGCGACATCACTCAAGGGTAATAGTATGTTCTTGACCTAGTTAATCACACGCTGAGATAATCATAGACAGGCCTTTCGAGTTGGTCTCGATGAGTGCTTCCATCCCATTGAGGAGGAAATTTACTTTATCATCGAGCTCTCTAGGAGAGGTGAGGACCTTCCTCATTTCCTTGAGGTTCCAGTTGAAGTTGTAGTAGTGACTCGACTGGTATATGTTCAGAGATATGTTGATCACAACATCCTCGAGCCATCTCAGTTTCAAGTCAGCGATGGGCATCTTTCCATTGATGCTTTCTGTAGAGAGGATGTGAGGTGCCTCTCTTTATTGGTGATGACTATCACGCATTAAACCACTGGTGGGAAGCACATTAGCTTCCCTTTATAATATTATGTTGATTATATAGTGCAGGAACCTAGATGCATTAGGTGGTTTGTTATTTTTTTACTACAGTTTTATTATGCTCTCAGTCGATGTCGTGCCTATATTGGTAGGAGGGGGAACTTCCCCTTCGGTTCAAAGTTGTTTATTCTATTTTTTGAGAGATTTTCGGCGACTAGGCCATATTTTGACTAGTTCCCTCATAGGTTGATGACATATGTGCATGTGGGGGAAAATTTTTCCCAAGAGGGAGCAACCATAGTTTCCTGCGAGGATCACGACAGATGTTCTTGACATGCTAGGAGGCAAGGACCAACCTCAATTAGATATGGTTGCATATCCATATACAGGGTTGGATTGGAGAGGGTGTACCAACATCATCTTCACCTAGGCCGAGCCACTTGATCATAAAGGTAAATTTAACATTATGTTTAATTTAATATATTTTCATGTTATTCTCTTTATAATTAATAAAAATGAAATATGTTTTAAATTGTTATATTAAATTCATGTTTAATGAAATTGTCTAATTATTATTTGTACTAAATATTTAACAGATATTGGAACATTTGATGGTGATGTGGGGCCTCCTCCGCCGTAGGCCAATGAGGATGAGGACATAGAGATGCAGGATCAACTGAAGGTGTCCCATCTATACAAACCTGGCCTTCGATGGAGGCCAACTCAAAGGTTCATATAGGGTATTGCAGATAGGCTAGCCGATTATTAACGGATCGAGGGGTTTGAACTATTCATGTCAGGGATATTCAGAGGCAAGACCGATACGTTGAGATATGGAGGATTCTTCTTCTTGATATGAGGATCTTGATGCAACACATTATTGGTGCTTTCATTCTTTAGATTCCATCCCTCATGTTAGTTCATCATCTAATGAGAGCGGATATCATCGGCCTCCTAGTCCAACTCCTTCTCCATCAGTTGCTTCGACTGGTGGGGAAGCCTCCACATCCATTGCACCTCCTCCTCTTCCTCCACCTCCTACTCCTCTACCTTTGACATCTCATCCACCCCCTCCTCCACAATTTCCTCCACCTCCATCACCTCCTTCATCATATCCTCCACCTCCCCCTCCTTCGAAGGATCCAACATCTAATATTTTATGCCTATCTGACTGAAAATCCTCTATTGGTCCATCACCTCCTCCCTCTCCTTCGACAGACCCATCATATGATACTTTATACCTATCCGATCGACCAACCTCGATTGATCTATCGGCTCCCCATGATCCTCATCCACTAGTCCCCTCAGCTTTGGATATCATGCTCAGATCGGGTGGGATGATCTGTATTCCTAAATATGTCTTTCCTACTGATCTACATGATAGATTATTTCCTAGCATAGAAACTGATAATGGCTCTATCTCTACCGCTGGAGGTGCCGATACATTTGGTGGGTCGATAGATAGTGCTGATGATATGGTTCCAGGGATAGACTAGACATGTATATCTAACATTTATCATAATTTTGATGTTATTGTTTATATATATATATATATATATATATATATATATATATATATATATATATATATATATACACACACGACATTTTCCATTTTGCAGTTGTTGATGTTGATGTTGATGTTTGTTTATATGTTGATGGTCATGATGTTTATGTTAGGCTAGGCTTGATGATGTTCATTAGATGTTTTTGTTTTCCATTTTGCATACATTGTTGTTGATCATTATGTTGATGTTTATTTATATGTTGATGGTAATGTACTTGTGTATGTTAGTTCAGGTTCGATGATGTTCATTATGTTAGAAACTAGAACTTGTGTTTTGTTACATGTTATTGTTAGATCATATGTGTGTTAGATGATGTTTAAATCTATAAGATGTATATGTTATATGAATATGCAGTAACGTAATTTTTATGATGGTACGTTGATGCTTATTTTTATTAGTTTTATGTTAATGATGGTATGATGGTGTTTATTTTTATGTTTGTTAGATGGTGACAATGATATTAATGATGATATGTTTATGTTTACATAATATAATTGAATAAAAAATATCGTCGAATTAAATATTTTTATGAATTTTGAACTGATAATGGATGAAGTTGTGACAACTAGCTATATGATTTATGTTGGTTGTATAATTTTTCATAGTATCGTGTTTATGAACATAAAAAAAAAATCTAAATTATATGAACATGAATATGACCTATCAATGTATCATTCAAGATTTTTAATTTGTTGACAATAGGTCACTTTACAATGACAAATATCAAATATTTAATAGGAATAAAAACACATAGTTAATTAAAAGAACACCATTTTTCTCTCAACTAATGTAAAGCGACAACTTGCATTCTCCAAATATATTATTATTATTAATCATTAAGTTGATTTGATGATCTTCAAGCCATTTTTAATCTCTTATTCTCATTCAGAAAATATTTGCAATTATAATGCTTAGCATTATTTATGACAAAATTTTTATGAAATAAAAACATTCAAATATTGATCATGTAGAAATTCGAGAGCACATTAAATTTTGTTGTTATAATTTTCATTGTTATCAAGGCCATAATTTAAGTCATTGTAGAGGTCAAGTACACTAGTAAACAAATTGTTGGATTTACAATCTCCACCAAGGTTTCAAACGTGTCATTTTCTATGTTGGATTTAACATCATAAATACAATCCAAAAACATTACATTATAACAAAAATTCACTTTAATCGAATCATATAATAAAAAAATATTACATTCTAACAAAAATGTCATAAATTAATGCAATTATAATTCTTAGCATTATTTATAACAAAAAAATCAATAAATACAAGCATTCAAATATTGATGGAGAAATCAGAGAGCACCTTAAAAAAAATTGTACATTTCCTTGTTATCAAGGCCATAAATGAAGTCATTGTAGAGCTCAACATTAGTAAAAAAATTGTTGAATTTTCATTCTCCATCGAGGTTGCAACCGTGTCATTTTCTATGTTGGATTTAACATTATAAATACAATAAAAAAATTGAAAAAACATTACATTATAACAAAAATTCAATTTAACCGAATCATATAATTAAAAACCATTACATTCTAACAAAAATTTAATTAATGCAATTATAATTCTTAGCATTATTTATAACAAAAACATCATGAAATACAAACATTCAAATATTGATGGAGAAATTGGAGAGCACCTTAAAATTTGTTGTATATTTCATTGTTATCAAGGCCATAAATGAAGTCATTGCAAAGCTCAACAATAGTAAAAAAATTGTTGGATTTTCATTCTCCATCGAGGTTGTAAACGTGTCATTTTCTATGTTGGAAGTTAACATTATAAAATCAAAAAAAAAAAAAAAACATTACATTATAACAAAAATTCAATTTAAATGAATCATATAATAAAAAACCATTACATTCTAACATAAATTTCATAAATTAATGAAATTATAATTCTTAGCATGATTTATAACAAAAACATCATAAAATACAAACATTGAAATATAATTATAGAAATTTCAGACCACCTTCGAGTCTAGAATTAATAAAGATGTTAGCCTTTACGTTCACAAAAAAAAATTGAATCATGTAAATTTTTTTTCATGGTGTGTATATATGTATACATAAAACGTAATATGAGTAATTTGGACAATGACATATAATCATTCTATACATTCATAAATTCATAGACATAAACCATATTCTGGATCATATAATTGGTTCTTAACCAAATGAAATTGTTTAAACACTGCATCCAGTAATCAACTTTCCATTTCCATCGTCATAAAATGAAAAATAAACAATATAATTAGACAATCAAAGATAACAGTAACAAAATGATATCACAATATGTAAATTAAAAAATAAAACATGTACATATCACTCTATGTTTCCATCGCCCGCATTATCTTCCTCGGTTGGAATGATAGCATTGTTGTTCTTAGAAACATGTTTAGATCTAGGGTCGTGTATTAATATGAAACACCAATCTATATCCAACACATCCGGGTGAAAGAACACTTGGTTGCAGTGTTTTGGGAAAACATAAGGCTCCTTACTTTCATCCCACATGTTTATAGAGTTGATACATAGCAACCCACTATCACGATCTTCCTTTACATTATTCCTGTCGAATGTGTCCCACCACCTGCACCTAAAAATAACACATTGGAAAGATTAGAATTCCACTTGAATGATCTCTTGTATCTTTCCGATGTAACCCAACATCCATGCTACCATGTTTTGATCTTGGTGGATAGAATGACTAGTTTGGTCGAACTCGACTTCCACTCCACAGTCTTGTGTAACACGCCCATTATCTGCATCCTCAAGGCAATAATGATGTCCATAAGCCCACATAGATTGGAACAAATGCACATGTTAGAAAATTTAACAAATGATGATGTCATATGTCTATTAACCCAACCATTAATATATTAAACATAGATGTTATAATTCAAAGTTGCATTATAAAGTTAGAAATTATGTACATAAATATTTTATTACTGAGTTTATGCACCTGATCCCAATGTTTAATGCATCCTCCTCTTCAGTAGGGTAACGACCAGATGCCCCATATTTATTTATGACTTGGTCTGCAACCCAACTATTGGGACAAATCATTGGCATATTTTATTTTAAATGATCTGGAAAAGGCATGCTTCTATTGTGCAACTGCCTGAATTCTTTTCTATCAATGTCCCATTTCCCCCTGTTCTCTTCATACAATGTGACCTGCGACTGTGTTTCCTCCACATTGTAAAGAATGAATTTATTGATTGCATCAATTTCTGAATTTGTTGTTGTATTCATGGAAACAAAACCACATTCAATAAATATGGGATCAAATATAGAATTTGAAGTTTTTTGTGAATAGTTTCTACGTGGAAAATTGAACATCGAAAGATAAGTCACTTACTCTTTATCATGCATCTTTTTCCATTTGTTTCCAGTACCTCCCCTTCCCTTCTATCCTCATCACGTTCATCATCCCAAATCACTACGCCTGGTGTGTCGCCGATTTGCTTGATGTACTCACTAGCATAATAGAATGACTCATATAATATGTACCCCTTTTCCATAGAGCCCTTGGGTTTTCCCCTTTGTCGAACAAATCCCTTCACTTTTTCCATGAACATCTCTATGAAGAACATCTATAGAAAAGAGACCACCCCGACTAATTCAACCTCATCAACTAGGTGTATTAGAATATGAACCTGCAAGTCCATGAAACTCGACGACAATTCCTTCTCAAACATACAAACAATCTCAGTTATCTCTTTGCGTCACTGTGGAATGCTAGTGATGTAAATATCCTTTGATGTGATCCACCGTACAAATGCATATAGTCTAGATATGGAACACTGTAGGTCATCAGGGAAGTCATGGTTCACACACCTAGGTGCGAACAACGGATAATGACACCACAAAGTAAACACAAAAAGTTAAGTGCATTTTAACTTTTGTGGAAAAAGATATAAATAAATAGTAATAACATTTTTTTGGCATTATACGTACCCGTAGAAGGTTGAGATGGTCATGTGATTTCAAACCAGACAAATTTTCATTTGACATACTGAAGCAACGTCGTAGAGTAGACCCATAAACAGAAGGTGCCTTCATTCCCAATATAAATTCTTTTTCCAAATTAAGATCATATTTCTTCAAAATACATGGGACATCGCATTTTTTAAATGAAAAATAGGGGCCAACCTCTCCTCTATTTTCTTGTCTTGGCCAATGCTTCTTTTTAGTATTTGAAGCAATAAGGTATTTCCTGAATTTCATCTTGTCACTTTTTTGGGGATGATATGTGACGCCACAAAGAAGATGAAACGTTTTTAAATATATGCATGTGACCTAGTAAGTGGGTAACCTTAATATGCTCCCAATATGGGAGATCATAAAATATCGATTTCCTTTTCATCCCTTTGGGCATTTTATCCACATAGGTGTTGAATAAATTAGTATCATCAATCACAGGCTGCACATTTGAACCGAACATCTCTATGCATTCCTTCTCCTTCTCTCTTTCATATTCCCTAAGCCAGTAAGTCGGTGTCATTATTTTAGGCCTTTGGGTTCTCTCTCGTTTACCATTGAAAGCATATTTTTTTCTTCTATAAGAGTGGTTTTCTGGGAAGAATTCCCTAGAGAATTCATACACTAACTTTCGTAGGTCTTTGGACCACCTAGCCTTCATAGAATGTCCACAACATTTACAACAACAATAACCTTTTGTTACAAGATTTGCGATGTTATAGTAAAGAGAGCACGTTAGTGTTGAGGATTAAGACATTCACACAGAATTAAATATGTCAAAAATTATTGCTTTGAATATAAAAACAAATAAAACAACATATTTTCCTAAACAATCTCCTAACCCTAGATAATCATGTGTGGTGTACGCACATCTGCCATACAGTGTAAAAATCCTCTGTGATGGGATGGGTCTCGACACATCATATACATGTATCCCTTCCCATAATTCCTTGAATTCATCAATCAATGGTTGTAGATAAACATCCATATTCTTCACTTGTCTTTTACCAGGGACTATAAGAGCCAACATAAGATGTTCATTCTTCCCGGAAAACCATGGGGGGTATTGTTATTGATCACTACTACATGCCAAACAATATAGATGTGGTTTGGTTGGGAATATGGGTTGACGCCATCAATGGATATGCTCAATCGGAGGCTACGTACTTCATCCTTTAATTTATCAGGCCATGTATCCTCTATATGATTCATGGCTATTCAATCTATTGGGACTTGCATAACTCCTTCCTCACTTCGGTTCGATGCATCCCATCCCTGCAACATAGCTAATTCTTTGCAATGAAAGAGCCTTTGAATCCTTGGGATTATAGGAATGTGCCTCAATATCTTATGAGGAGGACCATGTGCTTTAGCCTTGTTATTCGATTTTTTGTAACTTCATGCCCACAATATGGACATATCACTTTGTCTACATATTCCCTCTATATAGAATACAATCATTGGGGCATGCATGATAAGATATGTACTCTACACCCAACATTTTCAACATTTGTTTTGCCTCTGCGCAGCCGCTGGGAAATACATTATCATTCAAAAGCACCTTATGTTTGAATAACCTATAGTTAGTGGGAAATACAAATGTATAATGTCATTTAACGTTCATAAAATTGACCATTTTCAATGATGATTATGTCACAAGATTACTCAAAATATAATGTAGTTGATAGTCAATTACCTCAACATTACCGATAAACATGCGTCTAACATGCTATACTTTGCTTTCAAGTTGTATAGTAACATTGTTGTCCCAAACTATGTAGACTTTGACAGACCAGATCCAAATACAGGTGTGGTGGAAGCCGATTTAAGGATTTCGAGGAAGGCTTTAGTAATATGAGCATCATCCTCTAGCTCATTGTCCTGGAATGTATGGAACACCATTGCATCCATGGCACTCCTTTGTCATAATAACTCATCCAAACCAACCTCTAATTCATTGCCTCCATTTCCAACATGTGAAGAACTACTATTGCTTTAGGCATTCATGATTGGTGAGGATGGACGCAGTGGAAATTGAATAGGCGGTTGATTCAACCATGCTTGGTATGCATCCTCTCCAAGTTGCGCTCTTTTTTTAGCCTTCTCTCGATTTGACATTGTACTAGGGTGAACGGAAGATGGTAGGCAGGTCGCTCATCATCAGAATCCTGATTTCAAAAATATTGAACATTACATCAATGATGTTAGTAAGCACAATGCAATTGGTTTGATAACGCATTATAGAAAATAATTATTACAGAAGCACGAGAATCACTTCCAGTAGAAAATGTTAAGCTGCAATCAATTTATAAAGTAGACGTTCAGATTGAGCGGTAAATTAACATCAATTCCACATTAAATATGAAAATTTAAAATTGAGCAACAAATTTTCAAATTGAATTTATAAATTAAATTAACAATTTATAAAACATAATTTCAAATTGAGCAATACAGTAATATGAATCCATTGAAAATTAACAAATATAATTAATCAATTTTTTTTTGTCTTGTGCCACAAGGGAAGGTCTAAGGTAATCCCAAATCAAGGCGTCTCTGACGAGAGGTTGGTGGTCTACGAATGTTGTAGTTAATTAACAACTCGTCACCATGAGACAAACTACGTATTGCATGTACAACAACAAATATGGATGCTTTCAATTTCATAAAGAAATCCTGGTCATTGAAGTGTTTCTCAAATGAATAATTTGGAGAAAATAAAGAGCACCTAGAACTATTTATGAACCCTGCAATGTTCCCATGAGTGCGTGGACGACCATCTATATACAATAGGTTCTTCCTGTTAAATTTTCCCGAAACATAACCATTCATGCACATATTATACATGGAAATGTTGTGCTTGTATTTAACAATATTCAAGTAATAAGATTGACAATAGATAGGACCACAAAATGGCATAATTGCTACTGACTGTTTGGTAGGAACAAGTACATGTGAAAGGATAAACAACCCAAGATTTGCAACATCTATATTAGACTTGGTAATCATAAAATGATTACCACAAAAGGAGGATTTGGTTCCAACATCAAGCATAGGTAGAGAGGATGGCCAAGTGCCATATAAAGCGCGGTTGTACGAAGTTTTATATTTACTTTACAAATTCACAGGAAGGGAGAAATCATCACTACCCTCCAACAATTGGATAGACCTCGGTGTGTACTTGGAAACTTTTTCTCTCAACTCATGGAACTTTTTGGATCTTCTAGTAGATATGGGTTGGGTGGCATTCATATCATACTTTGGATCACTAGAAATTTCAGATGACTGAACATAATCTGAGGGGTTCGTCAATTTAGGATGATACATAGTTGTTTTGGATTCCATATTTTTCAAAAATGAGCATAGGGAAGTGTTCTTGCATGTCTTTTCTATATCACCTATTGGATTTTTTACTGGAGTAGGGGGTATTAGACTATCAACATTAGGTAATATATCATTGGTGTAATGGGTGAGTGTGATCTAGGAGGATCTCCGAGATCAATCAAAATTACAGTCTTCAAATTATGAATAGAATCTTGCAGCTGCGTAGAGCTTGACGAGATATTTCCGTTGACATCTATTTCGTGCAAAACGGCCTCCGTATGGGAAAGTTATTGAGTTCCGAACTTTCATAAAAAACAGGTAAAAGTGGCAAAAAGGGAGCCATGTGGCACCACTGTAAGGGCGACACGTGTCCTATACAGAACCGACGTGGCACACTCACAGAGCACCACGTGGCATGTTGCAAGATGTTTGAACTAGTGTATGAGCGACATGTGGCATCAAGTTGACAAGTTTGTCACAGGTGGCATCGAGTTGGCATCCAAGCAGACCAATCAGATGTCGCCACGTGGTGATCTGATTGGAAACAATATGATTTGTTTAAAATATGGTATTCGGGGAGGATCGAACCCCCTACCTCCTCTCCATCTAAGTCTCTACCATATATGCATATCTAGGATATCCATGCTTTGTTTATTAACCATACTGTACTACACTCCTATTTGAAGTTGAAATGTTGTATGTTCTTAAAAATGGGTAGTCCGAGGGATAAGCCCTCGGACCCATGTATTATATAAACCAAGATCCAACATATTATAATGTTTCAACAACCTTGTAACAAACTATGGAATCAGCGGAGCCAACCCAAAGACCATGGGCTATCCAATATATATATGCCAACCAAAATTGCAACAAGAGGAGAGGTCCGCGGGTTTGAATCCATGACCTCCTCCCAACAAAGCCAGCGCTTCCACCAATGCGCCAAACATTCCGCTTGTTAAGGGATTCCGATTATTTTGGTTTTAATTTTATTTGGGGCGGATTTATTCCCCAATAATGGGTGCGCCCTATGCCCAAATGTCACATTATTTACACTATTTTTATTATATGGTTTTAAGTTTCCATATAATTTGGGATTGTCATATATTTTATCCATGTTAAGTGGATCTTTATCTCATTTATATTGGGATCAAATCCCATGGAATGTGGTGATGGGTTATGATTCTTGGCTATATAAATCAATGTAATTTGCTTTCTGAAGCATGAAGATATTGAATCTTTTTAGGAGAGAATGGTAAGATGCCATTATTCCTTTGTAAAGGCTTTGTAATCTTTGCTTTGTAAGAGGCTTTTAGCCACTCTTGAGAGTTTTTGAAGAGTGAGAGGACTCCATTTTTGAATCCTAAGTCTCTTTTGTTAAAGGATGAAGGCATTTTGTACATGTTCAAATATTTTTGAAGACTAATAAGATCGGTCCTCATTGGAGATGGACCTAGAGACGTAGTCCATCAGGGATGAACTCCGTTATAATATGGTGTCCACATTCTTATGGTTTGCATCACTTGTTCATTTATATTCTTTAAGTTATTTTTAAGCCTTTGATAAGATTGTTATTTAAAGTATTTTTACAAGTTAACTGGTTTAAGAATTCACATGCTAATTCATGTGTTAGTAGATCCTGTCACTTTCAGATCATGTTTGGTACCAGAGCATGCTAAACAGGGAATTGCAGAGTGTGAATGTTAACTAGATCAAGGATTAAGCGAGGTGAAGGCCAACTTGAGGCTTTCAATCCATAGATTGGATGTGCACATCGAAGAAAGAAAATGGCAGATGAAGACTACCGAGAAGAATATGAGAAGGATTTTTGCAAGGCTTTCTATTAGATGGAAAAGATGGTAGAAAAATTGTTTGCAGATTATCAAGAGAGATTGGAAAAGAAGAAAACGAAGAAGGAGAAAGCAAAGGATAACGCTTTCGAAAAAAGAGGATACCCTTTTGAGCCTTCTTCTCCGTCATCTTCTTCCTCTTCTGAAAGTTCTAGTACTGCAAGTCTTCAAATCCAAAGAAACAACCTGAGAAGACTAAGTTTGATTTACCTGATTTGAAACTTGATATTAAGTTTGATTTGCCTACATATAATGGTGAACTTAACGCAGAAAATATGGATGATTGGATGAGGCAGATTGAGGTGTATTGCAAGATCCAGAAGCTTGCAGATGAGAGTGCAAAGATCCAGTTGGATACTCTTTGTCTTGGAGGCACTGCACTCATCTGGCGGGAGAGTTAGACACAGGAAGACCTCCTTACAAAAGGTAAAAATATTTCTTCCTGGTATGAATTTACTGTTGCATTAAATAAGTAATTGTATCCATTAGGTTACATACAGAAAGCCATGATGGATTGGAAAAACTTAAGATAAGGTAAAGGTCAAATGTATAAGAATACACTCAGGAATTCAGAAAGAGAGCTTTGATTTTGGGTATACCTCTTTACACTAAAGAAAATATTCTCAAGTTTATTGTAGGATTACATAGTTATTTGCATCATACAGTACTTATGTTTAATGCTACTAACCTTGATGAGGTATGTGTGCAAGCTACACACATTGAATCCAAAGGGAAGAATGCTCATGATAAATTTTCCTCAGTTGAATCCATCCAGTCGAAAGAAGGTAAGGAAAAAGGGAAAGGTAAGCATAAAACTACAGTGAGGAAAGGTGATGAGAGTCCTACATGCTCACATTTTCAAAATCAAGGGCACGAAGAAGAAAAGTGTTGGTTACTACATCCAGAATTGAAACCGAAGTGGTTTAAGGATCGAAAAGAGAAGCAAAATGCCATGGTTATCGTTGAGGACCTTGGATTATATTTTGCGAATTAAACAAAGATAACAATCGTAGGTGTGAAAGGTAAAGCTATTATTGGTAATGATTCTAACATTGGTTCTTCATGTGCTTCTACTTCTAAAGATTATGTCAGTTCTAAGGATAGTAAAAGGAATGGATTGTTTCATATAAGGGTAATTACAAAACAAACTAAGATCGACACACTCATAGATAGTGGATCCCAAGCTAATCTCATTTTAGAAGAAGTAGTTAAGCAGTTGGGATTAACAACAAAACCACACATGAAACCTTATCCATAATTTAGGTTGGGTATACAAAGATGAAAGATTACAGGTAATAAGGCAATTTGATCTAAAGTTTTCAATAACATCCAAGTTTGTAGATGAAGTTGAATTTGATGTGGTTCCACTAGATATGTGTGGAATTGTGTTGGGTATCCCATACTTATATTATTGAAAGGCAATTTTTTATAGATAACATAATCAGTATCATTTGTTTAAGGAAGGAATTGACTATATAGTACATTCACATTCATTTAAAACTGATAGATCATTGGGAACTACACAACAACTGAAATGGGTCGTTAATGCAAGTCGGAATTTGGTATGTATGTCTATGAAATTAAAGGAAAAGAATCCTAAGCATGAAAAGGAAGTTTCATTGCACCACAATGCGCCTATTATAGTTTATAGTGTTCCTATGGTAAAACATAAGCATGATATGGGTACAATATCCTTCATATGTTCAATTTTGATATTTAGTTTTCTATTGATCAGCAGTACATGGTTGGTTCCGACAATATTGAATGTAGATTAGGTTGGAAAAGGGATTAATGTACTTAACAATGTTAGTGCAGTGTTGATTGTTATTATGATGATTCAAATGTATAGGTTCCAAGAAGAATGGGAAAATGATACGGGATAAGTGAGATGAACATGTGCTCACTTGAATTCTGAATGATTTAGGATTTTGGTTGTACAAAAGCTTCTCGATGGGAAGGTTTGATCCAGGAGGATCTTTGAGATCGATCAAAATTAAAGTCTTCAAAATATGAACAGAATCTTGTAGCTACATAAAGCTCAACGAGATCTTTCTGGTGACATTTGTGTCGCGCAAAACGGCCTCCGGATGGGAAAGTTATTGAGTTCTGAACTTTCGACAAAACGGGTAAAAGTGGCAAAAGGGGAGCCACATGGCACAATTGTAAGGGTGACACGTGGCATGTACGGAGCTCATGTGGCACACTCACAAAGCACCACATGGCATGTTGCAGGACAGTTGGAACATTGTATGAGCAACATGTGGCATCCAGTTGACAGGTTTGTGATAGTTGGCATCGAGTTGGCGTCCAAGTAGACCAATCGGATGTTGCCACGTGGCGATCCAATTGGCCACAATATGATTTATTTACCAAAAATATGGGAATCGGGGAGGATAGAACCCTCGACCTCCTCTCTGCCTAATTATCCACCATATCCACCTATCCAGGATCTCCACGCTTTGTTTCTTAACCATATTGTACTCCACTCCTATTTGAAGTTGAAATGTTGTATGCTTTGAAAAAGGGGCAGACTGTGGGCTAAGCCCTCGGACCCATGTGTTATATCAACCAATATACAACATATTATAATGTTTCAACAACCTTGTAACAAACTATGGAACCGGCGGAGCCAACCCAAATACCATGGGGTATCCAATATATATATGCCAAGCAAAATTGAAACAAGAGGAGAGGTCCGGGGGTTTGGACCCGTGACCTCCTCCCAACAAAGCCAGTGCTTCCACCAATGCACCAAAAATTCTGCTTGTTAAGGGATGCAGATTATTTTGGTTTTAAGTTTGTTTGGGGTAGATTTATTCCCCAAGAATGGGCGTGCCCTATGCCCAAATGTCACATTCTTTACACTATTTTTATTATGTGGTTTTAATTTTCCATATAATTTGGGATTGTCATATGTTTTATCCATGTTAAGTGGATCTTTATCCCATTTATATTAGGATCAAATCCCATTTAGATTATTTTTATCTTCATATATTTCATCCACAAATTGCTTGCAGTATCTTTCTCATGATAAGATCTTATGAAGTTTTGAAACTGGTGGAATGTCTTGTGCATCTGAAATCAAACCTGAATCGTGATCCTGCAATATAGAATAAATCATTATTCATATTCACATGGATAAGTAACATAAATTCAAATAGGTATTCAAAAAATTAAATAACTTACCAGGGATGGAATGGGAGAACTCGTCAAACTTTGAACAATATGGTATGAGTTGGAATATGAAAAATTGGCCATTTGATACTACAAACGTTTCTTCCTGCATTTGATCCAAATTAACAATCAACATATATATACTATGAAATATTTTAATTGGTTTGATTAAATAGTAAAAGGACATTTGGTATGAATATATAATTTTAAGTTGACACATAAAAACAAAGAATTTACAAATTGAACCGGTGTGGTTATTCCTACATAAATGCACCGGTGCGCTAACATAAAGACAATGCACCAGTGCGTAACGGATATAAACACATCATTAAAGAATATCCACAAAATCCCCCATGGTGGAAAATATCTGCTACATTTGGTAGCGGATATTTCTACAGGCAATTTTACAAAATAATTCATTCCAGTGTGTTTCCTACATATAAGCGCACTGGTGCGTCCTAACATTACATGCACCATTGTATAGGTTTTAAATTATTTAGAATACGGTGCGTTGTATGTATGTACGCACCAGTGTGACTTAATAACAGGTGCATCGAAAATGCCGAAAATTTAAAAAAAATATCGCATAACCCCTTTTTTCCCTAAATTAAAAAAAGGGTGGCAATTTTAAGTTCGAAAAGTAAACCTAAATAGTGTTTAAAAGCCAAAAACCTAAACATTAACCCATTGTTTTGCCAAAATTTCTAGGGGAGAGTTCTGGAAGAGAGACTTACATGCAATAATTTTGGAGCAAATGGAAGGAGTTCCGAGGGTTGAAATTTGTTAGGTATGGTGACTCAAACAAAACCCTGCATAATATAAATTTCAAGCATGTAAATATTGCTGTAGATCTTATAAGCTCATTTAGAGTTTAACTAGGTTTAGAAAAAAACTCCATACTTACCTTCAATGTTGCAACCATTATTTTCTCGTTGCTTTTTTTTTATGTGGCTGCAAAATTCTTCATTAGGGTTTAAATCCCTCTATTCTTATACATAATTGTGATTTCACCTTTTAGGGATTTTGGATTTACTGAGCTTGTGATTATATATAGAAAGCATAGGGTGATATGGGGCCACTTTCTTGGGAAAATTTGTAACCATGTCGGCCCTATCAAGTTTTTTTTTGTTTTTTTAATTAAAAAAGGCATGCGTCAAAATATGTGCGTTTGTATTACCAGAAGAGCACACCATATCATCCACAAGCTAATGGCACTATTGAGGCTTTTAACAAAGTGTTGGAAAATGTGCTGACCAAGGTATGTAATACAAACATGGATGATTGGGATATGCGAATACCAGTTGTGTTATGGGTATACAGGACAACTTGCAAGAAGTTGATAGGCCATACACCTTTCAGATTAGCATATGGACAAGAAGTTGTGATGCCCATGGAATACATAGTACCAAGTTTGAGAATTGCAGCTTTCCCAAGCATGGAAAATGACGAGACAATGGAAGAAAGGCTACTACACTTGGTTGGATTAGAAGAAGATCGCTTCATTGCAAGATTTCACCAACAAGTGCAGAAAGACAGAGAAAAAGCATGGCATGATCGCCACATCAAGTACAAATCTTTTCAGGTAGGAGATCTTGTCCTCCTCTATGATAGAAAATTCAAGAAATTTCCTGGAAAATTTAAGATGCATTAGCTAGGACCATATGTTTTCAAGAATGTTACTAATGGTGGTGCAGTTCATCTCGCCACATTGAGGGGAGAAAACCTACCAGGTCTTATTAATGGAAGTAAACTAAAACCCTACATGGATAGTCCTACTTCACAAGACCTCATTTGATCAGCAACGGGAAAAATTCTAAGTGTCATGTGTAGTTGAAACTGGACACTAAGAATGACAGAATAAAGAGTATGCACACAATTTTGGTGAAACACGAAGTTCTATGAAATATCAGATGTGAAGTGCACATCGGGTGTTTCGATGCGAAGTACAAGTAGGAAGCGCAACTGCAAAGTTAAAAACAACAGAGCATAAATGCGCAGTGGAACCTCGCAAATTTTTTCTAAGCCGTGAGCGAAGTTCGATGGAACTAGCCGTTAAAATGTCGGTCGAAAAAATAGCCGCTATACAGTGTTTTTGCCAACAGCCGCTGGTGCATTTAACGCGAAATTAGCCATTTTAACGCATTCAATGAAGGAAAGGACCAAGATCCTTGGCGGATTTGGCCAACAGTCGCAACATTTAATGTCTATCTATCCATTTGTGGGCACGCTTCAAGGTTAACTGCACCTATAAATAGCGCTAAGAATAGCCTCATGGGCTTTACCATGATTTTTCAATTTTCCCGCAAGAAGAACTTAAGTTGTTACCAGTGAATGCATGAACGATCTTGAAGAGTGCAGAGATTAATTTCCCAAGTGGATGTCTAAACAATCATCAGTTGAACAGGTTGTGAGGGATTTTAGATGCTCAAGGCTTGTAGGGGTAATGAGAACGCTTGACAAGAAGTCTGTTCCAGAAAGGGGTTCTGGGTCAAGAATCTCTCCACATATCATACAAGCTATGCAGCGGAAGGATAAACAACCGGTAAAGGACCAAGAGAAGCTAAAGGAAGGAGGAATCCCGAGGCCCAGTCGACCGCTACTGCTTGGGGATAGGCCAATCTACCTCACACACGAGTACATTCCACCAAGAAGGCTTGATGCATCGACGGTTGCCCTGTTCAGTGGTCTCAAGGATGAAATCCGCTCAGAGGTCAAAATGTTCTGTCCCAACAAAATGATGAAAGTCCTAGGGTTGGCTAAGTTGGCAGAGGACAAGATTGCAGCTCAACAACACTCCAAAACCACCTTTGTTCCCTTCAGAAATATGGGTTCCCAACGACCTCCCATCATGCCTGCTCCACAACCAACTCCTATCAAGCATTTGTCTGAAACAGAGATGCAGGCACGCTGAGAAAAAGGGCTTTGTTATAATTGTGATGAGAAATTTACTCAGGGACATAGATGTGTTCAACAAAAGCTCTATCTCTTGGATGTGGATTCTTCGCCTGCCTCAGAACTTGGTGAAGAAGCTCGAGATACAGTAGATGTTCAAGTCGACATTCAGCACCTACCTGTTGATACCCCATCTTAAGACGACCCACCCGATATCTCTCTCCATGCTGTAACTGACGTCACCACCCCACAAACAATGCAGGTCAGGGGATACTTCAAGAAGCTCCCTCTTACCATACTCATTTATTTTGGTAGCACTCATAACTTCATTGACCCTCGGATTGCCAAATAGCCTGATTTTTTTGTCCATCCTTGTTCCAACTTTGAAGTCATGGTTGCTAATGGGGGCACCTTACCTTGCAAGGGGAAGTGTCGTAATGTGTGTATCTCTATGGAATATTATAGCCTGCGCTCTGACATGTTTTCCTTATTCTTAGGTGGATGTGATGTGGTTTTGGGCATTCAATGGTTACGCACACTTGGCCCCATCTTATGGGATTTTGCTAAACTTTGGATGCAGTTTTCAGTCAATGGGACACAACACAAATTTATGGGCTTACAACCAGGGTCTCTCTGCATCATCAGTTCACATCGCTTGGAAAAGATCCTTAAGAAGAATTCACATGGTGTCATTGCTCAGCTCCATTCCCTTCAGATGCACCCACCAATGGTCTCCACTACTTCCTTGGATAGATATGCAGGTGTCTTTGTTGCACCAGTGGGCTTGCTGCCTTCACGAGACCTTTTCGGTAAGCATTTTTCCACATCTACATCTTAGCAGGACATGATGGCTATTTTGCATGCAGTACAGAAGTGGCAGCCATCCCTATTGGGGAATTATTTCTGCATCAAGACTGATCTCCAAAGTCTGGAAACTTTCCTGGAACAACGGGTCTCCTCCCTAGCACACCTGAAATGGGTTCTCCAACTCATGGGTTATGACTATGTGACCACTTACCAGAAGGGTAAGGACAATATGGTGGCAGATGCTCCTTCTTGCACATTTGATGACCCAATTTATCTTACAACTATTTATCTGCTTGTTCCAAATTGGTTGCAATTTGTTCAACGGGGCTATCTCTTCTATGAACTCCATGCTTCTTCATCAATAGGGCACTCTGGGTTCCTCAAAATGTATGATCAGGAACAATGTAACTTCTTTTGGCAGGGATTGAAAATGACAATTCAACGGATGGTGGTTGACTGTGATACTTTCCAGGTCAACAAGGGTGAACTGACCCTCCTTTTGGGACTACTCGAACCCTTGCCTATCCCTACACAGATTTGGACAACTATTTCTATGGATTTTCTGGAAGCGCTCCAGTGGTATAGTACCACATCTAAAAGGACACCATATGAAGTAGTCTCTGGACAGGCACCGCCAGTTCTTCTTCCATAAACCTTCAGCAGCTCCCCAGTTTAGGCAATTGACTCAATTCTTCGAAACCGCAATCAACTTCTTCTCATTCTACATGACAATCTTCACATGGAAAGAATTCGACTGAAACAACCAGCCGATCAGCACCATTCTGTGAGCACTTTTCACGTCGCTGATATGGTTCTTCTTCATCTACAACCTTCCATGCAATCCTCCCTGAAACTCAAAAGGCGCCAGTGGCCCGGAATGCAACCCGAGGATGCTACAGGGGACCCACTCCTTCAGATTCTACATCAATTTCCACATCTAAAGCTTTGAGGACAAATATTTTTCTAAGGGAGAGGGGATGTCAGGAACCCATGTCTTTACTTTGTTAGTATATTGTTGTTGGATGCATATTCTTTGTAAGTCGTCCCGTAGTATTTGTTGATCCATAGTTTGTATTGGCCCATGGTTTTGACCCGTAGTAATTGTTGATCCATATTTTGTATTGGCCCATGGTTTGTATTGACACATGGTATTGGCGCCTAGAATTAGTATATAAGTGTGTATTGAGGCCTATGAAGGCACCGTGAAGTTAATTGTATTGAGCTTGCTCAAAGGAGGTTGCCCCCTCGAAGTGGCCCGTGATCAATATAAAAATGATTCTAAGTTCTATTATTTCTGATATCTCTTGTATTTGCATTAATTAATTATTGCAGGTTCATCACATAGTAGTTCACCTAAGACATCGCAGAACACTACGCCTCATAGAAGAAGAATGACAGATGACATCAAGATTCCTATACTCAAAAGAATGGGTCTAGAAGACCATGAGCAACACTGGTTTCTTTATGAAGCCATGTGGAATGTTAAACAGGTACACGATGATGCTATTAGACAAGCACAACTCGTTACCACATTTAGGGACAGAGCCTTAACATGGTTTATGAAGTACTCTGTTGGACATAATAGGACACTAGAAGATATTAGAATTGCGCTCATCAGTGAATTTAAGAAACCCAAGTCAGAATCGCAGTGTATGACAGAGCTCAAAGAAATTAAGCAGAAACCGAGTGAGTCAGTGTGGGAATTTGATCAAAAGTTCATAGCGCTGTTAGATCAAGTAATCTTTGGAATAGCACCACAACAACACCAGGAATGGTTCATAGCCACGTTGTTGCCACATATCAGGTTACTGTTGATGCAACAAAAGGTTACTTCATAGGCAGAGGCCCTAGAGATTGCGATGAAACTAGAGGCTTCGCCTATAGGAGAGACTAGCGCAGGCATGGTTTAGATACAGAGCCAGCTAGCAAATTTGACATTACAACTGCAAGATATGAAGAAAGGAAAAGAAACCTGAGAAGAGTTTTGGTGTACAAATTGAAAGGGAGAAGGTCACCCCAAAGAACACTGTCTGGTATTTAAATATTACATCGGTAGTGGAGCTCCAAACCCATTGAATTAGTAGCAAGGACCATGGCGTGAGATTTTTCGATGTAGAGTACAACGCCTAGAAGATTGTTACTTACTTTAGAAGTATGTGCAAACACCTAAGAACCTATATTGCACATTTTGTAAGTCAGTTGGTCATGATGATTCCAACTGTAGAGCATATGAACTTATGATAGAAATAAAACACGATGTCTACAAAGTTCAAGGGGAAACGTAGAGCAACAATGAAATTGCACAGTATGTCAAGGAATGTATAGAGGACGTGGTGGATTCAGAGGAAGAGAAAGAAATAATGGCCAAGGAAGAGGCAGAGGCGAGATTGTGTTCTATAACTGCGCTCAACCTGGACATCTATCTAGAGATTGTACGAATGCTTGTACTACCTACAAGTACTGTAAATATTTTGACCATGTCATTGAGGCCTTCCCTATCTTAGAAGAAAAAATGTAAGAAAGAAGACCAGAGGCACAAAATCAGAACATACAGATGATCGCAGCTGAAAAACGGAATACAGATTGCAACATTCATGCTGTGATGCGAAGTGGGGCTACGACAGGTGTAGATCAAAGAGCGAAAGCTTCGACATATGACAATCACCTAGATAAACAAAATCCTATTGAAGGGACTTGGATAAGAAAAGCGACTGGAAAAACACCTACTTTCGAGCTGAGCAAAGAAAAATAAGTCTTCATGGAAGCCAGAGAAACCTTCAAAGAGCCAGAACCTGTCACTCCAGGAATCAAGTTGCGAAGTGAGACTTCTCCAGTAAAGGATATGCCATCTTCATATGATCAATCACGTACTATGAAAGACATGATGAGTCCTATTGCGCAACTATTACAGAGATGCATAAAGATGTTGAAGCATGAAAATGCTTTAGCAGAACTACAGAACCTATTGAATCATTATGAGCAGCGTAAATGAAGCACATAGAGTGGTTCATCATATTAAGAACCATAAAAGAACTGAAATGGTAATGAGACTGAATGTGCAAATCAGAAATTTTTAAATGGACGATATTATCCTTGACTTAGGCTCAGAAGTAAATGTCTTAATGAAGCAGACATGGGAACAAATGGGAAATCCAAAGTTATCATGGTCACCAATACAGTTGAAGCTATCCAATTAGCAAAAGGTTCTACCCTTTGGGAGGTTAGCAAGTGTCCTTGTTGACATTGATGGAGTGCGAAGTAGAGAAGACTTCGAAGTGATTGAGATCATAGATGATAGCAAACCCTATCCTCCACTATTGGGGATAGATTGGGAAATGGATAAACTCACAATTATCAACTTGAAAAAGAAGCAGATGATATTTGAAGGGGCAAATATCAGGGTCAACGCACCCTTGGATCCTTCACAAGGACCTAGATATACTGAACCAATAAGAGAAGAATGCAGAGCTCAATATTTGGATAATATTTACAAGATGATGGTGAATTAGGAAGATTAGGTCAAACCAACTAATGATGGAACAATGAGTTGGCGATGTGACAGTTCTTGCATATCTAACTCAGATGCAGGACTAGAGAATTGGCATAGCAGAATGCACGAAGTATCTGCAAGAAGATGTGCGCAGTTCACAAGATCATTGCACTGGATTGGAACAGAGGTAAGTCCAATCCCTACTTATGATGGATTGACTAATATTCATACATTTTTTCAATAATATCTTATATCAGTTTCAAATGAACATAAGATAGCAACATTTGATACAGCACTGCGCGTTACACCTGCCAAATGGTGGGTTGAGCATAAGCAAAATCTGACCACGTGGGAGGAATGTAAGCATATGATGGAGATCAGATTTCTGGAAGAAACTGAGTTTGTACAAGTGAAATATAATGGACAAACTGGTCCTAGAGATCACATAGACCATTGTCTGAAAGAGTGGACACACAGAACGCAAATAGAATGGGTTCACCTATTTGTACACACATTAGAGAAAATTCTGAAGAACTGGTACATAGAAACAGAACTTCCCAGAGGAACAGTAGAATGGTTTGTCATGATTAAGAACTTCCAAGCGACTTTTAGCTTTGAAGATGAATGTCCAAGTATAAATGAGGCATTACAGATCATTAAAAAGAAGGTATTCAACGACATACCAGAACCTGCGTATCACCAACCAGAATGGGCAATACAGCTAGAACATGCCCTGGAATGTTATAACTTCACTTTAGATGAAGAAAAAGAGGAAAGTGATGATGATGACCCGCACAATGTAAACATACCCGAGTCGGAAGGAAAACGCGAAGTCGAAGGACCTCCACTGGAAATTTTGGATCTAAGTAATCCTGTAAGAACTCAGAAAGTGAACATTGGAAGCACTGAAGAACCTAAGTTCACTTCTATAGGAGATTATTGGGACGAAGAGATGGTTGCGTAGATAGCAAATTTACTCCGCGAATATGAAGACTTATTTCCTATGAATTTTTCTGAAATGAAAGGAATTTTGGGCGACTTGGGGGTTATGAAAATACCTCTCAAGTCGGATGCAAAGCCCATTAAGCAGAGACCTTATTGACTCAATCCAAGATACAAAGAAAGCGTAAAAGTGGAGATTGATAAGATTCTCGAGGCAGGAATCATTGAACCTGTAGAAGAGTCATAATGGATAAGTTTGATGGTTATCCAAGAAAAGAAGACTAAAGGAGAAATGGATAAGTCTGATGCATCGCTGCATGACCCATTTCCTACTCCATTCACAGATGAAGTATTAGATAATGTTGGAGGTAATGAAGCATACTCTTTCACTGATGGATTTTCGGGATACCATCAGATCATAATTGATACAGTAGACAGGCACAAGGCCACATTTGCCACAGAATGGGGCTCATTTTAGTACACAGTAATGCCCTTCATGTTAAATTTTCAGAATTTACTTCAATTTGATCTAGTATCTTAACTGAGAGAACAACATGTACATCAAATCTACAGCATATCAATCATGGACATAATAATGCAAGCACACAAGAGACACAAAGTTTACTTGGGGAAAACCATAAAGGTGAAAAACCCCAATAACTTCCTCCAAGATAGATATAGCAATGATACAACCAGAATACAAGAAATAGTCTTCTCCTAGCGGTAGAGCCTCCTCCTCCACAAGTGCGCCACTCTCCAAAGTGTGAGTGAGTGAATAGAATGATAAAATAGAGATCTCCCAATCTCTATTTATACTAGACTTGACTTGCCTAATAACCTTTACTAGGTCGGCCTTAACTTAACCACATAACACAATGCTGACTGGGCCGACACCCAATAGGGTGGTCTAATAACCCTTTGAACCACATGGCCAACCCCCACTAGGGTGGTCTAACAACACTTCGACCCACATGACTTATACAGGGCCGACCCCAACAAGGTGGTCTAATAACCCATCAAGTATAAGTTACGACACTTACAATATAAATGACGACACTTACGTATAAAGGAATAATAACATCTCGATAGGAATACAAACACTTACGTATAGAGGAAGAATGCCATCTCTATAGGAGTAAAAAATACATATATGAAATACATGGGTGAAATACATTCCGAAGTTACATATACATCAACACTTCGGTCTGAAGAACGCACCTGCTATTTATTCAAGAGTAGTTGTTGTTGCATTCAAGCATTTCATCCATAAATTTGTAGAAGTATATTTTGATGATTGGACAGTATTTGGGTTATTAAAGAACCATTATGCCAGCTTAAGACTGATGTTAGTGAAGTGTAGACAACATCAGATCTCCCTGAACTTGAAGAAGAGCATCTTATGTGTTCCCTATGGAATTATATTGGGACACATTGTTTGTAAACAGGGGCTGATGGTTGATCCAACTAAAATCCCAGTTATTGTGAACTTGCCAGCACCTAATTCAGTAAAACAACTACGCATTACATTGGGGAACACAGGCTATTATAGGAAGTTCATCAAGGGATATGTGTAGATCACTGGGCCTATGGAAAAATTGTTGAAGAAAGAAGCGAAGTTCATATGGACTAAGGATTGCTAGAAGGGACTGGACACAATGAAAGAAAGGATGGTAACTGCGCATATCCTAGTTTTTCCAGATTGGAGAAAACATTTCCACGTACATGTAGATGCCTCATCCATTTCACTTGGAGTTGTGCTAGCTCAGCCAGGTGAGGGAGGAATTGACCATCCTATTGCATTCTTTAGTAGGAAGTTGTCCTCAGCAGAAAGGAATTACACTACAACACAAAGAGAAGGTTTAGCCATGGTGTACACACTGCAAAAGTTCAGACACTATTTTATAGGTGCGCACATCTGTATGTTTACTGACCAATCATGTTGAAATATCTAGTCAATAAACCAGTGTTAGGGGGGAGAATCTATAGATGGTTGTTACTATTTTAGGAGTATGACTTCAAAATTGTTGTTAAGTCAAGAAGGCTGAACTCAGGACCTAACCATCTTTCCAGAATTGAGTCAGGTGAAGAACCTACCAACCTAGAAGACAGTCTACCAGATGTGCAGTTGTTTTCTAGTAAGATAGAAGATGACTATTATAAGGACATTATAGAATTTCTAACCACACGTTTGGCACCTACAGAGTTTACTACACAACAGAAGAAACAACTGGTAGTAAAAGCAGCTAACTTCACCATAATTGTAGGACAATTATACAAGCTAGGACCGGATGAAGTACTGTTCATATGTGTGCTAGAACACGAGAAACCATTGATATTGGCTGTAGAACATTCAGGGGTGTCTGGAGGACACTACACAGGAAGAGATACTGCACAGAAAATTTTAAGAGAAGGACTATGGTGGCCTACGCTCCATAAGGATTCACAGGGACATTGCTGCAGTTGCGGCGTTTACCAGAGAATAGGGAATCCATCTCGCATTTATGAGATGACATTGATGCCATAGTTGACATTGCAAGCATTTTATAAATAGGATATGGATTTTGCGGGGCCTATTAACCCACCAGGAAAGAGAACTGGTTCAAGATACATTATTACAACTACAAACTATCTAACTATATGGGAAGAATAAAAACCTGTAAAGGATTGTAGAACAGTTACTGCCACACAATTCATTTTTGAAAACATCCTCACAAGGTTTGGATGTCCAAAGATCCTTATGAGCGATCAGGGAACTCACTTCCTGAATAGAACTATTGAAGCCCTGACTGAAGAATTTCAAATTTACCATCAGAAGATCACACCATATCATCCACAAGATAATGGCATTGTTGAGGCTTTTAACAAAGTGTTGGAAAATGCACTGACCAAGGTATGTAATAAAAACAGGGATGATTGCGATCTACGAATACCAGTTGTGTTATGGGCATACAGAAAAAGTTGCAAGAAGTTGACAGGCCATACACCTTTCAGATTAGCATATGGACAGGAAGCTGTGATGCCAATGGAATACATAGTACAAAGTTTGAGAATTGCAGCTTACACAAGCATGGAAGATGATGAGACAATGGAAGAAAGGATACTACACTTGGTTGGCTTAGAAGAAGATTGCTTCATTGCAGGATTTCACCAACAAGTGTAGAAAGATAGAGAAAAAACATGGCATGATCGCCACATCAAGTACAAATATTTTTAGGCAGGATATCTTGTCCTCCTCTATGATAGAAAATTCATGAAATATCATGGAAAATTTAAGATGCATTGGCTAGGACCATATGTTGTCAAGAATGTTACTAATGGTGGTGCAGTACACCTCGCCACATTGAGGGGATAAAAAATACAATATATTATTAATGGAAGTAGACTAAAACCCTACAGGGATAGTCCTACTTCGCAATACCTCAGTTGATCAGCAATGGGAAAAATTCTAAGTGTCATGTGCAGTTGAAACTGGACACTAAGAATGACAAAATAAAGAGTCTACATGCAATTTTGGTGAAATGCAGAGTTCTATGAAATATCAGATGCAAAGTGCACATCGGAAGATGCGATGCATAGTACAAGTAGGAATCATAGCTACGAAGTTAAAAATGATAGAGCATAAATGCGCAGTGGAACCTCGCATATTTTGTCTAACCCATGAGCGAAGTTTGACGGAACTGGTCGTTAAAATGTCGGTTGGAAAAATAGTCGTTATACAGTGTTTTTTCCAACGGCCGTTGTTGCATTTAATGCAAAATTAGTCGGTTTGACGCATTCAATGAAGGAAAGGACTAAGATCCTTGGTGGATTTGGCCAAATGTCACAACATTTAATGTTTATCTAGCCGTTTGTGGGTGCGCTTCAAGGTTAACTGCGCCTATAAATAGCGCTAAGAACAGCCTCGTGGGATTTACCGTGATTTTTCAATTTTACCGCAAGAAGAACTTAAGTTGTTATTAGTGAATGCATGAACGATCTTGAAGAGTGCACAGAGTAATTTCCCAAGTGTATATTTGAACGATCATCAGTTGAACAAGTTGTGATGGATTTTAGATGCTCCGACATTGCAGGGGTAATGAGAACGCCCGACAAGAAGTCTGTTCCAGAAAGGGGTTCTGGGTCAAGAAGCTCTCCATGCATCATACCAGCTATGCAGCAGAAGGATAAACATCCCATAAAGGACCAGGAAGAGCTGAAGTCAGGAGGAATACTGAGGCCCAGTACACCGCTACTGCCTAGGGGCAGGCCAATCTACCTCACACATGAGTACGTTCCACCAAGAACGCTTAACGCACCGGCGGTTACCCTGTTCAAGAATGCATAGTATGAAATCCCTCTACGGCCGATTTCTACCCATGTGCGCATCCATGACAACTTACTTGGTAATATATTGGGATGTAAGTTCTCAGATCATGATCTCTTAGAGGGGAAGGACACTAAAGAGACAAAGTATCCTTAGTTCCAGCCTGACCGATATATGTGCTGATGGAACGATGAGAAAACCAGACTCCCTATCATCATCACGCAGGATTGGCTCGCACCATTGGTACCATCCGGGTTGTTGAACCTCCTCCGAATACCGCATTTTGAACGAAGCCCTCAATGTACCGTGGCGGTGTGCACTTTTCTCCCGTGCACACACTAGGGCTTCCTGTGGCTCGACTATAGGGTTGATATCAACATTGACCTCATCCACAAAATCACTCATCTCAGCAAGCGAGGTGATGATCCCACGTGAGAGTTTGTGGAAAAAACGAAGGATAAAGAGCTTGCCAAGCAAATGAAGGAACATTATAAATTGGTAAAGGGGAACTGGGGTTTTATCACAAATGGAATCGAAGACCTAGCTACGCAGTTCACTATTCAATTGCTAGCAGGAAATTTTTTGAGGAAGTGCAGACCAGCGGTGGTGCCGGCCGTAGTAGTTCTCCTCGATGCGAAGACAAAGGATGGAAAACCATACAACTGGGCAAGCTATTTACTGAATGAATTCTTGGAGGATATTTGAGAAAATCAGGAGACTGGAAGCACATTGCACTGCACTTGGCTGCTAGTGTTAATTGCTTTTGTAGGCTGGAAGGAGCCATTGTACCAGCACAACCTCCCAGCAATAACAAGAGATTTCCAAGCGGAAAAATGTGAAAATATGTGGGACAATGCAAGGCCTGACAGATAATGCATCAACAATGAGCAGATGCATTATTACTACGGCCAGTTGTGTGATGTGATAAGGCACACTCTATGCATTTAAATGGATGTGACAACTAAGTATCTCCAAAGAGTGATGTTCACGACTGACTTGCATTACATCTATATTCAGCCAAGGGCCGAGAAGCAAAATCCACAGTTGTTCCCAGTGGTGACTATCAACTCGATGCGTAGACGATTGAGCTCATGATGGAGGATTGGCCACAAGAGTGGAAGGTCGATGCACCTGTGGAAATCCATACCACATCAGAGGAAAGCAAGGAAAAAGATACACTAGATGAAGATGAGACAACTAAAGCAGAGACACAAGTAGGAGAAAAGAGAAAGGACCTTGAAGGGTCGACAAAGGAGAAAGGTCCCAGGAAGAAACAAAAAGCAACCAAGACTCCGCCAGAGGCGAAGATACACGACGATGATTATGACTGCATTGCACTGTGCTTCACCGAGCAATTAGAGGAGGTGATCGTGCTAAAAGATAGTAAAAGCGAAGAGGCTCAGGCGCAGATAAAAGAGAATCTTGCACAGCTCAAGAGCATGGTTGCAAGGATAGAACAATTCCAAAAGGACTTGGTGCGAGATTATGATTCAGAGGGAAATTTAGGTGAATCGAGTCAAAAGAAGAGAAGGCCACCGACCTTAACAACGAAACCTTGCTTGGTCCGAATGGATCCACTGAGTATCATCTTCCCAAACGATGAGATAACCGAAGGTGTGAAGAAGTTAGAGCACCTAAATATCAATGTTGGTTTGCTACCTATTAAGGGGTTGCAGAACCTGCATTTGCAGGTTGTAGAAGAAACTAGGGATAGAGACATAGTCTCCTACAACCAAAACCTACATCTGGAGGAGAGCTACACAGAACTGTCAGAGGTAAGTGCACAGAAGACAAGAGAACTAGCTAAAGCGCATGAGAAGCGAAGAAGGTTGGAAGAGACAGTTGCTATGGTATGTGTGCAAATACCAGAATGTGAAGCGCAGCTGGAGTTAGAAGATACCATAGTCCATATTGGCAAGGTGGTAAACAATCTTAAAGAAGAGATGGTGGATATGGATATTTCCCACAAGGAAGATATTGCTAGTCTCGCAACTCAAAAGCCACCTAGTACCCCGCCGAACATTGTAGAGGCAAGAGTTGCCACACTATGGGATTCAACGGAGAGTATCTCCAGCAAAATAGCAAGATGCCAAGACTTACTGGAAGAATCCACTAAGGTACGGGCTACTCTATAGGAGGATCCTTCCCTACAGCAAATTCAGGATGACTTGCACCAATGACAGATAGAGTTGGACTCTGTGAGCACAACTATGAAAACCTTGAAACATAGACAGAAAAGTTAGAATTTCGCAGAAGTCAAGGACTTGAAGTGAGAACTGCAAGTTCTGAGGGAGAAGGAGGCTGATACTGCAGCAAGGTTACAACCAATGCAGGAAGAGGCGCTCTCCCTCACTAATAAAATCGAGGAAAAATTACAAGAACTCCACACCACATAAAATAAAATTAAGGAGTATGCTCAAAAAGACGTCTCAGAGGAGATGGTGGAAACTGTTAAGGAATTCGAGCAAGAAACAAAGGAAGCAGTTGTGAAGCTGAGCACAACTCTTTAGGACTTCACTGGAAAATTGAGTCCTCTAATGGAAGCAGAGCCAGATCCAAGTGGATCAGAGATGATCAACAAGTAAGCGTTAGGGGCTTGTTGGGCATGGCCCAAGTGGCACAATTTTTGTAAAGCGAAGTCCAAGCATGGCGCAATTTTGCTAATGTATAGCGCCAGTGCAGCAGTTATTTTTGGTAACAGGTACAAGTAAAGTGAGGTCTAGTAGTGACCTATTTTGGGTAAGCGACTCCATGATTCCTGAGAATTGTGTAAGGAGCAATGTGGAATTGGATGAAAGCAACTTGTCGCCTTAGTACAGGCAGGGTACTAAGACCGTTAGAAGCAGAACGATGGAACAACAACGACAGAAGAAGTGGAGCGGTGGAAAGAGACGTGCCAGTACGGAGTTAGAGCCGCGTAGTCAGAACTGCGGTTGTCAGATCCAGAAGCGGCACAGAAAGATGGTCGAAGGAAAGTGAAGCAGTTTTCGACTACGACAAGCCAGTTTAGCGGGCTAACCGTGCCACTTCTGAGGGATTTTTGGTACTATAGGGTTTTTGTCCCACAATCATTGAAAATACATGACCTTCGGGAATGATCTATAAAAGTGGCAATTTTGTAATAGAAGGGTTGATCTTGCGTTGGTATTTACTGATCTCTCGTGGTCTTTTGAAAGACTAACTATTGTAAAGAGGCTCTGCAGCTATGTGCGCAGAGACCCATTGAAGAGAGGAAAAGGCTCTGCAGCTGTGTGCATAGAGACTTATTGGAGAGAGAAGAGTCTGTAGCTGAGTGCGCAGACTGGAACTGTTGAACCCTTCTCATTAATATAAACAATAGTTCCCGTGGACATAGCTCCCATCCGGGGGTGAACCACGTAAATAAGTGTGTTATGTGATTGAATGAGTGTGATCAAGTATACTTATGCTTATGTTTACGTTCATACTTATGCTTATGTATGTTCGTGCTTTTATATGTATTTTCACATGTATGATGGATGAGGATAATATGTTAAGAATGGAACACGCATAATTGAATGTACAAGTATTTCAGAATATGTTGAAGGCATAAGTAATAGGAATAACACTAATTCAGCGAAGTCTAGAAAGTGTGTGATTGTTAAGAAGTAGCGCAGTCTGGAGTTGCGCTGTCATATTGTATCATGGACGTTGCCGAGTGTGCATTCCCAGTGTGCGTTGTGGCATAAGAAGTAAACACGAAGTAGGTGTAACTCTGCGTAGCTCACCAGGTTGTTAACCGTGCATCACCTGATTACCGAAACCTGCTTCTGTAATCCCCCATAAATTCACCTCGGGTGAGACCTCAGTCTGTCCGTAGACTGTTTCTGAAAGGGCTGGTGAAGAAGGGTTTTGTTGGACCACAATTTTGCCGAACCTGGGTCAATAAGAGTAAGTTAAAGAATGAGGTTCATAGCCAACAAATGGTTTCATTTTCGTGCTTGAACTGGTGATGTGCTCCGAATATTGGAATCCCGAGAGAACATAAATACATAACTAGGTGGATAATACAAAAAAGGAGTTTGCAAGGAAAGAGAACAAACATCCACGTTTCTCTGACGTAGAATGGTTGCAGAGATACCTATATTCTGATATTTACGAAATTTTCTTTGCATTCTTCAGCAACGATTTATATGAGCGGCTATCAATACTAGCAGAACAAAAGAGTTTTTATCAGGGTGGAGAACCTACGGACTGGACCCCAGAACTGATTCAGAGACATAAAGCAATGGATATCCCAATCTCAAGAGAAGTAGACTTTTGGCTAGACAGTGTAGTAGAAGGATACGTTACAGAATTTGTTGTGGACACTTTGAAGTCCTACAGTGCAACAGAGGCAGACTTCTTCAAAGGATTCAGAGGTAAGTACCTGAACAATCTCAGTATATACATTAAAATGTTGTTATCAGAGAAAGGTGTCTTAAGAATGCGATAAGATTCCTAGGATTTAAATCCGTAATGTTCAGTAACATAGACAGTGATACTGAGGAAAACATATATACATTATGAAGTGGTAAAATATACAAGTATAGTACCGGAAATAGGTTTAATGAACATGAACCCCACACCTATCTAGAAACTGAGTTAGGAAGTAATAGGGACTCATATTAGGTTGAGACTGATAGTGAAGCATAGCCTAGAGTAACTACCTATCAGCCTATTACTCCGCAGAAACCTCCAGTTGACGACAAAAATACTACTAACCCACAGAACAACAGTAGTAGTAATACCGCAGGAGCAAGTACAGAGAACATTCTGAGTAGTATTCCACCTAAGACATCGCATAAAATTACGCCTCCTAGAAGAAGAATGACAGATGACATCAAGCTGCCTACATTCAAAGGAACAGGTCTATATGACTGTAATGTCCCTATTTTGACCCCATTGCATTAAAATTGTAAATGATGTAATATTGTTATATAATCGTGGTGAGGAGATCAAGGCCAACGCCTCGCCATCGATTTATTGATGCATATGGTTTACGTGCTAGCCAGGAACAATGGAATTGCAATTATCATGTAAATATGCATTTTAATAAAATACCCACAACCAGCTATGCAATGCAACAAGAGATGGGGCATGATTTTACAAGGAATTGGGAGGGAAATATTCAAACCTTTGAGCCAATCAAGTCAAGCCAAGTGTCAATGAGAGAACCCATAAAACCCTCAACTACCCATATTGACTTTTGCACCCAATCATTCATTTCTCCCAAGAGTTGGGTGAAGTAGTTAATGCCTTGGGGAATGGGAGGTATGGATGTCCAAAATTCGAGTATGGGAAAGCCACCCTTCATGGAAAAATGTGTTTTGCTCCTTGGGAAAGAAAATATCCATGAATTTCTCCCCAAGCCATTACCCCATCAACCAGTTTTGCCTCTCTCACGTTTTTGGAGCTGCCTGGGTGTTTCCCCTCCACGTTTTTCCTGTGTTTCCTTGTTTTTAGCCGGGAAGAGGGCATTTTTGGTGTTGCAGAACTATTGGGAAGAAGGGATCTCGAATTGGGGTTTCATGGGGGCCGTTTGGGCCTTTTGAAATGCTCATAACCTGTGGGAGAAATCGGTTTTTCTCCTTGTGGTCGAATTCCCCTTTCCACAGTCCGTTTTGGTGTTCCCACGATTTGGGGAAAACCCATGGCCATTCCATTTGTAAATCCCATTGTTGGAAATGTGTATCCATGCCCATTTTTTGAGTTTGTTTTGTGTAAGAGTATGTTGGGGTATGGGTTATGGGTATCTATTTCTTTGGCTTGAGCTTGAGTGCAAGCATCCAGAAATGAAGAGGGTTCAGATCTAGCTTGATAAACCCAGCTGTGGACTGGCTTGGCTTAGATGAAATGATTATTTGGCTTTGTATGAGCTTGAATGTCCCCTTTTCCTTATAGAAATCATGCCCAGCTCGGGGGTGGTCTCTGAGTGTTGAAAGAATACAGGCTGAGCAGAGACCTATGGTTGGATGGAACGTTGCAGCGACATAGCTAGTTGCTTGGGACAATTACATAATGAAGATGAGTATCATATTATGTGTATTTAATTCTGCAATGTTTTAATTTGGTGATTATTTTGATATGCTAGATGAGCATGAAATGTGTGTGGATGATGTTTTATTTCCGCTGTGGATGTTTGTTGAATTGCATCTGCACACATTTGTTCTAATTCATATGAATCTAATGAATTGCGACGAGTTTATGTAAATGCCCAGGAATTGGTATCATGTTCCCTTCCTCGAATTAGGTCCGTGGGAGGGGACGTTATAAAGACCCTAAGCAACACTGGTTTCTTTGTGAAGCCGTGTGGAATGTTAAACAAGTACACGATGATTCAATTAGACAATCACAGCTCGTTACCACATTTAGGGACAGAGCCTTAACATGGTTTATGAAGTAATTTGTTGGACATATAGGACACTAGCAGAGATTAGAATTGCGCTCATCAGAGAATTTAAGAAACCCAAGTGAGAATCGCAGTGTATCATAGAGCTCAAAGAAATTAAGCAGAGATCAAGTGAGTCAGTGTGGGAATTTGATCAAAAGTTCAAAGAGTTGTCATATCAAGTAAGCTTTGGCATAGCACCACAACAACACCAGGAATGGTTCATAGCCGTGTTGTTGCCACATATGAGGTTACCGTTGATGCAACAAAAGGTTACTTCATAGAAAGAGGCCCTAGAGATTGCGATGAAACTAGAGGCTTCACCTATAGGAGAGACTAGAGTAGGCATGGTTCAGAGACAGAGCCAACTAGCAAATTTGACATTACAACTGCAATATATAAAGAGGTTTGGTGTACACATTTAAAGGGAGAAGGTCACCCCAAAGAACATTGTCCGGTATTTAAAGATTACATCGGTAGTGTAGCTCCTAACCCATTGAATCAGAAGCAAGGACCATGGTGTGAGATTTGTCGATGTAGAGGACATCACCCAGAATATTGTTACTTACTTCAGAAGTACGTGCAAACACCTAAGAACCTATATTGCACATTTTGTAAGTCAGTTGGTCATGATGATTCCAACTGTAGAGCATATGAACTCATGATAGAAAGAAAACACGATGTCTACAGAGTTCAAGGGGAAATGCGGAACAACAATGAAACCGTGCAATATGATCGAGGCACGTACAGAGGACATGGTGGATTCAGAGGAAGAGGAAGAAACATTGGCCAAGGAAGAGGTAGAGGCCAAGTTGTGTGATATAACTGCGCTCAACCTGGACATCTATCCAGATATTGTACGAATTCTTGTACTACCTGCAAGTACTGTAAATATTTTGACCATGTTATTGAGGCCTGCCCTATCTTAAAAGAAAAAATGCAAGAAAGAAGACCGTAGGCACAAAATCAGAACATACAGATGATCGCAGTTGAATAACGGAATACAGATTGATGCATTCATGCTGTGACGCAAAGTGGAGCTACGATAGGTGCAGATCAAAGAGTGGAAGCTTCGACATCTGACAATCACCAAGATAAACATAAGCATATTGAAGGGAATTGGATAAGAAAAGTGATTGGAAAAACAATTGCTTTAGAGTTGAACAAATAAAAAGAAGTCTTCATGGAAACCAAAGAAACCTTCAAAGAGCCAGAACTTAACACTCCACGAATCAAGTTGCGAAGTGAGACTTCACATGTAAAGGATATGCCAGCTTTGTATGATCAATCACGTACTGCAATAGACACGATGAGTCCTGTTGTGCGGCTATTACAGAGCTGCATGAAGCTGTTGAAGCATGAAAATGCTTTAGAAGAACTACAAAACCTACTGAGTCATTACGAGAAGCGTAATGTAGTAAATGAATCACATAGAGTGGCTCATCATATTAAGAACCATAAAAGAACTAGAAGGGAAATGAGACTGAATGCGTAGATTGGAGATTTTTAAATGGATGATATTATCCTTGACTTAGGCTCAGAGGTAAATGTCTTAACCAAGCAGAAATGGGAACAAATGGGAAATCCGAAGTTATCATGGTCACCAATATAGTTTAGGATAGCTAATCAGCAAAAGGTTCTACCCTTTGGGAGGTTATCATGTGTCCTCGTTGACATTAATGGAGTGCGAAGTAGAGCAGCCTTCGAAGTGATTGAGATCGTAGATGATAGCCAACCCTATCGTGCACTATTGGGGATAGATTGGGAAATGGATAACCTCACAATTATCAACTTTAAAAAGAAACAAATGATATTTGAAGGAGAAAATATCAGGGTCATCACACCCTTGGATCCTTCACAAGGACCTAGATATACCGAAACCAATAAGAGAAGAATGCAGAGCTCAATATTTGGATCATATCTACAAGATGACGGTGAATTAGGCAGATTATGTCAACCCAACTGATGATGGAACACTGAGTTGGCGATGTGACAGTTCTTGCATATCCAACTTAGATGTAGGACTAGAGAATTGGCAGAGTAGAATGCATGAAGTATCTACAAGAAGATGCGTGCAGCTCACGAGATCACTGCACTCGATTGGAACAGAGGTAATTCCAATCCCTACTTATGATGGCTTGACTAATATTCATACATTTTTTCAAGACTATCTTATATCAGTTTCAGATGAACATAAAATAGCAGCATTGGATACAACACTGCGCCCTACACCTGCCAGAGGGTGGGCTGCGCATAAGCAGAATCTGACCACGTGGGAGGAATGTAAGCATATGATGGAGATTAGATTTATGGAAGAAACTGAGTTTGTACAAGTGAAATATAATGGACAAATTGATCCTAGAGATGACATAGACCATTGTCTGAAAGCGTGGACACACAGATCACAAACAGAATGGGTTCACCTATTTGTACGCACATTAGAGAAAATTCCGAAGAACTAGTACACAGAAACAGAACTTCACAGAGTAACGGTAGAATGGTATGTCATGATTAAGAACTTCCAAGCGACTTTAAGCTTTGAAGATGAATTTTCAAGTATAAATGAGGCATTACAGATCATCAAAAAGAAGGTATTCAATGACATACCATAAGCTGTATATCACCAACCAGAATGGGAAAGACAGCTAGAACATGCCCTCAAATGTTATAACTTCACTTTAGATGATGAAGAAGAGGAAAGCGATGATGATGACCTACACAATGTAAACATACCTAATTTGGAAGGAAAGCGCGAAGTCGAAGGACCTCCATTGGAAATTCCGGATCTAAGTAATCCTGTAAAAACTCGTAAAGTGAACATTGGAACCACTGAAGAACCAAAGTTTGCTTCTATAGGATATTATTGGGATGAAGAGACGATTGCGTAGATAGCATATTTACTCCGCGAATACGAAGACTTATTTCCTATGAAGTTTTCCAAAATGAAAGGAATTTTGGGCAACTTGGGGGTTATAAAAATACCTCTCAAGTCGGATGCAAAGCCCATTAAGCAGATACCTTATCGACTCAATCCAAGATACAAATAAAGGGTAAAAGCAGAGCTTGATAAGATGCTCGACGCAGGAATCATTGAACCTGTAGAAGAGTCAGAATGGATAAGTCCTGTGGTTATCCAAGAAAAGAAGGCTACAGGCGGAATTAGGATCTGTGTAGATCTCAGAATGATAAACAATGCATATCTGTATGACCCATTTCCTACTCCATTCACAGATGAAGTATTAGATAATGTTGGAGGGAATGAAGCATACTCTTTCACTGATGGATGTTCTGGATACTATCAGATCAAAATTGATACAGTAGACAGGCACAAGACCACATTTGCCACAGAATGGGGCTCATTTCAGTACACAGTAATTCCCTTTGGTCTGAGGAACACACCTGCTATTTTTTCAAGAGTAGTTGTTGCTGCATTCAAGGATTTCATCCATAAATTTTTAGAAGTATATTTTGATTATTGGATAGTATTTTGGTTATTAAAGAACCATTATGCCAGCTTAAGACTGATGTTAGCGAAGTGTAGACAACATCATATCTCCCTGAACTTGAAGAAGAGCATCTTCTGTGTTCCATATGGAATTATATTGGGACACATTCTTTGTAAACAGGGGTTGATGGTTGATCCAGCTAAAATCGTAGTTATTGTGAACTTTCTAGCTCCTAATTTAGTAAAACAACTATGCACTACATTGGGGCATACAAGCTATTACAGGAAGTTCATCAAAGGATATGTGTAGATCATTGCACCTATGAAAAAATTGTTGAAGAAAGAAGTGAAGTTCCTATGGACTGAGGACTACTAGAAAGGACTGGACACAATGAAAGAAAGGATGGTAACTGCGCCTATCTTAGTTTTTCCAGATTGGAGCAACATTTCCACGTACATGTAGATGCTTCATCCATTGCACTTGGTGTTTTGATAGCTCAGCTAGGTGAGGGAGGCATTGACCATATTATTGCATTCTCTAGCAGGAAGTTGTCCACAGCAGAAAGGAATTACACTACAACAAAAAGAGAAGGTTTAGCCATGGTGTACGCACTGTAAAAGTTCAGACACTATTTGCTAGGTGCGCACTTTTGTATGTTTACTGACCATTCAACATTGAAAGATATGGTCAATAAATCAGTGTTAGGGGGGATAATTTGTAGATGGTTGTTAATCTTTCAGGAGTATGACTTCAAAATTGTTGTTAATCCATGAAGGTTGAACTCAGGACCTGACCATATTTCCAGAATTGAGTCAGGCGAGAGTCAGGCGAAGAACCTACCAACCTAGAAGACATTTTACCAGATGCGCAGTTGTTTTCTATTAAGATAGAAGATGAATATTATAAGGACATTATAGAATTTCTAACCACAGGTTTGGAACCTATAGAATTTACTACGCAGCAGAAGAAATAACTGGTATTAAAAGCATCTGACTTCACCATAATTGCAGGACAAATATACAAGCTAGGATCGGATTTAGTACTGTGCAGATGTGTGCTAGAACATGAGAAACCATTGATACTAGTTGAAGCACATTCAGGGGTGTCTGGAGGCCACTACGCAGGAAGAGATACTGTATAGAAAATTTTAAGAGTAGGACTATGGTGGCCTGCGCTCCATAAGGATTCAAAGGAACATTGTCGCTGTTTTCCAGAGAATAGGGAAGCCATCTCGCAGAGATGAGATGCCATTGATGCCACAGTTGACATTGCAAGCCTTTGATAAATGGGCTATTGATTTTGTGGGATCTATTAACCCACCAGGAAAACGAACTGGTTCAAGATACATTATTACAACTACAGACTATCTAACCATATGGGAAAAATCAAAACCAGTAAAGGATTGTAGCGCAGTTACTGCCGCGCAGTTCATTTTTGAAAACATCCTCACAATGTTTGGATGTCCAAAGATCTTTATGAGTGATCAGCGAACTCACTTACCAAATAGAACTATAAAATCCCTGACTGAAGAATTCCATATTTACCATCAGAAGAGCACACCATATCATCCACAAGCTAATGGCACTGTTGAGGCTTTTAACAATGTGTTGGAAAATGTGTTGACCAAGGTATGTAATACAAACATGTATGATTGGGATTTGCGAATACCAGTTGTGTTATTGGCATACAGGACAACTTGCAAGAAGTTGATAGGCCATACACCTTTCAGATTAGCATATGGATAGGAAGCTGTGATGCCAATGGAATACATAGTACCAAGTTTGAAAATTGCAGCTTTCACAAGCAAGGCAGATGATGAGACAATGGAAGAAAGGCTACTACACTTGGCTGGATTAGAAGAAGATAACTTCATTGCAGGATTTCACCAACAAGTGCAAAAAGACATAGAAAAAGCATGGCATGATTGCCACATCAAGTACAAATATTTTTAAGTAGGAGATCTTGTCCTCCTCTATGATAGCAAATTCATGAAATTTCCTAGAAAATTTAAGATGCATTGGCTAGGACCATATGTTGTCAAGAATGTTACTAATGGTGGCGCAATTCGGCTCGCCACATTGAGGGGAGAAAACCTACCAGGTCTTATTAATGGAAGTAGACTGAAACCCTACATGGATAGTCCTACTTTGTAAGACCTCAGTTGATCAACAATGGGAAAAATTCTAAATGGCATGTGTAGTTGAAACTGGACACTAAGAATGGCAGAATAAAGAGTCTGCACACATCTTTGGTGAAACGTGAAGTTCTATGAAATATCAGATGCGAAGTGCACATCGAAAGATGTGATACGAAGTACAAGTAGGAAGAGCAGTTGCGAAGTTAAAAACGACAGAGCATAAATGCGCAGTGGAACCTCGCATATTTTTTCTAAGACATGAGCAAAGTTCAATGGAACTAGCCATTAAAATGTCGATCGGAAAAATAGTCATTATACAGTGTTTTTGCCAATGGCCGCTGGTGCATTTAAAGTGAAATTAGTTGTTTTGACGCATTCAATGAAGGAAAGGACCAAGATCCTCGATGGTTTTGGCCAATAGTCGCAACATTTAATGTCTATCTAGCCATATGTGGGAGCGCTTCAAGGTTAATTGCACCTATAAATAGCACTAAGACATCCTCACTGGATTTACCGTGAGTTTTCAATTTTCCCGCAAGAAGAACTTAAGTTGTTACCAGTGAATGCACGAACGATCTTTAAGAGTGCACAGAGTAATTTCCCAAGTGGATGTCTGAACGATCATCAGTTGAATAGGTTGTGAGGGATTTTAGACACTTCGGGTTTGCAGGGGTAATGAGAACACCCGACAAGAAGTCTGTTCCAGAAAGGGGTTCTGGGTCAAGAATCTCTCCACGCATTGTACCAGCTATGCAGTGGAAGGATAAACAGTCGGTACAGGACCAGGAGAAGCTGAAGGAAGGAGGAATCCCGACGCCCAGTCCATCGCTACCACCTAGGGATAGGCCAATCTACCTCACACATGAGTACATTCCGCTAAGAAGGATTGACGCAACGACGGTTACCCTGTTCAAGAACGTACAGTATGAAATCCCTCTACTATTGATTTCTACCCATGTGCACATCCATGAGAACTTACTCGGTAAGATACCAGGATGTAAGTTCTCAGATCATGATCTCTTAGAGGGGAAGGACCCTAAAGAGCCAAAGTATCCTCAGTTCTAGTCTGACCAATATATGTGCTGATGGATTGATGAAAAAACTGGACTCCCTGTCATCATCGTGCAGGACTGGCTCGCGTCATTGGTACCATCTGGGTTGTTGAACCTCCTCCAAATACCGCATTTTGAACGAAGCCCTGAATGTACCGTGGTAGTGTGCACTTTTATCTCGTGCACACACTAGGGATTCCTATGGCTTGACTGTAGGGTCGATATCAACATTGACCTCATCCATAGAATCACTCATCTTAATAAGCGAGGTGATGATCATGCAGGAGAGTTTGTGGGGAAAATGAAGGATAAAGAGCTTGCCAAGCAAATGAAGGAACAATATAAATTGGTAAAGGGGAACCAGGGTTTTATCACAGATGGAATCGAAGATCCAGCTACGCGGTTCATTGTTCAACTGCTAGCAGGAAATTTTTTGAGGAAGTGCAGATCGACAAAGGTGTCGGCCGCATCAGTTCTCCTCGTTGTGAAGACAAAGGATGGAAAACCATACAACTAGGCAAGCTATTTATTGAATGAATTCTTGGAGGATGTCCGAGAAAATCAAGAGACTGGCAGCGCATTCCACTACACTTGGCTACTAGTGTTAATTGATTTTGTAGGCTAGAAGGAGTCATTGTACCAACACAACCTCCCAACAATAACAGGATATTGTCGAGCGGAAAAAGATGCAAATATGTGGGCGAATGCGAGGCCTAACAAACAACGCGTCAAGAATGAGCAGATGCATACTTACTACATCCAGTTGTGCGATGTGATAAGGCGCACTCCGCGCATTTCAAAGGACGTGACAACTAAGTATCTCCAAAGAGTGATGTTCACGCCTGACTTGCACTACATCTATATTCAGCCAAGGGCCTAGAAGCAGAATCCGCAGTTGTTCCCAGCGAACTATCAACTCGATGCGCAGAAGATTGAGCTCATGATGGAGGATTGGCCACAAGAGTGGAAGGTCGATGCACCTGTGGAAATCCTTACCACATCAGAGGAAAGCAAGGAAAAAGATCCACTAGATTAAGATGAGACAACTAAAGCAGAGACACAAGCAGGGGAAAAGAGAAAGGACCCTGAAGGGTTGGCAAAGGAGAAAGGTCCCAAGGATGAAACAAAAAGCAACCAAGACTCCACCAGAGGCAAAGCTACACGATGATGATTATGACTGCATTGCATTGCGTGTCACCAATCAATTAGAGGAGGTGCTCGCGCTAAAATATAGCAAAATTGAAGAGACTCAAGCGTAGATAAACGAGAATATTGCACAGCTCAAGAGCATGGTTGCAAGGATAGAACAAGTCCAGAAGGACTTGGTGCAAGATTATGATCTAGAGGGAAAGTTAGGTGAATCGAGTCAAAAGAAGAGAAGGCCACCAGCCTTAACAACGAAACCTCACTTGGTCTGAATGGAGCCATTTAGTATCATCTTCCCAAATGATGAGCTAACCGAAGGTGTAAATAAGTTAGAGCATAGTGGATATCAATGTTGGTATGCTACCTATTGATGGGTTGCACAACCTGCATTTGTAGGTTGTAGAAGAAATTAGGGATAGAGATATAGTCTCTTACACCCAAAACTTACATCTAGAGGATAGCTACAAAGAACTGTCAGAGGTAAGTGCGTAGAAGACAAGAGAACTAGATAAAGCGCATGAGAAGCGAAGAAGGATGGAAGAGACAGTTTCTACAGTATGTGCGTAGATACCAGAATGTGAAGCGCAGCTAGGGTTAGAAGATACCATAGTTCAGATTGGCAAGGTGGTAAACAATCTTAAAGCAGAGATGGTGGATATGGAGATCTCCCACAAGGAAGATATTGCTATTCTCACAATTCAGAAGCCACCTAGTACCCTGTCGAACATTGTAGAGGCAAGAGGTGCCGCACTACGGGATTCAACATAGAGTATCTCCAGGGAAATAGAAAGATGCCAAGACTTACTGGAAGAAGCCTCTAATGTATGGGATACGCTACAGGAGGATCCTTCCCTACAACATTAAATTCAGGATGACGCAGACAGAGATGGACTCTGTGAGCACAGCTATGAAAACCTTGAAACCTAGAGAGAAAATTCAGAAGTTCACAGAAGTCAAGGACTTGAAGCGAGAACTGCAAGTTCTGAGGGAGAAGGAGTTTGATACTGTAGCAAGGTTACAACTAATGCAGGAAGAGGCGCTCACCGTCACTGGAGAAATCAAGGAAAAATTAAAAGAACTCTGCACGATGGAGAAGACAGTTAAGGAGTATGCTCAGGAAGGCGTCTCAGAGGAGATGGTGGAAACTGTTAAGGAATTTGAGCAAGAAATAAAGCAACAAGTTGCGATGCTGAGTGCAACTCTTCAGGACTTCACTAGAAAATTGAGTCCTCTAGAGGACACGGAGCCATATCCAAGTGGATCAAAGACGATCCATGAGTGAGTGTTAGGGGCCTGTTGGGAATGGCCCAAGTGGCATAGTTTTGGAAAAGCAAAGTCCAAGCATGGTGCAGGTTTTCTAATTCGTAGTGCCAGTGAAATAGTTATTTTTTGTAAGAGGTACAAGTAAAGCAAGGTCCAATAGTGACCTATTTTGGGTAAGAAACTCCATGATCCTTGAGAGTTGGGTAAGGAGCAGCGTGGAATTAGATGAAAGTGACCTGTCGCCTTAGTACAGGCAGGGTACTAAGACCGTTAGAAGAAGAAAGACGGACTGACAATGACAGAAGAAGTGGAGTAGCGGAAAGGGACGTGCCAGTACGTAGTCAGACCGCGCAGTGAGAACTGCAGCTGTCAGAAGAGGCGTCGGATCCAGAAGCGGCGCAGAAAGGTGGCCGAAGGAAAGTGAAGTAGCTTTCTACTACGACAGGCCGGGTTAGCGGAATAACTGCTCACTTTTGGGGGATTTTTGGTACTATAGGGTTTTTGGCCCACAATCATTGTAAAGATGTGACCTTCGGGCATGATCTATAAAAGGGGCAATTTTGTAAGGGAAGGGTATATCTTGTGTTGGTATTCACTGATCTCCCGTGGTCTTTTGAAAGACTAACTATTGTAAAGAGGCTGTGTGCGCATAGACCCATTGAATAGAGGAAAAGGCTCTGCAGTTGTGTGCGCAGTGACCTATTGTAGAGAGAAGAGTCTATAGCTAAGTGCGCAGACTAGAATTGTTGAACCCTTCCGAGTAATATAAACAACAGTTCCCGTGGACATAGATCCCATCCGGGGGGTGAACCACGTAAATAAGTGTGTTATGTGATTGAATGAGTGTGATCGTGTATACTTATGCTTATGTTTACATTCATACTTATGCTTATGTATGTTCGTGCTTTTATGTGTATTTTCATGTGTATGATGGATGAGGATAATATGTTAAGAATGGAACACGCATAACTGACAAGGTAATTTTTAAGGATTCTAATATTACACTTAAGTATAGTATTCTAAGCAATTATTTTTGGATTTGAAAAAAAATAGATATAGATAAGTAAGCGAATATTAAATACAAAACCTACAATTTAATACCGAAACGTGTAAATTTTGGCAAATATTATGATAAAAAAACATATTTTATGTAAATATAGGTGATATTAGAGACTAAAAATGACCAAATAGTGAATTTATTTTTTGAAAAAAATCCCCAAAAATAGCCAATTGGCGAAATTTCGGCCCTAAAAATTACCTTGATAACTGAATGTACAAGTATTTCGGAATATGTTGAATTCATAAGTAATAGGAATAACACTAAATCAGCGAAGTCTGTAAAGTGTGTGATTGTTAAGAAGTAGCGCAGTCTGGAGTTGAGATGTCATATTGTATTGTGGTCATTGCCGAGTGCCCAGTCCCAGTGTGCGTTGTGGCATAAGAAGTAAACGCGAAGTAGGTGTAACTCCACACAGCTCACCAGCTTATTAACTGCGCATAACTTGATTACAGAAACCTGCTTCTGTAATCCCCCATAACTTTGTCTTGGGTGAGACTTCAGTTTGTCCACAGACTATTTCCGAAAGGGTCGGTGAAGAAGGGTTTTGTTGGACCACAACTGCACCGAACCTGGGTCAGTAAGAGAAAGTTAAAGAATGGGGTTCATATCCAACATAGTTATGAAGAAGGAAATTGCTTTTAATTAATTTTTGTATTTAAATTAATTTGTTTGAATTATTTGTAAAGTTCACTAATATGTATTGGTTAATGTGTAACATGCAGAGCCAAAAAATGAGGAAGCTTGATAAGATTCTTTCCAAACTAATTCTAGAAGAGCATAAAACATTGATGGAAGATTTGTAGAGGGTTGAATCAGATGAAAAAAAATAAGTCAATATGAATTATTTATTAAAATTTGAGTAATAATCTACTTAATTAAGAATATTCACTAATATGTTTCAAATACGTAATTCACATATGATAAATGTTATGCAGGGATTGGTAGAAACATAAATCAATGTCATCACAAGAAAAAAAATGATGGAAGATGCAAATGATGATCAATTGGTCCTTAGATTATATGGAGTGGTGCTGGAAGTTAATATAAGGGGCAGAGAATTTTATAATACTACGAGGGATTTAGTGGAAAGAACATACAGTTCTATAAGTTGTATTATTCTCTTCATGAAGTAGAGGTCCAAGACGCTTTTAGATGACACTATATGGGACATCCTCCACCATAATCCACCAACCTAATATTTGATAATATCTATTCTATAATTCTTTCCCTACCATGCGAAAGTAAAACATATGCATCAAGTCATAATAATCCACGACAATAGATATAAAATCAAAAGTTCAAGTATGATGGTACCATTTGCAGGAGGAGGTGAAAGAAGCAAAGTTGGGTTTTTGTCTCAATATACAAAGGAGGTGAAGCAGGCAGAGTTGGGTTCCACCTCACGATCATTCTATAAATGTTAATATTTATCCATAATACTTGGAGACGAGTTATATGTATATATATATATATATATATATATAAGTAAAAAGGAAGAGATGGCACTTGCATCGATGAGGGATCACAGGCCAAGGATGAAACACATGCTAAATCAAGATGTAGTTTAGGAGATCCTTGCAAAACATCCTTCATAGAAAAAGGCTTCATCAAATCCATGGCATGGAAACAGTTCCTCTCTTTACAACCACGGGTACAATTAATTACATAATAAGAATTACAGGAGAAGTCATAGTCGTAGTACCGACAGAATGTCAAAATCATGTTTCGTCTTGGCATTACAGAGCCCACACACTTCCATCAAAAATATCAATTCATAACTCATATATCTATATAGTCTGATAACTAAGGTTTATGAACAATCTTTCGAAATATACTCTTATAAGATCATGTTCAGTTTTATAATTTCATAGATAAGATCATTGATGAACATTTCATCAACGGTAAAATATTGTATAACCATTTTATATCCATTTGGAATTATGTACTCATGTTAGCCACACATACATAAAAAAAAAAATGATTATTCAACTCATACAACAACCAAAAAGATAAATTGGAATAACACTGAACCTATTTGGACAGATGAATGTGCGAATTTGGAGATGCCAAACGCGTCATTGCTCCCAACCAATCGTCGATCTACAACCAAGCTTCGACGGACTCCTCGACTGTCCTCCCTACCTTACTAGGAGTACTCTTCTTCTTCCTGATCCCCTGAGCAAATTGGGCCATAGAGGACACACACTTAACAAGAATTTAGAAATGAGATTTCCCCACTCACCAAAAATATTTTCCAAACTCACACTAGAAGTACATTCATATATTTGTCACTATTACGACGGTCATCCAACAATAGGGTCCTTTCCTAATATCCTTCTCTTTCTTAAATAGAGAAATTGATGGCGACACATGTCGCTCCATGAAAAATGATCTTTTATTTATAATTGTTTAATTAAATTTTATCACTCAACCATGTGTCTCTCTCCCATGAGAGTGCACATACATCCCTCATTTTACTCTTAGATTCCCCCTGATGCTAAGATTCCAATCTCTATTTTGGTGGGTGCAAGTGGAGTTGACTATGGTGGTTCCTAGTCTATTATTTGCTCCATATCTAATTATCCCCAATTAATTAATTACAAATAATCATTTCATGCACAAAATAACCTAATGCAATACTATATGTCAAATACATAAATGTTCCTTATCAATCCCCTTTATTTGTCTAGGTATCACATCGTCGGGATCCTTCTGAAAATCATTCTTACTTTATTACCTAGATACCACATTGTCGGGTCATTTTGATAATGATTTCTCTTCTATCTGAGGTGCGAGGATTCCGTGTAGTGATTTCAGAGTCATTACCATAAACCATCCGGCTACACTCTATGTTAGACTAATGGAGCTGAGGAATAAGTCCATTCTTACTACGTGCCCCTCAACTTTGTACGTGACCAAACCATTATTCTCTCTCCTCTAGACTTTAGGCTCACCCAATTAAAGCTTGAAAATGATTTCAACTCATGCATGGATACTATCGGGAGTCGACACTGTCGTCGTACTCCCATGTGTGTTTTTCCTGTCCTCTACGGCCCCCTTTTTATTCCTTTGTGAGTCCATCGGTGAACAATTTTACCTATCAATATACACATGCTCAAAGCACACATTAATAGCACTATTCACCATCATCATAATTTGTTTCATAAATCACTAGTCGTTTAAGAAAAACATTAATCTACTCATAATCATCATAACTCATTTCATAAATTGCTAATCGTTAAGCAAACATAATCTACTCATAATCATCATAACTCATTTCATAAATTGCTAATCGTTAAGCAAACATAATCAACATAATCTACTCAAAATCATCATAACTCATTTCATAAATTGCTAATCGTTAAGCAAACATAATCTACTCAAACTCATTTCATAAATTGTTAATCGTTAAGCAAACATAATCTACTCATAATCATCAAACAATTTTATTTTGAATCGTTCATAAGTGTCATTTTATTAAGGATTTATTTCGCCGGGTCACTTGGAAAGTGCCCTCAAGGTCTCTAGACAGTCTAGGGGCATTACATCATCCTTTTCTATGTTGATATATCAATGCACAAAAATAGACGTGCATCAATTTTTTAGTAATACATATGGTTTTAACATGGCATTAAATTTAGAGTTGGTATTTCATGAGTATTTGAATCAATCATATAAATATATATACTTATTAACAATATTTATTAATTAATTATAAACCATAAGGGTAAGCTCAATTGATTAAATAGTTTGCGTAAGGCATGTGGTCGATAGGGAGGCCATGGGTCACAAATTAAAATTTATTCAAGTACCTTAGGGTTACTAACCACTACTAGAACTCATGGTTGAGATGCTCTTAACTTGAATATTTAATAAAAGAGGGGATCTTGTGAGTTTTTTTCTTGAAAAACTAAATAAATAATTAATAATAAATATCAATTAGTATTTGAAATCAAGTACGAAGCAATTTTAAGTATTCAAGCTGGAGGAAATGTGTTTCTTGAGTGCTTGGGAGGGTTAGGGTTTACGACTTGAGATCCAAGCTTCCTGCAACCTCACCACCATCATGGTGGCCTCTAGTGGAGGGCACTCCAACCCCTCTTTCAGTCAAATAATATCTCGTCGCGTGCCTACTGCCATCCCTCTCCTCTTGACAAGGGCGGTGCCTCAGACAACAAATATTTTGTCTCAAAAATGAAAAGGAGGAGAGGGAAGTGTAACCATTGTTCGGGATTTCTACCCTATAGTGAGGAGATGGACACTACCAATTGGGTGGGGTTGACAGATAAACACATTGATTATACTCCATTTAGTTACTGCAAAAGAAATAGATTGGGATTGAAAGACATACCTCTTTTCGAAGTTTGATCCTAGCTTTCGCTTGGTCTTTCACTTGATCTCCCGCTTGATCTCTTGCTTGACGAACCTGCAATACAAAAGATACCTTCCTCGGCGTATCTTGACCATATAACATATGATGAAATTATAAAACAATTTAACATCAACTATAATCAATAATTAAGCCAAATAGACATACAATCGAATAGATATTGTATTTGGGACAAGAAGGGTGTTTCGACCTTTTTATTGTCAAAGAAACTTGAAATCAGTACAATATACCTGACGTGTATAGTTGTTTCTGCAACTAGATCCTGGGCTCTTGCTCTTCACTCTGACTTGGAACTTTTCCAGCGTACCAATGCTTGAAGCAATCTTTCCTCTAGCCTTCTCTCAATATTTCATGAGCATTATGAGTAACCCCTATCATGGATCCTCCTTGTATTTATGGGACAAGGTAGGCAGTTAAGATCGAGAGGTGGTTGGATTGGGAGGTTGGGGAAGTTGCAGAACCAACTTCAACTAATCCCAATTCGTCAAATTAATATATTTTTTATTTCGTCTTAAGATGTACGCGGGTTTCATACAACAATAGTAGCGTACAGGAAGCAGCTTTTATGCTTTACAACATGCATTTACAACTTTTTGGGAGGTGTATGCTGGTTTCCCTTGACGAGAGTAGGGTACAGTACATTGGTCTTGTATGCAGAGAGGGGCATACATGTGGAAAAAGCAGGAGAAACTGCAATCTTTTCAGGTGAGGAGTGTACTTCTGGAAGCAATTCGTCTGAGGCAATCTAGCTCTTCCATCCTTTATGTCCTTTTGTATGATCAACAAGGCAAGGTGATCATGGGATAGAGAAGTGCAAATTTGACCTATAACAGATGCCCCCTAATGTGTGAGGTCAGAGGGAAACGATGGCTGAAATACATTATAAGTCCAAGTCAAAGGAGGAGCAAGAAACCGCAGAACCAAGTCACAAAAACACCTGAAACAACGATCAAGGTCAGCGAGCAATTACAATATTAACATCATATAGATGTGTAACATGATCTCTGATACATAACTAGGAGATGTATATATAGAGCATGGCCACTGAAATACAAGTGTGGATCCATGTCAACAGAGAGATCATAGCCATAACAACAAGCTGAATCTATGTCTCATAAAGAGCCAAAAATGAGTAGGGCTCAGTCTTGCGCAATTTGGGAGATAAGATAAATATGGTGATGCTATCATAGTCCCAAGGTCCTCATCCCAAACAACCCAAGGCACAAACCCTAACCATGCGAATAAATGAGCTAAAGTCGAACATGGGGGGAATCGTTTGATTACTGGTCATTGATGTATACCGTTAACAAACGCGAGGACTTCCATCGATAATGATAATAGGGTCCAAGGTACCTAGTACGATCCAAACAAGTGTGAATAAGTGGACTTGAAGTCAAACACTTGAGGAACCTGTCGAATAAGAGAAATTGATGTATTCCCATTTATTCAACAACGAGGGAAACTGCCACTGATGACTGCAATCCCCAAGGTACTAATCGAAACTCTAAACTTCATTCCCAGAGCATAATGAGCTGAGGTCGATGGGAAGAAGTCCATTGGAAGGGAGGCCTTAATGTATCCTCCATCATCCAACACGAGGAACATTCATAGGTATGAGCTGATGTGGATTAGGATGAGTAACAAGATGAAACAAACTAACACCAAGATGGCCGACACATGAAGTCAAGGTAAATTGTAGAATGGCCGACACAGGCTGTATCCTTGAACAGTGAGCACGACACAAAGTGACTTAGGCAGTTTTCAACATAACGGGGAATGATATAAGTTTGCAATGTAGGAGAAATAACAAACCCTCCACATGGTTGGAAGAATAACCAATCGGGGGAGTAAAAACTCAGAGATCAGGTTCACCCTAAGGTCAAAAACTAAAACCAAACAGACATGAAAGACTCGAGTAGGTGCTTTGTTCAAGGATATGACTGACTTAACTACCTTTGAAACTGAAAGAGATGCGATACACCCTTCTTATCCCTTATTATTTTTGGTAAAAGAATGTTCTTCTTGTTTATTTAATGAGTCCAAGAAAAATAGAAAACTCAATAGGTCCAACCATGTAATAAGTTTAACGAGCCCATGGGAGGAAGACTCGGGACCTTCTTCATTGTTTACAGAGTTCGAAGAAGAGATAGAAGAATACTCTATAGTACTGATCTCTGGATTTTAATATCAAGCCGAGATCTGTTCTTGCTCACCGGTGTTTTCAATTTTAAGGAGTCTGAAAAAATTAAACAATAACTCCATACACCTACTCGTGGATTTTAATATTGATCCCAATTAGGTTAATGCTCGCTGGTGTTTTCCTGTTTATAGAGTCTGAAAAACTTAGACAATCCTCTATTTACCATCTCGTGGATTTCACATCGAGCCCGAGTAGGTGAATGCTCGCTTGGTGTTTTCATAATTAGAGAGCCTGGAAACCCTAAAGAGAGGCTCCAAAAGGCCTTTTTCGTATAGTTAGTCCCCTCCCCCTAAAAAGTATAAAACAATGAGAGGAGAACTCTTCTAGCCATGTATGACTAGAGTATTCCTTTTTCGTAAGTAATCTGCAAAGGTCTGGAAAAGGGTTAAACTTATACCTAAGAGGATGGACCTTCAATTACTTTAACGAGCTTGAAGAGGCCAAGTTTGCTCGGCAATCTTGTTTAGTTTTTCATAGTCAAAACAAGAGATTAAAACAACTTAAAAGACAGTTACTAGGATCATATGTTCATGACCTACCAAAGAATATGATCTCAATAATCCAGTTAGTAAGTGGCGACAAAATTTCTCAATGACATAATAAATGATCAATACAACATCTATATTGGTTGATCAATAAAGAAACTAAGTCATATCTGTTCAATGCTTTGAGAATCTAGTGAAAATTTGAAAATATCTAGGGTAGAATTACTTCACCAAAACCTGCAAGTATTAGTGATTAAATAGGACCTTTTAAGACAAATTTGAAAACTATATACTTTTTCAAAAAGTGGGTAAAAATTAAATTCACTTTTATATAAGTAGTTTCAAATTAGAAAATCAAATATCACAATTGAGAATTTGAGGGCAAGAATTGGAGCAAACCCTTGATCTTCTTCCACTCATTACGATCAAACCGGAGTACCAATCAACCTTCTGCTTCCACCAAGTAAGTTCATTCCTCCCAAACTTGCATTTTCATGTCTTTTTTTGCCAATTTTTATGGTAAAAAACCCTATTTTGGAAATGCTCACAACGTTCTCTACATGTACGCTACTCTGCATGAAGAACGACAGCGTTCTAAACGTGCTTGTCTAGTGTGAAGAGCAGCATACACCCCTGAAAGTGGCCAAAAAGTTGAAAAAAGGCTAAAAATTGATTGTTTTTGGCAGGATGGTGTTGGTATGGAGAGAAAGAGAGCATGAAGATATGGATCAAGAAGCATTGAAAGATCCAACGACTCTTCATACACTCAGAAGGTGTGGATTACTGAAGTTCTACAGAACAGTCAACATGCAGGCCCAAATTCGCTTGCTAGAAAGACTTTTCCGATACTGGGACGCAGATGCCATGGTGTTTGATATCCGAGGTGAGATACTGGAGCTCACCGTAGATGACATTTACTTTATCACGGGTCTCTCTCGTATGGGAGAGTTAGTGAATCTAAAAGGGTCTTCTAGCAAAGTGGGTGCATTAACAGTGCAAGAATATATCAATGCATACTGTGTACTGGGGAGTAAGAAATGTCGTAGTCAAGTTCTCATCTCTACTGTTGTAAGCTTCCCTCTTCGAGTTATTTTGAGTGTTGTCAACTGAATGGGGGGAAGTGCTTCACAACATCTTTCCTCAAGGCACTATATGCATATAGGTGTTGAATGCTTGCAAGGGCATGTTTATGACTGGTGTTCGAGTCTGTTGGGGAACATGAAACTTCAACTCTCGAGGTGTAAGACTGGGAGGATGAAAAACTTTGGGTATGGCAGCATACTTTTCACCTTCTCCTTTGAGAGGGTACTTGCTATTAGTTTGGGCATGTCATTGCCCCTTGTCAACCCTTGCGAGCCAATGTTGGACCGTTGGGGTGAGATCTTCCTTCGCCAAGGTGGTGGTGAGAGCAACCTATGTTACCAAGAGGATGACTTCTAGGGTTGGTGGGAACAACAGGTGCTAGCTTTTGAGCAGTTTCCGTATGCAAGCCTAGATTTCCGTCATGATCCAGAGCTGATACTTCCCCCAGGAGCAGCCTAGGGAGATATAGGTATGTTTGTGTTTTTTGAAAAATTATTTAATTTTTTCAAATTTATGCATATATGATTTTTATGATGAGTTCGAAATACTGAAACAAAGTGTCAAATGCAGATGTTGGATGAGTGTGCCCTGAGGGACACCCATATACTTTCGTGCGACCAGTAGAGGTGGGTGCAGCTGATTCCACTCTAGGGTCCATAGAGAGAAAGATGGGTCGGTTGACCCATGATATTCCTACATACCGTATTGAGTGGATGCCAGTTGATATGCAGGAGGGAATAGTAGGTGTGTCCCCAGCCTAGATTAGGTTGCTGCAGAAAGTGGCTAGGCTGGTCATATGCCACCGGGAGGCAGCAGAGGAAAATGAGGCCCCACCTTCTCCGTAGGAGAAGGATATTTTATGTATATTTTTGATGCCATCGAGCCCAATTTTGTATCTTATGACATGACTCTGTGACAGACTTGTGATCCAAACTCATATTATTTTCTGATACAGTATCAGATATATATACAGTATCGGTTATCTACATGTGTGTTATTTGTGTTTTATGCATGAATTACTATGTGTGTGAATGATGCAAATGCCAATCTAAAACATAGTTTGCAAATGAATCAACTAATGCATTCAAGTTCCTTGGAATATGTTGATATGTGATATAATCAAACTGTCTCTCAAGTAACCTAACTCGCATGAACTAACGTAGCAAAGTATGATCTCTAACCTGATAAACACCCAGTAACTGAAAAAAACTAACTGTGAGTCGAGCCGTACCTCCAAACATGAAATGCCATTAAACAAAGCATCTCAGAGTAGCTCTTTGACTGAACTATATTCAACCACATTGTTCGTTGTGTGACCTAGACAAGCCCCTCCTGAAGACACAAGTTGGCCGGTTGGTGAGTAAATAACCCAAGCAGCTGAGGCTAACTGACGGGTGTGGCAGCTAGCGCCATGAGCAAACCCTATGAAGTGTTCAGTTGACATCTGAAACACCAAAAGTAAAAGATGCATAATACTACAACAACTGTAAACAAAAATTAACTTTACAAAAATGTATAGCTAAAATTACATGAAAAAGCACAATAGCACTTCTTCAAGTAGGGTCAATGCCTGGGATCTTATGATGAGGCCGGGAAAAGATGTCATGGAAATCATTAAAAATATTGGTGTACGGAATGATCTCATTAAGATAACAGTTCGCTCCAATAAAGATATGTTCCATGACCCCAGGTTCAGTGGAAATGTTGATGGGGATGGTTCTCACTATACTCATCCTATTCCCTTCGGCAAAAACAGCTTGTGAAGTGGAAGGGACAGAGGACCAATCAACATTCTCACTAGGTCTCGGAGAGAACTCTCCTCTCTCAATCAAGTTTAGAATGGGAAGTAAATAGGACCTGGGGTGCATAACTTCTTGAGAGCACTCCAAGCCTATCATAGATTCCAAAAGTGTTTTGTCAGAAGGTAAAATCATGTCTAAACTATCAGGAGGGAGGGTAGAGTCCATTGACCGTGTAGGAGCAAGGTCCATATCCGACTTGACAGAGACCAACGGAGTCGTGATATGTTCTGTTGCAGGTTATCGTGAATTCAAGTAGGTTATCTCTGTAATAGGTACAGGCACAGCTGGTTCTGATTCAGTGGGGAGACTCCGTGCATCTGGCGTTGAACAAACAGTGGAGGTCTCAAAAGATGAACATTCTCCAGAACCAACGAACAAGGTAGGAGCAGGTAGGTCAAAAGTGTCTATTAAGGACCCATAGAGCCCTACTCCTAAACTCTCAGTGACTGGTCCAGATTGATCAATCAACGGAATGGATGAGTTTGATGAAGCCTGGTTGTTCTTCCGGGTAAATAAAAGTTGATCAACTGTGATGATCTTTCCTTCATGTGGGAACATTATAACCTGGAAGACAATTGATGGCACTGCCTGCATGGAATATGTCCAACTCCTACCCAACAACAAATTGTAATCGAGTGGGGCATCCAAAAATTCGACCTCTACTGATACTAGCTTTCCTACAAGTTCGACATCGAAGGATGGTAAGATTCCATGTGGATGGAACGATCTTCTATCGAAGGTAGTGAGTATCGTGTTCGAGGGAGCTAACTCAGGTTCACCCAAAGCTCTCCAACAAGAAATAGACATTACGCACGTAGATGCACCCTCATCCACTACAGCTCATCCGATGGTCTTAGGACCATGGATGACCTCGATTTGGAGAGCGACATGATACAACAACCGGTACTTGATATCTTTCATATCAAAGCATGCAAGCATGTTGGATGAATCAACACTCCCAATCACTGCCAGAAGAGCACTGCGTTGCAATGGGACACTTTGCAATAGCTCCAAGGTGGACATGGCAGAGGGGGTTTGGGCTAAGTCCTCCACAACATTGTAGTTGGGAGCAGCTCGCACATTAGGGTTGTGCACAGACCATTTGTAGACACCTTTCGGTATCTTAAGCAGCGTCTCCACAGGTATGTGAAGAGGAGTGGAATATTCAAGAATGTCCTTTTGCTGTGGGTCCGGGGTATGATTCTTGGCTCGAGTTTGCAACAGAGCGTTTGAATTAACCATGTTAATAAAAGAATGATCAGCTAGGGTGGCCCTAGCACTAGAGTTTCCAGAAGCTGAACTCTATCCATGAGGAAAAGGATCTTTCAAGATAGTCAGTTTCTTCTCACGGATCAACTTCTAGGCTTCTTCCATAAGAGGGCATTGGTGGGTAAGGTTGTCCCCCTGACACAATTTGCAAGGGAACTTAGCCTTCAATTTCTCTTTTTTTCCCTCCTCGGCATTTTGCTTATTGTTGGGCTTTTTTTGGTTTCCCTCCCCTTTCTTGCCTTTTCTTTTGGTCTGCTGAGAACCCTTTTGGTTTGTCTGCACCTATTGTACAGATTCAGTTGTAGAAAGGGAGGATGCAACAGAATTTGCTTCTGCAACAGTTTGTTTGACTGACAAGGCATGAACCTGCTTTGTTAAGGCATCAAACGTTGCAAAATCGACTGAACCCACTATGCCATCGGCATGTGGTACAGGTTTAGGATTACCTAGGTCTATATTAGACCTCGGCATATCAAGAATGATTTTGTACAATAACCCAGACTGAGCATAAACTAAGTCAAGCTGCTGGGTTCTCAAAATGGCCTCCTCCTCGGAAGACACCCCTGAAGTGGCAACTTCCTTAGAAACATAAGGAAGTAGAGACTTAAGGTACCATTCTAGTAAGAATGTTAAGGGGATGTCAGCCTTGATGAGCCTCTTTCGCCTCCACCACTCCTGAATATGATCAAACAGATGAGTGGCCTTGTTTTGCTGAAATGTTGAAAAAAGGTCTGTGCCGGCATCATACCGGAACGAAAGCTGAAAGTGGTTCAAGAACACAATGGCAATATCCCGAAAGGTTCTAAAGGCAGCCTCCGGTAGTTCAGTATACCACTTGGCCACAACACTCGTCAAGTTTCTTTGGAAGAGCCTCAACCTTATGGAATCATCGTTCAGTGAGTTGGAGGAACACCAGCGATGAAAGGTTGTTACATGGTCGCCAGGGTCCTCACCAGTATTAACTTCAAACTTTGGTATGTTTGAGGGAAGTTTGGTGGGAACGGGTGGCCATGCAGCATCATGATGCACGGGGTCATTTGTAATCTTTGAAAGATTTGGCAAGTTTAAAGTTGCCAGAAACGGTAAGCGTGGTTGAGCCAATGGCATATGGTAAACAGGAACCTGGTATTGGGGACCACCCATGGCCTGGTTCATGCACTGTTGGTTGGGGTTGCCCCCAGCCACGGATTGTGAAATGAAAGGATTGAAATTGTTCCATCCAAAGGTAAGTGGATTAAATCCTTGGGTAGCAGTCCATTGTGTCTGGGGGTTAACCCCACCGAACTGCGGGTTAATGATATTACCCCCTCCTCTCGCAAACAGAGAGAAAGGGACACTCCCTACAGGTATATTCGACGGATTAATGTTATAACCTTGATAGGGGTTGAAACCCAACGTGGTAGTAGTGGATGGTGTCGTCATCATACCCATGGCGGGCATGGATGCAGAAGGGATGGATCCGACCACGGATGAAGAAGCAATGTTCTGAGTTACACCTTGCAATGATTGTGTGGCAGAAGATTGAGTAAAACTCACTGCGGGTACCATCGATAGAGATACATTGTTGGGTCCAAAAGTGGGTGTGGAGGTTGAGGAAGGTGTCGAGGCTAATGAGCTCGGCATACCTAAAGTGCCAACATTGAAACTAAAGGACGAGATTGAGGCCGAAGCATTCTACGACAAACTCGATTGTGCAGTGTTTGAGAAAGAAGGATTGAGAATCCTTGCATCCATAGAAGTTGTGGGAGTTTGTGGAAATCCCTGCTCGTCTCCTGGGTTAAACATGGTATAATATGGTGTAAAAAGATAAGCACTAAACTCAGGCTGCTGGAAACCAACAGGTACCAGAAGTGGGTCGTGGGGTCCTGTAAGCGGAGGGTTGAAAGGAGTACTAAACTCTGCAGTAGTTAGATCCTCAACCTCGACAGTGTCCAAGACTTGTCGATCCAGTGTTCTAGGCTGTGGTTCTCCAGGAACCTCTGTGTCGCCCGTAAGTTCAAAAGAACCACGAGAATCAGTTCTCCTATGTCGCGGGTGGCAGTGGAGGCTCCACTATAAGTGGGGGAAGGTTTTGCAACCTTCGAGACCAACGAAAATCTTGTTCCTCCACAACTATAATAAAATAAAACTAAGTAAAAACCTAGTGGCCAGTACAACTAAGGAGCAAATAGCAAACCACTAAAAAATTTCCTAAGTAATCAAACCAATCAAACGGATAGAAAATACTCTTGGAAGCAAGTCTGGGATGATCAAGGCCCAGAACAGACTAATAGAGTATCGATGGTCAGTTTTGTGGCGTCCACTGGAGGTCCACTGGGTGCAAGCGCTTGAATCACCAAACCACTTTCCCAGGATTACCGCCAGAGGGTTACCTTCCACATCTGTCCGAGGTGTAGTGGGAATAACCGCCCACTCTACCTGTGTAGAATCCTAAAGGTCGGATACTAAGGCTACCATCAATATGAAATAACCTAGGGGGACAGTCGTTAGCTTAGTCGAAACGCATGGGCAGGGTAGCAAAGTCCGAAGTCTGAAAGGACCCCCATACGCGAATCGACTCTGGTTTATGGTCAAAAGTAAAGTGAGGGGATATCCTCAACAATTCCAGTCTCCCACGGCCTCGTGCTTAGCTCTGGTTTAAGTAGAGATTCCCAGGACTATTTGATATAGATGGATTTACTTAAATGAAAGTCGTACTACGATTGTTGAGTAATGAAGTTAGTTCCAAGTAGTTTAAGGTGATTTAAGCTTGAAATTCTAGCCTAAGCTAGTTGATGTCGTGTATGCCTAAAAAAAAAATGTTGCTAATAAATTTTATTAATAATTTCTTTTAAGGGCCACTTATTACTCAAGGGTTGTAGTGCGGTGTGTGGAATGGTCTGTTATGAAAGTAAAGTGCTTGAAAAAATAACGCTTTCAAATTCACAAAATTTTCTCTTTTCGTTTACAATTCATTCAAAAACTTGAAACCTAAGCAATCCCAAAACAAAATCTTTTTGTATTTTCTTTTTTGAATATTTCAAAGCAAACTAAGCTACCTTGAAATAAAGCAAGATCTTACTAATGAGCTATTGAAACAATTTTTGCTTTTTCTGATAAATATAAAAGAAAGAGAACTTTGTACAAAAGCAAGCAAGATCTAACTGTAAAACGTGTGTAAGACAAACATCTAAAATGGTTCAAAGAAAACGAATCAAGAGACTCGATGAAGACTTGACTTACCAAGTTTTTGCAAAAGGAAAACTTGAGGCTTCGAAACAAAGTGAAAAAGAAACAGGGAAAAGAGACACTTATGACGGAAAGGCATAACTAAACAGGTTGCTCCTAAGCGTCAAAACCCTAAGATAACACTAATCCAAGCAAAAAGTAAGCAAGTGAACCAAGAATGACTTAAACAACACACAGACTCAACAACAAGAAGACTAAGAGGCTTTGACTTACTTGAACAAATTGATAGAACAATCAACAAATGTATGAACCAAGCAACCTTTCGGAAGCAACCCTAAGGACTCAAACTCGATAGTCAAACCCTAATGAAAAGGATGAGACCAAATGAAAGCATGCTAAACATTGCAACAGACAACAAACAATCAAAGTGCAGGTCTGTATGACTGCAACAACAACTAGGGTGAAGAGATGCAACTATGTCCAAAAAAGAATAGCGACCGAACTTCAAAAAAGGGCTCGTAAGCGGCAAAGACACTTAAACAAAGGCTCAAGCAAGAAAAACAGGCTAAAAGAGATTGGGGAGGCTTACAAGACTCAACAAAGACACATGAGGTGTCAGGGGTCAGTAATGATAGCAAAGCAATAGGCTAGAACAACAACCAAAACTTGGAAAACAAGCCCTACCAGCAAAATAGGCCACTACAGGAACATACACCACTGTGTAGTGTTGCAACCAGTGTACACCAGGACAGGTATGATACTATGTAGTGGAAGGAGGGGCGTACATTAGCCAGCAAATGCTAATGTATGTAGGGGAGACCTGCATACATCCCTTAGCAGAGTACAAACAAGCTTTGCAAACCAAAAATTGAGTTGAATCAAGTAAATAGGAAAGCTGACACAGACCTACAGGGCCTCTCAGACAATAAAAAACTAAAACAAGTCCTGGAAGGAACACCCAACTAGGTCTCCTAAAGAAGAAGAAACACACGGTTACTCCCTAGCGGAGTCTCCAGTTTGTTGTTCGGGATTTCTACCCTATAGTGAGGAGATGGACACTACCAACTAGGCGGGGTTGACAGGTAAACACATTGATTATACTGCATTTAGTTACTGCAAAAGAAATAGATTGGGATTGAAAGACATACCTCTTTTCGAAGTTTGATCCTAGCTTTCGCTTGGTCTTTCACTTGATCTCCCGCTTGATCTCCTGCTTGATGAACCTGCAATACAAAAGATACCTTCCTCAACATATCTTGACCATATAACATATGATGAAATTATAAAACAATTTAACATCAACTATAATCAAGAATTAAGCCAAATAGACATACAATCCGATAGATATCGTATTTGGTATAGGAAGGGTGTTTCGACCTTTTTATTTTAAAAGAAAGATGAAATCAGTACAATATACCTGATGTGTATAGATGTTTCTGCAACCGAAGCCTGGGTTTCTGCTCTTCACTCTGACTTGGAACTTTCCTCCAGCGTAACAGTGCTTGAAGCAATATTTACTCTAGCCTTCTCTCAAGATTTCATGAGCATTATGAGTAACCCCTCTCATGGATCCTCCTTGTATTTATGGGACAAGGTAGGCAGTTAAGATCGAGAGGTTGTTGGATTGGGAGGTTAGGGAAGTTGCAGAACCAACTTCAACTAATCCCAATTCATTAAATTAATATATTTTTGATTTCATCTTAATATGTACGCGGGTTTCATACAACAAGAGTAGTGTACAAGAAGCAACTTTTATGCTTTACAACATGCGTTTACAACTTTTTGGGAGGTGTACACTGGTTTCCCTTGAGGAGAGTAGGGTACAGTACGCTGGTCTTATATGTAGAGAGGGGCATACATGTGGCAAAAGCAAGAGAAACTGCAATCTTTTGTAATAAATAATTAATAATACATTAATATTAATAATAAGTAGGAGTAATAGTTAATGAGAGGATGCATCCTTTCAAATAGGCAATTCCCAAGCTACTATAAAAGCGGGCCAGCATTTGTATATTTATTGTCTCTTCAATCTATAAATTTATATATCATTTTTATATCTACGGATATGTGGGTTATTTCAGAAATTATGGATTCATCCCGAGTTTATTGAGAATATCCAACTATGGATATTCCAGTGGTATGAGAGCTTGTTGATTCCGGCTTGTGGCCAAATTGTCAAAGTTTCTTTGAGATTTAGGTTTTTAACCTTACATTAGGCTTTTAGCCATCCTTATTGAAGAAAAAAAAAATTATTAAAAGAGAGAGAAAAAAAGAGAGAAGGGAATAAAAGAGAAGTTAAAAGAAAAAAAGAGAACAAGAAATAAGAACGCATAAAAATAAAGAAGATAGGTTTTATTTAACCAACCTTGGTTTTATAAAACCACACATTGCCTTGGTTTTATAAGACCATGCCGTGGTTTTATAAAACCAGCCTTGGTTTTATAAAGAAACCATTATTTATAATAACTCATACCTTAATTAGGATGAGTTTAGTTATTATATGACTATAGTAATAATAATTCATTTTTATTATAGTTATTATATAACTATAGTAATAATAATACATATTATTATTATCTCAAAAGCTTGAACTCTTCGTAATCCAACAAAAAAATTAGTTTTTTGGAAAGAAAAAAAAACTATATATATATATATATATATATATATATATATATAGTTTATAAAACATTAATATAATAATATTATTAATTAATTATTATTATTATAAATAAAAAAATAAAAATAATAATTATTTGTGGAAAAAAAGAAGAAGTTAATTGACCTAATAAAAAAGGGGTCAAGGAAAGTTCTTTCCAAGATAGACATATTGGGAATTATTACATCTTTCTAATCCACCCTTGTCGAAGAAATCAAAGACCGATTAAAGACCATCTACCATCCAATACATTTTTATATTACTATTGATCCATTTATGGACCACTTACGTTACTTACATTGGGTTTTCCCGTAAGAACAGTATCTCGGATGGACCACATCAGAGACGATGCGATAGTTCTTCTTTGGAATTCGTAACTCGTATCGCCTCATTTCATCAAGTATCGCAAATACAAAAAAGATCCAGAGATGTTGGTTCAAGATAAAAGAAGACATAACCCTTGTCTTCAATAAGATTTGAGGACAAAGCTTCCCCTAAGGGGAAGGCAATGTAATAAATAATAAATAATACATTAATATTAATAATAAGTAGGAGTAATAGTTAATGAGAGGATGCATCCCCTTAAATAGGCAATTCCCAAGCTACTATAAAATTGGGCCAACATTTGTATATTTATCATCTCATCAATCTATAAATTTATATATCTACGTATATGTGGGTTATTTCAGAAATTACGGGTTCATCTCGAGTTTATTGAGAATATCCAACTATGGATATTACATCTTTTCAGGTGAGGAGTGTACTTCTAGCAACAATTCATCTAAGGCAATCTAGCTCTTCCATCCTTTATGTCCTTTTGTGTGATCAACAAGGCAAGGTGATCATGGGACGGAGAAGTGCAGATTTGACCTATAACAGTAACCCTTTCGCATTCACCTCCAAATTCAGCAAATAAAACTGAGGAAGAGGCAACCCCAGCCACAGATTAACCAAAGGACATAAGAAAATGCAATCCCAAATCGATGTAAATACCTAGGTATGAGGTTACTTCAAACCTAGTTAGCCATCAAATTCAATACATGCACGATCATGCAATAATATGCAAATTCATAGGATTATGGCCAACTAAAAAGACTCTCATATGGTTGCTCACCAACACTTGGAAACCAAAGGGACAATGTGAAATCAAGCTGGGATCCAAAGTATTTTTCACCGTAATCTTCTAGAACCTAGAATACAAACAAAGAATATTTCAAGGTGGACCGTACTTCCTCCACTTTGTAGGAATGTACATGAGAAACTGGAAATAACACTTTATCCCGGAAAAGGAAGACTTCAAAGTGGCGCTTGTTTGGTTACGATTATACTCTCTTCCCCAAGAATATTGGAATATAGAAACCCTAGCTGGAATAGGAAACACCCTGGGCACCTTTTTCCAAGCTTATGATGCCACTCTAGTTGGTCTCTACACCTCCTATGCCCTCATTTTCATCAACATGGACATCTCGACGGCTCTCCCAGAAGCTACATGTCTTACCCACTAAGACTCTGAATGGATCCAAACCATAGACTATGAGTACATTCCCTTCAGATGTAGGAAATGCCACGAGCATGGGCACCTCTTCCGTGAATACCCTCTGAATTCCAAACCTTCTCCTCCTCCAACTAACAAAAAATTTGATGAGGATGGTTTCACTAAAGCCACTAACTGCATAAGGAAAGGAAAAAAAAACCTTTGCTACAAATGACCCACCTAACCTTGAGCACCAAAACAACTTCTCTGTCCTCTCTCAGCAAATCTCTGATGGCTCAGGGCCTACTATCCCACCAAATAATTCCTCCTCAGATATCCAGGATCCCATCTTTGAATACATTACCCCTTCGCAACATGTTCCCTTTCCATCCAATTCTCCCACTTCCCTACCCCACCCCCAACCCACGCCCTCTCTACCCTCGGAAGGAGGTCCCGCTAAACCTGTGAGACATGGATTTAGGGGAACTGGAATTAGATGCCATTCAAGAAGCCTGGAAGAAAAATGACCTCCGCAGTATTCCCCGCCGTCAAATGTCACTCTTTGAGGAAGCCTACCACTCCCTCTCTAAGCAACAAAACTTTCCAACCCTTGCTGAAACTGCTTTAACTCCTGCAGCTCACAACCAATTGGGGTTGAAAGTGTTAAAATGCAAGGATATCCCTAAGATTCAAAGTGATATCCTGAAAAAAGGGAGGAAAACTAATAGGTAATTGATTCAGGAAATGGGAGCCCACTTAATAGACTCGGGTCAGAGTGCTAAGCTCGATGCCCACTCTCAAATTGTTAATTAATGGAGTTGAAATTCATTACCTGGAACATAAGGGGAATTGGGAGCGATTCCAAAAGGAGAATATTGAAGAACAAAATTATCACTAAAAATCTTGTACTCTTAATGCTGCAAGAAACTAAAAAATGGAGCAAAATCTTCACTCTTTTATTAAAAAATGTGGAAAAATGCAGAAACAGTGGTCATGGATGCCAAGGGTACTGTAGGAGGCATTGCAATAGACTAGGATCCTAATATCATGAGCATGGAAGGTTTATTCTCCAGTCCAAATACATTATGAGGATGGTTGCGAATTCTTGGCAACACACACAACGGAGTAATCACTAATGTTTATGGCCCACAAATAATGGAACAAAAGATTCAATTTCTAAATCATCCCTCTTGGCTAAGAAGGCACTTTCCCAAGCCACACTAGATAATTGGAGGATATTTTAACATCATCACTTCTCTCAATGAAAAAAAAGGAGGCATTCACAGACTTGATAGCAATAGTATGTCCCTCCAAGCTCTTATTAAAGATCTTTCCTTAGCAGACCTAGAAACTAGTAATGGAGTCTACACCTGGAATAATAGGAGGGGAGGAGAAAAGCAAGTACCCTCTCGGTTAGACCATTTTCTAATCTCAAATTCCCTTATGCAGAATCAAATCAACCTCTCTACCACTATTCTTTCGATAGATGGCTCGGATCACTCGCTTGTATGTCTCCAGCTGGAATTTGATGCTCCTCATTCCAGAAGACCCTTCAGATTCGAGAAATTCTGGCTAACACACCCAAGTTTTAAAGATAAAGTAAAGGAATGGTGGCAAGATTTAGATCGAGATGAAGGAACCATTATGTATCACTTCCAGCAGTGAGTACCAAATATCAAAACTCATCTAAAGCATTGGAACAAAACAAAATTTGGCCACATCCAGTAGGAAAAACACAGCTTGGAAGGGGATCTAGCCGAAATTCAAACTCATGCAATCGATCATGGATACACATATGAGCTAAGGCAACAAGAAAAATATCCTCAAGGTCAAATCAGCACTTGAAGTCAGTAGGAAGAAATTCTTTGGCGCCAAAAATACAAAATCCAATGGCTCAAGGAAGGGGAGAAAAATACTAAATTTTTCCACAATGCAATGATGCGGCATAGGCAAACAAACGTGATCACAAGGATTAAGTCTAGTGCAGGAGGCACTTTACCCAAAAAGGAATACATAGAGCAGGAGCTAGTTCTTTTTTATAAAAATATCATGATGGATCCAATTCCGAATAGATCTCAAGCCACACTCAACAAATACTTCAGCATATCTGTCCTCTCATCATGGTGGAGAAAAATGACAACCTCTCCAGCCCCATCTCCATTCTCAAAGTCGAGTCGGAAGTCATGGACATGAAGCTGGGAAAAGACCCAGGTTCGGATGGTTTCACAATTGAGTTCTTTCAAACTTGCTTGGAAATTGTAAAAGAGGAAGTTTGTCAAGTGGTTGAAGCTTCTAGAGTTTCAGGCTCCATTCTCCCTGCCTTCAATGCCACCTTCCTTACCCTCATTCCCAAAATCAACAAACCGAATAATCCTGCGAACTTTCATCCCATTTCCCTTTGCAATGTCATTTAGAAAATTATAACCAAAGTAATCGCCAATCGCCTCAAATCCCTTCTGCCTAATATCATCTCCCCAGTGAATCTAGTTATGTGGAAGGAAGACAAATTTTTTATGGAATCATTACAACGCAAGAGGTGATACACACTCTCAAAGTCTCCTCCTCATCTGGTATGCTCATCAAACTTGACATGGCAAAATACTTTGATAAAATTACCTAGAACTTCCTCCGGGACACCCTTCTGGTGTTTGGTTTCTCCCCCTCCTGGGTCAATTGGATCATATCCCTTGTCTCCTCAACCTTATTTTCCATCCTTGTCAACGGCTCTCCCTCATCCACCTTCTCCCCTTCCACAGGAATAAGACAGGGAGACCCTTTGTCCCCCTATCTCTTCATCCTTTTAGCTGAAGGTATTGGTAGGAGCTTCAAAGCTGTTGTCTCTGGGAAACCTATACAGGGAATTAAAGTAAGCAGTCACAGCAGTACCCATTCGCATCTCCAGTTCGTCGATGACACCATGTTGATGGGGAAAACCACTGTTACAGAAGAGAAAGCCTTCCAGGACATTCTCCAATATTTTAGCACATCCTCAGGCATGACCATCAATAATCTCAAATCACATATCTTTTTCTTCAATACCCCCTTACAAACACAGATCTGAATCACCCGAATTCTGGGTTTTCAAAAGAGTTCCCTTTCGTCCAAATTCCTTGGTGCCACCCTTGTGGACTCAACCATCAAAATCTCATCCTGGAAAGATTTGTTTTCCACCTTGGAGTATAAACTGTCCTCCTAGACCGTCAGATCCCTTAACTTTCCCAATGTCCTCATCCTTCTGAAATCTGTTCTTCAAGCCATGCCTCTCTACCTTTTCTCTGTTATGGCATCCCCTAAGTATGTTCTCAAAGTTATTCACAACTTGCAGAGAAACTTCCTCTGGAGCGACAACACTTAGTACAGAAAATGGGACTTAGTATCTTGGGAAAAAATCTGCACTCCAAAATCTAAAGGCGGCCTTGGTCTAAGAGACCCCCTCACCCTCAATGAAATGCTCTGCGCGAAGCTGATCTAGAGGTGCTCCACAGAAGAATCTATACCATGGATGAACATTTCGCTGCAAAAATATGTAGGCAATGTGTAACATAATTATCTCATTTGGCAAGATAATCTTCCGGCAATATCCCTCATTTGGAACTCGGCTTGGGCACAAAGAGATATTATACGCAAACACAGCTTATGGGAAGTCAGGGACGGGAATAGGGATACCTTCTAGGAGGCTTCCTGGCAACAGTTTCCCTCCCTACAACACCTCAACATCATCGAAGATTTGCAGCTTCACACCCAGCAACAAGGAAAGCACTTGATTTCTCAATACTGGGAACCTCCGAATAACAGCGACACCTGGAGATCCTGGGATTTAGAAGAAACGTGGAACTAGAACTTTAACACTGAGGAAGGTAAAGGATTCCGGGAAAATCTCAACTCCAGGAAAATTATAATCTCAGACAAACCAGACAAGCTCAGATGGGGATATCAAGAGAAAGGCTACTTTACCATCAAGGAATCCTATAGCTTAAGTCATCCTAGTCCACTCCAACCCAAAGACATCATATGGACAAAGATCTGGGACACTCACTTATGGCCGAAAGTCAATAATTTCCTTTGGCTAGTAGCCCAAAGAAAAATATTAACGTGGGATCAGCTTCTCAAACTAGGTTTTGATGGACCATCTGTTTAGGTTTTATGCAACCAACATGAAGAGAACCGGGAACATCTATTCAACAACTGCAGTTTCGCCTCTACCCTTTGCAATTGGGGTGCCACCATTTTTCGTCGCTCTAGCCGGCACAGGGATGATATCATCTCCACCATTTGCAAATGGAAAATTGAACCTTTCTCCAATCCCATATTGAACCGCATATGGATTCTTTTCCCTGGATTTGTTCTCTGGAACGCCTGGAAATAACGCAACAAAATAATCTTCCAAACCACCATTCTCCCCCTGGCATCTATCCAATATCTCATTCATTCCAACCTTAAATAAACCATTCAGCTTTCGATTTGGTTTGACTCAGATCACAATTGCTCGCCCTCAGAACTACACATCCTAAGGGTTTGGAATTTACAGCTCACCTCTAGCCATCCTTGGTCTACCATCCCTTCTGCAACCAAACTCATCCCCTCCTCTTGTTTCCCACCTCTAGACCCCCCCATAAAGCTCAACTTTGATGGAGCCTCAAAAGGAAATCACGTGCCCGCTGGAATATGAGGACTCTTCAGAAATAATAGAGGAGAGATCATGCACATCTACTCAGACTACATAGGTGACACTACCAACAATGTGGTAGAACTAATGGCTCTCAACACAAGATTAAATATTGCTTGAAGAGAAGGATGGAATTCTTTAACAATTGAAGGAGATTCACAAATCATCATCGGCACCGCCCACCACATTCACTGTGGCACTCTCGTCGCCATGTTAACCAAACACCGGAGACCGGAGTGGCAAAAGGAACAATTGTAGGATCACATACATTATTTTCATGTTTTCAGCGCTAGTCATGTTTTCCACACAACCAATAAACTTGTAGACCATCTTGCCAATCATGGAGTAACTCCTTATCACACTCGGATTGAATCCCTTTGGCACAACATCAGTCACCAACCACCTAGAACGCAATTGGACGACCTGTGTTAGAAAAACAGGATCGCAGAGCAATAACAATAAACATAAATGCAAATATAATCACACACACATTACAAGAGAGACACAGATATATCATGGTTCACCTCAACTTGGGCTACGTCCACACTGAAGTTGCTAGTCCTTATTATTATTCCATCTAGCAAAGTGAAGGGATATAACTTGCAGCACAACCGCTGCACTTCCTCTTCACTGTCTCATAGTCTCTCTTCTTGATCTGAAATATCTTTACAATGCATAATACCTAATACATCAACCCTAGCCGTATTAAAATGTCTTTCTTTTATAAGGGAAATACAATGGGAAAATACCATGGGTTACCTAAAACCATGGGCCCAAAAAACTGTTGGCGAAAACAACCCCAAATTTTTTTCTCGGGGTCGCTACCCCCGAACTCCAAGGTAGGGGAATGAGTGTACAGTCCTATAAGGTGCACGACTGAGACAATATCATCTATGAGACTAGAAGATCTGGCTCCACAACCAACAATATCCCACTTAGAGACTGATGACAGCAACTCCACCGCTACTGGACTTAGACTTGGCAAATTTCTCCTCTTCACCTTCATGCTAGAAGGCCAACTGAAACCGAGCAGGAACTCAGTTTCTCTCTGGTCACTACCTTTGTGAACATATCTGTAGGATTCTGGCTAGTATGTATCTTTTCCAGCTTCAACAGTTCATCTTCCAGAACAGAGCGTATGAAATGGTACTTGAGCTGTATATGTTTAGTCCTGGAATGAAATGCTGAGTTCTTTTCAAGATGAATGGCACTCTGGATGTCGCTATACAACTTGCTATCCTTCTTCTTCTTACCCACTTCCTCCATAAACCTCTGCAACCAAATAATTTCTTTACTAGCCTCTGTAACAACAATATACTCTGCTTTCGTTGTTGAAAGTGAAACAACCTTCTGCAGTCTCGAAATCCAACTTATTGTTGTTCCACCTACAGTAAATACATACCTTGTGGTGCTCCTCTTGCTATCCTTATCACCTTCCATATCTGCATCAACATATCCCTGTATAACAGTGTCTGAACCTACAAAACATAATGATTCAGTGGTAGTACCTCTCAAATACCTGAGAATCCACTATACTGCCTTCCAATGTTCTTTACCTGGATTGTTCATATATATACTCACAACTCCCACTGGTTGTGCAATATCTGGTCTTGTGCACACCATGGCATACATCAAGCTGTCAACTGCTGATTGATAGGGAATCTTGGACATGTAATCTGTCTTTTCCTGTGTCTTGGGATACATTTCTTTACTTAGACTGAAATGGCTGGCCAAAGCTATACTAACTGGTTTTGCATTCTACATTTTGAACCTCTCCAACACCTTTTGAATGTACTCACTCTCAGACAATGTCAATTTGCGATTTTTCCCGTCTCTCGTTATTCTCATACCAAGGATTTGCTTTGCAGCACCCAAATCCTTCATCGCAAATGAATTAGCTAGATTTTTTTTGAGTACATTTATATCCTGCATGTTAGACCCTACAACAATCATGTCATCCACATACAATAACAAGATAATATATCTTTCATCGTCTAGCTTCTTGAAATAAACACAGTGGTAAGAATGACACCTACTATAACCTTGTTCTGTCATAAACCTGTCAAATTTTAGATACCACTGCCTTGGAGCTTGCTTCAAGCCATACAAGTTCTTTTTCAACCTGCACACCAAATTCTCCTTACCTTTGACCTCATACCCTTGTGGCTGCTGCTTATATATCTCTTCCTCTAAATCCCCATGGAGAAAGGCTGTTTTTACATCTAACTGTTTAAGATACAAATCTTCTACTACCACTAGACTTAAAATAGTCCTAATTGAAGTCATCTTAACAATAAGAGAAAATATTTCATCAAAATCTATACCTTTCTTCTATGCAAACCCCTTTACAACAAGTCTCGCCTTTTACTGCTTCTTGCCTCCTTCTTCTTCCTTCAACCTATAAATCCATTTGTTCTGCAATGCTCTTTTACCAGCAGGAAACTGAACCCAATCCCAAGTCTGGTTTCCTACTAATGAGTCCATCTCCTCATTCATGCCTTACTCCCACTTCTTTCTAGTTTCCATCGGCATTGCTTCTTCATAACATTTTGGTTTACCAGCATCAGTCATCAACAAATAATACATTGAAGGAGAGTATCGTTCAAGGAGTCTACTTAACCTGGTAGATCTTCTTGTAGTTGCAGGAGTTTCAGGTACTTGCTGTTGTTCTTGATTTTCTGGCACCTTTGGAACTTCATTTTCTGTAATTTCATCAAGTACTGTGTACTCTTTATTTTCCTTTTCCTGTTTCTTTCCCTTCAACTAATCTTTATACATGGCCTTTTCATTGAATATGACATCTTTACTTCTAATGATTTTGTGATTTTCATAATCCCATAAATGATAACCAAAATCATCAACCCCATATCCAATAAAGGTACATTTCTTGGATTTAGATTCAAGCTTTGTTCTATTTTCTTTATCAATATGGACAAATGCTTCACAACCAAACGTTCTCAGAAATGAGTAGTTTACCTTTTTATATGTCCATGCCTCCTCTGGAATACCACCATCCAAAGCATTTGAAGGTCCTCTATTTATTAAATAAACAACAGTATTTACGGCATCCGCCCAAAACTATAAGGGAAACCCTGCATGCAGTCTCATACACCTTGCACGCTCCATGATCATTTTGTTCATCCTTTCTGACACACCATTTTCTTATGGTGTTCCTGGGACTGTCTTCTCTCTACAAATCCCATGGTATGAACATCAACTATCAAACTCCTTTCTGCAATACTCACCTCCATTATCAGATCCGAGACACTTCAACCTTTTTCCTGTCTCATTCTCAACCAAAGCTTTCCACTTCTTAAAAGTAGCAAACACATCAGATTTCTATCTAATGCAATAAACCCAAGTTTTCCTAGTTGCATCATCAATAAATGTAACGTAATAATGAGAGCCACCAAGAGATTTTGCCTGAGCCGGTCCCCATACATCTGTATGCACTAGCTCTAACTTTTCATTCTTCTTCTGTTTCCCAACCCTGAGAAATTTGACTCTCTTATGTTTTCCATAAACAAAGTTCTAACAGAATTCCAAACTTACCTGCTTCAAATCTGGCAGCAACTTCCTTGAGTGGAGAATCTGCATCCCCTTCTCACTCATGTGGCCAAGCCTATGATGCCACAATGTTGTATCTGTTCCTGTGGAAGCTAAAGAGATAGAATGGTCAGTATTATGAGGACATAAATACAACGTACCTACCCTGTCTCCTTTTGCTATCACCATTGATCCTTTAGTGATTTTCCACCACTTTTCTCCAAATATAGATAGACAGCCGCCATCTCCCAACTGCCCCGTTGAGATCAAATTTATTTTCATAGCAGGAATATACCTAACATCTTTTAACAGCCAGTCAGTTCCATTCTTAACTTTTATCCATACCTTACCCATTCCAACAATTTTACATGGCTCATCATCACCCAATAAAACATGTCCAAAATCGCCTGGAACATAATCATGAAAGTATTTCCTATGGGGTGTAGCATGACATGAAGCCCCTGAATCTACTACCCAATAATCACTAGTATTATCTAATGCAAGAATCAAAGCATCTTGTAACACATCACCTGCTACATTTGCTTCCTGGGTAGTTTCCTTCTGTGCATCTCCTTTCTTCTTTAGAGATCTGCAATCTTTCTTCAAATGTCCTTTCTTTCCACAGTTCCAACACTCTATCTTTCCCAGTCTGGACTTGGATCTTCCCATTTTAGATTTTCCACGATTACCTTGGCTCTTTCCTCTCTCCTTTTGTCTTCCCTTGGTCTCCATGGTCAACGCATTACCTGATGTCTCAACTATGCTTTTTCTTCGCATTTCTTCACTAAGAATAACACCAATAACATCATCAAATTTCAAGGTGTTTGAATTAGATACAGAGTTACTACAACCATGACCAAGCTATTCCAACTTTCTGAAAATGAACACAATATTAGAAGAGCCCTAACCTCATCATCAAAGTTCACACTTACAAAACTTAGTTGATTTGTAACCATATTAAACTCATTTAAATGATCAGTAACAGATCCACCTTCAGACATCTTCATATTAAATAAACGCTTCATTAGAAATACCTTGTTGGAGGCCGAGGGTTTTTCATACAACTTACCTAATGCGCTCATCAAACCCTCCTTTGTTGTTTCTTTTGAGATATTGAAAGCCACCGACGAATCCAGGCTCAGTTGTATTGTTCCCAGAGCCTTTCTGTCAAGAACCTCCCATTCTTTGTCCTTCATAGTTGCCGGCTGCTTTGCTCTTCCTCCCAATGGTAGGAATAGATCCTTCTGGTACAGATAGTCCTCCATTTGCATCTTCCATAACTGGAAGTTTTGGCCATTAAATTTCTTGACCTTAAAATTTCCTTCTTCTGCCATTGCTCCCACTTGAACCAGAAACCCTAGCTTCCTGCGGGTTTATCTGCCAAATAGACCTTTGGCTCTGATACCAATTGTTAGAAAAACAAGATCGCAGAGCAATAACAATGAACAAAAATGCAAATATAATCACACACACATTACAAGAGAGAAACAGATATATCATGGTTCACCCCAACTTGGGCTACGTCCACACTGAAGTTTCCAGTCCTTATTATTATTTCGTCCAACAAAGTGAAGGGATACAACCTGCAACACAACTGCTGTACTTCCTCTTCACTATCTCACATTCTCTCTTTTTGATTTCAGAGATCTTTACAATGCATAATACCTAATACATCAACCCTAGCCGTATTACAATGTCTTTCTTTTATAAGGGAAATACAATGGGAAAATACCATGGGTTACCCAAAACCATGGGCCCGAACCCAAAGGTAGGGGAATGAGTGTACAGTCCTATGGGGTGCACGGTTGAGACAATATCATCTATGAGACTAGAAGATTTGGATCTAGAACAAAAACCCTGGCCATTCAAAATTATGTCCCCCCACTACGGGTGCCCAACACGTGCCGAGAAGGACAGTCGGTGGAAGGCCACGGGGCTAGGAACATGCCCTCTAGCGCAGACCACGTGCCTCCAGAAACATTCATAAGATGGGAAGGGGATCCATCAACCGACCTCCGTAGTACAACTGATTAAGGTTCTTTGTGTGAATGGGTCAAGACTTTACCTTTGTCCAGTACTCCTAGTAAGAACATGAAGATGGAAAATCTCCTTCTGCCAGATATCGAATCCCATTTGAGCTTGGATAGTACTCCTGCTCTCATGATTTGTGATGGCCGAGAGAAGAGAGAGGAGTTTTTATACCCAGGAGAAGGGGGCATTCACACAAGTGGGAGTCTTGGCAGCGCTTGGGAATCTAACCTGTGGGTTTCTATCCTCTGCACAGTAGTTTTGCTTGAAGAGTTGATTCCTGTAAGTCTCTCGGCATCCATCAAAATGCCTCCTGCTAAAATATGTTACATTTGGTGCAAGACCAAACCCACTGGCCCTTCTCCTGTCTCGCCGATGCGATTCATGCGAGGCATTGTGGGTAAGGCTCAACACTACAAGAAATAAATCCCAGAAGAAGTGCAAGATGAAATTCAGGAGGTTGAGGAGGAAGCTTAGGTTGATCGTGGATGTCTCTTAGATGAAAAAATTTGAAAGGAGTTCGAGTCTCTAGTCCCCGACCCAAGGAACACTAGGGGTCGCACCACTCTGTAACAAAAAACCCTAGACTATCACTGGATGCAAAAGTCGGTTCTGGGTAGAAGCCTGGTGGAAAAAGGAGAGGCTCATGTTGAAATTCTCCTGTAGCAGGACGAGATGGTCACTTATCTGAAGAAAATCATCCACAACTAGCTGGAAATCGACCTCCATCTAGCAATGGAAATCAGAAAGGATCTAGGTTCACATAGCGGCCAGGCTGGCCTGAATCCTTAAGCTCAGTTTTTTAGATGTTTTTCCTCTATATATGTCTTTTGGTTTTATCAGGCCGCTACTGGTACTGTCTCGGTTTTTAGTTTTATGGAAAACAATCATAGTAGGATGGTTCGTAAATCTCAAGCTTTATGGTTCAGTCTTATTTCATTTCAGGGAAGACTGCTTATTTTTTGAAATTGGGTCTATTTTCCCAATCTTGGGAGGGTCCTGCACTATGTATCCTTTTCTAATGGCAATATAAGGTTCTTCTCTAACTTACAAAAAAAATATCAATTAATATTTAGAATTTGGTCTATATAATTGATTAAATCTAAAATATGAATTGTCATCCCATTCGCCCTTCAATTTAAAATTAGAAGGTCTAAGGAGGATCCACCCTCCATGAAGTCTATACTTAGCAATCAAAGTAGAGACGATCACATGTGATATCTTCTTTCACAGTTCAACTAAAGACAAATTGTTCATAAATGTTATGTTATAAAAATCAAGTATAAAATCTCATTCCATATAATTCATTATGTTATTTGAGAACTATTAAGTAAATGAAATATGAGAACTATTGAAATTAATGAAATAATTATAAATAGTATATGGGGTCATAACACGAAAGAAAAAATAGTTCACACTATAAACAAGAAGCAAAATGTGGCACTAAAGTGGAAGCAAATATTGGCACAAAATTGGATGCAAATGTAGGCGCTAAATAGGAAGCTAGATGCGTTGCCAATTAGGAATCACAACTTGGAGCTAAAATGTAAGCCAAAACTGGCATAAATGTAGATGAAACATTGGACGCAACACTTGGCATTAAATAGGAATCCAAATTTGGTGTTATTGCAGACACAATACTAGAAGTCAAAAAAGAAGCAAATTAGACGTTAAAAATGAAGCAAATATAGGTGCTAAATGGGAAATTAAAAGTGGATTGACGCAGAGGAAAAATAGGAAGCAAACCTAGGTGCTAAATGGGAAGTTAAAATGGATTGACGGAAAGGAAAAATAGGAAGCAAACCTAGGTGCTAAATGAGAAACAATAGTAGATGCTAAATGGGAAGTGAAATGTGGTGCTCTAGAGGAAGAAAAAATGGATGCCAAACTAGTCACTAATGAGGTTGCCAAAACTGGTGCTAATGTGGAAGCAAATATGGTACTAATGTGGAAGCAAACATGGACGCCAAACTAGGCATTAAAATGGATGCCACATGTGGTGCAAAAGTGGAATCCAAATATGGGGCTACAGTGTAATCCAAACAAAATGTTACAATGGAAGGAAAGCATTGTGCTAACGTGGACACTAATAGGGATGCCAAAGTGGACGCTAAACGTGGCTTTAAAGGGAAAGAAACACATGGCGCTAATTTGGTTGCAAACATGGATGCAATATTGCATTTAGATGTGGCATTAATGTGGATGCAAACATGGATGCTAAAACACGTGATACCTTGGCGCTAAATTAGGTGCTTAAATAAAATCAAATGACCTCTTCCAGGTGCAACTCTTCACATCTAGGTGATAATCCTAGCACTAAATAAGATGCTGTTTCATCTGCTAAAGTGGATTCTATTTTAGGCGCTAAAGTGGGCGATATTTCAAGTGCTAAAGTGGACGTTAATTCTAGCACTAAAGAGGAAATAAATTTAAGTGATTAAAAAAATTTCCAAGGCGCTTAGTGCCAAGTTGGTCCACTCAATTGGGAAAGAATTTACACTAAAAGGGGACGCTAAACTTACTGCTAATTACCAATTTTGTTGTAGTGTCATTTGATAGATATTTAATGCCAAATTTTATATCCTCAATGAGAAAACCTCGATGCAAACATGAGTAGTTTGAATAATTATATAACTTGTTAAGGTAAGAGTTCCAACAATGATGTTGATTTTACCCCTAGGTTTTATAGAGACGATGTTAGACTAAAATATTTATATTCTCTTTACACATGTTTAAAAGTCTCTTATATTTATAGTTGGCGACTAGATAAACTGATGTAAAAAGAAGCCTATTACACCAAGGAACCCATTGATCGAATATAAAAGACTACCCAAAAAATACTCCTACTCGACCAAAAAATCCAAGTAAAAACATGGTATTCCTACTTGACCAAAAGAGCCAAATAAAAGCATGGTAATAGAAGGAAAGCAAGAATAAGGAGGTTGGAAGCTATTCATCCACCCACCCTATTCATGAAGCGATCCAATAAAAATCATATATACTACATTTAACATTATAAATATTGTTTTCACATTGTGTTGTTTTCAACTTATTAAAATATCATATATTCAATGAATCATGCAAACTATATTTAACTAGAATGGATAATAAAAAATTCAAATATAGAAGCAAATACAAATTTTAATTTATATATAATTTAAGATTTACAAACCTTGGTCGTGTAGACTATTTAATTAGAATAAATAATTAAAAATTCAAATCTAAGCAAATGAAAACTTTTATTTATATAATTTAAGATTTACTAACCTTGTTCTTGGTAGACTTGACTAGAATGGATAATTAAAAATTCAAATATAAGAAGATGAAAACTTTTATTTATATATAAGATGAAAACTTTTATTTATATATAAGATTTACTAACCTTGTAACCTCGTTCTTGGTGCTTTACAGTTTTCTTCTATCTAGAGTGTATGTGTTTTGAAAACATATGTGTTATCTCACGAGTAAACCATTACCTTATAACTCCTTAAAATAATATGAGAGTGCTTGTCCACTTTAATCTAATGGACTTTATTTCATTTCATTGATAGCCTCCTCTTCAAAGTGCTCAACTAAAATTTATTTTAATAATAAAATCGATTCATATTTTATTAATTTAAAAATAAAACCATATATGTTCAGACCGCATTTGTTACTTTTTTTTTATGTTCTCATGTAGAAACGTGGGATGGCTTCTTTCTTTCAAAATTTATGTTTAAATAACTGAGATACCTATTACCAAGATATCTCATATCTGATGCAATGCACTCTTAACCTAATTTAAAATAATTTTCAGTGTTACAAAACCTTTTTATGCTCTTAGAAACGTGGAATGTCTTCTTTCTTTCAAAATTTACGTCTACATAACTGGGATACCTATTACGATATCTCATATCTCACATAGACGGAAGATATCTCATATTGCTTACCATTGCTTACGCTGACATACACAGAACTGCCATGGAAAGCCCAAAGCTTCATGTCGTCATCTTTCCCGGCGGCGGAATGGGCCATCTCATGCCTTTCGGCGAGTTCGCCAAGCTCCTCTCCGGGCGCCATGGACTCTCCGTCACCTTCATCACCTGCAAATGGATGTTCTCAGCTCAACTCAACTCATGGCTGCTTATTCCCACACTATGCTCTCCTCGGGCCTCGACATCAACTTCATCCAGCTGCCGAACGTGGAGATCGAAGTCTCGGAACATATCAGAACCAAAACTTACTTATCTAAGCTTTTTGAGAAATCCAAAGGATCAGTGGGAAATACTCTGAGATCCCTCGTCCACTCTTCGTATCCTGTCTCTGTTTTCATCACTGATATTTTCTGCTCCACTATGTTCGATGTGGCCGCAGAGCTCCGCATACCAACATACGTATTCTTCCCGACCAATGCTTCTGTGCTTTCATTGACGTTATCTCTTCCCAAGCTCGTCTCGGGGATTCCAATTCCGTTTGAGGACGTCGATTTTCCAATAGAGGTACCGGGAACTCCGCCAATCCCTGGCAGAGATTTGCCGAGTCCCTTTCTGGAAAGGTTTGATAAACGCGTCTGTGGGAAGTGACGGGCATTTTGATAAACACGTTCGAGGAGCCTGAACCTGAAGCGATTAAAGCTCTTGTGGAAGGAAAGATCTCTAATCCGACTGATATTGGTCGAATGCCCCGCATTTATCCAGTTGGGCCGCTCATATCATCGTCGCCGCTTGAAAACAATGACAAAGACGGAGGGCCGGATTGTCTGAAATGGTTAGACAAACAGCCGCCTTCGTCAGTTATCTACGTTTCGTTCGGAAGCGGAACCGGTCTGCCGAGGGCGCAGGTGACCGAACTCGCCCTGGGACTGGAAGCAAGTAACCATCGCTTCCTGTGGGTGCTGCGCAGCTTTCTTTCCGTCGAGGAAACAGAGCTCTCTCAACTCTTACCCGAGGGATTCGAGAGTCGAACCAAAGAGCGAGGGCTTGTTGTTGCTTCATGGGCGCCTCAGATTCCTGTTCTTTCTCACCCTCCCACCGGCGGTTTCATTTCTCACTGCGGTTGGAACTCTACGCTGGAGAGCATCTCACATGGAGTGCCGATAATCTGTTGGCCTCTATTTGCGGAACAGAGGATGAACAGGCTTCTCCTGGTTAATGAGTTTAAGGTGGCGACCGCAGTAGAGATGGAAAGCGATGATTTCGTAAGAAGAGGAGAAGTGGAAAGAGCAGTTAGGGAGTTGATGGAAGGAGAAAGTGGGATCAGGGTAAGGGCGACGGTGAAAGAAACGAAGGAGAAGGCCGTGACTGCGTTGGAAAAAGGGGGCAGTTCATACGAAGCCATGGCCGCTGTAGTCTCTGACTGGGCGGCCATACCGCCCAAAACATAGATTTTATCGGTTGGGAAGAACAACTTCCAGTTAGGAATGGAATTCTGTAGGTAAGCTGTTATTATCCATCCCTTTGCATGTTATTTTGAGGAGTCTTCAATTCAAGCACAATCGTATTTCAAAATGTTATTCTCATCTTTTCAAACTGTTCCGCTCATCAAATTTTTTGAGTTAAATTTAAAAAAAAACACTTTAAGTAATTGATTTTTTTTTTTACTTGATAAATCCAAGTTTAAGATAAATCTATATGGATTATAATACAATGAATTAGATATAATAATGAGGATAGCCATTATTATTTTAATCTAAATTAATTAATATTAAATGTTATAATGTGGATAATAAACTTTTAAGTATTTCTTTAATTTTAATTATTTAAAAATAATTTTAAGTTTATATAACATATGACTAATTAACCAATTTCAACCTCTATAATATCCCATGATATGGAATATCACTTAATTAATCTTAAACCAAAACAAAAAACATAAGCTAGTATCACTTGATCTTTTTACATTAATCTTAAAATCTTTTTATTATAAAAATTTAATACATCTAAAAAGTAATTATATTATTTTTACTTCTTATGTTTTTTTTTTCTTTTTTTTTCTCTTTAAGTATGAAAAATATATTAAAATAAATCTTTTAGTACTGAGGGATCCAATTTTTTGAGGTGTATTTTTTTTTTTAAATTTTAACTCAAGAAATTTGATGAGTCGTCATTAATTTACTTTTTATTTTTTAATTATTTTGTTAGGAACAAACGTTACAACATCCCCCCCATACTAGGGTGTAGAACACCTTGCTCCTTCCATTGCAACATTATAATGCAATGGATTGTATGTAGTAATGAGGATAGCCATTATTATTTTAATCTAAGTTGATTAATATTAGATGTTATGATCTTCAACCTCTATAATATCCCATGATATGGAATATGGGCATGTGCAAGCTAATGAGGGTCACTTTTGGCGCGTTAGATGCAATAGAAAACTGAAAAATCAGGCATCCCTCAACTTACTTGGTTTTTCTGAGATGCTTACACAAGATATCTTGCATCGAGTAAAAATGATGAAACGTAGAGACATGAGTCACGTTTCCGAATATATAACTTTTAAGTATTGAAAATTTACATAACTATATCAAATTTCATTTTTTCTAACAGTCACTTTTTATTTTTTGGCAAATGATAAGGTATATGTTTTTGTGGGTGCAGACTTTCACTGCCTAAATGACGGTTTCAGGCTACAAAATCTGGTATACATGTAAAGAACCTGTAGCAGTAGTGCAGCGCTATTTTTCCAAAATTAAATGTTTAATTTTTTTTTTTTTTAATTATGTAAGTGGTCAAACCTCAAGAACGATACGTCAAATGTGGGTGCAGCCTTTGAAGGTCTTAATGTAGTTATTTTGACTTGTATTTTTACAGGATGTAGAGGTCGGTGTCCTTTAGTGCAGCATACAAGTTTTTTTAAAAATGGTTGTGAAATGAAAAGGTTACGGAATGAACACTAACAATATGTTTTTTGACCAACGAAGTGATGGCACAAGAAAATTAGGAAATAAATAGAAAATCTCAATATTTTTTTTTTAAAATTACATATTTGGAATCTGCATAAAAAATTCTATCTATGCCTAAAATTTCGTCAATAATGGTCAGGTATGTCATGCTGTAAAGAGCGGTGAAAAATAGGCATACTCATAAAAATGCTGAAAATGTCAAATTAGCTATGGTCTAAAAATTCCCTAGCACAAGTTTGGTAAGTCCGAACCAGCCACATAGGATAGTGGTTGACATGCGGGGGCGGGAGGAGTGGGTGTAGGCGTTTAGGAACGCGCGCACGTTATGTTTAATTTCAAATAATGTGTGCGTGTTATATTTAAATTCAAATTTTAGTGGCGCTCAATGTTATAAGCAACGTGCTAGCGTTATTTCCATGTAAAAATATTAGCAAAATTCTTTTATCCTCCCGCGTTCTGCATTTTCTCCTCCCACCTTCCCTATTTTTATGTTTACCAGATATTTTGCACAAACAAAATGATAAAGAAAACAAATTAATAGGAACAGTCTTCGAAATGGCTTGATGACTCGTTTCAATGGACATGTATTATCTAAATATCATAGCCATAGACAACAACTAATTCAAACAGTCAATTCGCTACAACTAAGATCAAACTTTAGATAATATAGTTTCTATAGTGGTAAGCAGTGCTATTGCAATCTAGGTAAATATCATACAAATATTTCAAACAAATTTATGGGCATAAGCATTCCAGAAAAGATGGCAAAGTTTCAAAACGGTCGGTTGTACCAATAAAACTAGGGGCACCAAAGTAAGGCTCAAACTGTGTTTATGGACACTTACTGATCGAAGGATGTTTGAGTGTAAATGCAAATGTAGCAGCCCCTCCGGGAAGCCTTCTTCTTCACCGAACTTCTCTTAAAATCAAGTGGCCTCAATGCCCAACCACTGAACAATTGCACGATCTGTAGTTAAGAAATAATGGTCGAAATAGAGCAGTTATAAATGATTTGATCAATAAAGCAAGTCGCCATCCTCTTCTTTATCATTATAATCATCGCCATCCTCTTCTTTATCATCACCGTCATCATCCTCATCACCATCTTCATCATGATTGGGCATTGATCATCATCATTATCATCTTCTTCTTTATCATCATCATCATCATCATCATCATCACCATCATCCTCATCGTCATATTCATCATCATCTTCATCATCAACATCCTCTTCTTTATCATCACCATCATCATCATTTTCGTTGTCATCATCATCATCGTCATCGTCGTTGTCATCGTCGTCATCGTCATCGTTGTCATCATCTCCATCATCATCTTCATCATCATCATCATCCTCACCACCATCTTCATTATGATTGATAATTGATCATCATCATCATCATCCTCACCACCATCTTCATCATGATTGATAATTGATCATTATCATCATCATCCTCACCACCATCTTCATCATGATTGATAATTGATCATCATCATCATCATCCTCTTCTTTATGATCACCATCATCATCGTCATCATCCTCTTCTTTATGATCACCATCATCATCATCATCTTCATCACCATCATTTTCATCATCATCATCGTCATCGTCATCATCATCATCCTCTTCTTTATCATCACCATCATCATCATCACCATCATCATCATCATCATCATCATCATCCTTATCATCATCATCATCATCATCATCATCATCATCATCTTCATCAGCATCATCTTCATCCTGTCATCTTCATCAGCATCATCTTCATCCTCATCATCCTTGTCGTCATATTCATCATCATCTTCATCATCACCATCCTCTTCTTTATCATCACCATCATCATCATCATTGTCGTCATCATCATCATCATCATAATCGTCATCATCGTCGTCGTCATCTCCATCATCATCATAATCCTCACCACCATCTTCATCATGATTGATGATTGACCATCATCATCATCATCATCATCATCATCCTCTTCTTTATGATCACCATCATCACCATCACCGCCGTCATCATCATCATCATCCTCATCATCATCTTCAACATCATCATCATCATCATCATCATCATCTTCGTCAGCATCATCTTTATCCTCATCATCCTCGTCATCATATTCATCATCATCATCATCATCATCATCATCATCATCATCATCATCATCATCCTCATCACCATCTTCATCTTCATCTTCATCACCATCTTCATCTTCATCTTCATCATGATATTCATCACCATCATCATCATCATCATCATCACCATCATCATCACCATCATCATCATCGTCATATTCATCATCATCATCGTCATCATGATATTCATCATCATCTTCATCGTCTTCATCTTCATCATCATCGTCTTCATCATCTGCTACTCCCCCTAGCCAAAACCCCCTCCTCTCCCTAGCCCTTACTAACCCGGGCTCTCTCAGTCTCTCTCTCTTCCCTACGCCTCCACCTACCTCTAACCAAGCCTTCCATCTCTCTTTCGCAGACCCTACAACCAACACCCTCTCCTCTCTCGCTTTCTCTCTCCCTCCTTCCCCCCACCCCAACCATTACTAACCCCCTCTCTCAGTCTCTCTCCCTCTCTCTCTCCCCCTCGCTAACCCCCCTCCTAGCCTCTTACCCCTAACTACCCCCCCCTCCTAGCCCCTTACCCCTACCTAACCACCCCCCATCTCTAATCCCTAAACCCCTCACACCAAATCCCTATTTAACCTCCTAACCCATAGAAACTATTAAATAAACTATTGAATAAGGTTTTTTGATTATTTCAATAATAATAGTGCGTTTATGAATACAAAACGCATGCGCATTTTGGGAAACTAGGTACATTATTTATCCGTGCACCAAACATATTAACTACCTAGGTTTGTTTTTAATATTCAAGAAATGCACGCGCGTTTTGTGTGTGAATAACACTAGCGCGTTATGTGTTTACATAATGCTAGCGCATTATGTCTATGCAAACATTTTTGCAAAATGCTTTTATCCTCCCGCATTCTGCATTTTCTCCTCCCGTCTCCCATACAACACGACACTTCACAATTAGCAGTCAAAGCATTGGAGGAAGCTCAACACACTCCATGTTCACAATCAACAAGTTTGAAGAGGATTCTACAGTTGCCATTTGGAATTGAGGATTCCACATTCACAATTACCAAGCTTCAAGGGGATTATTCATTCACAAATTCAAGCTTCAAGAGGATTCTACATTCACAAATTCAAGCCTCAAGGTAATTCTATATTAACAATGTCAAGCAAGTTTGATGAATCTATATGAACACAACTGAAGAAGAATCTACATTCCCTATTGAGCAAGCTTGAAATTTCTATATTCACAAATGAAGAATTTTCTATATTCACAAGTGAGGTAGAAACTTTACTTTCACATTTGAGACAGATTGATGTTCATCTATATTCACAATTGAGGAAGTATCTATATTGATAATTGAGCAAGCTTGAAGAACCTATATTCACAGTTGAGAAATAATTTGGATATTTGAATAATTGAGCACACCTCTAGGATCTATTTTCTTAGTATTGCTCATTGTGGTCATGGGGAATCCACGCAATCGAAAAAGGAAATCGACAAGGAAAGAGAAGCCTCAAGAAACCATGGAAGAAGTTAGAGAAAAGAAAAGATTGGACATGTGGAATCGAATGCATTCCATGGAAACTCATCCAATTCCAACCGTAGATGATGCCACGGTTGTTCCTACCCATCCACCTCAAGAAATATGAAGAAATTTACTAGAGGGGCCCTCAATTTCAACAACATTTGATGAATAAGCACCCCGTGGCACTAGTGAAGAAGTAAGACGTAGCTGCTCATCGGGGGATGTTTCAATTCCCACACCAAGTCAACCTCAGAATATGGCAGTGAATGACTTGTTGGGTAGTGGTTATACAAGCGACGAATTTAGAGAGGCATTGAGTGGAGCATTGACAATGGAAGAAGCAAATGTTATGGAGACCGTCCAAGAGAATAAAAGACAAGGGGCTCCTATGGAAACGCCGGAGCGTTTGTGATGGTGTACATGCTCTAGTTCCAACACCCTTACCTCCATTAGCAACTGCACGCCGAAGAACTCCGAGACGTATACAGGTTGATGAAACTCTCATTAGTTCACTTGAAGGTACGTTATCTAAATGTTCTATTGCTTATCAAACTGAACAAATACTTGATAAATTTTTTTATTCTAAATGTGATGGGGACAAGTGCAAATTATTTTTATCATTGTTGAAATCTAGGCATATGACTGTTGTTAGAAGAACAATAGGGATAAATATGGCCAAAAAGTTAGAACCAAGTTCTCATATCGTTAAAAGTTTAGTAGATGCATTTTGTACAATTGGAAAGAAATCTCGCTCAAAGGATCGCAATGCAGCTCGTCGTGTGTTGTCACAATCAATCATTAACAAAAGCACTAGGGCACTTCATTTCCTTAAACCTACATCCAAAATTGTTAATTTGAATGTGAAGACACTTCACAGGTATTGTGTTAGAAGAGAACAACTTGAAACTGGTCAAACAGATGTTTGGGCCTTCATTGGTAGGTTGCCACACTCTCATATGAAGCTCATTGATGCAGTAAAGGGATTAGTGCAAGATTTTTGGCATGACAACACTAGACCTTCTTCCAACCAAAAAGATGTATTAAAATTGAGAAGGGGTTCAAAGGATCGTGAACCACACATTAAACATTTTCTTGATATGACACAAATAGAATTATATGAGAGATTTAGGAATGAACATAATGAACTTCACTTCGGCCAAAGATCCTTTGAAAAATGCAAACCATGGTATGTTAAAATAAACACAATTCGTAACACATGTTGTTTTCGATACCACATTGAGTATGGTTACTATTATGGCACATATACATATATTTTTCGTGTATTGCATAACACTCTTGTGAAAGAATGCTCAGCTGCATTACCACCGATTCCATCTAGAGACTTTATTCATAGCATCTTGTGTAGCAGGCCAAACGATTACACATTTTATCAAAACAATTGCATAGATGGGACATGCCCAGGGTGTGGTGGATTCGCATTATTGGACAAATGCATACATGTGACCGATGAGCATGAACTTGGGAGGCAAGAGGTGAACTTGCAGTCATTCAAATATGTCACGTATGATATTGATGGAGGGAACGAAAGAAAAAAAATACAATTGGTCACTTCTCAGGTTGGTAATGAGTTGTTGAATACTATTTTTTCTTCAGAATGCAATTTCATATGTAACAATCTATTGATATGTGTATTTATTGTTGATATACTAGGTATGGGTTTCCAACTTCATGGAGGAATTCTTTGAAAAGACACAACATTATGTAGTGGTGAATGGGACAAATGTGAATCCATGGATTGGGTTGACGGCTGGGACCGTGTATCACTCCCCATTGGTCGACAGATAGCTACAGAATTATCCCAGTTGGAGGAGGACCAATCAAGTATTTCACCAGACTATGACCACATATCAAATCTCGTAAAACCAGGTTCGATTAATATTATAATATTTTTGACAACTAGTTGTGTCTAATTAGTTGTGTATATTTTTTATATTTTTGGAAACTAGTTGTGTGTAAGTAGTTGACTAAAACGTTGGAACTATATTTTCTCCAGGGCACATATACACAGTGGTTGCCCCGAGACGCAATGCATGGCACACTGAATATTGGATGGCACGTTGCTTAGAGGGGAAGAAAACCCTAAATGTCCCATTGCGGGACTCTAAGGGAGTTGATTTTTCGATTGGGTCGATGGTTATAAAGGGAGAATATTTGAACCAGGTTTCCCACTCAGCAAATAGAAAAGGGTACACATATGAATGTTATAGACCAGATGAGATTGTATACCATTATACAAACTTAGTTATTGGCACAAACCTCCAGCTGCAAACAATGCCAAGGAAGAACTCATCAAAGGCATGATACTTATTGCCTTATTCCGAGCATGAGAGATTAAAGGAAACCATTGGTATTCGAGCTAATCCTGATGGTCTAGTCGAATGACCATAGGTAGGTAATCTGGTATGTGGTTTGCTTGTTTGATTGTGTACTATGTTATAGGTATGTGGTGTACATGTATGCTATGATTTTTTTTTGTGGTCTCATTGAGTATTGGCATTAATATTTTGAATATTGCAGCCATACATTGATAGCTTGATAGATTCATAAATTGCATAGACTTGGTACAACTTGATAAATTGCACAAGTTTTGTAATCATCATCATCATCTACATCACCACCACCACCACCACCACCACCACCACCATCATCATCATCATCATCAACATCTTCATCATCCTCACCACCACCATCATGATCATCACCATCACCATCAACCCCACCATCACCATCATCATCAATGTCTTCATCATCATCACCATCATCATCTTCATCACCATCACCATCATCATTTCCATGTGTAGGTTCCTCATCAACATCTCCATCATCACATCTTCTTCGTCATCATCATCATCATCTTCATCGCCATCACCATCATCATCAACGTCTTCATCATCATCACCATCTTCATCATCATCATTAACTCTATCTCTAACCCTAATTCAATTTCCTTCTATAACTCTAATTTCCTTCATCATCATCATGCTAGCTATACCTTCCCGATGGACGATTTTGCAAAGTTGACCCCCATGTGCAAAAATTGCACACTCCCTCACTGAGCAAAACCCTAGTTTCCTAGATGGACCTACAAGATGACACATGGGCCATGGGATCGGCGGAGAGGGGCACCCCTAGCACTGTCTCGATGTCCTGAATCCAACAGAGTCGACGGTTCATCGATTGGAGCCACGTCCATCATTCTATGGCTTGTTCCATCTCGCATCCAAAAGGCTTTCAGGGATAGTTGCTGGATACCTACCGGGGGCATAGAACTCCAACCGTGCAGCAAAATCAGGTTCCGGGGAGTCCTGCAGGTGTGTCTAGGTAGGTTCCAGCTGGGAACGCTAGCCACAAGTGCCCAGCGGATTATTTTGCAAAGTTGACCCCCATGTGCAAAAATTGCACAATCCCTCACTGAGCAAAACCCTAGTTTCCTAGATGGACCTACAAGATGACACGTGGGCCATGGGACCGGCGGAGAGGGGCACCCCTAGCACTGTCTCGATGTCCTGAATCCAACGAAGTCGACAGTTCATCGATCGGACCCACGGCCGTAATTCTATGGCTCATTCTGTCTCGCATCCAAAAGGCCTTCAGGGACACTTGTTGGATACCTGCCGGGGGCATAGAACTCCAACCGTGCAGCAAAACCGGTTTCCAGGGAGTCCTGCAGGTGTGTCTAGGTAGGTTCCGGCTGGGAATGCTAGTCAACTTTGAAAAATCATCCGTTGGGCACTTGTGGCTAGTGTTCCCAGCCGGAACCTACCTAGACATACCTGCAGGACTCCCCTGAACCCGGTTTTGCTGCACGGTTGGAGTTCTATGCCCCCGGCAGGTATCCAACAATTGTCCTTGAAGGCCTTTTGGATGCGAGACGGAACGAGCCATAGAATGACGGTCGTGGCTTCGATCAACAAACCATCGACTCCGTTGGATTCAGGACGTCGAGACAGTGCTAGGGGTGCCTCTCTCCGCCGGTCCCATGGCCCACGTGTCATCTTGTAGGTGCATTCTACAAACTGGGGTTTTGCTCAGTGAGAGACTATGAAAGTTTTGCCCATGGGGGTCAACTTTGTAAAATCGTCCACCGGGCACTTCTGGATAGCGTTCCCAGCTGGAACCATCCTAGACACACCTTCATGTCTCGTCAAAACCAGGTTTTGTTGCACGGTTGGGATTCTATGGCCCCAGTAGGCATCCACTAGGTGTCCTTGAAGGCCTTATGGATGCCGGACGGAACGAGCCATAGAATGAAGACCGTCACTCCGATGGAAGAACCATCGACTCCATTGGATTTAGGACGTGGGAACAGTGCTAGGGGTGCCCCTCTCCGGCAGTCCCCTGGTCCACCTGTCATCTTGTAGGTCCATCTTGGAAACTAGGGTTTTGCTTAGTGAGGGAGTGTGCAATTTTTGCACACGGGGGTCAACTTTGCAAAATCATCTGTTGGGCACTTGTGGCTAGCGTTTCCCTTCTTATGGTGAAAAATGGGATGGTGATGGTGACAACATGGGTAGGAAGAGCACGGTGAGGATGATGATGATGATGATTAGGGTGAGGATGATGATTATGAGGGTGAGCACGGTGAGGATGAGGATGATGATGATGATGATGATGATGATGATGATGATGAGGGTGAGGGTGAGGATGATGAGGATGAGGATGAGGATGATGGTGATGATGATGATTACGAAACTTGTGTAATTTATCAAAACAAACATAGGACCATGAAGATGTTGATGTTGATGATGATGGTGGTGGTGGTGGTGATGAAGATGATGATGATGGTGATGGTGATGATGATGATGAGGGTGAGGAGGATGAGGATGGGGATGAGGATGAGGGTGATGAGGATGATGATCATGATGATGGTGAGGATGTGGATGAGGGTAAGGATGATGAGGATGATGATCATGATGGTGGTGGTGATGATGATGAAGATGTTGATGATGAAGGTGATGAGCATGATGATTGTGATGATGAATATGTTGACGATGATGATGATGATTACCAAACTTGTGCAATTGATCAAAACAAGCATAGAACCATGAACATATTATTTTCATTCATCAATACAACATTATCAAGGAATATCATTAAAGTAGTTAGGTATTTCATTTTCCATGGATTCTGGATGATTACTTTTGCATTATGACAGGTGGAAAATGGACATATGAAAGAGGTAAAGCACAAACTAATGTATTACATACTAGGGTTTAGTAAGGATAGGGTTTATATCTTCAACGATATTATGAGAGTGAATTCATGACCAGCTATTGGTTAGCATATTTTAACAAACTAGGGTATATTTGTTACATATATTTGACCATATGTACATGAAGGCCCAATGAATTTTATTACACTTTAGTTATGAATTCCTTGCCATTCAATCAAACTGCATAGATGCTCATGTACGTATAGTTTGATGAAATACAGTAGCATTAATGAAATGTGTAGCATCTATTGGACTTCCTCTTTCTATCTGAAAATGTCATAGGATTACATTGATGGTATGTGTAGCATGTTACTATTATGACAGAGGTTTTTTCCTTGCAACCATAATCATGATCAATGGGTATGAACCCTTGGAGTTGACAAAAAACACAATTTTAAATTAGATATCAAATTAGCATGCATGTGCTAAGTTCATTGAATTGTTGAAAGATATTATTAGTTTTTTCCATTAAGATAATGTTTTCATAACACAATGGTGAAATGTTACTTGATCAATGCAATAAATGTAAGAGAATAAATATTGCTTGAAATGTAATTTTATAAATTTCAATAGCATAATTGATCAATTTGTGGAAGAGACGAATCGTCACAAGCACAAGTTGAAACTGAAGAGAAAGTATGGAATATATTGATAGTCGAATGTTTGCAATACAAAATATGGGAAAGTAGTCAACCCTCAAATGGCCTGTCAATGTACATGTATCCCTAAGTACAACAATGTGTACATGTATGTCAAAATACATCTATCCAGGACTATGCAACATCAAAAATCAATCTTTCTCTTGTTTTTCCCCGACTTTCCTCTATCGACCATCTCCCTGGGATTGCTCGGCATCTCAGAAGTCTGCAAAAAAAATCATTATTTTTATCAAATAACTGCGCTAATACCCTACCATCAACAAAATTAAAAAATTAACTTATGGCCAAATTATTTATGACAAACACTCACCAAGTCCTCATGGGGTATAGATGTGAGTGGTGTGCTCATGGAAGGCATCTCTATAGTTGTGCTCTGCAAATAAAAGATCATATCTCAATTAATTCAACAATTCAACATTGATCAACGTGTTTGGGTAAATTGAATAAAAAAACTTGGTCATTAATGAACATCTCACCGCAAGAGGAGACCTGGTCAGAACCATGGATTGAGCAGAGGGGCCGGGCACTTTTGCCGCTAATGGCTACAATCACCAAATGGAGAAATAGTTAGACATGCACGAATAAACAATATAGTAACATGGTTAAATACTATGCATTGTGATTGTCCAAATAGTTACCTCTGTATGACTCATGGCTATTGTAGATGTGGCACTGACTGCAGCATCAATGATCTTTGTTAGGTCAGGGGTAGATGGATATCTCGTGTGTCTTCTATAGAGGACATCCACATTCTTTCCAGGAGTGGAGCCTCTCTTGTACACTTGTCCCTTTTGCACGTTGGGACGAGGGGGAGATCGAACTGCTGATAGTATCGAACGTATATCTGCTAGTGGCTACAACCACCAATACTGAAGTAGTTAGAAATGCATTGGTCAATGGAATAGCATGTATTAACAAACTGAAAATGATGAAATACATACCGATGTACTGTATACGTCAATCAATTCTAAGAAATAGTTTGTCGTCCATTGTGTCTCCGCGGGCACACTATCGATTGTATTCCCACCGTGGGGGAGCTCACTAGATGAAATCATTTCCATTTGATGGGGATCTACAACCTACAATTTAGAAAATTGTAAATATTAGATCGTGTAGCATTGATTAAGTAACATGTGATAAAAATAACATGTGTTGAAATAATGTCATGTTAAAATAGTTACCTCAGCATGAGATGTTGTCGCTAAAGGTATGACAACATCTTGTAACTCAGAAGGTTCTACTGCATGAGCCTCTTGGCCCTCATGCCCTTCTTGTGGAAACTACAAGTTTTAAAATCATTAAAAATATTAGCAATCTATATATGTGTATAGTAAGGAAAAATAATTTACAAATGACACTAAATTGTTAACTGGATCTACTCATGTATTAAAATAATTTCATGTTGAAATAGTTACCTCATTGTGAGTTGTTGTCACTAAAAGTATGGCAACATCATCATCATAATCATGTGGTGTTGGTGCATGAGCCTCTAGACTATGCTCTGCATCATCAGTGCAAAGGTCTTCAACCCCGTGCCCTTCTTGTAATAACTACAAGTTTTAAAACCATTAAAAATATTAGCAATCTATATATATGTGTATAGTAAGGAAATATAATTTAAAAATGACACTAAATTGTTAACCACTTACTTACCTGTGTGAAATACCTAGTAAAGGTATCATCTGTTCGGACAGGACCAAAGAAAGGATGGCCGCATACTGTGCATGGGTGGGGTTGATGGCTGTGCTCATGCTATGTAGGTACAGCGCCACTACTAGATGCTGCTCGGCCACTTGAAGGTGGTGGCTCTACCTCATCGGGAGGTGGTGGATCTACCCCACCGACAGATGCTGGATCTACTCCACCCATAGATGGTGGCTTTGATGGGCCTACCTGGTGCGTACCATGAAGATACATGGTATGGCGAACAACCGCCTATGCCAACAGTAGGAAGGAATCTTGTGTCTCTGGCACCAACTGATGTGCAGGTGGCACATCTGGCTTGGGTATCCTCCTACAAGGTGGAGCTATGGGGCGATTGGGATCTATGTGCCTCGCATTGGGACATTGCTGAGGCATCCCCATCCCAACACCTTGGTACTCCAAGATATCAAAATAGTTAACATGCTTCCCTAGCACAAACTCTGCGTACATCTTTCTCAGAAAATACAAAGGCATTTCCCTGTTGTTGTGTGGTGTTGCATCAAACACCATGTACCATCAGTCCATCTAGTTATCTATGAATGGTTGATATGTACACCACTCGATAGAAATGTGCCTTTTGTTTGCATTAGGGACTTCACCATCCCATGGATTTCTAAGCAAGGAAAATATTTGTTCTTTTGAGATTTTCAACTTCTTGACTTCACTGTAGCTAAGTCCATCCGCATATTGTTGCCTCTTTCTTTCTCTAAATGTGGAAATATATTGCAAAACACCATTAGACCTACTAAAGGTCTCTATCATTGCATCCAAATTGGATGCAAGCATAACATGCCTGTCATCAACAATAGTAATTGAGGCTCGAATTTCTCTGAGCCTCTGAATTTCTCTTTGGATGTCAGAGTGGGCATCCATGGTCGTCACTGCAAACAAAAAATAAAAATAAAAATCATTAGAAACGTATATATGTGCTATAATGACATCTCTCAAAAATGAAAAATGTACAAACTTTGTGCAAGAACGAATACATTACAAACATAAATATCATCTTAGGCATACATTTCAAACATAAGTATCATTTCATATGACCATTGTAGGCATACATTATGGTTCATCGAGGGAATAAGGGTGGAGACCATGCGGGCATAAAGGCCATGATGATGTGGCAAAGATATGTATTTTTATTGGTTAAACTGAGGCAACCTATTGATGGACATAATGAAGACATGTTGGTAGAATGATGAAGAGATGACTAATGATATGGGCATAATGTTGTGATGTGCATATGGACAGTGTAAAGTGTATGAATGGAGATATGGCAGCAGATTGATATGACATGAATAATGGTGACATAATGAAGATGTGATCTAATTGGTGATATTTGCTGATGGACAGAATGGATTTATATTGAATAATGAGTGCTTGATGAGAATGATGAAGTGCTTTGGAAACAAACAAGGGCTTCTGGTTGATGATGTATGTAATCTGCAGACTTAAGAAGAGTCTAAAATATCATTTGTAAATCTATGGTTGTTGGGTTGTTGGTGCATCCCCGTGAGTTGCAGCTGACAGAATTATCTTATGAATAGGATTGTCATTGATGACAACATTAATGAAAAAGGTGTAAATGGCACGATGATAAGCAAACAAGGTGACTTGACAAGGACTTGGAAAAGACACGACAAAAGACAAGGTGATGGGAATTGGCACACCTAATGAGCCAAATGACCCATACTGTGGTCATTTGGAGTTGGTCCTAATACCCTAGACAAGGATGACTTGGAGATAACAAGTTACATGAACAAAGAAGCATGAAGTGAACAAAGAAGCTTGAAGTTGACACTTGGCAAGGAGATTGTGGGCATCCCTTATGGCATCTGCGGGCATCCAAAAATGAAGCTGATGGACATGCAGGCATGTGGACAAGGTGACATGAGGGCATCTTGAAGATGCATATGCGGGCATGTTTGTGGAAGATGTGGGCATACTGGAGGCATGGCAAAGACCCCCATGCGGGAAATTGAAGAAGGTCTAGTTGTAGGCATGTTCAAAGGCATAGATATGGCCCTTGAGGGCATGAGTTACAAGCTAGTGCGGGCATGCTGGAAGCAAAAGAAAATGGTGATGATGTGGGTATGAAGACCACGTTTAGGTGGGAAAAAGAAAGTCTAAATAAATATATACATGTATATATTTATAATTTATGAGGTGTTTATAGAGCAACAATAGAAATTAAAGTTTAACCTTTATCTTTGGATTAATTGGGGCTACAGTATGCTGATGTGCTGCTGGTGTACAAAATAAGATGCTGATGATATGTATGGACAGAATGAATTCATGATTATTGGGGCTACATACGATGAACAAAATGTTGATCTAGGGAAGCATGAAATAGGGACATAATGCTTGCTTGGGTTATGACAATTAATGATAATCATAATGATGTTATAGACAGATATGTTGGGTGACAATGATGATTGATGTGATCAGTGAGCCATTGTGTCTAACAGGGTGGATGTAAAATTCATTAAAATTTTAAAACTTTAAGTTTTGGCATTTCATTTACAAATATTTTTAGGTGACAATGATGATTGATATGATCAGTGAGCCATTGTGTTTAACAGGGTGGATGCAAAATTCATTAAAATTTTAAGTTTTGGCATTTCATTTACAAATATTTTTAGATTAGGGAAACATAACAATTTATAAACTTAATGATGAGATGAGGCAATGATTTAGATTCTTACCTTTCCAATCGTCCTTGCAAGATGAATTTGGGATTGTTGAGCCTCCAAATCTCCTTGGTTGAGCTTCTCCAATGTGTTTTGGGAAGGCAAAATCGCTCGAGCGTTCGTGCTTGGGTAAAATAGTGTCGCGGTCCACGGCACTGTTTTTTGTTGTTGTTATATTAACCATAACGCTTGAGCATTGTGTAATCCTATCCTACATGTTAAATGACATGGCAGGTTCGGAGCCCGCCATTCCTAGTTTTACATAACGCGCGAGCATTGTGGATTTACCCAATTGCATCTAAAAGGTCCCTCAACTTCGTGTGAGGGCCCATATCACTTAATTAATCTTAAACCAAAACAAAAAACATAAGCTACTATCACTTGATCTTTTTACATTAATCTTAAAATCTTTTTATTATAAAAATTTAATATACCTAAAAAGTAATTATATTATTTTTACTTCTTGATGTTTATGTTTTTTCTTTTCTTTTCTTTTCTTCTCTTCTGTAAGCAAGAAAAATATATTAAAATAAATCCTTCAGTACATAAAGGTCAAGACTTATAGGGCTTATCATGCCCAAATTTTCTACATGACTGTCTACACAAAATCTTCAACTGCCTGCTTTTTTCCTTCAACTATCCCTTCTACAAAAACTATATGTCCTATTAACCCCATTACAATGAACACATTCAAAATATGTCTGACAATACCCACAAAAAGAGTCAACATAACTGTGGAAATTAAAACTAAAGCCACAGCAAAACCCAGTGAACTGCAGAGAAAGACCGCTAGAAATTAACAAACTGCCTAGACAAAAAGACACAACAACAAGAAAACCCGAACCCAAGTAAACAAACCCGAAACCCATTATTTCTGAACCTAGGTAACGTTCCGGTGGATCATTGTCCCCGATCGGAGGTCACCAAGCTTGTTATCTTCTGCAGATGTAGTCTGGACCGAGGGACCATGAATGGGGCAGGTACCCTGAAAACGAGCCGCAGAAGTTCCAACCACAGTACCATCAATCTTCGGCATCAGACCGAGCTTCTGAGAAATATGGTCTATTTTCTTATGCATCATACGATTGTCAAGAAGGTGCTCCTTCCAAGCTTTCACAGGTTCCACCTCACCCATGGCTTTATTTTCCTTGTCCATCAGAACATGGGCAAGTAGTTTCTTTGTTACCCAGTAGGTGATGATCATACGATCATAGGCAAAAAGTATCCTAGTTGTGGTCCTAGGGTCACAGACCCATTCTTCCACCTCCTCCTTGATAGTTTCCATGTTCATTACTTGCATCTGATTCCACAGGTTGTGTTCAACCCTTTCAATTTCATCATGAATAATTGGAGGAATGCGCTTCTTGAAGAAATGGGCAACCTGTCCTGCTTTCCTCAACACTTGGTTCGGCTTTCTCCTTCCCCCATTACCAGATTTTTTTCCCTTTCACTCTTGCCTCTTAGGAGCCATTAGAATGGTATCCCAGTACTGCAATTGACGCCACATCGGATCGGCTCCTTCTTGCTCACAGAAAAATGCCTCAGAGAATGAGAATACATAATGCGAAGAAGGGGCGTGTGCCTCGAATAAATAGCCAGGTTGCTCATCCCAATTCCAGTAAACATACTAATTCCTCTGTACTTTCTATTGAGTAGAACGATACTCCAATATATATCTCGGTTTCTCTCCTCGGTTCGTCATACCTTTCCCTCCAATTGACGGATATGGCTACAGGATTTCCCCATTATTGATAATCAGTGTGAGTTCATGGGCATTCATGTCTTGATTAACTATGGAGGTACCCGCATCGAGCAATGAATGATGTTGGTTATGACTCGAGGTGTTGGGTGGGCTTGACATGTGTTCCCCAGTCATGTTATTCGAGTCATGACTCGTGTGCCCCATCAACTGTAATGTCCCTTGTTAGGAATTTTATTAAAATGACAATTTTCCACCTTTTTTTCCTTGGTTCAACCTTTGACTAGTTTTGATCTCTAGGTCCCAAATTTGCCCCAAATGATCCAAAATCTTCTGAGAATGTATATGAATGATATTAGAACATAAATATGTGTTTCAGGGATGCCTTTGTACCTTTAAAACACTTCTACAAATACTCTTTCAATTCTGGTCAATGTAGGTAACTTTACTAGTGATTTCCCTTTGACTAGTATTGGTCTCTAGGTCTCAAATTGACTCCAAATTCCTTCAAATCTTCAAGGAAGGTGTATGAATGATATTAGGACTTGAATATGATGTTCAGGGATAACATATGGCCACCAAAAGACCTCTGCAAACTCTCTTAAGATTCTGGACCAAGTATGCAATTTTACTAGTAATTTGGGGTTCAAATCCCCCTGAGGTAAGTACTGAAAATGGCTTCCCAAATGCCTCCAAACCCACTCAAATTTATGAACAGAGGTATGTAATGTGTTAAGTATGTTATTAAGGTCTCATATGAACCATTAATGGTTTATTACAATTGTTCTCACCCTCTCCCATTCAACTGCAAAAATCACCAATTCGACCCTTGGGGAAATGGCACTATTTCTTCTCCCAATGCAATTAAACTGAGTAAAAATACTTCAAATGCTCAAGTACAGTACATGAAACTTGTAAAATACATCCATGGAAGTCCATTAATCACAAATTCATCATAGAATCATCCATTCATTCGAAATTATCATCAATACATTGGTTCACAACAAGGTAGTGGGGAAATGGCATTGTTCTTCCATTAAAAATGAGATTTATACATTTCTACTTGGAATTTCGACCTGAAAATTTCTGGAGATGAAGAACAGAGTATTTAATTCATATTACAAAAGAAATGGGGCATTAGAATCTCCCCCAAAGAGTACAATAGCTCACCAAAAATGCCCTCCCTCAAGGATCAAGAATATGCCATCAAAACTGGAAATGGTTGAAGGAGTGAGCTGCAATAGAAGAAACCATGAGCTGCCCTGTAGCTTACACCTGCAAATAAAGACTCCATTAAAGCTCCAAATGAAAGGTCTGAATGGCCTTTCCAATTGCCAACTTGGATGGGAATCTTTCACCCTCGAAATTGGCTAAGGCAAGAAACTAGTCATCCACTAGCTCTCCCTCTTCACAAATGCAATTGCAAATTCTACAAATGATCAAAAGCTATTGTCATACTTCATTTCTACATTTTATAACCAACATTAGCCTTCTAAGGGTCTAAATCCTCTCAATAGATTCAATAGATTTTCATTTAGGAAATATTCCACATTTGCCACTTGTCTCCTAGTTCCAACCTTCCATCTTCTCCCAAATTCGATTTTGAGTCTCTTTGGCTTCTCCAACTCCCAAATTCGCCTTCTTTGAGCCTATTTTTGGGGCTGAAATGTCATAGTGGTCAGATGTCAGAGGTCAGGTCTGCAATTTGTCATAGTTGTCATAGATGCTCCATCATTGGTGTCATAGGGGCTAGGGAATCTAGCCCAAGTGTCCACAAACTTCCACTTTGACTCTTTATCTTCCATGGAGGTTACCAATCCTTCCAAATTCGACCTAAGATTCTCAATGACATGTGTTATGACTTACCAACTCACCCAAGAGTGTTCACATTCCCATTAATTCGAATTTGCAAAAGAGAGATACCATGTATTATGAAAAATCAAGCTAGTGTGGGTCCCACATCCTCCATATGTCTCCAAAACCATTTGTCACTTAGGATTTCTCTTGAATTTATTTATTCACTCTATTTATTAAATACTTGAACCCTTCTAATGTCTAAACATCATTTATTATCCCCCTTATTCCAAATCCCAAAGCTTCCACCCCAAACCTAGGAAACTAGTAATTTTCCTCCTTGGCAATTATTTGACCCTTAACATCAATTTTACAAACTCTAATGAATATGGCTAATGTGATTAGGCCATTGTGACCCAATTCCAAATTTGGGACATGACAAATCCTCCCTTCCCAATATTGCTTGTCCTCAAGCAATTTCAAACATGGGTGTTGAAGAACATGCTTTCTGTATAATTCTTTGAAGTTGCCATTGAATTGCCAAACCTTGAGTCTTTGAGTTTCCATGAATATTTTAGAGAGGAACCACCATGCTTGCTGCTGCACTACTCTTATTAAAATCACTTTATTAAGTGGGGAATCCATCTCCCATACTGCTTGCTTCCAAAAAAAAAATGAAACCAATGAGACAAAAATTATTCCAGGGTCCCATTGCTTGTATTGCACCCCAACAATTAAGAGTGCTCTCCAACCTACACCATTAGATAAGAGGATTCCTGGATCCCATTTTCTTGTATGCATTCTTCCAAACATCATGAGTACCAAATATATATCATCAAAGTACATAACAACATAATGAAAATGTACATCAAAGATATGCTTCATCAAAGATGAAAGTGCTTATACCTCCAAGCAAGTAGACCACCATTTTCCAAGTGCATAGAAGCTTCAAGTGACCAATCAAATCTGCTCCAATGACATAGGTGAGGATCCCATGTCCTATAATGCTGCTCCAAAAGGATGTGATATGCATCAAAATATTCAGCCATGTATTCTTTCATCCAAGAAGTGAATGAAGAATCTCCACTAGAATCTGAACCAAATAATGAGCAGAAAAAATAAGGAGACTTCAAATGACTCAAAGAAGTCTCACCCATACATCCATGAATGTGAGAATCATAAAGATGTAACAAAGTATGTGGCTTCCAACAAAAATGTTCTCCCATCATAAATCTATTCATCCAAGTGTTGGATGAAGTTCCTCTAACATCAAATGAACCCAGTGTTGAGCAAGAAAAACCATGAGTATTCAAGTGACTCAAATCCATATCATAGGTGCATCCATGTAGATGTGAATCATCATAAAGTGACAAATTATGCTGCTGCAAATGTGAATAAGAATGTGCTCCAACCATGTCATCATAAAAGTTAAATCTAGGAGTTCCATACTCCTCATGTGGCACCATCAAAAAGAACCCTTTCACCCATACTTCATTGAGACTAATACTGCAAAACATGGAATTGTAGGATGTAGGAGAATGTACTAACTCACCCAAATGATCAAAAAGTTCAGGAGTTTCATCATGGGAAGGATCCATGTGGGTAGTATCATGCAGCTCCTTCAAAAGTGTGAACTCTTTGTCATAGTTTGGTTTCAATGTAGAGGAATCATGCTCTTCTTTAAAAATTGCATAACCTTCATCAAGAGGCCATTCAAATTCCTCTTCCACCACATCAAGTGTTTGGATCTCTTCAAGTTCATCTTCAAACACATCAAGAACATTCAAATTTTCACATTTCTCATGATCCACCATGTCATGAGAATCCTCCAAACAATCTACCATTTGACAATCTGAAACATAGGAGGAAAAACAAGTATCTTGCAACTTTTCAAGAAGTTGCTCATTTTGAATTGTGAGCTTATGAATATCCTCATTATTCTTCAAGTATGCATCATGTAACAATTCATTAAGCTCAAACAAATGGTTTCTATCAAAAAGCAAATACATGAAATTACCTTTGATGTGGCACATTGCTCTTTGAATCTTCTCCATGTCTTCAAGGAAGGATGTTTCCTCCAATGAAGTAGCTCTCCAACAAGAATTTGACACCAATGCTTGAGTGTCATGGAGAATGCTGAGGGACTCTTGGATATTATTTTCATTCATCTTTAAGGACCCTTCAAGAAAATGAGGCTCTTGCAAATGAACCTCCTCATCTTCTTCAATTTTGCTTGGACCAACTTCATGAAGCTCAAGTGGTGATGGGGAAGTTGATCTTGGTTCTTCTTCAACCGCTACAAGGTCTTCATTATCATGCTTAATGAAACTTGTACTTGTAGAAACACTTTCAAAAGTGATCTCTATGTCACCAACATAGAGGTGTGAGCACCCATCAGTAGGTACTCCTTCATAGTTTAAGCATCCATCAGTAGATACTCTTTGGTTCATGTCTAAGCTAGAAGGTGTCTCGAAATGATCTTCCATATTTTCAATAGAATCTTCTTCATGCTATTGTGATGTCTCTTCCTTTTTCTCATTAAAGCAAGCTGATGCATTTTTCCCCTTGTTTTCCTTAGGATCAATATATTTGGAATCTCTTCTTGAATAAATCTCAAAAGCTCTCCTCAAGGAGGACATCATTTCATGCACACATATATGATACTCGCTCCAAGGGTTTTTACAAGAAGGGCATAAACCTTTCTTCACTAACTCCACATCTTCATTTTTGGGCCTATTTTCAAAAACATGTTCAGCATAGTACTCAAAAGACATGGCATTTTGTGTATTTTTGCTAAAAGCAAGATATTCTTGATATTTTTGATATTGTTGGGGCAAGGTTTTATATTTTGCTCTTCATCTTTGGAACTCACTCATAGAATTATCCTTGGTTGGTGTGACACACTCATATTCATCAGATTTAAAGTCATAAGAATAATCTTCATTTCTCTTGAAATTGTAATAAGTGTTGCATGATGGCACCTCTTCCTCATACCATTCACATTCTGCTTCATATTGCTCATAAGCATTTGCATATTCCTCATAAGAATTGTACTCATAGGATTCATCATAATAGTAATACATGGCTGCCAATTATTCTTGAATGTATGTACCTAATACACAGGTTCAAGGACCATGCTCTGATACCACTGTAATGTCCCTTGTTAGGAATTTTATTAAAATGACAATTTTCCACCTTTTTTTCCTTGGTTCGACCTTTGACTAGTTTTGATCTCTAGGTCCCAAATTTGCCCCAAATGATCCCAAATCTTCTGAGAATGTATATGAATGATATTATAACATAAATATGTGTTTCAGGGATGCCTTTGTACCTTTAAAACACTTCTATAAATACTCTTTCAATTCTGGTCAATGTAGGTGACTTTACTAGTGATTTCCCTTTGACTAGTATTGGTCTCTAGGTCTCAAATTGACTCCAAATTCCTTCAAATCTTCAAGGAAGGTGTATGAATGATATTAGGACTTGAATATGATGTTCAGGGATAACATATGGCCACCAAAATACCTCTGCAAACTCTCTTAAGATTCTGGACCAAGTATGCAATTTTACTAGTAATTTGGGGTTCAAATCCCCCTGAGGTAAGTACTGAAAATGGCTTCCCAAATGCCTCCAAACCCACTCAAATTTATGAACATAGGTATGTAATGTGTTAAGTATGTTATTAAGGTCTCATATGAACCATTAATGGTTTATTACAACTGTTCTCACCCTCTCCCATTCAACTGCAAAAATCACCAATTCGACCCTTGGGGAAATGGCACTATTTCTTCTCCCAATGCAATTAAACTGAGTAAAAATACTTCAAATGCTCAAGTAAAGTACATGAAACTTGTAAAATACATCCATGGCAGTCCATTAATCACAAATTCATCATAGAATCATCCATTCATTCAAAATTATCATCAATACATTGGTTCACAACAAGGTAGTGGGGAAATGGCATTGTTCTTCCATTAAAAATGAGATTTATACATTTCTACTTGGAATTTCGACCTGAAACTTTCTGGAGATGAAGAAAAGAGTATTTAATTCATATTACAAAAGAAATGGGGCATTAGAATCTCCCCCAAAGAGTACAATAGCTCACCAAAAACGCTCTCCCTCAAGGATAAAAAATATGCCATCAAAACTGGAAATGGTTGAAGGAGTGAGCTGCAATAGAAGAAACCATGAGCTGCCCTGTAGCTTATACCTGCAAATAAAGAATCCATTAAAGCTCCAAATGAAAGGTCTGAATGGCCTTTCCAATTGCCAACTTGGATGGGAATCTTTCACCCTCGAAATTGGCTAAGGCAAGAAACTAGTCATCCACTAGCTCTCCCTCTTCACAAATGCAATTGCAAATTCTACAAATGATCAAAATCTATTCTCATACTTCATTTCTACATTTTATAACCAACATTAGCCTTCTAAGGGTCGAAATCCTCTCAATAGATTCAATAGATTTTCATTTAGGAAATATTCTACATTTGCCACTTGTCTCCTAGTTCCAACCTTCCATCTTCTCCCAAATTCGATTTTGAGTCTCTTTGGCTTCTCCAACTCCGCCTATTTTTGGGGCTGACATGTCATAGTGGTCATATGTCAGAGGTCAGGTCTGCAATTTGTCATAGTTGTCATAGATGCTCCATCATTGGTGTCATAGGGGCTAGGGAATCTAGCCCAAGTGTCCACAAACTTTCACTTTGACTCTTTATCTTCCATGGAGGTTACCAATCCTTCCAAATTCGACCTAAGATGCTCAATGACATGTGTTATGACTTACCAACTCACCCAAGAGTGTTCACATTCCCATTAATTCGAATTTGCAAAAGAGAGATACCATGTATTATGAAAAATCAAGCTAGTGTGGGTCCCACATCCTCCATATGTCTCCAAAACCATTTGTCACTTAGGATTTCTCTTGAATTTATTTATTCACTCTATTTATTAAATACTTGAACCCTTCTAATGTCTAAACATCATTTATTATCCCCCTTATTCCAAATCCCAAAGCTTCCACCCCAAACCTAGGAAACTAGTAATTTTCCTCCTTGGCAATTATTTGACCCTTAACATCAATTTTACAAACTCTAATGAATATGGCTAATGTGATTAGGCCATTGTGACCCAATTCCAAATTTGGGACATGACATCAACTCTCGGTACAACTTTATGTCATGGGTCTTGAAGTGGATGTGTCTGGATATGCCACTCATTACCTCCTTCACTGAGCAGTTGTCCTTCCACCATCCTCGCTTCACTTCGTTCCTCGATGTTTGCCAGCAGATCAGACACCTTATTTTCATCACGTTTGACGTGGGAAAAGGACCAAGTGTGGTGTCCTCAGATGAGATCCTCCAACCTTTCAACCCGATACATCATATACCAAATCTCCATGACTTTGGACACCTTTTGTCCTCCTTCTATCTTTTTGGCCATCTGGATGATGATGTGGGAGTCACCTTCTATGATCATAGGTTCCCAACTATTGCAGATTGAGAGTCTGATACCAAGAAACAAACCTTCAAGATCTGCCGCATTGTTAGTGTCCTGTCCAATATTTCCATGATAGTACTGGAGAATACCACCCTCACTGTTTCTGATAACTCCACCAAAGCTAGTCGAGCCTGGGTTCCCTTTGGATTCTCCATCGAAGTTTAACTTGAAATGTCCACTTGGAGGGAGGTACCATAGACGTGGGCTTGTGGGAGCCACTTTTCGAGCTTTGAATTTCCTCCAACCTTGTGGAGTACAATCCATTCCCCATCCCGCCAAAATTCGCTTCTCGTTATCATCCATTTCTCAATCTCTTTCATTCCATTGGGTAATTTTGATGGTCTCCTCTATATACTTACTGATTTGGTTCCAAACTGTCTGAGGAAGATTTTTCTTTCCTTCAAAGATCCTCCAACTTCTTTCCTTCCAAATGGCCCACATCAAGGTTCCAGGAAACATGAGCCATATTTTAAGAATAACGGGATTTTTGAAAGCCTCCTTATCCCAGCCTTTAATTGTTTGTTGAGGTTGTCCTATAACCTGATCTGTCCTCGGGGCTAAGCACATGCCCGCCAGCGCAGACCACCTACCTCCCAAAATATTCATAAGCTGGGCAGGGGAACCATCAACCGACCTCCGTAGTACAGCTGATTAAGGTTCTTCGTGTGAATGGGTCATGACTTTACCTCTGTCCAATACTCCCATTAAGAACATGAAGATGGCAAATTTCCTTCCGCCGGATCCCAAATCCCATTCGAGCTTGGAAGGTACTCCTTCTCTCATGATTTGTGATGGTCGAGAGAAGAGAGAGGAGCTTTTATACCCAGGAGAAGGGGGCATTCACAGAAGTGGGAGTCTTGACAGCGCTTGGGACTCTAACCTGCGGGTTTCTATCCTCTGCACAGTAGTTTTGCTTGAAGAGTTGATGCCCGTCAGTCTCTCGACATCCATCAAAATGCCTCCTGCTAAGAGATGTTACATTCGGTGCAAGACCAAGCCCATTGGCCCTTCTACCGTACCGTTGATGTGATTCATGTGAGGCATCATGGGTAAGGCTCAACGAAATAAATTCTGGAACAGGTGCAAGTTGAAATTCGGGAGGCTGAGGAGGAAGCTTAGGTTGATCGTGGATGTCTCTCAAATGCAGAAATTCGAAAGGAGTTCGAGGCTCTAGTGCCAAACCCAAGGAACACCAGGGGTCGCACCACTCTATATCAAAAAACCCTAGACTATCACTAGACGCAGAAGTCGATTCTAGGAAGAATCCTGGTGGAAAAAGGAGAGGCTCATGCTAAAATGTAGCAGGATGAGATGGTCGGCTATCTAAAGCAAATCATCCACAACCAGCGGGAAATCGCCCTCCGTCTAGGCATGGAAATCGCAAAGGATCCAGGTTCACATAGCGGCTAGGCCGACCTGAATCCTTAAGCTCTGTTTTTTAGATGTTTTGCCTCTGTATATGTCTTTCTAGTTTTATCAGGCTGCTACTGGTACTGTCTCGGTTTTTAGGGTTATGGAAAACAATCATAGTAGGATGGTTCGTAAATCTCAAGCTGTATGGTTGAGTCTTATTTCATTTCAAGAAAGACTGCTTATTTTTTGAAATTGGGTATATTTTCCCAATCTTGGGAGGGCCCTGCACTATGTATCTTTTTCTAATGGAAATATAAGGTTCTGCTCTAACTTACAAAAAAAATATCAATTAATATTTAGAATCTAGTCTATATAATTGATTAAATCTAAAATATGAATTGTCATCCCATTCGCCCTTCAATTTAAAATTAGAAGGTCTAAGGAGGATCCACCCTCCATGAAGTCTCTACTTAGCAATCAAAGTAGATACAATCAACTGTGATATCTTCTTTCATAGTTCAACTAAAGACAAATTGTTCATATATGTTATGTTATAAAAATCAAGTATAAAATCTTATTCCATATAATTCATTATGTTATTTGAGAACTATTAAGTAAATGAAATATGAGAACTATTGAAATTAATGAAATAATTATATATAGTATAGGGGGTCATAACACAAAAGAAAAAATAGTTCACACTATAAACAAGAAGCAAAATTTGGCAATAAAGTGGAAGCAAATATTGTCACAAAATTGAATGCAAATGTAGGCGCTAAATAGGAAGCTAGATGTGTTTCCAATGAGGAATCACAACCTGGAGCTAAAATGTAAGCCAAAACTGGAATAAATGTAGATGAAACATTGGACGCAACACTTGGCATTAACTAGGAATCAAAATTTGGTGCTATTGCATACACAACACTAGAAGTCGAAAAAGGAGCAAAATTAGACGCTAAAAATGAAGCAAATATAGGCACTAAATGGGAAGTTAAAAGTGGATTGGCGCAGAGGAAAAATAGGAAGCAAACCTAGGTGCTAAATGGGAAGTTAAAAGTGGATTGATGCAAAGAAAAAATAGGAAGCAAACCTAGGTTCTAAATGAGAAACAATAGTAGATGCTAAATGGGAAGTGAAATGTGGTGCTCTAGAGGAAGAAAAAATGGATTCCAAACTAGTCACTAACGAGGTTGCCAAAAATGGTGCTAATGTGGAAGCAAATATGGTGCTAATGTGGAAGCAAACATGGACACCAAACTAGGCATTAAAATGGATGCCACATGTGGTGCAAAAATGGAATTCAAATATGGGGCTACAGTGTAATATAAACAAAATGTTACAATGGAAGGAAAGCATGGTGCTAACGTGGACACCAATAGGGATGCCAAATTGGACGCTAAACGTGGCTTTAAAGGGGAAGAAACACATGGCACTAATTTGGTTGCAAACATGGATGCAATATTGCATTTAGACGTGGCGTTAATGTGGATGCAAACATGGATGCTAAAACAGGTGATACCTTGGCGCTAAATCAGGTGCTTAAATAAAATCAAATGACCTCTTCCAGGTGCAACTCTTCACATCTAGGTGCTAATCCTAGCGCTAAATAAGATGCTATTTCATCCGCTAAAGGGGATTCTATTTTAGGCGCTAAAGTGGGCGATATTTCAGGTGCTAAAGTGGACGCTAATTCTAGCACCAAAGAGGAAATAAATTTAAGTGATTTAAAAAATTTCCAAGGCACGCTGGGTTTAGTGCTGAGTTGGTCCACTCAATTGGGAAAGAATTTACACTAAAAGGGGAAGTTAACTTTACTGCTAATTACCAATTTTGTTGTAGTGTCATTTGATAGATATTTAATGCCAAATTTTATATCCTCAACGAGAAAACCTCGATGCAAACATGAGTAGTTTGAATAAGTATAGAACTTGTTAAGGTAAGAGTTTCACTCAGTGATGTTGATTTTACCCCTAAGTTTTCTAGAGATGATGTTAGACTAAAAAATTTAGATTCTCTTTTACACATGCTTAAAAGTCTCTCTTGATGATTTTAAAAATATTGGCGTGTTTTATTTTTTATTAAGGGATTATAAAATTGAATCCTATTAGCTCTATGATAATTAATATAGGTAATTCTAATATATTTCTTGTCTTCTACAATCTACTAGTTGATACTAGGATTTGTGAATTTTTGAAATTGGGAAGCTTTTCTATTGTCAAACAAAACCTGCAAAGTTATTTATACTGTGCATAGTTGTTTCCTTATGGATCATATTTATATGTAGAGTTACTTATAATATATATATAAATAACTACTATAATGAGGTGGTGAATCTTGTCATCCAAGTCTGGGTAGAAAATGAATAGAATATATGACATAATCGACGACATCTACCTTTAAGAGGATATGACATAATTTTTTCAAGAAAATGAATAGAGAATATGGCATAATCGATGAAACATCTACCTTTCAAAGGATATTACATAATCGATGACACGTCTTTTTTTCTAATGTAAGAATAGATTAACCTCCTTTTCTAACCATAAAAATGATATCAAAGTTACTATTTGAGCCTAAGAATTTCCTTTTGATTTGTAAGTAGAGATATAATTTTTTAAATTAATAAAATTAAGTTGTAAAGAATGAAACCATAGATACCAAGGAAAATTGTATAATATATACATTATAGTATAATATAAGCATAGATACTCTATAATATAAGCACAATATTGGAAATATTAGTAAACATTGATATAGTAAAAATTAATGTGTTAAACATTATTGATATCAAATTCAGAGGAGACCATTTCCATCCACCCTTTTCTTTTCACTGAAAAAAATACTATACTCATATTAAAGTATATGTAATGTAACAACAAGAGAGAACTGGGATAAGATACAAAGCATAATAGAGATCACAAGATCGAAGGCCAAAGCCAAAATAACAATCACCACAAAACAAAAACAGAGCTATCCAAACTATCCAAACCAAATACGTAGTCACAAGCTCGGTTACCATCGGATCCAATATAAGATGACATAAATACCACTAACTAGAAGAAGCATATCCATGATAGTCTACAAATAAGTCAAGCTCACAACCCAAAGATAGACCAAATATAAACCAGAAACAAGGGAAATCAACAAGATGTTGAAAACTAGGATATATATGGAGTGTCCAATGCCCAGAATACATAATATACAAGCCAAAAAAGAACAGATTGGGCCACAAAAATACATCATCAATTAATGAGCCAAAAATAAATAAAATCCTCATTTGCACAAACATAATTGGTGACTAGAGAAACTGATGTAAAAAGAAGCCACTATTACACCAAGGAACCCATTGATCCAATATAAAAGACTACCCAAAAAATACTCCTACTCGACCAAAAAAATCCAAGTAAAAGCATGGTATTCCTACTTGACCAAAAGAGCCAAATAAAAGCATGATAATAGAAGGAAAGTAAGACTAAGGAGTCTAGAAGCTATTCACCCACCCACCTTATTCATGACGCTATCCAATGAAAATCATATATACTACATTTAACATTATAAATATCGTTTTCACATTGTGTTGTTTTTAACTTATGAAAATATCATATGTTCAATGAATCATGCAAACTATATTGGACTAGAATGGATCATAAAAAATTCAAATCTAGAAGAAAATATAAATATAAATTTATATATAATTTAAGATTTACAAACCTTGGTCTTAGTAGACTATATTTAATTAAAATGAATAATTAAAAATTCAAATCTAAGCAAATGAAAACTTTTATTTATATAATTTAAGATTTACTGACCTAGTTTTGGGTAGACTTGATTGGAATGGATAATTTCAAAAATTGAAATTTAAGAAAATGAAAACTTTTATTTATATATATTTTAATATTTACTATAATTTTAAAAATTCAAATCTAAGAAAATGAAAACTTTTATTTATATATACTTTAAGATTTACTAACCTTGTAACCTCGTTCTTGGTTCTTTAAAGTTTTCTTCTATATAGAGTGTATGTGTTTTGAAAAAATATGTGTTATCTCACAAGTAAGCCATTACCTTATAACTCCTTAAAATAATATGAGAGTGGTTATCCACTTTAATATAATGGACTTTATTTCATTTCATTGATAGTATCCTATTCAAAGAGCTCACCTAAAATTTATTTCAATAATAAGATTCATATTTTAGTATTTTTTTAAAAATAAAATCATATATGTTCAAAGTGCATTTAGAGTTGTTCCCCAAACTTTAAAGTCGATAAAATATTTCTCAACACCGATGTAATGCGCTTTTAACATAATTTAAAATAATTTACAGCGTTACCTAATTTAAAATAATTTACAGTGTTCATTTCCAATCTCGGATCAAGGAATTAGAACGAAAGGAAACTCAGTTGAATCAATGGGTAAAATCCATGAGGATTAGATGAAAGTCTACTTGGACCCAATTAGGCCAAAATGGATGGAGTCTAGGGTTTGATGTGATGGAGGCTGTCACTGTGTAGCCCACTGCAGGTGGCAATGATGTCGTCACGCTGTCTATGTCAGACAGGTTGCATGGATTACGAGGTGGTTTATTGGGTGATTAAGGGCCTTTTCAATAACCTGTGGTTTTTTTTACTATTATAATTTTTTATTCCCTAATTCCTTCTCGGGAGCTTTTACTGTTTTACTAAGCATGGATTTGATTGACGAGGTGGACTACGGGAGCGACAGTTTACGGCATAATGATATATGGAGTTCGCCACCTGGCATTTTCAAGGAAGGTTCCGGCATTGGGAACTATGGGGATTGTGGAGAGGGGAGCTTTCGGTAGTTGGATTCATTTCCCATTCTAGGGTTTATTCCATCCCTGGACCATTTCACTTCGCCTGTGTTGGAAAAGGCTGTTCTTTCACCACAGTTGAATGGTTTAGGCGAAGTTTTTGCTACGGGGGAGAGGAGGGATAACATCTGGGGTGTAAAAGGTTTCAACTCTTCTATTTCCTCGCCTGATGCAGTGTGCTCAAAGATTGGAAGCTTTCCGGAGTTTCTTATATCATCGGGTGGATCTTTCCATGATTCACCTATACCTGGTTTCAGTGTTGAATCATTGGTAAGAAATGACAAGGAGGATGGCAACTCATATTCCACCACTTCCCAGGGTTTTTTAGCAGCTAACTTGGGCACTGCTGAACAGAGGGGTTTCTCTAGTCCGTCGGTGGACTCTGTGTAGGAGGATTTTGTTCGTGAGGAGGATACTACGCCGTTGGGGCCATCTTGTACTCGAGCAAAGGGTAGAAGGAAATGGATCAAAAACACAGGTAAGGCACCTAATTACTCTTTAGGAGAAGATATTGGCTTTCAACAGATTGTAGGTATGGTAAACTCTTTGTTGGTGGGTAGGGTTTATGGAAGGTCGGTGGGCCTTAAAACGGTTATTCAGTGGGCATCGGGGTCCTAGTTTGGACACTGTGGTTATGTCCCACGAGTGGTGGCCCTCTCGGGGGGATGGTTCGTCTTTCATTTCTCTTTGGATGCCCATGCTTAGTGGGCTTTAGGTTTGAACTGGTCTATCATCAAAGTGCCTCTTCTTCTTAAACCATGGAACACTTTATTTGATGCAAGTCGTGAACAGATGGACACCATCCCGCTCTGGGTCTGTCTACCAGGGCTTCCATTACACTATTGGGTTGAGGAGCATTTCCGAAGGATTGGAAATTTGCTGGGGACCTATCTGGATGCGAATTTTTCATTTGTAGCAACATCGATTCAAAAGGTAGCAAGAATTCTGGTGAACATAAATGTAAGGGAAGGGTTATATGATGGTATGGACTTGAGATGGGGTCCGTATATTTTTCCCCAAACCCTCGACTATGAAAACGTGTCGTTTTTCTACAGACGCTGTCATGAGTATGGTCATCCGGCTATCGAATGCTCCATGTCGGTTAGAATGAAGTTTGGAAATTCTCTGAAGCGTAGGATTGTGGAGAAGGAAGTATGTGTGGATTCGGAAGATGACATTGTGGGTCAGTTTGTGTTGGAACATGAACAATCAGAGTCTCCTCCTGGTAATGTGGGGGGTGATGATATTTTGGGGGAGGATGGAATAGTGCCGATATTAGCTCCTGTTGAGGGCTCTGAAGAGATTGACCTATCCTTTCCCATGGTTAGAGCTCCGGAGGGTCCTCAGCAAGCTCTTCTTCGAACACTGGATATGGCAACTGTTACATCTTCTGCTCCCTGCTCTAATCCTTCCTTCAATTTCTTTTTTAAGAACTTTACTTTTTCAGGTATTAATTGGGTGGATGGGTTTAAAAACTTACACATTTCCTCTTATTTTTTGTCATCAATCTCTATTCCTTTGAATACTCTTGTTTCGCCTTCATTAGTCGAACCCCTCTTGCTAGATTGTCCCCCTGTGATTAGTTCTGAAGATTCCCCGGTGCTCCAACCTGTTGGTCTGCAACCCTCCTCCCCTATGGGCTCCTCTGAGTCTGGTTATTTCCTGCATTCAATGAACAAACCTTCTGCCGATGGGATTGGGAAAGAGAAGCCAAGATTGACTAAGGTTAGAGGACGAAATTCTTACATTTCGCATGCTAAGACTCGAGCTTGCTCGGATCTTAGGAATGCTAAACAACTTTCAATTGAAAGGGCACTTAGAGCTGTGAATGCCCATAAGGAAGGGTTTCGATGAAGGTCATGTCATTTAATTGTAGGGGTCTTGCTGGTCCCTCAAAAATACCAGCTCTGTGGAGGATTTTGGCTCTGGAACATCCGAATGTTTTGTTGTTACGGGAAACTATGTGTGGAGGTGATGAGGCTCTGGGAAGGTTAAAATCTTGGTTCCCAGGCTGGTGTTTTGAGGCCTCTGATGCAAGGGGTCGTTCTGGTGGCTTAGTGATTGGGTGGAAAGAAGCGAAGGTCTGTGTTTCTTCTCTTTGGGGGATGGAGTCGGTCTTGGGGATGTCTTGCAGGTCTCTGGATTTTGATAGAGAATTCACTATTGCTAACATCTATGGGCCATATTGTGATAGGGAACCTTTTTGGAATTATTTGTTAGCTAGGGAAGTGATTAAGGGTGATTCGTTGATCTTGGGGGGGGATCTCAATTTTTCTCTAGGACAGGCTGAGGTCTGGGGGCCGCATGCTCATGTGGATCCCCTTACTATTTTTTTTATCAGGAAATTTAATGAAGGTAATTGGGTCGATGTTAATCCTGTGTGCTTAAAACCATCCTGGAGGAATAAGAGGGTGGGTTTGGATAGGGTGACGAAGAGATTGGATCATTTCTTACTATTTGAGCAGTTGGTGGAGTCTTTTTTCTATATCAGGCAATGGATTGGGTTTGGAGGTTGCTTTGATCATGAACCTATTTTCTTGGAGATGAAGGCTGGTCCTGTCAAGCCTCCTTCTCCTTTTGTTGAGCTTTTTCATCAGTTTTGGATCCCCTTCCAACCAGGGATGTATAATTCTACAGCATTTCACTTTGCTAAGAATATCAAAACTCTTAAGGGACCAATCAAATAATGGGATGTTGAAAAAAGAAGAAGGGATGAATGGGATCTAAAGCTTATTGAAGAGGAAATATCCTACATTTTAGAAGGGTTAGGATGAGGATATTGTTCACAGTCTTCGAAGGATTATCTTGTTCAATTGGAGGATTAGCGGAACAGGATACTTTTGCAGATTGAAGAGACATGGAGACTGAAGAGCATGGCCATATGGTTGGAAAGTGGGGATGAAAATTCAAAATTTTTCCATGCCTATGCAAAAGGAAGGAGATCAGCTAACACTATCTGGAGTCTTGAAGATTTAGAGGGAATTTCTCATGCTACATTTAAGGGGTTGGCTGAAGTTGGGGTTAATCATTTTCATAATCTCTTCAAGGCCATTAACAGAGTGAATATTGAGGAGGTCATCAGGGTAACCCAGCTGTTTCCTTGCTTTGTCGAGGAGGAAGACAATAGGATCTAGAAGGGATGCACTTAAATTGAAGGAAACACTGGATCTTTTCTCATTAGCCACAGGGATGGAAATTAATGCTGGAAAATCTTCTTTAACTGTTTCTTTATTAAGGGCAGAGGAACTTCATTCTTACACTGAGCTTTTCCCTTTCACCCTTCTTACCCTTTCAGAAGGTTTAAAGTATCTGGGTTTCAACCTGAAGCCAAATGACTATCTGAAACAGGATTGGGTATGGTTATTGGAAAAATTGGAAAAACGCTTAAAAAGTTGGAGTTTCAAGTGGCTGTCAAGAGCTGGTAGATTAGTTTTGGGTAAGTCTGTGTTGGAAGCTATTCCAGTCTACTAGATGCCATTGGCCTGGATTCCTAGGGGCATCTTGGAACTAGAGAGGACGATTTGTTTTAGATTCCTTTGGAATGGTAAGGAGGATGCACATGTTACTCCATGGGTCAAATGGGATCATATTGCAGCACCAAAAGCGTTGGGTGGTTGGGGTCTGAAGAACATCTTTCACTTTTCTAAAGCTTTGGTTGCGAAGTGTGGTTGGCGTTTAATTAAATCTGGGGGATTCTGGGCAAGGGTTATGATCCAAAAATATGTTGAACCAGATTCTGTTGAATCTTGGATCCGTTCTCCACAAAAAACACACAAAGGTGGATCTTTGATTTGGAAGGTTGTGGTATCCTCTTTTCATGTCATTGAACAGAATCTGGTTTGGGATGTAGGCAATGGTCAGAGGGTGAGGATTGCTAGTGATCCTTGGGTGGGTTGTGATGCACAACATTTACTATCTGTTGGGTTGATCAAGGCTTTGGGTCAAAGGGGTTATCAGTTTCTCAATCAATTAGCAGATTAGGGGACTGTTTGGATGGGAAGTCCTGTATGGAGGCCGACAAAATATTTTGGTTTGGGGGGCGAGTTGGAGGTTGAACTTAGACACTACCTGTGGGCTCTCAGTAGGGACCACATTTTCCTGAATGATCAAGATGATGACCTTGTATGGGATGGGGATCCCTCGGGTAATTATACTCCCAAAGGAGGTTATCAATGGATTAGTGAGAACTTATTGGTCAGGGAACAGGTTTGGTGGTGGAAGAAACTATGGAAACTTCAGTGCCCACACAAGGCTCGTTTATTCATCTGGTGTATTTTCGTCAATCGGGTCCCAACGTGGTATTTTCTGCAGCGTAGAAGTCTACACGGGCTGGGCAGATGCTACCTTTGCAACTGGGAAGAGGAGAATGTGTTGCACTTTTTCCTTCATTGCAGGTTTATTACAAAAGTCTAGGGAATTGTTTCTAGAATACTTAAAGTAACATTCCAATGGATGGGGAATTCGTTGGAAGATGCATGGAGACGGTGGTACCAAAATCCTGTTTTTTCCTCTTACAGAGCTTTTCCACTTATCGTAATTTGGGGGGTTTGGCTCTCTCAGAATAAAAGTTTGTTCTCGGATATCGTTGGTCTTCCTGTTCTCTCGGTGGTCAATAGCTGTGGGATTTTCTTGGCATTCAAATGCATCAATCCTCCCACAACAACCAGATGTATACAACCCATGGATATTGATTGCTCACAACCTTGGGGTTTCTTTGATGGGGCCTGTCAGATTGAACTTTGTGGGGGCGGGGCTCTTCTTTTCTTGTCTCCTATACATTACTTTGTGATGTCGTTGGGTCTTGGGAGGGGTAGCAACAACTGGGCAGAGATACTAAGTCTTAAAAACCTTATCTCCTTTGCTTTGGAAAGAAATATCAGGAGCATTACCGTGTATGGTGACTTTTTATATGTCATAAAGTGGGTTTCTGGCTCATATCAGTGTAACAACCAGCGGATTGTTTCCATCCTAGAACAAATTCAGAATGTCACTCACACTTTTGATACTTTTAATTGCAGGCATGTTTTCCGTGAGAACAACTCAGAGGCGGACAGGGCCTCGAAAGAGGGGTTGTTGCTGGGTGTTGGGATCTGGAAAGTCTTAGAATATGTGGATGGGGTTGGGAGGGATTTCTTCCACAGGACGTTTATAGAATGAAGATCTGGCAGTCTTGTTGCTGCTATTATTTTTGGACACTTTTAAGTTTTAATGATGCAGATTTTGGTTATATATATGCTTACATATTGACAAGAGTTAAAGATTTTTGTACATGATGGTATACGCTTTTGAAAAGGAAATTTGGTTTGAACTCATTGAGTTTGAATACTTTGTAACAGATGTTAATGCTCACATGGTGAGAACATCAGACTTTAACAGACAGATGCAGAAAGTTTATTAAAAAGTTCTATATGTAATTTCGTACTCTTAATGATCAAAATAAAATTACGCTTTTTTTTCGAGGAAAAAAAAAAATAATTTACAATGTTACTTTTTACGTCGATAGGCGTTTATATCTGATATTTTTGGGGATTGGACTTCATCAAGTGGATCATCAAGATTAAACAGAATTTTACAAGTGTGCGGGCGAGATTACTTCTATGGTCGTCGTACTCGTTATGGTTAAATGGTTTACTAATTGGCTGAGCTGAAGATTCGTTAAGGGAGGAAAACATACGCGTCCACTTCATAACCGATTTATTTGGTCGTTGGTCCCTCGTCAGTCCGAGTTTATGACATGTGGTGGAGGTGATCGATTATGTAGTTACGGGCCGTGCTTGTTGTCATCACGAATGGATGCCACGTGGGGGAATTTATAATCCGGTTGAAGGGGTTTGGTCGAGTGGATGGTTGGCGGCGGCTCCCGCTGCGTCTGTTTTCTTGGATATATGAATCCTACATAGCGGATGATACCTTGTTTTTTCAACCAGCAAGCTTTGTCCAAGAATATTAGGCTTTGTCCAAGAATATTAGGTAACGCTGTTGTTTCTCGCATGCATTGGATTTCCTGCATTTGACTGCAGTTTGCTTTCCGGTTAATTTATGCATTTTGTTTTTAAGTTCCGCGTTCACGTCAACATTTTGTTTTCAGGTTTCGTGTTCATGTCAACATACCGTTTCGTGTTGCTTCAGATAACCTTGTTGACCAGGTCCCTTCTTCTTTCGGATTAACCATAGGTTTTGTTGCAGTATGGTTTCGCGTTCTTATCGTTTCGGGTTATTTGCAAGCTCTTTCTTGAGATCACGTGTCTTTACTTTTTGGGATAAAACTATAAAGTTTGTTTCCAAGATTATTGATGGGATCTTGGGGCTTTTTGGGGTTGCCTCGCTTGTTGAGGATTGGGGGGTTCAGGTGGTTTCAGATATTGAAATCGATTCCATGCTGGTTATTTACATATTTGGATCTGTGGATTGGAAATAATCTTGTATCCCTTCTAAGTTATCGCTTGGATCTTAACTTGAATTATTTTAACCTGTCACTGGTACTATACGCTTGGTTGTTATAGTGACTAGATCATGCCTTGACTATTCTGTAAAGTTAGTACATTTAAAACTGCCTTCTACTCTATGCTTAAAGTCGACGAGCCGTTGTAGATCGTTGGAATTTAACCAACTTGTCTTCATATTATTTAATTCCCTTATGTCATGCTTGGTAGCTGACATTGCAATTACATTAATTACTCATCTAAAGGAGATGAAGGGGGAAGGGTATTCGAAATCTAAGAATTATGTTGCGAGCTAAAGACTTGGTGCACATAATCGTAGTAGTTATTTTTATACTATTAGCTATGTAGGTGGCTGGGTCAATCTGATGTTTGAACTCTTGAGTGTTATGTTACGAGAAGAGCTCACTTCTTGTTGTTACGCTATTTTGTAATGTATGACACATCTTTTTCCCCTTATTAAAGGTATTCTTTTCGTCTTGAAAAAAAAATAGTTATTTTCATGGTTATATATATATATAAAATTAATGGAATAATAAATATGGTAGCCATGATTGTGTTAAGGAAGTATATTTCAATGGGTGTAATGATGACATGCATAAGATATAGATATACGCATATAAATATATACCACTAAATTAATGTGAACATCTATACCAATAAGTAAGATATTATTTTCTGAGGATACGGTTGGAAAACTATATGACATAATAAGTTTGGGAAATTCATTTTTATATTTCATTTCATCTTTTATACTAAAATAAATTTTTTTACTAATTTAATAGCAATAAAGTTAAATATTTTGAAAAAACTATTTCTATAATAATGTATATATAGTTAAAGATTGAAGTGCGTTTGATATATAGTTAAAGTTTAATATATAATTGTATTTGTTTATATATATAGATAGATATGTATATATATATAATTAATTAGATGTGAAACTTTATAAATGGTTTAAAAAAAAATTAAAATGCATAGTTCTTTTGGTCATTTTGTGAAATTTGTTTTTAATAATTTTGGTATGATATAAAATGTTTTATTTTTAAATAGTAATATTTTAATATTGGTAATGTTTTATTAAATGAAAAGTTTATATATATATATATATATTTGAATGTATTTATTTGTATTTTTCAACAACTTTTTATGGTATTTTTTATAGAATTTAAAACCTTTAATAATAATATTGATATTTTAATGTAGTTGTTAAATAATTTTATATTGATTTCTAAAAATATATTGAATCAAAGAATAGTTTAATATTAAGATTTTTTTATATATAAATATTAAAATTAGTTTAGTTTTAATAGTTTTATTATATGTAAATATTAAAATTAGTTTAAATTTAATAGTTTTATTATATGGTTGAATATGGTCAAACTAAAGTCAAATATCGTTAACCAAATTAAGCTATGGTTTGTTAAAGTGTGTGGTATATGCCGACACAACCCAATATGCGACATATTCATAATGTGAAATTTGACGTTCATCAAGGTTTATGCCGCATTGTGATGTTTATCAAGAGTTACGTTGCATTGTGGCGTTCATCAAGGGTTATGTTGCATTGCGACAATGCCCAATATGTGACACATATGCCGACACAACCCAAGATGCGACATATTAACAATGTGAAATTTGACGTTCATTAAGGTTTATGTTGCATTGTGATGTTTATCAAGGCTTATGTTGCATTGTGGCATTCAAAAAGGGTTATGTCGCATTGCTGCAATGCCCAAGATGTGAAATTTGACATTCATCAAGGTTTATGTCTCATGATGTTTATCAAGGGTTATGTTGCATTGTGGCATTCATCAAGGGTTATGTCACATATGTATATCAAGTGTTATGTTGTATTGCGGCGTAAATTAAGGGTTTTGTCACATTGTGACATTGATCAAGGGTTATATGTCTAATATGACAAATGGTTATGCCCCATTCTGATATTTATTGAGGATTAAAAATGATATACACCGACAATTCCCAAGATGTGACACATTAATAGTTTGAAATTTGACGTTCATCGAGGGCTATGTTTCATTGTGATGTTTATCAAGGGTTATGATGCATTACAACGTTCATCTTGAGGCTTTTGTCGCATCATGAGATTGATCAATATAATTTTAATAGGCTATCTCACATTGTGATGTATATCAAGTGTTATGTTGCACTGCGGTGTTCAACAAGCGTTATGTTGCATTGCGACATATGTCTAATATGACAAAGAGTTATGTCCCATTCTGATAATAATTAAGGATTAAAAATGAATTACACTGACAATTCCCAAGATGTGACACATTAATAATGTGACATTAGACATTCATCAACGACTATGTCACATTGTGATGTATATCAAGTGTTATGTTGTATTGCGATGTCCATTAAGGGTTTTGTCACATTGCGACATTGATCAAGGGTTATATGCCTAATATGACGAAGGGTTATGTCCCATTCTGATATTTATTAAGGATTAAAAATGATATACATTGACAATTCCCAAGATGTGACACATTAATAATTTGTCATTCAAAGTTCATCGGGGGCTATGTTGCATTGTGATGTTTATCAAGGGTTATGATGCATTACAACAATCATCTTAAGGTTTTTGTCACATCGCGACATTGATCAATATAATTTTAATAGGCTATCTCACATTGTGATATATATCAAGTGTTATGTTGCATTGCAGTGTTCAACAAGGGTTATGTCGCATTGCGACATTGATTAAGGGTTATATGTCTGACATGACAAAGGGTTATGTCCCATTCTGATATTAATTAAAGATTAAAAATGAATTACACTGACAATTCCCAAGATGTGACACATTAATAATGTGACATTAGACATTCATCAACGACTATGCCACATTGTGATGTATATCAAGTGTTATGTTGTATTGCGATGTTCATCAAAGGTTTTGTCGTATTGCGACATTGATAAAGGGTTATAATTAAGGATTAAAAAATGATATACATCGACAATTCCCAAGATGTGACACATTAATAGTTTGACATTCGATGTTCATCAGGCGCTATGTTGCATTGTGATGTTTATCAAGGGCTATGATGCATTGCGATGTTCATCTTGAGGGTTTTGTCGCATCGCGACATTGATAAATGTAATTTTGATAAGCTATCTCACATTGTGATGTATATCAAGTGTTATGTTGCATTACGACGTTCAACAAGGGTTATGTTGCATTGCGAAATTGATCAAGGGTTATAATATTAATATGATAAAGGGTTATGTCCCATTCTAACATTCATTAAGGATTAAAAAATGATATACACTGACAGTGCCCAAGATGTGACATTCGACATTCATCAACGACTATGTCACATTGTGATGTCTATCAAGTGTTATGTTGTATTACGGCATCCATTAAGGGTTTTGTTACATTGCGACATTGATCAAGGGTTATATGCCTAATATGAAAAAGGTTTATGTCCCATTCTGATATTTGTTAAGGATTAAAAATTATATACACCGACAATTCCCAAGATGTGACACATTAATAGTTTGACATTCGACGTTCATTGGGGGCTATGTTGCACTGTGATGTTTATCAAGGGTTATGGTGCATTGTGACGTTCATATTGTGGGTTTTGTCCCATCCCGACATTGATCAATGTAATTTTAATAGGCTATCTCACATTGTGATGTATATCAAGTGTTATGTTGCATTGCAGCGTTCAACAAGGGTTATGTCGCATTACGAAATTGATTAAGGGTTATAATATTAATATGATAAAGGGTTCTGTCCCATTCTAACATTCATTAAGGATTAAAAAGTGATATACACTGACAATGCCCAAGATGTGACATTCGACATTCATCAACGACTATGTCACACTGTGATGTATATCAAGTGTTATGTTGTATTGCAGTGTCCATTAAGGGTTTTTTCACATTGCGACATTGATCAAGGGTTATATGCTTAATATGACAAATGGTTATGTCCCATTTTGATATTTATTAAGGATTAAAAATGATATTCACCAACAATTCTCAAGATGTGACACATTAATAGTTTGGCATTCGACGTTCATTGGGGGCTATGTTGTATTGTGATGTTTATTAAGGGTTATGTTGCATTATGACGTTCATCTTGAGGGCTTTGTCGCATTGCGACATTGATCAAAATAATTTTAATAGTATTTTCAACTATATAATTTATACTATACTATAATAGTATAGTTAAGTAATAATATTTGAAATTAAATAATATTATTTTATTATTACTTTGATTATAATATTTTAATTAAATTTTATATTCTTATAATAGTACAATATAATATTATGATATTAAAAAGTAATATAATTATATTTTAATATAATTATATTGAAATAATATTATTATTTAATTAATTATTATATTATAATTAATTAATTAATTAGTATATTTAATTACTATTATTATTATTTTATTATTATTATCTTTATAATATTAAAAATTATAATAAAATAAGAATATTATTAATTAAATATTAATATTTTATGAATACGTTGTTATAATAATTTAATTATACTATATTTTTTTTTAAGCGGAAAAATCACCTTCACGGGAAATCTCAACAAACTTCCTCACATATCATGGATCGTAGGTCGAGCAAACCGTCAACCGAAAATCCAAGCCAGAAAAGTCACAACGGAATTTAACCCAGATGGATGCCCCACCAACAGGCTACAGTATCCTTACAATTATACCATATTCCTATAAAAGTGCATCAGCGTTTTTTACTAATATATATTTATAATATATAATTACAATTATTATATTATAAATATTTAAATAATATGATTTTGAATTAAATAATAATATTAAATTATTACTTATAATATTTTAATTAAATACCATAATATAATAATATAATATGATATAATTAATAATTAATTAATTAAAATATAACAAATGACGCTAATTTTAATTACTATATTACTAATTAATTAAATAATATAATTTTATTAATACTATTTTATGAATTGATAATATTTTTAATTAATTATTATATTATAATTATTTAAACAATATTATTTTATTAATATTTTGGAGATATGTGTATGTGCCCACTGTTACTAGCAACAACCACATTAATAATATTAATGTGTCCGAATAAGTCGATAGGCATATATTGGGCACATACTTTTCATGTTAATGTTTCTTTCCTATAGTATGTGACCCATTTATACCTATGGGCGTATTGGGACACATTAATATTATTAATGTGGTTGTTGCTAGGATATATATGGAGTGTCCAATTCTCAAGATACATAATATACAAGCCAAAAAAGAACAAATTGGACCACAAAAATACATCATCGATTAATAAGTCAAAAATAAATAAAATCCTCAATCGCACAAAAGTAATTGGCGAATAGAAAAACTGATGTAAAAAGAATCCACTATTACACCAAGGAACTCATTGATCCAATATAAAAGACTACCCAAAAATACTCCTACTCGACCAAAAGAGCTAAGTAAAAGCATGGTATTTGACCAAAAGAGCCAAATAAAAACATGGAAATAGAAGGAAAGCAAGACTAAGGAAGATGGAAGCTATTCATCCACCCACCCTATTCATGAAATTATCCAATAAAAATCATATATACCACATTTAACATTATAAATATTGTTTTCACACTATATTGTTTTTAACTTATGAAAATATTATGTGTTCAATAAATCATACAAAGTTTGACTAGAATGGATAATAAAAAATTGAAATCGAGAAGCAATTGCAAATTTTAATTTATATATAATTTAAGATTTACTAACCTTGGTTTTGGTAGACGATAATGGACTATATTTAATTAGAATGAATAATTAAAAATTCAAATCTAAGTCAATGAAAACTTTTATTTATATAATTTAAGATTTACTAACCTCGTTCTTGGTAGACTTGAATGGATAATTAAAAATTCAAATTGTTCTTGGTAGACTTGACTAGAATGGATAATTAAAAATTCAAATCTAAGCAAATAAAAACTTTTATTTATATATACTTTAAGATTTACTAACCTTGCAACCTCGTTCTCGGTGCTTTAAAGTTTTCTTCTATCTAAAGTGTATGTGTTATTTCACAAGTAAGCCATTACCTTATAACTCCTTAAAATAATATGAGAGTGTTCTCCACTTTAATCTAATAGACTTTATTTCATTTCATTGATAGTCTCCTATTCAAAGTGCTCAACTAAAATTTATTTTAATAATAAAATCGATTCATATTTTATTAATTTAAAATAGATCGCATTCGTTACTTTTTTATGTTCTCATATAGAAACGTGGGATGGCTTCTTTCTTTCAAAATTTATGTTTAAATAACTGGGATACCTATTACCAAGGTATCTCATATCTGCTATAGACGGAAGATATCTCTTATTGCTTACGCTGACATACACAGAACTGCCATGGAAAGCCCTGCTTCATGTCGCCATCTTTCCCTGCGCCGGAATGGGCCATCTCATCCCTTTCGGCGAGTTCGCCAAGCTCCTCTCCGGCCGCCATGGACTCTCCGTTACCTTCATCACCTGCAAATGGATGTTCTCAGCTCAACTCATGGCTGCTTATTCCCAGGCTATGCTGTCCTCGGGTTTCGACATCAACTTCATCCAGCTGCCGGAGGTGGAGATCGAAGGCTCGGAACATATGAGAACCGAAACTTACGTATCTAAGCTTTTCGAGAAATCCAAAGGATCAGTGGGAAATACTCTGAGATCCCTCGTCCACTCTTCCTCTCCTGTCTCTGTTTTCATCACTGATATTTTCTGCTCCGGCCGCAGAGCTCCGCATACCCACATACGTATTCTTCGCGGCCAATGCTTCTGTGCTTTCAGTCACGTTATCTGTTCCCAAGCTCGCCTCGGAGATTCCAATTCCGTTTGAGGACGTCGATTTTCCAATAGAGGTACCGGGCACTCCGCCAATCCCTGGCAGAGATTTGCCGAGTCCCTTTCTGGAAAGGTCTAATGAAGGCTTTAACTGGTTTCTGCACCATTCCTCGCGTCTGTGGGAAGTGACGGGCATTTTGATAAACACGTTCGAGGAGCTTGAACCTGAAGCGATTAAAGCTCTTGTGGAAGGAAAGATCTCTAATCCGACTGATATTGGTCGAATGCCTCGCATTTATCCAGTTGGGCCGCTCATATCATCGTTGCCGCTTGAAAACAATGACAAAGACGGAGGGCCGGATTGCCTGAAATGGTTAGACAACCAGCCGCATTCGTTAGTTATCTACGTTTCGTTCGGAAGCGGAACCGGTTTGCCGAGGGCGCAGGTGACAGAACTCGCCCTGGGACTGGAAGCAAGTAACCATCGCTTCCTGTGGGTGCTGCGCAGTCCGTCCAGCAGCTTTCTTTCCGTCTAGGAAAATACAGGGCTTTCTCAACTCTTACCCGAGGGATTCGAGAGTCGAACTAAAGAGCGAGGGCTTCTTGTTGCTTCATGGGCACCTCAGATTTCTGTTCTTTCTCACCCTTCCACCGGCGGATTCATTTCTCATTGCGGTTGGAACTCTACACTGGAGAGCATCTCACATGGAGTACCGATGATCTGTCTGCCTCTATTTACGGAACAGAGGATGAACAGGCTTCTCCTGGTGAATGAGTTTAAGGTGGCGATCGCCGTAGAGATGGAAAGCGATGATTTCGTAAGGAGAGGAGAAGTGGAAAGAGCAGTTACGGAGTTGATGGAAGGAGAATGTGGGATCAGGGTAAGGGCGAGGGTCAAAGTATCGAAGGAGAAGGCTGCGACTGCGCTGGAAGAAGGGGGCAGTTCATACGAAGCCATGGCCACTGTAGTTTCTGAGTGGGCAGCCATAGTGCCCAGAACATAGATTTTCGGTTGGGAAGAACAACTTCCAGTTAGGAATTCTGTATGTCCGCATATTACGATCGTTTTATTTGGCGTAGACCAAGGTAATAAATGGAAATAAATAGCGTCCAAAATAGTCATCACTATGAAAAATGTTGTACGACACCACATAAAAGGCGTAGATGAAAGCTTTCTCACCTTGGGATGCGAGAGATGTCAATTATGGCACAATCGAATCTCAAAAGGCTACTCTTATCTTTTCAATAAATTTAGTTTCATTTAGTTGTTATTTACGTCGTAGTTTTTACGATGAAAAAGCCTTTGCTGGTCAGCGAAAACCAGTTATAAAATGTCATTTGCCATTGTTTTTTTATGGTACGATCTCACCGTTGTTATGTTGTTGCTTGGCCTTCATTGCAGAGCCATTGACCAGACGTTCATTCAAATGGTTCCTTTCTCACTTCTCGGCTATTGCAATTCTCTTCCTCATTATTTTTTGCAACTTCATAAGTTGCTGATCAAACTTGGAACCTCGTCTATTTTTGCTTCCCTATGCAATGTTTCTTTTCTTGTCTTTTAAATTTCTCCCAAAATGAACCCTGGAGCTCCTTCTAATCACAGCACCCGAAGATTCCTTATCATATTCAACAAAGTATTATTGAATTCAGCTTCCACATTCACTTTCTTTGAACAGAAATTGAACCTGGCTGAAGTTGAACCACGTTCATTTTCTTTGAAGAGAAAGTTGAGGCTGAAGATGGGGAACAATCTTCAAAGGGTTTTTCCTCATTTTGAAATATTTTCTTACTAAGATTTCACATTTCACCTTCTTTGCAAGGTTTTTAGGGGTTATAAGAGTTGTGCCATGTCACCATACTAAGGATAAAAAAAAAAAAAAAAGGGATATTGAATATTTAATGGAAAAAATGGATACCTAGGATATCTAGTTAAAATATAAGTTTTTCTAATTGGAAAGATGTATTGGGAGGGGGTTCAAAAAAATGATTTTTGAAGACATTCCTCAATATCTAATAAAATTAGGAATATTTTTTAATATCCTACAATTGCATGTGTTATATGAGAGGTTCACAAAGTGAACCTCTATACTCACCCTACTTAAATATTTGAAATTCTAAACTCACCTTTCTCTCAAAATAGTTATACCTTATATTTTTATTTAATATTCACACTTTATAAATATCAATTCTTTTGAACACAACCTTGGATCTTCATGTTTAAAACTGTAATGAAATGCTAGATAATTACAATAACATTCACCTTGGAATCACATCTCAACAATTATTTTTCCAATCTTTGCTTGCTCGTCAATTTGAAGGACAAGGCCTTAAGTACAGCAATGAGTTTTAACCTCTTAATGATCATGTTTGACCTTGCTTTATTGCTACCGTAAAAACCTATCCCATTTTAATACTATGACATGGATTGAATGGAATGATTCCTCACTTAAACATTTCAATTATCAATAGATATTCAGTAATAGAGTTAGTAAATTGTATACATTAAGTAGGAATGCAACCTCTTTGCTTGATCCAAACTCCTATGTGCACCTCTTCATAATTTGTTGTTATACATTTTTGTAATTTGTTGTTGTCATAGTATTATTCAAATTTGACTTTATAGTGCACGTCAAAGTTATTTGAGTAAGATCATATTTTTTGGTATTGAAATCTATATATTAAAGTGTTATACTTTTGCACTAGGCATGTGGTTATATGTTTAACTTTTTTTTATTAGATAATTTTTTGAGGTGTGTTTCTTGTTTTAAATTTAAACTTAAGAAATTTGATCTCTCTTGATTGACAGATCTGGGTTTGTTTTTTTTATAACGAACATTCATTTTTTAATTACTTTTCATAATATATTAATTTATGAGTCAATATGGATTTTTTTAAAATATTTTTCATAATTTTTTTATTTTATGAGCAGATATGAATTTTTTTAATTATTTTGATAGGAACACACGTTACAACATCTCCCCCATACTGGTTTGTAGAACACCAAGTCTCGATGCAATCAATATATTGTTTTTTCTAAAGTTAAATTAATGTGAACATAAAATTTGTATTTATAATTAATTAGAAAACATAAATTACTATTTTTGAATTGGACAATTACTTTGAATTGACTATTTTTTATTATTGCTAAGTATTGCAATAAACCAAAAAATAGATAAGAAAATAAAATATTAACTTAAAACGGTAATTGTGATGCAATTTCACTCTCCAACATACCTTGTGGTGCAAGTAATCACCTACCACTTTTGGCTTGACATTGTACAGGGTTGCAGGCTGAATCCTCACACCTAGAATAAAAAAATGTGGATTGCCTCCATTGAGTTGCGGGCTTCACCTACTTATTTCTAAGTTGCGGGTTTAGAGGGCCTTGGAAGGGGCCTTTGGATGAGCTGCCTTAGCCATAGGTGCTCTAGGTTTTTGACAATGACAGAGGGATTTTTCATGGGCGTTCGAATTTATTATATATTTTATGAACGAGCTTGTAGTTGCATTTCACTCTACTCATCTTAGAGCCGATGAGCCACAAAGTTGAGCTAAGGATTGAGCTTCTTGGAGGTGTGCCAAGTTCAAGCATAGTCATTTATGCCTGCTCTTGGAGCTGCGAAGCTGAGTATGAGGTGTGTCAGGCTCAAGCATAGTCATTTATGCATGCTTCCCTCATCCCCATGAGTGATAGCGGTAGTTCTCTTCTCTATGTAAAGGACAGCATGATTCCGTCTTCGTCACAAGTGTCATGAGAAGTCTCATGCACAACCCTCAGAGCGAAATCTGCAAGAAAAGACCAGATCGTGTGCCCCCACTGCGAGGACCTTGGAAAGCTTGGGCAAATAGACAAGTGCCATCTCTTAATTTATTCCACTTTGCATGGTTTGTTAATTCCTCTATAAAATGATTAGCACTCATGCTATTCTAGTATTAACAATATTTCAATTTTCCATGATTAGAATGAATGTGAATATATCCAATGAACTACAGGAGTCCCTTTTTCCTCGTTGTTTTGGAACAAACTTGACCTTTGCTTGCTGTGCACCAACACCTGTTTGGACTGAGCAATGCAACCAATGTTGATTTCTATATTATTTTTCTTTCTGAATGTGACGAAGGGAAGGTTGTTCATTATTTCTCGAGTCTTGGTATGTGGCGAAACTAGTTATAATGTAATTTTTCGTCAATTCAGTCTTCTGCATCCAACTTGAGTAGGCTTGAGGGACAACACTGAAACACTCTGTGTTATGATATATATCTTCCCACAACCTTACGCTGGCTTTATTACATGGTTGAATATTTGCTTGCAAAGATTGCAATCTTCAATGAGTATTTTCGTTGCAATCAATGATCTGCGCGTGCTAATTCCATGGGATTTTTCTTTATAATGCATTCCCTCTCAAAAACAAAATTGATGGCCAAAAGTGCTTGAAGTCTCTCCTTAAGTCGCTTCCAAATGCATTTTTCAAAGGGAGAATTTGTCAAATGACCGAGCGATGTCCATGGACACATAGTCCATGCACCTTAAGCTTATCGAGATAGTCGACCCCTACCTTGTTTTATGCATAACCATTTTTTACCAAGGGCCTGTCGAGAATCATAGTTGTTTATTTTTAATGCAAGAACAAAGACAAAGACACTTATAGCAGGGTTCACAAGACTGGATGTCTGGAGTTCAAACCACAAACCGGAACTGATCAGAGAATCCTTCCATCCCAGAAGCACTGATTATTTGATTTGACCTTAAAAATTGGAAAATTTTGATCTTCTAAATCCAGTTAAGTAATGCACCTTCAGTTCTTTTAATTTACCGTTTACAATTGATGCAAACTTGCGCATTTGCTTGAGAGGAAGTGCATTATATAAGAAAATATCCATTGTTGCATTTTCCATGGGAAAAGGATTCTAGGTTTCATATTCTTATTTAACATTTTGTCATTCAATATTTTGTTTTCTAAAGCTTTTATGATTATTTTTTAATGTAGGCTTTTATGATTTTTTTTTTAAAATTTGCTTCAATATCTCTTCTTCATTACTTGGTTATTTTCATAGATTTTGTGTCTCAATAACGTGTTTGAATAACTTCAATAGCATGTCTGCATTAGTAAAAAATCTTGCTATGTTATTGTGAAAATCCTTACAGCAGATCTAAGAGATGATGTATCTCACAAGAGAATAATTATGATTAAGCAAGAAAATAGAAGAAGAGTGATACATGCAGTATAATGAGCAACAGAATAATATGGTACACTAGAACTCAGATAGAAGCAATAATACTTCGGTCATACTAGTTAATTAATCACAATATGGACAAATAAATAGTACAATGGTAGAGAGGATTCGAATGCCTAAGGTGGCAATTCGAATTAGCCTCTCAGAGTGATCATAAGATCAATAGAGTGTCATCGGAGCACAACTAGGTGTCCTCATGATCATCGGAGCACAACTGGAAGTCTTCATCATCATTAGTGGAGTCATCAATGCTCAAGTAACTGTCAACCATCAGTCAAACTAACTTCGGTAGGTGTAACTCGGTGTAACTTAGTGTAACTGAATGTAACTAAGAGTAACTGAGTGTAACTGACTGTAACTGAGTGTAACTGGACTGGTAGGTGAAGAAGAGCGAGTTGCTCCCTAAAATCAAGGAAGAAGGGCGCATTAAGCAACTGGAGGGCTAAAACTGAATAGTGAGAAGCTCCTGGGGGCTGGCTAACTGAGGGCTAGGTGCTAGACTGATGACTAGGATGCATGCAAAATGCATGCAAACCCTAAAATGTGCATGCATGACTGAAAATGTAAATGATCAAAATACTGGTGGGACTAGGATGGAGTATAGGAATATCCTAACACCCCCCCTTAATCCATCCTGGGCCCTGGTAACTAAGACCAAAGGTCACCCAATACAATGAATAATAACAATCAATAAACCAAGGAAGTGGGAAAATTTCATGGGAAACATACCCCCTCCTAAAAAAATAGACTATAAGGCACACATAAAAAATAAATGCTCCAAACTCAAGGAGGTGTGATGCTTGGTCATATGTCTGGAGGTATCTTCTTCTTGGGAAGAAGTGGATCATGCTCAAAAAGCATGTGCTTGTACTTGCTCTTCAGATCGAATGTGATGAGAACAAATCCAACAGTATTAGAATGATCCTTGAAACCTGTGATTCGAATCAGCTAAGGTAGGATCAAATTTTTGAATGTGCATATATAGTCCTTTGTCTTCTCCTTCGAACCACCATGGGTGAGATTATGCCAAAAGAACTATTACATGTTTGCTTGAAATCAAAATCAGATTTAAGACTTTCGAAACAGTTTCTTGAGATCTCCTTAGAACTAGCAGGGGTGAGATCAAAACTATCATATGCATGAGAAATTTTCCCAAGCAGTAATTGCTTAGAACCCAAATTAGATACAAGACTTGAATCATGGCTTCTTGAGATCTCCTTTGAACCATGAGAGGTGAGATCAAAACCAATAGATGCATAAGAAATTATCCCAAGCAAATGGCAATGGCCATATTCTTCAATGACCTTCTGAAAGCATGGAATTATGATCATATAGTAGTATAAAAGAGGAGATAGCTGGACAGGAGCGAATGCATTACCTTCAAAAGCAGTTTTGACCTCTGATATAATCATGTGATCATGATGCAAACCAACAGACTCTGGTGCAAGAGAGGATTTAAGACCTTCTGCAATATCTAGAGTGTGAGCTGGCATAGAAAGAGAAGAAAGTTTGAGCATGAGCGGAGAATCTGCAAGTTCTTTGTCAACAACTTCAATATGAGATGATACTAGTTCATGATCTGAGAGACCATCAAGAGGAGCGAATGCATCACTTTGTTTTCTTTCGAATGGGTTGGGACCAAGTCCTTCATTCTCTCTGCCAAATTTTCCATCCATGTGGGCCCATATCTCTTTTGGAGTCCATAACTCTCTTGGAATTTCAACACCATCATGGTATTTGAATTGGAATCTCTGGTATGCACACAAAGAAAACATTATTGCTGCAAAGTGCATGTCTCTTTTATTTAACTAGTCAATCTTCTCTTCAGGGGATTCGAACTCTCTTTCAAAATAGCAATAAAAAAGATCATGGATCTTCAAGTCTGCTATCATTCTTGGTTTCCATTCATCATAGTTGAGTGGATCAAGAGGAGTAATTCCTGATGAATACATTGAAGTTGTAGAGGACCTGCAAAAACAATATAGAATAACTGCAACTGCTACTGCTGCAAAAATGCAGAAACTGCTGCACTCGAAATCTTGGTAATAACCTGCAAAAAACTCTCAAGAATGGAGATAAACAATTCTCTCAACATGCTCTGATACCATGTGAAAATCCTCACAGCATATCTAAGAGATGATGTATCTCACAAGAGAATAATTATGATTAAGCAAGAAAATAGAAGAAGAGTGATACACGCAGTATAATGAGCAATAGAATAATATGGTATAGTAGAACTCAGATAGAAGCAATAATACTTCGGTCATACTAGTTAATTAATCACAATATGGACAAATAAATAGTACAATCGTAGAGAGGATTCGAATGCCTAAGGTGGCAATTCGAATTAGCCTCTCAGAGTGATCATAAGATCAATAGAGTGTCATCGGAGCACAACCCGGTGTCCTCATGATCATCAGAGCACAAATGGAAGTCTTCATCATCATCATTGGAGTCATCAATGCTCAAGTAACTGTCAACCAGCAGTCAAACTAACTTTGGTAGGTGTAACTCAGTGTAACTGAGTGTAACTCAATGTAACTAAGAGTAACTGAGTGTAACCGACTGTAACTGGACTGGTAGGTGAAGAAGGGCGAGTTGCTCCCTAAAATCAAGGAAGAAGGGCGCATTAAGCAACTGGACGGCTAAAACTGAATAGTGAGAAGCTCCTGGGGACTGGTTAACTCAGGGCTAGGTGTTGGACTGATGATTGGGATGCATGCAAACCCTAGAATGTATGCAAACCCTAAAATGTGCATGCATGACTGAAAATGTAAATGATCAAAATACTGGTGCGACTAGGATGGAGTATAGGAATATCCTAACAGTTATAACTTATAACTACCTCTATAATCCTATTCAAATTTAAATGCCAATTGGGTTTTCCTATTTATAATTTAAATGCATTCATGATTTCCTGTATCTCTGTCTCACTTCTAGGATGTTTACATAGTGAAGTCTTTATTAACAAGGCTTGCAAACATGATTTTTAACAACTAATAAACATTTTTCCTCGTAAGAATGGTGCCTTGTGATATCTTTGAGAAAATTTAAGATTATGAAATATGTTTTTTTATCACACCGGTAATCGGACAGCCATCACAAAGATACTATGAGATGTCAGTAGCTTATATGTTTATAAGTAATAGGCTTTAGCTTAAGGAACTGTCATGGATCTTTGTTTTGAAATCAGAGGCCAACGATGAACAAAGAGTTAAGCTTAGATTTCTTGTTCAGGAGCTTGCTTGCTTAAAGTCTTTTGAATTTTTAAGTATGACTATGAATATCATAATGCTTAGGGACCAAAAATGCATGTACATATATGTTTAATGCTAAATGCATGTTTTATGAAGAGTTTGATGAACACATAATTCATCAAATATCTAATATCTTGGAAAGAATCCTTTTGTTTCTTTGTGACAATAAACCAATTTATTTACTTTTTCAAAAGTAATTCCCAAATTGAGCATTTATTAACTCTCAAATTAATTGTAGTGGTATTTATTTCATTTAACATAAGCAAACTGTGATGGAATCAAGGTGCTTTCAGAAATTTAAATGGTATTTAGCTTTGTGTGGATTTTGAACTTGATTTGCCTTCATTTTGAAATAAATGTCTGATTGATTATGTTACAGAGGATATATTGAGAGTACTCATATTTTTTATTTGTTTTATAATTGAAAATAAATTAATAAATATGGCTTAAAATGTGTTATTAGGATTTGTTTTGACAATAACATTCTCCATACTTCATGTTCACTTAAAAAAATCACTCTCATTAAAATAATTTTTTTAGATAAAATTAATTTCATTTAGCTCATTGAAATAATTTCACAAGGAAATAACTGATTTTTATAATATGGCCATGTTCTCCTTATTTCTCCTTATAATATGGCCATGTTCTCCATATTTCACTTGATTTAAAAACAACTTAAAATGCAAAGAGTCTAATAAATGGTTGGTGGTTATCTGGATATATGTTTTCTCTTATCTATTTATTAATTGATTTACCATTCAAGCAAAATGTAACCACTTTTTTTCCATACAAGTTTTATAGATAATGTAATTAAAATCATAAAAATCAATTTGTAGATTTATTTATGTTAATAAACATTGAGTAATAAAATATAAAATACCCAACAACTCTCCAACATGGTTCTCCACCACCGCTTACGATGACTTGAAAAGTTAAAAACCTTTTAATGCAAAAATTTGGTGAATACGGGAAGCACCATCAAGTAAGGCAGGGCACAATATGAGCACCAACATAGCCCAATATTCATCGAAGGCCAAAACAGTGGATAAATGAATAGGTCCATTTCCAAATGTTCATCTAAGGCCAACTCACTAGTGGATAACTCAATGGGTCCATTTCCAAATCTCCAATTCAAGCCAATTCAGTGGATAAACCAATGGGCCCATCATTTTAAGATAGAAAACGAGTACAATATATGATACCAATTCAATTTATGTTTTTTTTTTTTTAAATTATATAATTATTTCATAATTTAATTTAAATATATATATATTTTATTTCTTCTTAAAAATATCATATTTAAAATTTTTAATAATATACAAAATAAAACTATTTAATAATTATTGAAATAATATATTAAAAAATAATATTTAAATTTAATAATATTAATTTTTGAAATAATTTGTAAATAAATATTAAAGAAGATTTAAATTTGTAATATTTCATTTACAGATTTTCATATTAATAATTCATTACTAATTATTTTACTTCCTTAAACTAGATAATACAAAATATTTAAATTCATAATAAATTAATTATTATTGAATAAAACTCATAAAACATGTTCTAAAAACCATTTATTTTAACTTACAAAGCATATTAGTATGTGCTTCAACGTGGATGCTATTAAATTTGTATGGCAGCTAGTTTTGGTGGTAGCAATATCACTTAAATTTCTTTGCTTTTATACTGATTTTTTTTAATGATTTTTGCATTCATAATGATTTTTTTTAATGTTTAAATCTTTTTGCATTCATAATGATTTTTTTTTAATGTTTGCATCACATATATCATATCATATTATATTATATATATATATATATATATATATATATAATTAAAGGAAAGATTAATGTTAAATTAATTTTTATTATAAATATATATTATTATATTAGTTTATAATATGTTATAAATAATGAGTTAAAATATAATTTAAAATAAAATAAGTTTATAAAGTTTTTTTTTAAAATTAAAACAAAGAAGATATTATCATATTTAGTCATATACTTAATTTCCAAAACCAAATTTTAATTAACAAATTTTGAATATTTAAAACACATCAAAATTATGTATAAAAAATATCCATCACACTTTTACTTAAAACATAATATATATGAAAATTTTAAATTAAGTATAATAATTGATATTTATTGAAAAATGGGTTAAAGACTAGATTTTAATTAACAAATTTTAAATATTTATAACATATCAAAATTATGTATAAAAAACATTTATCATAATTTTGCTTAAATATAATATATGTGATAATTTTAAATTAAATATAATAATTGATATTTGTTGAAAGATATGATATGAGTTATTACATGATATTAATTTTACATCCTAGTACATTTTTACATCCAAAAATATTAATTTTACATCCTATTACATTTGTAATATTTACATTATTATATACCACTTAAAAATATAAAATATAATATTTATTTATCTCGATACTTATCATGTACTAGGAGATCATTTTTATAATCTTTAAAATTATTATAAGTTTTGAAAATCCTCATTAAACTCTTACTCTTTGTAATTGGAAAAAATAATTTTTTATTAATTTAAATTTATTTTTTAAATATTTTGAATAATTTTATTAAAAATAATAATCTATACAACTCTCTATCCACAACTCTTAAATCTTTATAACAACCCTTTTAATTTTAATTTTAATTATAAATAAAAATGAAACAAACATACAATCCTATGAGCAATGTTATTATTATGATGTTATATTGTGTAATGGTGAAGTCATATATTTAAATGAGTTATCAACTTCATCACATTAATGTCAACTTATTATGGTTAGGAAAATATATAGATCTATTTGTATATAAAGATTAACTATTTGAACTCACAAATTATTATTAAAGATGTAATTCCACATTATCATTTTCATCATAATGTTATGGAAATTTAAATTTATATTATTTAACACTGTGTTAAATATATGTTTAATAAAAAACTATGTATAATTATAACTATTATAATAATTGATTAACATTATTATGACTTTGATACATGTATATGAAACAAATATATAGTTGATAGTCTTATGGTATAGTTTGAATACTAATTATTTTCTTTTATTTATTATATTTTTAATTAATTAATTGAGATTTTGTTCATTTATTTGAGTTATAAAGTTTTGGGACTAGTTTATTTATTTTTATTTATTTATACTAGTTATAAAGTTTGGTGGCTGGTTTATCTAAACAGACAAAATTAATAGATAAACTAAAAATTATGTAAAAAATATATATATCAATAAACTTAGCACTGTGTTACAAATTAACACCATATCAATCATAATTATGATAAAATAGTAGTAATAGTGATATAATACTACACTAAAAATGATGTAAGAAATATCTATACTTTTATATTTATTTTAATTTTGTTTTTATTTAATTTTTAAAAATAATTCAATTTTATTATTCCCTTTTATTTTTAATTTAAAAGGTAGGCACTAAGTTGCATGCAACTCTTGTTAATTAATATGAATGAGATCAAAATTTCTTTATACAACTCAGTAGCTTCTTAATATTTTTTGGCATTTCAATCTATGTATATACATTATACTTTAATTAATCTACTCTAGGAATATATTGATATATATTTTATTAATAGAAAAAGAAGTGTCTTATATTTTTGTATATTTAAGTACAAATTTGTTTAAAGAATTTTGACTTCTTATATACATTATACTTTAATTAATCTACTCTAGAAATATATTGATAGAAAAAGAAGTGTCTTATATTTTTGTATATTTAAGTACAAATTTCTTTAATGAATTTTAACTTCTTATCTAATATTATAATATCTTTCCCGTATTGGGTTGTAAAGTATCTAGTTATTTATGATACAAGAAAGTTATATTTTTATATATTTAAGTACAATTTTCTTTAATGAATTTTGACTTCTTAGGTAATATTATAATATCTTCCCAGGGGTAACTCCATTTAATATTGCAAGTGTATACGAACTCCGGCGGACTGGTTCGAAAACCCTAGCTCAAGCTAATCGATACCCTTGATTGACACCTCAAACTACCCCTTTCGTTACTCTTAAGATTGCTACGAAGGAGATCCCCCTTGTAACATACCCCAAACCCAAGTTAGTATTTTAGTGAATTTTGTTTTCAAAACTTTCATGACATAATTGATCTTTGTTATGAAATTTATTAACATCCTTTCTACCATCAATACTTCTGTCACTTTACCTATAATAATAAGTAATATTTATCCCACTCCTATTATTTCTCCTAGGATAAATTATAAGTTCATCACAACCGTACACTATGTTAATAATAGTAAATTGCTTCATCCTGAAATGATAATTATAAACTATTCAATCTAACCATTAGCTCATATTCAACATTACCATCTTGAACATCTTCATGCATTTCTTACCATTAGTGATAGACTTGATTGCGCCTGAACCAAACATTAAATACATCTTTGTGAACATTACATAAACAACAGGAAATATCTTTTACAAAGAAAAATTCGACAAAAGTATACACAATCATAAGCAAAGAAGCCAATAATATAACACACATGAAAGAGACCATATGTATGTGGTTCACCCATATCTATGGGATACGTCCACAAGGAAAGTCATATCTTTACTATTGATCAAAAGAGTGGGGCTACATTCCGCAGCACGGTGGTTGCAATATTTCCACTTGCTCAACTCCTCTATCATAGGGAGCATTTTTCCAGACCTCCGACAGTGACATCAATGTAATTATCTCTATATATATACAAAACAAATTCTTGCACAGTTCAACTTTGAAACAGGCATCACACTATTAGCAACGATCCATTTGGAAAATATATTCATATGATAATGTTCACGTTTCAACCAGGGATTAATAATTTGTTCTACATATGACAAAATCTTATTGAGATATAACTAAAATATACAACAGATCCTTGCGAGGGATCCGACCTATTACTAATACGTTTTCTTTTTCTTTTACACAGATCTAAAAAAAAATACAAAACCAAGATTTCGCCAGGGATTAACGCTAGTAGCATTAGTGGTTTGACACAGATCTAAATAATATATAAAAGGCAAGCCTTTACCCAGCAACGACGTATGACTATTTATAGAGTGAAAATATCACTAGAATCCACATTGGGACTCAGCTTGAAGCTATCCCCAACACAATATACAAAATATACATGCATGGAGTATAAACTCTGTAAGTCGCAACAGCCGTATAAATCAACCTATCGAGGTTGCAGCCCTAAATCACAAGCACATCAAAAAACAATTGCAAGCATTAAGGATATATACATATATATATATCCAGAGGTCGCACCTCAAGTCACAAGCAGCAAGATGCATGCCGAATCCTTTATCAAAATAATTTACAAGTGGAAAAGGAAATAGGTAATATCGCAAGCAGCAACCATGCATGCAAAACTCCCTTGTCAATGAAAACATGCGCCAACATTAAAGAAAGAGCAGTCAAGAGAAGATCCCGAACTCCCCTTCATAAATCTCCAAATCAACGAAAACTAAGCTTAAAACTTTCTTACCCAAGAAGAGACCCCCCTTCATGAAGATCACATGCTTTAAGTAGTAATCGCTTCACTTACTTTCTCTTGGGGAGTCCTCCCTAGGTCCAGAGACCCTCCCGCCAAATGGAGCGTTATGTTACAAATAAGGGAAGCTTGCTACGTGGCAGCAATTAGAGTTGCCCCACGCTTTCCATACCTACTCCCATAGGTACTGGGGATCTTAAGGAGGATTTTAACACTTATTAACTCCCTTTTTAAGGTTCGCCTTCTATCTAGTAGACTATAGTCTTTAAATTAAAGTTTTATATTAAAACTTATATACCTATAAGTGCTCGTATCTATATATTTATATCTATTCTTTGTCACTTTTATATATATATATATATATATATATATATATATATAATTATCTCTAGGAAATAATATCCTAGTTCTATCTTACTTTAATTATCCTTTATACCTATATAGATATTTATAATATATGTGTTTGTTTTAACCCTTAATATATCCATGTATACTTTAATTAATAAACTGAGTTTACTATATATATATATCAAGTAATAAGTTAAGCTTACTAAAATGTCTTAATAAGCTAAACCTATTAAATACTACTATACCAATAATGAGCTAGGCTCCTTTTAGCTCTACTAGTGTTCTCTAGCACTCTTCTCATAGGAGTAGGATTATATATATATATATATATATATATATATATATATATATTGTTTTACACATATATGAAGAATTTTTGTTGTATAACAAGGTTCAAGTGTTTGCGGCACTAGGATGACATCAGTCATAGACTCATGGCCTACCTGTCGTAGAATTCTCCCCTAGTGGCTCAGTTTCCTGTCGTTTAGTCGTGTCACCATCCTTTAGTTTCCTAGGTTTACAATGTACAACTTAGGAATTAAACCACATAACTTACAAGGTTCACTGGTGGGCCCTTAGCCTTTAGCTCCTCTCCAGAAACCAGCATAATAATCAATTACATTTACAGAATGGGATATAAAAGAGGGATATTACATCCTTCCCCCCTTAATCACAACACCATCCTTGGTGTTCACACCTTTCCCCAGTTTGGACAAAATTCATCCCTTTATCTCTTTCTTCATGCTTCATTCAGGTCAATTTTATTCATCATAATGTATCAATCTCCTGATCAAAACAAGTTCATTTTCAACACACGTTTTTGTATCAACCTCAAGGTATTACAACCTCTTGCTGCGAGTAACATTTGCTATCATTATAAAATATATGTATGTCATATTCATGCTAACTAATTTAGTATTCCTTATACATCAATATTTGTATTTTCAAATCATCATTTACTAAGTAAACACATTCATCATGCCATTTGATCTTAATCAAAGATATACTCAAACGTACACTTACAGTGTGCTCTTTTGGAGTACCTCCGAAATTTCAATTGTTGGTGTCTTCTGGTTTTCTCAAACAGTTTCTATTACTATAAGGCATGTAGTATTCATAACATGCATAATCAACCCAACACTAGGACAATACCCATCATTAGCTTTCCATAGCTCTCAGGCGTATCTCCTACCGGTGCTATTCAGGGTTTTCATCAAGAAACACATCAAGTGTTAGTAATCAGCACATCAAGTGCTAACAGTACACCAAGTACTACAACAAATCAAGTGATGGAATTATAAACGAAGAACATTCTTAGACTTGCTTCCAACATCAAGCAATCTAATATCTTTTTTCTCAACAGGTCACACAATGTCCTGTGCTTCATTGGTGTTATAATGTTTTTCCAGGTCTTGTGCCATCGAAGTCAAATTTTCAATCATCATTTTGATCCCTTTCAAAGCGGATCTTGTTGTTTTATTTGACTTAAAGAACCAAAGTACCATTTGTTCTTTTCCTTGCTTCTAATTATACATCTTCTTCATAGTGATTGTCCTCTTATTCAAGGCATATCATATTATCACTCCATGATGAAATTACTTAAAAATAAATCATTGAATGTTCTTTTGGTTCGCATACCACTGCACACAAGCAATTATAAGGTGCATATACATCTCGCTTGACTATCTTGTCAGCATAACCTTTTTACTATATAAGAGGTTTAACAATAATCAAATCATTTGATATGTAGTATATGACATTTACCTCGTCAACACCATACTCCATCCAAGGAGTCTTACCATTCTCCGATCAGGTGGCTTGTTAGCAATCACTACTCTTTCTTTGATTGTAAGGTCGTTTGCATTATGCCATCCCTAGCACATAACAGGAGAATAATAATGTTAGTCGTCCTTTTAAAACCAATCACGATTACGTTGTTCAAATTCTAGTTTGTAGACTATTTAATGTTGAACCATGTCTTATAACCCTCATACTATTTTCTTTTGCATTTACAAACACTGCATAAATATTCTTGATCTTACATATGTAAAAATTGAAATAACTTTACAAACACAAACCATTTTCCTTTCTTGGATTTTTGTTTCAGATGATAGTTAAATTTATCTAAGCCTCTTATTACCCGTGCTCAAAATACATTAGTGATGATATCGAACATTACTCATTAGTAAAGATGACCTATTTTAAATATCATCTACTAACGAAATGTAAAATATTTTGAATTTGTTAACATGGTGTAAAACAGACTTATGTATACTACAGTGATCAATAAGATAAGATATATCTATGGTGGTTGTTACACAACATTCGCTAATACCTCAAGATCATGTCGTGAAGAAATTAAAGCAGTATAGTCCATCTTCTTAACTTTAACTATCATGATGGGGTGCATTACGACTCAATACATCAGTTTTCGATAGTCATAAGGATACATGATTTCCTAAGGTGTTAATCACCTTTAATCATTGTTGAACATAATCATGGAAGGACATATATTTGGAAACTTTAACCAAACAAAATAATTAGATATTTATAACCTATGTAAACAGGGTACCCTATGATCAATGCTATCATAATGGATAATCATTGGAATGCCAACTTTAAAGACAACACATAGAAATACCAACTACTTAAGTGCAACGTCCATATTAGTGGTATCTAACCATTGCATCATGGCCATTCTTCATATCTAACTCTTTAACTAAAAACCATCTACTCCCACCTTTCTTGTATGTGTACTATGCATATCCCATAGACCATGTAAATCATCCTTGTTATGCTGATGCAGATCTCATAAACCATTTGAGTACCCATACAAGTAATGTAACATTGATTTAACTATGCATATGCATTTCCTATACTATAACCATGTTTAATGGCTATACATCTTAATTCTCATACATAACATTTTACAAATCCGAATGCCATCTTTCTCCAATTCTCACATATGGTCTTCATGTTCAATATATCAAGTAATGCGTGTAATTAAAGCAATTGTAATATCCCAATTTTGACCCTATTGCATTAAAATTGTAAATGATGTAAATATCATTATTTAATCGTGGTGAGGAGCTCAAGGCCAAGGCCCCGCCATCGATTTAGCTTTGTATGTATCGACAATTAAAAATAGATGCCTATGGTTCTTGTGCTGGACATGCACAATGTAAATTAAGACATCATGTAAATACGAATTTTAATGAAATACCCACAACTAGCTATGCAATGCAACAAGAGATGGGGGCATGATTTTTATAAGGAATAGGGAGGGAAATTATTCAAACCCTTGAGCCAATGGTGTTAATCCATGTGTCAATGAGAAAACCCATAAACCCTCAACTACCCATTTTGACTTATGCACCCAATCATTAAATTCTTTCAAGAGTTGGTTGAGGCAGTTAATGCCTTGGGAATGGAGAGGTATGGTAACCAATTTCGTGTATGGGCAAGCCATCAACCTGGGAAATCATATTTTGTCTTCTTGGGCAAGAAAACACCGACGAAATGGTGCCCAAAGCCATTCTTGACCCATGGCCTTTGCCCTCTCACGCAATCTGAGCTAGCTGGGATTTTCCCATCACGTTTTTCACCATTTTCCTGCATTTTTCCATGCATGGGAGCTTGTTTTTGTGTCACACAGTGGCTGGGAGAGGAGGACCACGATTTGGGGCTGTTATGGAGGTCGTTTTTAACTTGGAATGTCTATGGATGTTTTTCTGAAAACAGATTTGGCTTCCCAGGGTTGTTCCCTCATTTATCTTTTCGTTTTTGGCTGCCCACATTTTTCTGAAACTGATAGAAACCCCATTTTGGGCATCCCACTATAGAAACGTTTGTCTTCATGCCCAACAATTGTGATTTTTGCTGTTTTGGTTTGAACCTGTGAGTAAGAAATTAGAAGTGGAAGTGGACCTGAGTTGGCTTGATAAACCTAGTGGGAAGATAACCTCTCAAGAAGATCAAAAGTGCTAGCTACACTTCTATGCACACCTTGGACAACACTAGAATGGAAGGTATGGCCTGAGGGACCGTGCATTAGTGAAGGGAATACTTCCTTGTGTGGGGTGTGTAGGCATTGTGGGTGCCAAGCTAGATATATCTTGTGGAGGTATCCTTGGACATGTGTTTGAGCTCACTAGCTTAGCAATTCATTTCCTCCCCTTTGCCTTAGCAGCCTGATAAACCCAACTGTGGATTGGCTTGGCTAATTTTTGTGTATTTTGGTTATGTGTGAGTCTGTTGTTCCCTTTTTCCTTTTAGAAATCATGCCCAGCTCGGGGGTGGCAATTTTGTTGAGAGATTGATGAGCACAATTGGCCTATGGTTGGGTGGAACATTGCAGTTGCTCGGGACTACTCTGTTTTAAGATAATTACTCTCTTGTATTAAATTATGCAATGTATTTATGTAATGATTGTCATGGATAAGTTGAATGTATGTTAGATATGTAGATGATTTTAATTCCACTGTGTTTAATTACTATATGCATATGTACATGCCTTTTATTATCAATGAGTTTTACTTAATGGATATGGGGCTAGATGCCCGGATTTAGTGTCATGTTCTCTCCCTGGCTCAGTCTGATGGGAGGGGACTTGACAACAATAATACCACATCCCTTGCATAATATCGATTTATTTAAATACAAATATAGGACAATATCATTAATCTTTAACATCATGCAATCTCATAATGCTACATTTAAATCTCATTTGTTATTTTTAAAACATAATGCTTCCGCAAACGATACTTACTCACTTGCAACCCATAGATGTCTTATCGGTTACCTCTTGTCGAACCTTGAAACTGTATTTGTTCGGTTGCATCTTACAAGTATAGTCCCTTCACTAATTCAACTACCCTATTCCTCGTGCTGAGTCCAAATAGGCCCGAGTGTTGTAACTCCTGCTCTAATACCATACTGTAACATACCCCAAACCCAAGTTAGTATTTTAGTGAATTTGTTTTCAAAACTTTCATGACATAATTGATCTTTGTTATGAAATTTATTAACATCCTTTCTACTATCAATACTTCTGTCACTTTACCTATCATAATAAGTAATATTTATCCCACTTCTATTATTTCTCTTAGGATAAATTATATGTTCATCGCAACCGTACACTATGTTAATAATAGTAAATTGCTTCATCCTGAAATTATAATTATAAACTATTCAATCTAACCATTAGCTCATATTCAACATTACCATCTTGAACATCTTCATGCATTTCTTACCATTAGTGATAGACTTGATTGTGCCTGAACCAAACATTAAATACATCTTTATGAACATTACATGAACAACATGAATTATCTTTTACCAAGAAACATTCGACAAAAGTGTACACAATCATAAGCAAAGAAGCCAATAATATAACACACATGAAAGAGACCATATGTATGTGGTTCACCCATATCTATGGGCTACGTCCACAAGGAAATTCATATCTTTACTATTGATCAAAAGAGTGGGGCTACATTCCGCAACACGGTTGTTGCAATATTTCCACTTGCTCAACTCCTCTATCATAGGGAGCATTTTTCTAGACCTCCCACAGTGAAATCAACGTAATTATCTATGTATATATACAAAACAAATTCTTCCAGAGTTCAAATTCGAAACAGACATCACAGTATTAGCAGCGATCCATTCGACAAATATATTCATATGATAATGTTCACGTTTCAACCAGGGATTAATAATATGTTCCACATATGACGAAATCTTACTGAGATATAACTAAAATATACGACAGATCCTTGCCAGGGATCCGGCCTGCTACTAATACATTTTCTTTTTCTTTTACACATATCTAAACTAAAATACAAAACCAAGATTTCATCAGGGTTTAACACTAGTAGCATTAGTGGTTTGACACAGATCTAAATAATATATAAAAGGAAAGCCTTTACCCAGCAACGACGTATGACTATTTATAGAGGGAAAATAGCTCACATGGCATATAATATGTAGATAATAGAGTTGACGTAGGGGAACCAGTTTTCCATGAATCATAATCACACAACCTACATATATAACAAGTTCTACAGAGGGGATCAAGCTCTAGAGCTATCCCTTCCCGATCTACGATTTCATGGCAATTTAGTAGGTGTGCAGAGATCCAAAATGTTTTTATGGAAGTAATGTATATATTCAATAACCAACAGACAACACACAACCAGAGATCCTATAGGGATTGTATACATATATCGATACGATATAAATTTAAACATTAAAATAGCATACACTTAAGAAATCAACACATCGAGTTTACAGGGTTTATAGCAATCGTAGCCTTCCCAAAGTCCTCACACTGTCCACAAGTTCACACAACACATATAATATATAGTAACTATTACGATAGCATGCACTTTAAATAGATTCAACTCCGAAGAGTTACATAGTCTTGGCAATCGAAGGCTGCCCTAAGGCCTTACGCTATCAACATAAAAATGCACAGCATATTCATACTATATATTAAACAACAAACAATATTCAGGTTCCGTTCGATGATCAACATATAATTTATATAACCAGAAAATATCATAACATAAGGCGTCTCTACAGTGTTCACACCTACATTTTAAGCAAAGAAACAACACGTGCACGAACCTACCACAGGGAAAAATACGAGAATCACACCGAAATGATTTTCAGAAATCACGTTGTTTCACAAAACTAGAAGCACATAATCTATAACAAACGATATAACCCAGATCCAGCTATTCATATTTCCTTTCCAACGACGCTAGAATCACATATATAATAAAATATCACTAGAATCCACACTAGGACTCAGCTTGAAGCTATCCCCAACACAATATACAAAATATACACGCAGGGAGTATAAACTCTGTAAGTCGCAACAGCTGAATAAATCAACCTATCGAGGTTGCAGCCTTAAATCACAAGCACATCAAAAAACAATTGCAAGCATTGAAAATATATACATATATATATATCTAGAGGTCACACCTCGATTTGCAAGTAGCAAGATGCATGCAAAATCCTTTATCAAAAGAATTTAAAGGCGGAAAAGGAAATAGTTAATCTTGCAAGCAGCAACCATGCATGCAGAACTCCCTTGTCAATGAAAACATTCGTCGGAATTAAAGAAAGAATAGTCAAGAGAAGAGCCCGAACTCCACTTCAGAAAAATCCAAATCAATGCAAACTAAACTTAAACCTTTCGTACCCAGGAAGAGACCCCTCTTCATGAAGATCACATGCTTTAAGTAGTAATCGCTTCACTTACTTTCTCTCGGGGAGTCCGCCCTAGGTCCAGAGACCCTCCCGCCAAATGGAGCGTTATGCTACAAATAAGGGAAGCTTGCTACGTGGCAGCAATTAGAGTTTCCCCATGCTTTCCATACCTATTCCCACAGGTAGTGGGGAGCTTAAGGAGGAGTTTAACACTTATTAACTCCCTTTTTAATGTTCGCCTTCTATCTAGTAGACTATAGTCTTTAAATTAAAGTTTTATATTAAAACTTATATACCTTAAGTGCTCGTATCAATATATTTATATATATATTCTTTGTCACTTATATATATATATATATAATTATCTCTGGGCAATAATAGCCTAGTTCTATCTTACATTAATTATCCTTTATACCTATATAGATATTTATAATATATGTGTTTGTTTTAACCCTTAGTATATCCATGTATACTTTAACTAATAAACTAAGTTATATATATATATATATATATATATCAAGTAATAATTTAAGCTTACTAAAATGTCTTAATAAGCTAAACTTTCTAAATACTACTATACCAATAATGAGCTAGGCTCCTTTTAGCTCTACTAGTGTTCTCTAGCACTCTTCTCATAGGAGTAGGATTATATGTGTTTATATATATATATATATATATATATATATATATATTGTTTTACACATATATGAAGAAGTTCGGGCTTGTTGTGGCCACAACAGATCCCATGCTTAGATGAAGCATGGGAGCCCATTTTTTTTTATTAAACACAAAGGTAGTTGGGTAAGTTTTCTTGTAAATATGAGATTTTGGTTTTTATCCCTAAGATCTCTTACCCATACTTTTGTTTTGTGTGTTTTCCCTTTTGATATGAAAATTTCTAAGTGTTTTTGGTTTGCAGGAAACGTCAAATTTTGAGTATTTTTGTCATTTTCTTTCGTCAACCCGAAACCCAAAACCCGACAGGTGCGGGTTGCGGGAATTTGCTTTTCAGTCTTTCGATTGTGGTCAACCCAAAATCCGATAGGTGCGGGTTTTCCTTTCATATTAATGTTCGGTGATTTCCAACCATAAACTCGAAACCCGCAAGTGCGGCTTTCGGCTTTTGGTAATTCGTTGTAATTATAGTTGCATTGTATGTTCCCGAAACCTGAAAGCCGAAATGTTGCGTTTTGAGATTCGGGAAAGCCATTTTCATTTTTACATTTGTTTCCATTTCCGAAACCCGCAACCCGTAAGTTTCGGGTTGTGGCTTTCGGAAACTCATTTTTACGATTGTTTTGGTAGTTCGCAATTCCGAAACCCGCAACCCGCAAGTTTCGGGTTGAGGCTTTCAGGAGTCATAATAAGGCTTGCCAATGAACCCCCACAACATGACCTCACAGCCGCAAGATTCAATCCCAACCGTCGATCAGTCTTAATCCTGCGGGTGAGATTACACTGTGTGATTTGAATAATTATTTGGATTGTTTCCATATTTATTGATTTGTTTTGATTTCTTTGAGTTGGGTTTTATCATTTCAGTGGTCATTTGATTCTGATTATTGTATGTAACGATTGCGTATTCTTATTTGAACTTATTTGAGTCATTTACATGCTTCAATTTGGACTAATAAAATTCATATGATGTTTTGATAATCTTGGCGACAAATTTGAACTTAATAAGTTTGTAGAACATCTTGATGGGTTAGAATAATTTGATTAAACACTTATTTATAATCATTTTGATTTGTAACTTGAAAGGGCTTATATCAAATAATGGAATCATGCATTTAATTCTCAACTTTGGAAGGATTATTGAATTTTACTAAGCTTTGGATATTTTATAAAAAATTTCATTTTTGAATAATCTATAAATTTATGACAAAGATTTTTCAAGGCCTTGTTATGTATAATTTAATTGAATCATGAAAAAGAAAACATACTTTGAAATCATGGAGATAGTCAATAACTTGTCATTAAGCAAAGTATTATGTTTTACAAAGAATAATTAGCTTTGCTTATTTACAAGATCATTATTATTGTTTAAATTATATTCGATATATTTTTTGAAGAACAATATTAATAATCTTATTTATATAATTGACTTTGATAGATCATGTTATTTACAATGTTTAATGCATAATATTTCACTAAACCCTAATCTGCCGTGCAGATAAAATTTGAAAAACGGAATCTGTAAAGGACAAGTTTTTGCACGGAGGATTGCGGGCAAACTGTGAGGAATTAGCTCAAACGGTTGAAAACCCGCTTCCCAAATGGGTTGATTTACCCCTAATCACAGATAGATTTGAAACATTTTCAACCATTTGGGAGGAAAAAGTTTCCGAACAGGGGTAAACTTTCATAAATTTATTTCGACCATTTTTGCATACAGTGAACGAACCAGGCATCCAGGGTATTTGATGTTATCCTTACCAAGTGCTCTCCATTACTATAAATTCGACCTCAACATTCAGAGCAGGAGGGAGGAAGAGGTATCAAAATAATGGAAGGATTTTCATTCTTCCTACATTTGTATTCTTCTTGCAATGTTTTGTTGACAGGGAAGGAGGAGGAACGCTGCTACCAGAGGGAGTAGATGATCTTTGTATGACAGAGAATTGAATTTCTTCTTTCTCTGCTATCATTCTTTTGATAGCAATTTCTTGTGTTTAAGAGATTGGAGATCGTAGGCTCTGCTTGAAGTGGCTACTCTGATTATCAAGTTCAAGCTTTGTATTTTTATCAAGCTGAGATGGTAATACAATTTCTTTTCTGCAATTATTTTTCATTTGTTCATGTGCATTTAATCAGATTTCTCTTTTTGTGCACAGATCATATCATAATCAGATTCAAGCAACTTTCTGCATTTCTATAGTTTACGTATTAATCTGATTATATTTAATCATTGCATAAATGAATATATGTTCAAATAATTTTAACAAAGTGAAGATAATTTCTTACTTCTCATGTTAGAATTAATATGCTAAAGACGTCAATAATTTTAAAATTTCTTTTAAAATCAGTTGATGATCCAATTATTCCTTTTTGAGCATTTAATCATTTTCTTCACTTTAAAATAGTTGGCTCCCGGGATAGATTAGTAATTAATATTTAATGTAGCTATTGTTTTACTTTAATCTTTTGGTTTAAATCTCTTTTTATGTAATTATAGAATTTATTCTCATAGTTGCAGAACTACTATTTGCATATTAATTCAAGATTGCATTTATGATTAATTTTACAATCAATTCAAAGTCTCCTTTTTAAGGAGCAAACCTATCGACTCATAGAGTGCCAGCGGAGGCCGAATCTCCGTGGGTGTTTACCATACCAAATAGCTCGAGGATAGGGTAATTCTTGCGTAGGATTATCTAAAACCTTTGGCTGGGTTTTCATCCCCTGTTGTTTTCCTTGGACACCATTCCAACACCTGCACAACCGAGGCATCAACAATTGGCGCTAGAAGTGTAATGTTCCCATTATTGACCCCATTACATTCAAATGTAATTGATGTAATATTGTTATGAATCATGGTGAGGAGCTCAAGGCCAAGGCCCCACCATTGATTTAGTGATGCATATGGCTTGTGTGCTAGCCAGGCACATTGGAATTTCAATATCATGTAAGATGCATTTTAATAAAAATACCCACAACTAGCTATGCAATGCAACAAAGAGATGGGGCATGATTTTACAAGGAATTGGGGTGGAAACCATTCAAACCCTTGAGCCAACCAAGTCAATCCAAGTGTCAATGAGAGAACCCATCAAACCCTTAACTACCCATGTTGACTTTTGTACCCAACCATTGATTGCTCCCAAGAGTTGGTTGAGGTAGTTAATGCCTTGGGAATGGAGAGGTATGGTTGTCCAAATTCGGGTATGGGAAAGCCACCCTTCATGGAAAATCGTGTTTGTCTCCTTGGGCAAGAAAAGAGCCACGAAATTGCTCTCTCAGCCATTATTCACCATGGCCTTGCTCTCTTACGCAGCTCTAGCTTCCTGGGTGTTTTCCTCCCTGGGTTTTCTGTGTTCCCCTTCATCTTTTAGCTGGGAAGGGATGTTTTTGTGTTGATTACTAGTGGGGAAGAGAACAGAACATTTTTGGGGTCTTCCTGGAGGTTGTTTAGGCCATTGGAAAGGATCATAACTAGTGGGAGAAATCGGTTTTGCTCCCTGGGGTTGAATTCAAATTTTCACAGTTCGTTTGGGTGAACCACGAGTTGGGAGAGCCAATGTGGTTCCTGTGTTGTGAGTACCTCTGTGGTAAATGTGTTGGGGTATGGGTAATGGGTAATCCATTGTTTTGGCTTGAGCTTGAGAGTAAGCATCCATGGTTCAAATGTAGACTGATAAACCCAGGTGTGGACAGGCTTGGCTAAGATGAAATGAGTAATTGGCAGTGAACGAGCTAGAATGTTCCCTTTACTTGTGAGAATCATGCCCAGCTCGGGGGTGGCCTTTGGATGGACTCAGTATAAGCTATCGAAGAGCCTATGGTTGGGTGGAACATTGCAGCAACATAGCTAGTTGCTTGGGGCAGTTGCAAAATGAAGATAAGTGTTTTTATGCCTATATATTTACTTCTGCGCTATATTAATTCAATGACTGTTGATATGTTGTATGCATGAATAATGTGTGTGGATGTTTTAATTCCGTTGTGCATCATTTTCTTGTTTTCCATCTGCACACATCTCTTTTAATGATATGAATCTAATGAGTGGGCTGAGTTTTATGTTAAAGCCCCAGAGATTTCCATCAGGTACCCTTCCTTGCCTTGGATGGATGTGTTGATTTATATGTAACTTCAGAATGTATTTCATCTATATTTATTGTACCCTTATTAGAGATGTGTTATTCCTCTATAAGGAAGTGTCGTCATGTGGATTGACAAGTGTCGCAAGTGTGTGTACTTGTCGATGGGTTATTAGACCACCATGTGGGGTCAGCCCTGAATTATATATATTATAATGTGGATGTACCTAGCTAGACAAGTCGGCCCCATAAGGTCACCGGGCAAACAGATCAGTATAAATAGAGATCAGATGATCTCTATTTAGATCACTCGAAAAAGTATCTCACTCTCACTCAGAAAGTGGCACACTAGTGAGGAGGAGGATCATCTGCTACTAGGAGACTAGCTCAGTGTATTTTGGTTGTACTTTGGTTGAGCCATTTCTCTCTCTATCTCTGAGGAAGTTGTGGGGTTTTTCACCTTTGGGTTTTCCCCACGGAAACTCTGTGTCTCTTGTCTCTCATGCTTTTGATTCTTGTGATGCTTGTCATGCTTATTGTGATTGTCATGCATTGATATACTGTATATGTTATTCTCTTAGCAAAGATCCTAGAGTATTGTGAATTAATGCTCAAAATTTAACATGGGATCAGAGCTAACCTGAGAAGAAGACATTTTGTAGTGACAAAAACTTGAGTTTCTTGTTTATTGGGTTTCTCTCCACATATTTTTGAAAATCAGTATAGTAGATTGACTCTACTCATCAAGGCGCATCTATCTGTTCAATCAGAATTCAATTCTGAGCATTTTTCGATTTGGCCCTAAAAATTAGGGTTTCCACAAAAATAGAAATTTTTGGAATCTGAAAGCACAGCTGGAAGCTCCTTGCAAAAATTGAAGTTTAGAGCTTTGGATTGATATTTTTGGCTGAGTAGATCTCCGAGAAAATCAAACCCTAATTCAGGGCTCTCCCTAGTGAACTCAGGAGGACAAAAAGGCTAATCTGAAGGGTAAAGCTTTGTTGATCTCAAATTCTGAATACACCAGGCTGATCAGCTCATCAAGGTGCATCTTTCTATCCTTTCAAAAATTTGAAATTCACATTTTGAATTTTTAGGGTTTTTTCGACAAACCCTAATCCGGGACCAGATCCAGTTTTCATCATTTCAAGTGGTAAGACCTAAATCTTTTCTATTTCCATTTGAAGTACTCCTTAAGATGTCTCTCCACACCAAGCTTGAGGATAAGCTTGAAGGGGTTGATAACTTCCGAGCCTAGAAGTATAGGATTGGGTTAATCCTGGAAGAGAATGAGTTGGACTCATATATAAAAGAAGACATCCCTATCCGAGAGGATGAAGAGGCCAAGGTATTGCATAAGAAGAACTTGGTCAAGGCAAAGAGAATCATTGCTAATTCTATCAAATACCATCTCATACCCCATGTGTCTTCTCTTAAGACACCTAAGGAGATGTTTGACTCTTTGACTAAGCTATTTGAAGAGAAGAACATAAATCGGAAGATGACCCTGTGGAACCAATTGAAAGGAGTAAAGTTTCAGAATGGAGAAACCATTCAATCTTATTTTTCAAGGGTCTACCAGATCAAGGAACAACTAGAAGCAGTGGATGAAATGGTGGAGAATGGTGAAGTGGTGATGACCACTCTAAATGGCCTACCCAGGTCATGGGATTCCTTCATTCAAGGAATTTGTGCAAGGAAGAAGTTGATTTCCTTCAACAGATTGCGAGAATAATGCTCTCAAGAAGAAGCTATACTTATAGTTCGTGAGGAAAAGATGGGAGGTGAAGATCAAGCTCTTGCAGCTCACACCGAAAGAAGCAAGCCCAAGAAGGAGCACTCTCACCTCAAGAGATCATTTCAAAAGAATAAGAAGGATCTAAGATGCTTCACATGCAATGAGAAGGGTCACTTTGCTTCAGATTGTCCCAAGAACAAAAGGGATAATAACAACAACTTCAGCAAGAAGAAGAAGGGTAACAAAAGAAGATATCATGCTCATGCTGCCGAAGATGATGAACCCCCAAAGAAGAAGTCTAGGGCAGAAAGTGATAGTGATGATGACTCATCAAGTGAAGAAGAATATGTTCTAATTTCTGCTCTCACAGGTACTATCTCCCATGGTTGTAATGACTGGTTAATTGAAAGTGGTGATTCCAAACACATGACTGGGTTTAAGGAATCTTTTGTGAATCTATTTGAACATGAATCACCCCATAAGGTAAAACTTGGGGATGATTATCAATACCCAATCAAACGAAGTGGCGAAGCCTCCTACAACCTAGATTCTGGAAAATCTTTGAAGATGAAAGAAGTCCTTTATGTACCTGGGCTCAAGAAGAACTTACTCTCCATCTCTGCATTGGATGAAAAAGGTATGAGGGTTGCATTTGTGGATGGCCAAGTCCTAATGTGGCCAAAGGGTAAAACAATCGATGATGCAGTAGTGATTGGAGAGCAAGAGGGAGGTTTGTATAAATTGAAGGGACAACCTGAACATGCCATGGTGCATGAATCCATGGAGTCAAGTGAACTTTGGCATAGAAGAATTGCTCATATGCACTATAGGGCACTTCCAATTGCAAGCAAGGCTATAGAAGGTCTTCCTGAAATCAAGACCAAACATGAAGGTGGTTGCAAAGGATGTGCAAAAGGTAAGAACATTAAGAAGGCTTTCCCAAGCAGTGAAAGCAAGGCAAAAGATATCCTGGAAATCATCCACTCAGATGTATGTGGTCCTATGTCATCCAGTTTTCTTAGTGGGTATGTTTACTATGTCTCATTTATTGATGACTTCTCCAGGAAGACTTGGGTATAATTCTTGAAGAACAAAGATGAGGTGTTTGATAAGTTCAAGGAATTCAAAACCTAGATGGAGAATCAAACTGACAAGAAGATCAAAACATTCAGATCCGACAATGGTGGAGAATTCACCTCAGGTGACTTCAAGAAGCTTTGCAGTGATTCAGGGATTAAGAGGGAGTTGACTGCTCCTTATAATCCTCAACAGAATGGAGTTGCAGAAAGGAAGAACAGAACTATCATGGAAGCAACAAGGGCAATGCTGCATGACCAGGATCTACCTATGCATCTATGGGCAGAAGCAGCTAGAACAGCTGTATATGTGCAGAACAGAACACCCCACAAGATATTGGACAACAAGATACCAGAAGAGGTCTTTTTTGGTAAGAAACCTGAAGTCAGCCATCTCAGAATATTTGGTTGTCCAGCATACACTCATGTCCCAAAGGAAAAGAGGACTAAACTAGATCCTTCAGGAAAGAAGGGTATCTTTGTGGGTTACAGTGAAAGCTCGAAGGCTTACAGAATATACTTTCCAGGGTTCAAGAAGATTGATGTCAGCAGGGATGTAACATTTGATGAAAACTCAGCATTCATCAAATCAAGGAAGGCACCTATCGAAGTTTATGAAGAACCTAAGGAAACTAGATTTCAAGACACTACCATGACTGAAGCAGTTCCAGAAGTTTTTCGTGAGTTTGAAGATCCGCAAGAACCTGTATATCTACCCCATGAGAATAACTCTCACAAGAGGAAACCTGCATGGGCTAGAGATCTCATTCAAGATGCAGAAAGATTTGGCATTCAAGAAGAAGAACACAGAGCAAAGAAGAGAACCATATCACATACTAGCTATGTTGCTTTACTCTGTGACATTATGAACAAAGAGCCTTCCAGTTATGAAGAAGCAGCGAAAAAGAAAGAATGGAAGGATGCCATGGTTGAAGAATACCAATCAATAATGAAGAATGATGTTTGGGATGTTGTACCAAGACCTAAAGAGAAGTCTATTGTGACTTCTAAATGGATCTTCAAAATCAAGCATGCTGCAGATGGAAGTGTAGAGAAATACAAGGCAAGATCCGTAGCTCGTGGCTTCTCTCAGAAAGAGGGAATAGATTATGAAGAAACTTTTACACCTGTAGCCAGGTATACTTCCATCAGAACAGTACTTGCCCTAGCTACAGCTATGAATTGGAAAATACACCAGATGGATGTCAAGACTGCTTTCTTGAATGGTGTAGTTGAAGAGGAAGTATATGTGGAGCAGCCACTTGGTTTTGAAATACATGATAATGAGTCATATGTATGCAGATTGAAGAAAGCCTTGTATGGCTTGAAACAAGCTCCCAAAACTTGGTATGGTAGGATGGACAGTTTCCTATCTAGTTTGGGCTTTACCAAGCGTAAAGCGGATTCCAACCTTTACTACAAGGTTGAGGAAGGGAATCCTGTGATTCTACTGTTGTATGTGGATGACTTATTTGTAATAGGAGATGACAGACTGATTGCAGATACTAAGAGGAAGCTTGCTGCTGAATTCGATATGAAAGATTTGGGAATGATGCACTATTTCCTAGGTATGGAGGTGTGGCAGAGTGCAGGTGGGATCTTCCTTGGTCAAGGGAAGTACACAGTAGATATCCTGAAGAGATTTGGGATGATGGATTGCAAGGCCATGGCCACACCTATGGCATCGAATCTGAAGCTTCTATGTGATGCTTCATCTGAGCCGGTTGATGTCTCTATGTATCGTCAGATGATTGGGTCCTTGATGTACCTGATGAACACGAGACCAGACATTTGCTTTGCTGTGAACACATTGAGTCAGTTCCTGACAGATCCGAGGAGTGTTCACCTGGTTGCTGTAAAGCATGTTCTGAGGTACCTGAAGGGTACAGTGGATTATGGGCTCAAGTATGAAGCGAATCAAAAGTTTAACCTGCAGGGTTATGTTGATTTAGATTGGGCAGGCAGTGCTGTAGATAGGAAGAGCACATCTGGGTGCTGCTTCAATACGGGATCAGGTGTGATCTCTTGGTTTAGCAGGAAGTAGTCCTGCGTAGCACTGAGTATAGCTGAGGCAGAGTATGTTGCAGCCTGTTCAGCTAGTTGTGAGGAAGTATGTCTATGGAAGCTACTGTCTGAGTTATTTGATCTCCCGTTGGATGCTACTGGTATCTTTTGTGATAACTAGAGTTGTGTGAAGATGTCTGAGAACCCAGTGTTTCATGACAGGTCGAAACACATAGAGATCAAATATCACTATATCAGGGATATGGTGCAGAGAGGAGTTGTGAAGCTCCTGTATGTTGCGACGGACGAGCAGATTGCAGATGTGCTGACGAAGCCACTAGCTAGGGTGAAGTTCGAGTACTTTAGGGAGAGGCTTGGTGTTCTTCAGATCGAGGACACTTCGAGGAAGAAGTGATGGACACATTTGCTGAAGCCATTCCAAGCATGTTGGAAGGAGGATCCTTCACATGGCTATGGATGCAAGCGCTGGATGATGAGCATCAGGATGATGTTCTGGTTTCTGCTTGGATATGATCAGTTGGATCATTTTTTATGTATGTATGTATGCATCATGTTGGATGCTGGATATGATCAGTTGGATCATTTATATGTATATGCATCATGTTGGATGCTTGGACTATGTATCTATATATGTATCAGGTGGATACATTGTATGATCAGGTGGATCATGTATGGTGATATGTATCATGTGTTTGTATTTGTATCAGGTGGATACATTGTATGATCATGTGGATCATGTATGATGATATGTATTAGGTAGATACTTGGTATGCATCAGGTAGATGCATTATATGATCAGGATGATCGTGGATGACGAGCTTCAGGATGTTGCTCCAGATGACATGCAGCAGGGTGTTGCAATGATGATGATCAGGATGATCATGTGTACATCAGGATGATGTATGGTGAGTATCAGGTTGATACTCTATGGTTGTGGATCAGGTTGTGCAGATGAGCATATAATTTGGCCCTGGGAGATTTGCAGATAGTCTTTCAAGGTTTTGCCTATGGCATGTAATTCGTTGCCCTGGGATATCTGGGAAATGCTCTTTCGAGGTTTTGCTCTGGGAGGACATATAATTTGGCCCTGGGAGATCTACAGATAGTCTTTAGAGCTTTTGCCTATGGCATGTAATTCGTTGCCCTGGGATATCTGGCAGATGCTCTTTCGAGGTTTTGTCCTATGGCATATAATCTGTCCCTGGGAGATCTGATAGGTTGGGCTGTGTGCCCGTAATAAGTCCTGGGATGCTCTTGCGAGGTTTTTCCATGACCACATATAATCTGTCCTTGGGAGATCCTATAGGTAGATCTGCGTGCTCGTAACAACCTGGGATGCTCTTGCGAGGTTTTGTGGTGACCACATATAATCTGTCCCTGGGAGATCCTATAGGTAGAGCTGCGTGCTCATAGTATCCTGGGATGCTCTTGCGAGGTTTTGTGGTGACGTCACATATATTATGGCCTTGGGAGATCCTATAGGTAGAGCCGTGTTCTCGTAACATCCTGGGATGCTCTTTCGAGGTTTTGTGACGCACGTAATAAGTCCTGAGTATTCCACAGTATGGCCAGTGATGACGAAGACCTGCAGGTGGTGGGCCTACACCCAGTATGAAAAAGGACTGGCTCTGTAGAACTTCCTATGACGAGTAGAGTCAGAGATTGGTTGAGATAGCAGCAGCAATGATGATGATGATGACAATGCATCGATGATGATGATCCCGAGAAGAAGACTTGTCTAGCAGATCTGTGTCGAGAAATACCTTCCTAGTTAAGAGGGAGTGTTGATGTATATGTAACTTTGGAATGTATTTCATCTATATTTATTGTACCCTTATTAGAGATGTGTTATTCCTCTATAAGGAAGTGTCGTCATGTGGATTGACAAGTGTCGCAAGTGTGTGTACTTTCCGATGGGTTATTAGACCACCATGCGGGGTCGGCCCTAAATTATATATATTATAATGTGGATATACCTAGCTAGACAAGTCGATCCCATAAGGTCACTGGGCAAACAAATCAGTATAAATAGAGATCAGGTGATCTCTATTTAGATCACTCAAAAAAGTATCTCACTCTCACTCAGAAAGTGGCGCACTAGTGAGGAGGAGGATCATCTGCTACTAGGAGACTATCTTAGTGTATTTTGGTTGTACTTTGGTTGAGCCATTGCTCTCTCTATCTCTGAGGAAGTTGTGGGGTTTTTTACCTTAGGGTTTTCCCCACAGAAACTCTGTGTCTCTTGTCTCTCATGCTTTTGATTCTTGTGATGCTTGTCATGCTTATTGTGATTGTCATGCATTGATATAATGTATATGTTATTCTCTCAGCAAAGATCCTAGAGTATTGTGAATTAATGCTCAAAATTTAATAGGATGGGTGGATATGTTACAAAATGGTATCAGAGTGTTGGCTGCTTTTGGACAGACCCGGGTTTTAATGAAGTGCAGCAACAAAACCCCTTGGCGCACTGGCCCTCTCGGCAACGAGTTGCGCAGCAGCTCGAGGTCTCACCCGAAGTGGCTATGGGGGGCTAAGGAATCAGATTTCCTTAACCTAGGCGACGTGAAGACTGTTCTTTCTTCCTCGACGACTCCTCAGAGCGGCCTACCTGGCTCTTCCGCAGACCCCTCGGTGTAGCTGCGCTGAACTCTCGCTCAACAGCCTAGCTGCGCGGCATCTCCGTTCCGCTGCACGGGGTGACTTATCCCCTGCGTCGGCGCTCTATATATCTTCTCTGCCCGTGCACCCAATGCAGTAATGCATTCCTCTATCACTGCGGCGATAGCGTTCTACAGATTCTTCAACACTTAACGATTATATTTACCACGGAAGCTTCGAGAACGGACTCAACATATTCATAAAGATAACGCAACATTCATAGCAACATTCATTGAAACACAGATAACAACTCAGACATGCATTCATGCGATCACTACCATAACAACAAGACGTGAAGAATTCACCTCCTCGAGAAACCACGTTCACGGGGAGTGTTTCATATATTAACTCAAAGGGGACTTATACAATAATGCTGCGCACATAGCTGCAGCCTTAGATCTTTCCAGGAAACTCCACGCACACAGCTGGGAGCCCTTCTCTCAATCTAGTCTCTTCCTCTACAGAGATTACAATAGTTCAGACGTCGTCTCAGACTGTCTGCAACTTGGGGATTAACTTCACGGTTATCCCAGCCCTGACTCTTGTCTTCTAACAACATAGTAGAAAACAATCCTCATACAAAATAACCAACCTATCAACTAGCTAGCTTATCTCAAACAGCTAACCTACGTCTCAGCATCTAAAGAAAAAGAAGAAGGCTGGCTAACTGACTAACACATATATATAGGTGGCCATGACGGTCGCACCTTTACAAAATTGTGGGCCTTTCCCAACAGTAATCCCCAAAAACCCTAACCACGCACATGGCTAGGTGTACTGTAGGCGCCGCTTGTAGTCATGTCGCCGCTTCCTGCAGGTTCCGTGACTTCCGGCGCAGATTGCGGGTATGGGCACCTTGTCCTTCGCCTTCAATGCTTTGGTCCATTTCTCCTCCTTGATCCGAGCAACCATAACTTCTGTACTTAGCCTTAAATGAGGGTAGCCGAGCCCTCTACTCCATCGCTTCATTTATTATGGTAGCTGAGCTTTCTATTCAGCCACCTTCATTCTTCTATGACGTGCGCGCGAGCTCTGCGAGTTCCAGTCCGTAACCTGCGTTGAGCTCATCCATCTGGCACTGTACTGCGCACCTTTTTCCTTCTACCCAAAAATTGGTGTTTCTTCAAAATTAGCACTTTCCTTCAATACTTGTGCTTTTTCCTCAAAATTTGCAGCTTTACCATAGCTACGGCCTAGGCTCCAACAGGCCCCTAACACTTACTTGTGGCTCGCCCTCGAGCCACTCGCACTAGCGTGTGGTCTCTTTATTTGTGCATCTGCTTTTGCTTGGGTCTCCGCGAATGTTTTCTTCCACTGCGCAATAGCGGAGTCCATTTCATCGACACACTCCACAGCTATCTGCACCGTTTCTACAGTGGCTTCTTCCTTAGTTGTACCATCAATCACCTGTTGAGATTCTGCAATTTCTTTGATCTTTGCCTCGATCTCGGCAGCAAGATCAGCATACTCATCCATAAATGGCTGAATGCTGTTGGTGAGTCTGGCATCTTCATTTCTGAGCTTGTGCAGCTGCTGTTGGATTCTGCGCACTTCACTCATTTTCCTCATTTTTGCTAAGCTGTCTAAGGCCTTAGCTTCTTCAGTCAGAACAGTTAGGGACTGTTCTGCAGCTTGTACCTGTTCAAAAAGACCAACTTTGAAAGGGAGCGTCTCAAGCTCCGTCCAAGCCTCCATAGCTTGGTTCATCAGGTTCTTGGATTCACCTGCTCTGTTCTTCAATTGTGTAGAAGTTCTGCGCAGCGCTTCAAATTGTTCCTGGCTATCGTCGGTAAAATGCGCTGCAACACGAGATTCTAATTCTGCGATCTGCGTTCTATGGTCTTCAGCCATAGCAACTATCTCGTGCTCCAAGATTTTTGCCCTTCCTCCAATAATTTGAACTTTCTCAACCAGAGGAAGGTCTGGCTGAATCTTGCAGGTTGGCAACTCCTGAGCAATTTCATCAACTGCGTTTCTTATGCCAATGTCTTGTGCTTCGTAAAGTGCGAGCTTTTCAGAGATATTCTTGTGGCTTGCCTTCAGCTCTATCTCCTGCGATTGCAGTCTTTGGTTTGCCTGGAAGGTAGAGAGCTCTCTAGCTCTCAACTCAACAGAAACTTTCTCGTGCACTAGCTGTAGAGTCTCTATAGGAATTAAAGACAAATTTATTTCAATGGGCCCAACTGCGCTTACCTGTAGTGCAGCTAGCGGATCCGGAAGTGTCATGCTTGTAGGTGGAATGTGCACGACAGTATGCCTTTCTGCAAATACTTCAACTCGCTCGGTACTTGTAACTACTTGTGGCGCCTGCGAAGTAGATGCTGGCGCGTGGGTCTGCGCAACTCTTCCTGCAAGACCCTTTAATTCCACAAACTGCAGGTCTAGAGCACTTCTGATGTGAGCGTGCGCGGTGCGCAGCTCACGAAATTGCTCTTTCAGATACTGGTCGATCCCCGAGGGAATGGCCTCAGAGGGATGCGACACCTTTTGTTTCTTGGTTGCTGGTTCTGTCGAACCTTCATCACTTCTTTGCTCGGGGGCTTCCTTGCCCTTATCCTTCTCTTGCGCAGCGGCGGGTGGCATCGTGGATGCGATTTCGATAGCCTCCCTCCATTCATCTGACCAGGACTTGATAGTTTCTTCAACATCCTCGGTGGTCATCCTGTAAAGGCCTACGGCCCATTCCTCTTGAATGCTGCAGGGGCGGAGGTAAAGTTGGTGCAAGTCGGCAGTAAAGGCCAACTTTCCTTCATATCTTTTCGCTGTCTCCTCACTCAGCCTCGGCATTTCCTGAATGGTATCTCTGAGGAGATAGTAGTATTCACAAAATACAGCGCGGTTCATCTTGCGCTTCACAGGATTAGCAGACTCCCAAAGGTTAACATAGTGGATTTCGGTAGCCTCTCCTGCGCGGCGCGGAAGGAACTGAGTGTTCGGGGGCTCCTTCCACCCGACGAGAGCGCATAAAATTAAAAGCCAAGAAAAATGGAACAACTGACCGGGGGTGTCTTGGACGTTCCGGCAGTCTTCCAAAAAAGAATTGAGAAGGAAGAGAGACCAGTTGTACTGTTCTCCCTCCGCAGCTGCGATGGCAAGCTCCACGACATCTCCAGTAACTTCCTTCGGTCTGCACTTTGTGAGAAGTATGCCCGCAAGCAGACTTCTTATAAATCTAAGTGCTTCGTCTTCTACTATGGTGAGGTCATAAGCCCAACCTCCTCTTGTCAAGTTGTATTTCTACACCAGCCGTGCAGCCAATTTTCTATCCTTATCTTTTCCGACAAAATGAATATTGGGATCCTTACCAGCCTTAGATAGACCGGTGATGCGATGAATCAAATCAACATTTAAATCAATTGGCCTCCCTAGCCAAAGGTAACCTCCATGAACACAGGATAGCAGTGTCTTCACAATTGCATTGACTTCGTTGCTACGCCCGAAGTGCGGTAGCTTCAGCAAGTTCAGCAAACCAGGCTTCTCCAAGTTTGCTGCAAATCCCTTTGGGATAAACTCATCAACCTTTCTGGTGGGATTATGAACTACCGTCAGATATCGATCTGGCGCGAACTGAGGATACGTCTTATAGTCTCCCAGGTTGAAATCAGAGAACTTGATCAGTAGAAGGTGTCCAAGCAGGGACCCTTCTTGTCGCACGCCAGCCGGTAGTGGAGGTAACGGAAGCGGATACTTTGCATTCTTCGGGATATGTACCTCTGGCGCATCATCTGGACGTAGCGGAATATAATTTACCATGGTGGCCAACGGCTCTGGAACGGGCTCTTCTGGCTGTTGCTGAGATGCTCTCGTGCCCGGAGATTGTCTGGGATCATTATAACCAGGGTGTACATAAGTCGAGGCCATCACCGGAGTAGTCATGCCAAAATCTAAGCCTTGGCGCAGGAATTGACGAACAACTTCTTCAGTTGACAGGTTCTCCGTCGTGAACCGGTATAAGGGACAAGAAATTGGTTAGACAAATGGCGGAACAACGTAGGATATGGACGCTAAAAACAAAGGAAACACTCTGCATAACTCGGCTCTGAAAACAATAACTTAGATTCTCAAACAAGACTATGCAACTCGAGAAAAGTAACCCGAAAATATACAAGTGTGGGGTATTTATAGCTAAGGCGACAGTAAATGCGGGCAAGTGGGGCTACTAGCTGTAGGCGCCTATGCATGAGTTGACAACTCCGTTATCCCCCTCGCCTCTGCGGTGCATTTATTGTGATGGACGGGCTCTGACAGCCTTCCGGGAGAAGCTAAAGCTTTCGGCGCATGAGTTAAATGCAAATCTTACGGAGATCAAGCCGAATCTGTCAGAGCAGCTATACTTAAATGGCGGGCTTATCCTTCATTTATTCTCGGACGCGGCTACATAATTGCAGTAATTCAAATTTTTCGGCGGGTCATTTCAGCTTAGGTAACTGTGCATATAGAGGGGTCCACACCGAGAACTCCTCAAGCAGCAAATTGACACAGGGAACTCCGCAAGAGCGACAGTTCAACGGCCCGGGGAAAATTGACACAGTGAAGTTCGCAAGAGCGCAGATATAGGCTCTTTCAATCAAATTTTATTCGACATGCGTGGATGTTTCAAGGAACTGCGCGGGAAGCCGAAAACTGAAAGTGTCTCGCAACTTCCGTGTAGACTGTGACAATGCGATGTCTCTTTCAACTACACCGGACATCTGCACTTCTTTAGCAATATATTAAGTCGACAGGGCGGAGTGGCCGTCGCGATAAAGCTTGAGCCGACTCCCGTTGATCTTTGTAGGTAGCAATTCTCCATTAAGCTTTGCAAGCTGAACTGCTCCTCCTTCTGTTATCTTGGTCACCCGGAAAGGGCCTAACCAATGTACACGAAACTTGCCCGGAAACTTGATGAATTTACTATCATAGAGGAGTACCAAGTCTCCTTCTTCAAAGTGTTTATTCTTAATGTGTTTGTCATGCCAAGCTTTCTGTCTTGCCTTCTGTACCTGTTGATGAAATCCAGCTAAAAGTCTGTCTTCTTGTAAGGCAAGCAATTGTGACAGTCTTTCACTCATGGTATCAGTATCTGCCATCTCTGTAATTTGCGCAATTCTGAGACTGGGAACAATGTATTCCATGGGCATAACTACTTCTTGTCCATACACCAAACTGAAAGGTGTGTGACCTGTTAGTTTCTTGCATGTGGTTCTGTAAGCCCATAATACAATTGTGACTCTAAGGTCCCAATCATCTCTTTGTTGATTACAGATCTTCGTCAGGGCATTCTCAAGGATCTTATTGAATTCCTCCACCGTACCATTAGCTTGAGGGTGGTAGGGTGTACTCTTATGGTGACTAATTTGGAATTCTTCAGTAAGGGCCTCTATAGTCTCATTGAGGAAATGTGTACCCTGATCACTCATGAGAATCACTGGACATCCAAACCTAGTGATAATGTTCTCAAAAATAAACTGCGCGGCAGTGGCAGCGTCGCAGTTCTTAACTGGCTTTGCCTCAGCCCATCTAGTGAGGTATTCAGTAGCTGTAATGATGTATCTTGCGCCGGTTCTTTTTCCTGGTGAGGTCCTACAAAATCAATGGCCCATTTATCAAAAGCACGTAGTGTTATCTGGGGTCTTAGCGGCATTTCATCTCTCCTTGAGGGTTTTCCTATTCGTTGGCACACATCGCAACATTTGCAGAATTCCTTAGTATCCTTTTGCAATGTCGGCCACCAAAGACCTGCGGCTAAGATCTTCTGCGTGGTCGGCTTTCCTGCGAAATGGCCTCCTGCGGTACTTGAGTGCGCTTCTGCGATGATAGAGCTTTTTTCATGCGGTAAGATACATCTGCGCAAGACTTCGTCAGGGCCCAACTTATAGAGCTGGCCTGCTATCAAAGTGAAGTCTACGGCTTTGACAACAAGTTGCTTCTTCTGCTGGATTGTAAACTCAGCCGGTGCTTGCCCGGTAGTGAGAAACTCAAGAATATCGGAATAATATTCATCTGCTGCTTGAATAAAAAACAACTGCGCATCAGGCAGATTGTCCTCCAGACTTGTAGGTTCCTCTCCTGACTCTATCCTGGATAAATGGTCAGGTCCTGCATTCAATATGCCTGGATTTACAATAACCTCAAAATCATACTCTTGGAAAAGCAGTAGCCATCTGCAAATTCTTCCCCCTAACACTGGCTTATTGACCAAGTATTTCAAAGCAGAATGGTCAGTATACATTTTAAAATGTGCGCCCAATAGGTAGTGCCTGAATTTCTGTAGGGCATACACCATAGCTAGTCCTTCTCTTTCTGTAGTGGTGTAGTTCTTCTCGGTCGTGGATAGCTTTCTGCTGGAGTAAGCAATCGGGTGGTCAATACCTCCTTCTGCCGGTTGTGTAAGCACGACTCCTAGTGCTATGGAAGAAGCATCGACATGAACGTGAAAGGGTTTTCTCCAGTCTGGGAAAACTAGAATTGGCGCAGTGATCATATTTTATTTAAGTGTATCCAAGCTCTGTTGGCATTCTTCTGTCCATTGGAACTTCAAATCCTTTTTCAGCAATCTTTCCATAGGTGCTGTGATCTTTGCATATCCTTTGATAAATTTTCTGTAGTATCCTGTATGTCCCAATGTAGTGTGCAATTGCTTGACTGAGTTGGGCGCAGGTAAATTAGCAACGATGGCAACCTTCGCAGGATCCATCAGGAGTCCTTGTCTGCATACAATATGACCCAACAAAATACCAAAAGGAACATAGAAGATACATTTTTTCAAGTTAAGGGAAATCTGATGTTGTCTACATTTTTCTAACATCATGTGCAGATTCCCTATGTGATTCTTTAATAAACCAAATATAGTCCAGTCATCAAAGTAGACTTCTAAAAACTTATGAATGAATTCTTTAAAAACAGCGACAACGACTCTAGAGAAGATAGCAGGTGCGTTTTTAAGACCAAAGGGCATTACCTTGTACTGGAATGAGCCCCATTCAGTCGCAAAAGTAGTCTTATGGCGGTCATCTGGATGGATTCTGATCTGATGGTATCCCGAAAATCCATCAGTGAAGGAGTAAGCCTCTTGTCCTCCAACATTATCAAGCACCTCGTCTGTAAAAGGAGTGGGAAATGGATCATGCGCTGATGCATCATTGAGTTTGCGCAAGTCCACACAGATTCTTATTTCTCCTTTTGTCTTTTTCTCTTGTACAACCATAGGACTAATCCAGTCGCTTTCCTCTACTGGCTCAATAATACCTGCTGCGAGCATTTTATCAATTTCTTCTTTAACTTTTTCTTTATATCGCGGATTCAATCTGTACGGGCGCTGTTTTACTGGCTTGGCGTCTTCTTTGAGAGGTATGCGCATCACTCCTAAGTCTCCTAGGATGCCTTTCATTTCTGTGAACTTGGTAGGAAAGATATCCTGGTAGTCACGCAATAAATCTGAAATATGCCCAACAGTTTCATCATCCCAATAATCTCCTATAGAAGCAAACTTGGGTTCGGCTTCTGTACCAATGTTAATCTTTTTGAGCTTGATGTGTTCTGTAATGGCAGGGATATCAAGCTGAGGACCTTCAACATTGCGTGTCCCTTCCGATTCTGGAATATTGACGTTGCGAGGATCATCATCCTCTTCTCCAGTGGTGAAATTATAGCATTCCAGGGCATGTTCTATCTGGACAGCCCAATCTGGTTGGGAATATTCTGGTAATGGACATTGTTCAAATACCTTCTTTTTAATACATTTTAAAGCGTGGTCGATGCTTGGATGTTCTGACTCAAAGCTGAAGGTAAGTTGAAAACTTTCTATCATAAGAGGCCAACTGATAGTGCCTCTACGCAATTCTGTTTCAGTGTACCAGTTCCTGGGAACTATATCCAATGTGTGGATGAATAGGTGAACCCACTCATCTTCTGGAATACCTGACAATTGCTGATTACATGCTTCAATATGTGACCTGGGGTCACTCTGTCCCTCATATTTGCGTAACACTTCAACTGTGGTGTCCTGAAATCTGCGCAGTATCAATCTGCGACAGTCTTTCCATGTATGAATATTCTCCTTATGCGCACCCCACCATCTGGCGGGTGTAGCGCGCAGTGCTACATCCAGTGCCTGTATGCACTGCTGTTCTGGAAATTGTTGTTCATATGTATGTATGAATTTGCGTATGTCAGTTAAACCATAAAAAATGGGAGTGTCGATCAATTCTCTGCCAATCCATCGAATGGATTTAGTCAGCATGGCGCAACGTCTTGCAGAAACCTCATGTAAACGATTCTGCTAGTTTTCCAATCCCGCATCTGAGTCTGATGTGCACGAGCTATCGCATCGCCAGCTGATATGGCCGTCTGCTGTGGGATTGACATAGTCACTCTGACTAGCAGTCATTTGATACAAACTTTCCATGTGGCGCGCTTCTTCTTCCACCCGAATGGGTTCTATATACCTTGGTCCTTGAATAGGATCAAGTGGTGCAATGACCCTGATCTAGTCATCCTCAAAGGTCATCTGTCTTTTCTTCAAATTAATGACAGCCAAATTATCAAATGCCCAGTCTATGCCTAAAAGTGCTGGGTAAGGTCTACTATCATCCAGAATTTTGATTACTTCAAAGTTTGCAGAACTTCTTACTCCCTCGATATCAATAGGCACATTGGGTAATCTGCCCAATGGAGAGACTCGTTGCTGATTCGCGAGTCTTAGCTGGATGGGGGATCTTGTAAGCTGAGGGCTTCCCATCTGTTCCCATGTCTGCATGGTGAGAACATTAACTTCTGAGCCCAAATCTAGAATGACTTCGTCCATTTCAAATGCTCCAATCTGCGCTGTGAGCCTCATCTCTTTTCCAGTTCTGGTATGACTCCCAATCTGGTGAATAACACGCTGCGGTGTGTTCGTCAAAGCAGATTGTTGACATTTATCCAATAGGCGTTGAAGTTCCATAGTTGCTTTTTCATTGCGCAACAAATTTAAGCAGTTTCTCAAAAAAATATGGACACTACCGAGTGCATCCTCTTCATCAAGCCTTCCGGATGTAGTGGCCTATTCCTGTACCAGGTTGTCTTGTCTTAGCACTTGCGATCTAATATCATTATGCGGAATTGTGACAAAACTTGAAGCTCTCGGATCTGAGAAATATTCTTGAGCTTGCTTGAATGCTTCTCTTTGCTTCTGCAGATTAAGTGGGGCTAGTTTAATATTAGCGCGGCGCACCCATTGCGTCTCTTGCTTTCCAGTTCCCATCTCTGGCGCACCAGTGGTTGCTCCACTGCGCGTGACTATATTAACTGTAGGGTCTGGTTCTCTTTTTTCTGCTCCAATCAACTGAATATTCTGATTGACCCGTGGCGTCTTTGCTTGCATCTTAGCCATCAACTGAGGGCATTCTTCAATGGCATGATCATAGGATTTACAGTATCTTCAGAGGGTTGTAAGATTTTGGCAATCCCTTGCAAAATGACCTTGCGCTCCACAATTATAACAAGTGATCTGTCCTCTTCCGCGACCAAAATTTGTTGCGCGTCCGCGACCCCTATAATTTCCTGCTCGGCCGTCGCGAGTTTGGTCATACTGGGGACTTGCTGTGGGTCCTTGTGTCTCTGATTGTACTCTATAAACATCATGCTTTCTTTCTATCATAAGATCATATGCTCTACAATTGTTCTCATCGTGGCCTACTGATTTACAGAAATTACAATATAGGTTCTTTGGAGTTTGTACATATTTCTGAAGTAAGTGGCATTCTTGTGGTCTATGACCTCTAGTTCTACAGATTTCGCACCAAGGCCCTTGTGCCTGTGGTAAAGGATTAGGTGCTCCAGTTGCAATATACTCTATGAAAACGGGACAATGGTCCTTTGAATGACCTTGCGCTTTACATTTTGTACACCAAATTTCTTCCTTAACATCCTTGACTTTCTTAATATCGTGCACTTGCAGGGTTAAGTTTGCTAATTGGTTCTGCAACTGCGCAACATCGTTGCTTGTTCCAGCCATTGGTGAAGCTTCTAGTTTCATAGCCATATCTAGAGCTTGTTCCTGAGTATTGAGATTCTGTTGCATAAGAGGAAGTCTAATGTGTGGGAGCAGCGCAGCAATGAACCATTCCTTATGTTGCTGTGGTGCAAACTCAAAGCTTACTTGATCTATCAAGGCTTTGAAATTCTGGTCAAAGTCCCATACTGATTCTGTAGGTAACTGTTTGATGTCTTTGAGCTCTGTTATACACTGTGATTCTGATTTAGGTTTCTTAAATTCTCTAATCATAGCATTTCTTACCTCAGCAAGCGTCCTATTATGTGCTGCTGAGTATTTCATGAACCAAGTTAAGGCTCTTTCTCTTAGTGTGGTTGCTAACTGAACCAGTTTAAAAGCATCATCATTAATTTGCTTAATTGTCCAAACGGCTTCACATAGGAACCAGTGCTGCTCAGGGTCTTCTATCGTTGTTCCTCTAAAAGTTGGTAACTTCATGTCTTCACCCATCCTTCTTGTGCTAGATTGAGGTGGAGGTGCTGTAGCAGTGCTTCTGGGCTGGTTAAATAAAGGTGGTGTTGAGGTACTAGAAGTACCATGTGGGCTACTAGAAGGTGTTACTGCGGGGTTATACTGAGCTCCGTCTGGCTTTTGCGGTGTAACGGGGTGATAAGGGATATGAGAACTCCCTTGTCTTTCTATATGGCTTGCTCTAAGAGCTTAGCTATCTTCTGGGCTAGACTCAAAAGAATGCTGGTCAAGGCCTACTTTATATCGTTTTCCACTACGAGTGCAACCAATGAGTTCAGGATCACTATCGGAATCTGCGGACATTACTTGTCTATACTATTCATCGGAAGCTATGCATAGTTTTTCTTTTTCATACAGAAGCATTTTAATCCATAAGTTCAGAGAATTTAAGAACTTACCTCTGTGTGCTTGGAAGAAACTCCTCTCAGCTTCACTGAAACTCTTTCTTGTATCTACTGCAAACTTAGTGATGAAACCTTCCAGTAGACTATTCAACCAAAAGTCTACTGCGCGGGACACGGAATTGTCTACCCGCTTCAAAATACTGACTAGCTCAGGTGTCCAAGCAACAGGTCGATCAACATGCACAGTGGGTCTAGTATCTGCTAACTTGGCTATCCAAGCATGCAACTCAAGCGGAAATGTGACAAAGAAAATTTCGTGAAGGTCAGTATAGATATACTTCTGCAACCAGTCTTCTGTCTGGAGCCTAGAGCTTTTGTTTTCTTGTTCAGCGAACTCTGTAGCCTTTAAATCAAACCAGTCTTCAATTTCTTTAGCTGTAGGATTCCAGTAACACATGGGTTAGCTGAGCAACGGAATCCTTTGTTGGCTTCAGCAACAATCTCAAACGTCACGGAAATAGCAAGTCTCAGAGTAACAAGTTACGAGGCAACGGAACCATTTGTTGGCTCCCTCTTTCTATCTCGTGCGTCGCCAAAATAACAAGTCTCACAGTAACAAGTCGTGAGGCAATGGAACCATTTGTTGGCTCCCTCTTTCTATCTCGCGCGTCGCCAAAATAACAAGTCTCACAGTAACAAGTTGTGAGGCAACAGAACCATTTGTTGGCTCCCTCTTTCTATCTCGCGCGTCGCCAAAATAACAAGTCTCACAGTAACAAGTCGTGAGGCAACGGAACCATTTGTTGGCTGATTTTGGACAGACCCGGGTTTTAATGAAGCGTAGCAACAAAACCCTTTGGCGCACTGGCCCTCTCGGCAACGAGCTGCGCACCAGCTCGAGGTCTCACCCGAAGTGGCTATGGGGGGCTAAGGAATCAGATTTCCTTAACCTAGGCGACGCGAAGACTGTTCTTTCTTCCTCCACGACTCCTCAGAGCGGACTACGTGGCTCTTCCGCAGACCCCTCGGCGTAGCTGCGCTGAACTCTTGCTCAACAGCCTAGCTGTGCGGCATCTCCGTTCCGTCGCACGGGGTGACTTATCCCCTGCGTCGGCGCTCTATATATCTTCTCTGCCCATGCGCCCAGCGCAGTAATGCATTCCTCTATCGCTGCGGCGACAACGTTCTACAGATTCTTCGACACTTAACGATTATATTTACCACGGAAGCTTCGAGAACGGACTCAACATATTCATAAAGATAACGCAACATTCATAGCAACATTCATTGAAACACAGATAACAACTCAGACATGCATTCACGCGATCACTACCATAACAACAAGACGTGAAGAATTCACCTCCTCGGGAAACCACGTCCACGGGGAGTGTTTCATATATTAACTCAAAGGGGACTTATACAATAATGTCGCGCACACAGCTGCAGCCTTAGATCTTTCCAGGAAACTCCACGCACACAGCTGGGAGCCCTTCTCTCAATCTAGTCTGTTCCTCTACAGAGATTACAATAGTTCAGACGTCGTCTCAGACTGTCTGCAACTTGGGGATTAACTTCATGGTTATCCCAGCCCTGACTCTTGTCTTCTAACAACACAGTAGAAAACAATCCTCATACAAAATAACCAACCTATCAACTAGCTAGCTTATCTCAAACAGCTAACCTGCGTCTCAGCATCTAAAGAAAATGAAGAAGGCTGGCTAACTGACTAACACATATATATAGGTGGCCATGACGGTCACACCTTTACAAAACTGTGGGCCTTTCCCAACAGTAATCCCCAAAAACCCTAACCACGCACATGGATAGGTGTATTGTAGGCGCCGCTTGTAGTCATGTCGCCGCTTCCTGCAGGTTCTGTGACTTCCGACGCAGATTGCGGGTATGGGCGCCTTGTCCTTCGCCTTCAATGCTTTGGTCCATTGCTCCTCCTTGATCCGAGCAACCATAACTTCTGTACTTAGCCTTAAATGAGGGTAGCTGAGCCCTCTACTCCGTCGCTTCATTTATTATGGTAGCTGAGCTTTCTATTCAGCCACCTTCATTCTTCTATGACGTGCGCGCGAGCTCTGCGAGTTCCAGTCCGTAACCTGCGTTGAGCTCATCCATCTGGCACCGTACTGCGCACCTTTTTCCTTCTACCCAAAAATTGGTGTTTCTTCAAAATTAGCACTTTCCTTCAATACTTGTGCTTTTTCCTCAAAATTCGCAGCTTTACCATAGCTACGGCCTAGGCTACAACACAGAGCTGCTAGTTGCAGCATTGGGCCTTCATGGGCTACCTGTCACAACTTGCAGAGGTAAGTATGCTTCCTGCTCAGCACTGATAGTTAAGAAAAATTTCAAAAATTTTCAAAATTTCAAATTTTTTTCTAAGTGTCTATGAGTTTCTGCCAAAAAAACTGATCCGGCGGAAAAACTCGGTGAGTTCGTCCGCAACGGAGGAAGGAATCAACAAGTTGTTCCACAACGCGGTAGGAAATCAATAAGTTCACCGAAACTGTGGGAGAACTTAACGAGTTGTTCCACAACGGCGGAAGAACTCAGCAAGTTGGCCCAAAGTTGCGGAAGTGCCCGAGGAAAGGAAGAAAAATTTCAAAAAATTTTCTAAGTGTTTTCGGCGGCCGGACTCGGCGAGTTGGCCTAAAATTGTGGAAGGACTTGGCAAGTTGTTCTGCAATGCAGCAAAACAAATCAATAAGTTCGGTGGAAAGATGGAAAATTTTTGGAAGGAAAAGCTGAGTTTGATCGGAAGAACTCGGCAAGTCGCCCCGCAACGGCGGAAGGACTCGGCGAGTTGGTCTGAAAAACTTTCTAAGTGTTTTTAGTGTTAAAGAAGAAATTTCGGAAGAACTTGGCGAGTTGCTCCGAAACAGTGGGAGAACTCGGCGAGCTGCTCTGAAACAGCGGGAGAACTCAGCAAGATGGTCCGAAATGGTGGAAGGCTTTTCTAAGTATTTTTCGGCGTCCAAGAGAAAATTTTGGAAGAACTCGGCAAGTCGCCCTGCAGCGGCGGAAGGACTCGGCAAGTTGTTCCGCAATGGATCGGAAGGAAAAATTGAGTCTTCGACCGGAAGAACTCGGCGAGTTGGCCCAAAACAGGTCGGAAGAACTCGCTGAGTTGCTCCGAAACAAGGAATTTCAGCCATTTTCTAGGGAGATTTTTTAGGTGCCGAAAGTTAAAAAATGCCATGGAACTTGTGATCCAGATTGCGCGAAATCAAAGGATTTCAAAAAAAAAAAAAACCACAAGGGGGAAAGCCCCCTTGACCCCCGTCGTCCCCCAAAAGACAATCATTGAAAGTGTGAAATGCATTCTTGGGATGAAGAGAAAGAATTTCATAGAAGGTTGCAGAATCCTCAGTAAGAGTAATGGGTTGTATTACCCATTATGGAGGATGAAAGGGAAATTCCTCACCTTAAACTATCTTTGTTTATAGCATAAGAATGGCATAATGAATGTTATATACGTATGTATATACTAAATTGCTAATTCATGAGAAGATCATAGCTAATGATTCCTTACATGCTTGGTAGGGAAACCTAGAAAAGGATCAGCTATGACGTGGAGAAGGGACCCCATGTCATGCATGGAAAGGGATAATTCCTTAACTCCGCTATTGCTATTGTTTTTTTATTTTACAAGTTATGGCATAGTAATGCTGGAAATGCAAAAGGGATAGATAGATGGCATATTGCACAAGTGCATGTGAAATTTTTTTTGCATGTATATGATATTGCATATTGGTAAAAAAGTGAGGATTTACATATGCAATGAGCCACTTAAGATCAAATGATGGTGGTTGCTAATAATTAAGTTGTGTTCGCATTGGTTGTAGGACCAGAGACAACCGAAGCATGGCTAAAGGATGTGGATGATGATTGTTGCATACAACCTCATGAAGAGAGGATGGTGCAACAAATCCATGATCATGATATTGGCAAAAGGACTGAGTAGCCTTCGTAAGAGGCCGACTGATCAGGTAACATCAAGCGATATTAATAACAACCATGCAGGTAAGGGTTAATGGTGCTTAATTGCATGAATGTTGAAAGAGGATGTGGTCAGTCTCTTCAACTAAGCTTAAACTAAGGTGATTTGGTTTGCATTGAGTGCCTGAATGTGAATGCCAACCCACCAAGTATGGTGAGGTGTGGGTAGGTGAAGGCAGGGAGCCTTACACCCTATAGTTTCTAGAAACCTCAATGCATTCATATGAATTCATATCATGCCATTTGTGAATATTGGTTGTGAGTTTAACAACCAAAGCAACTGAGGACTTATGGACCTATCATGGTTAGGCCATAGTATGTTTGAACGCATAGTATTCATGAAATCATGCAAGATGGCATTGAAGAGATGTGCATTGAAATATTTGGTAAATGTTGTACATATGCATGCATGTGTAGGTGCACATGTTGAAATGCATTATGTGAATGCATGGGTGTGACATATATATGTTTCGATGCAGTTAGATAATAGATGAAATGGTGGACTATTGCTAATCTTGAGACCATTTCATAAGTTGCTATGAATGAAGGAGAAGGACTGCATGAAGAAGGTAGACATGTGATGGGCTACCAGAGCACTCTGTTGGAAGGACATAGTTGCATGGAATATGAAGTAATGAGTATTTACAGTTATTTAAATTACATGGATAGTGTGACTATGTCTTGCAATTTTATTGTGATAATGATGCATATATAGAAATGTATATATTTCATTGCATTTCAAATGTTAAACAGCTGAAGGTGTTTGAATTATTGAGTATTATAATTCTGAGATCACTTCAGTGACTGTTATGGCAATGAATGATTATGTGCATAGATACTCACAACGTGTTTAGGTGATTGAAGTTTCAGTTTTCAGGTAGAAAAGTCTTGCGTATGGCAATGAGGATAAGTCCATAGTAAAGATCGAGATCTACCATGTGCAAAAGCCAAAGGTTATGAGAAGGTTCTCATGGTTGTAATTTATGCATGAAACAAATCTGAAAATTGTCTGGTTTAAGTTTATGAGAATAGTCTCATAGTTGCAAATCTAATTTCTGTAGGAAAACAGATTTACAAATTTCAGATTTGAGAATTTGCTTATAATTGCTAATGACTGTTTGTCTTATATAGAATTGTGTCAGGAGGACATGTTATAAGTGGATGTTAATGTATGGTAGCAAGGGTGAAACCATAATGGGAAGAGTGATACCACTTACAAGAGCCAAACAATATGAGGAGAGCCTCATTGCTAAGCAAATCAATTTCTGTAGGAGACAGAATTGTAAATTCATATTGAATTTAATTATTAATGCTATTGATTGGTTATGGAACAATCATATTGGAATCTTATTGATAAATGTTGTTGACTGTTTGGATATTTGATAAAGTGTTCCAAGATGACACATTGCAGGAAGACCATGTGCAATGGCCTGCAAAAGCCAAACTAGATGGGAAGGATCCCATGCTTTGGAAATGGGTTTCGGGTGAAATGCCATTGTAAATGTTGATAATGTCTCAGCCGAACTGCATGTTGGTAAAGCATGTGAGTGAGACAATAAATTATGCCAAGAAGGCATGTGTGGGTTAAGGAACATGAAAATATTGGGGTGGCAACCCGAAGGATTGTTGACTCAGAGAAGGGAACCCCCATTCTTCGCCAATAAAAGAAAGATACATCTGTAAAACGAATGAGTATTCGGTACTCCTAACTGAGGATATACATGTCTCGTTATTAGATTTAATATGCAGAACATGTTTTATTATTTCATTATTATTTCAGACTGCTTGAGTGGGACTAAGTCCTACATGGCTCACATCGGAAAGGGATGCATACCTTCCGGGTGATGGGTTATGTTAGGGTTTTCAATATTGACTACACCCTAAGGGAATGGATGCATTCCTGGTGTTTCAATACTTGATAGTGAATGATATGAAATATGATTATGATCTTTGAGAAACAATATTGATGAGTCTGCTTATCCTTCTTGTGCTATCAGCTTACACAGATGCAATTTGGTGTTGCACATAAGAGGAAAAGTGAAGAAAGGGTGCTCAAGAGGACTGTATGGGCAGTGGTAACCTTTCTACGTTCACATTAAAGGACACTAGAAGACATGGATAGGCCCGAGGAGTTGTGTTGCAAAAAAAGGGGTATCATCCTTGTGTAGTGTGAGTGGGTATTGTGGGGCCATGCTATCCTGTAGTTAAGTGAGTCACCTATGGAGTTCCTGGAGGGAACCACTGGTTTGCATAAGAGAAGGAGCCACGTAATCATATTATGTTTTTCATATTGCCTGATAAACCCAGTCGATGTACTAGCTTGGCAATGGTTGTTGTATGCCTGATAAACCCAGTCGGTGTACTGGCTTGGCATTGGTTATTTGGGTGTTGTAGAGAAAGGTTGTTGGATGCCTAATAAACCCAATCGGTGTATTGGCTTGGCATGTTGTTAAATTATTGCCTAACAAACCCAGTCGGTGTACTGGCTTGGAATTGGTTATTTGCATGTTGTGGAGGTATTGGTGAAGGGTGTTATTTCCTGACAAACCTAGTCGGATAAATGGCTTGGAAATGGTTATTGTATGCTTGATAAACCCAGTCGACGTACTACCTTAGCATACTGATTTTTGAAATGCTTGATAAACCCAGTCAGCGTACTAGCTTAGCATATTGATTTTTGAAATGCTTGATAAACCCAGTTGGCGTACTGGCTTAGCATACTGATTTTTGAAATGCTTGATAAACCCAGTCAGCGTACTGGCTTAGCATACTAATTTTAGGGATGCCTGATAAACCCAGTCGACGTACTAGCTTGGCATTGCCTATTCGGATGATGTTGTGGAGCAGCAGGTGTGCTAGCCAAGCATCCACCCCACAGGTGATCCAAGGCTTACCAAGCAGAGAAGGAAACTTGTGGAGTAGCGAGTAAAATGTGCAATACAGATAAGTATTCATTTTCATTTAATTCTTGTTTATAATAATGAAGATTTCAGGTACAAGTCTTATGACAACCAAGCTAATACACTATTGCTTCCTTGTTGGAAACCTTGGGCATTGCAGGAAGTAAGGACCCTAAAAGAGCCACAAACGCTTGGTAAACCGGAGAGTAACTGGTTATGCACTATAAAATCCTTGATAAAACTGGAGAGTAACTGGTTGTGCACTATAAAATTCTTGGTAAGTCCAGAGAGTAACTGATGCTCGATAAACTCAGAGAATAGTTGGTGGGAACATTAAACACTTGATGTTGTGGAGCAGTCGGTGTGCTAGCTAAACATTCCTTAATTGATTGATAAAACCAGTTGGCGTACTGGCATGGAATAGCTATTCGAATGGTTGTGGAGTAGCCTACGTGCTGGCCCAACATTCATTGTTGTATCCACGGGAAATCCAATGCTTGGAAAGAAAAGAAGGATCCTGTGGAGTAAAGTGAAGACATCCAATACAGATAAGTATTTGGTTATCTTGCAACTCTTGCTTATGAATATACATGTGTATATGATTTAATTATGATTTCTTAAATTCTCGTTTGGAGATAAACCCTATGAAAATACACTAAACATGTGAATTGACTCAATGTTTGAGTGTATGTATTGCTGGAAGCAAGGACCATGAAAGCATCTGGAGGATGCATGTGGACATGTGACCATCCTAAAGAGAGCTCAGTATGAGCGGTAATGAAAGATGGTGCTAGTGGAACTGTGTGGGTCCTAGTAGCCAAAGGTTCTATAAGCAACAATGGGGAAGGGTTCCCTAGTTGAAAGGCATTAGACAAACCTTAGACACTAAAGTGTCATAGCCAAGAAAGGGCAAGTCAAGCATTCACATTGAAGTGAAAGAGGCTAAGGAGCATAAAAAACACAAGTGATGGTGTGACTCCGGATTGGAACAAGACTAAGAGGGGGAAAATCTTACTCTTCTCTTTCCTTTTGACTTATGCATCTTAGAAACAAAAGATTGTTGAGTGCATGTCATAAATGAAAAAAATTGTGTTTAATTGCCTGAAATGAATTGTAAATGCTGAAATAGTTATTTTCTTGTGAAAGGATGAACATGCAGGATTTCATGTGTATGTGGGAAAGCATAAAGTGTGTGGAAGTATCATGAGTGAAGCATGGACGTTCCAAGTCAATTAGAAATATAATTGACTAATTTTAATATTGTGTTATGCTTGTCCCAACATGAGTTTCCATGATGAGTCTCACAGGAGAGACATTGAAAGACATTGTTGCAGCTGTTACTAGCCAAGTGATTGCTAGTGAGAAAAGTGAGAGCCAGTTGTGCACCTTGATCATGGAAGCAGACCAAAAGCTATTTGTTTTGGTTGGAAATCTTCCTCAATTAGTTACCAGGACAACAAGAAAGATGGTAGCCATGGAATTCCAGACATGTAGGTCAGCTGGAAGGGTAATAAAGGAAAGGGATTGCTATGGAGCAATGCCCACGTGCAGAGATGGAAGATCAAAGCCAGCAGGAGCAGCTTGAGGAAGCCAAAGGACTTGATTCTGAAAGGTCAAAGTAAAGAGATGAAATGCAGGACAGACCTGCCACCAGTTGTGAATTTTGGACATGTGTAAAGTGGGTATATAATCTAAAGTATTGGAACACCGAGGACGGTGTTATTCCAAGGGGAGGGGAATGTAACGTCCCCATTATTGACCCCATTACATTCAAATGTAATTGATGTAATATTGTTATGAAATCATGGTGAGGAGCTCAAGGCCAAGGCCCCACCATCGATTTAGTGATGCATATGGCTTGTGTGCTAGCCAGGCACATTGGAATTTCAATATCATGTAAGATGCATTTTAATAAAAATACCCACAACTAGCTATGTAATGCAACAAAGAGATGGGGGCATGATTTTACAAGGAATTGGGGGGGAAAACATTCAAACCCTTGAGCCAACCAAGTCAAGCCAAGTGCCAATGAGAGAACCAATCAAACCCTCAACTACCCATGTTGACTTTTGTACCCAACCATTGATTTCTCCCAAGAATTGGTTGAGGTAGTTAATGCCCTTAAAATGGAGAGGTATGGCTGTCCAAATTCGGGTATGGGAAAGCCACCCTTCATGGAAAATCATGTTTGTCTCCTTGGGCAAGAAAAGAGCCATGAAATCGTTCTCTAAGCCATTATTCACCATGGCCTTGCTCTCTCACGCAGCTCTAGCTGCCTGGGCGTTTTCCTCCTTGGGTTTTATGTGTTCCCCTTCATCTTTTAGCTGGGAAGGGGCGTTTTTGTGTTGATTACTAGTGGGGAAGAGAACATAACGTTTTTGGGGTCTTCTTGGAGGTTGTTTAGGCCATTGGAAAGGATTATAACTAGTGGGAGAAATCGGTTTTGCTCCCTGGGGTTGAATTCAAAATTCCACAGTTCGTTTGGGTGAACCATGAGTTGGGAGAGCCAATGTGGTCCCTATGTTCTGAGTACCTCTGTGGTAAATGTGTTGGGGTATGGGTAATGGCTAATCCATTGTTTTGGCTTGAGCTTGAGAGTAAGCATCCATGGTTCAAATGTAGCCTGATAAACCCAGTTGTGGACTGGCTTGGCTGAGATGAAATGAGTAATTGGCAGTGAACGAGCTAGAATGTTCCCTTTCCTTGTGAGAATCATGCCTAGCTCGGGGGTGGCCTTCGGACGGACTCAGTATAAGCTTTCGAAGAGCCTATGGTTGAGTGGAATGTTGCAGCAACATATCTAGTTGCTTGGGGCAGTTGAAAAATGAAGATAAGTGTTTTTATGCCTATATATTTACTTCTGCAATGCATTAATTTGATGATTGTTTTGATATGTTGGATGGGCATGAATTGTGTGTGTGGATTAGTTTTAATTCCCTTGTGCATATTTCCCAATTTGTATCTACACACCAATGCTTTTATTCATATGATGCTAATGTATGGGCTGAGTTTGTGTAAAATCCCTAGAATTTGCCATCATGTACTCTCCCTTGCCTTGGATGGATGGGTGGGTACGTTACAAGAAGGAGGGCCGCCATCCAACAATTAAGGTCGTTTGAGCTATTTATTTTAATCATATTATTTTATAATGGTTCCGACCCAAAAATTTGTATATAGTTCTTTTTCTACTCAAGAATCTATATTTAGTTCTTTTTCTAGACAAATTAGTTTTCAATTTCAAACAGATGTTTTGAAGGAACTGATAGAAGAAAAATTCGATGGTGAAGGAGAAAGCTTAGCATAAGAACATGTTCTTCAATTTATTCATAATTGTCTTCTTAACACAATTTTGGATCAAGATGTTTTGTGCAGATTGTTAGCCTTCACATTCGAAGGATGAGTCAAAGAGTGGTTTGTAACTTTACCTTTTTGCCTTTGTCCATTCTTTTGAATAGTTTGTAGATTCGTTTATACTTTCTTTTGGACATTACGATTTTGTTATATTGTGCAATGAATGGAAACAACTCACTTCAAAAGAGGGTGAATTGTTAGAAGATTTTGCAGTTAGAAATTTTAATCTCTATTATAGATTTCCTTTAATAGATCGTCCTATAATATTTGAAGGGTTTCAACACATTTGTTCTTTTTTACATCAATCTGGTCAGTTAGTCGATGATAAATCTGAATTATACATTGATAATCATCCACCTCTTGGTTTGGATTTGCATGAAGAATCTAAGGATTTAAAATTTGTAGAAATGACTTCCTTCTCTTTCTTAGATATGGATCATAATCATTATGATGATTCAGATGAATTAAATGTTGATATGCCCGTGTCTATCTCACATGAAATTCAATGTGTAACTAATAATGAAGGAGATCATTTTTCTATAGAAGGTTCTTCTAAAGTACAAGAGAATAGTTCTGATCATAACATCGAACAATCTTCTTCTATCATAATTAAAGATCTTCAAGATTCTGATATTGATCGTTTTGTTAATCCTTTGATAGATCTTGAATCAACTAATTGTTCTAAAATTTGTGATATGTTCTCCCAATTACCATTTTCTGACCCAAGTTATTATTTAGGAGAACATATTTCATGAAATGATGATACTACATTAGAAGAAGATGCAGATCCTGATTTGAAACCTTTCATACATATCTCTTTTGAAGAGAAAATCCCTCTTAAGGAGTCTCGATTTGAAAATATTCTACAAAGAGATGAGTTTCATGCACTTATTTCCTCTTCATATTTTTCTATGTATCCTAATATGTTTGATAACAATGGAATTCAATCATATATTTCAGATTCTAAGTCTCCATTGTTAAATCGTAAAGAGGAACAAGTTAATTATGAAACACATGAAGAAGATCATGAAGATTCTTATCTTTATCATCAATCTATGTTTTCTTGTCATTCTTTTTTGTTGGAAATGGACACTATTTCTAATGATAATTTTTAGAATTCTTCCTTTTATGATTCACCATTTAATGAAGAAACATTTTCTTCTTTTTAATTCTTCTCAAGCAAATACTCAAAAGCAATTCAATCTCTCTGAGAATTTCCAATTAAATCAACCAATTTATGATGATTTTTTCAATGATAATTTGGAAAAAATTGGATCTGATTTTGCTGATGTTGCTCAGGAAAACATTCCTAAAGAGGTAATGCTTCAAGAGGAAGTTTTCGATTCATATAATACTAATGTTGATTCTCTTTCTCATTGCATAAATTTTTCAAACTCTTTCTGTCATTTTCATTGTACATACCATGATTGGGTTGTTGATTGGATTGAGAAGTCTTTCTTAGCGGGACTTCATCATTATGGTAAAACTCTGTTTTCCTTATTTGTATATAAAGATGGTAAGGCTTCTCTTTGGTTTTATTTTTTACCTTTGAATTCAATTTCTGGTTGGTTAGAATTTAAGATTGTTTTTAGAGATTGTGGTATAACTAAAATTCATCGAAATTTGAATCAAATGTAGGTAAATGATGAAGAATCAATTCAGGATTTTAACACATGTTTTCGACAAGTGTATTACAATTTACAGGAAAAAGATAGACCTTCAGCTCAACTCACTTTTTGTTGGTATGTTAGATCTCTTCCCAAGACTATAGCAATTTTTATTTTGCGTGAAGGGATAACATATTTCAATAAAGCATGCAAAGAGGCTCAAGGGCTTGAGACAGACTTAAAAAGGTATCCTTTAGATCTTGTTTCTCCTTTTGTTTCATATGATGTAGAATCTATTAATGATGAATCGAAGGTTTCACAAATTGTTCAATTAAACACACAAATTTCATTTAATCAAACGATGGATCTTAGAACAGAAAGTTTTGAAGATGCTAATTACACTTCAGATTTTGAAGAACATGTTGATTCTACTCATTTTACGAAATCTGAAATTTCTCTATCTTCATCTTTTTATTCTGGTTGTTATGAACAAAATGAAAACCATAAGTCTTTAGAAGATGAGTTGGCTAAAATTAAGATTGAATTTCAAAATATTTGTTCCAAATATACTTTCTCTATAAATCAAATTTCAAATAAGTTATTTCGATCGAATAATTTGAAATTAAACAAATCTGATGCACTTGAAAAGAATGAACATCTAAATAATGATCAAGAAGACAAAGTTAATTATTCACAAGATTCAAATTCCGATATGTTCTTTCAATGCAATAGCAATGATACATTTCCAAAAGATATATTCTCCACTTTCAATTTTGATGAAATTCTTTTGAATCATGATCTTAATAATTTCCAACCTACTTTTTATGATCCAATTTATTTATGGTTGGAACAATCATTTTTGAACCATTTTTCTTGCCATTTTCATTTCTTTGTAAATAAAGAGCTTAGGTTAGTTTTGCCAATTTTTAGATTTCCATTTTTAAGATTTCCATTACTAATGCATTATTTGTTTTTTCTTGCAGGTTTAAAGTTACTTGATTGGCTCCATTGGAAGTTTGGTTTTACTTAGTTTCTGTTTATTTTTTTAGAGAAGTACAGGAGTAGGTGTAGAATAGATTAGTTTTGTTTGAATTTATTTAGTACTTAGATTACTCTTTTGGTTTTCTTCAATAAAATGTTTGCGAAGACAAGCCAAGTCCAAGTTGGAAACGACGCTTCTTCACATGCATTCAGGGAAGTATTTCTATTCTCTTTCACTTCCTATTATTCATGCTCTCACTTCTTGTTTTATTTTGGTTCAAAGCATTCATGTTTGATTTATGTCTTTAGTTTTAAATCATAATAATCATATCATGAAATGTTTTTAATTAATTGTTTTCCAAGTTTCAGGAGCAAGGATATTTTGAAAGAAGACAAAATGATTAGAATTAGAGTATCTTACTTACACATGAATTTTGATTTTTCCTGGATACACATTTGAAAGAGGAGTTTTACATATTTTGTCGTCACAAATCGCACAAAATTTAGTTTAGTATTATTCCATTTTCTTTCTGTACACAATCTTTAATAAAGAAATGCCTCATTGTTCTAAAACAACTTTATGTGACAAATAACAATGTTCATCATAATTTTTCAACTGAAGGAGAATGAATTTATTTTAAGAGTTTATTATAATCAATTCAATCTAGAGATTCAATACATTTACAATTTATGAATTGATGTAATTACTCTATTTACAAATAACGAATTCCTTTGGTTCTACAAACACAACAACAAATCTCACTTTTGTTCACATAAAACAATTTCTTAAGGCTTGTTTTTACAATTATTTTACATCTCTTTTGATTTAGTTTTCCAAATAAAAAGGTTTCAATTGGCTCAATATCTCATGGGGTTCATAATACTATCAAACAAATCTTTACAGTAAAAGAATTTGTAATTACATTTAAAGGGGTTCTTATACAAATACTATTGTAAATCAATTCAAATAATTATGTACATTTCATGAATTGATACATTTAACCCACTATTTATCACCCATATTACAATAAAAAATTCAAGTTAAAACACATATTTTCCACATAAGATGTTAGTCATAATTGTAAATCCTTGTTTGCTTTGATTCTGTTTTGATTAGACCACTTTTTCTTTCATTTTCAAATTGTTTGATTAGGATTGGATTTCTTAGTTTGATAATCATGTGCATTGGGGCGAAAAGTTGAAATGTTAATTATCCAAAATCAATTCCAATTATTCTACAAATCTTTATTTTGGAATCATGTTTTATCTATCAAACCTTTTATGGGGGATTGTTGATCTTTAGTTAATAATATTTTGGGGCAAGTTAGTTATTCAAAGCTTGTATCTTTTGAAGTCTTGTATGTGAATAAGTCTTTTCCGAGGTGGTTTCCAAGAAGAGACTATCCTTTTTCCATGGTGGAACACCTTCCAAGTTTTACCTTCATAAACTCAGCTCCATTGATTATCTTTCTCCTTTTGATTATCACAAAATCAATACGCAAAGCTATTTTAATTAGATTATGCATTTGTGTTTTAATTGGATCCCTCTTTAGGAGCAAATGAGTGGGGCATGCATTGTTATCATCTGAAACCTCTTAACGCCATCCCGCTCTCTTAAGGAGTATAGTGGTTTCCCCATCCATTAAGTAATCTCTTATGAGATTAATGTTAAACATAGCCCAATCCTTTTCTTTAACATCTCTAGGAGTGAGTTGGGAAAAAGGAGGTGTTATTGTAAGCCAACCTTTTCATGATCATGCCTTCTTATGGAATGACTTTATCAATATCTGGTCACTAAGCCAGGATACTGGATTGTAGCCACACAAATGGTTGTAAGATGAGGGGTCTAAACATGAGCTAGCCCGCTCATTATCTATAAGTTGGTGTGAATGACACTTTCACAAGCTGATCACCAAGTCAGGACAGTGGTTTCCATCTTCTTTCCAAGGATGCAAATCTTTAACAAGGATTGACAATCTTTGCATATTTATCTAATGGATGGGATAAAAGCAACTTATTGGGTTAAAAGATAAACCTGTTGAGACTATAGATGCTTGCTGGAAGTAGGGCCATGCCTGTGGTATTAGAGAAAAACCATTAAGATAACATCTTCTAGTCATCAAAAATTGTTCATTTAGAGTGTGTTTTAATGAAGAACATATGTTGTTGGAAATCTAGTCAGTCAATACTCGTATTTGTATTTTCAAAGATGGTTAGAAAGATATCATTAAAAATCAATTGCAGGTGGGTAGATCTTTAAAAGGTTGACTTGTTAATGTGGTCCACAAGTTTTAAGGAAAGCCTTCTTCTTGTTGAAATCCTCATCTTTCATTTCCTTATACATGTACAACTACTATGTTTACAAGACAGAGATAACTGCTTCGTCCCATCCAGTTGCCATTTGTTGTGGCCACAACAGATCCCATGCTTAGATAAAGCACGAGAGCCCATTTTTTTTTATTAAACACAAAGGTAGTTGGGTAAGTTTTCTTGTAAATATGAGATTTTGGTTTTTATCCCTAAGATCTCTTACCCATACTTTTGTTTTGTGTGTTTTCCTTTTTGATATGAAAATTTCTAAGTGTTTTTGGTTTGTAGGAAGCATCAATTTTTGAGTATTTTTGTCATTTGCTTTTGTCAACTTGAAACCCGACTCTTTGGAAACCCGAAACTCGAAACCCGACAGGTGGGGTTGCGGGAATTTGATTTTCAGTCTTTCGATTGTGGTCAACCCGAAACCCGAAACTCGATAGGTGTGGGTTGCGGGTTTTCCTTTCATATTAATGTTCGGTGATTTCCAACCCAAAAACCCCAAGTGCGGTTTTCGGCTTTCGGGAATTTGTTGTAATTATAGTCACGTTGTGTGTTCCCAAAACCTGAAAGCCAAAATGCCGCGTTTAAGGATTCGGGAAATCCTTTTTCATTTTTACGTTTGTTTCCATTTCCAAAACCCGCAACCCGCAAGTTTTAGGTTGTAGCTTTCAGAAACTCATTTTTACGATTGTTTTAGTAGTTCGCAATTCTGAAACCTGCAACCCGCAAGTTTCGGGTTGTGGCTTTCGGGAGTCATAATAAAGCTTGCCAATGAACCCCCGCAACTTGACCTCGCAGCTGCAAGATTCAATCCCAACTGTCGATCAGTCTTAATCCTGCGGGTGAGATTACACTGCGTGATTTGAATAATTATTTGGATTGTTTCCATATTTATTGATTTGTTTTGATTTGTTTGAGTTGGGTTTTATCATTTCAGTGGTCATTTGATTTTGATTATTGTATGTAACAATTGTGTATTCTTATTTGAACTTGTTTGAGTCATTTACATGCTTCAATTTGGACTAATCAAATTCATATGATTTTTTGGTAATCTTGGCGACAAATTTGAACTTAATCGAATTAATAAGTTTGTAGAACATCTTGATGGGTTAGAATAATTTGATTAAACACTTATCTCTAATCATTTTGATTTGTAACTTGAAAGGGTTTATATCAAATAATGGAATCATGCATTTAATTCTCAACTTTGGAAGGATGATTGAATTTTACTAAGCTTTGGATATTTTATAAAATTTGTCATTTTTGAATAATCTATAATTTTTATGACAGATTTTTCAAGGCCTTGTTATGTATAATTTAATTGAATCCTGAAAAAGAAAAACATACTTTCAAATCATGGAGAGAGTCAATAATTTGTCATTAAGCAAAGTATTATGTTTTACAAAGAATAATTAGTTTTGCTTATTTACAAGATCATTATTATTGTTTAAATTATATTCGATATAATTTTTTAAGAACAATATTAATAATCTTATTTATATAATTGAATTTGATATATCATGTTATTTGCAATGTTTAATGCATAATATTTCACTAAACCCTAATTTGCCCTGCTGATAAAATTTGAAAAACAGAATCTGTAAAAGACACATTTTTGCACGGAGGATTGTGGGAAAACTGTGAGGAATCAACTCAAATGGTTGAAAACCCACTTCCCAAATGGGCTGATTTACACCGAAGTATGGAAAATTTTGAAAATTTGTCAACCATTTGGGAGGAAAATGTTGCCGAACATGGGTCAACTTTCAGAAATTTATTCCGACCATTTTTGCATACAGTGAACGAACCAGGCATCTGAGGGATTTGATGTTATCCTTCCCAAGTGCTCTCCATTACTATAAATTCGACCTCAACATTCAGAGTAGGGGGGAGGAAGAGGTCTCAAAAGAACGAAAGGATTTTCAGTCTTCCTACATTTGTATTCTTCTTGCAATGTTTTGTTGACAGGGAAGGAGGAGGAATGCTGCTACCAGAGGGAGTAGATGATCTTTGTATGACAGAGAATTGAATTTTGTTCTTTCTCTGCTATCATTCTCTTGATAGAAATTTCTTGTGTTTAAGAGATTGGAGATCGTAGGTTCTGCTTGAAGTGGCTGCTTTGATTATCAAGTTCAAGCTTTGTATTTTTATCAAGTTGAGATGGTCATACAATTTCTTTTTTGCAATTATTTTTCATTTGTTCATGTGCATTTAATCAGATTTCTTTTTTTTTGCACAGATCATATCATAATCAGATTCAAGCAACTTTCTGCATTTCTGTAATTTACGTATTAATATGATTATATTTAATCATTACATAAATGATTATATGTTCAAATAATTTTAACAATGTGAAGATAATTTCTTACTTCTCATGTTAGAATTAATATGCTAAAGATGTCAATAATTTTAAAATTTCTTTTAAAATCATTTGATGATCCAATTATTCCTTTTTGAGCATTTAATCATTTCCTTCACTTTAAAATAGTTGGCTCCCGGGATAGATTAGTAATTAATATTTAATGTAGCTATTGTTTTACTTTAATCTTTTGGTTTAAATCTCCTTTTCTGTAATTATAGAATTTATTCTCATAGTTGCAGAACTACTAATTGCATATTAATTCTAGATTGCATTTATGATTAATTTTACAATCAATTCCAAGTATCCTTTTTAAGGAGCAAACCTATTGACTCATAGAGTGCCAGCAGAGGCCGAATATCCGTGGATGTTAACCATACCAAATAGCTTGAGGATAGCGTAATTCTTGCATAGGATTGTCTGAAGCCTTTGGCTCGGTTTTCATCCCCTGTTGTTTGCCTTGGACACCATTCTAGCACTTGAACAACCGAGGCATCAACAGGGCTGTCTCACCTGAATTTTCAAGACACTATTAGCTCTTGGTGGATGGGGATTCAGGTGGAGGGCCGTTCTAAAATGGGCATCATGCAACAGAAGCTAAAAATTCTAAAAGGTAAGCTCAGAAGATGGAACCATCATACCTTTGGAAACATCTTCCAAGCCAAAAGTGATCTGAAAAAAGAGATAGAGGAGGTTCAACACTCCATGATGACTTAGGGCCTCTTTGAAACACAAAAATTCAAGGAAAGTGATCTCATGAACCAGCTGGACAAGAGGCGCGAGCAGGAAGAAATCCTATGGAAACAAAAGTCTTGTGCTCTATGGTTAAAAGAAGGTGAGTGCAACACTACCTTCTTTCATTGCACTACCATCCAACATCGCATGAAAAACTGCATCTCCTCCCTTAAGGAAGAGGATGGAACCAACCTCAAAGATAACGCGGACATTGAACATGAACTTGTTCACTTCTACAAAGATCTAGTGACAGAAACCATTCCCTCTAGGGCCCTAGCCATTGATTAGGTTACATCCAAAGTCCTAAAAATCCTTAATGAGGGCCATAACGTTTCCTTGATGAAGCTTATCTCCCTCCAAGAAGTGAAATCAACGGTCAACCAGATGTTGAAAGGAAAATATCCGAGACTTGACGGCTTTACCATCAATTTCTTCCACTACTACTGGGATCTGCTAAAGCTTGAAGTGTTGGCGCTGGTGGAGGAGTCTAGAGAAAAAAAATGGGTCCTTCCATCCCTTAATTCTACTTTTCTCACTCTTATTCCCAAGGAACTAGGAGCTATCCATCTAGGTAAGTTCAGACCTATATCTCTCTGTAATTCCATTTACAAAATCATTACTAAAGTTATTGCTAACATGCTCAAGCCCCTCTTACCGCTTCTTATTTCCCATGAGAAAACTGGTTATGTTGAAGGGTGCCAGATCTTGGATGGTATTATCCTCACCCATGAAGTCACTCATTCCCTGAAATTCACTAAAACCCCTGGCATGCTCATCAAGTTGGATCTCTCCAAGGCCTTTGACAAACTCAGCTGGGAGTCTATTGAAAGAATGCTTCTAGCTTTTGGTTTCATCCAGGACTGGACTCGCTGGATATTAGCCCTTACCTCTTCATCCTTTTTCTCTGTCCTTGTTAATGGATCCCCATCCACCACCTTCTCACCCTCCAGAGGCATCCATCAATGTGACCCACTCTCACCTTTTCTCTTCATCCTAATGGCAGAAGGTCTAGGCTGCTTGATTCATGCCGAGATGCAAGCCGCACCATTAGAGGTCTCTCCATTCATGGAATCACCCCCATTGATTACCAACAATTCATTGATGATAACCTTCTCTTTGGCCACCCCTCTATCCAGGAGGCTTGCAAGTTCAAGAAAATCCTTCACACTTTCTCGGAAGCCTCCGGAGCCACCATTAATCTAGACAAATCCCAAGTCTTCTTCTTCAACACGGATGCTATCTCTCATCATAATGCTACCTGCATCCTTGGCTATTCGGCCTCCTCCTTCCCTTCCAAATACCTTGGGGAACCCCTCACTGATTCAGCCATCAAACATTCTTATTGGAGAGAACTCCTAGACAAAATCGAAAGCAAAATCTCTTCTTGGACCTTTTATTCTTTGAACTTGGCCAGTAGGTTAACTCTTCTCAAGTATGTTCTTCAATCCATGCATCTTTATCTTTTTTCAGTTCTAGCCACCCCCAAATGGGTCCTCAAGTGCATCATAAATTTCCAACAGTCATTCCTCTAGGGAGGGGACAACAACCACCAAAAGTGGGCCCTCATCAACTGACGGACTGTTGTCCTTCCAAAGAAGGAAGGTGGCCTAGGAATTCGGGATCCGAAAACAAACAATGAAATCCTCTCTGCTAAAATATGGTGGAATTGGGTTTCCAAGAACGTCCCCCCATGGGACAAACTTTGGGACCTCAAGTATGCTCCTGGATGGTCTACCTCTTAGCTCATTCAATATGACTCAGACCCTCCTAGTTCACTTATGTGGAGAGAAGCCAACAGTCAACGATCTTTAATCAAACAACAAAGTTTCTGGGAAATCAGGGAGGGGGACCAATCATTTTTTTGGTATGACTCGTGGCAACAAATGCCTAGCCTCTGCAACCAAAATGACTCTCCAGAACTTCAGATCCTCATGCAAAACAAGGTGAATATAAAGTTGCAGTACTTTTGGGCGCCCTCATTCAATTTTCCCTTCAAACACTGGGAAACACCCACGACTTGGGGCTTCACTGGGTAGGCGAATGATCTCTGGCAGGAGTTACAAAAAATGAAAATATGTACCACTTAGGGTCCTGCCATCCTCATATGGGGGCACATATCGAAAGGAATGTTCACCACCAAGGAATCATATCGCCTTAAATCGCAACAGTAGGATGTGAACCCCGAACCGCTGTGGGGAAGAATATGGGGGTTCATATCTCTGGCCTAAAATCTCGACCTTCCTACGACTGCTTACCCATCAAAGGATCCTCACTAGGGAAAATATTCTAAAAAAAGGCTTCCAGGGACCATCCATCTGTGTCCTATGTGGGGCCCAAGTTGAAACCATCAACCATCTCCTTGACACCTATGATATTGCCAACGAAATATGGAACTTGGTTAATTCCAAGTGTAGAAGATCTAACAGGGCTGAAGGAAATATTGTCCTAACATTGCAACAATGGGAAGAAAATCCCTACAACTGTAGCCTCCTGAATAGGCTATGGATCCTCATAGCAAGTTTTTTCGTTTGGACAATTTGGTTAGAACATAATCAAAGAATTTTTGAGGAAAAAAGAAAACAAGTTTCAGAGCTTTGGGACTCTATAGTTGGGCACATCCAGGAGACTCTTTTCCTGAAAACTTGGTATGAATCGGACTCTCCGACTACTCAACTTGAAATCGATATTCTGCAAAGATGGAACTTTTAAAAAAAAGTGGCCTCTCCTCTGCCAAAACCTCTTCCTCCAACTATCTCCATCCCAGAATCTTGGAGTCCACCCCCTACTGGCTTCTTCAAACTCAACTTTGATGGGGCTTCCAAAGGAAATCCTGGTGAGGCAAGATTCGGGGGAACTTTCCGTGACTTGTCAGGTTCCATTCTGAAAGTCTTTTATGACTCTCTTGGTTACAATAGCAACAATGCAACAGAGCTGGCAGGGCTATCCGAGGGCATCTCCCTGGCCATCTCGAGTAACATCCTACCTCTCATTATTGAAGGGGACTCTCAAATAATCCTTACATTGGCAACTCGTCTTCTCAACGGCTCTCAAGCATCAAAGTTATCCCCCAGCTGGACACTCGAACAACGCTTGCATAACCTATCAGATTTACTCTCTCAGGCTAGATCCATTACCTTTCAGCATGTCAGGAGGAAAGCAAAATCCCTTACTGATTTCCTGGCTAACAATGGCATGAATAGAAAAATTCCACTCTAGGAGGGGGATCTTGGCCACATCAACTCTTAATAACTCAGACACAACTTCCAGAACATTTCCCAGGAAGAGCTTCCCAACCCGGATGTGGGTGTCCTAGAGCCACGGGCGCATGGCGAGCTCACCATCTTCCAACCCGTCATACTTATCCATGGCAACGGAAGTGACGACACCTTAATGAGCCGTGGGGATTACACCCCGACTCATTCAAGGAAATAGATCCTTATCGTTTCGACCATCCTGGTTCAGGCCTCCTAGTACCAGCACCATGAATCTCAAGCATGCGGCTCCACTAGCCTCTTGCGGAAACAAGTTAAAGCAGATGGATTGGAATTTTCTTTGCATCCTCCAGAAGTTCAGGCTCGTTACTCCTACCATAATTGTTGTAGTCTTCGACGATTTTCCCCCCGTTGCACTCTTTGCTCCTGATAGATGCCTCCGGATTCCAGACACCATGTTAAGATAGAGAGGAAGGTCTCATAGAGGAATATCTAGCCACTCTAGTAGTCACCAAGACCTGGTCTCTTCGGAGGGCTATGGAGAAGGAATCTCTATTCCAGTTCGGCTGCTTATCGACAATTGGGAAGCCCGTCTGCTTGCCAAACACCTTTCTTCTGGGAAGAACGATGGTTGCATCAACCATTACTGGCTCATTAAGAACATGCTAGGGGAGCTCATGGAGGACACAAAGGCTAACTGGGACATGCTAGGACCACTACCCAGACTATGAAATCTCATATGGCCAATTTGGAAGCCCTGTTAAACAATATGGAAACCACCTTTGGTGGCTAGAATTACGCTGTTGGAAGCCATGCTGGTGGGAGCCATGTCGGGGGGAGCCATGCAGGTGGGAGTCAGGCTGGTGGAAGTCACACAGGTGGAAGCCATGCTGGTGGTAGTTGCATAGGTGTTACAAGTGGCCGGGAGAATTCAGTGGCTGCTGGGGGAGAGGACGGGGATTCTACACTCTCAAGGCTGCGTGCCAAGGGGATTGCTACCAATCCTTTCCCCATCCCTTCCAGCATTGTTCAATTGGCGGTTAAGAGAGTGCGGGAGGAAAAGGAGAAGATTGTTCTTCCTTGGCGTAAAGTTGAACCTCAGCCCGTCAAGAAATCGAACTAGGAGGGAACAGAGGAGGACAACTTCAGTTGTCCAATCCTGGAGGAGGTCCCTCCCAATGATACAACTGCATGCAAATAAGGTTCCAAAGGAACTCTGCAATTTCCAACTCTCTTGTCTTAGTTTGCTTACTCTTTTTGTTTATTTTAGTTGTTTCATTATGAGTTTTTACAGACTCTGTTTATTCTCTAAACATTACGATTCTCCTTGTACTGAGCATAAAAATGGAAACTTTAGTTCCAACCATTTTGATCCTTTTGAATTTTTGGGTTGGTGGGTTGGTGTTCTTAGACCACCATTATCAGCTCCTTTCTCTGTATTTCCGATTTACACTATATAATAGAACTTTGTAGCTTACAAAAAAAAATTTATAATATCTTCCCCATATTGGGTTGTAAAGTATCTAGTTATTTATGATACAAGAAAGTTTCGATAAAAGTAATTTATTAATAGAAAAGAAGTCAAAATTATCTATACACAACTCAAAACTCAATCTTAGTTCAAATTTTTTTGGCATTCTTGCATCAACATTAAATACTTTAATCCATGAATTGGTAAAAGTATTTTATTGATAAAAATAGGTGTCTTATAATTTTGTATTTTTAAATCAAGTTGGTACGATTTTGCTTGTAATCTTATAATTATATAATTAATTTTATTTTTTAATGTCTCTAAATATATTAAAAATTGGATTATAAAAAAATGGATTGTAAAAATATTTCATTGAAGTCAAGGATTTGGGGTCCTATGGACATCGTTTGCATTTTTATTTCTTTTTTTTGAAAACATGTTACATAACATTACACAATGTAATATGTTACAACTTCTCTCCCCATACTAGGATTTAGAGAACCTCGCTACTCTTGGTGCAATGACAACAATTTCTTTCTTTGAGCATAATTCTATTACATTAGAGAGGTAGTGTAAAAGAACTAGATTTTATTTTGAACAAGTTTTTAGTAATGATTATCAACATTAATGTTTATAAACAAATTACAAAACCATACTTTCAAAGGAGGATATAATAACTTCTTAGATACGAAGAAAGAACACTGGAGTAAGTAATATAATTTTTGAAGAATTCATGACAAGCTTAATCAATCTCATCATCATCCTCATCCTTTTTTTTTAACAGAAACAGGTAAAGAGTTTATATTAACAAAGGCTGTGCACAGCCATTCAATACATTTGCAAAATTTCATACTCTGCATTTAACAAGGGAAAATTGCAGAGGTTTTTGAAGTCTGACCTCTGGAATTTTTTACTGTCAGAATTCATAAGAAGACTGCAGTTGCTAGTGGGGTAAACCCTCACAAACTGGTTACATAATTTAAGGCAAAAAAACATTCAAAATAAACAGCTAGGAGAAACCTGCATCAGGTAAATGCCATTATCCATAGTTCTGCTGGTTGACTGAAGCCGCCTCTGCCATTTCCAGGTTCGCCGTTGGAGCCTCCTGTGCATAGCTGCACTGCGTTTTGCTAACAAGAACAGAAATATCTTTTTTCACACTGTCAATCTTCCCCATGAGCTCAATTACGTTTCTGTCGATATCCTCCATTCGCGATTCCAAGCAGGAGAGCCTGGAGTGGATGTATTTGTCCTCCACCACGAGTTCATCAATTTTATTATCAGTATTGCACACTGCAGAGTAGGTTCTGGACAGGTAGACCTTAATGTCGGAGGTGAGACGGCTCAAGGTGACAATCGCCTGCCTGACCCCATCCATCTCGTTTGCAGCCGGGAGGTTTCCTGCAGACAACACTGCGGGTTCCTGGAGATTGAGGTTATGCAGAGCAGGGCCGAGGGCGTCGAATGGAGGAATGGCCATAATACAAATGCATTCAACAACCGTCGCCTGGAGTGTTAAGTGCTCGGGCGTGAGAGCAGTACCCGGCACGTGATGTAGGGCACGTGGAGGGAGGTGGGGAGCTCGAGTCATGCGATGGCGGTGGAGAGGGAGGCCAAAACAATGGACGCCGTGGGAGCTTGGTGGGGTGGGTTTATACCAAGAGCTAATATGCCTATAACAATTCCAAGGTGGAGAGGGGTTAAGCCAAGAGCTAACATGCCTATAACAATTCCTAGGTGGAGAGGGATTAAACCATAAGTTCATTAAGGAATAAAATGATAGGATGAAACATTGTTTAGGATAGCATGCCCCAATTCTAACTTGACTCCTTTGTTGGCAAGAGTATCGGCATTGCCGTTGAGATCCCTTAGCACATGAAAGTAGAGTGTGTCCTTTGGGAGGGTGAGGCGTTTTATTCTTTTCTGTATTCTCCGATTTTTGTCTGTCTTTAAGGGGGTGCCATTGTTCATTGTCTGTATAACATGCTTGGAGTCCCCAAAAACTTGAAGGCGATTCATGTTGAAGGTGACTGCTAATTCTAGAGAGTAGAACAGGGCAAGCCATTCTGCTTGATTGTTGGTGCTAATTCCAAGTCCCCAAGAGAAATCCACTAATTTATTTCCTCCGGGATCAAAGATGACCCCCCCCCGCGCCTGCCGCCCCCATCATCATCCTCATCATCGTGAACCACTGTACTCTTATTACAATTGGTCTTTGGATAATTAATTAGGATATGGTTCATATTTATTATATATAACTCAATCGCAATAATAAAGAATTTTTTTATAAACAATAATAACAATGCAAAATGTTCATGGTTTCATTTAAAGGGTAGGAATGATTTTGTTCTATATAGACCTTATGGAATGATGGCATAGCTATCATTGTTTTATTTGAAATCCAAACATTGTGTTGGATTTGATAACTCTAATACTTATTTATACTTTGAATATTTATAACACATAAAAATTAAATAATTTTACTTAAATATAATATATGTAAACTAAATATAATAATTAATATTTATTGAAATATGTGATATAAATTTTAATATGATTAGTATTTTAATTTATTAAATTTTTATATCCAAAGATATTAATTTTACATCCTAGTACATTTTTACATCCAAAGATAATAATTTTACATCTTAGTAAATTTGTAATATTTACATCATTAAATGTCACTTAAAAATATAAAATATAATATTTATTTATCTTGATACTTATCATGGATGAGGAGATAACTTTTATAACCTCTAAAATTATTATAAGTTTTGAAAATCTTCATTAAACTTTTACTCTTTGTAATGGAAGAAATACTTTTTTATTAATTTAAATTTATTTTTTTATTATTTTGAATCATTATATTAAAAATAATCATCTATACAACTCTCTATAAATAAAAGATTAAACACCACAACTCTTAAATCTTTATAACAACTTTTTTAACTTTGATTTTAATTATAAATAAAACTGAAACAAACATACAATCCTATGAGCAATGTTGTTATTATGATATGAGCAATGCTATTATTATGATGTTATATTGTGTAATTGTTAAGTGTTATATGCAAATGAGTTATCAATTTCATTACATTAATGACACCTTATTATGGTTAGGCAAATATCTAGATCTATTTGTATATGTAGACTAACTATTTGAACTCGCAAATTATTATTAAATCTATAATTCTACATTGTCATTTTCATTATGATGTTATGGAAATTTGAATTTATATTATTTATTATGTTAAATATATGTTTAATAAAAAACTATGTATAATTATAACTATTATAATATTTGATTAACATTATTATGACTTTGATATATTGGATAGTTTTATGGTATAGTTTGAATACTAATAATTTTCTAAAAAAAATTATATTTTTTAATTAGTTAATTGTGTATTTGTTTATTTATTTGAGTTACAAAGTTTTGGGACTAGTTTATTTATTTTTATTTATTTATGTGAGTTATAAAGTTTTGTGACTAGTTTATCTAAATAGAAAAAAATAATAGATAAGCTAAAACATGTTTCTTTGATCATTATTTGTGAATTTATCAACAAACGTAGCTCTTAATGTTACAAATTAACACCATATCAATCATAATTATGATCAAATAGTAGTAATCCTCTTAGAAGGGATCTCTCGGGAATAGTTTGGGTTTCTACCCAACAGGAAAATCCATGAAGCGGTGGGTTTAGCTCAAGAAGGGATTCACATGATCAAGACCAAAAAGCTTAAGGCTGTGATATTAAAAATTGATTTATAGAAGGCTTACGACAAGGTCAAGTGGAGCTACATAAGAATCATTCTATCCCAATTAGGTTTTGGAGGCCCTCTTATCAAGTGGATTATGGCAAAAATTTCCCGAGTCTCCTTCGAGGTAGTGGTAAATGGAGTAACATCTTCTTTTTTCAAATCTAGTAGAGGGGTACGTCGGGGTTGTCTTCTCGCTCCACTACTCTTCCTACTTATCGCAGACAGGCTTAGCATAATTCTCATTCGTGGAAGAGCTCAGGGATGGTTTAAAGGCATTCACAAGGTGGTGCATGCAAACCATCACACATGTTATTTGTGGACAACATCCTTATTTTTTCGGAAGGCACAACAAATGACTGAGATTACTTTTCAAACTCCTTAAACCTCTTATGTGCGGCTACATGTATGCAAATAAATCTCCAAAAATCCTCTCTTTTATGTGAAGGTGTAAAGGATAATGAGTTGTGTATCTTGAAAAATCTTTTCCCCTTCACAGAAATTTCAGTGGGTAATGGTCTAAAGTACTTGGGATTCCTTTTAAAACCTGATGGTTATCTCATTAGCGACTGGAATTGGTTATTAGTCAAAAGAGAAAACATAATTTTTAATTGGACCTTTAAATGGCTTTCCAAAGCAGGCAGGCTGGTTCTGGCTAAATCAATTGTAGAATCTATCCTTGTCTACTAGAGTAATATTGATTGGATTCCTAAGGGAGTCCTAAATGCAATTAGAAAGATAATCTTTAACTTTATCTGGTTGGGATCCACAGAGCACAAAAGCATTTTCTGGATAAATTGGCAGAAGCTAGCCAATCCAAAAAACCTGGGGGGTTGGGGGCTGAAATGATTGTTGACACTCCCAAAAGATTTAGCAGCAAAGGCTATTTGGAGGTTATTAACAGGATCGGGACTATGGCGGGAGGTTATTCTTCACAATTATATTTTTCCTTTATCTCTAATTGAATGGATCTGCTGCAACCAAAAATTTGTGCAGAATGTCTCAAAATCTTGGAAAGTTGTGATCCATTCCTTCATTGTAATAGGTAAACATCTATCCTGGAAAATCAGAAATGGGAAGAGCATCATATTACGCGAAGACTCTTGGTTCTCAAGCGGGGATATAGTAGGCTTCCTGTGGCCATGATTCTCCAGCTAAGATGTAAAGGGTTCTTCACACTTCACCGAATAGAAAATGCCAGGTCTACTACACCTTTCGAGCAAGCTTGGTTCTCGGCAGATAGTCTTGGTTTCAAAGGAGAAGAGGTTGAGATTTGGAATGGTTACATTAATCAATTAAATTTCAATCACATCCACCTAAAAGCTAGATGACACTGTGATTTGGAGCTACGACGCACATGGTCTTTACAGTCCCAAAAACAACTACAAGATTTTACTGGATCCGGAGATGGCAGAACCATTGTGGTGGTGGTGGCCACTATGGTGCCTAAAATGCCCCCCTAAAACAAAGTTGAGCACTTGGTTTTTCCTAAGGGAGAAATACCTTACATGGGATTACCTACAAAGATGTGGTTGGGAAGGCTCGAGAAGATGCACCCTATGCAGGAATGCAGAAGAAACCAATCTTCATATATCAGTTTTCTGTCCATTTATGAGGCAAGTATGGAAATTAACGAAGATCCTTTTAAAATACAGATTGGTGTGGATGGGATCCTCGATGCAGGAAATTTAAAAAAATTGGTTATCAGAGCCCTCAAACAAACCATACAAAAGTCTTCCTCTTATTATAATTTGGCAAGTCTGTGCAATGCGAAATTTCTCCATCTTCTAAGACATCAATTTGGGACCTTTGATAATCGCCAGGAACGCAACAACCATATTATCCAACTTTCCACAGGAGGACATCATTTTGGTCATTAATATGCTCCAGTTTATTCTTAGTTTCTTCTAGACTTTATTTGCTTGTTTGTTTTTATTATATAATATCCTTTCCTTATATTCATCATATTTTCCTTAAATGCTTTGATGGTATAATCCAATGATCTTGGATCAAAGATATTATTCTCTCTTACTACCATTTCTCTATACTCCTTTTCCTCCAACCAAATGGACTTAAATTTAAAAGGGCATGGTAATTTTCCCATGTCACCTTGCAGTTGAAGAATAATGCATAAATGCTCTAAATATCCATCTACACCCGCTTATGATCTAAATTTCCCCATTTTTTTCACTTGTCCAATCTATATTCCAATGTGGCTTCACCTATTCTTCCATTCCTTCATGTAGACTAAATTGCTTCATGAAGCTCCACATCTACTAGGCCTATTTCTTCAAAAATATGGGGTAAAATCCTCACCAATACATAGTTTCTCCCTCCTCCTCCCAAATTCTCACTTATTTCCATAATTGGATTATGACCCCCACAAATGACATTTTACATCAGAAAAGAAGTATGAACATAGAGTTGCAGGGACCATAACATTTGACATAATTTATATCTCTATTTAGGTTTTAGCTTTGAATTTTACATGATATAATAGAAGAATATATAACATAACAATTTTTTAGCCTACCCAAGGAGTTCTATCCTACTATTAACCTCCTTGCAACCTTTGGCATTGGAGGCTACCAAGTTTCATCCTAGAAGTAGTCTTTGCATATATCCTACCACATCTTCTTCTTGGAACATAGTTTCCTACATAAATAATACACCTACTTTGTATTTTTGAACCAATCTCAATAGGGAGTGCTTTCGTCAAGGTAAAGTATAACCTTTGATTTTGATGGGTAAACAAATTATTTCTTCCTCTTTTGAGAGGATAACCCTTTCTCTAAGGGCCGTGTAAATGGATCTCTTCTCTCTTGAATGCTCCTCCTCGTCAACTTTTTCTATTTTTATAGGTGACTTCCTTTGTTGGCATTTTTTGATTGACCTTGTATTTGGGTCTAGTTCCAATCCCCCTTTTCCCTAGCATAATCTTATTGAAAGCCTCCTACCTCTATTCCATTATCTCAACCAATATCTTTTCTAATTTGCACGTTGGATGATTCCCTCTCCTATATTTAATTGCCATGAAGATGAAATTTCCCCTAATTATTCTACTAAAATAATTTCTTTGGCCTTCTTTTATATGGACTCTCCACAAGATGGTGGTTCTTGAGTGTTGCTCTAATGGCTAGTGGAGCTTTAAGCACCACATCTGGGCCATAGCACCTTTCTTCCATTCTCAAATATGGAGCCTCATCCATTTTGGAATACTCAAGTCTATTTGCTCATTTATATATCATTAAGCCTATTCAACTTTCTCCTTTCCTTTTACTAAGGATTTAAGACTCTCCACCATTCTATTACGGTTTTAAGACTCCACAATTCTATTAGTTGCATGCATGACATATCATCTCTGATTTCATATCTATTAATTGCATGCATGACATATCATCTTTGATTTCATTTTCCTCTTTCTCTAGGCATGCATTGATTAAATAGCCATACCAAGAATCTTCCTAACTTATATCAAAATTCCAATGGAAGGTATGTAAATCTAACCCATAATAACATCTTTTTTATGTTCTCTTAATGGGAATCCATATTTTTAGTCCACTATGATTATAATAAAGTATTTTCCTTAATTACTCAGAAATGTATAACCAACTTCATCCTTTATTGTTTGAGATTTCCATGCAACTTCTATTTCAATGTTCTCCCACGAGACTCTCTCCACATTGTCTTGGAATGACCAACTCTTCTTCCATTAACATCATATATATACGTTATCATCCCTCGAAACGTCGAAATATCAAAACAAAACATAACAAAACATAATCCCTCCTCCATTTAAAATTAGATAAATTGACCATACTATCGCCATAGAATAATCCTTCAAATTTAATAATACCAATTTAAATTAATGAAACAAGATAACTTTACCTAAATGAACTTCGTTAGGTGATGCTCATACTTTATGAGGAAAAAGAAAGAAGAACTTAACAAACCAAATATTGAGTTGCATTCTTTCAAAAATGAAGCTCATCCTCACTTTATAACAAGAAAGGCTCACCCTATGTGAAGTCCCGGTGTTCTGCAATTGTGGCGTGGTCACTATAGGGACCGTTTCTGAACATAGCCAGTTTGATTAGTGTTCTAACTGGTCTGTGCACGTCACTTCCCAGAATCCTATAGCTTCTGTTTTGTTGGAGCCATCGGCTCATTTAAAATGTAGTTTTGATCTTTATATTTCTTCGATGCAGCTGCGTTGAATCTATTGTATCTTCTCTGCTGGTGTCAGCTTTCTATTAATAATAAAGCTGGTTTGTTCAGTGTGAAAAAAAAACAAGAAAGCTGGTTTGTTCAAATATAATAAGATCAATTTAAAGTTAGGTAAATTGACCATAGTATCATCAGAAAATAATCTTACAAATTTAATAATACCAATTTAAATTAATGGAACAAGATAAAAAGAGAAATCCTGGCAATAAAATGTGTCCTTTGCAAAGAAAGAGAATACCTTGCTAGCTAGCTGGGAAACCTAACCTGCAGACCTCATTGCAGCCAGACCTACTACAAAATACATACTAGATTGGATCGCTGCTATCCTTGTTTGCTATCCCTGTTGGAGACTGGATGTGTGGGTATGTGGAGACTAGTTCCGTTCCTGACCCAAGCTACTTCATGCCACAAGTAGGGAACAGTCCCTGAGCACAAGAGCCGGATCTTATCAATTGGTATGTGACGATTGGTGGTCTACTTCCTTGTAAAGCCTATCCGTTCATTCTATGTTTGCAGTACGGGCTCGCCAACGGAGGAGCGGAATGAGAATTATAGGAGCCTTATCAGCGCCCAAAGAGAGGAGCGTAACTCCCTCATTCCTTATGCGCTACACGAGATTAGCAGTATGGATCATATGATGGCAGGCATCAAGAAAGAGGCAATGGGGATATTGCCTTATTACTTGACTTGCTGAGACAACATAGGGTCGCCAATGAACTTGTTACGTGATGCTCATACTTTATATGGAAGAAGAAAGAAAAACTTAACAAACCATATATTGCGTTGGGTTTCTTTGAAGTTCATCCTAATTTTATAAAAATAAATTACAAACCAACTAGTGTGTTTCTTCCTTAAAATTGAATATTTAAAGAATCAATAAATTAAATTCAAAAGATAGACATTGTAATTTAAAGATTAATTAAAAAGTTTAAATTTAAAAAATGTATTTTTAAATGGTGTTTGCTTAGGTGTTGATGATTTAATGAAATGAAATAACTCAAAATGTTGTATTAAATAATAATAATAATTTATTTTTAAGGTCATAGTCAAGCTAGACAAAGCTTACTTTACTTCTCCAAAGTCTATTCATGAAAGAACACTATTGTTGAATAGATGAGAGATTTGTATGAGACTTGGTCAAGCCTAGAAGCCCCACGGCCAGTGAAATTAACCCCCACAAGTGGTTCCCTCCCTCAACACCTCCCCATGAGATTTGAACATGATAGGACTAAACCCCACACAAATCAATTGAGCTAAACCTCATGGGTAAATGATGTGATTGCAAAAACATTTTGAACATATTTTTTAAGAGTAATTTAACTATATATATATGTTGATTAAAATCTTAAAATACAAGGATACAATTTAAATTTAGGTGCTTATATCTTAGAATTTGGGGTGGACTAGTATCTATACCCAATTATGTAGCTGATGCATAGATAACTTATTACTTATTTATAACACTTAAAACTTAACTCGTGACCTATCAATGTTATGGATATTCATCCACTACAAGATCACAAGTTAAGTCAATGTTATATATATTCACCCACTACAAGATCACAAGTTAAGTGGCTATACTAATATAGCAATATTGAAAGAATAACATTTTCATGCCCATGATTAGTGAATATACATCCACATTTTCATGTCCATGAATGGAGAATAAGCCACTGGAAACCATATTGACACGTAGAATTGAAAAAGACTTATTTCATATTATCTCTAGAAAATGAAATCAATAAACATATATTGTAACAGAGAACTGTCAACTTAGTAACTACTAAGTCATGTGACAAGTGTATATAAATATTAAACTATAAGCTACAGTCTACAATGAAGAGCACTCAATAACAACAACATAGAGAACATTCAATTATAGGATGTTGCTAAATCAAATCTGGTCGCACAGACAGCAGCCTCAGCAACATCCACATCCAAAAAAATTCAGGGCTTTGACTGGTCGATGGCAGGATTTGTCTGGGTGATGGCGTAGATGGCGTATATAATTCCCGGTAGGTACCCCAAAATAGTCAACAGCAGACAAATCCAGAACTCAGCCTGTAACACAAAACAGCAAAACCTCAAAATGATCAGCTACCTGTGATTTAAATGATGAGATCAATACACTTCTACAGACCCAGATTCATAGAATTAGCACGTAATGGAGGAACAAAAAGCTCAAATTAAGCAGAAGGTACTGACATGGCAGCCGAATTTGAGAAAGACTCCCAAAGGAGGCAGAATTATGGCCAGTATGATGTTCACGAAGTTTGCAGTGCCCTCCTTCATTATGATGAAGACTTGTGAGGAAAAGTGAGCAGAAACACAGCACAGGGAAGTAAAGAAATAAGCAGCGAGCTCAACCCAATATTCAATTAGCAGTAGCAAGAGCAAGATTCAGATGAAGAATCGGGGCTGATAGTTATAGAAGACAAAACGAGTTGGGTTCGCGTCCAACCGTCAAAGAACAAGAAGCAGATCGAGATCAAGAAAACTTAATCCGCACTCAACGCGTTTAAAACATCACTAGACGAAGACAAAGACACGGAACTACCCAGCTATACTTTTGTCTTACTTGATGACACGTTGATAGCAAAAAAATGTTGTTAATGCAAAAAACAATAAGATGGTTCCAGGCAAAATGGTTAACCAATTAAGGCATCAGCTTCATCAACACTCCAAGCATAGACACCGACTCTTGATTCAAGGGAATTATGTAGTCTATGTGCTTTTTTTTACGAAACTAAATCACCATAGACCAGATGGAAAATAGGATGTCAAAGTGAATGGAGGGATGGACACGTAAGAAGAATCTAACATATCCAACTATATTTTAACATTGTTGAGATGATAAAGTACTTTTTTTGGTCAACTAAGTAGAGAAACTAGCGCGCGCCAGAGCGAAAGCACCTTGAGGCCACGGGTCTTGGGGTCGATCCCGTGTGGGGACCGTCCCAGCCAGCCACCTGCCTATAACAGGGACCCAGATGGTGAAGTACTCTAATTCCTCACATTAACTTAAAACTTTTGTCTATATCATAATAATGTATTATAACTAGTAACACTATAATTTTTGCTCTATCATCTAACGTAATGAAAATGTAATCTATAGTCACTGTCAATCAACACACCCGCTACAACAGATCTATAGCAATTGCTATAGACTATCCATAACAATTTATTCAATTCATAGCAACTCTGATCTCTATAATTATATTTCTTGAAAGTACAATATCGGTATTTGAGATTTTGGTGGGTGTGTCACCCTAATATAAGACTTCCCTTTACCAAAAATCACATTGATCTAGATCAAAGATTTTCAGTTGTAGAAAAATTAGTCTATGGAACATTTACACACTAATTTATGAAGGATAAGAGAAAAAGGTTATGAAATGCCATTTTTTAATGGGAACTTATTCACAACTCAAGTATATAATTTTTGGATCATAAACTTAAAATTTTAGAGGCAAAATTTAGATCGTGGGTTAATTTTTGTCTTTTTCTTAAGAAAAAATCGTCCATTTCCATTTTTTTCTAATTTAATTTGCCCAAATTTGATGGGATAAAAATAGTTTACACTAAATATCACCAACTTTGTCCATAAACTATATAAAATCCATACGAATTTTAATTATTTTACAAAAAACATCACCAAACATTTTGTGCTTAGAAATTTAAGAATCAGTAAGATTCACAAAGTTTCTACTATTTAAAAAAATGATGGGTCCTTAAAATTTTCCAAACATTGAAAAATAATTTAGCCTATACACACAAACACTTTCCCATACACCATATTTATGTTTTCTCCATGAATTTGACCCCTTTTAAGATACCCATAAGACAAATTTCAACCAATTGGCATACCTAGACATTACATTATAAAACAAAGGCACAAGTATACACGAAGACATGTACATTCTCAACCATATCACCACCTAACTTATAATTTTTGTATGTACATGGAATGCTTTCAATTGGTTTATATAGAACACATAACAACATACATATCCAATCCAAAAGTTACATTTCTTCCATTATTTGGTATTTTCTATGATACCCATAATGCCCATTGCATCCACTTCATATAGCTAAAGATTAAATTACAAGAGAAAGGCATATGCATGCTCTCTTCATCACAACAATGGCTTTACTAGTTTTTAAAAATATACATATAAAGATTTGATATACAACCCATAGTTCTTTCCTAAACTAACACTAAATTACATCCTTATCTCGATCCCAAATAAACATATATAACTTAGTTTCAACAACAACCACAAGCAAGACATAAAAAGATATTTAATTATACTAAGTACTTATCTATTATAAGTTGCATCTAGGGATATAGTTCCAAGGGAGTGACTTTCCTCCCAACCATAGGCACCATCTCATGTAAGTGTCACTCCCATGATGGGCAATAAAACATTAAGGGTGGATTTACTAGCTAGGGGTTCTAGTTTCCCCACTCAACCCAATTTCAAGTAAACACAACTAATGAAAATTTATGATTTCATCCCATTTCCACATCAACCATCCCATTGGACAACCTCTCTTTCCCTCTCAACCCTACACAACAGAAGGAACGAGACCCCTTCATTACTAAATAGTCCCTTGGTCTATCCCACTTCTTCCAATGATTGATACAGGCTATTTAGGAAATCTCTCTACAAGGAGACAATGAAAACTCTATTGTAATTTAATTCATCTTAATCTTAGCAATTGTCCAAAAACACAGTCACGACTTCTTCATAGTTTCATGGCTGCAACATGATGGCACTATGGAAACTTAATTACACATTCAATACTAGCTTTTTTTTGTCTATCCTGTTACCACTCAGTCTACACAAGGTGTTTACTAGGCAATAGACATCATCAACAATCCCGACACCTCCTAGTCCCCCATCCATATCAAGCATTCTTCTACCTAGTTGTACTTTGCACCTCCTTTCTCATGGTCAAAGAGAGGTTGTTTGTAAAATTTTGACATCCATTACGTGTGTAAAAGGGATAGCTTGAACGAGTCACTCATGTTATGACACCTTTGGAGTGTTATTTTAACTAGTTGAACTTAGATCCTTGTGATCAAAGTTCAACATGGTTTTTTCACTCACACCTCCAAAGCCAAAGTGTGTTATAACATAGATGTCTCAGGTTGGTGTCTAAGTTCTTATGGTACGATGTCAAAATTAGTCAGTCACCATGGTCCTACCATCATGCATGACCTATTAGGTTTCTTGAGGGAGTGAAAATGGTATTTAAGTATGTAAAAAGGGGTTATGATAGTCAAATATCAAAGAAGGAATAAACTGGGTACCTCCTCTCCTCAAGGGGGTTGCATGCAAGTTCCTTCTCTCATATAGGGGAGAAATGTGGTGCCATCCCCTCATCCATGCATGGGTTATTGTTCAACATTTGGATATCCTCCCAAAGGTGGCTCCCTCAGAATCAGCTCCTAGTAGTGGCACTGACTCTCAATGTTTACATGTCAATCTCCACCAAAAGAGGCCCCCCTCCCCTAATTGTGGGATCCTACTCTAGAGGTGGCTCATTATCTCCTGAAAGTGCATGAGATCCTCCTCTATATGGCGCATTTCTATTGCATGTCCATGCATGACTCTTGATTTTATTGAGATCTTCCTTTAGATGTGTTATTTGGTGGCCTAGTTCACTCAATTATGGCTTGAGTCCTCCTCAATGTGGCACATTGGGGTTTTGGAGCTCTAAATTAGGGTTTTGATAAACCCATCCATGTGTCACCCTCTCCTCTATACATAAATGAGCCCAAGGAGGGATAATTTTCTCATCCTTGTCATATTTAAAGAGGCCTCTCCTCTCTCTATTTTTATTGGTTGTGAGTCAAAGCTTTGCATAAGCTCTTTGTACTTTTGATTTGGAATTTTAATAAAGAAGTCTTTGAAGGTCATATTTGTGGTGTGCTTTCATGTGTGGACATATGGTCTCAAGCTATCATATATGAGGTAATCTTGTTAGTTTATTTGCTCTATTTCCTTACTTCTTAATGGGCCTTGGAAATGGTGTTATCATCCAATATGGTTAATCTCTTTAGATTGTTTTCTATTGAGGTTTTTTGTAGACTACTTCATAGGAGTTAGTTTTAAGCATTATTTGAGCTGCAATTGGTGCTTTATCTAACCTTGTCTTGTAGGATTACACATGAAGGAGTAGGAAGGGAGATCTAGACTCTTCCTAGGATTTTATTTTAACATTTGCAGGTCCTCATCCATAGAGAAGTGAGCGGTTATCCTTGAGCAACCCTCTCAAACTTGGTGGCTCAATCAGACTAGTCCCTTAGCGTATCACTTTGGAAATTCATTTCCTACCTAAAGGACATTCCTCCTTCTCTCTCAACCATCCTCAAAATAAAAATCTTCATTTTTCTAGTTACACATAATTACATGCAAAGCTTGTATTTGATGTCTAAATTATAAAGTCACATTTCTTTCTAGATATTATACTTGCATGCACTTTTAATTATTAAAGCACATATATCCATATATTTTCATTTTAAAGAAAAATCATATGTCTTGCATATCAATATATGTAGTTGCATGGTATATATTAATGTAAATAGTTATTTGTTTGATTTATGTATCATATTTTAGATCACTTCCCATAGGTTACACAGTGAAAAAATATCATGATATGGACCCCTACTTCTTTTTTGATTTATAGTCCTAATATCTTATGTTTATTGGTTTCAGTCTAACAAGCTTGTTAAACCCCCCATTTGGGAGAGATTTAAAGGGACTCATCTAGATCATTTTCCTTGTTGTTTAATATCTTTAACTTGCAGGTTTAGGACATCAAGAAAACAGTGCAAACGACACCCTACACCAAGCACCATTCAACCCCTCAGGTTTCTTACTAAACAAAGCACTTACCTCATCATTTGCTCACTTCCACTTTCTAAATTTTGTGAGCATGCGTTTTAGCCATAAGGACCAACAATATACATTTCTAAGGTTTCCATATCCCATTGTAACACATTAGGTAGGGTAGTTGTGCCAAATCCCCCCTACCTACCTCTCCACATCATTTTCGTTTGTGCCTTTTTTTATTTTTCTTTTCTCTTTCTTAGCATAGTTATAATTTCTTAATTTGCTTTAAGTAGTAATTAGATCACATTTAATTTAAATTGGAAAAGAATTTTGATGCATGCTAATATTTCATGTTCAATCACTCAGGCATGTTGTAAATTATTCAATTAATTCCATCTAATAATCAATCCTAAAAACATTCCAATCAATTTCACATTAATTAAACTCAAAATAAACCCTCCATAAAGACGCAATTCGGTGTCTATAAACATCCATATATTTGTCACTTGTGGGAAAATTATACAGTGGAGGAGCTCTACTAGGTAATGACTACGGGGACTCGTCATATTACACCCTTGATTGGTGTTAGTGTTGGACAGATCCCCACAACCCCAATCTAGTCCCCTTCTTGTGTAGTACCATACCTGATATTCAGACTCGTTTCCACGTACCTCACGTGTAACATCCCAAAAATCGCAAAAATAAAAAAAATTGATGTAGCCTATTTTATAAGATAAATGCTAACTACGGAATGATAATAATTAGCTAACAAATGATAACTGCCTCATACAATTTGTCTTAATTGTTTTAAACATGATTATGTACTTGGTTGTAAGTAAGATGCAACAGAACAAAGTTTATTTTGTTATGTGTAAGGATCTGGTAACAATACTGATGAAGTTGTTTGCATATTTATGAAGGGGTTCCTATCGGTTGCCCTTGGGTTTACTTAGCTTTGAAAGCTAAAGCATTGGATTCTTCTTTCACAGATTTGCAGGTAGGGTTATAGAGTTATTCCAGTTTTTACCAGACAAGTTGTAAGCTTCAACTTGTCGTCTCTATGTTTAAGATAATTGTAAAATCTGTCGTGCATGAAGATGTCGATGGTATGTATCTTCAAGTTATCTTCACCACTTGAATCGTCTTTTTATGGTTATGATTGCATGTGTCGACAGAAATGTTTAAGCACTAAACTCGTTGTAACTATTGGTGAGATCAGTGGTAATATAGCCTAATTTAACCATCTGAATTTGTAACACATTTGGTCTTTATGAAACTAGTGTCATCAATAGATTAAATGACTCTCTTGGAAATGACAATTGCAATGTAATAAATCTTGTAGTGTTAGTGACGCCGTTTATTTTGCGTCCACATATGATTCGAGAGGCTATTTATATAATGGTATACAACATAGTAGAGTTTGTGTCAAACCCTAGCTTTTAATATAATTTGAAGGTTAAGTATTCTCTATACTAACCTTAAGCAATAGCCTAACCATTTAAATGTAATGTTTAAATGTTAACCTTGTGATAATACATATGATACCATGGCATTGTAATGGTTTATAATACATAGTTAGTGTATTAACTATATCGATTCTAAGTTGGATAACCTATAGAATCTATGTTAATAACATTGTTGCAATGTTATATGCTGCGAACATTAGTATGGGAATGATATGTGTAAACACTATAGTTCGGCGTGCAATGCATATATGTGTTATATAAACTTTGGAACAAGGTTTATGTTTCTAGCGTGAATGGTAATGACCTTATGAATTGAATCATATATCTTTGTTTATGGTATTATTATGCCTCTATCCTATGTTTTTTAACTTATACACGGTTGTATGCAGTTGTATGGCGTTGTTAATATCCCGAGGCCTTCGTTGTCACATGACTTGAGCTCTGATATGAATTAAATGTTTGTGCAGTCGAGACTCTGGCTAAAATCTACGTGAGATCTTCAGCATTTAATACGATCCTGTTGTGGTGTTGTGGTATCTACGCTGGCGTCTATGTGTCTGGATCCATGTGATAATCTTGATGAGGAAAGGTGATGTGTCACCATGATGTGAACTCAGCTTGAGTGATATGGCATCTGATTATTCTGCAAATTAATGTGGTTATTGATTACGATTTGATTGTATCTCTGTCTTGGTTCCATCATAGCTCGCTGGCTCAATCTCGATCATTGATCTTGTGGTTCTCGGTAGTTGGAATGTGTAAACCCTAGGTAGACTTGCCTTAACATTAATTTGCCTTCGTGCTTTCATTTTGTGGTTTTGTTTTGGAGAAGAAGGTCGACATGCCGCTGGTTTACAGGGCTCGACCCTGGGCGGTTGTGGATGGCACTGTGCCTCAAATCTCTGTAATCTTGTTATGAAAATATTGTATAAGTGTTTGAACTTTGCTAAGAAGGTAATGTTGAAGCCCTGTGGCTTTCTTTCGGTGGCAAATAAGTTAGTAGGTAGGTCTTGACTTCGATTTCGGTTATGATTTAGTTGCATGGCAACTTTGCTACGTTGGAGAAAGGATTTGGAAGCTAAATGCATTCCAATCGACTGTTTAACAAATGGGTAAGTTTTCTGGTCTCTTCGTTATGTAATGTATTTCTTCGTTTGTTAACAGTCAAATGATAATATTACTAACTCCCACAGTTCTTCGTGGCAAATAACGCCAAAGTTCTGTATTCAACGCTCTGGTTTGGTGGCAATGGAGTTCGGTGATCAATGGATAGCAATGCAGCTAAAACGGTAAGCCCGGTGGCAAACCCTTGTAGGTTCTCCTGGCAGAAATCATGGCAAACAGTTGTATCGTCAATCTGGAAATTGTGGTTGCAAAACCCTAAGTCGTTGTTTTAGTTTATAGAGTTGATGTAATAGCTGGTATTTGTATAGGGTTTGAGTTCAGGTTTTCGATCTTGGCAACGATTCTTTGTTTTGATTTGGGTTTCAGACCCTGTTGAAGTGATAATAAAATATCGTTTTGTAGAACTTATATGGCCATGATTACTTTCGTGTTTAAGTGTTGGGGCTTGGCCCGTGTTTGAAACTTATCACTCGTTGATTTGATAAATGGAATAAATCGGGTTTAAACAGTCTTTGTGTTAACTGATAATGTGTTTACAAACTAGGTTTGACTTGTACTCATGCTAAATTACTTCATTTTAGACTGTAAGCTTATGAATGTTTAAAAGAAATCGTTTTGCAAAATGTGTATGAAGAAATCAAAGCTACTGTTTATTAATTTAATGTTTATGTGTTGATAAAATGTGACAAGCTTTGGCCAAATGCCTCACCTTCGATTGTGTAAATGTTTAAGTAGTACAATTATAAACCTGTCAGGGTTTAGGGTTGTAGTTAAGTTTAGATTGGATGGAACAATGATGACTATTGATACATTCGGCATCAAATGGAATTTGTGTGTCCTATTTGACTTTTGCTCCTACAGTCATTGAAATGTTTTAAACTTTGAATTGATAATTGAAATCAATAAGTTCGATCTATAGTAATGATTTGTGATGTGAAAAATATACTTGATTTGTCTACTGTGAGTAAAAACAAGAAAATGACAGAGAGCTTATTTATCTAGCTCGATTCTATAACAGCATTTCATTTGTGTGTTTATGGTTATATGTGTATGTAAAAGAAAAACATTAAACCCTAGCTCTATGATAAGAAACTTCGCTTGCTTAACTAATCTGTGTGTGCAGAAATAGAAATATTAGTAATAACAGTAAACTTTGAAAGCATTTAAATGTAAAATTTCAAACCCTAAGTTGGTAATATGATGCTTCTTGTTTGTCTATCTGTCCTATATGTACAATAATGATAACAACAACAAACTATAGTTATTCTTTTGAAACTAAACATTTGGGAAAATAAAATGAAAAGAAACAGAACTAGATTCTTTGTCTGATATAAACTCTGTTATTTCTATAAAATAGATTTATTGTCTTTATGGAAAGAATTGAAATAAGAATAGTACTGTGAGTAAAATACAGTAGATAATGCTAATTAATAACAACAGATAGATTCAACAAAATATATAAAATAGTACTTCCATCACCATGGCAGTTTGCCTATCATATCTTCTCTATCTTAATCTGGTTCTGTATTGGAGTACGATGTTGTTCCTTTTTGCATGGGGAAAAATACAGAAACCATTTTATTCAATCATTTCATATTTATACAGAATTATTAACTTATACAGGAAACTGAAATAACTTATAAATTAAACAGTGAAAGTTTAATAAACAGCAGAACTGTAATATGCAAAATAGATAACAGAATTTAAAAATAAAACAGAGAAGACAATAGAACCTGTAACTGACGATAGGGCCGACAAACACCCAAGGAGGCCTATTCCTCCCAACCTGCTTCAGAGGAAACAACTCAACTATTGACTTCTAATGAACCCCCAATCCTGCTTACTAATCCAGTAAGTGGGCGGCATCTGTGTAGAAGCAAGGCATTCAAAAATACCTTCTCCACTCGGTATCAACCTCCTGAAAAATGCCTTCTCCACTCAGCATCAACCTCTTGAACTCAATAAGAGTTTGGAAGACTCACAACATGATCAACAACAGCATATCCCCTCATCAAATCTCTTCGGTGCAACACAGCAAAACCCCAAGGTAAATTTCCTCGTCAGGAAAAGTGATGAACCTCAGTTCAATATTTGATGGCTATTATATAGACTGCCTAGGTCTTTTAGTGGTCAGTTTGGAATAAATGAGCCTCAAGCTCTAGTTCCATCTTTCAGGGCACTGTGACCACATTTCAAGAGAGTTGTCCCATACCAATAGCTAGTTAGTTGCATCATGATGCTGCCACTTGTCCATTGCCTTCTACCCCAGATTCCATTCCACCTAGTGGATCAGTAACCACTCTTTCAACAGTCCTCTTAGGTGTTTGTCTCCTATTTTATTTATTAAATAATAATATATTGTGCAAATTACAGTCATCCTTGGACACCTGTCCAATATAAAATTTACAATAAAAGTTATCATAATGTTTCTAAACACAAAATGTTTTCCATCTTAAAGGGTATGTTACATCACGTATATCAAAAATTCCCCTCTTCCCCTAACAATCAACAAGCAAGTCAATTTCACAATTTACTTCGCTTCAGCATCATAGTAATTATATAACATTTCTCTTTTTTGTTGGTTAAACACTCTATTATCATAGCTAGCAAGTCCTTCCTTATCTACAATTGTATCCTTTTTCCCAATGGTAAAGACCTGGTCTCTATTTCATTCATGCTAAAGTAATGCCTATTTCATTAAACTTGGACATATTCTAGTCCAAGTCACTTTGAAGACGGGTCAAAAACAACCTTTCTAAACCCCAAAATCAAGGTTTCTAAAGTGCAAAATTTGGTTCCAAAAATGCCAAATCCAGTTCCAAAAGCGCCAAATCCAGGTTCCAAAAGTGCCAAATCCGGTTCCAAAAGTGCCAAATCTAGGTTCCAAAAGCATACTTTTTCTTTTGATATCGCCACTTTTGAAATTGGTTTTTGCACTTTTCCGATATGATAAATATGATAATGGCACTTTTAGAACCTGATTTTGCCCTTTTGGAAGGCTACTTTTGACACTTCTAATACTTACATTTGAAATTTTGAAAATAGGTTTTGGCACTTTCAAACTCTATTTTTGCATTTTCGAAAACCAAACTCGACACTTTACAAGTATTATAATCACATTGAAATTGAACATACTAGTACAAACAAACATTCAAGTGTATGATTTAACAAAATGCTTTCTTTTTATTCACAATTGGACTCACATCACTCACGCCTTTTAGGTGCAGCAAGCAAGGCCATAGTTTATCTAACAAGAATGTGTCATTGACCTCTTAACAAGTATACATTTTTTTTATAATACAGTTCCCTTCCTCGTTACAAACATGTTTTTCTTTTGAGTCATCTACAATCACTGTATTCATAGCATCCCAACCATGGATCAAAATGTCCCAAACTTTGTTTAAAGGCTTGAGAAATACATAAGGATTTCCATCACCCTGATAACCCTCTCTGGCTATGCAAGAACGATATTCTTGTGTTAAAATTACTCTAAATTGTTCCCTTTGCAATCCCGTTCTTTGTAATAATGTTGGAAAAAAACTCGTCACCATTTTTTTGATGTGCAGATGTCCATACCCCAACTTCAAATATAATAAGCATTTTTCAAAAAATTCCCTAAATCCTAGAGATATAAAATAATACTTTGTGGTTGATTCGAATTTTGTTGTTCATGGAAATCTGAATTTCTTTTTTTATGAACAATGTGTAACAAAAGTCCATTGAAATCGAAAATAATCAATGGTTTACTAGTAACAAATATTCTAGTATCTGCAAACAAAAAAAACACACACACAACCCAGTCAATAAAATTTTATGTTTCAATGTCTCTAAGTATATTGCTTTCATGTTCTGCAATTTTTAAAACAATTTTTTAATCACATCACCAGATACATGATATGATGTCCATAAATAATATGAGAACTGTCCAATAAAATTTACATTAATTAAATGTAGAACTTGTCAAAAATATACAAATCACTAAATGAATTGTTGTTTGTATAATATGACAGTCATTTGAAGTTCAATGTCTTTAACCAACGCCCCATTTTTGAATGAGGCCCGAGATAAATGAATGAAGGGGTGACCGACCCTTCTTATTCTCAATATTATTTTCATAATAGTTCTAGACTGCAAGAACGGTGAGTCGATCCTTCTCGTGTTCACCATTCTGGATACAGGTGAATTGCTGGATATTGGTGTTCACTATTATCTACTAAATGAAGGGGCGACCGATCCTTCTTGTTGGAAGTCGGAATTCGGGATAAATATTGTTTATATATTATAACTTAGCCAATGTCCCGATCCTTACCATTTACTGCAGAAGTCGTAAGTCGAGAATTGTCATCCGAGCCTTCGTAGATTATATTTTTACATTTCTCTCTTAAATGAAGGGTCGGCCAACCCTTCTTTTGCTCAGTATTTTTCTAGTGTTCACCATTTTGGATATACATGAATTGACATCCTAGCCTTAGTAGGTTGAATATTTGTAGAATTCCCTCATAAATTAAGGGGCGACCAACCCTTCTTCTGCCCAGTATTATTTTCATAATAGTTCAGGACTGCAAGAAGGGTCGGTCGATCCTTCTTGTGTTCACCATTTTGGATACAGGTGAATTGTTGTATATTGGTGTTCACAATTATCTACTAAACGAAGGGGCATTTGATCCTTCTTGTCAGATTTAGGGAAAGCTGCAACTCATTCTATCCGTCGCATCATCCACCTACTTTAGCTTTCATATACTGCCACCTCATCCTGCTTTCGTCCATACTATTACCCATGACTGAACTAGTTGGGTCATGACTCCCAACCATTTTGCCCCTTCATGAGATGAACCGCAAACTTGGCCAAACAACCTCCTTCGCACTTCAAACTTCTCCGCAACTCTGCCGAAGGTAATGTAAAGCTAACACTCCACCTCAATACTGTCTAAGGAACTTGACTCAGCTACCCGTCAACCAAGTGTTGTGACCTCCAACCATACTTTTGTTTCGGTACTTGACCACTTTGCTTTTGCAACCGATCTGCTTCCCTCACTTTTTCTTCCTAAACTCACATCCTTGAGAAGACAAGGCAACCCTACTTGCCTCAAATAAATACAAAAGTATTTCTGACTTCTGCCATTTGTAGCTCCTTCCACAAGTTTTTTGTGTCGTCAGGATTTGATGAATGCTTTGTTGTAGCTCTTCTTTTCTCTAGAGAAGTCTTCCCATGCCATACCTCTTCACAACCAAGATACTTCATGGTCACTTGCTATGATGTTGCTCATATTACCAAGATGTGATGCCCCGCACCATAGTGGAAAGCTTCTTGCCTCACAACTCTCACAAGTAATCCTCAAACGACTCATGCTACTCTGTCGCAAACTCACCTCCTAGCTGCTTGAAAGGTGCGTTGCTTCATCAACCCTCAAAGAGTTCTTCTGCAACACTCGCAACCAGTTTAGTTCTGCAATGAGCTTCCTCTATCCACACCACCTCGTGCCTTTGGAGGTTTTTGGGCAAGTCACTTGACTTAACCAATTTTGTTGAAATGCTCTTGTCTTGCCAGCAACCTTCCGCATGCCCAATGCACTCCCACCCAAGTATGCTATGCTTCAAACCAACATCCTAATGGTATGCATTCCTTGCCTTCCTGCGGTCACTATTTCCTTACATCTGCTTTGAGTATAGGCGCCTCCCCACCTCCCGTCTTACTAATGCATCAGTAAACATGTCCACATCGCAAAGAAACGAAACTACCATCAGTTTTATGTTGTTTGGCACAATCGAACCAAGTATGCCATACTTCAGATGAACCCTTTTGGGCACCTGTCTTCAAGGATTCCACGTCCTAACACTTCGCCATCTATTGCAACACATTTAAGATGTGCTTTCTTGTAGGTCTCCACGGCACCTCCTTTGCCAAACTCGTCACTGTTTCAAACCTTTGTCAATTCTTCTTGGCATTAGCGTTCCCATCAACTTGTTTGAAATTTGAAATGGTTTGGGATTCCTCATCCTGCCTGCTCCTTCCATTGTTTGGTGCACCCGATCCATTCGAACCGACTTGGCAGCTACTCCTGTGACTTTGCAAGTCTTGGCGTCTTCTTCATGTCGCATCATTTTTGTGCACCTCTTGTAATGAAACGAACTGCTTATGTGGTGCTCCTCCATCTTCCCAACACTTATGTGCAGAAGCAACTCTATCCTTCCACGCAAGTCCTATTAACTTCGACATTATTCAATGTTTGTTTGAATCGCTCCCCATAGAAACACTTCATTTTCTCCAGGATTCCATCATTCGATATGTTGTTGCACTTCTAGATAGGCACTCCTCCATGAACTCCCAACTAAACTTCACAACTGCAGTAACCACCACCTTCATGATACCATCCCTTTGTTAAAAGAATGGTGAAGAGCCCAACTTCCACCAAGTTGCTGCTCCGGTCTGCATCAACCTCTGCATCGAAACAGATCTAATATTTTCACAAGAACAGTGGTGGGGATCCTGTGTTCTGGGCTCTGATACCATCTCTTCGTAAGAAGAGTAATGAAGCATCTGCATTCTACGCTCTGATACCATCTCTCAGCAAGAAGAGTGGTGAAACGCTCGCATTCTACGCCCTAATACCACCTGTCACGAACCTAACAGACAAGCTCAACTTTTTGCTTTCCATCAAGCCATGCGGCACTGCCTGGAAGCTAAACGAGGGCATGTCCATCTTGGAAGCACTCCAGAAGACTATGCCTAACCTACAAAATTACCTACTCCTACCTCCTGAACTTCTACACTTATTTAATTTTCCAACTACATTTGCATACAACAAATCAACTAAGTACAAGAGATAAGAATATGTGTGGGAGGAACCCCTAAACCAGAGTATCCTAATACCCATGAGAATACTTTTTACAACCACGGAGGATGCCACAATCATTTGGAAACTCATCCAGGAGTGAGCCGAACCAGAAACACCCAAAATAAAATCAAGCCACAACTTCAATCATATTCGTTGCATATGCATGCCTGCCCGCTTCCGATATCGCCACTTTTGAAATTGGTTTTTGCACTTTTCCGATATGATAAATATGATAATGGCACTTTTAGAACATGATTTTTCCCTTTTGGAAGGCTACTTTTGACACTTCCAATACTTAAATTTGCAATTTTGAAAATAGATTTTGGCACTTTCAAGCTTTGATTTTCCATTTTTGAAAAACAAACTCGACACTTTACAAGAGTGTCAAGTGTGCTATTTATTTGAAGCTATAGCAGAATATGAATTTCGAGAATTTATTGAACATATATGACTGAGAAAAGTAAAATACAATGAATTAAGACATCTGAAAAATGTTAATACAAATACCTTGTTTTATACCCAATTCCTGATAGAAACTGTTCATAAACAACTCTTGTTGTACTATCTCAACAATAGAAATCACTATTCTATCTGGTGACCTGATCAACAAACAAAGAACTCTACCTCCTGGGTACAATGAAAGAATTGTACCTCGAGAAGAGACCAGTTTGGAAACTATGTGATCCCAGAATTCCTGTGTCATTTCTTTTTCAAAAACATGGCTTCTTGAACTATCATTGTTAACCTTGGGAAAAGGTAAATCAATCATTGGTAGGCCCTCATCCTTCCAATCCATATCCATTTGAAAATAATTTAGACAAATTATCCTCATCGCTTCCAATTCTCCAACATTGTATAATAGAGAATCCCATAAATAAGTCCTTTGAGAAATCTCTATAAACTCCCTTGGTAGGATTCTGCATTACCTTTGTTTTTTCTTGCTAAAAAGTGTGAAAGCTTTAGAAATCATACAAGATTTTTCCATATTAGCTAAAAAAATACAAGTACATGCCACTTCATTTGATTCTAAGTATTACAACAATGCAAGCATATCTTCTTTTGTCTAGGGGCTATCACAATTACACATATCAACAACAACAAATTCACAACTGATTGTTGCACCAAAAAATGCAATGTATCTTAGTGTGTTGACCAAAGATGCAGGATAACAACATTGGCAAACAAACTGTGAACTATATTTGATGACATCAATGGACATACCCATCCCCTCTTTATTGATATATATGTTCAATATTTTCTCAACATCATTTGGTAATTTGGTACCATTATCCTCTTCAGATTCTTTCTTTCTCTTTTTAACTGGAGATTTTGCTTGCTTTTTGGAGCATAAAATACTACACAGTTGTTGGAGATGATTTGGTGCAATTTTATAGATTTCAATGACATTATTGTTAGTGATAATCAGTGAGCGAAAAGTTTGAAAACATGAACTTTGAAATATTCAAAGATCGAATGCCTGGTTGACCTCTCGTCCATGATTCGCTTGCAATATTGACTAAGTCTCCCTTTACATTGATATATGGACCCATTAATTCAATATCATTAAATAGTTACTCGTAAATATAGTTAACATTTATATTAATGTACAGTACAGGGATATTATTATTCTATTTAATAAAATTTATCTATTGCTTATACCCATAATTAGTTAATATGTAAGGTTAAACTATTCGTAATAGTGGGTTTACATATAATTATTAAATTAAAAAAATAATTAAATTTAAGGTTAAAGAAATATATAACTGAAATACAAGTTCCTATGGACTGTAACGACTAGGTACAAAAGATACATAGAGTTATGCAAACTCTTCAAGGTATTAATAATTAGAACTCGAATACAGTCTTTCATTTCTTCTAATATTTCAACTGTATCTAATGTATAACTAGCACAACTAGTACATGCATTTTCTAGATATGCACCTAGAGCTTGTCAAGGTTTGAGATTGTATTATAATTTTATCATTGAACTTTGGATATTTTGTGTGAAAATAAAGGCTACTAAGCTCAAATTTTTCCTACTTTTATGAAGTTATTAACAAGATATATTAGTCTTGCAACGTTTCAATGTTAAAATTGGTATATAATGTAGCTCTCCTAACTCAAGGCACATGTAAACATTTAGTTCTCAAAGCTTTGCATAGTGCGACAACACTCAATACTCTTCAACTTCACACATCCAAATACACACAACAACTCCAAAGATACCAATGTTTTCATATACAATATCTCTTCTAACTCAAGAAAATCAAAAACAATTAGTTCTCGAATCTTTGTACACTGAGACAACCTGAGATTCTCTTCAGCTTCACACAATTCTTTGCGACAACTACTCCAAACGTACCATGTTTCCATTCCTGGAATCTCTCTTAAATCGAGCACCGACAAACACATATCTTTTGAAGGTTTTTTTCCTGTGCCAACCCCCATATGTTCTTCAACTTGAAACATCCACCTATGTGCAACTCCTCCAAAGATACCAATGTTTTCAAGGTTTTCATACTTAGTAGCTATTCTAACTTAGGACAATAGAAAAGATACCAATTTGTTTTCATACTTAGTAGTTGTTCTAATTCAAGACAATATGAAGGTTTATTTTAATCAAGTTTTATGAACAAAATCAACTAAATAATTATAAAAGAAATTGTTCATGGAAACAAATTGTTATCTACAAGTTAAAGTCATGATCAATACATCTAATATATCTAGATATTTTTGATAGATATCTAATTATAGGTCAAAACAATTTGAGATTATATTAGCAAATTAAAAAAAAATTAGTGTTTTATGCCTTGCTGAGACCAAGCCTCTGGGAAGTGTTTTTCTCAGGAAGCATGAAACCAAGCCTCTAGGAAACGTTTTTCTCATTAAGCATGCACGGTTACATTTGATGCTGGATTCAACTCACCTAGTTGGCATAGCCCAAAAATCAAAGAGACAGTACAAGAGATAATACTCTTAAGGAATAAAATGATAAAATAATGGAAAATAAAAAATAAAGGAAACAATCTGAGGTATTTAATAGTTACCAGTATAATCAATAGCACAAAATCTATGCATAAACTTCTTTTAAAAGCTATGAGGATGAGTAGCGATTCAGTCGGTTAGCTCTGCTAGTTTTCTTGTCCGTATGCATTTTTTTCACCTGGAATATACAGATTCAGATGCTACAATCGTGCCCTTCCATTTTATGTCATTTTGAAATCATCTCTCATATTCATTGGTTATTCCATTATGTTCGTACTGCTTTTAAAATTCAATTTGAAAGAATGTGATGTGTAAATATTGGAGCAGGCATCCAAAATTTTTGGTCAACTACATCCACTTGTTTTCCAGCAGAACATGGAAGTGCCATTTTGAGCAATCACAGTAAAATAAATTCAGGATGTGTCAATGCAATTCTTTATGTTGACTGTTGGATGCTATCACCACCATGGAGTAGGCTTGTCATGTACTCTTAATATCTTATAAAATCTTGTTTCAATAGGCTTGTTCTTATCAATCTAAGTCTATTAATAGAATTCAATTTGTTTGTTTACAGGAATAGTCATGACGAAGAGATTATTCGACAATGGAGTGAAAGACTTTGTGATATTGGAAGCAAACAATAGGATTGGTGGAACAATGCGAAAATATACACTGGGATGTTATACAATAGAATTGGGTGCCGACTTTATGCAAGGCATTGGAGGAAAATGGATAAACCCCATGTGGCCTCTTGCTCATAAATACAATCTTAGGACTTTCAATTGCAATTTTAAAAATATCAATCGCAATGTCTATAATTAAGAGTAAGCAATATTATCTTCTAATTATATTGAACATTATAAATTATGTCAAAGCCTAATATTTTTCCAACAGAGTTGTATAGTATTTATCGAGTTTACATTTGGTATGCATTATGCACTAAATATTAAAGCTATTAGTAATATATGTACAAATATATTTTTATGTGCGTAGTCAAATTCATGAAAAAACAAACAAATCAAGGTCATTGATCACTGGTCGTATTGTATGTTATAATATTACTAGTGCTCTACCTTATGAAATTGTATATATCATACTTATCTTGGTTATATCATAATTGTCTTTGTGTAAATTCCATTTACAATTGTTTCTAAGTGAAATTTTGATTTATTTTTCTTCCATATAAGAATTTTTTTCATCTATTGGGTAATTTTTTTTAGAGTATTTATGCATTTCTCCAACCAAAGCATATTAATAGTTTATTTTAGAGCATAAAAAACAATGTGCATGTCAGTGATTTTGGTCTTAAGAATATGGATAATATAAACATAATATTATGAAAACAATAATGAATATGAATATTGATACAATGATCAAAAGTTGATAATATATATGTAACATTAAACATCACCAATTTGTTCTAAAACATTGTCTCTCCAATCCATAGTTTAATTGTTGAGCTACAAAATTGAATGATTTCATGCTAGTATTGACAATTTGTCATAGATTTGATTCTTTCACATAGAGACCGTATCATAAATTAATATTCAGAGGCATCCTTAACTCAGATAAGAGATATACCAACTATTGTATGATAATTATACTTTATGGTCCGTTGGATAGTATTTTCATGATAAAAAAAATATAATAAATTTTTTAAACAACATCAAATTGGTTCTAATCAATCCAATTTGGATTGATTTATTAAATAGAAATCGAATTTCTCTATTTCTTATGCTTTATAGATCTAGTGATCCATCATTTCCCTTAATACGTTTGTATTAATTAAAAACAAAATGTAAATTTGCGTTTGTCAGACAGTGTTTGTGACTGCATTTTTCACCTAGCAAATATATTGTGTAACTGTGGCTTCCAGAAAGACTAGGACTCGAGAAAACCCATCCTCTCCTCTTATCCTTGATCGTTTTAACCTTGAGAAAATTTTGAGAGAAGCCAGATCTCGACATAGGTCTAGATCTTAATCTTCTGTCATATCTGAATTTTCATCCCCCTCTATGAAAGATAACTTGGATCAAGAAATTAATTTCGATTCTCTTACCAAAGAACCAATATTTTTAGAAGAAAAAGATAGAAAACCAGTTCCTTCCATCTTCTGAGGAGGGGTGTTAATTCTCAATTTAATACATTTATTTAATAAGTTCTTCTCTCGATTAATATTAATTCTCTCCTTGTTTTCTCGAGTAACACCAATGGTACAACCAAATTATTGATTTATTATTGTTTTAGAAAAAATATTTTTTATCACAATTCTAAATGAGATTACACACTTGTAACACCATTGCAATCTTTACTTCCAAATTGATATTTCGCTACTTGCAAAAAAACTAACTAGCCCAAGTGGCAATGTCGGGGACATTTCCACCTCGTGGATCAAAATTGATGTATTCCTTAGCTTTCATATTACATTTTGTTCCGTAAGTTTGGTTACCACTTTTGTGACCTTCCAACAAATTGTTGCAATCATATCAAATCAGTCTCCTAAAATAATCTCTTTTAATGGACATTTCTTCATCACCCATTTTAAAATAAGAATTATAAAACAAAACGTCTATTAAAAATTTGTTTAAATCCAAATAGATACAACCCATCGTAAAATTTGTCCAACATGACATTTGCATATCATCAAGAGAGTGAGAGACTAGTATGAACATAAATTTATTATAGTAAATAGGAGACAAATCTCTCTCTCTCTCTCTCTCTCTATATATATATATATATTTGTAATGCTGCAAAAATTCTATTAAGCTGAAAGAGTACAAAATACAAGTGTTTTTACAATCTGTGGTGGCCTAAAAGAATATGGCCACCAACCCAGAACCATGAAAAGATCAGAGTGATGCTTATCAAAATTACAGATAAACCTGACTTGTGTAAGAAGTCCAAGGTAGCTTGAAAAAAAGAGATGTCTGTGCAGACTGTCAAAACTATAAATTAGTAAGTGATTTAACATAGCAAGAAATAAAATCCACGAGACGTAGGGAGGGGCCCAAACGTTCTTAACTATGAAGATCCCGAGAGGCATTAGCAGCAATAGCCTACGTGTCAGCGGGAAATTCTTCCACGATGGGGTAGGGAGGATACTCTTCTGTAACGGGGTCATTCGACGACAGTTTCAAAGGAAGGGGCATTGTCTTCCTGAAGGGCATGAACCCCTGTTCGTTGCGAACACATTTCTCTAGAACAGAACCCACAATGGTGGGGATGGGGAAGGTCAGAGGAGATTTTCCTTTGGATGGACTCGGATGAGCAGGCTCACTTGTTCCCACCGTGGAGGAGAGGTCTCTGAATCCACTCTTACCAGTGTTGTTGTGAGGGGAGGGTTTGGAAGGGGCATGGGACTGCTAGTTGATGGTGCCCTCCAGGATGCCTAGAATGGTTTCCATATTGGGCAAGGTGGCATTTCTGGAGGTCGCCCAGTTGGCGAGCAAGTCCTCCATTAGCATTCCAAGCATATTCTTAATAAGCTAGTAGGGGTCAATTTTCTTACTAGGACTACCGATGGAGAGGCATTCCGCTAATAGACTAGCTTCCCAATTGTCTATCAGTAGGCGGATTGGGATGATGACCTCCTCCCCGTAACCTTTTTTTGAATTATCTGCATCATTTTGGGTGGTGCTTTTCTTTCCTTTTCCTCTAGAGCCTTTCGGCCTGCGCATGGTTGAAGACTGGAGGGAGAGCACTGCGGAAAGGGCCAAGTGTGCAGTATGTGGAATGTTAGTGTGGAGCCGAAGCCAATTCACAAGAAGATCTAGTAGATGGATGGTCATGAACAATGAGAACCAGAGAGTGGAATGCGCCCAATTAGTTGGTCTGGGAGAATTGTGAGACATTGCACTGGTGCACCAGGGATGGGGATGCATGGTTATCGATGAGCCAAGGTGACGACAGTCAGGATTCCTTAAAACCACATGCCAGAATAAGTTCGATCAGGTACGTTGAGGTTGCCTCTAGTAAGAATGATTGGACATCACCGAAGAGGGAGTTAATGAGTTGAGCCTTGGGATGGCCGCCGGGTTGAGTGGTCGATTTCTGGAGCGCCACGAGGCCCATCCATTTTCCTATGTGTCTCTTTCCTAGAATCGCATGTCCGAGCTAGCTCGTCCCATCACTCGCATCCGGGGTATCTAGATCTGAGTTGGTCAGAGATTTCCATTGCTGAATGAGAATTTGGGAGCCCATAGTTGCTAAGGGTCCTTCCTGTAGAGTTGAAGTGCAGGTGACTCCCTCACTATCCATTCGATCAGCGAGAGCGTTAGCTTTCCTCTGGATGTGGTGGAAGGAGATTGAGTTATCCTGGCTTAAGAGTGTATAAAGATCCTGAAGACGTTGAGCTAGCCTCCAGCTGGGGGATATTTTTTCAACCATTGACCCATTGAGAAGACAATGTGTTGAGGCCAAAATTATCTTGGAGTCACCCTCCTCCACCAGAGGGGTTATTCCTAGCATGAGAGCCATGCGGATTCCTACTAGGAGACCAAAAAGTTCCATTACATTGTGAACACCCAAAAAGTGCTCACTACCTTATCTACCCCATTACATGACTCATTTGTCCATATTTCCTACCATATTTTCCTTCAAAACCTTAAAATCCCATTAAAAAGCCTCCAAAAGGCCAAAAAAACCTCAAAAAGGCCACAAAACCATTAAAAAAGCCTCCAAAAGGCCAAAAAACCCCCTTTTTCCCCCAAAATAATCCAAAATTCCTCCAAAATAGAAAAAACCCTCTAACAAGGGAATAAAAAATATAAAAAAAAAAGAGGAAAAAGAGGGAAAAAGGAGGGAAAAACCCTATACAGCTGACCTAAACCATATGGTTCCCATAACCATGGGCCAGCACTCCACCACTAAAAACCTATAAATAGGTGATGGAGACCCCTCATTTCATATCCACAGTCAAATACACCCTTACTCTGCCAAAATCACTCTTGAAACCCTAGCTCACCCTTGAGCTACTTTCAACCGTGAGTGCCCCTTTGGCCCATTTCCAACCCTTTGGAGAAAGAGAAAGGAGAAAAGCTTGGAAGCAACCCTCCTGGACTGCTGCAAGAGCTCCACCAACCTTCACATTGGAGGTATAATCAATACAAAACCCTTTTTATTATCTTGTCTTTTCTATTTTATGTACATGTTTAGAATAATTATCATTTTATTGCATTGTCTTTCATTTAATGTTTTTCTGAACTGCTACTAAGGAGTCCCTTCTCCTTAGTAGGTGCTCATTTGCACAAGCTAGGGTGAAAACCCTAGCTACAGTTTTGGCGACTCCCCTTGTGTTCCTTTGAATTTCTGGTTATCATTTTTAAAGTTTTAAATATTTTTAATTTTCTGCAATATTTTTCTGTTCAGCTGTCCCTTTTGGCTGCCGTAAACCACATCTTTTACCTCCCGCAGTTGCGTTCCGACTGCGTCTTTTAGATATTTACCTACGATCCGACCACGGCTCTCAGACTGTTTCCGGTGACCTGCCGGCTATTTTCAGTCTGTTACCTGCGATCCGACTGCGACTATTAGCTTGTTTGGGGCGATCCGACTGCCGATGTTAACCGCTTTTCCGCGGCCCGCTTGCGGCTTTCAGCCATTTTTCTGCAACCCGCCTGCGTCTTTCGGCCTTTTTCCTGCGTCCCGCGTGTGGCTCTCAGCCATTTTCCTGCAACCCGCCTGCGTCTGTCAGCCTTTTTTCTGCATCCCGCCTGTGGCTTTCAGCCATTTTCCTGCAACCTACCGTTGGCTTTCGCCTTGTTTCCCGTGGTCCGACTGCATCTTTTAGCCAAAATCCTGCAACCTGCCTGTGACTGTTGAGCTATTTCCCGCAGTCCGACCGCCCAGATTTGCCACAAACCCGCGGTCTGTTCTCTGCACTTTTTTCCTGTTTTGAACCCAGCACTTTGCTGCACTATTTTCTGCACCTGCATAGCCATCTGTCATACCTACAACCATACTTCCCTACAGCCTTTTCTGCAGTATTATTTCTATTCCATTTACATAATATTTTTTAAAAAAATTTCAGCATTTTAATTCAAAAAGAGAAAATTTTGCATTTCAAAGTTTCAATTCTGTATTGTTATTTTTACTTAGAAAGTTGCCCACCCCGTGGCACTTTTACTTGGGTTCATCATCTCACACGCACACACTCTGTCACCTACTTCAGGTGAGCCCTAAAATACTACTTAACGCAACCAACATTCTAACCCCACTTGGGGAACACATAAGAATTTTTGTAGTTAGGTAGGATCGGGGGGATAGGCATCCAAATAACACCCCTCGGTTGCTTACACTTGAGACATAGATGTTGTCCATTAGGGAACCAAAATCCCCTAGTATTTTTTGGCATGGTCACAACCAGTTTATCAGAGGGCCTCTCCCCTAGGAGGGTTGAAGTCGCCAGATTGGTTCCGGAGGCCTAAGTGGAATACCGCACTCCATTCAGTAACTGAAGGCTACCTTTCACAATTCTCGGGGTATCACCCATATGGGGATACCGCGTCGATAGAACCAAATGGCAGATTCACCTTTTCTGGACGTGTCATGAACAGGGTATCTTAGTTGCCTTTCTTCTAGGATTGACTACCTAGTGTCCCTTCCGGTAGGGGGATATCTTTAGCCACTTGGCTCTACTATCCATATTGTCTGACTTGGATTTCATCACCTTGCAGAGGATATGTCTAGTTGAGTCAGAATACTATTTAGCTAGGTGTTTGCATGCTCCCTTACCTCCTTTTGGTCTATCGAGTCCACTATTTTTATTTTTTAGGAAACCTGCTGCTTGTTGGTATTCTGACCATTTTTGTTGATACTCCACTTATTGTAGCACAGCTGTTACAGTAAGTGCTTTGAGTTGGTTGTTGGCCTGAGTGCCATATTTTTTGAGCTCTCCTTCTGCACACTCAGTTGCATTAGGGTTTTTGAGCTATTTTTCACTCAACACAACCCCCAGATACTCGACACAATTTGTCACCATTGAGTCCCCGAGACATTCTCGGCGCCTCCGGGGCGAGCCCCCACAGCACGGTTCACTTGACGCCACCTGTCACAGACCTAGATCTTCATCACTTGATACCACTCATCATAGATCTCGAGCCTTGTCACTTGACTCCACTCGTCAATGGCATAGAACTCCGTCACCCGAGCTAGACACCCCTTATTTTACCTTTGATTCTGAGGCAGAGTCCGAGAACCCCATTTACACTGCACCAACCAGCCCCATGGCTGGCGTGACTTCCACTCCTTTCTTTGTAGGGACCATTGGTGGAGCATACACCGCCACACTAGTTACCACACCTGCCTTGGGTATGCCCTCGATGGGGCCCCCCATCTACCATTCCGATCACTGCACCCATTCCAGTAGCTGGCATCCCTATCGCCACTCCATCAGTGACTCACACTACCCTTGGTGGTGCAGGACCGTCCCATACTACTTTCGTCCCTCCACTTAGGGGAAACATCCCAAACCTTGCCCCTACACTTGGGGGCATTGGCCCCAACATGGTCACACCCACTAGTATGTCACATCCTTCTACTAGTTTTCCATTCATGGCTAGTCTCAACCTTCCTGACCTGGCTAGACTGACTAACGATCCCATCAGACACGACCTTGCGTGGCCTCACATGCCCACCAAGCTTGTCTCCGACATCCCTAAGTTTGAGGGTAAGGCAGGTGAGGACCCCCAGAACCATATTATGTCCTTCCATCTATGGCGTTCCTCCAACTCCATAGTGGATGACTCTGTTCGCCTCCATCTGTTACAGCGCACCCTCACTAGCTCTATAGCTAAGTGGTACATCGAGCAGCCCCATGGGACCCATGCCACCTTTACTTCCCTTGCCTCGACTTTCCTGTAGTTCTTTCAGTTGCCTGTCCACTATGACACAGGAGTTGAGATCCTACTGTCTTGCAGACAGAACACGGCTACCCACATCACTGACCACATTCATGAGTGGTGTCGATGCCGCATCCTCTGCAAAATCAAGTTAGACGACCGTATCTTCTTAGATTGGTTTCTAAAATCCCTCCTTCCTGTCATTGCCAAGGATGTGGCATCCGAACGACCCCAGTCCGAAGAAGAGGCCATCCTCAAAGCCCAACAATTTGACCTCATTTACGCCCAGTCGGGTTATCTATATACCATCATACCTGACGCCCCTTGTTGCGATTCTTCCCAACACGATGTGCCGGGGGCATCCCATGCCGCAGACGGCATCATTGGCCGTGTTGCCTCGTATCCCCAACCCTTTTCCATAGCAGGTCCTAGCCATGGACCCGACCTTTCACGGGCTACATCTCAATCCAGAGAAACCAATTCGTATGCTCCCATCGCACATCACCACCGCTCCCACAGACCCTCTTGTCCACCTCAGTGCTTTGGTTATGCGTCCCCTGCTTATGCCCCCCCGGTTGCACCTCAGCCCTATTACCACCCATAGGCTGCACCAGCTCCTGTGTCCTCTCAAGCCCAACCTGCTTATTACCCACCACAGGTAGCCCTTGCGGAAAACCCACAACCCGTTTCGCAGACATATCAGCAACGCCCAATAGCATCCGCAACAGAACCAAAAAAACCAGCGCCAACAGGGCCAACAAAACCATGGCAAAGGTCGTAACCGTGGGAACAACCCCCTCCATACCAAGGCGGTCAAACTCCCAATCCCGCAAACAACAATACCGCGGCACCTGCAACCCAGAACCCTGAACGGCAGCCCAAGCAGGCCAAAAATCCTAATTTGCGAACAAACCACCCTTGTTCTATTTGCGGGGTCTATGGCCACTACACACATGCTTTCCCACATTTGGAGTGAGCTCGGCAACTCTGGACCGATGATTCCCATCGCCAAGGATGCGTGGCTCCCCAGGCGCCACTCAAACCCCCACCACCTCAGCATCAACCTTTGGTGCTGCAAAACCCCTTACCAACCGAAGGCGTAGTGAACACTTAGTCGTTGCCTCCCCCTCAAGGCAACGTGCCACCACAACAACAGATCACTTATGCCGCTCCTGATCAACCCATGTTCGATTCAGGTACCCACCACTTGTTAATGATGTCATCCGCTGATGTCAACCTCCAAACCCGTCGGAACCAATATGGCTCCACCCCTAAAGCCTCTCCCGCCGACAAAAACACTAACGTTCATCCCATTGATCAAACATTACATATACCTCCGGCTCCACTAGATGGCACCTCCAAAGCACCTTGCTTCCCACTTCGTTGCATCAACAATAACCCCAATGTTCATGCTGCGTTAAATTACAACATTGTAGATGACTTAGCCCAATCTCCTGCAGCCATGTCTGCATTAGAAGTCTTAAAAAACTGTCCTTCATAGCGCAATACTTTGCTCTCCGCCATTGGTGCTATTGACCCAAATGATTCACAACTGATGGCCTTCGATTTGGACCAGTCCGAACCACGCCTGCCTTCCACTTTAGCGTTCCAAGTTTCTGTTTCCATTCAGAATCTTGTCATCCATCGATGCATCATCGATGAAGGTGACTCTACATGCGTTATGTCCACATTCGTTTGGTAGAATTTGGGATCCCATACCCTCCAGCAGTCCACCACTGCGTTGCGAGCCTACGATGCCCGTTCGGCTCAACCCTAAGGTCTCTTAGCCAATGTCCCCATCCAGTTGGCTAGAAAAACCGTGCTCATTGACATAGAGATCATCAATGCCCAACTTGATTATAACCTCTTACTTGGCCGCAACTACATGTATGCCATGCAGGCGGTTGCCTCATCCATTTTTCGTACCATGATGTTCCCCCATGACAGACGCATGGTCAAGGTCGACCAACTCACCTATTACGATCCAAATGCCCCCGCTGCACCTGAGAATGTTCTCCCCATGGTTGAACAACTTGTTAGTGGTGCAACTACCTCGTTTGTTTCCTCCGTGGGACCTAGAGTTTACTCAGATACGTCGATGACCTCAACATTTCAGTCCATTCCACCCCCGTCACCCGCGACCGAAGTATCTGACCTATGTACCCTTTCCCACAATACCCAAACACCCAACAATCAACCGCCCTTGTTACCCAAACCACCATTGGTACCTAGTCACATTGGTGTTACACCCATCCACACAATCCCCTTCCCATTCCCTCCCTCGGGCGTAGTAAGCACCCCGGTTATGGCTACTCTTAGCCTCCCTGGGTTAACCTTGGGATTACTCATGTGGTATATTTTTCCTCCCGTTCCCCCACCGACACCAAATGTCATCCTACAACCGGTGCAACCCATTGCCACTACTAGTCAACCACCTCCTGGTGTCACTACCCCTTCGTCATCTACGAATCCCCCTCCTCTTATCAAGCCCACTAGGGGCAGAGGACCACAACCATACACTATTGTACCCCCTCCCAAGGCAGTTAAACCCCTCCCCGTGTTTCATGCTCCCCCCAAATGCTCGTTGTGTGATGAGTTAGGCCATCCAACTCATCAATGTCCACAATTACCTGCATTACAGGAACACATGCAAATGCTTGACGACGACCCCAACATCTCGGTTGTCGAACTTGATCCAACCCCTAAGCCTCGTGATAAATCACTGCGTACCAACCACCCTTGTGCAATATGCGGTGTTTACGGCCATTACTCACATCATTGTCCTGATCTCCCAGATTACAGAGCAACTCTCTACGAGATGAATAATTTGGACCTTGTGACGGCACCCCCCACAATTGAGGAGATCCACCCCCCGGTATCATCCCCATCCGGCGAGATTAACACCATTTATATGCTCTCTTCGACTACCACTCCCTCAACAACTGATGTGATAACTCAATGTTTCCGCAATGATGAGGATATTCTAGAGGCTCTCACTGCCCCGGATTATCCCTGGGATGACATGCACCATCATTCCTATTTCCTCCCTGAAGAATCCTCCTCCACCATAGCTACCCAATTCGCGGTTAAGTCCAAAGATTTCCTTCCCACCAAAGTCGACTAGTTTAAGGATCCTATTCGTGCTCCTGAGGCCATTGAGGAAGGTAACATGGCCAACATCTCACCCATCATCCACATCGATATCTCAGACCCACCTCGTGCTCTTGAAATCATTACATTAGGAGCATCATGCAATGACTATGAGATTGGAGAGTACAAAAAACTTTTCCAAGAGTTCCGTGATGTCTTTGCCTGGTCCTATACCGAAATTCCTGGTCTTGACCCCGCTATTATAGAGCACCACATTGACACATGGCCAGATGTACCCCCCGTTCTCTAGAAACAGTGCCCCATTCATCCTTCCAAGCTCCCCGCTGTTAAAGCAGAGGTTGAGAAACTTCGCAAAGCAGGATTCATTTATCCTATTGCATATACTACCTGGGTTTCAAACCCCATTCCTGTTAACAAAAAACAAGGCACCATTAGAGTATGTACTGACTTCCGTGATTTAAACCGCACCTGTCCCAAAGACAACTTCCCCACGCCATTTATTGACCAACTCATTGATGTTTGTGCAGGACATGAATTCCTATCTTTCATGAACAAATTTTTCGGATACAACCAGATTCAGATCTGTAAGGAAGATCAGTACAAGACTGCCTTTACCACCCCATGGGGCACCTTTTCCTATCGCGTCATGCCTTTCGGCCTCAAAAATGCTGGTGTCACCTTCCAGTGGGCCATGACCTATTGTTTTCACGACTTGATCCATATTCTGCTAGTCTATCTTGACGACCTTACAGCTCGTTCCCGGAAACGATTAGACCACCTTAACGACCTCCGGCAAGTTTTCCTGCGTTGTCGCAAATATCAAATCCGCTTGAACCCACACAAGTGTGTCTTTTGTGTTCCATCAGGCCGGGTGTTGGGTTTCATTGTTTCCCAGAAAGGAATTGCGATTGATCCCCTGAAAGTCGAAGCCATCTTAGACCTTCCCTCTCCTTGCACGCTTCGGCAGCTCCAGAGGCTGCAGGGGCGAGCTAATTTTCTCCCTCGCTTCGTTCCCGACTATGCCACCACCGTTCATGGTTTCCTACGCCTGCTTCGTACCCACATACCCTTTGTTTGGGATGAGCAAGCAGAAGCTGCATTCGAATCCCTCAAGAAAGCTCTCACACAAGCCCCTTTGATCTCCCCTCCGGATTTCTCTCAGGATTTCATCCTTTACGTCTCGGCATCCGAACATGCCATGTCCGAAGTCCTGGTTCAAGAAGACACCGCTCGCCAGGAGCATGTCATTTACTACGTCATCCAGAACTTGTCTGGACCACCCCTACATTACCCATATGAGGAAAGACTCACCCTTGTTGTGGTATTTTCCATCCAAAACTTGCGACACTACATTTTCCTCAGTCATACCACATTTGTCGCCGACTCCAACCCCATGGTTTATCTCTTAAACCAGTGGCTCTTGCAAGGTCGCATTGCTAAATGGGTCATTATCCTCCAGGAATATGACCTCACTTTCAGAACCCCTAAGAGCACTAAAGCCCTCGTGCTTTCCCAGCTCATCACTGATCTCCCCTCCCTTTTGCCGTCCCCACAAATCTCTGATGAGTTACCTGACAATCACTTGTTCACCATCTCATCTGATGACCCATGGTACGGTGATATTTTGTTATATCTTTGCAAGTAGAAGTTCAGACCCAACATCAATCGTGATGGCCGCCGCCGTATCCATCACCAGGCCTCTCGATATCTCCTCTTAGGAGATGTCCTTTACCAGCGAGGGGTTGACACGATTCTCCATCGTTGCCTTACACATGAGGAAGCCAAACATGTCCTCAATGACTGTCATAGCGGTGCCTGCGGCGGTCATTTCTCTAGGATGGCCACCGCCCAAAAGGTTGTCCCTACCGGATACTTCTGGCCCACACTCTTTACCGACTGCATCACAGTGGTCAAACATTGCCATAATTGCCAACTTTTCTCCTCCAAGGCCCGGACACCACCCGCTTCGTTACACCCAGTCGTCACCGTTGGTCTCTTTTGTAAGTGGGCCATTGAATTCATGGAATGTAAACCCCCATCCGCCAACGGCCATAAGTACATCATTGTCGCCATTGATTACTTTACCAAATGGGCGGAAGCCATGCCCACCTTCAATTGTACAGCTGACACCGCTGCCCGTTTCTTTTTCAACCATGTTATCACTCGATTCGGCATACCCAAACAGTTGGTCTCAGACCATGGTTCACACTTTGAAGATTCTCTTTGGCGCGAGTTATCCACCCTATTGAAGTTCGAACATCAGTATTCCTTTGCTTACTACCCCCAAGGGAATGGCCAAGTAGAGGCCATTAACAAAATCTTAAAAACCATCCTTCAACGCACTGTTGACCGGCATAAGTCCAATTGGCACCACATGTTATTCCCTGCCTTATGGGCTTACCGTACATCCACCAAAATCGCCACCGGTTTTACCCCGTTTCATTTAGTTCATGGTGTAGAGTCTGTCCTCCCCATCGAGTGTCAGATACCTGCCTTACACATCGCCGTCAAGCTTCTCCCCGACACCTCCCCACTCGAGCAACATTTGCTATCACTAGAACAAGCTGATGAAGACCATCGTGCCACTCTCTAGACCATTGAAGCTGCCAAGAACCGCTCCAAAGCTGGTTATGACAAACATGTACACCCTCGAACTTTCCATGAGGGGGACCTCGTCCTCGCCTATGACCAAGCCCATGACAAAACTGGTAAAGGAAAGTTTGAACCCATGTGGCAAGGCCCTTACATCGTGTAGACCTGCCTCGGCAATGGGGCATACATTTTGACTGACTCAGAAGGTCACCCTTTGCGCAACCCTCGTAATGGGTTGTATCTTAAACGCTTTTATCCCTAAATAAACCTGCGGCCCCATTGGTCCGTATTGTACAGTTTTCTCTCTTTTTTGTTTTTCACCTTTTTTACCACAATCTTACATTCATCATTTTTTGCATGATCATAGATGGACCCTCTTCCACCTCATTACATTGGCTTTGCTGATGGAGCAAGCTGCTAGTCTCCAAACCTAGCTTCTGCAGCATGGGTCTTATATTCCCCTTCACATGAGTTGATTCACCTTGACGGAATGTGTATAGGCATTGCTACCAATAATCAGGCGGAGTATGATGCTGTGACCGGTCTCCTGACTGCTACCCTCCAGATGGGAATATGTCACCTTCATGTGTTCCTTGAATCCCAGCTGCTTGTCTCCCAGCTCAACAACTGCTATTAGGTGTGTGATCCCTTCCTCTTTAGAAAATTCCTGCGCACAAAACAACTCAGCCGACATTTTGAATCCATAACATTCACTCATGTCCCACGAGTTCAAAATAGTGTCGCAGATCAAATGGCTAATAACATCCTAGATTGGCACATCAATCACACCATGTAAAACCTCCATCATGCATCACCATCCCATAAATCAAAAATATATAAAAACCAAAAAGATTGCAAGGGGCATCCACGTGCCTATCATCACATAAACATTTGCATCCATGTGCAATAAAAATAAAACCACATTATTATACAGGGGCATCCACGTGCCTAATCCTACATACATCATGTTACATCATATACCATACACAAGGGGCATCCATGTGCCCTTCATTCTATACTATTTGCATCCACGTGCAATACAAACATATAACAAACCATAAGCGCATCCACGTGCGTACACTAAATCATCATCGCAAAAAGGTGCATCCATGTGCATATATATATATATCAAAAAATACATGTCCATATGATACACATGTTCTGAGTACCCTCATACTCAGCTATACAAAAAATATTTATACATCCCTAGGCCTCATAGAATACATGCCATAGCTACAAAATCAGGGGGAGTCCCCAGTACTCCCTAATGAGAGTCATACCCTGCATCACTGCCTGCATCAACTGCCTCTGAGTCCTCACCTCACTCCTCCTCCGACAGCTCCTCATCCCCTGCGGGCTCATGTGCCCGACCCCTATCCGCCAAGATAGCCACCTGAATCGCGATCGACTGGAACTCCTGTGGCGCCCTCAGAGAATCCTGGATCACCTCGGGATCCACATCCCGCCACCCGTCATTGGTCACTCCAACCAGCAACCGATCCAGAAGCATCCATACAGCCTCCAGAGTCCCCTCCGTGTCCCGTTGATGCACCTACCCTCGGCCTGGCAGGGCTGGTACCGCCACATGCCCCCTGTGAGCTACATGTCCTGGTGGTGGTCTCGGGCCAGCATCTGTAGATCACACATCAGTCAGTAACAGTATATCGAAAAACATATCATACACAAGACTTGACATCCATAACATGCAAGCCACTCAATACATACCATCTGGTCCCCATACCTTCCTTGGCAGTTGTGGTGCCTTCGGATCCCTGGTGTAGTCCATATCCTTATATGGATAGTCATCCAGTGTCAGCGGCATCTGCAGCCACTGCAGGTAGAGCTCCTGGGTAAAGTATCTACCCACCTCACCACCACCCCGATGATGCATCATCTCTCCCCACCACACCATGCACGGCTCCCTCAGTCCTCCTGCCCTAACCAACACCCGCGGCCGCAGTGTAGGTACCTGCTCCATGAAGAAATCACATAGAAAGGATCCATAACAGAATCCCTTGCCAGATTCCTTCACCGATGTCAGCTGCCGCTGAACACAACTGAGGAACATCTGGCCCCAAGCATAATAAACCCCATCCAGTACCCGCTCCACTAGCTGCATCTGGCCCCCGGACACCTTCTCAGGTGACTGGGACCCCAACACTCGAACCACACACGCCACAATAGCCTGTATTGTTGGCTCCTACAGGTCCACCACCCGGAGGGCATTCCTCTGCACCCTAGCCTCTGGAACATAGTACCGCTCCAGCATATCCTCCATATCCACATCTGCGGATACTCATGGCTGCGTATCTGCCACTCTACCCAGACATGGCAACCCCGTCAAAAAGTATACATCTGCGAGGGTGAGATCCACCCTCTCCCCCTGCACCCTAAATGCCTGAATGTCTAGCTCCCAGAAACTCACTAGCCGATTCAGCAACAACGCCGTTGAACGCATCATAGGTACCTGTGTGAACTTCAGCAGTCCGCACAATCCCAACGTCGACCGCACATGCCGATCTCCCCGGATGACAACCACTATCTCATCCGGGACCTCCCACTCTCTCCAAAGCACCAGCGCATCCTATCAAACACACAAGGCAAACTCATCAAACTCATGTCAAAGAGGTAAACCTGCCCCCCCCCGGGGACCCCTAACAGCTCGATCCCAATCGCAGCTTTAGGGCCCCTTTCCAAGGTTTCCGATCGCGGCTATCTGGGCTATAGTCGCGGTCCAAAACCCGATTGTAGGAGCCTAAGTTGCGATACCTAACCGCGTGTCCAGCCTCGGAATGCGTGGTACCAGACCACGTGTTCCGACTCAAACCTCGCGATCCCCATCCGCGTGATCCACCCTGGAACCCGCGGTCCCCGACCGCGGTTCCATCCCACAAACCCGCGGTCCACCCCACATGGACCGTACAAATACTCCCCTGGGACCCACTACCCCTCTGAACCCAATGAAAATGCAGGTATGAGTTTGTCGGAATACATGTAACTCCCGGATCTGAAAACGACCGGTCGGATCGTCCAGAAACACCAACTCAACTCTGGTCAACTCTGATCACTAGTCAAAGTCAACAAGTACAAATGACACTTGTCATGTTAGACCCACTCACTATTTATAGTCCATTGACTTTCTCTTGTTTTGGCCATTCTGAACCCATACGGAGTCCATTTTTCGAACCATTTCCACCACTGGAATCAGCACGACGAGACCATCATGCTGGTCAACTTGTTATCTTATTTTTTCCACATCATTTTTTGAACATTTTTTAGACACCACTAGTCACCTCGGTTTGCATGCCACTTCAGCTACTCTCCATTTTTTATATATTTTATATCATTGGATTCATTTTTCCGAGCCCGTGATGATGCTTGAGATCATTTCTCACTCTCACCCCTAGATTTTTTGGGTAATTTTTCCAAAATGCCCTCGTCGCCTCGGTTTGCGTACCACATCAGTCGTTCTCCATTTTTTGACACTTTTTATATCGCCGGATTCATTTTTCCGAGCTCGTGATGATGCTTGAGATCATTTCTCTCTCTCACCTAGTACAGTTTCAACATTGTGTCCCGACACCTTGTTGCCTCGGTTTGCGCACCACATTGGACGCCATCGGATTGTTCCACATTTTTACATGAGTCATTCACTCCTGTCATACTGCAATTATTTCGTTATTTTGCCACCATTCATTATCCCACAAGGAGGCCAACCAGTGTTCCCCCCTACCCTCGTTCTTGGTAACCATCAATGTTCCTTGCTTGAGCACTTCCTCCTTGCCTGGCCATTTCTTTTGTTCGGTATAATTTTATCCCTTTTTCGGGTCGGACAAGTCCTTTACGAAAAAGGCACTTAGGGAGTTTCTGTTAAGCTCTTTTCTGACTCCTAAAACAATGAAAAGATCGCCGAGCAATCTTGCTTCCTTTCATGCTCGTTAAAGTACCTAAAAGGGCGTCTATCTAGTATAAGTTTAACCCTTTTCCGGACCTGGTAGACTAATTACAAAAAAGGAATACTCTAGTCACATCGGCTAGAAGAGTTCTTCATTGCATCCTTTTATGCTTCTTTGGGCCTTGGAGACTAACACACGAAAAAGCAACCCCCTGGAGTCTTCTTTTCACTTTTAGACTCTCTAAAATTGAAAGCAACCACGAGCATGAATTGTCCTGGGCTCGTACAAATCCACACGACAGTACCATTCCATTATTTCAGAGTCTTCTTATCGCTTTCAGACTCCTTAAAATTGAAAGCAATCATGAGCATGAACTGTCCTGGGCTCGTATAAATCCACACGACAGTACCATTTTACACACACTTCTTCTAGTTCCTTAACCCATGAAGAAGTCCCCCCATGCCTCCTGGCACTATGATCGATCATCTCGGAAGCACCCCCAATCAGGTCGCCTTTGTTCAAAGTATTCTGCAGTCTCCTGCCATTTTACACCAGCTTGAGTATCACTCATCCCAGTTACTATCCTTGATCCCTTACAACTATGATCCCTTTCCCCTCAGTCAGTTTCATATGCTACCCGATCGTCCCCACCATCATACTCTGAACAAAGGAAGTTTGAGTCCACCCACTCTACTTTCCCAGTTATCCCCCACAGTATGACAGTCCTACCATCAGTACTCTCACACTTTGGTTCTCCACCTCACGCCCCTATCAAGGAAACATCATTGCCTTGCTAGTTGCAGGTCTCCCTCTGTCGACGACAACCCCTCTATTCCAGAGGATAGACCTAGAGGTCCTTGCGCCTTGGACCCATCACCATCAGTGGTGAGTGCCTACGGACCATTTTGAGAGGAGTCATCATTGCCTCTCCGAGTGGTTGTTTCTCACATGCTTGACTTCAACACCTTGATCGCATCGTTGAGAATCGCGCAGGGTTTATATCCCTTCAGTTATTGGTCGAAGACCCCGGATTTCCCTTGACTCTAGCACATTGGTGAGTCACCTCGGAACACCCAGTTATATGTTCCCGTGGATGTCCGGGTTGCGTTGGCGATTGTATTTGGAAGCCATCTAGTTATATGCTTACTTCAGTACCCAGTTCAGTGCCAATTCAGTGTACCATTGAGAGTATGACTCCCCGTCACTATGATCCAGCAGCTCATCAGTTCCTTTGGTACCCCACTCAGCAGCACTATATGGTCAGCCCAGCAGTATGTCCCAGATTTGTGTCCCCTTTGGACCCGTATGATGTACACAGTGGTTCTCTATGTATCCTACAGGTCCCCCTTTTTGGGCCTCACAGTTATTTTTTATGTATCTTGATACGAGCATGGGTATGCCCGCCTCATCCATATATTGAGATTCTTCCTCATTCCTTATTTGAGGCCATGTATATTTCAGGTCCCCATATTTTGGACCCCATTGTTATTATTGTTATATATCTTGATACGAGCATGGGAATGCCCGCCTCGTCCATATATTCAGATTATTCCTCATTCATTATTGAGGTCATGTACTTTCAGTTTTTGCAGTTTGTTCGGTACCATTGTCCTGGGCTCTAGCTTGTTTCTTCTCTTCTCCACACCCCAGGAAAACCATAAAAGACTTATGATGTCTATCGGCCATACGATGAGCTCCTGCCCTAACACATCAGGGGGCAATCTGTTAACACCCAAAAAGCGCTCACTACCTCATCTACCCCATTACATGACTCATTTGTCCATATTTCCTACCATATTTTCCTTCAAAACCTTAAAATACAATTAAAAAGCCTCCAAAAGGACAAAAAAGCCTCAAAAAGACCACAAAACCATTAAAAAAGCCTCCAAAAGGCCAAAAAACCCCCTTTTTCCCCAAAGTAATCCAAAATTCCTCCAAAATAGCAAAAACTCTCTAAAAAGGGAATAAAAAATATAAAAAAAAAAGAGGAAAAAGAGGGAAAAAGGAGGAAAAAACCCTATACAGCTGACCTAAACCATATGGTTCCCAAAACCATGGGCCATCACTCCACCACTAAAAACCTAGAAATAGGTGATGGAGACCGACCCCTCATTTCATATCCACAGTCAAATACACCCTTACTCTGCCAAAATCACTCTTGAAACCCTAGCTCACCCTTGAGTGCCCCTTTGGCCCATTTCCAACCCTTTGGAGAAAGAGAAAGGAGAAAAGCTTGGAAGCAACCCTCCTGGAGTACTGCAAGAGCTCCACCAACCTTCACATTGGAGGTATAATCAATACAAAAACCCTTTTTATTATCTTGTCTTTTCTGTTTTATGTACATGTTTAGAATAATTATCATTTTATTGTATTGTCTTTCATTTAATGTTTTTCTGAACTGCTACTAAGGAGTCCCTTCTCCTTAGTAGGTGCTCATTTGCACAAGCTGGGGTGAAAACCCCAGCTACATGCATTGTTGGTGTCGTGGCCAAGAGCTCCAAAGAAGACAAGCCCGATAGTGCCAGAATCATCCTTGATGGCACCTCCGAAACCTGCAGCTCCTGGATTGCCTTTAGAGGAACCATCAAAGTTGAGTTTGAAGAATCCTGAGGGAGGTTTGCTCCAGTGATCTGGGCTGGGTGAGATCGAGGGGACCCTATGGAGGGAGAGGAGGGTGGGTCTCAGAGTGATATTCCAATCTTCCCAGAGGATTTTTTCGAAGGGAAAAGTGGGGAAATCCGTAGTGTTCCAGTCTTTGATGGATAGAGTATCCTGCAATTTGGATTTGAGAGTATCCAAAATGTCTGAGACATGTTTTTTCTTATCTTCAAAGATTCTCCCATTCCTTTCTTTCCAAATATTCCAGACCAGAAGGCATGGGATCAGGTCCCAGAGTCTGTTAACCACAACACTTTGGAAGGGGTTTTGTGGCCAATCATAAATGGTCTGGACAATATCAACCCTGATTCGATTGGTGCGTTTGCAGGTTCCAGCTACCATGTCCCATAATTTCCCAGTGAAGTTGAAGGAATCAAGAAGGTGGTCAATGGTTTTGGAGTGCTTGCCACACATGATGCACCATGAGGGGCCTAGGAAGCCTCTTTTCAGGAGGTTGTCCCAATTTAGGATGAGTCTAGATTTTTTTCCAGTGAGGATTTGGTTGGTTGTCTGATCCGCCAGTGAAGAGTGACTAAGCCTCTTTAGTAGTAAAGGTCCTAGAGGGGCAGTGCCGCCAACGAAGAATGTCCTGCTTGTGGCTTAATCTGAGGTGGTTGTTTTGAAGATCCTACCAAAGAGGGGTTGTTCTTTCATCCAAGACAAGGGGGGTCCAAAGGTGAGGTGGCTTCCATGTTCTCATATCTCCAGAGCCTGAGGAAGGCCAGTAGTCTTTGACAAGCAGGTGTTTATTGTGATGGTAGTGTACCAAGATGTCAGTAGGGTTGCTTATATTGTGCAGGCTCGGAATTTGTTTCCAAGAATCGAACCAAAATTTGGCTTGATGTCCATTTCTAACTTCTCAGAAGCTTTGTTGCTGAACAATGGCTCTTTGACAATTTGCGGCATGCCAAATGAGTGAACCTGGGGGGTTCTGATCATACCTGATGCATTGCTGACACGACAAATCCATAGTATATTTGTGCTTCCATATTTGGATCCAAGGGGAAACCAAATCATTGACCCATTTCCAGCCATTTTTAGAAGAAAGGACTTGATTATTGATTTCGGGGTCCCGAATCCCAAGACCACCTTCTCGTTTGGGCTTGCAGACCATGTGCCATTTGACCAGGGCCCATTTGTGGTTGTTTTGATTTCCCCCCCAAAGAAAGGATTTTTGAATCTTGCGGATAAGCTTGAGGACCCATTTGGGGGAAGCGAGGACAAAGAAGAGATAGAGGGGTAAGGATTGGAGAATGGCTTTAAGAAGAAAAATTATGCTGGGAAGGTTGAGGGAGCAGAAGGTACATGAAGAAATTTTTGTTTCCAACTTGTCCAAAAGTTCTACCCAAGAGGCATGCTTGATGGCAGATTCAAAGAGGGGAGATCCAAGGTATTTGGAAGGAAGCGAGGAGATAGAGTTACCCAGGATGCGAGAGATGTTCCTCTGAGTGACATGATTTGTGTGGAAGAAGATGAGCTGTGATTTGTCCAAGTTGACAGTAGTTCCCGAAGCAGTTGAGAATGTGCTCAAGGTGCATTTGAGAGTTAGGGCTTCTTGAACAGAGGGATTCCCAAATAAGAGGTTACCGTCAATGAATTGTTGGTAAGCCATAGGTGGGCACCTGTGGAGAAAGATTCCTTGAAGATTTCCAGCTACGATCTTGGCATGTAGCATTATGCCAAGTCCTTCGACCATTAGGATGAAAATGAAGGGAGAGAGTGGATCTCCTTGTCGGATTCCTCTAGAATGATTGAAGGTTGCGGAGGGATAACCATTGACCAAAATGGAGAATAAGGTCAAGGAGGTGAGAGACATGATCCCGTTGGTCCAGTCTTGAGAGAATCCAAAATCAGGGAGCATTTTTTGAATGAAGGTCCAATTGAGCTTATCAAAGGCTTTGGAGAGGTCCAGCTTGACCAACATCCCCGGGGTCTTGGTCATTTTTAGGGAGTGAATGAATTCATGTGCCATGATAATCCCATCTAGTATTTGGCGGCCTTGAGCATAGCCATTTTTCTCATGTGCGATGAGAAGGGGGAGCATCACTTTGAGACGATTGGAGATGACCTTGGTGATAATTTTATAGACAACATTACAGAGGGATATAGGTCTAAAGTTATCAGGGTTGGTGGCTCCAATTTCTTTGGGGATGAGGGTGAGGAAGGTGGCATTGAGGGAGGGGAGAACCCACTTCTTCTGCCTGGACTCTTCAATGACCTCGAGAATTTCAAGCTTGAGGCGATCCCAACGATGATGGAAGAAGTTGATGGTAAAACCATCAGGGCCCGGAGCTTTTCCTTCTTCCATCTAATTAACTGATGTCTCCACTTCCGCTAAGGTGAGTTCCTTCATGAGAGAAACATTATGTTTAGTCGTGAGGATAGTGGGAATGTGGCTTGTCACCTAATTGATGGCCTTGGCATGGTCCTGATTTCCTTCAGTTAGCAAATCTTGAAAATGGTTGATTAGTTCCTGCTCAATATCAACTTGGTTGCGGATGTGAATTCCTTCAGCCATCTTAAGGGATTCAATCATGTTGCTCATTCTGTGTTGAATGGTAGTGTGGTGAAAAAAGAGGTGTTTTTTTCACCTTCCTTGAGCCAATTGATTCTGGATTTCTGCCTATAGATAATTTCCTCTTGTTCACATCTTGCATTCAACTAGTTGAGGGTGTCCTTCTCCTACAGTTTGAGAGTCTCAGAGAGCCCCTATGTCATTATGTTTTTTTGAATGGTTTCCAGATCCTTTTCTAGCTCACTCTTTGCAGTGAATATATTACCAAATGTGGTGCGGTTCCATGTGCACAACATAGAGCGAAGGAGCTTGAATTTTTGGTGTAGGATTGCCATTTTGGAGCATCCTGACACTTTCATGTTTAGACACCAAATATGAACAGTGTCCTGAAAAGAAGGGTGGGTTAGCCAAAAAATTTCAAAGTGAAAAGGACGGAAGGAGGTTTTACCCGTGTGGTGCTAGTTGAGGGAAATCCGCCAATGGTCTGAACCAGAAGAGGGGAGCACGACAGAGTTAATCATGCCACCCATATACATCACTTTTTCTAAGGTGAAGAAGTGATCTAGTCTGGAAGCGATTTGTTGAGCACCTCCTCATCAATTTTTCCAAGTTAGAAAGCCTTCCGATGGGAGAGGATCTATGAGCTTAAAGTTTTCAATGTAGTTCTTGAAGAGGGTGTCGTCAGGAGATAGGAAACGCCTACCTCCTTTTTTTCCTGGAGAGTGGTTATCATGTTGAAGTCTCCTCCAAGGATGAGAAGGGATTCGGGATGCTGAAAGGAGAACCAATGGATGTGATCAACAAGATTCAACTTGAGGGGTGGGGATTGGGGTCCGTAGACATTCATGAGTTGTCCAGTGAAGTCAGTGCCAAGAATATGGAAGGAAGCAGACATAGTGTGGGTTGTTGAGGAAAAATTATTGAGGACAAGCAAGGAGGGGTTCCAGGATATTCCAATGCCTCTGGAGGCTCCAGTGGCATCGATCTCCATGGCATGGAAACCTTTCCAAAGTTTGGACATGAGAGCTTGGAGAGAGTCACTTGTACATTTGGTTTCCTGCATGAAAATAATAGTGGGAGAGTCTTGGAGTATATTTCTTTTAAGCATCATGTGCTTAGAGGTACCGTTGATCCCTCTCACATTCCAAGATATTAACTGCATTGGGAAATTGGATGGACAGAGGGGAAGAATTCTGTTAGCTGGGCGTATTGCCCTGACTCCACCAGAAGGGTTCCCAACGGACTGATCCTTTGTAGATTTGATTTTCTACATCGTTTTTTGTTGTCTCTCTGGATTTTTTGTTTCTCTTTTTGGGGAAGATTGAGAACCCCAACCTTAAGGTGCTTTACCTTGTTGAGGGCTTCCTTTAGAAGCTGAATTTGCTTTGTCAGGATGGAGTTGAACGCTTTCCTGGTGCATGCGCCAAGAATGTCAAGCTCCTAAAATTCTAGTTCGATCATTTCTTCATCCATGTGAATTTCCATCCCTGTTGCTTCCACTTGCATGGGCTGGTCTATTTCCAGTGTTTCTTGTTCTATGATGATTGTATATTTAGATGGCTGTGGATTCTTGTGGTGACCTTATGTTCCCTTGGGGTTGGAAGTTTGAGGATGCTCGATGCTTGTCATATTGCATTGTGGATCTTCCGCATTGGTCATATCTATTTCAGGGTTCTCAGGTGGTTCCTCAAGGAGAGTGAAACTATTGCTGGTGGTTGGTTTGTTTTTCATCTTGTCCTCCATGGGTTCTTTGCGATGGTGCCGTATTTTCTTTCCGGATTTTTGGAATCCCTCATCATCCTTATTTTCTAGATGCGGTTTTCTCTTGTTAAGTTGGAAGTCTTTGTATAGATGTCCATGCTCGTGACATTTCCTGCAGCGAAATGGGATGTGCTCGTAGTCCAGTAATTGTATCCACTCAAAATCATCATGATTGAGGTTGATCGAGTCTGGGAGCAATTTGGCGATGTACATATAGACATAGATCTGGGTGTACGAGGTATACTTGTTTTTGTTTGTTCTTCCACTCCGACGAAGGTGCCTAGGGTGGTACCTATGTCTTTGAGTGTATCTTCATCCCAATATTCCTAGGGAAGGGAGTACAGACATATCCAGAAAGGAGCCCAGGTGAAGTCTTCTTTTTCAGGGTTGAATTGTTCTATCCATTGCCGGAGGTACAAGCCTGTCGAGTTGAAGAAATAAGGGCTGTCGTATTTGTTGTAGATATTTCTCCCTACGGATAGGTAGAAACTATCTTAGGTTAAAGTAGACTTAACTGACTCTAAAATAAGACAAAAAGATAACAAATGCTACCTTGAATTCCTAGATCTAAACAAATATTTCAAATACCATAATGCTGGAAGAAATGAAAGAGATCTGACTGACCATTAATTTAATCGCTTGTCCTAGCTATTGCTCCAATCTTCAAGTCCTTGCGAATGAACCTGTTAGAATGAAACAAGATACAAGCATATACAATCTTCTAGAAACTTGAAATATGAGTTAGAATCTAAATCTATAGCAGAAACAAATCATATGATTGAAACAAGATCAACATACATGATTTGGGAAACAAGACAAGTTATGTTTTATTACCAACTTGAAGTCACTTACAATGGTTTCTTGATGTCCAAGCCAATGCCCAGCTCCAAGTGCTTTCTCCTCTAGCTATCTCCACAAAGATTCAAGATCATAGGTTTGATGTCTCCAAGAGTCCTCCCCTTTGTTCATGGGAAGGCCTCTCTCTTATAGTGTGTAGTAGGGTTAACCAACAAGAGAGAAGGATGGATCTTGGGAGTGTTTAGTGGATCAGGCACACTAATCTGAGAAAGTGAGTTAGGATCGAATCATAGATGCTAATCCAAAGTGAGTTAGGATCAAATCAGAGATGCTAATCCTCAAAAATCTCTCGAAGATCAAGATTCCACAAGCCATGGCAAAAAGGATAAAAAAGGAGTACCGTGCGTCTTCAACTGAGCATAGCGCGGTAGTACCGCGTGGCAGAGAAGGAGCATAGCGCGAAAGTGGGGACTACTGCTTCCTTAAGCTTGAGCAAGCCATGGTAGTGTAGGTATATGAAGTCTCAGCTGGGTTGATTTTTGACAGGACAGGTTTGTCTTCAAGGATCATTCATCATTTTTCTCTTTTGGGTGTTTTAAGTAGTAGGGGAAGTGTCGTAAACTATTTTTATGGTGAAGATGCGATACTGTGAAATATGGAGGTATAACAGATGCCCCCTAAAGTGTGAGGTCAGAAGGGACTAATGGCCGAAAGACTTTCCAAATACTGTGCGGAGATAGCATCGAGGAGAGCAACACAGAGCTGAAACAGAAACAAAATGTCAGATATACCATCGAGGCAGGCATCCCCATGCTCGAAAATAATTGACTCAAAGCATGGCTGCTGACCAATACATTGCAGATCCATGAGTACTGAGATGATATAGACTGTAGACAAATCATGGCTACTATGAACAAGCGTATATCCATGAGACAGTAATGACACAACCACGACCAATACAAAAGTGGATTTGTGTGACAATACAAAGGACATCTCCATCGCAACCTTGACGCAATCAAAGTACAAAGGTGTGTCCAGGGTCTTCTACTCAATTTCAAATGATACGAATCTAGCCATGTGATTACAAGGTGTTGAAGTTGAACATGGTAGAAACCATTTGATTACCGATCAATGATGTGAACCGTTAATAGATGCGAGGGAAATCACCAATGATGATGGTGATCCCCAAGGTATCTATAGTACATCTCAATGAAATGCGAATGAATGAGTTGATGTCGAGCATTCGAGAGATCGTTCGATCAGAGGTTAATGAAGTAAACCTATTGTCGAACACGAGGAAACCTGCCATTGAGGCATGCAGGTACCAAGGTACTAATGGTTGATTCCGAAGTCCAATTCCCAGATAGTGATTTGGCGTCGACGGGAATAGACTCGTCGAAGGTGGGCCATAATGATTCCCACATCATCGACACGAAATTGGAACGAAGGATAGTATAGGATGATGAAACAATAGAACATGTATTGACACAGCGGAGGTCTGACACAATGAATGACTCTGAACAATGCAACCCTTTGAACATATAACGACATGAAGCAGGACCTGGCAGCAGGGATTATTGATGGCAGAGGACAGACATCGAACGAGTACGCTCGTGGCCAGAGAGATGACTCAGGATGATGACCATAACTTAGCGAGAATAAATACCCAAAAATAGACAAGGGACAGATGCATGCCATGTTCAAAGGTGACGAATGACAAGCTGCCAACAAAATAGACTTGACTTGTTTCCCATTTCCCCCCCCCCCAACATGATAGACGAGTACCTCTTTGCTATTTTATGAGCTTGAAGAGGATAGCAGATGCTCGGTATAGCTCATCTCAAATATGAGTCCAATCTCACATGTTTTACGAACCTGAGAAGGGAGGGGTTCGTCCCAAAGTGGGTCCTTCGATGTCAAATTTTAATGAGTCCAAGGAAGGAAAACTCGGTAGTTTTTCACATTTAGAGAGCCTGAGAAACTTAAAGAAGGCTCCAAAGTGTACTTTTTTGTAAATTTAGTCCCTCAATCCCGAAAAAGTGTAAAACAATTTCCGAGAGAACTCTCCCAGTAAAAAATTGACTGAGGTGTACCTTTCTTGTAAATGGTCTAGACGGGCCAAAAAGGGGGTAACCTATCACCGAATAGACGACCTTTCAAATACTTTTACAAGTGTGAAAGAGACAAGATCACTTGGCAATCTTTTCAATTTTAGGGAGTCTGAAAAGAGCTTAACTATGGACTCCAATGGTCTTTTTCGTAATTTTTAATTATTCTGGTCCGAAAGAAGAATAAAATACAACCAGGATAATACTTTCCTCATTGTTTAACGAGCATGAGTAAAGCTGACTAAGCTCGACACCATCTACTTGAGCTTGACAAACACAATATGGGTGTAAAAGCACTTGGAATCTTTTTCAAGTTTTAATCCAGAGCACGAAAAAGATAAAATAGGCTCAAAATGAAGGTCAAATAAGTAAATGAACGCCAGTGTGAACATTTTTAAAGGAGACCCTGTCAAGAAATGCTCATGGAGCTAGATATTAGTAATGTGAAATGGATTTTAATTTAACCAAATAAAATAATGAGTAAAAAAATAAGTGAAAAAGTTATATAAGGAATAGGTAAATATGAAAAGTTACCATTTCACTTGTGCATTTGCCCAAAGAGGAAATTTTACCCATTGAGGAGCAAAAACTTCAAGAGTTCATATCTGGAGATCCGAAGCAGCATTTCAATACCTGTCTGCACCAGGTAAGAGCTTTCAGGCTCCTCTTTCATTTCATAGATTAAAAATTTGATTTTAGTAGGGAAAATAATTTTTTGGGCAAGCCCTAATGGGCACTTTTCTCCTTCCACAGTACCGCGCGGCAGCTATGTCGGGAAACGTGGTACTGTGCAATAGTACCACTCTATAGGGTTAAACAGGGTCACGGTACTGTGCAGTACTGCGCAGTCACGTTCGCACCAAGTGTGGTAGTGGTGAATTTTAAGATCTAAAAATTGATTTTTCTTCAATTTTTAACTGAGATCGAATTATTCAATTGTTGATGATTGCTTCTTATGACCTTTTGTAGGTGTTTGCAACTTGTTTGGGGCAAAATGGTCAGTTGGAAAGAAAGAGAGCATGAGGCGGATGATTTGCTGGCTAAAAATGACCAAAGGACTGTGACTGCCTTGCAGGAATGCGGTTTGTTGAAATTCTTCAAAACCAAAGGTATCCGCAAGTAGGAAAAACTTCTTACCCACATTATTCAAATGTGGGACGCCGACATTCAAGCTTTCTGAGTTGGAGAACACACCCTCGAGATTGAACTCGAGGACATTTATTTCCTCACGGGTCTCTCAAAGAGAGGAGCCCATGTGAGTTTTACTAGGTTCACGACCTCGAAGGCGAGCACTGATGCTTTAATTGCTCGTTATTGTCGTCAAGGTTCGAGGAAGAAAAGCGATAAGGTGGTCATTAAGGATATTGTAGAACTTCCTTTAAAAACCGTGTTGTTCACCATCACACGTGCAGTAGGGAGTACGGGTCCCCATTAGGCATCTCGTACACAGATGAATCTTGCAGTGGATTGCATGGCACCGACACTATTCAACTGGTGTAAAGTAGTATTGACCAACCTCAACGAGCAAGTGAACAAGTGTAGGCTTGGAGAGAACTCTCAGTTTGGGTATGGGAGCATTTTGGCCACCTTCTTCTTGGCGAGGGTGCCACTGTTGCATCCACAGCTGACCATTCCCTCCCGTCCACCCACCGAGCCATGGATGGCTCGATGGAGTGAGTACGCAGGACGGCTCGGGGGGCCACAAAATTTGGCTTTTGGTGAGGACTTATTCTCATGGCTCGAGGGACAAATTGTGATGGTCAATGACTACCCTTATGCAGGGGTGGACTTCCGCGAGGACATAGACTTGGCACTGCCGGAAGATGAGGATTGGGACAATACAGGTATGATCTTCATTAATGTGTTTTTTAATTTTTTGAATATATGATTTTTAATTTTTTTTTAGAATGTGTAAAAAATATTTTAAAATATGCACGTGTGCATGTCGCAGATCGTGGACCACAGAAAACTTGCAGGCTATTCACCATTACGCCGAGGTGGTGTCGATCGCCGAGCTATTTCAGACGAGGAAGAAGACGAGGATGAGGCGGGAGGGGTCCAGGAGATAGAGAGGAACCTACAGGGTTTAACCCACGGGGTCCCAGCTATGAGGATGGACAACGTCCCTTTGCATCTCCAGCGGCATACCGTAGGTGTGCCTAGGTGTATTGGCCAACTCCTCTGTAGGGTGGCTCGGGCCATAGTTTGCTATCACCAGCAGCGTGAGGAATCTGAGGAGGAACATGATAGATCTCCTAGATCTCCTTAGATAGTAGTATTTTACTCTTTGCGGCATGTACACGATACATAGGCTTGAGAGCCAAATTTTGTGTGGGATTGAATCCCAAATTTTCTCTTTTTGAACACAAACTTTATGTATTTTGAGAAAAAACACTTTTATATGCAGTGATATATATACATGGACCTACTTTTATGATCTATTTATTTATAATGACTTGTGTGTTCATTTTAAGATGTGTTTTTATATATGGCCAAGATGCCAATCCAAAATGTAATTAGCTAATGAATCAGCTACACAATTGAATTCTCTTGGTATGTGTTGATATAAAATAAAATTAAAAGACCATTCCAAGAGGCGTACCCTTCGAAATAGGCGAAGTAGGATAGGATCACGGACTGTGTAAACACGATTTAGATGAGAAACCACAAGTTGTGAGTCTAGAGAGACTGATAGGGAGTCAATTCTAAGAGAATCAACCTCTATCAAGAGTCCAATGACTTCATGGTACTCTGCAATATTGTTGGTTGCGAGACCCAAACAATTGGCTCCTGATGAGAACAACTCGCCAGTAGGAGAATAAATTACCCATGTTGTGGAAGCAAGGTTCTGGGTGTGTCGGCTCACACCATCGGCGAATCCGTAGTAGGCAGACATCTGCACATAAAAGCACAAGTCAAGGTAAGAATGGATACATGAGATCCGTGCATGCATACAAAAGATCAATGAAAAAAACTAGGTACATTATGTACAAAAAGTATCTCACGCAGGATGAACCTACGTGTAGAAACATTTGAGGTACAACCCGTTGCAGGGCCACGCCAATGGCGTGCCGTCACAATCGACAAGTTCATAGGCTCCTTTCTCCAAAACACATTTTACAACGAAGGGGCCGTACCACATAGACTCTAGCTTTCCTTTTCCAATTTTATCGTGCATTTGGTCGTATGTGAGTACGAGATCACCTTCATTGAAAACCCGAGGTTGAATGGATTTGTCATACTATGATTTAACGCATTTTTTATGAGCTTCGTTGGCTAAAGCAGCGTCTCGGAGAGTTTCATCTAGCTTGGCTAGGTATAGAAACCATTCCTCTTCGGAAGTGGTGTGGGGAAGTAGCTTTATGGCTATCTTAAGTGACGGGATTTCACATTCAATCGGTAAGATGGCTTCCAGGCCATACACCAGTTGGAATGGTGTGAACCCGGTAGCACTTTTCATTGAGGTTCGGTATTCCCATAATGTCGAAAACAGGGCTGAGTGCCAATTGGACTTGTGAGTACCCACAATACGCTGAATCATTCGTTTCAGAACTTTGTTAATGGCTTCGACTTGGCCATTAGCCTGTGGGTAGTATGGGGTTGAGTTTTCATGACGAAAACCCAAGTTGGCGCTCAATTCTTCAATCATATGGTTCTTAAAGTGGGAGCCATGATTGGTCACGATGGATTGTGGGACATCAAATCTAGCTATAATGTGATTGAATATGAACTATGCTGCTGTTTTTCCATCTTCAGCATAAGTAGGCATCGCTTCAGCCCATTTTTTGAAATAGTCGACAATTACTATGACATAGCTATGCCCCTCGGCTGAAGTGGGATTACAATGCATGAAATCTATGCCCCATTTAGATAAGGGGCCAATGGCAATAACATGATGGAGTGGAGCAGGGTGTGAGCGTGTCTTATGATGAAAGAATTGATAGGGTGGACATTTCTTAACCATTTCAATGCAGTCTTTAAAAATCGAGGGCTAGAAATATCCCGCTCACAGTATCTTCTGGGCCGTAGCCATCCCAGAGAGATGACCACCACATGCTTTAGCGTGGAAGTCATTAAGAACGTGTTCTGCTTCATCTAAAGTCAAACAGCGTCGAAGAACAGTATCGACACCACACCAATAAAGGGTATCGTTGACTATGGGGTAGTACTTGGCATGATGTCGAATACGTCGACGTTCATCGCGGTTGAGGTCAAGGCAGAAACGTTGGGTTTGGAGATATAGTAAAATATCCCCATACCATGGGTCTGACATGCTAATGAGGAACAACGATTCATTGGGAAGAGAATCGATGGGCTCAGGTTGCTCAGGAGCATGGGGCAAGTTACAAATCAACTCGGCAAAGACCAAAGATTTCTTGGATTTGGCTTTGGAAAATTCCAAGTCAAACTCTTGTAGGATGACAATCCAGTGGGAATATTTTCCCCCAAGCACTTGACGTGTGAGGATATAGTACATTGGATTGAAATACGCTATGACAGTGGTCTGGCGGAGTAGAATGTAATGACGAAACCTCTGGACAGCAAAAACTATTGCCAGAGCCAGTTTTTCAACATGTGAATAGCGAGTTTCGGAGTCGAGAAGACTCTTACTAAGATAGTATACCACATGTTCTATGTCGTTATTGTCCTCTTGGACTAACACCATACTGATGGTGGAAATCGAAGCTGCGAGATAAAGAATGTAATCCCATGTGTAATTGGGGGGTTGAATCATGGGATCTTTAGTTAAGGCTGCCTTTAGATGATCAAAGGAGCATTGGGATTCGTCGTCCCAAATGAATGGGGTATTTTTCTTTAGAAGCCTCATGTAGCCTTTTGTTATCTCGACGAAATTGCAAATAAAGCAGCGTAGAAAGGTTACATGCCCCTGCAAACTTTAAAGTTCTGGTATGTTCGTGGGGGAAGGTAGGGCTAGAATAGCTTCTACCTTCGCAGGGTCCAATCGTATGCCATGTTTGGAGATTATGAATCCTAAAAGCTTTCCGGCTTCAACGCAAAAGACGCATTTATGCAGATTCAAACGGATATTGTAGCGATGGCACCTTGCAAAAATGTCGCCTAAGTGATCAGGATGATCTTCCCAGGTCTGAGAATGAGCGGGAAGGTCATCAAGATACAGTTCTACAATATGTTTGATATCATGAAATGCATACAACATCGCCCGTTGGAAAGTTGCCCCGGCATTTTTTAGGCCAAAAGGTAGCTTTCCATATGCAAAAATTCCCCATGGGTAGATAAAGGCTGTTTTATGCTGGTTGGTTGGGAGGATATCGATCTGATTATAGCTAGAAAAGCCATCCATAAATGAAAAGATGACACTCCCGGCGTAGTTATCAATGATCTGGTCGATGAACGGAGTTGGGTAGTTGTCCTTTGGACAAGCTTTGTTTAAGTCACGGTAATCGACACAGACTCTAATCATACCGTGTTTCTTGGCTACGGGAACGATATTAAATACCCATTCTTTCAGTGGGATAGGATAGATAAAACCTGCACACAAAAGCTTTTCAACTTCTGCTTTGATAGTGGCTGCCTTACAAGGATGGACGGGTCGGAGTTTCTGCTGAACAGGTCGGGTTCTAGGAAAAGTTGGAATCTCGTGGACCATGATAGACGGGTCAATTCCTGGCATTTCTTCATAACTCTAGGCAAAACATCGTGGAAAGTTTTAAAGTAGGCAGTGTAGAACTCCATTTCAGTGGGAGTGCATGTCTTTCCAATATGAACATTTTCCATGACACCAGGCTTCACTGAAATGTCAATGGGAGTGGTTGCCATAAGGTTGGCCAAGTTTCCTTCGAAAAATAATTCATCGAGGGAAGTGGGAAACTTGGTTTGAACCATTCCAAGTGAAGGGTTGGATTTTGTATCGGTCTCAATCGTCTGAATGGTGGGGAATGAAGATCGATGATGGAAATATCCCCATGGTGGCTCATCACCGCACATAACCTCCATAATTGATTCGTCAGTGGGAAAAATCAATGTGAGAGGATCGATAAGTGGTGGGGATGAATGAGTCTCAGACGAGAGCTATGCTACAGTGTGATGGGTAGAAAAATCGATTTGATCAGTGGCTGACTGGATTGCTTTGTATGCTGCGAGGTTTCCATTTAATGGCATGGAGTTGTCGTAGTTTTCAATCTCAGTGGGACTCGGGGTCACCCAAGAATCATTGGAAGGGGTGACATTCGATGATATCATGTTGACTAGTTGAACGTGGGACCCCAGCTTTGGGAAAACTCCAATAAGGGAAGAATCCTTCATAAGACCAACGCCAAAGTCTTGGAACCGGTACCGAGGTTGATCCAATAAAGGGACGGTGTTGGTGGAGTTTGGATGAGAGTCTAGGATACAGTAATCAAGTTGATCTATGGTGACAATTTTCCCTTCATGAGGGAATTGCACGATCTTAAAGACAGTAGATGCTATGGCAGTCATGGAGTAAAACTAGTTCCGACCAAGTAGAAGATTGTAATCTAATGGCGTATCCATGACTTCGATGTGTACAGATACTGCTTTTCCCCCCAGTTCAACACCAATTGCGGGAATGAGTCCATAAGATTGAAAACTGTGTCCGTCAAATGCTTTGAGAGTAGTGGGAGATGACATGACTTCGGGTGAGCCTAACGCTCTCCAACAATTCAAAGACATAATTGACGTTGAGGCACCTTCATCTAAGACAGTGCGATGGATACTGTTTCCACGGATTCTTGTATGAACCTGGAAGACTAGCGGATGGGAAAGCCGAGGTTTTACATACTCCAAGTTAAACATGATAGTGTTTGAAGTATCCAGGTACATTGCCCCCAGTGCTGAAAGTAAGGTTCTGCGCTACGTAGGGCAGTGTTGGAGAACCTCGAGAGTCAACATGGCGCATGGTGCTTCAGCTAAATCCTCAACAATGTTGTAATTTTGGGCAGCTCGCGCGTTGGGATTAAATGTCGCTTTTTGTATGGTGCCCTTGGGTGAGTGTAGCACTGTGTCCATAAGCAGTCTCTCAATGTGGAGATGGCCATTAGGGGGAGGGGTAGTAGAAGGATCTTCAACAGGAGACTTGCCTTTGGCTATCTCTGACTATTTGTTTAAACTTGGGGGGTTTTCATATGTCTTTAAACGAGTGGTTATGTGAATCTCTTCATTACTCGTCATCAGGATTTTGCGGTTTGCGGATGTCTCTCCACGAGATGGGTTGTTCGGGTTGCCTTCTTGTGGGGTTTCTTGGGAAACCATCTATTGTTGCTGCTGAGGGAAAGGGTCAGTTAACACTGCTAGATGAGAGGATCCTTTAACAAATTTGTTGACTTCATCCTTGTAGGGACAGTCACGCATGTAGTGATCGTCTTGACAAACCAGGCAGGGAAACTTAGCCTTTCGACATGGTTTCAGGTCATTGTGGGTGGGTTTTGGCTTAGGATTCTACTGCTGGTTAGAAGTCTTCTTGGACTTTCCATGATTGTTCTTCTTCTTTCCTTCAGATGGTTGTGACGTAGATTGAACTGCGTTCACTTCGGAGGAGACAGCGGGAGAGGTAGAAGCTTTTGGAGCAGCCTAGGGTAGAGCGGGGGAAGGAGAAGCTTGTTTCCTAGTCAGTTGAATGGTAGGTTGGGCCTTAACTGAACCGACAATACTGTCGATAGGGGGTTCAGCGGCAGGCTTAGTTGGATCAGTAGTGACGCGGGTGGTGTGGGGAAAAAGTTCGTGTAAAGTGCCGGATTGGGTGTATACCAAATCCATGTATTGGGCTGCCGATATGGCTTGTTCCTCCGTGATTGGCCCATGCATAGCAATGTCTCTGGCTATGGGAGGCAAGAATGACTTTGTGAACCAATTAGCAAGTAGCTAATCCGAAATGGGTGCCTTGATTAGCCTACGGCGTCGACGCCACTCATGGATGTGATCCGAAATGTGCGTAGAAGTGGTTTGACGCAACGAGGTTAACAGTTCTATTCCAGTTTCATACCAGACGTGGAGCTAGAAATGGGTCAGAAACTGCATAGCCAAGGTGTTAAAATCATGAAAGGAGTGTTGTGGCAGCTCGATGTACCATTTTTCTGCCATGTCGGTAAGAGTGCGCTAGAAGAGCTGTAGCCAAATAGAGTCATCCATCAATGAGTTGAATGAACACCAAAGATGGAAGGTCATCACATGGTTCTTGGGGTCTTCCCCGGGCTTGGCATCAAACTTAGGAATGTCCGATGGAAGTTTGGCTAGAATAGGTGGCCAGTGAGGTTCATGACATATAGGATCATTAATGAGCCTTGACAAATTAGGTAAATCTAGCGTGGCCAAAAAGGGAAGTTGACGATTGGTCCGCGGGTATGAGTAATAACCGTATGATGCAGAGAAACCTGGGGGGGACTGCATAGTATATTGCTGCGTGTTATACCCATATGTGTTTCCTGCAGGGTACTTCTAGAAGTTCTAGGGGTAGTAGGCCATCTGGTTAACCGGTTGTGTGTTGGAAGTCATTACCTGACTAGGAATCACGGTGGTAACCGGTTGTTGGATGTTCTGCTGAGTGGGGATGGTAGGTATGGTACTCTAGGGTTGTTGTGTCCCAGGAATGGTTGTTTCTCCTGGTTGGGGAAATGTTCCTTGGATTTGTTGTGTCCCAGGAATGTTACCACTACTTTGAGTAAGTGGAGGGTTTCCCGTAGCAGGGTTGGGGGGTGGTTGTAATAGTGGTGTCCATGGAATATGGGTTCCACCTTGATGAAGATGTGGGAATTGAAGAGATGGGTTCCATGGAGTTGTTGCAGTTGAAGGATAGGGGAGGATGAAATTCAAGTTGGGGGGAGTTTGAGATTTCCCCCTTGCTTGGTTCCAGTTTACAAACAATGAGTACCCCCGCTCTGTGGGATTTGAGATCCCCAAGAAGGAAGCGTGCCTGACGAGGGATGTTGAAGATGAGGCCTGGTTGGAAAACTGGTATAAGGTTGTCTGCTACCAGGTGTGTTGTACATACCATACTAAGCAGATGATGCTGGTTGGGAGGGCTGTTGGATGGTGCCAATGGGTTTCCCTCTAGCAGATGGGTTGGATGGTCCTATAGGAGGAGGATGTTGACTAGGAACAAGGTTCCCAACAAAGGGTTGTCCTCCAGCAGGTTGGGTTGATGGCCCGATGGGAGGCGGTTGGTGACTAGGAGTGGGGTTTCCAACAAAGGGTTGTCCTCCAGTAGGCTGGGTTGATGGCCCGCCAGGAGGGGGTTGGTTGTTGGGATTAGGGGTTGCAACAGTCGATTTTCCACCTCCTGAAATGGTGTAGATAGTGGCCGAAGGTGAACCTCCGATCAATATGGATGATCCAGCAGAATGACTCGGTGTTCTTTCGACACTGGCAAGGTAAGATAGTGTCGATTGGCCAACGGTGCCAAAGGAGCCTATTTGTGGAGGGGGTCGTCCATATGTGACGGATGGGGATGGAGAAAATACTGGGTTATCCCTCATAGAATGTGCGCCAAACATACGTGATGGCAGTAAATGTGGGGAATTTAACTGAGGGGTGTCGGGGGTTTTGTCCACAGTGTCTTCAACAATAGGAGGACCATCAAAGACTAGGTCCGGGTTCGTATCCTAGAAAGGGTTTTCGGGGTCTGGACGGAACAGAGGTATGGTAATGTTTGAAGGTCCGGAGCCATCTGCATAGGAGTGGTGAAACTCTGTGATAGACAGAACGTTGGGAGCCCGATAGCCGAGAGGATAGGTAATAGGGGGATATCTAGAAGCCGTCGAGAGCATTTTCTCTATATCACGTTTAAACTATGCCAATGCTAATGGGGAGTTAGCTAGACTAACCATACTAGACTGAATGGAGGCCATGATCTCGTTTCCCGAAGGGAGGTTGGGGAGGGATACTGTACAAGGTATGTTGCTGGAAGAACTGGTTTCTTGTGGATGAACACTAGATGGCACCGTGGTAATAGGCAGAGGTTCCGCCTGGGAAGTGATAAAGCCATAGTCAGGTTCAAAAGGTGTATCAGGAAGTTGGGTTTCTTTGATAACTTCGACGTATCCACCTGGGACTGCAATCAATTCGGATATATCTTGGTCGGATCCTTCGGTGGTGCCAACATATCCTTCCAGAACATCGTAGAAAGTCTCTGGTGGAAGGGTAGTGCTGACATTGGGGTGGATGATGGCCTCCGGTCTAGTATCTTGGGGAGTACTAGTTTCAGCCGCTGTATTGTTGTCCACTATGACAGATATATCTGGAATGATAGTGGGTGAAGAGCCAGTGGGAGTCTGAGGTGTACTAGTGGTTGCAAAAACTGCAAGGGGTTCTGAGATCGTACTGTTAGTAACAGTTATAGGCGGAACTGAAGATGTAGTGCGTATCGGCGGTGGAACGTTCCCGCGGCTGGCACCACGGCCTGGATGGGTGGGAATACGTGATGTAGGTGGACCAGAGGTCCGTGGTGGTGGTGGTGGTGGGATTTGTCCATGTAGTCTACGTGATCTCTATGGTGGTTCTGACATAATGGTAGATATACAAAATCTGGGGGCAGTCTTGTAACAAAGAACTCAAAAAACCGTAATGTAGTCGAGTGTGCAAAAGGGGAGCTAGAAAAAGCAAGGCTCGCAGGACAAAAAAGAAAGCTCTAAAATCTATATTGAGACCGGCGTCCAAGTAAGCGAGCTGAGAAAAACAATGGCTAGAATGCCAATAAGCAATCACTAAAAAGAAAAATGACCCTCTATTAAGATGAGATAACAAGCAAACTTCCTAACTAAGAGCTGGAGACCTCAACAAGTTGTATCCTTCGCAAGGTGATGAAATCCAAGTCGAACAATGCAATGTGAGAGACCAATATGAGAAGGATATCCCTCTACTGAAAGGGATCCTGGGTAAAAGAGCCCTAGTAGAAAAGTTACTAAGCTACCTCATCCATGACACGTTGGAAAAGGTTTTCGGTGCTTCTACCTTATCACCCTTGCATTACTATGAATACAAGGAAGACAATGAACGATGTTTCCTTAGGGATAAGTGGAGTGCAGCATTCCACAGAGTCCATCCGGTTCTCAATCTCGCGACGGTTTAACCCCTGAAAGTTAAAAACAGTTAGGAGGCCCCTCCACAAATTGGTCTATGACCGTGTCAACAAATACTAGAGGATTTTAGTTCCCTAGAGGACAACAACTATGTCTCAGATGATAATGACAAGGGGGAATTATTTGGATTCCTATCCCCGGTGTCCTACCTAACTACCAAATTATTTTCATTTCCTCAAGTGAGGTTAATGTTTGTTTAGTTAGGGAGATTAATTTTAGTGGTTGTATTACTCAATCGGGTAAATGGATGTGAAACTTGGTGGTGTTGTGACGACCCAAACCATGCAAGTGAGAATGAATTGAAATAATCCTTGTATTCGATGAAAACTAGCTATGGGAAAGAGAGAGTTCTTCGATCATAAATGCATGAAGCTTTCACAATCAATCAATGAAAAACCATTTCGAAACAAACTTTTTGTTTTCTTTTTCTAAGTAAAGCCAAACTGAAATAAACACTTCTTTCAAATTCACTGATCTATAATTATAATGCTTCAAAATGAGAATTTATGTGGCAAATTGAATGGTTCACTTCCTAATGCACAATAATACTGCTAGATCATTTCAATCCAAACAACACAAATGTTCTCCAATGATAATTTCCAATATAGATTTTAATGATAATAATGTAAAAGATGATCGTTATAAGAACAATGTGATTATGAAAGATACACAATCCAGTAAAAGAGGACAACAGAAATAATTTGGTTGTGATGGGAAGATCCAGCGAATGCAATCAAACTGAAGGGGTGACCCAATATGCAAATAATGCCAATAACTAAACAAAAAAAATAATCAAGCTCACACCCAAGGGTAAACAAACCACAAATGACAGTGCAAATGGACAGGATAATAGTGAGCAACAGAAAACACCAAACTGAGGCAGAGAAGATGAAAAAATGACTCAGGAAACCAAACAGGAAAAAAAAATTGAAAAAATGCAGACACTACCGCGTGGGATGGATAGGCTATAATGCGGTACTGGTACACTACCACTCTGGTAAGAGTTCTGTGTACGCGGGTACTACCATGCTGTAGTCAGTAATGGGGGTGCGGTACTGCTGTAAAGAGTGAAAAAACACAACTTTTGAAAAAAAAATTGAATTTTTCAGGGGTGGTGCAGACCCAGAGGACTCAATGATCACAGAGGGAGAAAAAATGTAGAGAGAAGGGGTGAATAGAGGTCAAAGAGGCCAGAATTCTGTACTGGTTTGAAGAGAAAGAAGAATCATAATAAAAAATGACTAAAAGTGAAATGAATCAATCAAATGGGGTTCAAACTAGTGGAGTTGCCAATTTTTGTTGTAGATATTTCTCCCTACGGATAGGTAGAAACTCTTTTAGGTTAAAGTAGACTTAACTGACTCTAAACTAAGACAAAAAGATAACAAATGCTACCTTGAATTCCTAGATCTAAACAAATATTTCAAATACCATAATGCTAGAAGAAATGAAAGAGATCTGACTGACCTTTAATTTAATCGCTTGTCCTAGCTATTGCTCTAATCTTCAAGTCCTCGCGAATGAACCTGTTAGAATGAACCAAGATACAAGCATATACAATCTTCTAGCAACTTGAAATATGAGTTAGAATCTAAATCTATAGCAGAAACAAATCATATGATTGAAACAAGATCAACATACATGATTTGGGAAACAAGACAAGTTATGTTTTATTACCAACTTGAAGTCACTTACAATGGTTGCTTGATGTCCAAGCCAACTCCCAGCTCCAAGTGCTTTCTCCTCTAGCTATCTCCACAAAGATTCAAGATCATAGGTTTGATGTCTCCAAGAGTCCTCCCCTTTTCTCATGGAAAGGCCTCTCTTTTATAGTGTGTAGTAGGGTTAACCAACAAGAGAGAAGGATGGATCTTGGGAGTGTTTAGTGGATCAGGCCCAGTAATATGAGAAAGTGAGTTAGGATCGAATTAGAGATGCTAATCCAAAGTGAGTTAGGATCGAATCAGAGATGCTAATCCTCAAAAATATCTCGAAGATCAATATTCCACAAGCCATGGAAAAAAGGCTAAAAAAGGAGTACCATGCCTCTTCAACTGAGCATAGCGCGGTAGTACCGCGTGGAAGAGAAGGAGCATAGCATGGTAGTGGGGACTACTGCTTCCTTAAGCTTGAGCAAGGCGCGGTAGTGTAGGTATATGAAGTCTCATCTGGGTTGATTTTTGACAAGACAGGTTTGTCTTCAAGGATCATTCATCATTTTTCTCTTCTGGGTGTTTTAAGCAGTAGGTGAAGTGTCATCAACTATTTTTATGGTGAAGATACGGCACTGTGAAATATGGAGGTATAATAGTATTCAACCCTTTCTTTGTCCTCCAGTCTGTGGAAAATGATGGTAAAGAATCCTTTGGATCCAAGCTGTAGGTCAAAGTGCGCTTTGGGTTTCCATTTGGCCATTATCCAACCACGAATGGCTTGCTCAGTTGGCCAAAGGCCAATGAAATTACCTACCAGGGCATGATCCTTCATATTCTAAGCTCAGGCATTAATCCTTTCTTCCAGGAGAGCAAGGAAAGGTATGGAAACAGTTTTGGGAATGCATGTGGTGGTACTTGTGGTTGGGCCAGCGGCAGTGATTGGGGTGTTTAGGGTATCAAGAGGTACCTCAGGAGAACCAATTCGTACAGAGGCGACCTGGATGGAGGAAGAGGGGGCCATGTAGAAGGGGCCGACGTCCCCTCCTAGAATATGTCCCATGTCTAGCCTCCAAAGGTGCAGAGGTTGGATAGTGGAGGAGGGAAGCAAGGGCGACATATAGTGAAGCGTTAAAACCCTAGGAAGAGGATGCAGGAAGACAGATCGACGTCATTCCTCAAACCATGAATTGATCAACAGGAGGTAAATATTACTCAACATATAATTTATAAATATAATTGGTGAAAATGAAGTGTGATGGAGATGGCGGCTAACTTTCACTACTACCGATCACCCTACGAAAAAATGGATAATTTCAAATACAATTTTCAAATTTTCAAATTGAATTTCCATATGTAACTCTCCAATTACTTTCATGAAATATAATAATGACTGCGTATCCATGATTATAGTTTTGGTAATAAAACCATTTTTTAACATACTTTTTCTAGCTAACATTTTAGTAATTTTTTGAGAGAACTAATAAATTTAGTTGCATGCCAAATACTTGTAACATACCTGAAATCCTCGTCACATTCTAGAGGAAATGGGGTGAATTTTTTTTTTGTTTTTATTTCTTGTCGAACTGCACTCAACCATACTTGGTAAGTATGACACCTAGTACAACGATACGAGAACACACATTCATATGTGTTAATCAAATCTTTAGTATAAAACACAAGCACCTTATACAAAGACCCTTGGTCATTAAGTTGAACACTTATTCAACATCATTTCTCCTACTTGTAACACATCTTTACTTGCAAATAAAGAAAATCCTTTTCAACGAAGGAGCATGCAAACCAAGTCATTCTCAACCTCGTGATGTCATGTCTTTTTAACATAGTTTTCTTGACAAGAATTCAACTAAACATTGGAAGCATGTCTACGTACCATTAATATCACCATAGAGGTAGACTAAGATATACACTTATCTTGCCATATAATGATATGTTATGATTTTCTTTTCTCTTACACCTATTAAACATTATATAAACAACAATGATATTGAAAGGTGTAAATATAGTTCAAGACGATTTAACTATTTTATATTAGTTGTCCTCTTTACCTAAAAATGAATACAATCAATATTGTTCAACATGCCCCTTTTCACCATTCTTTTACATAATTCAAAATTGTTGTAAAATTAACGTAAGAGACATTGCTATGTAACCATTGTAATAGACCTTGCTATTAATTGACTCTTTCAATGCGGGATAATGTCTTATTCTTTAACCGCATAAAACATTGAACACAAAGATCATTTAAGTGCACCATTTTACCTTAAATAGAAGCTAAATCCTTCATCTAATGCACCCATAACCACATGCTCATACATTAAACATAGGTCCTATTCATCCTAAATACAACACATCATATAGATAACGGAATGGTGAAACCACAAGCATATGTATGACATTATTCATCTATATGGTTAGTACCATATTGGAGTCTCTTTTTCAAACTAGTTGTAAGAATCTTTTCCATCGACCATCTACCAATCAACTGTACATATATACATGGAGAATTAAACATAAGGGACTATGACCTTCACTTACATTACTAACATACCATTAGATGTACAATTTATTTCTTCTAACTCCAACAACCCGGTTGTATTAGCTTCATAAGTAAAATATGGTACTGCCTCCTAATGTTGAATATCATGTAATAAGTTTATAGTACATTTCGTACCACTTGTATTCCACAAATGACAGATATCAAAATAGAGTCTATTAAATCCCTTAAGATGGAATGATTTAAGACTATAATCATTGATTGTCGTAATCTAATATTTATACTTGGAAATCTACTTGATAGATTCACTATTTTAATCTCTCTACCTTTGACCATAACTTAAACTTCATTAACACAATCAATAACATAAGTATACTCAACTATTTAAGCTTATCTTTTCAACATTAGAAGTATGATAACCCAATGATAATATTTTATGATCATACCTAGACTTCCATACAAGATATCCAATCATTCTAAGGTAATTATTTACCTAGTGAAGTATGTCCATTCCAAAATAATATTCCAAATTACAATAGTAGCTCTAACTCATCAATATGTACCTAAATTTTGCATCATTTAGTATATTCCACACAAGGTATACAATGATCACATTCTTATTATGCCCACTTTCAATCATGGTTCATTATTCACTAGTAAGATGGTTATATACATTTATTCATGCTAATCATTGCTATTAGTCATTTGAACCATAATAAGAGAACATTTATGTTAGCAACTTACATAAATGGAAGAGCATATATACAAACAATTGATTATATATCAATGATTATGATAAATTTACAAAGTGTACTTTCTTACCAATTTGATAGAGGTGAAAGAGGATTTTATTCCCATCTCCTCCTACCTGTAACATTTATTAGTACTACAAAATATACTATTTAACCCTAAATTCCTTTCCATTATTAATGATACATCTAACTGATCCAAAATCATAAATATTTATTAAGGGGAACTATTTTGGGAAATGCAACACTCCACCCAACCGTAGGATCTTCGATGACTTCTACTTAGACCGTCCGAAAGCCACCCTTGAACTGGACATGGTGATCCACAAATAGGATAGGTAGTTTTTTTAAGTCTCGTCGCCCTAGAACTAACTACACACATCCCTAGTGGTTACTGCAGTGTTCCTGCAACTCATAAGGTAGTGATCCTACCTAAACACATATCATGTTCTAACCACTTACCGGGTTGTAATGTTGTTCTCTTCTGGCCCAAGTTTGTGCTCAAGACTTGACCTCCTATGCTCTATGACAACTACAAGTGTTTAAAGGTTTCTACTTATGGGGTTTAATCCCTACACCATCATTACAACCAATGCCCCATGCATAGTAGAATACTTTTCTAATGCATCCAAAGCATACGTAACCAAAGCATACAATATATAATGCATCCAATGCATACACTATAATTAATATGAAACAACTTATTTCATATGTATCAAGTACTCTCAAAGACCATTCAACATACTCCCATTTCTAATGCTTCCAATGCTTACATAACCAATGCATACAAAGCACTCATCATATGATTTATATATGTTACATCTCTCTCTCTCTCTCTCTCTCTCTCTCTCTCTCTCTCTCTATATATATATATATATATATATATATATATATATATATATATATATATATATATATATATATATATATACACTATATATATCATATGATATTACTATTTATATATATTTATATACTCTTGATATCTCTTACATAAATATTTTTACAATATAAATATACACATTGATAACATCTATCATTTTCTCATAAAATAATACACATAAGACATTAAAGATGCAGAGCATCTGTGCTCTTCCAACATCCACATTTTCTCCAGGAAGCATCAACATACAAACAAGGTCCCAACAGGGATAACATCAATTTGGTGGCAGCATAACCATATATTAATATATACTCAATATCTAATGCATGCAGCGATTTAACTCTAAGGAATAGTGGCAAACGTACACCACAAGGAGTAAGAAAAGCAGAGCATCAATGTTCTCTTCTAGCTTTCACACCAGCGTAATGTACAGAGCGTCCATGCTATCTCAGCATTCAGGTAAAGATAAATAAACAAAAAAGTATGCACGTTATATAAATATAACAGAGTTCCTCCAATGCACTCCACACCAAGAAAACTCCAGCGCCCATGCTATCTCAGGCAGTAAACAAAATCGTGGCTGAACATACATATATATCGATGGAAACATATAGTGTTAACACAGAGGCATAAAATACATGTATATCGGTGGCATCATACATCGTTAACATGCTGGAGCACCACACTGCCCAGCAAATCAATAAAATATACCAAGGTAACCACGCTGGAGTCTTTATTTGCACAGAGGTGAAACACAGTGGATGACAGAGGAATTTCACATCATAAGACATATAATACAAATTATACAGAAGCATAACCAAAGAGCAGAGCTCCAAATCATTTTTAACATACCCAATGCATAAATATAGGGCTCTAAAACATTTTTAATCAAACCAATGCCCAATGCAGAGCTCCAAATCGTTTTCAATCAAACCAATGCACAATGCAGATCTCCAAATTTTTAACAAACCCAATGCATAAATACAAAGCTCCAAAACGTTTTTAATCAAACCAATGCACAATGCATATCTCCAAATCATTTTTAACAAACCCAATGCATAAATAGAGAGCTCCAAAACGTTTTCAATCAAACCAATGCACAATGCAGAGCTCGAGATCGTTTTTAACAAACCCAATGCATAAATACAGAGCTCCAAAACGTTTTTAATCAAACCAATGCATAATGCAGAGCTCCAAATCGTTTTTAACAAACCCAATGCATAAATATAGAGCTCCAAAACATTTTCAATCAAACCAATGCACAATGCAGAGCTCCAAATCGTTTTTAACAAACCCAATGCATAAATACAGAGCTCCAAAACGTTTTTAATCAAACCAGTGCCTAATGCAGAGCTCCAAAATGTTTTCAATCAAACCAATGCATAATGCAAAGCTCCAAATCGTTTTTAACAAACTCAATGCATAAATACGGATCTCCAAAACATTTTTAATCAAACCAATTCCCAATGCAGAGCTCCAAAACGTTTTTAATCAAACCAATGCCCAATGCAGAGCTCCAAATTGTTTTTAACAAATCCAATGCATAAATATAGAGCTACAAAACGTTTTTAATCAAACCAATTGCATAAATACAGAGTTCCAAAACGTTTTCTATTCGATCACGAGGGATAAGCAGAGATTTCAAACGTTGTATCCCACCCAATCCAATGAACAAGAATGCGTTTTTGGCTTCCTCTTCCTGCCCCGCCAAAGCTTCCACGCAACCATCCAAAAACTAGGTTAAAAATATAATCCTCCACATTTTCCTATATAAAAACATAGATAAACATAACATAATATATATATATATATATATATATATATATATATATGTAGTTAAATAATTAACATATATTTAGCTTGGGCATATATATAAATAAAATATATACATTTGTGTAAAATCATAAACATATAAGTAAAGTATATGCATTTCTTTCATAGTTAGATAAAAGCACAAATATATAAAATAATATATATATAAGTGTAAACATACAAAATAAAATATATGTTATTTTTTCCGATATAATACATTTATACCTACACTAATTAATACATCTACATATGTATTAATTACCGGTTATGAGACTTTAAATTTTGAACCCATTTAAAGGATACTCCAAATACTAGGTATAATTGTATGTAGAAATATATCATAGATAAATTTAACTTAATTCAAGTTTAAAAGCTAATCAAAGTCAAGGAATACTATGACTTTAACAACTTAAATACTCTCCCCCTTGTGGTTCACCATGCCCTTTTTCCACTCTAGGTTGCATTGCGGGAACTAGTTTAGGTTTTAGATAGTGTCGTCATGTAAAATAGACAAAAATTGAGTAAATAAAACTTTTATCAGAGATGTGGACATTACAATACAAAAATTTGTTACAAAGCAAAACCATTTGGGGTTTTAACTTTGAACACGGTTTTTAACTCAGTATTTTACAAACGGAAAAATTTATGGATCATAAATGCAAGAGCTTACTTGTATTAGATTTGAAGTTGCCTACTCTACTTACAACGAAGAGCAGAGGCACAAGGACGGAGATAACAAGCAAGCTTTTGACTGGAAAAAAAGCAATAATTTTTGTTCCTACCTTGATGATGAAGATCCTATTTAGAAGAGCCTGTTTTGAATTTCGTCAATGGTCAACTGCCTTCAGATAGAAATATAATAACAGCTACAAACCATTAAATTTTAGCATATAGGTTTTTCCTTATAAGTCTTGTTATCGAGGAAAGTTTCCTTTTAAAGTATTAGTAATGTACATATTGCATTTCCTTCATAGTCTTGTTACCGAGGAAAGTTTCCTAGGGGTTTAAGTTTGGACAAAAAAAAGAATTCAAGACAAAAACCTATAACAAATTGTGTTAAAAACATATAAAATATATAAAAACACAAGTTATTTTAACCATTTACTATTAAAAATTTAACCTTTGGAAAAAAACCAATTTTACCCCCAATATTTTGTTCTTGATTTTGGGAGCTACCTTCAACTGATTTTGATTCCATTTGATCTAGGAAATTCTAGAGAGAGAGAGAGAGATCATATACCCTCTACAACTTCAAACTTCTTAAATGATTCAAATGTGTCAAAATGTGGAGAAACATTGGGTTTTTAAAGAGATTCATGGGCTATTGGGACCCCAATATTGACGCATTTTGGATCTATGATGAGACATTGCAAATAGATGTTAAAGAAATTTGTTTTTGTATATGAATATCCTAGAAAGGTGATCTAGTAGTCCTAAAAGTATGAGGCCCAGGAGGTGATACATAAACTATCACTATCTATACAGTCTTGTATTGCACTAGGAGGACACAACAATTCATTAACTAGGTCCCAATAGGGGCCATAATAGACATTAGACTTCATAACACCATGTATACCATTCCTCAAGTGGCATGATTTGTTAGGTTGTACCTAGCATCATGTACACTAATGCACTATGGAGTTAAGTGCTTCACACCAAGAATGTATGATTGGTGCTTTGGTCTAGTTGTCAACTTCAAGACAACTAGTATAACTTTATTAATAATTAATAACTAGTATAACTTATATAACGAAACCTTTTGCACTCCTAGCACATTATTAATTGATATTTTGGATTAATAACAATCTTAACCCATACTAATAACCCTTTAAGAAATACCCTTATATGAGGGAGTTTTATATAGTATATATATTTTTAATTTATCATCTGCTGTCGTTCAATGCTAATGATATTTCATCCTTTAAATTTGAAGGCTTTAGGTATATGAAAAGAATTACCTTTACTTCAAAATATACAAGGCATGTTAACCAAGTGGTGAAGCTAGTTAAAGCTACGAGGGACCACATTACATCAAGATAATCTAAGAAATCTAAAAGAGTTGCATTGACACCTCAAGAAAATTTGTATATTTTATAAACAAAGCCTGTGAGTGTGGGTTTGTCAGCTTTAAGGATTCAACCTTTTTTGGGTGGAAAAGGGAGAAATATGTTGACACATTACAAGTTCATGATTGGTGTGGTTTTGATTAAATAGTAGATATCATATACAATAGAGAAGGAAATATATCTATTGTTAAAGATAAGATAGAATAAGACAATTTTCTTGATGTGCAACAACCACAAAGTGGGTGGGAGTGCGAAAAAAACTCCTATCACTACACAGAGAAAAATAACTAACTAATTAATCAATAGAAATACAAGAAGTAGAGAAATTACAAAACAAAGATTAAAACCTTTTATGGGATGCAATGTCGCTGCCAAGTCACATTGGGGTGAGAAGCAAAGTGGGGGGAGAAAGAGGATGGCTCCTAATCTAAGTCATTGATAACTATGAGGGGACCAATGGACTAATTTATGATGTCATTCAACGAATATTCATGGTTGAGGGGCATCATTGTGAAATCTTGGGGGATCCCTAGATAGACAATGTCTATTATGTTGAACATCCATGATCAAGGGATCTCTAAAGAGAAGATGTATTGCTTGGGAAAACATAGTGAGAAGTGTTTCACAGAGTGAATCTAATGATGGAACCTAGTGTTGTATGAGTGCACTGGAGGGATTTGTACTGGGATCTAGGATTGGAGCTCCTCAAAAGTATCATGGAGGTTGGTTGACTTGTCAAGATTTGGGGGGTTGAGAATAAGATTAAGGATACATTGATCTAGTATCTAAAGTGATCTAGTCATTGTCCCATCATTTGTTCCAATTGACAGTTATGATAATAGGGAAGAAAGAAGTGATCCTCTTGATGGGATTTGGTTGGAGAGGATCTCACAATTTCCTTGATCTGTGCCCTAAAAATTTTTGCACGAAAAGAGACAAGTATCTTTGGTTTAGATAGTGGAAGGTGGAGAGGGAACCTCTTGATTTCTAGGAGAGGTAGTGGCATTTCCCTTTAATCTCATAGTAGATTGGACACCTGAAAATGAGGATCTCCTTCCTCTCAATTTATTGTAAGTGATAGAGTTGACAAGTCCTATTGGGGAGAGGGATGCAGTGATCTATCTCAACTTGAAGTTGATGGGATCCCACACTACATAGACCAAGGGGGAGCTTGAGAGCATGCATCCAATCTCTACCTATATATTTAGGTATGACAATAAGATCATCCTTCAGTTGCATGAAGTACTTGAAATAGGATGCCATCTTAGGGCTAAGGCCCTCAGGGGGTTGGGAGATCTAGGTGGCCTAGATGTACTCCTTGTAGATATCCTCCCTAATCACTTTGTTCAAGGCCTATCTAGAGAGTAGGAGGTGACTTGAAGTGTCCAAGGAGTAGTACCTGAAAGGTGGAAGCTGATTGATAAAAATGGCCACCCATTAGAGCATGTGGGGGCCTATGAAAACCAATGACTCCATCCTAGGGGCCTTTAAGGAGCACAGATGTAGGTAGAGGTACCTATCTCTATTGGATGGGGATGAGCATGAATATGGCCTCGAGGTGCAAAGGATAAGCCTCAAGATCTATTTGCATAATGCATTGGGGGAATTGTTTGTTTGCAATGGATGAAGTGTTGCAACATAAGGGTTCAAAGACTCTCTGTATTGGCCTAGTCGACTTGAGGTAAGCTATGTCCCTAGACCTCAGAGATAGAGATGGTAGTGGCTCTAATGATCGTGCTCAAGAGGTGCTTCTTGGATGAGATATCTTGGACATGAAGTTGAAAATATTGTCTTTTGAGCTGGGAAAGGGAACCATATCCCTTGTTAAGTTTGGGATAGAAAGCATGTCTCAAAATGAAATGAGGCCCTAGGCATTGAATCCTCAAGTATGTCTAATTTGTGGTAACCTCAATTTTAGTAGAGGTTTAAATAGAGTCATTTTGATGTTAGTAGAGGTTTAAATAGAGTCATTTTGATGTAGGTGGTCCGAAAGCATAATGCACAAGCGAATCACAACATGAACAAAGGCACTTTACAATAGAAGGAATTTTGTTGATTGCAACGTTCAAAAGGAATTGGCCTCCATGTAAGAGGATAATGATGTTGAATGGAAAGACCATCTTAGTTGAATTTGAGAGCTTTGACACTATTTAAAATGTGAAGACCAAGATTCAGGACAAGGAGAAGATTATTCCAAGTGATCAAAAAATGATCTTTATTATGAAGTAAAAGAAAGATGTGATGGATTTGGCAAACTACAACATTCATTGCATCTTTCCTTTCATCTTCGTCATGGTGTGCATATATTTGTTAAGATGATGGGAAATACAATCACATTGGATATCAAGAGCTTTGATAAAATTGATAACGTGAAGGCGAACTTGATTTAGGACAAGGAAGACGTTCCTCTTGATCGGGACAAGAGAGGATGATATTTGTTGGAGGATGGGAAAATGCTCATAGTTTACAACATTAAGGAGTCCACCCTCCACCTCATCTTACATCTCTATAGTGGGTTTTTAGATTGTAGGGAATTAATTTCACTTCATTTTGAATCCCAACAAAAGGAAGGGGAAACCTAATTATAGCAAGATGGTTGGTGAGCACAATTCCTTTCTAAGATTGAGATGCACATGGTCAGCTCATAATTGTATTATGTTAGGCCGCACACATGGACTCTGCATTCAAATGACTATATTTGGAGTTGATTAGACAACGATATATCAATCTCAATGTTAGGTTAGAGAGGTGTGAGAAAACAAAACAATAATTATTATGGTTGAGCACTTTTGTAATACATGTGTAACTTATCTATGAATGGAGATGATGTATGACAATGATTTTAATGATAGAAATTGTCCTAAAATTGGTTAGGTAGAAACACTAAAACTTTGTTTCAAAATTGGGTTAGGTGGAAAGCCGAACCTTGTCCTCATTCATTCTTTCAACCTGAGCACTTTGTTCTTGTTCAAGTTCCACTCCCCATCTTGTCCTTGCTCTTTTTCTACATTCCATTGTTGCCTCCTCTCACAAATACCTTGAAAGACAAAGGAGGATGCTTCTATTGAGATGATGCATTGATAATTGTTGGAGATATGAGGGGTCTCTTTAGAGTGTTGGAGGTGTTTTTAGCACTTGGACACACTAGAATAGATGCATTGGGAGTAGAACAAGAGGAATTTATGAACATTTACTTCCAAGTTCACCATGAATATATGGATTCAATGCAAGCCAATATGGATTTATGTTGTGAAGAGTCTAGGCATAATTATGGAGGAAACCTCAGGGATAATGAGTTGTAATTAGTTGTAGCAATCTCCCAAGAACACAATGAGATCTAGGCCATGGGGAACATTGGAGATGTAAGTCTTAAGTCTTAAGGTTAGGAGCATCGCCAACCAATGGACAAATAAGCAAGGACGAAAATTTGAGCATGTCATATGTCGACCTAAACTTCAACAATGAACAACCATGTATCATACAATGTAACCAACAGACCCTACATTTACAACTAATTCCTTTCCTCTATAATAAATATTTTTTTGTCTTTTAATAGGAGACAAGTTTGTATCAATCTTCCCTTATAAGACTGTTTTGAAGGACCTAATGATATTATTGTGTAAACTAGAGGATGAGAAGCTCATTTTGATAATGTATAGACAAGTAGACTTTCTAAATATAATACGTAGCTAGACATATGGATAAGGGCGTGTCCCTTTTCATAATATAAACACATTTTTCAGCTATTATTATTTTTCATATGTGTGAGAGCTAAAACCGTATGGGTAAGGGCGTGTCCCGTTTATTAATATAAACACATTTTTCAGCTATTATTAATTTTTCGTATGCGTGATAGCTAAAACTATTGGTAACTATTCTGGATATAATTATTTTTCTCCTAATATGAACGTGCCATGGGAACATTATAGTCAATGCAGTCATTTCTTGGTCAAATAGAGAAATGTTTCAAACATTAAGTTTGATTAAAGTATCTAATTAATATATCGTGACATTTTTAAGTACAAGTTCCCAATTTTCATGTTTACAACAATATTTGCTTGGTTAAAATCTAATATATATGTGCTTAAATGTTATATTTAAAGTGTGGTAAAATATTTTTCAATTATTTTTAAATTTTAGGTTTATGAAAAATAGCAATAATAATTGAATTATTGAAGTGTAATTTTAATTAAATTGAATAAAAGTTTTGAATTATTGATGTATAATATTAAAATTTATTTTAGTAAATATAATATTATAAAAATATTGAAATTTCTTATAATTTTTTAAGTGTGTTAAAACTAGATTTAAAAAAAAATCTTTTAGATCAGTAGTTCAAGTTTTGAGTTTCCCATTATGTTATTATTAAAGAGTAAATTTATGATTTTCTTAACAATGCCATTTTAATCACTAAAATGTGATTTGATATAAATAGTAAAGTATTTGAAACAATTTAAATAATTTTGAATGATATTTTCTACTTTTATAAATGTAGATTGTATTGTTTATATTTCTAAAAATATTGAAATTCAAAATTTATGTATGTTTTATTTTCAAAATTTGTTTAAAGAGTATTGCTTATATTTCTAAAATTATTGAAATTCAAAATTTATGTATTTTTTATTTTCAAAATTTGTTTACATATTTCTACAATAGATATGGAAATTTAATTACTAATTTATGTTTTATTGAATATTCACTCTTTTGAAATTCAATATTTGTACTTTTGGAATCCAATTTCGCACTTTTAGATTTCAATATTGGCATTTTCAATTTCTGATTTTCCACTTTGGAATATTGATTTTGACATGCGACCAGAGGGTGTTAGATTGAAATTAATTCAAATTTTATGAAATGGTAATATTTGTCTTATTATTCTCTAAGCAACAACCCATATTGAATGAGCTATATTTCTTCTCTTTGCAACCTCATTTTTGAGATATAGGTGAATGCTTATTTATTTGATGGTTTGTGGTTATGGTGGTTCCCAAGTGAAGTGACTGCTTTTCGTTTTTTTACACAAAGACTCCCTTACATAGCCATGGTTCATCTTTTTGCATGGGTGATTGAAAAGGGATCACTATATATTTTTTCATCCCTTTTGGTACTTCTTGCATAAATAATCAAAGTTGTGGACTTGTAGGGGTCTTTTTTAGGATTGATCATGGAAACCATTAAGTAGGGCTAAATTAAAAAATACCATTTGCCTAAAAAGTGCAATTTTGTGGGCCTAAAAATGGATGCAGCAATGTAACAGATATATCTAGTGGTCGGTGCATGTCAATATCTTTGATACAAGCTATTGTTGATTACAAATGAAGTTAGTGTGAGAAAGTTATGGACTCCAAAAAATGACCTATTGCTTTGACCACCATAGAACCAAGTGGATGCCATGTCAACTCCTACTATTCACATATGTAGAGCTAGTTATGCATGTACTTTCAAGAGTATTCCAGAGGGTCTAAAACCCTAACCCTAATTGATACTTGGGGAATCCAAAAACTTTAACTCTAACCCTAATGACTATTAGGACATCTTATAAATTGAGCGATAAGGGAATAAAGGGGTTTCATTCATATTATATTGAATTAGAATTCTATATATAAGCAAAGCAAAAGAGTGGGATGACATATAGAGCAGAGGAAAGAGGTAGTTATGTAGCACCGTATTCAAGACACAATTCACATCCATTCCATAGTGAGGAACTATCTTTCTTTGTAATTTGCACTGTAATGTCAGAATAAAGGAGTAACAGATAGTCCTTCTCACTAGTGTTTTCCCAAAATGGGTTTCTTTAGGGAAAATTATGTGTTTAATTTGTTAATCAGGGAAATTTTTAAGGATCCATAATTTTTACCTTTATATCAATCAATAATATCTATCCTTTCAACACTCAAATTATGAAAATGGCATATCTGCACACTAACATATTGGCATATTAAAATTCAGACTCAAGATCAATTTCATAATTTGAATTAACTGAAGTTTTCCTCATAGTAGCTCTCTACTTATTATCCTCATGTGACTTTGAAACTGATGAAATATAGTTCTCATATTTGTCCACTTCATAAATAAGTTGGCCATTATAATGCTATACTTTCCTTTTCCTTTCATTCTATTCACTAGCAAAAAAGGACAAATGTAGTCTTATCCCCGACGCTAAAAATGATATATAGACATTATGGGATTCAATGTGTGAAAACCACCCACATATAGCTTGTGCATTATAGTCTAACACTTCCCAGATTTCCTCGCCAACTTGGAACAATTCTCAAACATAGCCAACCACTATAGTCCTAAACAGAAAATCCTCTATGGTGTCCTTGTTATAGATTAATGTATTCACATGAATCCATAATGTGATTCCATTATCGAATTCTTAGTGTTTATTGGGAGACACATCTTCTCAATATTCCATCCAAACCAAGCTTGTATACAACACCTATGCCAAGCTTGAATATTTCTTGTCTATTAACTAGAATTATCTTCTACACTATAAACATTACACTTTCTACCTATCTATTTTGCAAAACAAGTAGAACATACTCTACATATCTAGGATATCGATTTGCATGAAACATAATAGCACTAGAAAATTATCCTTCTACTTTGGCTTGCTAATTGTTGTCTATGTGAGGAAAATACTCATTTCATGAATGTGGCAACATCATCCCTAAAACAAATTGCACAAAACTTTGGAAAACAAAAACATAAAAATGAAAATAATGAATTCTTATTTATTATTGGGCCTTTATAATTCATTGATATTCCAAGATTTGTTGAAGAATGAAGTTATTATAGATAACACATTCTTGTGAATTGCTAATTTATGAATGTGAAATTCCACCCTCTTACAAGAAATAAAATTACATAATTAAATATCCGTAAAAATATAAACTATAAATAAACAAAAATAAACAATAATGTATGAGATCATATGATTATATATATATATATGAAAAGTAAATAATAATGTGCAATATCATCTTATTGTGATTATATATAATGGGAATATATACTCACATTGAAGTACAAATTCAAAACATTTGCCATGATATGGCCTTCCTAACATTTTATCTCATCATAACTATAGTTATTTAGAAATGCTTCTCTTAAAGCTTTTGGAGTATAGACTCATTTCCTTTTTAAAATCAAATAAACCAAAAGGTTAATAACATATCATCTTTATCACCTTCTTCATGTATTTATAACAAATTAAAATTTATAATTTATTAATTCCTAAAACTTAAATTAAATTTATAATTTTCATTATTTAATAAATTAAATTTCATAAATATATGCTACATCATTGAATATATTTTATTTAATAAATTATATTTTTTTCATTTTTTTACATTTAAATAACGTAAATTAAATATTATGTTATATTTTTAAAATAATAATAATTGTGTATGATTTATGTCAACATTATTCATTTCTAAATTTTAATAATATAATGTTTATTATATTAATAGTCCCTTTAAATAGCCCCGACAGGTAGCTCAGTTGGTTGGAGGCCATGTGCTCAAGTCCCCCAAACTTATCAGTGCCGGTAGGTCAAGTGATAAAAATGATAAGTTGTAATCGGTTGTAAAATGGAAGGTCACGTATTCGAGTCCCCCTAAACTTATCCGTTCGGGAAGCTCAAGTGGTAAAGATAAGAAGTTATAATAAAAAAAATATTAATTAATTTACATCTTTCTATATACTAATTCAATTTATATATATAGTTAACATTGTTAACTTTAACTGAAGAAAGGAAACAAAATAGAATAAACCATTTTTAAATATGGTTTATAAATCAAAATAAACTATTTTCACATTAGATTTATTACGTAATTTAAAATATATCTTTTTTTAAGATTATATATATATATATATATTTAAATTTTTTTTTAATCTATAGGTTAAGTTCATAAGATATAAAAACGTTAGGATTTAGGACTAGAAGTGATAACTCAACTCATATTTTATGAAATGAGTGAATGTTCTCCTTTCCCATTCTTCAATATTCAAGTAAATTATGACAAATTTTGTAATCGTAACAAAAATTACATATATATATAATTTTTTTTTTTTTAATATCACAAAATAAAAACATTCTATGACAAGATAAGCTAATTAAATCAACAACAAAAAAAAAATGTTTAATTTTAAAAAAGATGTTTACTTTTTTTTAGCTTTAATTCAGATCATTAACAACAAAAAAAACAAGTGATATTAAAAAGTTTAAATTAAAATAAAAGTATAAGTCCATATGCTGCCTTCTTTGGCACGTCATGGACCACTAGCTTAAAATTACAAAAAAACAAAGACAGTGTTGATAGGATCCTTAAAACCAACATAGATTCATCTTAAACCCATATCTATCAAGCACCAAGAGGGATCCAATTTCTTTTCTATTTTTTAATTACTTTTCATAATGTTTTATTTTATGAACCAACATGGATTTTTTTTTAAAATACTTTCCATAATTTTTATTTTATGAGTCGACATGAATTTTTTAAATTATTTTGTTACAAAAGTTATTTTGTTATTTTGTTACACCACGTTACAACATCTCCCCCATAATGGGCTATAGAGCACTTTGTTGCACTCGGCAGGAAAATTTTAGGGGCGAATTATAACCCATGGGCCAAATTATAGGGGTCACCAAGAAACCCTAGGCGAATTTTTAATATGAAACGAGTTTTTTTTAATTTAACATATAAGCCCCATATTTATTTAACCCATAGTCAAAGGAAATCAAATAGCCAAGGTCGCGAAAGAGGAAAAATTAATGTAGCCAAGTAAAATAATCACGAATTTAGGGTAATGGAGGCCCCGAAGAGTTGGTTCTTAGGGGAAAAGTAAATACAAAACGAATATCCCTCCCGTATATTAATGAGGAAAATGTAAAAAAATATTTTAGCCCTAACAAAATCTCCCTCCAATTTGTCTTTTGCCCCGAATTTCTAGATAAATGGTAGTAAAATCATTCCTTCCCCCCATTTTCAATAATAGAGGCTCCCAAGGGTTATTTTGTCCTCCATTTTCCCTATAAATCTGGCATACTCATAGAGGTTATTTTTCCCTCCATTTTCCCCATAAATCCAACCTATGGTTGCATTCTACCATATTTCATGTTGATTCCTTCTTCAAACCCTCAATTTACAATATCGGAGGACAAATTAAGATATTGGAGGGAAAATTCGGAGTTATTTTGTACTATATAAAGGTTGCACTGATTCATAGTTCACCCTCACTAATTTCACTTACAAGGGTGAAGGTTTATGCGATTGCACTTAAAGGGAACATTTCAAGCTTAATCCTAGTTTTGGAGTAAGTTTCAAGGTTTTTATTGAGGTAACCCCCTCTTGTACACACAAATATTCTCTGAATGAACGATCCTGTGAATGTATAGGAAGATTTTATTTAGTGAAAAAAGGCATTTTTCAGTTTTCACAATGCACTTTAGTGTTCTAAGAATATTTTTTTTAAATAAGATTTATCTAAAGAAGATCCATTGGTAGGATCATTGGAATCGATTTTTGTGTATCACTAGAAATTCTTGTGATAGTGATGAAGGCGATAATTTCTGTCGAGCCGCCTATTCCTGCTTGGCCACTGGTGCAGCAAACTTAAAACACACCCCTTCATCTGCATAATACATTGATCTAAATCTTAAGGTTGAATAGATCTCTTCCTTTTTTTCCAATTGATCTTTGAAGAAAAGTAGTGGCGTTGACGTGTATTTTATTTAATTTTTTTGGATATTCTACATAGAAAGACTTAAAACTATTCTTGTTTGGCCATTGGTGCAACAAGATTTAAAATTCATCCCTTCATCTGCATAAGACACCGATCTCTAAATATTAAGGTTGAATATATCTATTCCTGCTCTTACAATCGATGATCGATGTTTGAAGAAAAGTAAGGCATTGACTTGTATTTTTATTTAATTTTCTGGATATTGATATTCTACAGAGAACGACTTAAAACTATTCCTATTAGGCCACTAGCTCAACAAGACTTAAAACTCACCCCTTCATCTGCATAATACTTTGATCTCTAAATATTAAGTTTATGAATAGATCTGTGCCTGCTCTTCCAATCGATTGTTTTAAGAAAAGTAGGGCATTTACATGTAATTTTATTTAATTTTCTGGATATTCAGTAGAGAACGACTTAAAACTATTCACGTTTAGAAACTGGTGCAACAAAACTTTAAACTCATCTCTTCATCTGCATAATATTTTGAGTTCTTTTGAGTTCTGACTATTAATTTTGAATATATATGTGCCTTCTCTTCCAATGGATTGTTGAATAAAAGTAAGGCACTCCAATGGATTGTTGAATAAAAGTAAGGCACTGACGTGTACAGAACGACTTAAAACTAATAATATTTGGCCATTGGTGCAACAAGACTTAAAACTCATCTCTTCATATGCATAATACATTGATCTCTAAATCTTAAGTTTGAATAGATTTGTGCCCGCTCTTCCAATCGATCGTTGAAGAAAAATAGAGCATTGACTTGTATTTTTATTTATTTTTTTGGATATTCTACAAAGAATGACGATGGTGTGTCTTCTAGCCAAGGAGGAACATATTGATGGTAAGTTCGAAGCGTCATTGTTGGAGTATGGGAGGGTGAAAATCATTAAGATCGACATTTCAAGGGCTCGCTGTTTGCTCTACTTATTATGGTAAAGGGGCATTGTCGAAATTATTTTGTGTTCTATTTCATGAAGAAAATATTGGATTTAGTTATTCGAGTTCCATTTGCTATCAGATCATACTAGATCTGCTTAAATCTTGTTGAGTTAATAGATCTATCAATTGATTAGTTATGTTATGGTAGGCTCGATCTGTCAAATAGGATGGTTACCGATCAGATGCTAGTTCAGACCAATGAAACTGAAGTGTGTGATATATTTACAAGCCTGCGTTGTTTTATAATTATTAAGAATATAATTTTGAAGATAAAAGGAAAAGATCTGTATAATAGATTAGTAAAGCATCATTGTTGAAGTTCACAAATATTGATATGTTATATGAATTTACAACTATACCTCCCTTTCATATTAATGCATTGATCTATTAGATACATCCATAGGGGCTACTTATATTGAAAGCGTACCAAGTGGACTGATGTATATAGATCTAATGTTATTATTTTCAAAGGGCCTTGGAACTGCTCATACTTATTGGGAAGTCTGTATGGATCGTTTGGGAATTGTTTATATCTACCGTGCAGATCTACATAAAGCATTTCCACCTGAGACTTGTTGTGTAAATTGAGGTGGGGTCAGTAGCCAATCATTTGTTTTACTCGAAGTTGATTCTGAATATACATGCTCTTCGAACTAGGCGTTGTAGGGATGTAGGTGTAAAATTATGAAGTGAACATAAAAAGATGGCCTATACTTTCCATCGAATATATGTGCATGTGTGATTGCTACTTCTACAAAAATGATTACCGCTCTTCTTGAACTGGGCAATCCCCACTAAGTGATTTGGCCCATGTCTAGGTTCTTTTAATATATATATATATATATATATGGATATTGCCTTACTATGCATCTTGTTTTCAAATGATCATGAGGCTGAATGATCTCCTTTGGGAGTCAGTCACTACTTTTGAATGTTTGTTGTATATGTCTCCTACCTTAGAGTTGTTCAGACCGTTCGACAATCCCAAACCAAGCCTCGAATTGATTGTTGAGTGTTTATTAGTGTTACAAAAGATCGATGTATCCATTAATGTTTGCATGAGGACAACGATCTCACTGAGCTGTTGCATGCTTTATTACTATAGATTTTTAGTTCTTTACATGAGGAAAGTGATACTATGGAATTCTATTGCATGCTTTATTACTACATATTTTAATTTGTTTATCTTGAATGTGAGGTTTATCCATGTCACAAAAAGATTGATCTCCAGGCTATATATGATTGCATGTATCCTATTTTGTTGTTACATGCATGTTTGTAGTGGTTTTGATTGTCCGAATCAACGATTCTAAACTAGTCATACATGTACCGTTAATTACTTAAGAATGAACATTATAGAATGGTTATCGTAAGCTATTCGGTCATTGCGATCCTTTCATAAGACTAGTGTAGCAATGGGAATTGTGTGTCTATGATAGTTTTTTTTACACTAGATGCATAGATCATAGTGTATGCTGCCTATATAAATATAGACATGTATAGTCATTTCCTCGGGTTCTCATGTATACCTTACTATGGCCCAAATCTGCGAATGAACCCTAATGGATTTCGATACTTAGACAACTGATGTGAGGAATCGGTTGCATCTACAAAGAATTAGAATTCCCAGATGACATATCCTACGTGAATTCATTTACATACGTGTTCGGATTCCTGGGCTATGGTAATTGGGTCAATCTACGTGTTATCTCCTGCATACATGGTAGAGTCTCAGTCATCTAATCGATGCTATCGTTGAGATGAGCATACCAATGTTTCCATGCTTGACAACTCTAAAGAATCACAACTCCACCAGAAGCAAGTGTAGTCAGATCTATTCCCCGACTGTATAGTGGCAGTGCAACAGAGCATGACTAAGTTTTCACGCCATTTTCTTTGCTGCTCATCAGAAGGCTGGCATGTTTAATGGATCACCATCTCTTAACAGTAGTCGTGATACTGACTAGTCTTGGTTACGTGCCATGCAACTGTCAGCTTTACCTCAACCATCGGTTAGCACATGCGACGTTCCTTGCATGCAGAAGTTGTGACTCGGAATCAACTGGTTATTATCTACCAACCTTAACCCTGTCAACTGCATGATGGAATTAACCAGTCGTGTAATTATCAAGGAGAGTCCGGGAAAAGGACTTGAGTTTCCTTGTTATTACTTTGATAGCAATGATAGCCTTATGACTTTATTTATTACTACTTGGATCATAGTTGGCCTTGGACGAGTCTCGGTCGGGTTTTGCCAGGCCTAGCGCCAAGCTTCTTCGTTTTATTTGGTCAAGCCTAATGAATTTGAAATGATACAACACCTTGAAACTTTGTTTTTTCCTTAAATTATTTGGAATATGTGTATTGGGGATAACTTCCTTCCTCCTTTATGACTTTAAGTAATTACTTTTGTAAAATATTCTTTTTAAGAAACCCGCATCATTTGTCACTTTAAAATTTAAGATACCCACCATTCCGTTGTAACAATTCACTATTTACTTAACCATCCTAGAACTTGAAGACACCAATGGATGGAGGAATAAGATGGGATTTCTTGTTGCCCATTTCAAGAAGCGAACTATGAGTGTCTATCATTTTCCAGGTGTCGCCATAATGAATTGTTGCCCTTATAAGAAGTTATAGTGAAATAATTATTTTACAAAAATTGTTTGTAATTCCTTGTTATTTTATAAGTATACAAATCACCTGCATTCTTAATTATATTCAGTGACCATCATTATGTAATTAATTTATATTCCCCCACCATCATTATGTAATTGTATGTTTACTTCAACAGATCGGGTATGGTCCATCCATCCCTAACTTAATCAATATTTATGCAATCAATGTATGTGGTGTAATTATACTCTATTTTCAGTCAAAAGTGACTACCATAATCTCGGGTTGGTAGTCCATTTGTCTTTATATATTTATTACATCAATATCCTTACATGTGTTTAATTCAATTGTCTAGTTAGGGAAAAGTATGGAAGGGATTTATAAATATAGTTTATATGATTACATTTCAGCGTCCATCTGTGGCTAATATAAATGTATATGGACATGAATTTGTTTATTTTATAATTGAAGAGGATAGAGTTTAATGTGGGAGATTGATAAGTAATCAAATTTGGTTGGTTTGGAATATTTAGTAACTCTAATAGTTGATATTTTAAAAGTAATTAGATTGGTTTATAATAGTTTGCATAGATATTGGGATTGTAAAGTGACTTCATTACATTGTAAATCAAAATCAAAGTAACTTGGTTAGATTACCTTGTTTATATAAATGTAGAGATATAAAATTACTTTATTAAATTATATTTTAAAAGTATATCTAATAGTTTATAACTATTATAAAAGTGTTTCCATTGCATTATAATTTAAATGGATAGCATATTTCATATAAGGAAATTCTATTATAGTTGTAATAGTGAGGATGGTAACAATGAGGCTAGTAATACTTTTAAAACTAGATGGATCATGAGGTAACAATATTTATGTGTTGCGATTATTAGATAGGGTATTTTAAACCATCACAAGGATATAACATATATTAATGTACAGGCCTAGACACTTAATATGAACATCTTGATTCAATGTTTACATTAATACGTAGTTTTTTATATCTTTATCTGAACTAATTATTTGAATAGTATACATCTACACATTTAAGGGGTATATCTATACTCATATCATAAGGATTCAAGTATATTGATTTTCCTCATTTCGCCATGAAAAATATATGACCATTTTGTTCCCAACACCAAGCACGCACACACACAAATTAGGTGGAATGTGGAGTTGACCTTGGAGTATGTATAACTCATGTATCATTATCGGTGTCCTGTCTAATGACAAGAGGAATGGAGTGGTTATAATCTCATGAAGCAATATTGAGTACAAGGATAATAAATTATATTTTACTAATGATCAAGCAAATAAGATAGTTTTTAATGGAAGGATGTACTCGATTAGGTGGCCATGTTGAATATGAAAAGTAAAACATTAATGTCTCGGAATATTTCTATAGCCTTAACACAACTTATAGAGTTCAATAAGTAATTTGTTTTGCAAAGGGAGTTGCATGATTGACTGCAATGTGTACTCCCTCAACAAGAACAACAAATAAGCTAGATGGATACAAGGCTACATTCAATAAAAATAATTGAAGTTGTGAATACTTCCAGGAAGCAAGATAATAATTAAAAAGAAACCCGTATGCCTTTAGATCATGGCCGACATATACACAAGAGAAAGAAGAAACCTTGAAAACTGAATGTGAGTGGTTTTCGAGACTAGGGTTGTGGCAAATGCGACTCAAAAGAAAAACATGTCAGGTTTCAATTAAAATTGAGCCAGACTGAGTATAGTTTTTAAAAAAAATCCCTAATGTATTACCTACAAGACCAAATGGATGTTGGCCGATTCAATATATCTGTTAGTTTGATTACACCAAGATCAAATCTTGGCCAATATAATGACACAAGGAGAGATGGAAACAAGTAAAGGGTATATTCTATTGAGTACATATTAAACAAGTCTAGACAAATTCATAGGAGTTAGATCAATGCAATATTATGTAGACGAAGATATTAGTAGTCCTCAACAACATGGTATCCGAGCTTGAGGCTACATAAACCATTTTTTATAGCTGCAAGGTTGTAAATAAGCAAATAAAGAGTTGTTTTCAACAATACCAAGGATTGGCATCATGGTAGTGATCATAAATTGCAACTTATGAACGTGTATACAAATTTGTGAAAAAAATGGATTTTGAGTTAAAGGTGGCACTTATAAAAGGATGCAACAAATGAATTAATGAAGCATGCATTCTTGACAAATTTTAACTGACAAGATGCGAAAGGATCTTTCTTGTCGAAACTTCCACTGATTGTTGAAGGAATTAGATGATGGTTTTTTTAAACAGAATCTTGGGGTGTATAAATTTCATTGGAGTGTAAGTCTCCAAAACTAATGAAGGAGGAAGACAATCCTGAATCAATTCTCAACCATGGAGTAAATCAATGCAAGGGTTAGTACAATTTCCAACGCTATATATCACAAGGAAAAGGTCCAACTTTCAACCATGGAGAAAGTATGAGAAAAATAAATCCATACTCTATAAGCACCAAACCACAACATCATAGATGTGTTCATTGTGGATGAGAAAAATATACAAGCAAGCATGGGGAAGTGGTTGATTAATTCATGAGACTTGTACTCATTATGTGTGTTCCTAGAGAATTAACAAATTGTTATTTGATATGCCTCAGCTTGAGTGGGAAAATTTGTAGTTATTGAATATTTTAATTTCATATTGTCTTCACACATTAAGGTTGAATAGTTGATATCAAGACAAAGTCAAAACTTGTAAAGGGTTGAGAAACCAACATAATTGAAGAGTCTATGGTAACTGTAGAGTTGAGAAGCTAAAAAGAAAAGAGCCTTAAGTTAAACCTATAAATGGAACCCTTTCCTTCAAGAAAAGGGTTATCTTTTTTACAATGTAAATTATCTGTATATGTTAATAAAGGTACAATCACTAGCCATTTTTTCAATGCTCGTGTAGAACTATCATTGGTTGTGTATTATTATGTCCTTTCTTGTCTCTCTTGGTGCCTATGGTCATGGGAATTTTGACTTGTGGACCATTCTCTCATTGGTAGTGCTCATCCTCACTTATCTTTTTCTTGCTAATAAATGATATAAAGCTAAGAGTCTCTCAAAAAAATTTGTGATATTATTAGTTACTTAGAGCCTCTAATTTTACATATCTTTAGTTTGTGGACTATTCTCCCTATTGCTATAGTTTTTCCCAAGGAAAAGAATCTTTATATTCCACATTAGAGGATAATACACATATGGTTTGTCCATGAAGGAATAATTAATGAATATGCATCCTTGGTAGGGGTGATGTATGAACATCACACAAATGTAGAAAAAGATCAAATTCTTCTCTTTCTACTAAATGATATAGAGACATTTATTAACATTGGTTGGAATTCTTCCTATGCTTCATGAAATGAATAACCTCGTGAATATGTATCAGAGTCACACGATGTATATTAATGAATACACAAATGTAATAAAATTAGCATTCCTTGCATTGGATAATTTGTATATATGATGGCAGAGTCTTTTATAGGTCTAGCATTTACAAATTGGACTAAGACAATCAATATAGAAAATGATGATTTTTTTTAAAGTTTGATGAAAAAGGGATGTTATGTATGGCAATGAATGGGCATATGGTTCCCTTTTACTATAATGATAAGATAGGAATAACCACCAAAGAGTGGACATATGTCAAGAGAATGATTTGACATGATATTTTCATCTCTCATTTGAATATGTTCTATGTTTTATGTAGATTACACTAGTTTTCAATCTCTTCTAAGCATGATGATGTTAAATGGATTTATAATAAGGCTTTGTTATTTTTTTCACTTTTTTTTCTCATAACTACTATTGTATAATTGGTGGTTTCAGTAGTAACAAGCAACTTTTGGCACATAGGTTTATGCACCATTTGAAGGAAATCCAGATTTAGTTATTTTTTGGGACATCATTTTTTGGAATTAAATATGTATAAAAAGTCATTTATCTATGACCTATAACCCATGAGTGTGATTCACTTATGGCCAATTTTTTATGAGCTTGAATATGGTCCGCTCATCACTCGTTGCATGAGGTGATGCTCACATAGGTCATGAAGTGGGAATGAACTTTCATCATTCTTTGGTCATGCATGCTATTCACTCTCATACTTAGTCGTCCCTAACTAGTTAAAGTGTTTCTTCCTAGAGGAAGATAAAGTATTCCAGAGTTTTTGTTTTTGAGATTTTCTATCTTAGATTTAGAAATTGTTTAAAAGTTAAAAATAACTTGGTTTATCCTTTCTAGGTGCAATGTGACAAACTTGGAGCTGGTAAGAATGCAATAGTGGCTATGATGAGTTATAGTGGCCCAAGAAGGATGGTCTCTAATGCATTTCAATTCATAAAAGTAATAGTGATGTAAATTGATTTATCAAAGGTTACTAATACACAGTTTGCTAGTATTACCCCATATATCTGTGTGTTTCTAATGCTCCCCCATATATCAATTGATTTCACAATTCCTATTATCAAAGTGCAGATTCACAAGTGAGATTACATACCATCTTGATGCAGTATTCTGCTAAGAAGATGATGCACTCATGAAATATTCGCCAATGTTTTACAGGGTTTTATAATTCAATGAAAGATTCGCCAATATTTTACAATATTTTATAATTTTATGAAAGATTCTCCAGCATTTTACAGGATTACATAATTTTATGAAAAAAATCGCCAAAAAATTATATATGCATATTATATTCTTGATAAAATAGCCATAAATGTTTCCTATGTATCATGGGGATTCTCCCAATTATTATACATATAAATCTTGGGGGTGTTCTTAAAATCATCCTTGGCACTCGGTGCAACAATATTTTTAATTTAAATTCTAGAAGGGGAATTGTAATTTTCTTATATTTTCCTTGAAAATTAGAATTTGAATCTAATTCTTTAGAGAATAACAACATTCTTAAAAAAAACTTTAAAAGTTGAATAACATAAATATTAATTAAAATCATATTTGGGATTCAACAATTTACAACATGTGTTGATTAATATCTCTACCTTATTAATAATGTAGTGATATGCATTTTGCATTAACTCTATCTATTCGATGTGCTCACATAGAGGGAGTCCTATACATATTTGAGCTCAGCAAGTCTTCTTTGAATGCGAATAGGCCAGTGTGGCATCTAGACCCACATGGAGAAGGAGTACAGTGACATATTTAAGGCCAGCAGGTCTTCTTTGAATTTGACTTTGAATGTGAAGAGGTGAGCATGGCATTTAGGATCCAAACAAATTCCATAACCATGGTAGTTTTTTCCTCCGGATTTGATTATAAATCTTGGCTTTAGATTTTTTTAATATGTAAAGATATATTGAAGTTGGGTAATAGTTTGATGTTTCGGTTGTGTGTGGTGCAGTTTGTTTCTCAAGTGTGAGATGATCTTGGTTCTCAAGTCTGGAACAATGAATAAATCCCATCGATTCCCTACTTTTGTTCAGGAAATAACACCTCCATAACCAAGGTAACGGGCCAGGACATCTCAAACATGGAAGACATGGAAGACTTGAACACTGCTGAGTAATTTTCAAAATCAAATTATATTGTTATTTTATCAAATTTATAAACATGTTTAGACATTTTCTTGTGTTATCTAAAATGATTAGACATTTTATTCAATATCAACTCCTTATAACCTTGGATTTAAAGAAACTTTGGTATAATAAAACTTATACAATGCCTTCACATAATCGAGTTTGTAAATTTGGAGGACATATCCTTTTTGGGTTATGCTATCCATCTTTTATTTGCAAAATAGATATGTTAATATATAGTTTAAGAGAGTTACAAAATTCTATGGTTTATTTGGCATTTACTTCAAAGTTGTCATCACACTAGCATCACTTAAAATTCATCTTCAATGAACTTTCTTAATGAAGTCTTCTCCATCAGTTAACATATCTGGTGTAATTTTTGTAGCATTAGGATCTCACTAAAATTTTGATGATACCAAGGTAACCTCTATCACTATTATACACCCATGCTTTCTTTTTATGTAATAATGGGTCACTTTATTCAATTTTCTTCAAGGATGTCGATCTATGGCATATAGTTGTTTCAAGGTCTTCGTGACCTCGCCAGTTTTAATTTTGAAAGTTTTTAAATTTTAAATTTACAAGGGTATGTGCTCAAATGGGTGATCCTTTAGTTTATCTTAATATAACATGAATATGCATATTCATCCCTTTGAAATACCATCCAATTCTTCAAACAATTTGCAGCCACCACCTGAATTTGCATTGGGATTTCTTCTTAGGTGTCAAAGGCCACAACGTCGAGGCTATCATGGTCACATGGATGCAAAAGAAATCGAAGATGTGTGAAATATCTGAGAAATCGCTATGTTTTCTTTGTCCATGCAATTTGAAACCTGTACTTCTCAAAGCTTATTGCTATCTATGGGTAGTCTTCCAAGACCATTGATATTTATGTATAGAAAATGGAGGATAATATTGTTAATTAATTTTTTGAGATATAAATACAAGAATAAAAGAGATATTGAATAGATCTTTACTAAGGAAATATTATTACAAACTATGGGTACTCTGCTAGGACCATTAATGTTATGTATAGAAAATGGAGGCTAATATCTAACAATTTAACTTTTGGGAATAAAGATACTGAAAAAAAGTAGATATTGGAAGTGTTTTATTCTTTATCCTTTAATCTCAAGCTTATGCAACGTCAAAAAAGTGACGTGGACACGGAGAATTGTGATTTCAAAGGTGAGTTTGTAGTATACACACGTTCTTTTATGATATTGTGAAATGATTTATATTGAAAACTTGCTCAATGAATAATGAAGACTTGCAAGTTTAAACGAATTCTTGTACTTAAGATGATTTTTTCTTAGCTTATAGATAGTTTTTTCTATATTTGCTAGATTGTTGATAATAGTATTAAGTTTTAAGGAGTACTATGTGATAAATATAAAAAAAAATTATGTATTAGCCATGGAACATAGAAACAAATTATGATCAATTATGTTCCATTTTGTATTACAACGTAGTTTGTGTTGTAATTGTGTTAGAAGGTGTTTTGAGGTGCGACTCCTAGGCATTTAAACCAGTGTGCCTCCCTCAAGGTCTTCAACTTTTAATAGAACAATTTGTTCCTTCTAAGGGTTTTTCGAGTGCATAAATCCTATTGTTTTTGGTGTGCATGAAATCCAAATGCTAATTACCTATAACCTATGGTTATATGAATGAGCAATTATCAAATGGATAATGACAAGACACAGGTTGTAGAATTGATATGTAATAGTGGTGGAGCTGGAACACAATCTAGCCCTTATAGTATTTTTCTAGAAAGTTTGAATACAATATTCTTAATCTACACCCTCGGATGAGTTTGAATTAATAGTAGTGAAATTCAAATATTAAACTATCTCTTTTGAGTTTGAATTCATCTAACCTTCTAACGGCTAGTGAAATTTAACTATCTTTATGGCGGTCGCTTTTGTCATGGGGCTTTTCTCCTTTGCTTTGTCTCATTGTTCATTCCATGATGGAGTGTTGTGGAGCGCGGTGTGTTTGTTCTTTTGTCTGTAAAAAAAAACAGCTCACGGATCCTATTCCCAACAGCTTTAGGCAGTTCAAAAACGTGCAGCTAGTGAGCTCTATGGTCTACGGTATGAACCGAAGGGTTCTAGAACAAATCGCCACGGCCACCCTGCAACGAAAGCTAATCTCCACGGTCGCCCTGTAGCGAAAGCTAATGTCCACGGGCACCCTGCTACGAAAGCTATGCAGTTGTAAAAATCTCATGGCCCTGGACGTCCAGGGCAATGGTTTCACTGGCCAGAATCGTCGTCGTCTCTGCGTGAGACATATTCCTTTTAGCAACAAATTCATAGGTGAAATACCCTCCGCACTGATCGCAGGATGCAGGTGACATCAATGTTTTATCTCGAAAATTGTGGGGATTCAATTCCAGGTAGATTCTATTGTTAATTTCAATCATTTCAGTTCTGCTAATCTCTTGGGTGTTCTCATGAGGGTTGGGTAGATTCCAGGTTGATTTATTCAGGGTTTGTGTTCTGTTCTTGAGCGTTGGGTTTTCTAAGTTCTGCTTTTATTTCATTTCTAGCGCCCTTCGGTGCTTCGACACCATTTCCCTGAGCAGATAGTAGTTTTGAGATTGAGGGGTTTGTGATACCCAAACCTACCCAAGTACTGTTAAAAGACCCTGCAATCTGGTTTTAATTGTTTCTTGACAAGTGTTTAGTTGTCTTCGCTTTCTTATCTATCGAGAGGTTGTTTAGCTATTTTCCTACCTACTACCTACGCCATGAAACACCTCCAGCATACCTTTCAGAAACCCAAAATACATCTGATATTTTATCTGGTTCTCAATCAACTAGAGAAAATAAGCCCACACCAATTCCCCAGCATCCATATAAGTTTTGTGATACCAATCTTGCGTTGGATCCATGTAAGGCACAAACATCTCCAACACAAAACCTCTGTACATCACACTCCCGAATTTTCCTAGAGATAACAGGGCCTACTCTGACATCGAAACCAATATGAAATTTCCAATCAGCCCACTCCACCATGAACTTTAAAGCTCGGTCCCTTGGACTGTTCCATTGAGATAGGATTGATTTTGGGTCCAAAGGGCGGCTTCTGAGATGATAATCTGTAATTATTCCCTTCTTCTTTTGGTAGTGGAATTTTCCCGTCATCTCTGTAACCAATTATCTTCATTGTGTCTAGGTCTACGACAGCTGTGATCCCCTCAAGAGGTCGAGCGTAGATATTATCAGTCCCATTGCGGTTGGAGCAGAGGATATTAATTTTTCTCTTTCCCTGCTTCATTCACCAAACCATCCAATCGAATACGTTCTGCAGACAACTGGTTCGATCTCGAGACCTCTGCGTTTGAGTGAAACCAGGAATGGAGGGTAGCTGAGAATCAACTCAGAAGCTTTTCCAGGATAGACTTTGTCATATACAATAGAATCTGGAGTAAGATCTACAAGAACTTCATGGGTTTCCGAGGGGATTCTTGCAATTACAAATGCCTGTCTGTCTGCAATTACAAATGCATTGTATTCTTCATAAGTTTTTCTCTCTTTTTTTAATGAATTTTATTAGTTGCCGCCGCAATGTAAACACATAACAAATACCGACTATCCCAGAATGCATTGAAAAACATTTATGGAAAACTAGATAGAACCCAAATGAGCCCTACCTGGGATTCACAAGATTGGAACAAATACATTGACATTATTTAATGTCTATTAAAAGAAAAACCATTGGGTAACTCATACAGCTGCCCTAAATACATACTAAGAGAAGAACTGAGAACAGAACCTTCTCAATACCAGCTGCCCTAAATACATACTGAGAGCATAACCTTCTCAAAATTCCTCATGTATGGAGTAAGTCATGTGTAGATGCACCAGAACTGAGAGAAAAACAGAACACAGCAATAGATGCACTAGAACATATATATTCCAAGATGGCCATTAAGATTTAACCCACCGTCGTTTCCACTGCCCCTGCCCTCACAAAAACATGCCCTGCTTTACTGTTGGAAAAAATCTCAACGAATTTTGAATTCAAATGGGCAAAGAAAACTCTTGGTTTCTTGTCACACGAAAATGCTCATGTTCAACATTTACATTATTGCATATGTTTTCATTATGTTCTAAGAATGCAATTAGTAGTTATGATCTATATTATTTGTCATTATTAAGTTCCATTCCGGCTTATTAGGCTTTGTCCATGTTAATCACTAATGCTTTCTAATTGATAATGAAAAGGATCTATGATTTGGCCATGACATTTATATTCGAAAAATATTCGTCAAAATAACAAATATAGAACAGCACCAGCATTGACGAGAACACTATAACAGGTGTTTTCGACGTATCCCCATCTAAAAGCTGAGCCTAAAACATGCAGAATAGACGAAACCGACAGTTTGTTTATTTGGTATCTCAGAGAGAACAGCTCTGCGTATTTATACCCATTTGCTAACTGCAATCCTTCGCATGTGTGCGCATCTAACTGCACTCCATCCAATGCCTGTTTATGCTTGCAATAATCATCGGCCTCAAAACATTTGCCCACTGCTGTCGGATTTCTTCTTTAAGTTCAAACCCTTTTGAAAGGAAATTCGTACCCAAATTCTCAGAATTCCTCATTCTGCACCCTAGTACACTTATTTATTGTCACCTCGGCCTTACATATCTGCTATTATTTTGAATTCAATCTCAGCTCAAAAGATGAAGGCAAACTCAGTGAACGCTGAAGCTAAGTGACCACTTGCCCCACCAGTAGGACGGAAAAGGAGAGTTGGAAATCCTTGATTTTATTCTAAGATTGCTATTACCACGCTTTCTGCAGCAATTACCATGGGCACAACTAATGAATCTCTTCCATTTTTCAACCAGTTCTTCCAATTCAGTGCCACCTTCAGCAACCTCTCGGCCTTCATGTACGTATAATTATTAGGAAGAGTCTCATTTATACTATATATCTCCCAAATAACTGTCGCTATTTATTGTTAATCATGGATTCAGATATGTCGTATAACTACTTTTATCTATGCCCATCTCCATACTAGATGGCCATCTTAAAGCTGTAGATGTGCTGGAACGGAGAGAAAAACAGAACTGAGTGATTTCATTTAGGTTTATTTCCTTCTTCCTTGAAATAAATGTTTCTTCTCTTCTCTCACGCGTCAATGGTTTAACTTTTTTGGACTTTGCTCTTCTCATTATATTTAGAATTTGGGGTTTTTGGGTTTTATTTGTTGCGACCCACTTATTTTCTTTTCTGGGCGGCCTAGTTCGTTTGTATCATTTTATACATTATGAAATCGTTATTTAATTTTTCTTTTAGATTTTCAGTTGCTTCAGAGTCATTGTGAAAAGTTTTTATGAAAATGGTTTTATAGTTATTTTACCGTTCATATGATGGATATTGTTTAAATTTTAATTTTCTATAAGTGCTTTGCAATTAACATGTCTTAATTACATTTATATTGACATGGTTTTAGATTCTTAGGTTTTTTCTAATTTCATTTAGGAATATGGTTGATGACTTTTATATTATTAATTTAAATATGCTTTCACATAAGTTTTGCAGTTGTTTTTAAATTGTTTATCTTTCAACCAACCAATTAGGTGAAATACCTTACGCACTTTTGACTTTTGATTTTTTTTATTCTATTTTTTTTCTTAATTTTGGAAAAAATTGCCATTAAATTATATTCCAAATGTTAAATTTAGAAATTTGTAATTAAAGAAATATTAATTTTGGTATACTTTCATCTCATGATTTTGTTTTTTAAAGTTTGACATGTGATTAGGTGATTATTAAAATAAAAAGTGATATTATTTTTTTATTTTAATTTTAAAAAACTCTTTTTTAGAAGAAGTTAGTTTTCTTGAAATATCTTTTTATATTATTGAAATTTATTTAATTAATGAATAATCAAAATTTGAGTAGTTAATTAATTATTGAAATTTATTTAATTAATGAATAATCAAATTTTGAGTAGTTAATTATTGATTTGTGGATGTAATATTTAGGAAAATGGATTCTATAATATAAATATGTGGTTTTTTAATATTATCATTTGTGAAAATGGAGAATATAAATATGCAGTTTTTTAATATTGTCATGTTAAAAAATGGAGTACATGTTGTTAGAGTGTAGTGTAACATGTATATTGATTATCTTTAAAATAACATTATACAAAAGTATACAATGATGTAATATATATTCTATCAAAAAATATTATTATTAGACGTATATGTATTTAGTTTATTGAAATTGTGAGGAGTTTATTATTTTTTCTTTTTTAAATAGTGTTATCTATTTATATTATTATAGTATAGTATTTTATATGATTTTATGGCGATAAATCTTATAGAGGAGCGCACAAGAGAGGGGTCAAAGGAAGCGAAGAAGCATTGAAGGAGGAAGGTACTTGGGTAATTGGGAGAGTTTTGGGAGTGGTAAAGAGGAGAGCATGGGAGAGGGAGGGGGAGCAGAAATAAAAATGAACATATGAAGATGTTAGGTCATAGAAGGAGTAGGTGGGGGATGAGGGAAAAAGAAAAGCAAAAAGCAGAGAGGATAACGGACAATTGAAGGGTAGAGGAGGCATGGGGTGTAGGTAGAGGTGGAGGAGTGGGAGAGAGAAGGGAAAGGGAGAATGGATGGGGAGGGGGAGGAGGAGGGGGCTCGAGGGGGGGGGAGGGAGGCATCGAGAGGGAGGGGGGGGGGGAGGGAGTAGTGTGGGGATAGGGGAGGTATAGGGCGAGGGAGTAGTGGGAGAGGAGGGGAGGGGGATGCAGAGTGGGGGGACGGGGGGGGGATGAGGGATACGGGGACAAGGAGAAGGGGGAGTTGTGTAGGGGGGGAGTCGAAGAGGAGAGGGGGAGAGGGGGGAGGGAGGAGGAAGAGGAGGGAGAGGGGGATGGGGAGGGACGAGGAGGAGGATGAGGAGGAGGGGAAGGGGGAAGGAGGGAAGGATGGGAAGAGGGGAGAAGCGGGGGAGGGAGAGAGAGAGGAGGAGGAGGAGGAGGAGGAGAAGGGAGAGGAGGGAGAGTGGGAGGGGAGCAGGAGGAGGAGGAGGAGGAGAGGGGGGAGGGGAGGAGGGGTAGGATGTGATGGGAGAGGGGAGGAGAGGGGAGGGAGCGGGGGGGGAGAGGGGAGGGAGCGGGGGGGGAGAGGGGAGGAGAACGTGGGAGGAGGGTGGGAAGAGGGGAGGAGAACGTGGGAGGAGGGTGGGAAGAGGGGAGGAACGGGGGAGGAGGGTGGGAAGAGGCGAGGGGGAGGGAGAGAGAGTGGAGGACGAGGATGAGGAGGAGAAGGGAGACGGGGCGGGGAGGGGAGATAAGAGGAGGGGGGGGGATGTGAGGGGAGAGGGGAAGGAGGGGATGGGAAGAATAAAATATGGGAGGAGTGGGGTTGGAGGGTGGGAAAAGGGGAGGGGGGATGGAGAGAGGGAGGAGAACATGGAGGAGGATGAGAAGGGAGAGGGAGAGGAGGAGGGGGGGGATGAGGGTAGGGAGAAGGGGGGGTAAAGGGGAAAAGGGGAGGGATAAGGAGGGAGAGAGAGGGGATGAGGAGGAGAAGGTAGAGGAGGGAGAGGAGGAGGAGGAGGAGGAGGAGGAGGATGTGAGCAGAGAGGGGGAGGATGCAAGGGGAGAGGGGAGGAGTGGGGGAGGACGGTGGGAAGAGGGGGGGGGGAGAGAGAGAGTGGAGGATGAGGAGGAGAAGAGAGAGGAAGGAGAGGGAGAGGGAGAGGGGGGAGGGGAGGAGGACGAGGACGAGGAGGAGGGGAGGGGGGAGGGGAGGAGGTGGAGGATGTGACGGGAGAGGGGAGGGGAGGAGGGGATAGGAGGAGGGTAAGAGGGGAGGAACGGGGGTGAAGTGTGGGAAAAGGGGGAGGGGGATGGAGAGAGGGAGGAGAATATGGAGGAGGATGAGAAGGGAGAGGGAGAGGAGGAGGGGGCGATGAGGGTAGGGATAAGGGGGGTAAAGGGGAAAAGGGGAGGGATAAGGAGTGGGGGAGAGGGGGAAAGGGGGAGGGGGGGGGAGGAGGAGGGAGGGGGTGCAGGATAAGGAGGAGGAGGAGGGAGGGGAGGGGAGGAGGGAGGAAGGAGGGAAGGATGGGAAGAGGGGGAGGGGGAGGGAGAGAGAGCGGTGGACGAAGATGAGGAGGAGAGGGGAGAGGAGGGGGGGGAGGAGGGAGGAGGAGGAGGAGGATGAGAAGGGAGAGGGGGAGGGGAGGAGGAGGAGGAGGAGGAGGAGGGAGGCAGGAGGGGATAGAGAGGATATGAGGAGGGCAAGAGGGGAGGAGCAAGGGATGAGGGTGGGAAAAGGGGAGGGGGATGGAGAGAGGGAGGAGAACATGGAGGAGGATGAGAAGGGAGAGAGAGAGGAGGAGGGGGGGGATGAGGGTAGGGAGAAGGGGGGTAAAGGGGATAAGGGGAGGGATAAGGAGTGGGATAGAGGGGAGAGGGGAGGAGGAGGGGAGAGAGGAAGGAGGGGAGGGGAGGAGTGGGGGAAGTAGTGTGGGAAGAGGGGAGGGGGAGGGAGAGAGGAAGGAGGGGAGGGGAGGAGTGGGGGATTAGGCTGGGGAAGAGGGGAGGGGGGAGGGAGAGAGGGAGGAGAACACATAGGAGGAGGAAAAGGGAGAGGGAGAAGAGGAGGGGGATGATGAGGGCAGGGAGAAGGAGTGTGGGAGAGGGGAGAGGAGAAGGGAGAGGGAGAGGAGGAGGGGGGTGATGAGGGTAGGGAGAAGGGGGGTAAAGGGGAAAAGGGGAGGGATAAGGAGTGGGGGAGAGGGGAGAGGAGAAGGGGGGGGGAGGAGGAGGGAGGGGGTGTAGGATAAGGAGGAGGAGGAGGAGGGGAGAGAGGAAGGAGGGGATGGGAGGGAGGGGGAGGAGGGGGAGGGGGAGGGAGGGGGAGGGGGAGGGGGGAGGGGATGGGAGGAGGGTTAGAGGATGGAGGACGGACGGAAGGATGGGAAGAGGGGAGGAGCAGGGGAGGAGGGTGGGAAGAGGGGAGGGGGAGGGAGAGAGAGCGGAGGACGAGGATGAGGAGGAAATAGAGAGGAGGGAGAGGGGGAGGGGAGGAGGAGGAGAGGAGGAGGAGAAGGGAGAACGGTAGGGGAGGAGGAGGAAGAGGAGGAGGGGAGGGGGGGAGGGGACAGAGAGAATAGGAGGAGGGGAAGAGGGGAGGGAGCGGGGGAGGAGGGTGGGGAAAGGGGAGGGGGATGGAGAGAGGGAGGAGAACATGGAGGAGGATGAGAAGGGAGAGGGAGAGGTGGAGGGGGAGGTTGAGGGTAGGGAGAAGGTGGGTAAAGGGGTTAAGTGGAGCGATAAGGAGTGGGATGAGAAGGGAGAGGGAGAGGCGGAGGGGGGGGATGAGGGTAGTGAGAAGGTGGGCAAAGGGGTTAAGTGGAGGGATAAGGAGTGGGAGAGAGGGGGAGAGGGGAGGGGAGGGGGGGGGAGAGGAAGGAGGGGAGGGGGGGGGGGGAGAGGAAGGAGGGGAGGGGAGGAGTGGGAGAGTAAGGTGGGAAGACAGGATGCAGAGGGAGAGAGGGAGGAGAATACAGAGGAGGAGGAGAAGGGAGAGGGAGATGAGGAGGGGGAGGATGAGGGTAGGTAGAAGGAGTGTGGGAGAGGGGAGAGGGGAGGAGGAGGGGATGGGAGAGGGGCGGAGGGGAGCGTACGAGGTGGGAGGAGTGGAAGAGGGGAGGAGTGGGGGATGAGTGGGGAAGGGAGAGGGGGGAGAGGATGAGTGAAGGAGGAGGAGGAGGAGGAGGGGAGGGGAGAGGGGTAGAGTGGGGGTTAGGAGGGGGTTGGATTGGAATAGGGGAGGAGCGGGGGAGGAAGATGGTAGGAAGGATGGGAATATGGGAGTGGGAGGGTTAGGGGGAGGCGAACGAGGAGGAGTGAGAGGGGGAGGGGGAGGTAAGAGAGAATGGGGAAGGTGGGGAGCAAAGGAGGGATAGAGGGGAGGCGGGGGGAGAGAGGGAGAAGGAGGGGGGATAGGGGTAGGAGGGAGGGGAGTAAAGGAGGGGGGGTGGAGGAGAGGAAGAGGGGAGAGGGAGGGAGAGGGGAAGAGGGAGGAGGGGTAGGGGTGAGGTGGGTTGAGGGAGAGGGGAAGATGAGGGAGGAGGGGAGGGCCAGGGAGTTAGAGGGAGGGGGAGGGAGGAGGAGGAGGAGGAGGAGGAGGAGGGGAGGGGTGAGAAAGTTGAGGGGAAGAGAAGGGATGGGGGAGGGTGGATGGAGGGGAAAAGGAGTAGGAGGAGGTGGAGGAGTGTTAGGGTGAGGAGTGGTGACAGGAGGAAGGAGGTGGGATAGGGGAAGAGGGGAGGAAATGAGGGTGGGAAGTGTTCAGAGGATCTATGTAGCCTTGGATAGGAGGCAAGCTGACCCCTAGTCCTGAATGATTGATGTAGTAGGTAAGATTGCTAATAAAACCATAGCTATTTTGATGATTCTAGAGCTAGCAATATTTACATTGCATGCAATCTAGTTGAGAAATGTCATTTGAACAAAAGTAAACTTGAAACAACAAGTCTAGTGCAATTAGCTACAGGAGCTTAGAGAAAAATCATAGAATTTGTAAAAGTGTGTCCTTTAGAAATTAATGGATTGAAAACCTTTGCAAACTTAAACATCATACCCTTGGGGTCATATGATGTATTGATTCACATGGATTGGTTGGATGCACACCATGCCATACTAGATTGTCATAATAAAACTTATACTTGTTTGGATGAAGAAGGAAATCGAGTGATAGCCAAAGCTATACCTAGATCCATATCCCCGAGGTAGGTCACAACTCTATAATTGAAGAAATGTCTTAGGAAGGGATGCCAGTTATATGCAATTCATGTGGAAGATTTGAAAGAAATAAAAAATCTAGAACTATAGGATTATCTCGGACTACAAGATTTTACAGATATATTTCAAGAACTACCAAGAATGCCTCTTAAGAGCGACATTGATTTTTCTATCCACTTGGTTCCAGGGACAATACCTTCATCTAAAGCACGTTATATAATGTGTACTCTAGAGCTAAAGGAATTACAGATGAACTTAGAGGAGATACTAAAGATAGGTTACATAATACCTAGTGTTTCAACTTGAGGAGCCCCTATGTTATTTGTAAAGAAGAAGGATGGAACTCTAAGACTCTGCATAGATTATAGATAGTTGAACAAAGAAACAGTTAAAAACAAGCACCCCTTACCAAGAATTGACTTGTTTGATCTATTGAGAGGAGCCAAGGTGTTTTCTAAAATAGATTTGAATTCAGGATACCATCAAATTAGAATTAAGAATGAGGATATCATTAAGATAGAATTCATAACAAGGTATGGACATTATGAGTTCACAGTGGTATCGTCTGGTTTAACAAATGCACCAACAATATTCATGTGTTTAATGAATGGAGTCTTCAGAAAGTGCCCGGATAAGTTTGTGTGTATTCTTGGATGGCATCCTTGTCTATTCCAAGAAAAAAGAAGAGCATGAATAACATATCATGTTAGTAATGCAAGTGGTTAGATAAAAACAATTGTATGACAAGCTAAGAAAGTGTTCTTTTTATCAAGGAAAAATTCACTACCTAGGGCATATCCACTAAAGGTGTTTCTATAGATCGTGAAAAGATAAGATCCATTATGGAATGGACAACACATAAGAATGTATAATAAGTAATATATTTCATGGGATTAGTTGGGTACTCTCAAAGGATCATCGAATGATTCTTGAAGTTAGCTCATCCTATCACATTTTTGCAGAATAAGGGTGTGAAGTTTGACTAGAAATTATTACTAGTGCACCTATTCTAAATATTGCATATCCTGAAGGAAACTTTGTTGCATGGAAGGATGCATGCAAGCAAGGCATTGGTGGATTATTGATGCAGGATGGACATGTGATCAATTATGAATCTAGAAAGTATAAGGAAAATGAATAGAATTATACCAACCATGATTTAAAGCTTGCATCTATCATCCTTGCTTTGAATATGTGGAGACATTATCTAATGGGTAAGAAGTTTGAGTTAAGAATTGATCATGATGGGTTAAAATACTTGTTTGAGTAGCCTAATTTGAATGCAAGATAGAGGATATGGATGGAGTTATTATGTGAATATGACTTTGACATCAAGCATATTAAAGGTAAGGAACACAAAGTAGCCGATGCACTTAGTAGGAATATACATGTGATGCATGTAGCAAATTTAAGCACTAGTACATCAGGTTTAAAAGATAAGATCATTGAATCCAGTTTTATAAATGAACTTTGAGTCAATAGGTAAAAGAAGGATTGCAACAATAGAAAACTCAACAGAAATTTGATAAATATAAGTTGGAAGAAAATGGGATCCTCATGCATAGAGATAGAGTTTAGGTACCTAATGCTAGAGATATAAGGGAGATGGTTCTGAAGTAAATGCATGATGTTCCTTATGTCGGACATTCGGGTTATTAGAGAACAATAGTAGCAGTAAGGAAACAATACTATTGGCCAGGGATGAAGAATGATGTTGCGGAATATATAGCTAGGTGCAATTGAGCATCGACATCCAGCGGGATTGTTGCAACCCTTGATAATACCGTAATCGAAATGGGATGTAGTGATGATGGATTTTATCACCAAGTTTCCTAAAACAATATTGAAAAATTATTCCATCGTGGTTGTTGTAGATAAGTTGAATAAGGAAACACACTTCATTCTAGTAAAGACAACTCACAAAGTAACTAACATTGCAGATATTTACATGAAAGAAGTAGCCATATTACATGTCATTCTCAAGGATATAGTATCATACAGAGATTCAAAATTTACTTCTAACTTTTGGAAATGATTGTTTGAGGGGTTTGGAACAAGTCTAAACATGAGTACAACATACCACCCTCAGATAGATGGATAGACAGAAAGAGTTAACCAAGTGATTGAATATATGTTAAGGATGTATGTAATGGATCTACCATCTAAGTAGGAATATTATCTACACTTGGTCCAATTTTATTATAATAATGGATATCATTCATATTTGAAGATGAGTCCTTTCGAGGCCATGTATGGAAGGAAGTGCAATACTCCCATCAATTGGGATAACCCAATAGACAGAGTCATTGTTGGACTAGAATTATTAAAGGTTATGGAGGATAATATGGTGAAGATAAAGGAAAATCAAGATAGGAAGAAAATATATGTGGATCATAACAAGACGGCCAGACAGTTTCAAGTTGGAGATTTTGTGTTTTTTAAGTTAGACCCAAGAAGATTTTCTTAAACTTGGGAAATTGCTCCAATCGAGATGCTAGATACTGTGGACCTTTTGAGTCTTAGCTAAGATAGGACCGGTTTCTTATGAGTTGGCTCTATCCACTTGCATTAGAGTACATAATGTGTTTCATGTGTCTTTATTGAAAAAGTATATACTTGATACTAACCATGTAATTGATTGGAATGTGAAATAGGTAATTAGAGTTCTTTTATTTTATTTATTGATATATATACATGTATGTACATGGTACTAATCATGTGATCGATTGCATTATGATCTAGGTGTAACCGAAAGGGGATTTTCCAGTACAACCTATTTCCATTTTGGGAAGCAAGGTAAAGTTGCTTCGAAATCGAGAAATCAAGTAGGTAAAGGCACAATGGACCCATTACAGCAATGAGAATGTGACTTGGGAGTTGGAATGCTATGAAAGAAGCATACCCTCCTCGGTTGTTAAGCCCCATACTTATGGTATTTTATTTGAATATTTTCTTATGCTCAATTGTTTGATTTGATTTTTGCCTTATTATTAATGTTAATGTTGTTATTGTCATTGCTATTACCATTGAATGTTGTTGGTATTAATTAAATAAACAACTGGCTCAGCAAAGGTAGCTAAAAGAGTATGGGATACCATGGATCTCACAGTGTGAGGGAGAATGGGGGACATCCTTTTCACCTTAGAACTTGTTGTTGATTGATACTTGTCCATCCTAGTTCATTTTGTGCCTTGGTGACTTTAGAAGTGTTGGTCACCCAAACATTGTACAACGAACCCCATTTTTTTTTATGGAATATAGATTTATTATTGTTAAGTTTATATGCTAAAATAACTTAGATTCCTACTTCATTAGAATTTAATACATTTTCACAATAACAACATAAACAGGATCTCTGAAAGACACACAATCACAAGGTACACAACAATTATCCCAGGAAACCTTTAAGGGGAATAAAACCCAACAAGATCTTAATCAATATAGATTACCAAAGTACAATTCCCAAATAAATAAGTCTCATAAGAAAGAGAGACAAAACCCAAACTCTAGAGCCAAAAGAAATCCTCCTCCTGCTTCGCAATCTTCCTCTTCTCTCCAGTGTGCAATGCTTGAGTGAGTGAATGGTACAAATGAGAGGAGACACTCTCTATTTATACTTTACCTTTTACTTGACATTTAACCTAACTAGGTCGGCCTCACTAACTTGACTGAGACGACCTCTTTAGGGATACTCAAATAATATTTATATTACATTCTTTTGGGTATTAATGACCCGACTTACAATGGAGGTTTTACATCATGACTTTTACATCAGTGACATCTCCCGAAGGAGGAATAATACAAGTAGAATTTTCTTCGAGGTTACATTATTTCAACAATTATTACACCTTATGCATACTTTAGTGGGCCCCTCTTTCCTATTTCACCCTCCTTGTAATAAATTCCCTCCTAATTATGTGTTTCGTCATTTATGAGCCTTCTCCCTAGATTATAGGAGTTGTAAGCTAGAATTTAGCTTCCACCTCTTTGATCTCTACCTCCACCTCCACAAGTGCACCCCACTCCTCCACTCATCCCTATTTTATTGCTTCTATGATATTTATGACCCTATTAGATCCCCTCTCTCACCTAATTCTCCCCCCTTCATGTTTTGTAACCTCCCTTATGCATTAATGCACCTCCTTGTGCTCTTCATGGCTCCACTCCTTGGTTTTTGGTAACTCCTCCTCATGGTACTTATTCGGGAAAGGGAATATCCTAACTAGGATACCACTCCATTAATTTGAGTTAATTCTCCATGATGAATCCCAACCACACTCAAACCAATTATATTTTTCCACCTTGGGTTTGAATTTCCCTCCTTAATCTATTTATACATGTGCTATCTCCTTGTTGAAGCTAATATTGAGCTTTGGATCACTTGGATTGTGCTATATCACCATGTTGGGAATTTTGATAGTACTAAGAGTGTGATGATACTTATAGCTAGTCTATTTGTTTCCCTTTGATTCCATTATATCACTCTACTAGTCTAGGTTCTCGCACAGGAAACTAGGAAATGGGTTGGTGAGTGGAGTCACATCCCATAGGTAGTGGAGACAGACAAGAAAGTAGTAGTGGGAAGCATTGTGGTTCTCAAAAGAGGTAGTTCCGAGAATTTCTAGAATAATTTTGCCTCTACCCATGGATCCATGGTATTATATCGGGGGTAACATGTTCAAGAGAGGAAGGCTTGACTATGTCTATGACTGGGAGGGAAGTTTCCTTGTTGTAGCCAGTTGCCCTTATTTTGAGATAAGTATTTATCTTATGCTTCATTTTCATTACATTATTTTATTTGGTATATGTGCAATGGTGGATGAATTGGTTGTATTCATGTTCATCTATTGAATTCTAGGATCTATATGTAGGAAGGATGAATGTCATATAATATGTTTCAATGCTCCTTACATTCTTTATATTCTTCTTCCTCTTAAACATAAGTTGTAATTTTGGCTCTATGGTATTGAGACAGGAGAAACCATATGCTCTATATCACCCCTATATTCTCATTTATTTGTTTTGAGACTTATTCCATTACATCCAGAACAATTTTTCCAATAAATAACACCTTTCATTTCATTGAAAAAGCTTTCCAGATGATCAATATATGTATTTTTTAGTCTGACAGTTTTCTTGTGCCAAGATGAGTGCACCTATCATTTGATTGTAAATGTTTTGTTTACATATATATTACTTGTTGCATATCTGAGGATGATTTATGTATTATGGATATAAAAGTGATTTATGGTTGGAGGGTGGAAGCCATGCGATATTATTTCTATTAATGAGAGATGACTGTAGGGGACATAGCCATCTCTTTGAACAATTATAATTACAATATCTTTGAACAAATATAAATGCCTTGATCTATGAACAAAGGCCTCTCTATAACTATCATTAATAAGACGATATAATGCTTATGACAAATTTTGATATTTATTTTCCTTTGTGTCGTATAATGAGCTTTTATTTATGTTGTTAATGTTGAACGTGTTTATCTGCATCAACGGGGGTTCCTTGGAATACCCCGAAGCTTACTTAGATTTATGCTAAAGCATGCTATCCCTTTGTCTAGGTTACAGGTGATGATATGCATCTTTATAATGAGTATTAATATTTTGACGAGCTTATTATGCTGATAAACTACCACTTTACTTCACATTGGTTTGATTATTCATACTAACTTAGTCGATTCTTGACTAAGAGGTTAGAAACTTCATACCCAGACTTAAAGGTGATAAACTATCATTTCTATGGTTTTAATTACATTATCCAAGTATTTGTTGATTTAGTCCTTACCAAGGACTTGTGGTTCCTAGTAAAAATAATAGTGATATTTAAAATGTGAACCCAAACTATATGAAAGTGGGTTTCGAGAATTCAATTAGCGCTAAAGTGAAGAGCTCTCCGAAAAATACAATGCATGAACTATAGTGGTATGGGTTTTGTATTAAAAGGTGGTGGTTGATAGTTCATATATTAAATGAACCCATGTGATTGACCTTGGGAGTAGCACCACATAGAGGGAAAACCCTATCACTACGTTTTGGGGTTTGGTATTTGCATTAGATGTTTTGCTCCAATGTAGTGATGGAGGGATGAGCTTCTCTTGGCCGCCATGTTTGTTGGGAAGCCAGAGTAGCATTCGCAGATGTAGTTCGATGTTGTAAGTGCTGGGTCATGGTGTCTTTAATGTGCATTGGGTTCAACTACCTGGTTCTCATCTTGGAACGGGTTCAAAACCTGTGAAGGTAATCTTCTATAAACTAAATTCTTTCATTGTTTACAATTTGTAATTCCTCTCCATGTAACAACAATGTTATTTTTTTAAAAATCTCGACTTGGTTAAAATTTCAAGGATAAGGATCACATCCTACAGTGATGGCTTCATGAGAGAAGGGAAACATACTTCAGTGGTTGTGAGGCCATGGTAAGCCTCGGGTCCATCCCAGATGATACCTCTATCAATAAAATTTGGGTTGTTTTGTTTGTGTTTCCTTCCTTTAGTGTTTGTTTGTTTAAAAGAGAGCCGTGAGGCAACTTAGGGTAGGAAGGAAAATGGTGTTGGCTTAAAATCCAGGGTTGGGTTTTCGACCCATCTATGTTATTTGGAGAGTTTTGATACAAGATTTTACTAAATGGAGAACGCTCGGTCACACTGAGCAGTATCACTGCGAATGTAAACTTTTTAATGGAATAATATAATGACTCTCTGTCTCGATACTTGTTTTGGAAACTGATGTTGTATTGACCAATAATTTTCTTTTGGCTTCTCGTCAGTTTGTGTATTGATAACATTCACTTATTTATGTTATTATGGACAAACCCTTCTTCATGGACTTGTAAATATAATACAATGTTTTCGTAAAATGTTTAATGATTCTGGTTGATATGAAACCCAATGGGAGGTTAAACTATTTCACATATATGCTGGATTTTCAGTTTCTAGGTTTTGAAATAATGTTTATGTAGGAAGGCTTCCAGCATTATTGTTTTGATTTCATTTTGGGAAGAAAGAATAATTTTGATGGTTTAAAGATGAATATGAAACTGCTTTGGGCCAAGCCCTAAAATGATATGCATTTATAGATTTTATTCTGTGTTGGTTCGGTGTTGAAATGCTACTGATTATGTGTTTATAGCTTTTATCGTCATCATCACTGCTGTTACTATCTCAATCAATCTCCAATCTACACGTCATAGGAAGTTCTACAGAGACAGTCCTTTTTCATACTGGATGTAGGCCCACCACCTGCAGGTCTTCATCATCTACAGAGCCAACCCTTTTTCATACTGGATGAACATCATCAACATATATGCGAGCAAGCCATCAAGTATGTACACCTAAGGACTGATTACACTGCTTCTGCAAAACCTGCAAAATCTCCTAAGACTGATTACACTGCCTCTGCAAAACCTGCAAGAGCATCTTAGGACTAATCATATGCCTTTGCAAAACCTATGTACCATATTGTCACATCATCGTCTTCAGATCATCGTCAACGTCCACGGAGCGCGACCCAGATGCACACACACAACACTTACACTCACCAGCATGGGAGGACCAACCTACTACCATTTGTGAAAGGCTCACAGCACTTACATCAACGACCATGGGAGGACCAACCTACCACCATGTCGGAATGGCTCATCAATTACATCAATGACCATGGGAGGACTAACCTACCACCATGTCGGAAAAGCTCAGCAATTGCATCAACGACCATGGGAGAACTAACCTACCACCATGTCGGAAAAGACCATAAATTACATCAACGACCATGGGAGGACCAACCTACCACCATGTGAGAATGGCCCAGCCCTTACATATGCACCATAGGAGGACTAACCTACCACTATGTGAGAATGGCCCAGCACTTATATCAACGACCATGGGAGGACCAACCTACCACCATGTCAGAATGGCTCGTGTGCATCTATGTCTCCAAACTCATCACTTCCCCTTGGAAGGTATCTCGATCTAAAGTACAGCAAGTCTCCCTCTGAAGTATTCAAACTTCACTATGGAAAGCGGCTTGGTCAACACATTGGCTATCTGTTCATCCGTCACAACATACAGGTGCTTCACTACTCCTCTCTGCACCATATCCCTGATATAGTGATACTTGATCTCAATGTGCTTCGACTTTTCATGGAACACTGGGTTCTCTGACAACTTCACACAACTCTAGTTGTTGCAATATATACAAGTAGCACTCAGCTGGAGATCAAACAAATAAGACAGTAGCTTCCTAAGCCATACTACCTCACAACTGGTCAAACAAGCTGCGACATACTCTACTTTGGTTGTACTCAGTGCCACACAGGATTGCTTCCTGCTAAACCAAGAGATCATACTAGATCCCATACTGAAGCAGCACTCTGAAGTGCTCTTATGATTAATGGCACTACCTGCCCAATACGAATCAACATAACCCTCCAGGTTAAACTTTTGATTTGCCTCATACTTGAGCCCATATTCAACTGTACCCTTCAGGTACCTCAGAATATGCTTTGCAGCTATCAGGTGAACATGTCTCAGATCTGTCAAGTACTGGCTCAAGGTGTTCACCACAAAGTAGATATCTGGTCTTGTATTCGTTAGGTATATCAAGGATCCAATCATCTGACGATACATCGTAGCATCAATCAACTCAGATGAAGCATCACACAGAAGCTTTAGGTTCGATGCCATAGGTGTGGCCATGGCCTTGCAGTCCATCATCCCAAACTTCTTCAGGATCTCTACTGCATACTTCCTTGTCCAAAAAAGATTCCATCTGCACTCTGCCACACCTCCATACCAAGAAAGTAGTGCATCATACCCAAATCCTTCATCTCAAACTTGGCAGCAAACTTTCTCTTTGTATCAGTAATCAATCTATCCTCACCTATTACAAACAGGTTATCCACATACAATAGTAGAATCACAGGATTGCCTTCCTCAACCTTATAGTAAAAGTTGGAATCCACTTTACTCTTGGTAAAGACCAAACTAGATAGGAAGCCATCTATTCTTCCATACCAGGTCCTGGGTGCCTGTTTCAAACCATACAGGGATTTCTTCAGTTTGCACACATGTGTCTCTCGGTCATGTGTCTCAAACCTGAGTGGCTGCTCCACATACACTTCCTCTTCAACTACACCATTCAACAAAGTTGTCTTAACATCCATCTGGTGTACCTTCCACTTCATTACTGCAACCAGAGAAAGTACTAATATAATGGAAGTGTATCTGGACATAGGAGCAAAGGTCTCTTCATAATCAATCCCTTCTTTCTGGGAGAAGCCACAAGCTACAAATCTTGCTTTGTATTTCTCTATGCTACCATCTGCAGCATGCTTGATCATGCAGATCCACTTGGAAGTCACCATAGACTTCCCATCTGGTCTTGGGACCACATCCCAAACATCATTCTTCATGATCGACTGATCATGGTATTCTTCCATTACTTCATCCTGGATCCTGGGAACTTCAATATCTTCAACAGATAGCTTTGTTGCTAGAACAAATGTTGTAGTCCTTCTTTTGTAGGTGATGGTATACGATCTTTCCTAGAAAGCAAGTTAAATTGCATGATTAGAAACATCTCATAGTTTTCAGAAGAAATTCTTACACATAAAGAAATATGTCATGCAGTCATGCAATTATTTTATCCAATGCTTCAATACAACATTTATCCATATCCCATAACTTTCTAGATGCCTTCCAATCTCTACCAGAACATTGTTAAGAGTGTGCACAACTCCCAACACGTCATCAAAGAGGTTTCATTCTAGATAATTAGCAATTGAATGTTATACAGTGCCATAGGCCACTTACCCATCACATGCATATTAGTAGTATACTGTTCATTAATGCAATTATTCTAATATGCATAATACACACCCTAAGTCTAGGAACATAAGCATAGACATCATTGAACAACATTATTTAAACAAACAAGTATGCAAGAAATAACAATTCAAATACTTATCTTTGTTTGGTTGTAGGGTGGACTCCCTCTCAATATTTGCTTCCTTGCAAGAACTACTAGAGTGTTCTCCCTCTTGATCTTTGCTTCCTGGATTAACTGTCCTTGAACTTATATCCATCATCAATCATTATGCATACTTATTAGTATCATCATTGTTTTATCCTCTAGGTCTCACACATACATTCATTAGTATAATCTCAATACTATCAAAACACAATAATCTTAAACATGTATAGTCATGATCATTTCAAACAGAGATAATAAACATTAGTATTCAAGGTTTCAGGGAATACTTCTTTTACTCATGCATATTCTTATTTGACCAAAGGAATTTTCTGGTTAGTCATATCATCAATCAAGGTAAGAGACATAATATGCATAAAACCTTGATTACTTACATTTCTAACTTCATGAATAATCATTATCAACCATACAACAGTATAAGATCCTAACACAAGGTAGGATTCTAACTTGATATAGGAAAAACATACTTGGTTATCATATTTGCTAGTTATGTCTAGCAATGTCTTCTTGTTCTCTTCAATGACTTGTGCTAGTAACCTGCATATCTCATAGGTTAAGCATTGTAGAACCAAATTATACATACCTCGTAAGTATAGCTTCAATGTGATCCATGACAATGGATGAATCTTTGTCTTCATGTCACCATGGTCATATGTTCTTGAACTAGAACATGGTTTGTCTTTCTTGATGTACCTTTCATGTTAGCGAACAACATAAACCTCATACAACACCACAAAGCATTAGTACAATCATAAGTTTCAAAAACCTAATCAATGAATATCTTCTATCATGCATTCATATGTTATTAAGGTGATACGACAAGTCTAAAATTAATCAGGATTTGTACTAATATTAATGAAGACAAACATAAACTTAATCATGAACAGATTTCGAAACATACCTGGATAAGTCATACCTGTTGAGATTGCTTGTATTCCTCTTATCTAAGGCCTTAGCCTCATCTCCCTCTGAAACTGGAACTTCTTCACTTATGCAGGTGACCAATCCATTCTCTTCTAGGATTAACCCAATCCACTTGATTTGCAGAAACTGGATTTGGAGTTGGATTAGGGTTTGTTAGAGAAGCCCTAAAAATTCAAACTTTGAATTTCGAAATTCTGAAAGGATAGAAAGATGCGCCTTTCTGAGCTGGTCAAGCTGGTATACTCAGAATTTGAAAAACTGCAAAGTTTCACCCCTCAAAATTGCCTTTTAGATTTCCAGATTCACTCGGAGGACCGTGAATTAGGGTTTGAGTTTCCCGGAGCTTCACCCTACCAAATAGTTTGATCCAAAGCTCTAAACTTTGATTTTTCCAAGGAGCTTCTAGCTATGGTCACAGATTTCAAAAATTCCCATTTTTGTAGAAGCCCTATTTTTTCACTTTTCCTATCAAAGTCTCGAACTAGGGTTTCATCAAGCTCGGTCTTCTACACAACCAAAAAATTTGATCTTGGTCTCTAAATTTCGATTTTGATGAGGAGCATTCAACCATGGTCTCCAATACAAAAATTCCAACATTCTCTGAAACCCTAAATTCCTGGATCCATCTTTGAAACCCTAAATCGTCGGAGCCAAAAATTCCAACATTCTGTCAAAATCAAATTCTGTTTTGATAGAAATATGCACCTGATTGTTTCTGGTGTAAATTTGAAATTATGAATCCACAGGATCTGAAACTGTGAACTTTGGTAGCCTAACTTGTCATCTTTCCAACCCCACAGGTCTGACCTCAATTGGATTCTCTGAGAGAGAGTTATACCAAGTGTCACAACATGACCTGTTTATGGGATAAAACAGGAGAGAGAACTTGTATGGAGTGCCACGTGTCACTAGTTCACTTTCGGCCTCTGAACCTTCGGCCTATGAATGTATAGTCCATTCCCTAACTATCCATTTTTACGAAATTTCATTTGGAGCTTCATAGCCGAAGTTTTGACCTTTTTTCCTAGGTCACCTGTTTATGACTGAGATCTGGAAGAGGCAGAAACCCTAGATTGTACAGATCATAAAACACAAAGTATAATGAATTAGAAGTTTTGATTCGGACACAAGGTACATTGGGATCTTATCTTCTACCTGTAAAAATTTTCGATCCTGAAACTTCGTCAAAATGGATTTATAGCGAAATTGCTACGATGACTTGTTTTTGCTATATCAAGCCCTAGCTTCGCAAGTGCAACAAGTGTTATAAATACCATACCATGCCTTTTTTCAGGCTAGCTCTGATACCATGTTAGTTTTTCAGAATTTATTTCAATCTGATCTAGGTTCTTAACTGAGAGAACAACAGGTACAGCATATCTACAGCATATCAATCATGGACATAATAATGCAAGCACACAAGAGACAATAGACACACATAGTTTCACTAGGGAAAACCATAAAGGTGAAAAACCCTACAACTTCCTCATAGATAGATAGAGCAATGATACAACCCAAGCATAAGAGATAGTCTTCTCCTAGCAATAGCTTCTCCTCCTCCACAAGTGCGCCACTCTCCAATGAGAGTATGAGTGAGAAAGTGAATGATCAAATAGAGTGCCTCCTGCACTCTATTTATACTTGACTTGACTTGCCTAATAACCTTTACTAGGTCGGCCTCAACTTAACCACATAACATAATGCTGATAGGGCTGACCCCTAATAGGGTGGTCTAATAACCCTTTTACCCACATGACTTATACAGGGCCGACCCCATCAAGGTGGTCTAATAACCCATCAAGTATAAGTTACAACACTTACAATATAAATGATGACACTTCCGTATAGAGGAATAACATCTCTATAGGGATACAAAATACATATATGAAATACATTCCGAAGTTACATATACATCAACATTAAACCCTAAATCTATCATATGTTTAGGTTTTGTATTCGAGAATTTATGTTTTATGATCTAAGTCTGGGCAAGTTCTCTATTGTGAATCAAACCCTTGACCTTTTAGAGTAAAAGCCTGATTAATAAAATGAGGCAACGATGCATCTAAACAGATGACATCGAGCCTTGCCTTCATGGCATTCTATATTATTTCTATTTCTTCAAAAGTACTAGAAAGATTAATTTGTTTTAGTAATTGATAATTTTATACATAATGAGATATCGGGATTACTGTATTTATTTTGATACCTGAGTTGTAATGTACCTGGTTCATATGATGAACTTAGGGTGATCCCCTTTCGGTCTCGAATCCTTGATGTGTGAATATAAAGGTTCTGTCGATTGTTAGTATTTATAAAGAATTACTTTGTTATCGGGTTCAGATATTGAAAATGTTTTAATACAATACTTCGATATTCAATGTTAGATGTTGTCTAGAAGGTGGAACCCTCGATGTAGTTAATATGCTTATTTGTATAATGTGTTGATCGAGTAGTATTTAAAGATTTCAAGATGTAGACCATCAGTTTGTATTATTTGTATAGGTGATTGTGTTGTTCAGAACTCTGTTTGTACAATGCTTGTTTATGTAAAACAATACTATGAATATAAAGATTTTTTAGTAGTATACTTCATTTATGATAAAAGATAGCTGTAGGGTTTATCTATGTATATTTTAAGATGTTTACTTCTATAAGGATACTAAGATTTATGTACAATATATTTTAAATTGTTAATGATCCTGTTATATATAGTGTGAGAGTATAACTACTTTGCTTATACATATGAGTTCTATATGAAATAGATAACGTAAATATGTCTATAATCAACAGCGTAAATAACTATGTTGTTTATATAGGTTTTATAAACATAATTACAGCGTGAAGTTTATAGATCCATAATATGGATTTTTACAATTATGTTTAATATTTACTGAATGTAAATAATTATTGTTTTAATTTTTTTATAAGTGTAATTACTATCTAAGGATCTATGATAAGATAATATGAAATCACAACTAAGTTTCTATAATTACTGTTTAAAAGTAAAAAGTGTTTGCATTAAGAAATTTCATGTTTAAGACAGTAGTATTCTATGTATAATAGTCTATCTATTTTGAACAATAAACTCTGCTAATTACAGATCATTTCATCTATGTTAATTAACCACTTCCTGTACTAGAGTACATCACCTTACGATGAAAGGAAAAATACAGGGAGAATTTATTCTTCATTCTATATCATCTATTCATTCATTCAATGTACAGAAACAATCTATCGGTTCAACAATCTGTCATCTCTAACAGCTAACTGATTTCTAAGATACATCTGGAAAACTTATAATAAAATTTACATACTATTTGCAGAATAAGATTAACAGTTTAAAAATAAATAACAAGTAGAACCTAATAACTTGATAGGGTGGAAAAATGCCCAAAGAGGACCATTCCTCCCAACCTTCTCCAGAAAGCATCCAATATCACTTGCTTTTGGGCCCCTGAGCCTGTTCACTAAACCACCAGGATGAAGAACCGTGTAGAAGCAAGACACTCAGGCTGTACTTCATCAATCAAGAAGACTTGCATACAAACCACTCATTTGTACTTTAGCAATCATGAAGACTTGCATACATAGCTCTACCTCTGCACTCAGCATGAATAAGACAGTGTTATTCTTCAACTCATTGCTTAGCATCCCCTCATCGAATCTCTTGTGTGCTCAGTTCTAACACCACAAGGAAAAGTTCTCTCATCAAAGAATATGTGAGCTCCCATTCAATGAGCCATCAGCTTAGTTCCACCATCCTTGGGAAACATGACCACATTTTTCGGGTAGTTGTCCCATAACAACAACTAGTAAATGAGTTCAGATGCTGCCACTTGTCCATTTCCTTCTACACGAGATTCCATTCATCCTAGTGGGTCAGTAAACACTCTTCAACAGTCTCTTTGGGTGAGTGTCTCCTATTTTAATTTATTAAATAATATTATTATTCATTTACATTCATCTTTGACCATCCTCGGTCATTTAATACAAAAATTTACAATAAAAGTTAAAGTAATGTTTTTCCACAAACATAAAATGTTTTAAGTACTAAGTAGGTTACACTTGTCCAAATTTGTTTAATGATGAAACCCCTTAGATCGGTGATGGCACAGTATGGTTGATGTAGGGTGTTGACCCTAGTATTATCAGGGGGTGGAGGCATTTCCAACCATTTATCCTCTGAAACCCAGAGTCGTGGGAGGGTTATGTTGTGCACGCTCATGTGGATGTGGGATGACGACTAGTGGGTGCTTGCTGGTAAATCTCGGTCAATGTGTTCGATCGACACTTCCGCTTACGGGTTCTATACATGGTCATACATGTAGTCGAGATTCCATGGTATATTCCAGCAGAGGATGGGATGGTGAGGTCAGGAGCTGGAAGTAGTGGTGATCAGGTGGTTTGAGTACTGATGGGATGGATGGGACCAATGATGGATTGTATGGTGTTCTTGATTTTTATTAGCCATTGTGATTATATGCTCAATTTCATCATTATGTTTATCTAATTCTGTTTTATTGATTCTGTATGAATGTTATGAACGATGAATGATGCATTGTTTAATTGTTCTTCTATATGTTGTTTTCAAGCATGTAATAATGATATATTAGGAGCATTAAAAGTGATTATTAGTACCCATGCTTAAGAGGTGTGCACTGGCCATGTATACGCCAATTTGTGAGTACATTACTATGATCGGTCGATCGATGAATAAATTAATATGATTATATTATTTATTAGTAACTTGGTTGATGAGTTGAAAGCATTACTTGTGTGTTGAAAGTATGAGTTTGTTGACTTGTTTAAATATTTTTTAGATTTATATAAATTGATTGGATTATTGAATGACATATATAATTATATACATATAATATAACATATGTCAAAGTATAATATAGTATATGAAAATATCTTACTTGACTTCTGTATAAGAGGATAATATAAATAAATGGATATAGATAGGATTGCACAAATTTTTAGAAAAGAGATGCCATAGTTGCATTTAAGATAGAAGCATGACAAGTGAGACTTTGCAACCATGTTTATTAATATTTTATTTATTTAAATCAAATTGCTATTTTTTTTAGAAAATGAATTTATTGATTGTTGACTATTAATTTATTGGAATTTATTGATGGATGAGGAGGAGGATGAGGACTTTTTAAATAAATAGGGGACTTGCGATTGGGAAGAGGAGGTTCTTTTTCTCTTGAAGGATATTTTGGGGAGGTTTTTTATAGGAAGGGGAATTTTGGATATTTTGGGGGTATTAGAAGTTTGGAAGAGTTGGAAGAGTTTGAGAACTCTTGGAAGATTTTATACATAGCCTACTAGTGCATCACCGTTCGGTTCTCTGGGGATATCGGGAACGGAGGGTCAGGAGGCCATTTGGATGGGACCATTCAATTGCTTCCTGGGGCTAGGGAGCCATCTAGGCACCTAGTTGGATTGGAGGTAAAAACGTGGTTCCGCTTTGGGAAATGAAGATGGAAGCAAGTCAAGGGGAAGATGGAAGCTTGCTTTAGTTTGGAATTCATCACCATTCTTTTATTGAGGTATTTTTCTTGTTGTTTTAAGTTGTTTATATATGTTGTTATAAAATTGTTATATGCTGCTATGGTTACATGATGCTTATATGTTGCTTTCACCAGTTGAACTTGCATTAAAACTCTTATGCAATTCCAAAATGAAAAAAAATTAGATGTTAATTAGATTAAAATGCATAATACCTTTAGAGGCATTACACATAATAATTCATATAAATTATATTATTAATATTATCATTTTAAAATTATATAAATAGAAAAAGTAGGGTTATGTCGCATTGTGATGTTTTTGTCGACAATGCAATGCAACATAAATTCATTAATATTAAATATCATCATTCATTAAATTTTATTGTAAAGTTTTATATTGGACAAGTCTCCAAGGATGAGTGTAATTGCACAATATTTTATTATTTAATAAATTAAATAGGAGACAAACACCTAAGGGGACTATTGAAAGAGTGTTTACTGACCCACTAGGTGGAATGGAATCTGGGGTAGAAGGCAATGGACAAGTGGAATCATCATGATGCAACTAACTAGCTGTTGGTATGGGACAACTCCCTTGAAATGTGGTCATAGTGACCTGGAAGGTGGGACTGGAGCTTGAGGCTCATTTATTGAAAATTGACCACTAAAGACCTAGGTAGTCTATATAAGAGCCATCGAATTATGAACTGAGGTTCATCACTTTTCCTGACGAGGAAATTTACCTTGGGGTTTTGCTGTGCTTGCACCCAAGAGATTCAATGAGGGGATATGCTAAGTTTATGATCATGTTGTAATTCTTCCTATTATACTACTAAGTGCAGAAGTTACGTTGCTGAGTGCAGAAGTTATACTATTGAGTGCAAAAGTTATATTACTGAGTGCCTTGCTTCTACATAGATTCCATCTACTTAGTGGTTCAGTAAGCAAGCTTAGGGGTCCAAAGGAAGCAAGTAGTTTGGCTGCTTCTTCTGGAAAAGGTTGGGAGGAACAGACCTCCTTGGGTGTTTGTCAGCCCTATCTTCATTTACAAGTTCTAATTGTCTTTTCTAATCCTAAGTAGTTAAAATTTCTATTTGCAATTATTGATTTACTGTTTAAAGGATATTATTATACAAATGCATTTATTTTAGTTTCTGACCTAATTAGGATTCTGTATAGTAATGATTATGTAAGATGAATTGAATAAAAATATTTCTCTTCATTTTTCCCCATGCTAATGTTTCTGCATCGTACTCTAGTACAGAGAAGAAGATTAAATAGATAAATGAATTATTGGTAGATTTCCAATGAATGAATATTTTAACACTATTATAGGTCAATAATATTTCTTTTAGTGTACTTCTGTGACAAAATTTATATGACTAAACTCAGGTGTTAGAAATAGCATTCATAAAGTAGTCATTGTATTAATTATGTTACAAGATACATATGATAAGTATTCTTAGATTATTTTCTCTCTCAAAAACAGTATAATATTACATTTCATCTTTATCTTCTTTTGTTAATAATTACATCTTAAATAGCTGCAAGGATACATGTAACATAAACTACAACATGTTATTTCATTTCTACGTTGGATAGGAATAGTAAAATCTAGAATCTATGTTCTTCTAAGTTTTTCAAAAAGACTCATATTTTATTCTGTATTATGCCCTATTTCAATAACAGAATGAGTATTGTTTTTCTATTGTTTTTTTCAACTAACAAACCAAATAGAGAAAACAGGTTTAGGTGATACATCCGATTCTACTTAAACATAGCATGATTCATCTGGACAAATAGCTTACACATATATAGATCTTTTCAACATCATCATTTAAAATAGAATAAGAAAATAGTTACAATCTCATTACATAGTTGCGAACATAAACATTTACTCTTGGCTCTCGGCCAACACTTAAAATCGACAGACATGAACAACAAGTGATGCTTTCAATACCATAAGCTTAGGCACAAAAACAATTATCATTCACATTTCATTAAGACTAAAACAAAGAGCATCTCAACATCAACATAAGACTACAGTATCACATTTTCAATTGAAAAACCATTAACAGTAAAACCATACGATTATCTCGATTTAGATATCTTCTTTCAGAGTTAAACACTTGTATCAGTGTAGTGAAATGAATTAACTACTATCAATAAAACAACGTGTTAGGGTTTGACTGCTTAGCACAAGGCTAAACCCTTGGCTCTCAATATTCCATAAAAACACCGTAGATTGCAAACGGTAAGCTTCTTTTTTTATTTTACATAAAATGGAGCACCTCTCACAGTCTTGCCACACAAACACATGTCGTCTGAAAACACAAATTCTTTTATTTACCAAAGACGGTAGAAGGGAAAAACCCTCCCCTCTGTTATCCTTTTTCTATTACAGTTTTTACTATGAAAAACAAACACTACAAAAAAAAATGACGAAGGGGTTGAGGATTTCATCCTCCCTAAGCCGCCAAATAGCTCACAAGTATTTCAATGAAGATCACTCCTTAGAGCCCAAGAAAACATGAAGTCTCGGCAAAGCACACATGAAGGCCCAATAGTCATCTAACCGGAGTAACAAAGTAACCACCGAGGCTTACCAGTCTATTTGCAGCTGCCGGATATCAAAACTTAAGATGGGAAGTCTTTGATGAAGGGACCTGCCATTTGAAACAAGTTTGGTTAAAATGAGCTTTTGACAGAAGTCATTACATGCAAATAAAAATAGTTGAAACTCTCAAAACAGAATAGAAGATACAAGGTTCGAACTCGAGAAACATTACCTTTTAAATTATCACCGAAGCAGAACGCCAAAGACACTGCAAATTGTAAGCATCACTCCACCACCAAATGCAAAAGGGTGGAAAACATCTCTAGAAAAACTACCACTGGACAGACAATAAAATCTGAGTATCGAATCAACTTCCATGAAGAATTTGTCACTCACCCCAGAACTTTTATTACAAAGATGTCACTGTAAAACACCCATAAGAGTATCGGCCTTAAAGCTATCAATAGGTCAAGGTTTCGAACCATGGGAACTCACCACAAACACCTGCTATCGAAACCCTGAAGGCTCTCATCCTGTTGGCCTCTCCTCAGAGCCACTACACCGAATGCCAAGGAACAATAAATTCGTAGAACATAGTGGTGGTTAGGGTTAGATCCCAAAGCCCAAGACCTTGCTAGATCAACGGTGGAGATCACCCAAAGGGTTTCACGTAATCCCAAGCAACAACCATAGTAAAGACACCATTAATACCCTTAGCCACCAAGGAGGACAACTCAGATATCTTCAAACCAAAAACACATGCAGCTCGTCACAATGAAGGACCCATCACCATACCTTCACGTGCCTAGCACCATGACGATGTCCATGGAGACATTCCACTGACTCGGTGGTTGAATTTATTAAATCCAAAAGGTGAACCAGGCTTCCTTCCAACACAGAAATCATCATGATGTTAATTTTACCCATCCTTATAATGTATCGATTCGTTGATAAAATGCACAACTCGGTTATGTTATAACACCTTATGGTAAGTCAAGGTTGTACTAGTTTTTAATGCTAGGAATTCAATATGTTAAAGGGTCACACAATGCACACATGAAATGTATATAATCCATGTTCATAGGACTATGTATAATACTCTACATATATATATTTCAATATAGTATAGAATTTGTATATAGTTCCTAGGCTAGAAATTGATCATGATTTTGTATGTAGTTCCTAGGCTAGAATTTGACTATGATTTCGCAAATAGTTTCTAAGTTAGAAGTTAAATAAAATATTGCATGTAATTCTTATACTCTAGAGCATACAAGGAATTGCATATAGACATTTCACACTAATTGTACTTGGCCATTACATATAGAATTTGTTTATCCTTATAGATTGCATGAAATAGAATCTCACAATATTGATATATGGATCCTATCTAGTGATTGTAAAAAGTAATAAAAAGGTTAGTATAGGGTTATAAATTGTACAACTGACATACTTCTGTTTTATAAGCTAGGCTAACTGAAGTTTCTCACCGATGGCATTTTCGACATTTTGTCTCTTAAACCATTAAGACTTTGGAAATTACTGAAACTAGTTAGAAACTCTTCGGTCACATGTCGTAAACACTAAGGCTCTTACCTGTACTCTGCGAAAAAGGATGATTCAAATGCTTTAGCATGAATGTTAAGTAAGCCTCGGGGCATCCATGGGACACCTTCATCATCAAACAGAAGAACAATAGTTAACACTTATAAACTTTATATCTTTGAATCAACAACAAAAGAAATGTGAAAATACAGTTTAAGCAAGTTTAACATCGAAACGTAGATATTAATCATCTTGTCGCAAACATTACACTTTTGACCAACACAACATTTAGTATAGCAAGACAACATTTAAGCATTTATTATATTTCCGCACTGTTAGATTTTGCATTAAAAGCTATATCGAAAAATTTTAAATTTTTGTAAATTTTGGGATGTTATACACAGGACACCTGGACACAAGTTCGCACCACGAAGCAATGATGAGACCAGCCGGGATTTACAAAAGACGTCAAGTCGTTGGGCTCTTTAATTCTCCTTCCCTCGACATCGCCTCAATTAGCCTGGAAACAATTCACATGGCTCTCTGGTGTGCGAAGTTCAGGATGCTAGGTAACTGGCATCTCTGTCCACCTTACAATGCTCTGTCTGGGCCCTCTGCATTGTGCATTTGCACTCTCCTTGTTCGGCTCCAGGCCCCTCCTGCTCCAGTGCTCCTTGCACTCTCGCTTTCCAGCACCTAAAACATTCTTGCGTTGGTTCCTATGGGTTGGCCAAAAGGAACAAAAAGCAAATAGAAAGATGCAGCTCAGGAGATAGGGCACACCAGGAAGGGCTACGGTGTTGAGGTCTCTACTCCAGTTCTCTTGCTTGTAGATAACTGGGAGGCTAGGATTATTGCGGAAAGTATTTCCAATAGGACTCATGAGCAACCCTGGGACCCCTATTGGCTTGTAAAGAACATGTTGGGTTAGCTTATGGAGGATATGGAGATTAATTGGGCCTTTGCTCTCCATGCCACCCAAACTCTATGGTACACACTGCCAAACATGGAAGCCACCCTTGGCACCCTGGAAAACACACTCTATTGGGACTCCTATGCCTCCACTCATCACTTCTTCCGTGACATTCATCCTAGGAGCATTTCACATGGCGCCACCTCGTCTGTTATCAGAGTTGAGGCCACCCTCGGCACTCTAGCCATTCCACTTGGCATGGATAAGATCAACTCGGGAGGTAACGAGTCTGTTATGACATGCAGCAGGAACCCTCTGAAGGGAAAGGAGCCATCACACACCTCCTTCCCCATCTTGTCCACCTTGGTCCCAATCCTTGCGAAGTGTACATGCAATGAATCGATTGGCTTTCTTCATGTTCCCCGGAAGACCACGCCCTTACCAGTCAATCTCTCTGCTCATGCCACTCGGCCGCCAGCGAAGACTACTTTGGCGCCTGTGAAAGCTACTATGCCACCTGGGAAAGATGCTTCAACTCGTGCAAAGGATTGGAAGGACACGGACTGCTACAGCTGTCCAATTCTGGAGGAGACACCTTCTGATGCAAAATCCCCCTCTACAACTGGATTTGCTTATGACTGCTAGTTTTCTTCATGCCTCCATGGCCATGACTACTCTTCATATTCACCCTGGTTTCCCTACAATGGGCAGGGTTTTTTATATGTTTTGAATTTGAACCTCCATAACTCTGCTGATATCCATGGCTGGCACCTTTGGATAAGACCTCCGCAGATTGTAAACATTACTGTATCTTTATTTTTACTAGTTTAATAGAATTTCACAGCTTTACAAGAAAAACATTACATGTTCATATTTTATTAACACTATACTTCAATTTATAATTTATTTAACATTAATAAAATAAAAGTAAATAACATAATAATTTATATTAAGTATATTATTGATATTATCATTTTAAAATTATATAAATAAAAAAAATCACTACTACATGTGTTGATATATTATGAAGACTATATTCATATGTTTTTATAATCTATTTACTATTTATTAAATTTAAACTAATAATATAATAACTTATATAAATTAAATATGATGTTATTTATAAAACTAAAATGTTCAACATATTGCAATTCCAATTATAAAATAAAAATGTTTAACATATAATATTATTAAAAGTATTATCACTATATTTAAAAAATATTATTATTTAATCAATTATTAATTTACAATTAATTAATTAATTATTATATTTTTTAATATTATAATTAATTATTATATTTGTTATGTCACTATGTATGTCGGCTTTGACATTAATTACAATATTGATATTGTATTTTAAAATGTTCATGTTGTATTTTAAATATTTTATAATTTAAGATGTAAATTATAATATTAATCAATTATAATGTTAAAATTGCATAAATAGAATAAGTCAAGGTACATGTTCATATTTTATGAACACTATATTTATATTTATAATTTATTTAACATTTATAAAATTAAAGTAAATAACATAATAATTTATATAAAGTATATAATTAATATTATCATTTTAAAATTATATAAATAGAAAGAATCACTACTATTGATATATTTATGTTACATATGTTGATATATTATGAATAGTATATTCATATGTTTTTATAGTCTATTTACTATTTATTAAATTTAAATTAATAATATGACAAGTTATATAAATTAAATATGTTGTTATTTATAAAACTAATATTGCAATTCCAAGTATAAAACAAAACTGTTTAACATATAATATTATTAAAAGCATCATCAATATATTTAAAAAATATTATTAATTTATAATTAATTAATTAATTATTATATTTTTTAATATTATAACTAATTATTATATTTGTTATGTCAATGTGTGTTAGAGCTTTGAACATTAATTACAATATTGATATTGTATTTTAACATTTATAAAATTAAAGTAAATAACATAATAATTTATATAAAGTATATAATTAATATTATCATTTTAAATTATATAAATGAAAAGAATCACTACTATTGATATATTTATGTTATTTATGTTGATATATTATGAATCGTATACAGGGAAAATTTTAGGGGCGAATTATAGCCCATGGGCGAAATTATAGGGGTTACCAAGAAACCCTGGGCGAATTTTTAATATGAAATGAGTTTTTTTAAATTTAACATATTAGCCCCATATTTATTTAACCCATAGTCAAAGGAAATCGAATAGCCAAGGTCGCGAAATTGGAAAAATCAATATAGCCGAGTAAAAGAATCCCGAAATGGTGAATTCGCCCAGAATTTCGGGTATTGGAGGCTTGGAAGAATTGGTTCGCCCACCATTTAGGGTAATGGAGGCCGCATACAGTTGGTTCGCCCATCATTTTCTGGTAATGGAGGCCGTGAACAGTTGGTTCGCCCAGCTAGCGGCCCAGCAATTTATTATTTGGGTAATGGTCTAATGGAGGCCCGAGGGCCGAGGCCGCGATTGGTAATGCAATTTATCTAATGGAGGGCCGAGGGCCGAGGGCCGAGGCCGCGATTGGTAATGGTAACTTGGTAAAGGTGCTCCTCTGAAGATTCATTTTTGGGTTCTTATGATTTAAAATGAAAATAGGTTTAGAGGCAACTCTTCGAACAGATCTCAACAGCTTGTAAAATTCGGTGCAATATTCAGTTAGGAGAACGTGTAGGCGACTGCCTCGTTGATTTAGAACCTAAAAATGTTGGATGTTATGTATTGATGTCAAACATCTGTGCCATGGATAGCAAATGGGATGGTGTAGAAAAAGTAAGCAAAATGATGAAAGACCGAGGATTGAAAAATATATCAGGATGCAGTTTTGTTGTTGTTGAGGAGGAAGTGAAGGAACACCTCTTGTACAGTCACAGGGAAAAGTTAACCATAGATTTTGGTCTTATCAATACAAACCCTGGAACCATTATTCATATAATAAAAATCCTTCATGTTTTTTATGACTGTCACAATGCAACCAAGTTCATCTCCAAGATCGTGAAGCGAGAAGTGATTGTAAGGTATGCAAATTGGTTTCCTCATTTTAAATATGGATTGTATTCTTTTGGGGACTACTGGTAATGCATATTCAAATGAGCAATATAAATGGACTTGTATGATTCCAAAATTTTCACATTTGTCGCCTATAGTTTCCAGCAAGTGCCAGTTGTTACTTTTAATTTCTAGCACACTAATGTGTACATTTTGTAATTTGTTGTAACTAAAAGATAGAGTATTCATTTAACAGAGTATGGCAGAGTATAACAACTTAACAGAATGAGTGGAGTAGACAAAAATTAACTTGGAATTACAACATGGATCTTGACGCAAATTAGATGGAGGCTAGTAGAGGAAACATAGTAAACACTTAGTCATTTTAATCTACTAAAAATGATTTTGTCCCTCCCATTGTGGGTTTGAATTAAAATTCCCATAACTACCCCTAAACAAGCTTTTTCTCGAAATAAAAATGGAGCAAATGAGTTGTCGCAAATGGAGCTCATCATTTTCCCCACTAATATTCAGTATTCCCTACCAAACCAATCTCTTTCTAGGTTTGTTGGCATTCACCTAATGGGTGTCCAGTCGATCCCTCTTCTCGCTTTCTTTTTTTACTTTTCTTAGTTCCATCCCATTCCTGATCTGTATTATCTTCTTTCAATACATCCAATCTAATATTGAGGTGTTGTATTTTCATTTTAAATAATATATGCAAATCATGAGGTGTTAAGAGGTTAAACCATGACCACTTGAGGAAAAATACCTAAAGTTTGTTTTTCATGCTGACCCTCTTCACAAATTCACTTTTCCATGTCTTTTTATTTGCTAAATTCTACAAGAACTTGTTGTGCTTAAATCTTCCAATGTTGTAATTACTCTGTTAAGTTTATGATTTGCTGATCTTGTTCCCGAATTGCAGTGTATTTCTATTACACAAGTTGTTTGAGGCCTTTGTATTGTTGATGTTGCTTGACATTCTCCCAATCTCTAAGGGCATATTTCATCTAGTCATTTTCCTCTTGATTCAACAATTTGTATTTCAACTTTCCTGAACTTCTGTTGTTACAAGGAAATGGATTGTTTGCTGGGTAGTTAGCAGTGCAAGCTCACATTTTCTATTGAAGCCTTTTTCAACTCTACTTTCAATTCTTGAATTTGGATTTGTGCTATGGCTAAAGATGTCTTAAGTGCACTTGGTGACAAAGCCTATTCCATTTGTTTCTTCAATTGTTTAATTTGCTTATCTCAATTATTAATTGCCTCTTGTGTTTGTTCCTATTTTTCAATTATTGGCTGCAACAAGTCTTCAATGTCCTTCTTCAAATACTAGAGTTCACTTTTCTTATGCTACATCTTGTCTCTAACAGTGGTGCTCTGCCCCCAAAAAATAAGTCTACCATCCAATTGATCTTTCACATACTCAGTTGCATTGTTCATTTGATGAATTTTCTTCTCTAGATTAGATTTCATAGTTTCAAAATTTAAATGCTACGTCAATTTCTTAATAGTTTCTTCTCTTGTCCAAACTGTGGCCCTCGATTTATTAATTTTCTCATATTTTTCTCAGTAACTTGGGCCAATTGCTCTTCAAGGTTTGTGAGCTTTATTCTCCTTGAGTTTTTGAGACAAATTTTTGTTGCATTGCTCTCATTTTGCAAGGTCTCTCTGAAGTTAAATCTTTGGATTTATTCTTGCGTTGTTGTTTATTTATTGTTCCTATTCAGCTCCAAATCCATTAGTTTTCTTCTCAAGTCGTAAATTATATTATATTTCTGCTCAACATCTTTTCTTGCATGCTCTTGCTCAATATTTCTAGCCACCAATTGATGTTGCATCTCTTCAAAATATTAGTGTCCCACACTAAGGTTCTGAAATTGTCGATTGAGTTCAGTTGTACTTGTATCCTTCTCTTCCCATTCTTATATTAGTTGAATGATGTCTATCTCCTATCGTTGTAGCTTTTGTTAAAGGCCTTCTAAGTTTTCCCTAAGATACTGACTGAAAGAGGTTTTCTCAATTTTGTAGTTTTATTAGATCATTAATATTTTATTGGGATCCCAATTATTTTGGTAAGCTCACTTCCTAGGGAAGAAGGTTTTGCTACATCTACTTCCATATATATCATCAACATCATCATCCCCTATATCAATAATCTCGGGATCACTTATCCTAGCTTTCCCTTGTAGTTCTCCATCTCTAAAAGCTATAAGCCAGGATCACTTATCTTGACTCGTCATTGCATTTGAACCATATCCTTAGTCAACATTACTATATTCATCATCTAGATGCACACCATATCTATTGGAAGGAAATTATCCATCCTTGAATTTTCACAATTCTTATCCTTTTATGGGCCCTTATAAGATGTGCTAGGTTTTATAACCACTTCCTTGGATCAAAGATGCCTCCAATTATTGGGTAGAGTGTATATCCATGTGTATGCCACTCTAAACTCCCAACCAAATCCAAAAAATGAGGAGGGTGTTTCTCTAAACAACAATACTTTAATCACTCTTCTTTAAAAATATCATTAGAAGACCAATTTAAGAAAGACTCCTCCTTTGATGACTTGTTCAAGATGTGTTCTAAATGAAAAGGAGGTTATGGACATCCTAGGTCAAGGGAATTCCTCCACTCATGCCAAAAAAATTCCTCCATAAGGGAATGAACTCACTTCTCTCGTGCTATCAAAAATACTCTACTAATGTTGCATATTCTCTTGATGATCGATCAAACTCCTTGAACACATCTGCCAGAAATGCATTTCCAGATTTGGAATTATCCTATTTTTTCAATTTCTTAGGGAAAATATGAGCAATGTCTCTATTGGTCACTATAATAATCCAATCTTACATCACTTGGAACACTAGATTATACAAATAGAAGCAATTCCATTGGTTTTGTATATGAATAATTTTGAGCTACAAGTTTCAATGAAAGAATGTGGAAGCATATTATTGTCTTTATGAATAATATAACTCTATAATAGCACCCATATTGCTAAGTATAAGCTATAGGATTAAAATATGAGCATATGCCTTTAGGTTCATTGAGTGATGTTATATGTGGAAAGAAAATCTATCATTATATCCATATATGATCTTGGGTACATTTCACACATAAAACATTTGCTAGCAACAAAATTGATAATGATGTTCAGGCTTTCTCAGCATTATATTATCTCCTTAGTGTTTTTGGTGAGTGCATCCTACTGGATAGAACTTTTATGTCAACCGAAAACTAGTAATTAGTCATAGAAAACTAATTTCTGATAGCATCTATCACCTTCTTAGAATGTACAGGCTCTACAAATAAATGAGACATTGAGGGGAGTTTATGTTAATTTTCTCATATTCACTTCTCTATATATTTGTGACTTCCTAAGCTTGATTAAAATATAGATAGATAGTGTAAATTGTGTAGTCTCTGACCTATATCTCTTTTCAGATTGTCTTGGAAGGCTATCATTTCATATACCCTAGATTTAGGATCATATAAATTCCATTCCTCTATGACCATATGTCTATTTTCTTCATTAAATATCTTTAATGCATTAAATTTGAAGGGTGATGAGATCTTTTAGCATCAGGTTCCAATTGATGAAGAATGGGGAAATAATATGAGGTCCCTAATACCCAACCATGCTCTAAATATCCTTACTTATAATATCGTCTCATATAAAACAATAAATATATCCAATCTCATAGTTATGGCTACAATTCTTAATCTCTTGTTTATCCATACATAAGTGATCCAAACCTACATTGGGATCCACTGGATCCACATATACCAGTGATTTTCTTCAAAAATATGTTGGAAAACCATACCAAAAACCATGTTTCCCTTCATTGCCATATATCTCACTTCTCCAAGTTAGAGCATGGGTTGGGTAGGAAGCAATTGTGTACTTGGTCTACATAAGTTTGATGCAATCATAGGAGATGTTTTGAATGCAGAAAATCAATGGAATATTGTGGACTTCACATAGACCTATGTGGAATTCCATTTTTTTCAATTGTAGTAGATCAGTTCGTCTTTTCTTCTTGTCTGTGCAAGACAACAAAGCTGTTATTTGATCAAGAGAGCTTCCAAAAACTGAAAAATCATGTTGACTTACCATGCGAATCATACGACCTCCCATGAATATAGATTATACATGACTTAGTGAAAATGTCTCCAATGTGTTCAAAGAGCATATACAAATTAAACAAAGATTTCAGCTACAAGTAGAGAACAAACAAGATATTGTAAGTCGTGAAAATTTGTGAACTTGCTTGCAAAATCATTCTAGAGTACATATGGGGGAAATGTTGAGATACTTACATTATGAAGTAAATCCTCCCAAAGACCTATTGCACAACCCTTAGTCACAACTCCTGAAGCTACTTGTCTTCCATGCCCTGTTTTCTTAGTAGAAATACTCTCAGTCATATAATTGCACTGAGAGAAGTGAGGTGCCTTTACAATGCAGGGTGGATGAGATGTGTGTAACATACATTCTTAAATTAAAATGGAGAAAAAATTAGCATTCAACCTCTAATTTAAAAATAAAAATAGACCTAATGGCATACTTCCACAAAGAAGTGCATACAACATAACTCCACAACGTTAAACATCTACCTCCAGCCTTTAATATAATTCACCTGAGATTACCTTGAGGGAAGCATAATATGGGCTGCCACATCTTGTTTTAAGAAAATGTACACCACATATGATAACATCACTAAGCCCAAAGTCTACAATTTTAACATTACATTTGGAATCTAGCAATAATTTTCTTGGCTTAAGATCACAATGAACAGCCATGCTTATTTGGCAATACTCCACACGTGATATGATCTACAGGAAAAAGAATCAGGCCTCATTCTCCTACAATCAACCTCTCTCAACAACATAATGAAAGAGCTCCCCAGACGTCACATATTCCATCACATATTTTTCCAATTGTGGCCTAGAGAGGGCTATTACTTTAGGTTAAATCCATCTCTGGAATATGACTTCACATAATCAACAATCAACTTCTACTGCCCTTCTAAAATTGCTTTCATTGGAACAAATGTGGTATATTCATAAAGTTCATCCAACTCTTCATCAGGTGACCCAAATCCAACACCTTGATTAGATATTATCTTCACGACTGAAACTTTCTCAGCACTCTATGAAGCTTGTATGGAAGCTGGTTCAACAGGGGCCATTCTTGTTTCAAAATTTGATGTTATTATACCATTAGAAAGATGTAACATGGCAGGGCTCTTTGATGCTACAAATCCTAAATTTTATTTATCCTTATTTCTTTTTTCCATGCTGACGATTTCTCCCGGAATCCCATCTAACTCATCATTTTCCAAACCTTTAGTTTTTTTCTGCATGATTCAAAATAGGTTCTCTTGTACTAACAATGTTTGGTCTCCCAGTACCCATGAGGTTTAGTTCAATTGGATTGTATCGGGTTTATTCCCCACAAGTCTTGGGTTCAAATCTCATAGGGAGGGCTTCAGGGTAGGAACCACCTTGTACATATTGGTGACAGTAAGAGATTTTGCAATAAAGTTATTTCTACTGCATATGTCATAAATATTTCCTATCCCTCGGGGTGTAGACCAGTTGGTTATAGAGTGCACTGTTAAGGCACTCCTTGTGACATCACAGGTTCAAACCTTGACTTGCCTTGTGTTCCCATGATTGGGGCTCTCGTGGGTGCACCTGGAGGTTATTGTGGCAGCAGATCAGAATCGACCTCGTGTCACACGAGTGTGAGCCCAGCCTAGTTACTGATTCTGTTAGACAAAAAAAATGTTTGGTCTCTCATATATTCATAACATTTTTTATTTACATGGAGGGTAGACACCTCCTGGGAAAATAAATGAAGGAATATTCATTGTTTATGTTGCAAGCCCATAAACAAAAACCAATGATATTTTCTTTGGGTATCTAAAATGTCTTATGGGTGTGGATGACATTGAAGCTTGCAAAATGTTTGTCTTATTTTGTTTGAGTAGACGAAGATGACATTCAATCAAGACGACATTCAATCAAGCATTTCAATCAAGGCAATCCCACTGGTTTAGCAAGCCTTTCAATCTTATTCTGTTTGAGCAAAATGTTTGAGTAGATGAAGACGACATTCAATCAAGCCTTTCCATTTTTATAGATCATTGGATCCTTCTGCAAATATTTCTATTCCTAAATAGTTTTATGTAAGCTTCAAATAATGGATAAGGCTCAAAGAGAATGTTCCAATAAGCCTTGTTAAACTCTAGTTCCTCACAGATCTGATTGCTTTATTGAAATTATGTAGTCATAACACGTAGAGTACTTGATGACACATTATATATTGAACTCATGTAGGGATATGCTAGTCAAGTTGTTCACATAGAACCTGGGAATTCATTAGGTCATATGATCCCAAAGATATAGAGACTGCCATATTTTCATCCTTGTCACTTCTAGAATATACGATGGTGTCATCAATTCTTTGTCTTGCAAATCACCTGCTACGGTTTCAGCATTGACAACAACCATGGTTTCAAGGCCATCTGAATCAATTGAAGTTGTCAGATCTTTATATAGAGTCAATTATAATAACATAAATAAATTATATTTTGATCATAATGATAGCATTGAATTTATTCTTTAAGAACATTTTTGGTTTCTTTTCTATTTAGAACAAATCCAATGTTGAAGTAGAGGATTGTTAATTCAATTATTGGTATATTTCTTGTAATTTTTTATTATTTTGGAAATCTTGTGGCATTTTTTGGAGTAATAGGGAATGGTTCTTTATTGAATCCACGTTCTAGTCCAAATGTAAATGGCCTTTTACATGCCCATCATTTTTTTCAGGGTAATCATGATTCCTACCATCACCATCTACACAGTCCAATTATGTGGTTACTTACATTCATGTATGCACATGGTGTGCATGTATAGCCTCAACCACAACCACAGTCATGGCCACATGGTTTTCTAGCTAGTCACAACCACATGGTTTTCTAGCTAGTCATACTCATCTAAATAATGTGGTGTTACCTTCACAACATCACCATGTTGGTTCAACACCAGTTACCAATCTCTCACATCTAGACAGACAGCCTGGATATATGACAGAAACTCCAAAAACATATGTTTTCTCCCATCTCACTTGGAGTTGTAGGATTATGTGGTACACATGGAATCACTCATTTGAGACTCAGTTATGGGAGCATCTTTCAGGATTGTTGGTGCTTGGTTCATGGACATGCAACACCATGAACCTTTCATACCACTCATGGGTGTTGTTGAAAATATCTTCCAGCCTATCTATTGCTTTTCAGTGAGAATCCTGTGTCTCTCATTCTCTGGTATCTTGGTGACCTCTTCCTCTATTTGTAGGTCCTACCTCTCTTTCCTGTACTTTCAACTATCTTCAGCATATGAGTATAATTTTTAGCATCCCATGAGAGAATACCATCCTTGAGTAGGAGCCACTATCAGCACTTGTACCTGCACCTCATATCAGCAGCAAGTGGTATCATTTATCCAACAATTTCCAACCTTTTAGAAGTCCATATCATATTGGACAAGGGTGCTTGTAATGCTGGCATCGTTGGACACGTCCTGAGGATGATCACTACCTACTGTTTGCAGCCTTTCATATATTCAGATTGTTTCCATTGCTGTGTTTGACTCTTGAGACCTATTACCTTTTCTAAGAGATAGCAGTGCTGGAAATTGTATGTGGCAAGGTAGCATATTCCTTAACATAATTCCTAGATTCATTTGAATGCTGGAGAACTTATCAGTAGAGTTTTCTTACACTTCAAGATCAGTGAAATATAATTTGAATACTGTTGGTGGCTTGGTCACAAGTCAACTCTCCCATGACTGATTTTTAGATCTAATTGACATTTGATGAAAGATAATCGTACCAGCAGATGCAGGGCACTGTCCTTGGGTTGAATTGCATGAGGATCTACAGTCAAGGCGTTGATTTCAATAGTTTATCTTCTGCATGAGGTAGTGCCTTTTCCAAATTTGCCCCTTTGTTGGAAGCTGCCAAATATTAAGTGAGGGTGCTGTGATGGGTCTGATTTTAACACATATTCATCAAGCTTTGAGTATTTGTCATGAGAATTGAAGCACTACTGTTATGCCCACTTTTGGGGAGGATTCAACATGCATAATAGACACACTGTTTTGGGATTTCTTTCTTTGATTCATGCATGCACAGTTTCCCATGCTAAGTCAGCATGCAACCAGCACTAGGGCATGCAACCTTGGGGTTATTTTTAGAATTTTTCTTTGAGTTCTTTTCAGCAGGAGGGTGCACGAAGATGCCCCATTCACCGCACAATCCCAAAGGGACCTATCAAGTATTGAATTCTCTTTTGTGCTTGGTTTCCTTTCTTTCTCTAGTGCACTTGTATTAGAGGTATAAAGCTTGCATTTCCCTTGGCCTTAGTGCCTCACTTACAATCCATACTTGCAGTCTTCTTTGGAGAAGGTGTGGTCAAAGAAGCTAAACCATTTAAAAAATCTCTCAACTTCTCAAAGTATAGAGGGAAAATAAAAAAAGGGCAAAATCCAAGATCTTTTTTAACACCCCATTAGTAGTCCAAGTTCATTTCAGTAGGTTAATCATTTTTGGTAAACCCAACAACACTTGGCCTCAAATATTAGTGGCATTTCATTACAGCTTCGCTCCCTTGGTATTCTCTTGTGATTGGCATTTCATTCTTTTATGTGCACTTGTGTATTTGTTGTGTAGTGCACTTGTGCTTGGGTATTTTTTCTATCTCTATCACACTTTTCACTTGGTTATTACAGAATTTGGGTTTGCCTTTAGTTCCATCAATTATTTTCCTTTCACTTGTGAATCTTAACATGGTATTAGAGCGAGGATGTGAACATCATTCTACTCATTTTGTTGTTGGTTAGGGTTTTCATTGGTTGGTAATGCTGGTATCTTCAGAGTTTCAGACCTTCTATTATTTCAAGGTTTTTTTAGTGCCGATTTATTGTTGATTTAGTGTGGTGTTCAATGGATTTCACCCTTAGAATGGTGCCCTAGCATTGTGTCATCTTAGAACCTTGTACATCATTCGTATTTTTGTGCATTTTAGAATGGGTGTGGACTGTGGAGATTCTTGACTATTTTGATTGCCCTAAGGGCTGCATAACTAGGGTTTCCAGATCTGATATTTCACTAGCTGATCAAGGGATTTTTGGATACTGGCATTCCTTGCCATATGCATAAGTAGCAAGGTGAATTCAGTTGTCTCCCAACAAGCATTTGAATGACGTTAATGAGCTTGAGATAAAAGACACTCTTGTTTAGCACAAGCTTTTAATCTTAGAGACAAGGTTTTATCTATTTAAATTCTAGTTTCATGAATACCAATAAGCTTTTGAGATTAACTTACAACATCTCAAGTTCGCCCAACTCTCCAATCTATTCAGGAATTTTCCCAGAAATCATATTGTTTCTTAGGACTCTGTCAACAATAATCAAGATGAAATATGCATAAGTTAACAAGAAGAAAAACATAGAAACAAATGTAAAACAAAATTATATCAACCATATAAACTTCAAAACAGTGTTTCTATGAAAAGGCACATGTACACAAACAACTTGACATCACTCACAATGTTGTAAGATTCTTCAGGTTCTGTAGGAATGAAAGAGATGTACCACCTCGAGGTATGTCACATATAATGTTGCTTAAACAAAAGCAAGTTAATACAGGTAAATCAGAATGAATATAATGCAACCCAAAGCACAATGTTTAACACAAGTGTAATAAAAATTTAAAATAATGATGATTATCCTAAAAACAGACACAATATGTATACACGTGCTACAAGCCAGAACTGGAAGACAGAATAGTAATGCTTTACTAAATGAGAGAACACATCACTTTTAAAGTTTTGAGTAAATTGCATACAGAAGTAACTGCGTGGATTGGGAAATGAACAAGAAAAGATAAAGGATACCCATACGTACAGGCTATTTAATTTAGTCAAATTTGAAATGCTTGAAGCAATTGGACCCTCAAAAGAAGTTCCTTCAAGTTTCTTGCAAATAAAAAGACATTATCTCCCATCTGCATACACATGGAAAGAAAAAAAAACAGAAATCTTCATGTATTAATTTTTCCATAGATATTTTTCTGACTTCAAGTCATCATCTGAGGACAATTATATGTGAGCAAACCAAAAACTGATCAGTACTTCACACGTAAGGGATCTCACAAGTCCTGTAGTTGGCTCCAATTTCCAATAACATCCGGTATCTTTCCAGTAAAGTTGTTGCTAGATGCCCAGCTGCAGAACAAACACTAAAGTAAATATTTCTACAGAGATGATAGAGATTTTGTGTTTAAAATTTTAAATGATTATAACTGTCTTGATTTTGTAACTTACATGCAACATAAATGTAGAAGAAACTGACAAAGCTACTTACAATACTCTCATCTTCTTTAATTTGGCAAATGTTGTTGGTATCTCTCCATTGAATCGATTGCTTCGAATGTAGCTGTCAGTGAAAGCCACTGGCCTTAATGTTTAGCACTGAATTGATTATTGATTCTAACAGAAGCCTCAAAAAACTACATGAAAGATTTCATAAAGAGAATAAGACTAGCCATAGTGTACACACGGGAAAATGTTTTAGAGGCAATCACTGTTAAGTCAGTCTAAAAGATAAGATAATTTTATCAATGTCCAAGTTCCAACAAGTAACCACAAAGTTGGTCAATGGGTGGTCCCGAGGGTTAGCTCAAGCAGTCATGAGCTAGACGCAAGATCTCTCCCCCGAAGTTGGGGAGGTAAAGGGTTCAACTATCTTGTTCCCCTCAAGAATTTGTGGAGGAGCATGTTTCTATTTACATTTCAAAAAAGGGTGTGGAAACATTGGTGGAGTGTGAAGAAGATGACAAGGATGCAATTGATTGCATGCCTCATGAAGCTGTGATGGAGTCACATGTTACAGTAGTGATTGCTCCCGTGGAGCATGGAAATGAATGTGAGGAGGAAGAAGAGGCTCCATTTGGTTGCATGCCTGAAGAATTGAACTTAGAAATAAATGAAGAAAATACTCCCACAAGACATGGTGAGGAAGAGAAATTCAAGAAGGATGAGCATGCAACAGATTATATGCATAAACATCAATGGGTTGAGTTAGGTTTGGGACCTGTTGCAGTAATGTTTACTTCCTTAAAACTCTCATCCCCATGCTTTGCATGTAACTTATGTGTGGGTTTATTCATCTTATGAAATTTGCCTTGTCTTTTGTCTTCTTAATTTAGTTAGGCATGCATGCAACCTTTTATCTAGAAAAGAATAACCCTGCCTTACATGTTCATATGTTGGGAAGTTTCTGCCCTGAGGAGCACACCTTCTTTTCTTGCATGGTTTGCCATGCGTGCAAGTGTTATTCTTAGAAAACCACAGCTGTATTCTCCAAGTATAGCACTCACAGATTTGATTTTCCAGCATATGCATGATGACTATGCTCAGTCAAAACAGCAGCATAATAGTAAGAGGAGTGCTCTAGTCCATGTATTAATGCATGCATGCAGATTTGCAGTGATTTGTTACAGCCTTTTGATAATTTCCCTTAGTAAGCAGCAGTAATAGTGCTCTAAACAGCAGATACTTATGGAAGAGTGTACAGGATAAATGCTGCTACAACCTGTGGTTCCAGCTATTTTTGGCAGATCAGGAGAATAATGAGAGGTGCACACTGTTGGATTTGTTCCCAGCAGTTCTGAGTCCTGACCTCATAAATGATAAATTGCTGTATGTGCATAGTAAGGGAGTGCCCAGTTTGAGGGTAGTGCCAGCAGATCCAGTTTTATTATTGGCAAACACCCAGATTTGAGAGTGGAAGAGTGCCCTAACTAACAGATTGGATACCCCAATGCTTGCATTGTCTTCCTAGCAATCAAAGACAGCGGTGTGTATGAAGGAATGGCACCCAAAACAACCATATCTTTGGAAAGGAGTGTTTTGTGAAGTAATTTTGGCAGATTTATGTGATTATTTTAAAACAAAAATTGTCATATCTTGGGAGCTATGATACCAGACACGTCCATATAGGCCATCGTGTCATCGTGTCGGACACGGACACGTCCTGACACGGTGTCGGACACGTGTTTTGGACGTGTCCTATTTTAGGACACGTCCAAAAAACGTGTCCAACACCGTGTCAGGAGGTGTCCCAAAAACAGGACACTTTTAACCCAAAAAAATTGTAAAAAAACAAGTTTACCCTCATTCATTCACATTTCTTAGTGAGTCTTGAGCTCTAAGGGGGTTTTTTTTGCAGGTGAAGAGCATTAGAAGGTTTTCCATCTTGATTCAACCTTTTTTGTATTTTCCAGTGGCATTCCGACATCTATGTAATACATTTTGATTTTTATTACTTAATGAGAAATATGATTCCAACATCTATGTAATAGAACATTTTGATTTTGATGACTTAATGAGTAATTTTACGAGTTTCTGAGAACCCACTGCACCGATGGAATTATAGCCCCCCATGTTTGTCATCCTTCTATGTCTGTCATTTGTGATGTATTTTTATTGTTCTTCAATATACATTTACATATTACATTGCTTGGCTCTTAGTTGTGATGTATTTTTCTTATTCTTCCATCTACATTTACATATTACATTGTTTGGCTCTTAGCCTCTCAAATCAAGTCAGGGAGCACACTGTAAGTATTATGTGGGGGCATATTCCACAAACATCACAAGGGGATTCATTTCACATAGGGGAGGTTACCCCTTATTTATATTACTACCCATGACATTCAATCTAAGTGGCATCATCATTGTAAGTGGCATAATCTAAAATATAAAGAGTGTTTAGTAACGGGAAAAGATATTAATAGGGTGTGGCCCCCATCCATGTAATCTAATCAGATATAAATAGTCCTATTTTGGTTGGCTTTCTTATGCCTCTCGCGGGCATCCAATAGTGGGGGCAAAGGAAGACAATCACCAGCCTTTTTCCCTTGTTTCAATCAAGGGAAAAATAGCACTTGCCAAGGAGATGAGTCCTCCAAATTGCTTCCAATGCATTTGTTGTTAAGATTTTTCCGTCAAGAAGCCATATAAATGATAGGACTATTTATATCTGATTAGATTACATGGATGGGGGCCACACCCTATTAATATCTTTTCCCGTTACTAAACACTCTTTATATTTTAGATGGCTTTCTTATGCCTCTCGCGGGCATCCAATAGTGGGGGCAGGGGAAGACAATCACCAGCCTTTTTCCCTTGTTTCAATCAAGGGAAAAATAGCACTTGCCAAGGAGATGAGTCCTCCAAATTGCTTCCAATGCATTTGTTGTTAAGATTTTTCCGTAGAGATGAGTCCTCCTTCTGAATTTTTTAGTCTTCTAGAATCTAAACTAAGCCTGACTAAGCAACCAATATAGAACCCACTCTCATCTCTATATCCTATTAATGCATCCAAATATAGTTAGATACCTAGGTCCCATGTAAAACCCTTGTCTTCCTCAGTAAACTCATTTTAGAATCCCATCCATAAGCAAAGGTCCCGTGTACAAGTCTAGCCTCAAAGTTGAAGCAGTCTAAGAAGATTGTTCATAAACTCAAGTCATGTGTCTAGGTGCTCATGTTGACTACAAACTGATGTCAACTCCTTTTGTCACAAATGGTTGAAAGAGAAGAAATTAGTCAAATCAACTAACAACCAATGTAACTATTTATTGTCTTTTATTTTGTGGGGAGAAATGAATGGGTATTGGAGCTATCGTTGAGCCTTTATATATAGGAAGCACTAATAAATTTGTTAGTTCTAAAGGTGGCTCACTGAAATTCTTTTCATGAAAAATTGAAGTGACCATCTATAGGTAGATTGTTGAAGTTGTAATAAGTTTACATTAAGTATAGTTTTCCTAGAGTAGTTAGAGCTAAATAAATTAGATATTGGGCATTGAAGTTATGGTCCACATGTACATTGGTGTAGCTGCATGAACTGCTCATTGCTGCACAATATTCCTTATATAATGGTTCCAGTACATTGTTGAGGATATCTATATAGATAAAGATCATAAGTCCTCATCATGGCCATAAATTTTTAGGATTTTCATAAAATAACAATCAAATATAAGTACACACATTATTATATTTGTAGTCATATAAGAGTTGATGGAAATTTCAACCAACAGTTAGAACATGGGATTCTCTTACTCTATGGATTTTTGTTTTTTTTCTGCTGAAATTTGTTGTCATTCAAAACACTACCATGTAAAAGTTTAGAATGGAAGAAACACAACCAAGCCTCCAGATATCGTGTTTGAAAATTGTAGGTGGTTATGGCATTGCTAGTACATAGAAGGTATTGAGCATTAGAAGATTGTGCATGTATACAATATTTCAAGTTCCTCAAGCTTAACATAAAGAGGCGTTTGGTGCAAGATTATTTTGTTTTGAGTGTTAGACTATCTTCCATATATTATGAAAAATATTTCCTTCAATGTGGATAGGATATAATTTATATGTTGTCCTTGACATAATGTGTTACCTTGGAAACACTTTATTATTGAAAGATGTATAAATGTAAATTTGGTACAGGCTCTTTAGTGCACACAGTTTCATCCAATGATGATGTTATACAGGTGTATTTTCTCCTTTATCCTAGTGTTCATATCGTGTTTGAAAATTGTAGGTGGTTATGGCATTGCTAGTACATAGAAGGTATTGAGCATTAGAAGATTGTGCATGTATACAATATTTCAAGATGGCCCAAGGAGAGTAAAGTTCACCATGACGAAGATGAAATCCCAGGAAACCTTATGGTGGGAGTGTTCACAAAAGAACGGGGTGAGTCAAGGTAAGCAGAAAATCAAAATTTGGGAAGAAATGAACAAGGATTTGGGAAAACATGGGAAAACATGGAAGTGGAAGGGGGCATTTTTATCTTTGTTGCGAGAATTTTCATGTGCCCGAGGAAATATTGAGTGTATGGGCGTTTTTATCATCATTGGGAGGGTTTTAAACTGGTCGAGGCAAGTATTGAAGTGCATGAGATGTTTTTAGCATCATTGGGTCAATTTAAAAGTGCATGGGGAAAGAATTGAAGTGCCTGGGGGTAATTTTGAAGTTCTTGGGGAAAATATTGGGCATTTTTATCATCTTTCGAAGAATTTTGAAGTGCCCGGGGCAAGTATTGAAGTGCCCAGGGGCAAGTATTGAAGTGCTCGGGGCGTTTTTCTTGTCAATGGGTGAATTTTGAAGTGCATGGGGCATTTTTCTCATCACTGGGTGAATTTAGAAGTGCATGGGGTTGTTGTTTATCAATGTAAAGATGCTTTTATATTGTTGGGACATTTTAAAACAATGATGGCCAAAGTTATCACATGTCAAGGCAAATTGGTGTGTAATGGGGCATTTTTGTGATTTCCTTGTTGATTATATCATTGTCGGGTGTTTGTTTACCTTGTCGAGGGCAAGTATTGAAGTGCCTAGGGAATCTTTATCATAATTGGATGAATTTTGAAGTGTCTAGAGCATGTAATGAAGTGCCTGTGCAAATATGGAAGTGGACGGGGGCATTTTTATCTTTGTTATGATAATTTTGAAGTGTTTGGGCATTTTTATCATCGTTGTGAAAATTTTGAAGTGGCTGAGGCAAGTATTTAAGTGCATGGGGCGTTTCTATCATCATTGGGTCAATTTAGAAGTGCATGGGGCAAGTATTGAAGTGCCTGGGGGGAATTTTGAAGTGCTTGGGGAAAATATTGAAGTGCATGGAGAGTTTTATCATCCTTGGCAGAATTTAGAAGTGCCTCGGAAAATATTGAAGTGCTTAGGGCATTTTTATCATCTTTCAGAGAATTTTGAAGTGCCCGGGGCAAGTATTGAAGTGCTTAGGGCATTTTTCTTGTCAATGGGTGAATTTTGAAGTGCATGGGGCGTTTTTCTTGTCAATGGGTGAATTTTGAAGTGCATGCGGCATTTTTCTCATCACTATGTGAATTTAGAAGTGCATGGGGCATTTCTATCATCATTGGGTCAATTTAGAAGTGCATGTAGCAAGTATTGAAGTGACTAGGGGGAATTTTGAAGTGCTTTGGGAAAATATTGAAGTGCATGGGAAGTTTTTATCATCCTTGGGAGAATTTAGTAGTGCCTGGGAAGATATTGAAGTTCTTAGGGCAATTTTATCATCTTTCAGAGAATTGGCATGCTCGGGGCAAGTATTGAAGTGCTTGGGGCGCTTTTCTCGTCACTGGGTGAATTTAGAAGTGCATGGGGCATTTTTCTCATCACCGAGTGAATTTAGAAGTGCATGGGTGATTTTTCTCCTCACTGCATGAATTTAGAAGTGCTTGGGGTTGTTATTGATCAATGTATGAATGCTTTTATAGTGTTGTGACGTTTTAAAAAAGTGATGGGCAAAGTTATCAGTTGTTGGGGAAAATTTGTGTGGATTGAGGCATTTTTGTGATTGCATGGGTGATTATATCATTGTCAGGTGTTTTTCTCCCTTTCCTAGTGAAAGTATTGAAGTACATATGGCATATTTATCATCATTGGATGAATTTTGAAGTTATTGGGCAAGTAACGAAGTGCTTGGAAAATCATGGAAGTGGATGGGCCCGTTTTTATCTTTGCTGTAAGAATTTTGAAGTGCCTAGGAAAAAATTGAAGTGCCTGGGCAAAACTTGAAGTGTTTGGGTGTTTTTATCATCGTTGGGGTAAGTATTGAAGTGCCTTGAGGGAATTTTGAAGTGCTTGGGGGAAATATTGAAGTGCATGGGGAGTTTTTATCATCCTTAGGAGAATTTAGAAGTCCCTAGGAAAATATTGAAGTGCTTAGGGCAGTTTTATCATATTTGGGAGAATTTTGAAGTGCCCATGGTAAATATTGAAGTCTCTGGGGCGTTTTTCTCATCACTGGGTGAATTTAGAAGTGCATGGGGTGTTATTCTCATCATTGGGTGAATTTAGAAGTGCATGGGGTTGTTATTTATCAATTTATGGATGCTTTTATGGTGTTGGGACATTTTAAAACAATGATGGGTGAAGTTATCACTTGCTGAGGAAAATTTGTGTGGATTGAGCCATTCTAAGTATTCACTAACAAATATGCAACTCTCCTACCATTCGATTCGCCAATTTTTTACTATATTTTATAAATCAGGTATATATTCGCCAAATTTTTACTATATTTTATAAATCAGTGAAAGATTCGCCAATTTTTTATAATTAAGTGAAATATTCGCCAATATTTTACAACATCTTATAATTTAGTGAAAGATTCGCCAAGATTTTACAACATTATATAATGAAATGAAAGATTCGCCAAAAAATTATATATACATATTATATTATTGATAAAATCGCCTTCAAGTTTTCCTATGTATCGGGGAGATTCGCCCATTTTTTATACATATAAATTTTGGGGGGTTCTTAAAATCATCCCTGATCGTATATTCATATATTTTTATAATCTATTTACTATTTATTAAATTTAAATTAATAATATAACAATTGTTATTTATAAAACTAAAATGTTCAACATATTGCAATTCCAAGTATAAAACAAAATTGTTTAACATATAATATTATTAAAAGCATTATCAATATATTTAAAAAATATTATTAATTTATAATTAATTAATTAATTATTATATTTTTTAATATTATAACTAATTATTATATTTATTATGTCAATGTATGTTAGAGCTTTGGACATTAATTACAATATTGATATTGTATTTTAAATATTTGAATTTTTTTATAATTTAACATATAAATTATAATATTAAAATTGTATAACTAGAATAAGTCAATGTTACATGATATTTATATTTATAATTTATTTAATATTTATAAATTTAAAGTAAATAACATAATAATTTATATAAAATATAGTATTAATATTATCATTTTAAAATTATATAAATAGAGAAAATCACTACATGTTGATATATTATGAATAGTATATCCATATGTTTTTATAATCTATTTACTATTTATTAAATTTAAATTAATAATATAATAACTTATATAAATTAAATATGATATTATTTATTAAATTAAAATGTTCAAGTATAAAACAAAAAAGTTTAATACATAATATTATTAAAATATTATCATTATATTTAAAAAATAATATTATTTAATCAATTATTAATTTACAATTAATTAATTAATTATTATATTTTTTAATATTATAAATAATTATTATATTTATTATGTCACTATAGGTTAGTTTTAGACATTAATTATAATATTGATATTGTATTTTAAAATGTTCATGTTATTTTAAATATTTGAATTTTTTTTAAATTTAAGATATAAATTATAATATTAATTTTAAATATTTCAATTTTTGAAAATTTAAGATATAAATTATAATATTAATTTTAAATATTTCAATTTTTGAAAATTTAAGATATAAATTATAATATTAATTAGTTATAATGTTAAAATTGTGCACCCAACTTGTTTTTGTTTGGTCACACCCAACCCAAACACAGCCGAAAAAACATTTCTAGCATCGAGCAATAATAACTACCCTGTTGAGTCTGGATCTATTGAACATGAACCGAGAATATCGAGCCGCCGCTGATCCGGCCAAGCAACCCAAAATATTTCAGTAAAAGAGTCATTAAATAATATTGTTTAATTAAATAATAATTAACTAATTAATTAATAATAATAATAATTAAATAATATTAATTAAATAACATTAATATAAATTAAATTATTTTGTATTTATCATTAAAATTATTAAAAAATATTATTCTACTGTTCCCCAAACCTTAAATTCAATCCAACAACCTTTCAGAACACCAAAGCAATGGGCAGTTTAACCTAAACTAAAATAATTTACGGTGTTACAAAACCTTTTATGTTATTAGAAACGTCGAATGGGTTCTTTCAAAATTTATGTTTAAATAAGTGGGATACCTATTACCAAAATATCTCATATATCACATAGACGGAATACTTTACACAGAACTGCCATGGAAATCCCAAAGATTCATGTGGCCATCTTCCCCTGCGCAGGAATGGGCCATCTCATCCCTGTCGGCGAGTTCGCCAAGCACATCGCTGGCAGTCTCCGTCACCTTCATCACCTGCAAATGGATGTTCTCAACTAAAATCATGGCTGCTTATTCCCAGGCTATGCTGTCCTCGGGTTTCGACATCAACTTCATCCAGCTACCGGTCGAGGTGGAGATCGAGGGCTCAGAACATATGAAACCCAAAACTTACTTATCTAAGCTTTTCGAGAAATCCAAAGAATCAGTGGGAAATACTCTCAGATCCCTCGTCCACTCTTCCTCTCCTGTCTCTGTTTTCATCACTGATTTTTTTTGCTCCACTATGTTCGATGTGGCCGCCGAGCTCCACATACCCACATACTTATTATTCACTTCTGCTACTTCTATGATTTCAGTCACGTTATCGGTTCCCAAGCTCTCCTTGGAGATTCCAATTCCATTTGAGGACGTCAATTTTCCAATAGAGGTACCGGGCAGTCCGCCAATCCCTGACAGAGATTTGTCGAGTCCCCTTCTGGCCGACAGGTCTGGTGAAGGATTTTCTTGGTTTCTGCACCATTGCTCATGCAAAAATTCCTATTTTCTTAATTATTTAATTATAATTCCCTCACCCAGCCATGTTTCTCTCTCTAATGAGAGTGCACATACATTCCTTAATTTACTCAAGTATGTCTCTTTATGCTCAAATATGTATCTCTATTTTTCTGGGTGCAAGTGGAGTTGACTAGATGGTAATGTATTGTATATCATTTTCTCCTAAAACACTTATTAACCATTATTTAATTAATAATATTCATTTCATGTGCAAAATAGCCTAAATGCAAACTTGCATGTTTAATGCATAATATTCATCAATTGTTTTCATCTTGGATCTAAGTACCACATCGTCGGGTCCATTTGTCCATCATTTTCTTTTATCAACAAGGTACCACATCGTCAAGTCCATTCATCCATCATTTTCTTTTATCAACAAAGTACCACAGCATCGGGTCCTTTCATTAATACCTCTTCATTTCATCTTATTTGCAGGAACTTCATATAGGGATTTAGGATTCATTACCTTCAATCCTCTGTCTACACTATATTGGAGACTAATGGCGTTGGGGAGTAAGTACATTCTTACTGTGCACCCCCCAACTTCGTACATGACCAATTCCTTTATCTTCCACTTTGCACGACTTCACGCTCCCCCGAGTAAGCGGATAGGTGTTTTTCAACTCGTGCATGGAATTTGTAGGAAGTCGACACCGTCATCGTTCTTTCGTGTCTGATTTATTCATACTCTACGACCCATATATTTCCTTTGTGACTTAGTTGGTTATGGTAAATTACTTGTTGCTGCACATATTCTCAAAGTACCCATTGGTAATATTTCTCATCATAACTCATCAATATACATCATGTAAATCAGCCATAATCATAATTCTCATTCATTTGATAAATCTGCTAGTCACTAAGAAAGGTAGGCATTCATTCATCATTTCAAGTAAAATATCCAATTCTATAAGTATCATTCATTTCATCATTTTCGTTTATCATTTTGTCGTTATGGAATTCATCATGTGTTTCTCAATCGTTCAAATATCTTTAACACTCAATGGATTATTTTATTAAGGATTATTCTGCTGGTCACTCGACAAGTGCCCTCAATCTCTATATTCAATGTAGGGGCATTACATACACCCCCTCTTACATAGAACTTTGTCCCGAAGTTAAGCCTTATTGTACTTCCAAAGTGAGTTTCACTTTCCTTTCACATCCATGTCTTTTATCATCATATTTTAATTTCATTGGTAATTTTATGTATTGTACTTCTTGTAGCTAGGGTTTTCACCCTAGCTTGTGCAAATGAGCACCTACTAAGGAGAAGGGACTCCTTAGTAGCAGTTTAGAAAATACAGTAAATAAAAGATAGTACAGTAAAATAGTAAACTACTCTAAGCATGTGCATAAAATAACAGAAAGATAATAAAATTGGTTTTTTTGTATTGATTATACCTCCAATGTGAAGGTTGATGAAGCCTTTGTAGCAGTCCAAGAGGGTTTTCTCCAAGCTCCAGTGTTGTTCATTTCTCTTTCTCCAAAGGGTTTTTGGAAATGGGCCAAAGGGGCACTCAAATGTGAAAGTAGCTCAAGGGTGAGCTAGGGTTTCAGGAGTGATTTTGGCAGAGTAATGGTGTGGTTGACTGTGGATGTGAAATGAGGGGCCTCCATCACCTATTTATAGGTTTTTAGTGTTAGGATATTCCTATACTCCACCCTAGTCCCACCAGTATTTTGATCATTTACATTTTCAGTCATGCATGCACCTTTTAGGGTTTGCATGCATTCTAGGGTTTGCATGCATCCCAGTCATCAGTCCAGCACCTAGCCCTCAGTTAGCCAGCCCCCAGGAGCTTCTCACTATTCAGTTTTAGCCCTCCAGTTGCTTAGTGCGCCCTTCTTCCTTGATTTTAGGGAGCAACTCGCCCTTCTTCACCTACCAGTTCAGTTACAGTTAGTTACAGTCAGTTACACTCAGTTACATTGAGTTACACTCAGTTACACTCAGTTACATTCAGTTACAGTCAGTTACACTCAGTTACACTCAGTTACATTGAGTTACACTCAGTTACACTCAGTTACATTCAGTTACTCTTAGTTACATTGAGTTACAATTAGTTACATTGAGTTACACTCAGTTACACTCAGTTACACTTAGTTACACTGAGTTACACTTAGTTACACTTAGTTACACTGAGTTACACCTACCAGAGTTAGTTTGAATGATGGTTGACAGTTACTTGAGCATTGATGACTCCACTGATGATGATGAAGACTTCCAGTTGGGCTCCGATGATCATGAGGACACCTAGTTGTGCTCCGATGACACTCCAGTGATCCTTTGATCACTCCATGAAGGCTAATTCGAATTGCCACCTTAGGCATTCGAATTCCTCATGCATTGTATTATTTATATGTCCATTTGTGATTAATAATTCAGTATGACCGAAGTATTATTGCTTCTATCTAAGTTCTACTGTACCATATTATTCTGTTGCTCATTATACTGCATATATCACTCTTCTTCTATTTTCTTGCTTAATCATAATTATTCTCTTGTGAGATACATCATCTCTTAGATCTGCTGTGAGGATTTTCACATGGTATCAGAGCATGTTGAGAGTATTGTTTATCTCCATTCTTGAGAGTTTTTTGCAGGTTATTACCAAGATTTCGAGTGCAGCAGTTGTAGCAGAATCTGCATTTTTGCAGCAGTAGCAGTTGCAGTTATTCTATATTGTTTTTGCAGGTCTTCTACAACTTCAATGAATTTAGAAGAAATTACTCCTCTTTCTCCATTCAACTATGATGAATGGAAACCAAGAATGATAGCATATTTGAAGAGCCATGATCTCTTTGATTGTTATTTTGAAAGAGAGTTCGAATCCTCTACAAAGAAGATTAAATGGTTGAATAAAGGTGACATGCACATTGGAAGAATGATGCTTGCTATGACCGATTACATATTGTACCCGACCATCATTGATATTGAAACTCCAAAAGAGTTATGGGCTCATCTAGATGAAAGATTCGGCAAAAAGAATGATGGATTTGGTCCAAATCCCTTCAAAATCAAGCAAGTTGATGCATTCGCTCCACTTGATGGTCTCTCAGATCATGATGCATTTGCTCCTCCTGATGGTCTCTCAGATCATGTTGCATTCGCTCCCCTTGATGATCTCTCAGATCATGAACCAGTATCATCTCATATTGAAGTTGTTGACAAAGAACTTGCAGATTCTCCGCTCATGCTCAAACTTTCTTCTCTTTCTGTGCCAGCTCACACTCTAGATATTGCAGAAGGTCCTAAATCCTGTCTTGCACCAGAGTTTGTTGGTTTGCATCATGATCACATGATTATTTCGGAGGTAACATCAGCTATTGGAGGTAATGCATTCGCTCCTCTTCAGCAAACATCTCTTATTTACTACTATATGATCATTAGCACATGCTTTCAGAAGGTTATTGAAGAATATGGCCATTGCCACCCGCTTGAGATAATTTCTCATGCATCATATGATAGTTTTGATCTCACCCCTGCTGGTTCAAAGGAGATCTCAAGAAACTGTTTTGAAAGTCTTAAATCTGATTTTGATTTCAAGCAAACATGTAATAGTTCTTTTTGGCATAATCTCACCCATGGTGGTTCGAAGGAGAAGACAAAGGACTATATGCACATTCAAAAATTTGATCCTACCTCAGCTGATTCGAATCACAGGTTCAAGGATCATTCTAATACTGTTGGATTTGTTCTCATCACATTCGATCTGAAGAGCAAGTACAAGCACATGCTTTTTGAGCATGATCCACTTCTTCCCAAGAAGAAGATACCTCCAGACATATGACCAAGCATCACACATGCTTGAGTTTGGAGCCTTTATTTTTTTATGTGTGCCTTACAGTCTATTTTTTGAGGAGGGGGTACGTTTCCCATGAAATTTTCCCACTTCCTTGGTTTATTGATTGTTATTATTCATTGTATTGGGTGACCTTTGGTCTTAGTTACCAGGGCCCAGGATTGATTAAGGGGGGGTGTTAGGATATTCCTATACTCCATCCTAGTCCCACCAGTATTTTGATCATTTACATTTTCAGTCATGCATGCACCTTTTAGGGTTTGCATGCATTCTAGGGTTTGCATGCATCCCAGTCATCAGTCCAGCACCTAGCCCTCAGTTAGCCAGCCCCCAGGAGCTTCTCACTATTCAGTTTTAGCCCTCCAGTTGCTTAGTGCGCCCTTCTTCCTTGATTTTAGGGAGCAACTCGCCCTTCTTCACCTACCAGTTCAGTTACAGTTAGTTACAGTCAGTTACACTCAGTTACATTGAGTTACACTCAGTTACACTCAGTTACATTCAGTTACAGTCAGTTACACTCAGTTACACTCAGTTACATTGAGTTACACTCAGTTACACTCAGTTACATTCAGTTACTCTTAGTTATATTGAGTTACAATTAGTTACATTGAGTTACACTCAGTTACACTCAGTTACACTTAGTTACACTGAGTTACACTTAGTTACACTGAGTTACACCTACCAGAGTTAGTTTGACTGATGGTTGACAGTTACTTGAGCATTGATGACTCCACTGATGATGATGAAGACTTCCAGTTGCGCTCCGATGATCATGAGGACACCTAGTTGTGCTCCGATGACACTCCAGTGATCCTTTGATCACTCCATGAAGGCTAATTCGAATTGCCACCTTAGGCATTCGAATTCCTCATGCATTGTATTATTTATATGTCCATTTGTGATTAATAATTCAGTATGACCGAAGTATTATTGCTTCTATCTAAGTTCTACTGTACCATATTATTCTGTTGCTCATTATACTGCATATATCACTCTTCTTCTATTTTCTTGCTTAATCATAATTATTCTCTTGTGAGATACATCATCTCTTAGATCTGCTGTGAGGATTTTCACATTTAGTGGTGGAGTGCTGGCCCATGGTTTTGGGCACCATATGGTTTAGGTCAATTGTATAGGGTTTTTGCTTCCTTTTCCCCTCTTTTTCCTCTTTTTTGTATTTTTTATTCCCTTTTTAGAGGGTTTAAATGCTATTTTAGAGGAATTTGGGATTATTTTGGGGGAAAAAGGGGTTTTTTGGCCTTTTGGAGGATTTTTTAATGGTTTTTTAGCCTTTTGGAGGCTTTTTAATGGGTTTTTAAGGTTTTGGAGGCAACTATGGTAGGAAATATGGACAAATGAGTCATGTAATGGGGTAGATGAGGTAGTGAGCACTTTTTCGGTGTTAACACTTCTAATAATACTTTTCCCAATAATTTCCACTAATGACTTCGATTTCTAACACCTATCAAAGGTGTTGTGAGTTAGTGATCTAGTCCACGTATATAATTTATCCTTTCATTCATTTTTTTCAATTACATCATGTCTTTGTCAAGGGGATCAGTTGCTCATGCTAGTAGCCTTGATATCTGGTTCTCCCAATTTCATGTATGTTTCACTCTCTTGACTTTTATCCAAGTACTGGTGAAAGGGGATTTTGGTGTCTTTCCAGTTAACCTTCGTATGATGATAACCCAAAATCACAAGGTTTGTTTCCTTTGCTAAACTAGCATTCTTCCTTTGCAAAATTCGTAGCATCAATCAGCAAGGGATTCTCCCTGGTAAGTAATCCCAATTAGATCGCTTACCATTTAGTGTGGGGAATGTGTCCAATTAACGACCCGGCTACCATATAAGATTTAAAGATTTGTTTTCTTTCACCGGTTACGGCCCGATCCATCGTTTATGTATTTTATGTTTAAAAATGATATGCAAGTGCTCTATCTAAATGCATGCAATTAAAACAAATCTGATCTAAAATTATCTAAGCTAACTAATCTATCCCTGCAGGGAGCAAAACTGAAATATGAGTACTATACTGGAAATACACCCAAGAATCTCACAGATAGTTGTTTAATTACATAGATGCATTCACAGCAGAAATTAAAAGATATCAAAGATAGATTTGACAAAATTTAAAGCATTCCATTACTTATTTAACACAACATATTTGCATAGGAAAATGAAAGCATTCACAACTAAGAATTAATTCAGGATAGTCAAGAATGATCTCATAGTATATGTATGAACAGTGCAGAAATAATTCAGCAGACATTCAACACATCTCAAGCAAAACGCAGTGCTCTCTTTCCCAGGTAAAAATAGGTGCTTCTTTGTTGATGTAGCAAAATAATTCACGTACAGCACAAGTTCGTCCTTTCACCTGCCAAAAGTCCCTTCTCTTCTCTTCTATTCCTATATTTATAGATTTTACAAAAATTGTCTCTTCACATACCCTAACCCTAGGGAATCTCAAAAGTTTGTCTTCTAGTGCCTAAATGAGACAAAAGTAATTTCCAACTGTTTTAAAACATTTATACAATAAAGCAATTTCCAGCTGTCTTTTCTATATTTACAATAAAACATAATTTAATTTCCAGCTGGCTCTGTTACTTCAACTAGGCGCTCTACTTCAGCTGATTTATCGACTTCAGCAGGTCGGTCTTCCGCAACAGGCTTGTCTACTTTAGCAATGTAGCTAGTCTAGTGGCTGATTTCTTGTAAAATAAAATTAGCACGTGCAAAAATCATCATTTTCAGTGCTATCTCATGCCTACGAAGATCTGATTTGATGTTTGTTGCTCCTGCTACTGTTTCCTGGGCGATGTCCTCCAAAAAATAAGCATGGATGGAAGTTTTCCCGATAAAATGGTGGAGATATTCTGGTGTCAGGACATCTATTTTCTTCAGGTACTTAGTTTATGAATTCAGGTCGCCCTGCAAGTTCGCCAAGCACTGATCTCTGTATGGAAAATCGTCTATGGACTGAGGTAAAATCATGATGCATTTCTCATGGGTCAACCGGATTTTAGAGTAGAAGTCAGTACATTTTTTGATGGTTTTCTGTATTGCAATATGTATCCTTGTACCACAGTCTCGACAAAACTCAAGGACTCCTAAATCCACATTTGACTTATCTGCGGACTTGATACGTAAGTGCATTGGGAATCCTGATTTCCCTTCCCTCCACTCGAGTTGTCTATTGGCTTCCTCCAAGTGGCGCACATACCTTTTCTTGAGTCTTATTGCCTTCATCCTTGTGATCATTCCTTTTACTTTACATATGTTCTCCATGATCAGCACTAGTGACTGATGAACTTTCTTCAACATATCGCATGCTTGATCATGGAATGTGGTTAGATCCTGCTTCTTTTCATTTGCAACCTTTAATTGCTCTAGCAGCTGCTCCTTTTATTTTGTCAACCTTTCTAAATGAGTTTTGTAGAAGTTAATATGTTGCATATTGTTGGCTTCATGCTGCTCCAATTCTTGAATGCGGGATTCTAACCCTCTCTTCTCTCCTTCTGCGGCTATCAGTTGTTGTTTCCTGCTATCAGCCTCACGTTCTTCCAATTCTTTTAAGCGAATTTCTAATTCCTTCCTGTCAGCCTCTATGACTGCAAGATGCGTGTTTAGTGCATCCTTTTCACCTTCAAGCTTCTAGGTTTCAGTTCCTCTATCTCCCCTTTTTGCTCTTGAAGTTTACTATACTTTCTTTTAAGTCTATTGCCTTGATATACCTCACTTAGCAGGTTATCCTTCACCTTGGTGAGCTTGTCCTTGTATTTCTTTACTTCCTCCACCAGTATACCTACATTATCGGCACTTGCTTCAACCGAAGCGGAACCACATGCTACCGTGAACTCAGGGTCACTATTAGTCCTTATGAAGAGAGGAACTTGAGTTATTCTAACTTCCTCTCAGCTTTCTCCAGTTCTCATCCTCTTTTCAAACCTACTTATGATAGTCTTACTTCTAAAATCAAAGAAGACGAAATCCATATTTGACACTAGGCACTGCTTTGAGGGGGTGTATGGGGTGAGAGGAGTTCTTGAGCTGAGACAAATCCTTCAGAGGTTGTCGTCAATGCACCTAAGTCCATATCTTGTATGCTCGAACCCCCTTGATCCATATCTTATTTAGAATTCTCTGCTTCTTCTCTTTGCAATCTCTCACCTTGTTCTTGCTGGATCTTAGCAGCTTCTGCATCTTGACGCTATTTTTCTTCTTCTTCCCTTTGAATCTTTTCTGCTTCCTCTTTCTGCTTCTCTGTTTGCTCCCTTTGGAGCCTTTGATTTTTTTTCTTCTTCAAGCCTATTTGCCTCCTCCTTCTTTCTTTCAACTTCCTCTAGTTGCGCGGCCATTTCCTCTTGGCGCTACTTCTCTACCTGCTCCTTTTGCATTAACCCCACAGGTTTGGAACTGGAGTTGGCTCAACTTTTAGAGTGGTAGCATTTTCCCAATTCGGTCAAATTTTTGGCACTTTGAAAGAACTCTTCACCCTTATCGAAATGGTAAGCATACTCAAAAGTTACCCTGAGTTTGTTGCAGTGAGCATTAGCTTTTCCTTCGGGGTCATGTCTCCTAAATCTCTTCATTCCAAAATGGAAGGCCTCTAAGTCTTTAGCGAAATCTATACCATATTTTTCCTTGGGGAGAAAGTATGCTCCAATGATAAATGGCATTGGTGGGTATGATACCTTCTTCTTGTCACTAAGTATTTTACCGACTCCATCTATAAAGAGTTTCTTATAGCTTCTTTATGTACGACATAATATGTAGCATATGGGGGTAATAGGGACGGGGCACGACTACCCCCATACATTCTAAAGTACGTCCCGTCCATAGAGAAGTAGTAATATCCATATGTCTCTATGATGGGCATGGAATTTTCCAATAAGAAACTTGGTTCTTCCTTAAAGAGTAGTTGGTAAAGGGGCATGATGAACCTCTCACAGATTTGAGGATAATGGTTTGCATACTTGTGTGCCCATGTTATCTGATAAGATACATGGAGAGGGGATTCCTTGCTCTTCCAGACACATCCCAGATGAGGGAAAGGGTGCTTGACGAGTAAGCAATCCACCAGATAAGAGGACATAAATAAATCAATTTGTTTTGAGTTAATCCTCCCTGAGCAACGGTTATAAGTGAAGTCATGTAATCTGATATGATGTCTTCCCAATTGAAAATTGCTCCATGAGTGGCCACGTGAAACATCATAGGCACCCAGCCGAGTTTGTACATGTTATCATTTGGCATGTTGGACACCCGACTCAACATCAGGGAAATGAGTTTGTATGGAGTCCTTAGAATATTGCTTTCATACTCTCCACTCTTTCTTTTCCTTATTTGCCTCTCGGCAATTGTCATATTCTTAGCACATTCCAAAGGTTCCATCTTTAGCCCGGATAACCATTCATCATTCAGGAAGAACTTAGGGTATTGTAGCTTGTAAGCTTCCATGATATGTTCTAGCGCAAAGGATGCAAGACTCATCTCAGTGATGTCTGTGATGAATCTGGAATCAGTATTCACTTGGGGAAGGATCCAACCAATGACCTTAGATCATGGGAACAACTCAGGGTAGGTTATTGCCTTATGGAGACCAGAATTCTTTATGTTCTTGTAGACCATTAGTTCTTCCATTGAAGCTTGAGGGAAGTCTTGGTTTTCTATAGATTTGTATAGCTCACCCCATTAATACTCTGGGGATGCTCCTGTGATAGCCTTTGTATTGCTGAACATTGTATCGAGCAAGCTGTCTAAGAGAATTTCCACGTCTGAGTCTAACTCTGCTAATTTGGCTTTCTTTCTGGTAGACCTCCTATGCATATCAGTCATGTGATGACATTGAAAGGACAAATGAGGGATTTCATATTTTCTGTGCAATACAGTGTTCTTATTCATGACATTAAAGCAGAACTTGTATTGACATGAGTGTTAGCTTCCAATTGCAAAACATTTTCATAGAATTAATTAATATGGTAGCTTAAAACAGAAAATAAGTGTTTCTGATGATCATTGATATTATCTCATCACCCGAAATAGTAAGCAAACAACTACTAATGGCACTATTTTTAGAAAGTTAAAGTGAAAAATTCACCTGGGAAGAACAAAAAAAAAGCAAGCTAGTGCATTTAACGCTTGTGCAGAAACATCTTTTAAGCAAACAATAGAATGACGGGTGATGCCTCAGCGTGGTCAGTTTATGAAACAAACAGCTGCGCATACGACGGAATAGTGGCAAGCATGGGTGCACGTGGAACAAAAATGAATGTGTGGAAAAAAGCCGACGAATATTCTTCTTAGTCCAAACGTCTCTATAGGGATGACAAATGATGTGGCCGTCGAGATTGAAGGTTCAGGCGAGGTCCAATGAAAGTATACCGATCGCGCAAAGGACAAGGAGTCCCCTAGTGGGTACAAGGTAGAAAGTTTGACCCAAAAGTTGGAGTACAGGAAGCGACGGACCACGCTCAACCATGCTACTCACTCTGACAAGGTCGAGGGTCTAGCTTAAAAAACAACCAAATGAAAAGGTTTTAAAGGAAAACTGAGAGGTAAAACGAGGTTCTGAAAGGTAAAAAACACACAAGAAGGGTTTGCAGGCCTATTTGTCAAACTTGGAGAGGATTGCTGTGAGGAATGCGTGAGTTCTTATTGGTCCTCAAGCCAGTGCTTCCTTCGGCGCAAAATAGTGCTTCACTACTTGTAAACGGTGGGAGAGAAACAAATCCCATTCGCATATATATAAATAGAAGCAATAAAGTCCCACGGGTTGACAGTTCGGGTACTAATTATGCACGGGACTCGATAAAACAAACCATAACTTCACACGGGAGAAAAAATAAAGTCCCAACCTACTAAACCTTCACATTTCCCCAAAAAAGAAACTGCATTGAAGAGTGGTGGCTAAATTTATACTTACATCCTATGCAATGATTGACGACTTAGTCCTTAACTCGTGCGGAAAGATCGACGACTTGGGCTTAAAGGCTGCGACGAGGGAAGGGACAAAACTCTTGGCAAGGCATCCGGCGGCGCAAAATAAGACAAGTACCATTGCAAGGGTCAGAAATCCTAAGCCTTAAGACTGCGATGAAGCGGGTGGTGCAATGATCAGTGGCCCCTTTTAAAACCAAAACCTACGCAATAGTCAGAGGGTTTGTGGATAAAAATGCGACCAGGTGTTGCGACGGGGATCGGTAAAAAAGGTTGGAAAAGATAAGCCTAAAAGGTGTGCAATGGTCGACGACGATGGCGTTAAAAGCTGCGATCGATCGACGGCCGATAAGTCACAAAGATGCGCACTTGGTCGGTGAAAGGTAAGATAAAAGGTGTGCAATGGTCATGTGGATTTCAACACTAAAATTTGTGCAACGGTTGGTGAAACCGACAATAAAAACTACGACCGGTCAGCGAAAATAGGCATACAAACTACGCAACAGTCGGCTAAGTTAACACTAAAAACTATGCGATGGTAGGTGAAAAAGTCATAAAAGCTGCGACTAGGTTTGTGAGAAAAAAATTTAAGTCTTGCCTTAGTCACAAAAACAACTTCCTTTTGGAGAAAAGAAAAAGGAACAGCTTGAAGGGTTACAAAGATCAACATTTCAAGAGACCACAAAAATTTCTAAGAATAAAAGGAGGGGCCCTATAAAATTCAAAAATTTATGGGGATTAGGTTGCAGCAACAACAATTGGTGATTCGCTGGTGAACACAGATCTCTGAATTAATCCCTTCTCAAGGTCAGAAAAATTATGAGTTGATGGCCTCAAATGTAACAAAATGCTTATCCATTCCAGCTTCAAGAGGAGTGATCACTTTTATCATAATGATCATTAGGACAAAAGGAAACTTTGAATAAGACTTCTCTTCAACTCTCTTAGGGCCAAAGTATGGGTTTCATTGTTAAAAACTTATCTTTCAGATGCCAACTAACATAGGACTCCATAGGATTGTAACAACATCCCACAGACATATTCATTTGTTCCTCATTCCCATGCTGCCAGTGTCCTTTTGGATACTTTCTTTATGTATGTGTAATGTCCCCTTCTATCATACCAGCATGATAGAGCGGATCATTGTGCTAAAACCAGGAAATTGGCCCCGATGCTTACTAAATGAAGCATTCACTTGTATAAAAAGATAGGCATGCAGATGTACAATCTAAGCAAACACAGCAGAAGTAAATCATGTGCAGAATTAACACACATCCATCATACAATCCAGATTTTCATGTCATTCAATTAAGCAATATCAAACTATCAAATGAGAATACTTATCTCAACCCAAGTAGTTCCTGAGCAACCAGTTACGCTTCTGCAACGTTCCACCCAACCGTAGACTAGTGTGCTCCTCGATATCTCAGCACCACTGCCACCCCTGAGCTGGGCATGATCTCCACAAGGAAAAAGGAGAAAGCAGGCTCTCACATAGCCAAAGATATACCAGAATCAGCCAAGCCAATCAACAATTGGGTTTCTCAGGCTCTTAAGAGATGGACAGAGGTGAATTACTAGCTAGTGGCTCACCCATTGAGCTATGGATACTTAATTGGGCTCCTCAAGCCAAATCTGTCCTCTTCCACTCCTGAATCTCCTGCTCATAGGTTCAAACCAAGGATGGGGTTCCTACCATCTCAGAAAAACGTGAGAACACACAAAAACGAAATGGGAAGATTGGGAAACAACCCAGGGAAGCCAAATCCATTTTTAGAAAAATTTCCTTGGACATTGGGGGCAAAAACGACCTCCATACAGTCCCCAAATCGTGGCCCTTCTCTCCCAAGCTACTGTATATGCAAAAACGAGTTGCCAGCATGGGAAGATGCAGGGGAATTGAGAAAAACGTGAAGGGTAAAACCCCAACAAGCTCCGACTGCGTGAGAGGATGAATGCCATGGGTGAAGAATGGCTTTGGGCCAATTTCGTGGGGGTTTTCTTGCCCAGCAAGCCAAAACTCGATTTCCCAGGTTGCTGTCTTTCCCATACACGAAAATTGACAGCCATACCTCTCCCATCCCAAGGCATTAATTGTCTCAACCAATTCTTGGAAGAATTAAATGATTGGGTGCATGAGACCAAATGGGTAGTCGAGAGTTCATGGGTTTCCTCAATGAAATGGCTTAACACCATGGCTCAAGGGTTTGGTTATTTTCCCTCCCTATTCCTTGTAAGGATCATGCCCCCATCTCTTTGCTGCATTGCGTAGCTGGTTGTGGGTTTTTCATTAAAAATTGCATATTTACATGATGTACGATTTTACATTGTGCACAGCTAGCACAAGAACTCTATGCATCTATTCTAATTGCTGACACATAGAACGATAAATCAATGGCGGGGCCTTGGACTTGAGCTCCTCACCATGACTAAATAATAATATTTACATCATTTACAATATTAATGCAATAGGGTCAAGCTGGGGACATTACAGTACGACTTTTGTCGTTTGAGCGTTCCATGATAACTTTCTTCAATCTTCAACATTTAACTTGGGTTCTTCAATCCATAGTGTCCTTTTGTTTGAGAAAGAGATTTATTTGATTATCATGCTCACGGACAGAGAAGAACCTTGCTGGGCTGACTTTAGAACAACTTCCTTGGTTGAATATATTTGCTTTTCTCAACCATGCTTCAATGGAGGCAAGAATTTCTGGAAAACAAGCTCATTTATATAAGCTCTTTTGGCTTTTGATTTGCAGCATGGGATCATTTTAAATACCATACATCTATCAGATATGCTTCCTCTTTGTCGGTCCTCAGAGTGAATGGAGCCCCAAGATAGTAACAGGGAAATCATAAATCTCAGTTATTTAGGAGGGGTTATTGTGACACAAGTATGAACAGAAAGAATCTCTTCACTCTAGAAACCAGTTAGCAAAAACAAAGTCACATAGAGAAATTTTCTTTACAAGTAGATTTTGGCCTTTCAAAATTCGAGATTAGCTCAAAGTCCTGCCTCTCAATTGTACCAAGAAGTTGGGTTGTATTTTATTAAAGAATAAAGAGCTTCAAACAAAATAGGGTGAAAAGGTCAAAAAGAAACAAACAAATGAAATAGACTACAGACTCCTAAGTGAAAAGGGAACAACAACTCAAATCAACCAAAAAGAAAAAGTAAACTTAGCATAAACAAAACGGTGTTTATTTATGTACAAACAACGTCCCTAGAACTATGTGAAGTATTTCTTTATAGCAAGGCCATTGACAGGGAGATTTTCTTCCTACCCTTGTAGGTATTTCAGTTTGTATGTCGATGGGCCAAGCTTTTCAGAAATTTGGTAAGGAACAATCCATAATTGTTGAAACTTTGTGTGCATTCCCTTACCATAATGTGCATGATCCCACTTCAGAACTAAGTCACCTACTTCAAAACTCCTCTTGCCAGATTTTCACTTATCAAACCACCTCTTGGCAATGTCTTGGTGTTGGCTGAATCTGTCTTTGGCTTTCTGTCGTGACTCTTCTAGTTTCAATAGGGTATCGATTCGTGATTGTAAGACTTGACTATTAGAACCTCGGGAGGCTTGGGCTAATTGTAATGATGGTAGTAATATGTTTGTATGGAGTATGGCTTCCTTACCATAGACTAGAGTATACGTGGAAACTCCTAAGGCATTCTTCAGAATCACTTTATTCACCCATAAAGCATTTGGGAGAGCTGTGTGCCAACTTCTCTGATTTTCAATGACAGTTTTCTTGAGAATTCAGATAAGGTTTTTGTTTGAGGATTCAGCCAGGCCATTTCCTTGAGGATAGTAATTTTCCGAATAATGCAATTTAATTCCTTTCTCATAAACAAACTCATTTAGTTTTATAGATGAAAAATAAGTTTCATTATCAAAGACTAGGGAAATTGGAACCCGAAACCTGGTTATGATGTTCTCTTCCAAGAACTTGATGACCGCGTCTTCATTCACTTTGCACAGTGGAACAACTTCTATCCATTAGGTGAAATAATCTATAGCTATAAGAATATATTGGTGCTACAACGACGAGTTCGGATTTATCTCCCTAATAACATATATCCCCCATTGCTCGAATGGCTCATAAATAATCACTGGCTGCAATGCTCCTGCTACTTTCGACAATCTGCTGGCACTTCTTTGACATACATCGCAATTACGGGCATAGGCATGAGCATCTTTGAATAGAGTGGGCCAATAGTAACCAGCTCTGAGTATTTTATGAGTTGTGGTATCTCCAGAGTAGTGTCCTCCAGCAGGGTTGTCATGTAATTCCTTGACCACTTTATCAGCGTCCTCTTTCTCAAGACGTCTAAGAAATATCCCATCATAATTCTTCCTATAAAGTACTCCATCAATTATTTGATAGGATACTGATTTCAGATGGAGCGCCCTTCTTTGCTTAGAACTCCAGTGCTCTGGTGAGTATCCCTGCTACAAATAATACACTCGGTCCCTATACCAAGACTCTGGAGCGGTGTAAATGGGACATACCTCAACCATATTCGGTTCGACTTCATTCTCCCAGTCAAGCTCTTAATTAACTAGATTTTCAGTGAGTAATTTGCATAACCCTTGGCCTTTTATAATGGTGGCTGGTTTGAATTCCAGATCATACTCTTGAAGAGCGGTGACCCAGTTTCCTCTCCTTTCACCCAATTCCTTCTGTACAAACAACGATCTAATAGCAGGGTGAGGTATTATGTCTTTAATTCTATTTTTTAGGATATATGGCCTGAACTGTTTTACCGCTTTGAATACTACATGTGCTTTCTTATCTACGGCTGGGTAGTTCAATTCAACACCTTGCATACTAGTGCTCATGAAGGATATTGGATACTCGTCTCCTGATTCTCCCTTCTGAGTGAGCACAACTGCGAGATAGTTATCTGAAGTGAAAGTGTACATAATGAAATCCTTTTCAAAATCTAGACTTCTTAAAGAAGGTGTGTTAGCTATGGCAGCTTTGATGTCTTTAAACGCAGTCTTCGCTATGACAGTCCATTTGAATTGCACACTTTGATTTACAATTTGCTGTAAAGGTTTCACAATTTGAGTGAAATTTTGTACAAATCTTAGAACAAATTTGATCATGCCCATGAAAGATTGCATAGCCTTCTTCTTATGGGGCATGGGAATCTTGTTTATAGCTTTCACTCTCTCTTGATCTATCGAGATTCCCCTTTTTGAGATGATATGACCTAGAAGTTTGCCTTCAAGAACAACAAAAATACTCTTCTTAGGGTTTAGAGATATACCATATTTCCTGCAATGATAAAAAATCTGTTCAAATGGAAAACGTGGTATTCTCTTCTCTTTGAAAAGACTGTCACATCATCTAAATAAATTACCACACAGTGGCTAACCAATCCTAAAAAAGCAATATCCATATCTCTTTGAAAGGTATCCCCTGCATTTAACAAACTGAACAACATCCTTCGGTATGTAAAGGTTCCCCACTTTGTACGAAAAGTGGTCTTGAGTCGGTCCTCCTCTGCTACTAATACTTGATTATATCCGGATAAACCATCTAGAAGGGAGAAAAGTTCTGAACCTGAAACCATCTGTAAAATTTGATCCATTGGCGGTACAAGGTAGTTATCTTTATCAGAGGCTCTGTTCAAGTTACAAAAATATACACACAATCTTATCTCCCTTGACTTCTTCCACACGGGGACTAAATTAGCCACCCACTCAGAGTGTCGGACCTTAAAAATGATCTTAGCATCCAACAACTTCTTCAATTCTTTCTGTATTAATGGCTCAAGCGTTGGATGCATTCTTCGCAATTGCTGTTGAAATGGTTTTACGCCTAGATTCATTGGTATTATATGTTGTATAATGCGAGTATCATATGTGTTCAGATCCTCATAAGTCCATGAAAAAACATCTTTATATTGTTAAAACAGTTTGATGAACTTATCTCTTTCACCTGGTGAACAACATTTACCAAGATTGACAAATTTTGGTTCAGTTTCTATGCCTAGGTTCACCAATTCATGCTGCATGGAGGAGCTATTGGTTTTGACATTCGCTGGCCTCCTGAACTTGTTTTGCAGATCAAACAATCCTTCCAGAGTCCTTACTCCTTTTGGCATGAAGTTTCCTTGGACTGCATCTTTCTTCTGTAAATCTGAATCATGTTCATCTTCATTGATTATAGATCCTGGAAAAGCATTCTCATTTGTTAGGAAACTGATAATTTGATCATCATCATCAAATACTCTACGATTTGTAATATTATCCGGTACATATGGCCTGAAAATTAATTCAATAGAGCATTTGTTATTGGTAGGAACTAATCTGGAAGCACAAGTAGCTAACAAATCAGCTGCAACATTCTGTAATCTAGGAATGGAATTGATATTGAATGCATCAAAGTGTGAAATCAAATCCCAAACTTCAGATTGATAGCCTTTTCAATGCGGTGAAAGACAGTGATTCGTATCTCTTACGTGCCTGACAACTATCTCTGAGTCACAAAAGACCTTTAAGTATTTAACATTCAATCTAATAGCTTTCTTTAATCCGTGTACTAGAGCCTCATACTCAGCTGTGTTATTTGTGCATTCAAACTCTAGTATACAAAATAAAAAAATGTTTATTTGATTCAGGGTCGATCAAAACACAACCGGCTCCGGACCCTTCTTGAGTTTTGGAACCATCGAAGTACAAAACCCAAAATGTGTTTTTTGATTTAATTAAGTTAGTCTTACTAGCATATAAGTCAGTGACTAATCCTACTATGTTACAATCAATAGATCAGTCCGAGAAAAATGAAGGAGATCGGGCTACTCGTCTAATTCATGGCTAACTTCTATTGCCTGATAATTCCCCGGTTGAACTTCTTAAAAATAATTTCCCAATACTGAAGATGAAAAAGCTATAGCCTCATTCTTTTCTTCTAACTGAGTTATATTTTGTTTCATGTGAGGTTCTCTTAGTATTTTGATCTGGTTTTTCCTTTCTTAGTATGGAAACCACAAGTGAGAGCAGTCTATTGTGAAGTAACCATTCAGTTTCGTAGACCAATCCCTACTCAAAATTAGACCATAAGCCTCTGGTATATCCACCACCATAATATCAATAAATTGACATACTCTAGGATCTACTGATAATCTAATAAGCACATCTTTCATTTCTCCAATTACTTTAATAGCAGTCCTATCCAACTATATGATTTGAGATGGGGATGGTATCAGTTTCCCATTAATCTTCTTACAGATTGAAAATGGAATAACATTCGAAGAAGCCCCATAATCTACCAAACAGTTGTGTACATTATGATTAAAAATTTCAAAGGTCAACCAAAAAAGGAAAAGTTTGAGACCTAGATTTCCCGCCAATTCTAGCTTCATTTATTTCAAGATCTTCCTTAGTGTTTTCTACTGTAGTGCTAGATTGGGGGTCGAAAGCTTCTAACAATTTTTTCCTTTGTTGGGGAAGACTACACATTTCAAAGATATAGATATTTGTTTTCATTTTCTTGATGTCTTCAATGATATCATATCCCATGTCATAATTTTTTGAACCTTTTGCATGAGTTTCTTTTGTGTTTGTTGTAACCTTTGGTTGTTTGTTTATTTCTAGGGTTGATTCTTTTGTTACCGTGGGGTTTACTTTAGGCTGCGGTGGAATGACAGTTATGTGCCTCTTGGGTATTTCCTTTACAACCTTAGGATCAAGGGTAACTGGGCTTGGATAAAAAATTGGACCTCTACTCTGAGTAGTAACATTTACAGTTGCAACTTGACTTTCTTCAGTGTCCTCTTCAATTAATTCTATTAAGGGTACCCAATCCCATAACACCATTGTGGTGTCTGGAGCGGGTTCTTCTTGTTCAAGTGTCTACTCTTCTTAGGGATCTTCTTGATCTGTTATTTGTGCATCCAACAACTGATTCATAACTAAGATCATCGAATTTATCCATTGCGGACAACTCTTTTCAGAATGATGCTCTTGGTGAAAAGTGCAAAAATGATCCATGCCTACCTCGTTCAGATTTAGGACAGTAGAATTATTCATAGGTGGAAGAGACTGTTGTTACAACATAATTTTCCACCTTGTGAGCATCAACACTCTTTGGCCTTCAGGATCCATTTCACTGACTCAGATGCACTTTATGTCCTTCAGAAACACTTTTTCCCTATTTTTCTTCCTATACGCTAGCCGTTCCACTTTAGCGGACGTACCCACGAGCTGTCCCACTATAGCCCGAGGGTGACAAGTAAAATGGTAAAAGTCACTAGTAAATTACTTTTTACTCCCAAAAAGCAGTATTAGGGTGACCTTTGGCCCTCCATTTGCCACGAAACGCCTCGATGTGTCCTTTCACTTACCTTGGGAAGGCTATATATTGAGCTCTTATGGCATATGGAAGGGAGGAGAAAGAAAGAGCAACATAACTCTAGTGGATTTTTTCCATGACTTGAGTCTACACTCATTAATCCTTGTTGTTGTGAACTCCTTATGTTCACCTACCAAAATCCTATCCTAGTTTGAGTTTGCCATTACATGGAGGATTGAAGTGTTGGAGGCACAAGTGGAGAGACCCAGTTCTTGGTTCAGATTGGTTGCCGGCAAGAGGTCGTTTCACGTTGTACTTCTTGTTATTCATTAATAGAAATACTCATATTCTCGTCCATTAATGTTGTGAATGTTGTTTATATTGCATTGGGTTTCATTTACTTATGATATCATGGACCATTGCTATTGATGATGTTAATGTCTTTCATATATTATATGTGCTTGTCGTGTATTGGCTGTCAAGACTAATTTGCAGGTTTAAGTGCATAGATTGAAAGCTTCAACAAGGATCTACATCGAACGTCTGGTTCGAGGTTGGTCATATTCTTTATTATCTTAGCATTGTCATTTATATAGCATTGCATTGGGAATTGAGTCATTTTCTGGTAGTCAGCTGTCTGTTGTGGTCTGCCCCAAGCCATAAGAAGTTTTCTCCGTAACAGAAACGATAACTCCGCTGGGGAGAACATCCATTTGTGGGGATTTTTAGGCATTAGTCCTTATTTAGAGTTGTTGTGTGTCGAGTCTCTATGTCATTGATTGGTCGTTTGGATACAATATAGAAAATGGGATTTTTTTGAGTCATTGGACTCTTTTTCTTCTCATTTTCCTTTCCCTATACGCGGGTCAAGTTAGTTTTGCCCGTGTCTACTCGCCTCTGTCTGCACTATAGCCCACGGGTACCCACAATTATTCCTTTGACAGTAGCGTACAACTCTGAGACTAGTTGATTTATGGCCTTGGGTTGTTGCTAGGTTGGTTTTGAGTGTTCCTGAGTCTTATTTGGCCTTATTCCTGACTGTTCCATGCCTTGTTTGTGACCATAAACTCTTCTTTCTCTTTATTTTGAGTCTTGTTAGTTTATCATTTTCTTTTATTTTCTAGCTCATTACATTGGCTGAATCTCACTATTTGGGAATTGTTGGGTTGTCTTAGTGATTTGCTCTGCATTTCTTTAACTGAATAGGTAGATTTCACTTGCATTTTTCATTTCATTATATTGAAAAATACAAAAACATATTTTTGCATTTTCCTTTTGCTTATAAGTGAAAATACAAAAAAACAAAACTTTTATGTACTACATTTTGCATATGAGTGCTTGTGCTTTCATCTAGGATCTGCTTGTGCATTGGAAATATAAATAATTGCATTTTATTTCGAAACTGTTGGATTGATTATCATCTCTAGTGGCATTGTTTTTATTGGATAGATGAGTCTAGAGTTTGACGATTGTGCATACTATTGAGTCATATACATCATTAGTTTCACGATCATATCCTTTGAGTAATCATAGCCACCTAAAATTAACGCTTAATCTTAAAATTGATTAGAACGATTTTTATTTATAGGGTACACCAACTAGCATAGGTTTAGGGTCTTAGAATAGATCATTGTGAGTTAACAATCCAATACTACTAGACGAAACATTATGTGCCTGACAAGGGAGTGGTGAAATCCATGGTATATATCGGTATTCTCGGGAAGTTCTACTCAGACCACAGTTAAGCACGAGGTCACGGGAGGTTGGTTGTAGAGATAGCCCTCCAATACTAACTGAACATGGGAGATATTTCCAGGATTTGTTCGTATCTGGGGACTCTTGGGGGATTTGAACCTCTTGAGTTTCGGGCTTAGCTAGCCTTCCCATATGACGGATCCCACCTAAGATTGTCCCCCTGAGCATTGGTTATATTGCAGTGACCATAGTTTCCTTACCTAAGTATCGCATAGGGTGCTTGCAGTGGTTATATTGTTCGTATCCTGAGTCAGATAGGGGTTGGACAACACAGTTGTTTGTTGTATAGGGTCTTGTCCCTTTGCACGCAGTGAGGCATGTGAACATTTATAACTGATTCTGTTACCTCCGGCTATAGTTTGGGAGTCTCAAGCCTCTCCTAGGCGAGACATACCAGCTGTAGTGTCGGGAGCTCATTTAGCCACTCTGTTTGTGTGCATTTGGATGTAGTTTCTCTAGGTGTGTGCTCTTAATTTTCTGTTTTTGATCGATAGTTTGGCGGTTAGGGTATGCTTTGATTTTATATTCTCTCCATAGATATCGTGGCGCAAAGTCTTTCTCTTGTCCGATCTCGTCGGTTGGTTGGTTTACCAGCTGCCAAGGTTATACACTGTGTCAATAGGGGATGCCAGAAGGCCCCCTCCGAGTCTTCGGATTCTTACAAAGTGTATCGTACTGACTTCATGACTACACATTTGGGCACGGGAGAAATCCCTACGACTCCATCGGGTAGATTCAAACACACTTCAGACACCCCTACTCCTAGAGAGGCGTGGGGGGGTGATCCACCCGAGACCCAACCTAGTTTGTTTGGTTCGGATCCACCCGAGACCCAACCTAGTTTGTTTGGTCCGGATCCACCCGAGACCCAACCTAGTTTGTTTGGTCCGGATCCACCCGAGGACGACCCGTTCGATCCTTTGAATCCACATGATTTCCGATAGGGGATGCTCGAGTTACATGATAACACAGGTCCTACGACCAACGCTACCCCATTCTCTTTTGGTATGCCTGATTACAATACAGTTGATCCTTCTACCATATTTGGTAGTCATGCTGGCACTAGTCATGGTGTTAGCAACACTGCACCCACTGGGGGAAATACCCTCGTTGGGGGCACCACATTTTCCACTCACACACATAGTATGGGGACTAGTCACATCCCTCCTAACAATGCAAATGTTGGAGGAAGGCCTCCTCCTAGGACTACCCATCCTAATAGGAACACTGTTCACAATACGAATCGCCATCCACAATACAATACACATGCCTCTACCCGTCAACCGAGGACCACGTTCATGAATGTTAACAATCCTCCTAATAACGGGGGTGGAAAAATACCATATACTTTTACATCTGCTACCGCTACTAGTAATGCTAATGTAGGAGGTGGGAATATACCTTATACTCATGGTCACTACACCACCGTTCCTGCTACTAGTAATACCAATGTTGGGGTTGGGAATACATCTCATACTTATGGTCACCACACGACTGCTCACGCTACTAATAATGCTTATGTAGGGGGTGGGAACATACCTTATAATCATGGTCATTACAACATGGTTCCCACTACGAATAGTACGTATATGCCCCATAATTACGGTGGTAACCCTTACTATAATATAGTCGGTGCTGGCTCTCATTACAACCCACCTCAATACGGTGCTCAAAATGCATATATACCTGCTTACTCTCACACAGGTCAGGTTGGAGGAGGTTAACAGCCTTATGGCCATGGTCAAGCTTATGGTCCGTCAGGTCTGTATAATCAACATTTTAATGGTCATGGTCAAGCTTACGGTCCATCTTATCCTTCGGGTCCTTACAATCAACCTTTTATGGGAGCTTATAATCAAGCTTTACAGCCGCAGCTCCCATTCCTTGGTCAACTGAACCTTCCTGATCTTTTGAAACTCACGAATGATTCGATGTGTCATGATCCTAATTGTCCTCTGGTCCTACCAAGATCCCTTCGAACATTCCCATGTTTGAGGGGAAGAGTGGTGAGGATCTGGGTGACGACGTCACAACTTTTCACCTTTGGTGCTCATCCAACTCGTTGAATCATGATTCCGTTCGTTTGAGACTATTTCAACGCACCCTCATGGGGGCAGCCGCGAAATGGTATGCCGAGTTTCCTAGGGGCACTTATAGGGGTTTCAATGAGATAGATTTGGTTTTCTTGGATCATTTCCAGCTGCTGGTTCATTACGATACTGGTACTGAACTTTTTTCCACCTTCCGCCAGAATAAGACCACACACATTTATGACCACGTTCAAGAGTGGCGTCGATGAAAGAGGTTAGTGAAAGCCAACATTCCTCCAGAGTTTTTGTTGTAATGGTTTCTCAAGTCTTTACTTCCATATATTTCTAAGGATGTTTCGATGTTCGGAATTGTGATTGAGGAACAAGCCATCTTAAAAGTCCAGCAGTTAGATTTACTATATTCTCAGTCTGGCATCTTGTACGACATTATTCCTGATGCACCGTGAACATGACATGAGCCCAAGTCAATTCCTGGACCACATGCCGATGACATTGTGGGATTCGCAAGTACTCAACCCGTAGATTTGGTTTCTAATCAAATGAAAAAAAATTCGCTTAACCAGTCTACTCCCGAACAGGTTCACACCTTGTCCACTTCCACCCCATCGTCCGATGTACACACTGTGCAATCGACGAACCCATCGAGTAACCAGTAACCTGGTGGTAAGAAAAAGTGGAGAAACAACCGTAAGGGTGGAAATAATGGGAACAATAATAGTAATCACAATACTCCTCGAAAAGAGAATGCCAACCCTCCTCCAGAAGGCGGAAATGCTGGTGGAGACCGTAAACCTAGGCGTAAGGTGAAATTCCCTTGCAAGCTTTGTGGGGAAGATCATCTTACTCACTTGTGTCCTCAAATCGAAGAAGCATCGAAGCATCTTGCACAAAGCCCAGCTGTGTTGAAAGATCCCCTTCCTCATCATCAGAACATGGCTTCGCATGCTCCCGCTACTGGTTATGGACCTAATGAGACTACAACATCTTCTTCCAATACTAGTGGTTATGGATGTGTGAATATGGTCCAGTCAAAGGTTAGTGTTGCTACTCGTCAACGCAATTATGGTGCACCACAACCGAATATGGGGAGTGAGCCTCCCCCTCCTCCCGATACTTCCTTGCATATCGAGAATCCCTCTACTATGCCACGGATACCGAAAGGTGTTCTCAAGCGCTCTACGCATAATCCCAATGCTCAAGCCACCCATAACTACTCTATTGTAGAAGATTTGGGTCAAAATCCATGTGCCATGTCGACTCTTGAAGTTTTACAGGCGTGTCCTTCTCAAAGGCATACCCTTTTGAGTGATTTAGGAGTTCAGGATGGGGGAAGTCCCAACGTTATCAAGTTTGATACTATTGACATTCAACCTCACTTACCTTACTACGTGGCTTTTCAAATCCATGTGGAGTGACTTCAGAATTTTTTCAAGAGAACGGTGGTTGACGAAGGTGCTTCTGCATCAGTGATGTCTTTATCTTGTTGGAAAGCCCTTAGATCTCCTCCCTTATCCACGTCTAGGACCATGGTCACTGCATTTGATGGTGGGTCATTTAAGTCGCATGGGATTCTTTCTTCTCTTGTTGTCCGCTTGGGTGGGAAACCCGTGCCTATTGAAGTCAAGGTGGTTGATGCGCCCATCGACTACAACCTTCTCCTGGTTAGTAATTGGATGTACACTATGAAAGTGGTCGCATCTACTATGTTCAGAGTTATTTTATTTCCACATGAAGGAAATATTGTGACAGTCGACCAACTGGATTTCGTTAGTCCTTATTCCACATCATCTACGGGATCAGTAGTCCTGCAAGTTATAGATTCTCAGTCGGCAACTGGGAACATGGGTGTCAGATTGTACCCTTCATTGTTGGTATCTTATGGTTTCCCTCCACCCATTAATTTTATTGGAACTATTTCCGGCAATGCGTCTCCTCCATTGAATAATGTACCGTTCCAGACTTCGTACTTCGATGATCCGTGGACCTTACCATCCACGAATTCCACGTCTGGAGACATTGCGCATGTTGGAATGGATATGCCACTGTCTGCTGCTGAGCTTGCATATCATGATATTCAACAAGCCACTGCAGAGCTGGATCTCCCCTCTTCACGGACATATGAGGAAGATCCCATTATGCTGCCCGCACAGGTAGTCGACCCATCTTGTTCACACGGATGCGTTGATGATACTCTATCTTCAGATGAATATTTTATCGCCTCCATGCATGGTAATGACGAGCCTTTGAGGGATTCCTATCATAGATCTCATTCCTTTCCCACCCTCGGTCTTATTGAACAAGATGAGCCTATAATACAATCTGCCACCCATTTGGATTTGGATCCAGTCAGAGTCTCATCTAGGCCTGGTTTGAGATTTGAGTCTGATGAGTCTTTGTGCTCTCCTATAGATCCGCAAATCAGTTCTCCTGAAGAGTTTGATTCTATTTCTAGAATTTCCAACTCCCTTGATTATGAATTTGCTCTTGCAGATTCCTTCACATCCTTCAACTTTTCTCTTCATTTTGAAGATGATCGTTTTGATCCCTCAGGTATTGGTACTATGGCACCTTCAGTGGTTATCTCTACCTACGTTATGTATGAGGTTAACAATAGTGAAGTTGAAAATGTTTCTACCTCAGTGACTTGTATCAGATCTTTCTTTACGTACGTTTTAGAGATGATCTTGGTACTTATGTTTCTTGGAAACTGGATTCTTAGATGGACTTATACTTGTTTACTGGTCCTTTTTGACATTTTCTTCAGTCATGGTAGGCATATTCGGAACCTTGCATATAGGTTTAGGCCTCCCCATTTTTATGATGCATTTGAACCTTTTGGCATCCGAATTCGCAGACGCCCCCTGAGTGTCCTTATCTTGCTCATGTTCCTTGCATTATGCATAGCTTTGGTCCATGTGCTTGGAACTAGTCTCGCATGTCCCTGACACTCATCTTCTCCCTTTATGAGCATTCTTCCATCTCTCCTTTGAGCTCGTTAAAAACAGTAAGGAGGTCACGAGTTTACTTTTTCGGGCTCGTTAAACCTTTATGGAAAATATTTTTATAAATGATTTTTTAAGCCCTTGTTAGACTTTTTCAAATAAAACAAGATTGCCGAGCATACTTGTCATTTCAGACTCATTAAAGGATTTGAAGTGACATCCACTTAGGTATAATTTCACCCCTTTTCCGGACCTTTGTGGATTAATTACGAAAAAGGTATACCCTAGTCATATGTGACTAGAAGAGTTCTTCTCTCATTATTTTACACTTTTTCGGGTGAGGAGACTAACTTTACGAAAAAGGACTCCCCTTTTATGTCGAGTTGTGATTTCATTGCATTATCCTTCTTGTTGCTTGAGCCTTGTGCCGGCTCCCGATTACTCAATTGTTAGCCTGGTGCCTAAGCACTTTCCCTATCGAGCCCTGCAGAGCTTCCATTTTCCCTTCGCAAATTGATGACCTTTTGACCCTGAGGGAACACCCCCCCCTCGAGTGTCCACATCCTGCACATGCTTCCTTGCATTGATCATAGGTATGTTCCACTACTTGGGACTAGTCTACTCACCATTTGACACTCGTTCCCTCAATTGTTGTACTATAAGCAATTTTATTCTTTTTCAAGCTTTTCCAAATATGAAAAAGACCAAAAAAATCAAATATTCCAAAAAGCCGGACGGGATTATGGTTACTAATTATAGTTTCCAGCTGTTGTGTCGCCTTTGAACAGAGCATTCATTCCACTCCATACATTATGAGTCGGGACTATAGTAGGACCTTAGGAACTGTACTCGTTTCTCAGTTTTACTCCACCGATTGGTTAAGCTTCCAATCACTATGGAGCCCTTTGTTGATGCCTCCTGCATCGCACAGTCTATATCGATTCTATGCTTCCTGAATCTATCCATCTGCTCATGCTCTTGTTCAAAGGAAGTCCTGAAACCAGATTCGGCCACTCCTCATATCTCTTGACTATTGCATGTCGGCCATCCTTATTGAGTCAGTCCATTTCACCTGAGTTCTTCCAAATATTTCAGCGTAGTTGTTACCTTGTGCTGGTTGATGGGGGATGCCTTAATTACCTCCTTATAGCGAGTTTCATTCCATCAACATCAATCCATTTATTCTAGAATTTTAGACTTAGAGTTCGGTTGAGTACCTTGAGGCTTGCATTCATTAGTGGTAGGTTCTCTCACCATCAACAATTTTGGGAATACATCAATGTCCCATGATCGATGGATTCATCTTAGTGTTTGACTTCAACACATCTATTCACACTCTGATGATTGTACTATGTGCCTTGATGCCCATTTTCATTATTGGTGGGTTATCTCGCATCTGTTAACGGTATACATCATTGACTGGTAATTAGACGATGTCACATCAGGTTCGACCTCAAAACCTTTATTCACTTGATGGGACTTGCACCATAGATGATTTGTGTAGAAGACCCCAGGCGATAGTGGCATTCAGTATTCTACTTATGATCATGACTTTACATATGAGATATCACCTCTCAAACATCAGCAGTTTGTACCTCCAGTTTGCACCAATTGTTTCCTTTTCAGCAGGAGGCCATATCTTACTGTAGAGGGATCATGGCTATGATCACTTATGACATATATTCACTATGTACTTCCTATTCATGGCCATTATATCAGATTGTTGTACTATACCGACATGTATTCAGAGATATTATTATATTGTGACGAGTAATATGCTCCTTCCACTTATGTCTCCATCACTCCACTTCTGATATTTATAATGTATTTTGGCCATTGTAGCACCATTCTCTGACCTCACACATTAGGGGGCATCTGTTACAATGTAATTTTCCACCTTGTGAGCATCAGCACTCTTTGGCCTTCAGGATCCATTTCACTAACTTAGATGCACTTTATGTCCTTTAGAAACATGTTTTCCCTATTTTTCTTCCTATACGCTAACTGTTCCACTTTAGCGGGTGTACCCGCGAGCTGTCCCACTATAGCCCGCGGGTGACAAGTAAAATGGTAAAAGTCACTAGTAAATTACTTTTTACTCCCAAAAAGCAGTCTTAGGGTGACCTTTGGCCCTTTATTTTCCCCGAAATGCCTCGATGTGTCCTTTCACTTACCTTTGGAAGGATATATATTGAGCTCTTATGGCATATGGAGGGGAGGCGAAAGAAAGAGCAAGATAACTCTAGTGGATTTTTGATGTGACTCAAGTCTACACTCATTGATCCTTGTTGTTGTGAACTCCTTATGTTCACCTACCAAAATCCTATCCTAGTTTGAGTTTTCCATTACATGGAGGATTGAAGTGGTGTAGGAACAAGTGGAGAGACCCAGTTCTTGGTTCAGATTGGTTGCCGGCAAGAGGTCATATCACATTGTACTTGTTATTCATTAATAGAAATACTCATATTCTCATCCATTAATGTTGTGAATGTTGTTTATAATACATTGGGTTGCATTTACTTATGATATCATGGACCATTGTTATTGATGATGTTAATGTATTTCATATATTATATGCGCTTGTTGTGTATTGGCTGTCAAGACTAATTTGCAGGTTCAAGTGTATAGATTGAAAGCTTCAACATGGATCTACATCGAACGTCCGGTTCAAGGTTGGTTATATTCTCTATTATCTTAGCATTGTCATTTATATACCATTGCATTGGGAATTGATTCATTTTCTGGTAGTCATCTTTCTGTTGTGGTCTGCCCCAAGCCATATGAATTTTTCTCCGTAACAACTCTCCACCTTCTTCCTTTTTATTGAAGTGTTATCCATCGTATCTTTTTCCATATCCACAATCTTATTGGACAACTTCTACATCATCTTGACCACGTTTTCTAAATCCGTTGATGGTTCTTCCTTAGTTCTGGTTAACAACAGAGTTTTCTTAGTAGTTGTTGGTTTAGTTTCCAGGTCAAGGGAATGCTTAGCAATACTGTATGCTTCTTCCTCTACCTTCTTGTCTTCTTTGAAGTTTTCGATCAAGGTAATTTTCTTTTTTCTTTTGACAAACATTGCTATGGGAGGATCAAGTTTTGTAGTATAATATTCAACTAAAGATTCTTCAACGAGTCTTGCTACATCACTAAAATTATTTAACAATGTAGTAAACCTTTGGTTAAATTCCTGAACCTTCTCTTTCTTTTCCATCTTCATGGACAACAACACTTTCATGAGTGTAGCGACTGTATTCTGATTCCCATATTTCCCTAAGAAACATTTCTCAAATTCTTCCTAGTTTCATATTGAACTAGCTTGCAAACTAAAATACCAGGAAGATACTTTGGGTTCAAAAGTATAGGGAAAAAGTATGCAGCTTACATCTTCGTGTTGTACATTGAGAATATTTAAAGCCAAATAAAAGCTTTTAAGGTGATCTTCAATAGAGATACCTTTCCCAGGATCATACTTAGGTAATACCTTTTCTGGATTCTTGGGTAGATCATAGAATGGCCCAACCAAATTCAGTGCTCCTCTTGCTCTCCATGCAGGTACAACCATTGTTGATGTATATGTAACTTCAGAATGTGTTTCATATATGTATATTGTACTCCTATAGATATGGTATTATTCCTCTATACGGAAGTGGTTGTATTCCTATAGATATTTTATTATTCCTCTATATGGAAGTGTCGTCATTTATATTGTAAGTGTTGTAACTTATACTTGATGGGCTATTAGACCACCTTGTTGGGGTCGGCCCTGTATAAGTCATGTGGGTCGAAGGGTTATTAGACCACCCTATTGGGGGTCGGCCATGTGGGTCAAAGGGATATTAGACCACCCTATTGGGTGTCAGCCCAGTTAGCATTATGTTATGTGGTTAAGTTAAGGCCGACCTAGTAAAGGTTATTAGGCAAGTCAAGTCAAGTATAAATAGAGTGCGGGAGGCACTCTATTTCATCATTCTATTCTCTCTCACACTATTGGGAGAGTGGCGCACTTGTGGAGGAGGAGAAGCTACTGCTAGGAGATGTCTATCTCTTATGCTTGGGTTGTATCATTGCTCTATCTATCTCTGAGGAAGCTATTGGGGTTTTTCACCTTTATGGTTTTTCCCCAGTAAACTCTATGTCTCTTGTGTGCTTGCATTATTGTATCCATGATTGATATGCTGTAGATATCTTGTACATGTTGTTATCTCAGTTAAGATCCTATATTAGATTGAAGTAAATTCTGAAAAATTAACATGGTATCCGAGCTAGCCTGAAAGAAGGCATGGTATGGCATGTATGACACTTGATGCAATTGCGAAGTTATGGCTTTATATATTAAAACCCAATCATCGTAGCACTTTCACTATAAATAAATTTTGGCAAGGTTTCATGGTCTGAAAATCGTACAGGGAGAAGCTAAGATCCCCATGTACCTTGTTTCCAAAGGAAAACCTCTAATTCGTTGTACTTTCTTATTTATGATCTGTACAATATAGGGTTTCTGCCTCTTCCAGATCTTAGTCATAAACAGGTGAGCTTGGAAAAAAGGTCATAACTTGTGCTAGGAATCTCCAAATGAAATTTTGTAAAAAGTGAAAGGTAGTGCACGGATTGTAGTTTCTCAGGTAACGTTTTCAGAGGCCGAAACTAAACCAGTGACACGTGGAAAGCCGTACAAGTTCGCTCTCCTTCTTTATCCCATAAACAGGTCATGTTGAGACACTTGGCATAAATCTCTCTCAGAGAATCCATTTGACATCAGACCTATGGGGTTGGAAATATGACATTTCGGGCTATCATAGGAAAAATTTTCAGACCCTGTGGATTGAAAAGTTCGGAGTTACACCAGAAACAATCAGGCACATATTTATGTCAAAACATAATTATTTTTGAGCACCATCATTCATGGCTTCTGGAATTTAGGGTTTCAGAGAAAATTGGAATTTTTGTAATCAGAGACTATGGCTGAATGCTACTCATCAAAATAGAAATTTAGAGACCAAGATCATAATTTTTGGTTGGGCATAAGGCTGGGCTTGATCAGACCCTAGTTCGGGACTTTGATGGGAAAAGTGGAAAATTAGGGCTTCTGCAAAAATGGAAATTTTTGAAATCTGTGACCACGGATGGAAGCTCCTCAAAAAAATAGAAGGTTAGAGATTTGGATCGAACCTTTTGATTGGGCATAAGGGTGGGCTTTATCAAACCCTAGTTTGGGGTCATGTCCATTGAATCCGGAAGCTTCAAAGGCAAATTTGAGGGGTGAATCTTTGCAGTTTTCAAATTGTGAGTATACCAGCTTGATCAGCTTATCAAGGCACATATGTCTATCCTTTCGGAAGTTTGAAATTGAATGTTTGAATTTTTAGGGTTTCTTTGACAAACCCTAATCCAGCTCCAGATCCAGTTCCTGCAAATCAAGTGGATTGTGTTAATCCTAGAAGAGAATGGATTGGTCACCTGCATAAGTGAAGAAGTTCCTATTTCAGAGGGAGATGAGGCTAAGGCCTTACAAAATAAGATTACAAGAAATCTCGACAGTTATGACTTATCCAGGTATGTTTCGAGATTCGTTCATGACTAAGTTTATGGTATGTTTATCTTCATGTTATTACAGTTAGTACAATCTTGATTAAATTTAGACTTGTCGTATCACCTTAATAAAATTATGAATGCATGATAGAAGATATTCATTGATTAGGGTGTTGACACTTATGATTGTACTAATGCATTATGGTGTTGTATGAGGTTTATGTTGTCCGCTAACATGAAAGGTACACCAAGAAAGACAAATTATGTTCTAGTTCAAGAACATATGATCATGATGACAAGAAGACAAAGATTCATCCATTGTCATGGATCACTTAGAAGATATATTTACGAGGCATGTATAACTTGGTTCTATAATGGTTAACCTATGAGATATGCAGGTTACTAGCATAAGTCATTGAAGAGAACAAGAAGACATCATGTGGGTATGTTAGACATAACTAGATAACATACCAATCCAGGTATGTTTTTCCTATATCAAGTTAGAATCCTACCTTGTGTTAGGATCCCTTATAAGTATACTTGGTATGATTGGTTATGTTTATTCATAAAGTTAGAAATGTAACTAATAGAGGGTTTATGCATATTATGTCCCTTATCTTGATTGATGATTTAACTAACTAGAAGAGTCCTATGATCAAATAAGAATATGCACGAGTAAAAGAAGACTTCCCTTAAACCTTGAATACTAATGTTTATTATCTGTGTTTGAAAATATCATGACTATACATGTTTAAGATTATTATGTATTAAGATTATACTAATGAATGTGTGATTATGTATGAGACCTCGAGGATAACACAATGCTGATACTAATAAGCATGCATAATGATTAAGGATGGATATAAGTTCAAGGACAGGTAATCCAGGAAGAAAAGATCAAGAGGGAGCACACTCCAGTTGTTCCTGCAAGGAAGCAAAGATCAAGATGGAGCACACTCCAGTTGTTCCTGCAAGGATGAAAAGATCAAGAAGGAGCACACTTCAGTAGTTTATGCAAGGATGCAGATATTCAGAGGGAGTTGACCACTTCTCACATCAAAATGGAGTTGCAGAAAAGAAGCAAAGACTGAGAAGGAGTCAACCCAACAAACAAACAAAGATAAGTATTTGAATTATCATTCCTTGCATATTTTATTGTTTAAATAATACTGTTCAATAATTTATATACTCATGTTCCTAGAGTTAGGTTGTGTATTATGCATATTAGAATAGTTGCATTGATGAACAGTATACTACTAATATACATGGGTAAGTGGCCTATGACACTGTACAACATTCCATTGCTACTTATCTAGAATAAAACCTCTTTGATGACATGTTGGGAGTTGTGCACACTCTTAACAATGTTCTGGTAGAGATTGGAAGGCATCTAGAAAGTTACGGGATATGGATAAATGTTGTATTGAAGCATTGGCTAAGATAGTTGCGTGACTGTATGACATATTTCTTTATGTGTAAGAATTTGTTCTGAAAACTATGAGATGTTTTCTAATCATGCAATTTAACTTGTTGTGTAGGAAAGATCGTATATCATCACCTACAAAAGAAGGACTACAACATTTGTTTAGCAACAAAGTTATCTATTGAAAATATTGAAGATATTGAAGTTCCCAGGATCTGGGAAGAATGCCATGATCGAGGAGTACCAGTAGATCATGAATATGTTTGGGATGCAGTTCCAGGACCTGAAGGGGAGTCTGTAGTGACTTCCAAGAGGATCTACAAGATCAAGCATGCTGCTGGTGGTAGCATAGAGACTTTTGCTCCTGAAGCCAGATACACTTCCATTAGATCCGTACTTGCTCTGGCTGCAGTGATGAAAGGGAAGATACACCAGGTGTATTTCAAGACAACTTTCTTGAATGGTGTAGTTAAAGAAGAAGTGTATGTGAAGCAGCCACTTGGTTATAAGACACATGACAGGGAGTCATAAGTGTGAAGAACATGGTAAAGTAGGATAGACAACTTTCTATCCATTTTGGGCTTTACCAAGAGTAAAGCGGATTCCAACCTTTACTAAAAGGTTGAGGAAGGCAATCCAGTGATACTACTTTTGTATATGGATGACCTGTTTATTACAGGTTAAGATAGATTGATTGCTGACACGCAGCAGAAGCTTGCTATCGAGTTCAAGATGAAGAACTTGTGGATGATGCACAATTTTCTAGGTATGGAAGTGTGGCAGAGTGCAGATGGAATCTTCCTTGGACAAGGGAAGTATGCAGTAGAGATCCTGAAGAGGTTCGGGATGATGGACTGCAAGGCCATGGCCACACCTATGGAATCAAACCTGAAGCTTCTGTGTGATGCTTCATCTGAGCCGATTGATATCACTATGTATCGTCAGATGATTGGGTACTTGATGTACTTGACGAACACGAGACTAGATATTTGCTTTGTGGTGAACACATTGAGCCTGTTCCTGACAGATCCGAGGAGTATTCACCTGGTTTCTATAAAGCATATTCTGAGGTACCTGAAGGGTACAGTTGACTATGGGCTCAAGTATGATGTGAATCAAAAGTTTAACCTACAAGGTTATGTTGATTTAGATTGGGCAGGCAGTGCTACAGATAGGAAGAGCACATCTGGGTGTTGCTTCAGTATGGGATTAGGTGTGATCTCTTGGTTTAGCAGGAATCAATCCTATGTAGCACTGAGTACAGCCGAAGCAGAGTATGTTGCATCTTTTTTGGCTAGTTGTGAGGTAGTATGGCTGAGGAAGCTACTATCTGAGTTATTTCATCTCTCGTTGGAGGCTACTGGTATCTTTTGTGACAACCAGAGTTGTGTGAAGCTGTCTGAGAACCCGGTGTTCCATGAAAGGTCAAAGCACATAGAGATCAAATATCACTATATCAGGGATATGGTGCAGAAAGGAGAAGTGAAGCTCTTGTATGTTGCGATGGATGAGCAGATTGCAGATGTACTGACGAAGCCACTAGCCAGAGTGAAGTTTGAGTACTTCAGAGAGAGGCTTGGTGTTCTTCAGATTGAAAACACTTCGAGGAAGAAGTGATGGAGACATTTGCTAAAGCCATTCCAAGCATTTTGGAAGGAGGATCCTTCACATGGCTGTGGATGTAAGTGCTGGATGATGAGGATCAGGATGATGCTCCAGTTACTGCTCTGTATGCATCATGTTGGATGCTAGATATGATCAATTGGATCATTTATATGTATGTATGTACTGTCACCTACCCAATTTTTTAGAATAATTATTTTCTACTATTATCCTTTTTGCAAAATACTTTGTGTTAAATTATAATTACAAGTTTTGTAATTATGATCAATTAGGTCAAAGATGAATGTAATGACTCATTATTATTATTTAATAAATAAAAATGGGAGACAAACACTCAAGAAAGTTGTTACAAGAGTGTTCACTGGCCCACTAGGAGGAATGGAAACTGTTGGAAGGAGTGGGACAGATGGCAGCATTTCATTCTACCATTAGCTGTTGGTATGGGACAACTCCCCCTAATTTTGTGGCATTTCCCCCTCCAGGTGGAGGGAGGTGAGAAGGTAGCTCACTAATGACCAGTTAATTACAAAAAGACCTAGGCATCCTATAAAAGGCAATTCGAATTGAGCAGGGAGCTCTTACAATGTTTTCTGCAGAAACATTCCTCATGTGCATCAGGTGATGGCTGAGAGATTTGAATAGGGAGGCTGTGGAGAGTGCAAGTATAACTTTGCAAAATGTTATGAGAAGGACAAACCAGAGGTGCTGGTGTAGGTCCCATTTACTACTAAGCCTGTAAGGCTGGATAAATTTCTTGTTGTTGCAAGTAGAGACCCTAAGCTTCTGAACTTCCTTCCTTCTGGTGGATCAGTGGACAGGCTCGGGGGTCCTAAGGCATACATCTTGGCTGCTTAGGAGTAGGTTGTGTGGAACAGGCTTCTTGAGTGATTTGTTCCTCCTATCACACTCAGGTTCTGTTCTTTTGTTTTTGTGTTTCTAATCACATGAATGCTCTCATAAAGTGACTTGGAAATGTTATTAATGACCAGTAGTAGTAAAATGTTAGATCCTGATTGATTTTAAATTGTTGAACTGATAAAATGACTCCTCTGCATTTTTCCCATGCATGAAGCTGCATCGTACTCCAGTATAGAGAGGTAGCATTAAATCTATTCATTTAGAAGTGAAACCTAACATGCATCTAAATTCATAATCCCAAAGAGACACCCAGGTATAGACTTATGTTCCCCATGCATTTTATATTTTAGCAGCTGCAGATTAGATCTCTGCATGCATTGAATATACTATTCAACTCTGTATGCTGAAACAACCTACTAGAAACTAGTTATAATAGTAATTTCCTTTCTGACTTCTGAAGGTAGACATGGTGTTAGCATCTAGGGTTTGTTGATCATCAGTTATTTCTTCAAAAAGAAACCAATGTCATGCATTTTGTTTAACCACATGCCCATTCTTTTATTTTTTATTGTTATTTGAATCTGACTGATCTTTACAGAAATTATTGTCATCACTATATTATTTTTGTGCAAAGAGGTACTGTATTGTTCTTTCATTTCTCCAGAGGGCCAAATTGGACAAATACAGGGAGATAGAATTAAAGTAGACAAAATGTTAAACTAATAGGCAAATTAAACTAACTAACGAATACTCTGTAAATTTCCTCGATTCTGTATTATCCACTGTACGTGGCAAAATTTAAATCACAGAACAACATGTTCTTATATAAAAAGAAAAGGATAGCAATTATTAACTGACAGAGTAAAATACTGCATCTCTACACCCAAACCAGGGTTGATCTGTTCTTGTCATACTAATATTTACAAACATTTAACAGCTGCAAAATCAAATGTTTTCATTATCATAGATATTTTAACTATGGAAACAAGAACTGTTATTCTTGCATTTAAACATCATTACAGCGCAGCACATTTCATTATCATTGACAGGCTAGGGTTTAACATCAAACACTGTTGTATTCAAACCGAAACTAATACCCTTTTATTTACAACTTAACTCAAGTATGCACAGATGTTGTGTAAGCTAGGTATTCCATCATCGGCTTACATCCATCCATTGGTTAAACACTTAAAAACATGTTGTTCATCCCTTTGAAACCAATTCGAAAATGAGCATTCAAAACATCATACGTAAACATTAAACCCTAGCAATGAACATTTCCATTAAAAAATAGGATCATAGCATCCTATAGATCGCCTTATTTGTTTACTGAGGGTTTCATTCAACACCCATTTTTTACACTACAGAGCTATTGCCGAAACAAAACCATAGTCAACACTTCTATTCCTTACAGTTCCACATTTGTTTCTTCCATCGATTTAGAAGTGAAAAACGATAAACATCAAATGTTTAATGCTGTGAAATTCCTTGCAACAACGAGGGTTCAAACCCTATCAAGATCGCCGAGCCGAGGGAAGGCTAGTCATACGTTTCAGAAAATATTTACATCATCTACGATAACTAAAAACCATAAACAATAACGTTTTCCCCAAAGTTGCAAGAGAGGCAAAATCCATTGCCGAGAAGACACATTTCCAACACCCTGCTCACCAAGTCTGAATCTAGGAGAACCACTAGGTAGGGGTACCATCGAAGCTTACCGGTGGGATCGCTGTATTCTTTTTTTCCCGTCAACCTTCCCGACACACTGTTGTTTTTTGAGAGTTACCTGTCAAGCAATCATGCTCAGAGTTAAATAACATTCATGAAATGTGGGTGCATGCAACAAAGAAAATGCTAAACCTTTGCAACGTCACTGTACCTATGTCGTTGACAGAATAATGACGAAGCCATCCACCCACTTCAAAGGATATAGGCCCAACTCGTAGGACACAGTGTGTTGACACTTGTGAAACTTGAAACCCGATTTGAAACCCTAGACCTTCAAGTCACTACAACACCACCAACGGACACACTCATCCAACCCTATGGTTGCTCCACTATTCATTTCCAGACTCGGCATTCATTGATAGCATTCACTTACAGTTCGGACGTTGCTATGGGTCTCAGTTTCGAGCCCGAGGGAGGCTAAAAACATCGAAAACCTAAGTGCCTCTCGGCCGGTTGGCCTCACCCCAGACCCTACCACCGAAACAATGACCAAGAAAACGTTACAATATCCTGTAAGTTACGTTAGGGTTCACTACAATCCCAACACACAATAATCGACGGTGGAGATCTACTTTCTGTAAGCCACGATGGAGGGTGGTAGATGCGATATTAAATCACCCATCCACCACTTGAGCCACGACATTGCCAACTCTGTCGACACCGAGGCAGGAGGCCCGCTACAACTCAGCACTGGTGAACCTTCTCACATGCTGGACATCCATTACAATGTGCACATAATATTACCATTAACGTTGTGGCCAGGCGACTTGATTACAAACCCAATCATTTACGATACCCTTGAATTCGTACGCAAAATTTTTACAACACCATCATTCCACCTGCCAACCATAGGGATCAACGTTATTGCATCAACTTTATAAATTATACCAAGGTTAAAAACATTTATCGGTAGCATGTATAAAAGATTTGGTATGTTCCTTTTAAGTCGACACAAGTGCACTCATATCATAACACGTTAACCTAGGTCGCATTCGATCCTAAGGTATGGATAGATTCTGCCGCAACCTAATATAAATTTCATCATAAAGTTCATCATAAATTTCATCATAAAGTTCATTATAAAGCTCTTCAAGCTTTGCTCATGTCATAATTGATATGGATACACCCTTTAGGGTATAGTTGCCACCCAAGAACCATCGTATAAATTGCATGGTAGGATATTAATGTATTAACATTATCATTGTAATTGCTTAGGTAATAAAGAACTTAGAATCACCTTGCCACTCTCACTATGGTGTGCATAGGACCATGTTTCCTTGCCTTAGAATTGTCACAAGTCGAAATTTATACAAAAATTGTTTTAAAAAGCCGCAAGTCATTCATGGAATGATAACAAGAGAAGCCATAAACTCTTAGTACAGAAAACTAATAACAACCACACTTTGAAATTGACGACTTCTGCAATTTTGAGCTAGTCAAGTTACTTCTTACAAAAATTGAAAAGAAACCATACCTGTGGCGTCAAAGTACGAGTAGTTATCATTTTTGGAAACACTTATTAAACACTCTGAAATTATCGCTATCTCTTACTTGCGAATCTGCGCATGAAGGACGAGTACAATGCTTTAGTTGAGCAACTAAGCCAAGCCTCAGGGAACCTCGTGGGACCCCTTTCATCATCATCGAGAAAATTTAAACTGTCAGTACTTGTCGAGGAGAATTTTGTTTTCCAAATGTATCGAAAATTCAACCATTCAAGCATATAAATAAATGTCGTAATCATTATTTGGATTCATGACATGTCACCGACACAATACACCATCAAAAAAAAAACACAGCATTTAAATTGTTCCTACAAAATGACGTAATTATTAACTACTGCTTTATTAAACATTTATTATTTTCGCATTTTACAATTATTAGTATTTAATGATGATTTAGAAATTTTATTTTTTTATGAAAATATTGGGATGTTACATGTACGCATCATGTTGATGCTGGATATGATCAGTTGGGTCATTTATATGTATGTATGTACGCATCATGTTGATGCTGGATATGATCAGGTAGGTCATATATTTGTATATGTATCAAGTGGATACTTGTATGATCAATGTGATCATGTACTTATGTATGTATCAGGTGGATACTTGTATGATCAGTGTGATCATGTACTTATGTTTATCAGATGGATGCATTGTATGATCAAGTGGATCATGTATGATATATATCAGATAGATACTGTGTATGCATCAGATGGATATATTGTTTGATCAGGGTGATCACAAATGACAAGCTTCAAGATATTGCTCCAGATGATATGCATCAGGTTGATGCTATGATGATCGGGATGATCACAGATGACGAGCTTCAGGATGTTGCTCCATATGATACGCATCAGGTTGATGGTATGATGATGATCAGGTTGATCATGTGATGATGTACATCCAGATGATGTATGGTGAGTATCAGTTTGATACTCTGTGGCCGTGGACAGGTTGTGCAGGTAGCATAGAAAAGATCCTGGGACACCTATAGTCTATGCTCGGATGCTCTTTCGAGGTTTTGCTACAGGAAACATAGAAAATATCCTTTAAAAACCGGACAGGTAGAGCAATGTGCTCATAACATCCTGGGTTGCTCTATCGAGATCCTATAGTCTGCGCTAGGATGCTCTGAGTAAGTTTTGCTATAGTTTCGCATAGAAAAGATCCTTTAAAAACCGGACAGGTAGAGCAGTGTACTCATAACATCTTGGGTTGCTCTATCGAGATCCTATAGTCTACCCTAGGATGATCTGAGTAGGTTTTGTGAAAGTTCACATAGAAAAGATCCTTTAAAATTTGGACAGGTAGAGTGGTGTGCTCGTAATATCCTGGGATGCTCTATCGAGATCCAAATAGGTAGAGTTGTGTGCTCATAACATCCTAGGATGCTCTGAATAAGTTTTGTGAAGGTCAACATGTAAAAGAACCTATAGTTTGCGCTAGGTTTTGTTGACGCACGTAATCAGTCCTGGGATCCATAGTATGCCCATTGATTGTGAAGACCTGCAGGTGGTGGGCCTACATCCAGCATGAAAAAGGGTTGGCTCTGTAGAACTTCCTATGACAAGTAGATTCAGAGATTGATTGAGATAGCAGAAACGGTGACGATGACGATGACTCGATGACGATTATCCAGTGACGATAATCTAGAGAGGATGACTTGTGCTAGAAGACCTATGTCGAGAAATACCTTCCTAGTTAAGAGGGAGTGTTGATGTATCTGTAAATTCGGAATGTATTTCATATATGTATATTGTACTCCTATAGAGATGGTATTATTCCTCTATACGGAAGTGGTTGTATTCCTATAGAGATGTTATTATTCCTCTATACGGAAGTGTCGTCATTTATATTGTAAGTGTCGTAACTTATACTTGATGGGTTATTAGACCACCTTGTTGGGGTCAACCTTGTATAAGTCATGTGGGTCGAAGGGTTATTAGACCACCCTATTGGGGGTCGGCCATGTGGTTCAAAGGGCTATTAGACCACCCTATTGGGTTTTAGCCCAGTCAGCATTATGTTATGTGGTTAAGTTAAGGCCGACCTAGTAAAGGTTATTAGGAAAGTCAAGTCAAGTATAAATAGAATGCGGGAGGAACTCTATTTCATCATTCTATTCTTTCTCACACTCTTGGGAGAGTGGCGCACTTGTGGAGGAGGAGAAGCTGCTTTTAGGAGATGTCTATCTCTTATGCTTGGGTTGTATCATTGCTCTATCTATCTCTGAGGAAGTTATTGGGGTTTTTCACCTTTATGGTTTTCCCCAAGTAAACTCTGTGTCTCTTGTGTTCTTGCATTATTGTATCCATGATTGATATGTTGTAGATATGCTGTACATGTTGTTCTCTCAGTTAAGATCCTAGATCAGATTGAAGTAAATTCTGAAAAATTAACAACCATAACTCTTGGTGGAGAATGTGGTGGAGTGTGCAGTGGAATATGCAGCAGAGTATGGGGTGGAGCATGGGGTTCTTCTTGATTCGGAGGAGTTTCAGATCTAATCTCACTGAGAGGTTCAGTGATATCTTGTAAAAACAGATCCAATAATTCCTCTAAATTTTCAACAAGAACTGAATCTCGAGCATTTTGCGTTTGACTCCTAAGATCTCTTCTTCTCGGTAATAACAGAATAACATTAAACACCCAAAGTGTTTGGACATAAGAACGAGTATGCCTTCTGAATTTTTCTACTTCTGCAAAAGGGACATCATATTATGCTTCTTGATGCTCAGCTTCAAGATTGGGATCTTCTTGAACTTATGATTACAGAATGAAATCGTCTTGGATAGCTGTTTCAAGCGGGACTTCAGAGGAATTTCTTCTAACGAAAGGATATCATCTACAATCCATGCACTGGTGGCCCTCCTTCTAACACCAAAAAATTATTGATGCCTCGAAATTCATAGCATCAATCAGCAAGGGATTCCCCCTAGTAAGCAAGCCCAATTAGATCGCTCACCATTTGGTGTGGGTAATCCGTCCGATTAACGACCCAGCTACCGTATAAGATTTAAAGATTTGTTTTCTTTCACCGGTTACGGCCCAATCCACCGTTTATGTATTTTATGTTTAAAAATGATATGCAAGTGCTCTATCTAAATGCATGCAATTAAAACAAATCTGATCTAAAATTATCTAAGCTAACTAATCTATCCCTCCAGGGATCAAAACTAAAATATGAGTAATATACTAAAAATACACCCAAGAATCTCATAGATAGCTGTTTAATAACATAGATGCATTCACAACAGAAATTAAAACATATCAAAGATAGATTTGACAGAATTTAAAGCATTCCATTACTCATTTAACATAACATATTTGCACAGGAAAATGAAAGCATTCACAACTAAGAATTAATTCAAGATAGTCAGGAACGATCTCACAGTATATGTATGAACAATGCATAAATAATTCAGCAAACATTCAACACATTCCAAGCAAAACACAGTGCTCTCTTTCCCAAGTAAAAATAGGTCCTTCTTTATTGATGCAGCAAAATAATTCACGTACAGCACAAGTCCATCCTTTCACCTACCAAAAGTCCCTTCTCTTCTCTTCTATTCCTATATTTATATCTTTTACAAAAATTGTCTCTTCACATACCCTAACCCTAGGGAATCTCAAAATTTTGTCTTCTAGTGCCTAAATGAGACAAAAGTAATTTCCAGCAGTTTTAAAACATTTATACAACAAAGCAATTTTCAACTGTCTTTTCTAGATTTACAATAAAATAGAATTTAATTTCCAACTGGCGTTCTACTTCAGCTGATTTATTCACTTCAGCAGGTCGGTCTTCCGCAACAGTCTTGTCTACTTTAGCAATGTACCTGGTCCATTGGCTAATTTTTCATAAAATAGAATTAGCCCGTGCATAAACCATCAGTTTCAGTGCTATCTCATGCTTACGCAGATCTGATTTGATGTTTGTTTCTCCTACTATTGTTTCCCAGGCGATGTCCTCCATAAAATGAGCATGGATGGAAGTTTTCCCAATAAACCGGTGGAGATCTTCCGGTGTTAGGACATCTATTTTCTTCAGGTACTCAGTTTCTGAATTCAGGTCGCCCTGCAGGTCCACCAAGCGCTGATCTCTGTCAAGAAAATCATCTATGGACTGAGGTAAAATCATGATGCATGTCTCATGGGTCTCCCAGATTTTAGAGTAGAAGTCAGTACAGTTTTCGATGGTTTTTTGTATTGTAATATGTATCCTTGTACCACAGTCTCGACAAAACTCAAGGACTCCTAAATCCACATCTGACTCGTCTGCAGACTTGATATGTATGTGCGTTGGGAATCCTGATTTCCATTCCCTCCACTCGAGTTGTCTATTGGATTCCTCCAGGTGGTGCACATACCTTTTCTTGAGTCTTATTTCCTCAGCCTCTATTACCTTCATCCTTTTGATCATTCCTTTTGCTTTACATATCTCCTCCATGATTAGCACTAGTGACTACTAAACTTTCTTTAGCATATCACATGCTTTCTCTTGGAATGCAATCAGATCCTGCTTCTTTTCATTTGCAACCTTTAATTTCTCTAACAGTTGCTTATTTTCTTTTGTCAACCTTTCTAACTGAGGTTTGTAGAAGTTAATCTATTGCATATTGTTGTCTTCATGTTGCTCCAATTCTTGAATGCGGGCTTCTAACCCTATCTTCCCTCCTTCTGTGGATATCAGTTGTTGTTTCCTGCTATTGGCCTCAAGTTCTTCCAATTCCTTTAAGCGAATTTCTAATTCCTTCTTCTCGGCCTCTATGACTGCAAGATGCATGTTTAGTGCATCCTTTTCACCTTCAAGCTTTTGGGTTTGTTCCTCTATCTCCCCTTTTTCCTCTTGAAGTCCGCTATACTTTCTTTTCAGTCTATTGACTTGATGTACCTCACTCAGCAGGTTATCCTTCACCTTGGCAAGCTTGTACTTGTATTTCTTTACTTCCTCCACCAATATACCTACATTATCGGCACTTTCTTGAACCGAAGCTACACTGCATGTTGCCATGAACTTAGGGTCACTATTAGTCCCTGTGAAGAGCGGAACTTGAGTTATTCTAACTTCCTTTCGGCTTTCTCTAGTTCTCATCCTCTTATCATACCTACTTATGATAGTCTTCCTTCAAGAATCAAAGAAGACGGAATCCATCTTTGACACTAGGCGCTACTTCGAGGGGGTGTATGGGGTTAGAGGGAGTTCTTGAGATGAGACAAATCCTTCGTAGGTTGTTGTCAATGCACCTAAGTCCATATCTTGTATGCCCGATCCCCCCTGATCCATATCTTCTTTAGACTTCTCCGCTTCTTCTCTTTGCAATCTCTCAGCTTGTTCTTGCTAAATCTTAGCAACTTCTGCATCTTGACGATGTTTTTCTTCTTCTTCGCTTTAAAGATTTTATGCTTCCTCTTTCTTCTTCTCTACTTGCTCCCTTTGGAGCCTTTGATTTTTTTCTTCTTTAAGCCTATCTGCATCCTCCTTATTCTTTCTTTCATCTTCCTCTAGTTGCACTACCATTTCCTCTTGGCGCTGCGTTTCTGCCTGCTCCTTTTGCATTAACCCCATAGGTTTGGAACTGGATATGGCTCCACTTTTAGAGTAGTATCATTTTCCCAATTCGGTCAAATTTTTGGCACTTCGAAAGAACTCTTCGCCCTTATCGAAATGATGCACGTACTCAAAAGTGACCTCGAGGTTGTTGCAGTGAGCATTAGATTTTCCTTCGGGGTCATGTCTCCTAAAGATCTTTTTCCCAAAATGGAAGGCCTCTAAGTCTTTAGCGAAATCTATACCATCTTTTGCCTTGGGGAGCTGGCATGCTCCAATGATAAATGGCATTGGTGGGTATGCTTCCTTCTTCTTGTCACTAAGTATTTTACTGACTCCATCTATAAAGAGTTTCCTTACAGCTTCTTTATGTACCACATAATCTGTGGCATATCGAGGTAATAGGGATGGGGCACGACTACCCCCATACATTTTGAAGTATGTCCCCTCCACAGAGAAGTAGTAATATCCATATGTCTCTATGATGGGCATGGCATTTTCTGACAAGCAACTTGGTTCTTCCTTAAAGAGTAGCTAGTAAAGGGGAATGATGAACCTCTCACAAATTTGAGTATAGTGTGGTTTGCATACTTGTGTGCCCATGTTATCTGATAAGCTACATGGAGGGGGGGTTCCTTGCTCTTCTAGACGTATCCCAGATCAGGGAAAGGGTGCTTGACGAGTAAGCAATCCACCAGATAAGAGGACATGAAGAAATCAACTTTGTTTTGAGTCAATCCTCCCTGAGCAACGGTTATAAGTGAAGCCATGTAATCTGATATGATGTCTTCCCAATTGAAAATTGCTCCATGTGCGGCCACGTGAAACATCACAGGCACCCAGCCGAGTTTGTACATGTTCCCATTCAACATGTCGAACACCCGACTCAACATCAGGGCGATGAGTCTGTACAGAGTCCTTAGAAGGTTTATTTCATACTCTCCACTATTTCTTTACCTTATTTTCCTCTCGACAATTGTCATCTTCTTACCACATTCCAAAGGTTCCATTTTTAGCCCGGATAACCATTCATCATTCAGGAAGAACTTAGGGTATGGTAGCTTGTAAGCTGCCATGATATGTTTTGGCACAAAGGATGCAAGACTCATCCCAGTGATTTTTGTGATGAATATGGAATCCGTGTTCACATGGGGAAGGATCCAACCAATGACCTCAAAGCATGGGAACAACTTAGGGCGGGTTGCTGCCTTGTGGAGACCAGACTTCTTTATGTTCTTGTAGACCATTAGTTCTTCCATTGAAGCTTCAGGGAAGTCTTGGTTTTCTGTAGCTCTGTATAGCTCACCCCATTGATACTCTAGGACAGCTCCTGTGATAGCCTTTGTATCATCGAACATTGTCTCGAGCGAGGTGTCTAAGAGAATTCCCACGTCTGAGTCTGACTTGGCTAATTTGGCTTTCTTTATGGTAGACCTCTTATGCATATCAGTCCTGTGATGAAAGTGAAAGGACAAATGAGGGATTTCATAGTTTGTGAGGAATACAATCTTCTTATTCACGACATTAAAGTAGAACTTGTATTGACATGAGTGTTAGCTTCCAAATGCAAAACATTTTCATAGAATCAATTAATGTGGTATCTTAAAATAGAAAATAAGCGTTTCTGATGATCATTGATATTATCTCATCATCCGAAATAGTAAGCAAACAATTGCTAATGGCATTATTTTTAGAAAGTTAAAGTGAAAAACTCACACCGGGAAGAACAAAAAAAAGCAAGCTAGTGCATTTAACACTCATGCAGAAACATCTTCTAAGCAAACAATAGAATGATGGGTGATGCCTCGACGTGGTCAGTTTATCAAACAAACAGCTACTCACACGACCACTGAAGAATGAAACCGTGAGAGACTGAATAGTGGCAAGCATGGGTGCACGTGGAACAAATATGACCATGTGGAAAACAACCAACGCGGCTTCTTCTCAGTCCAAACGACTCTATAGGGATGACAAACGGTGTGGCCATCGGGATTCAACGTTCGGGCGAGGTTTAATGAAAGCATGCCAATCACGCTAAGGACAAGGAGTCCCTTAGTGGGTACAGGGTAGAAATTTTGACCCAAAATTTGGAGTATAGGCACCGATGGGCCACGCTCAACCATGCTACTCACTCTGACAGGGACGAGGGTCTAGCTTAAAAAGAAACCAAATGAAAAGGTTTTAAAGGAAAACTGAGAGGTAAAACGAGGTTCTGAAAGGTAAAAAACAAATAGGAAGGGTTTGTAGGCCTACCTGTCAAACCTGGAGAGGCTCGCTTTGAGGAATGCGTGAGTTTTGATTGGTCATCAACCTAGTGCTTCTTTCGGCACAAAAGAATGCTTCACTACTTGTAAACAGTGGGAGAGAAACAAATCACATTTGCATATATATAAATAGAAGCAATAAAGTCCCACGTGTTGACAGTTGGGGTACTAATTGTGCATGGGGCTCAATAAAACAAACCATAACTTCACACGAGATAAAAAATAAAGTCCCCACCTACTAAACCTTCACACTTCCCCAAAAACGAAATTGCGTCGAAGAGCGGTGGCTAAAGTTATACTTACGTCCTACGCAATGATCTGCGACTTAGTCCTTAACTCCTGTATAAAGATTGGCGACTTGGGCTTAAAGGTTGCGGCGAGGGAAGGGACAATAGTCTTGGCAAGGCGTCTAGCAGTGCAAGATAAGACAAGTACTAGCACAATGGTCGGCAAGCCTAAGCCTTAAGACTACGACGAAGCGGGTGGTGCAATGACCGAGGGGCCCTTTTAAAACCAAAACCTATGCAACAGTCGGAGGGTTTGTGGATAAAAGTGCGACCAGGCGCTGCGACGGGGATCGGCGAAAAAGGTCGATGGAGATAATCCTAAAAGGTGCGCAACAGTCTGTGATGATGGCGTTAAAAGCTGCGACCGATCAGTGAGCGATAAGTCACAAAGATGCGCACTTGGTCGGTGAAAGGTAAGATAAAAGGTGCACAACGGTCGGAGGATTTTAACACTAAAATCTATGCAACGATCGGCGAAACCGACAATAAAAACTGCGACTGGTTGGCGAAAATAGGCATAAAAACTGCACAACAGCTGTCTAAGTTAACACTAAAAATTGCATGACGGTCAGTGAAAAAGTCATAAAAGTTGCGACTAGGTTTGTGAGAAAAAAATTTAAGTCTTTCCTTAGTCACGAAAACAACTTCCTTTTGGAGAAAAGAAAAAGGAACATCTTGAAGGGTTACAAAGATCAACTGTTGAAGAGACCACAAAACTTTCTAAGAATAAAAGGAGGGGCCCTATAAAATTCAGAAATTTATGGGGATCAGGTTGCAGCAGCAACAGATCCTCATTCTATATTGATCTTTACATTATGTTTTTGCTGAATTCTTAATTGAATTCCGGTTTATAACTTCCCTGAGTAAGAGTTTCATAATGTCTATTCACTAATACTTACCATTCCGTGAATAAATTTCTTCTTGTATAGGCATAAGTATCCAAATATATATATATATATATATATATTATATAATTGTATATAATATTTTCTTTTTGAAGCAACTAATATATATTGTCGTAATTCGTTTAAACTCCACCAGTTATAATTGCATGCTTATACCTTTTCCTCTTTCCGAATTACAAACCCATATACAAGTTCCATGACATTCTCCTAGTAACCATGTCCTTCCTCTTTTATAAACTAGCAATCTTCTTAAGCATACATTGTGATTTCCTCTTGATTTTGTATGTAGAAATATAATTCACTTAGATCAGTATAAAAATTCTTAATCCTCCTCTCCTTTGGTTTTCTTCCCACAATTTATAATAAGCATTATATAGTTTCTATTCATCCCAAATCATCCTTACACTTTATATACTTAAGAGTATACAAATATCTGTCCCCTCTATTTCTAAAAGGGCCATGTATTCCTTTACATCGTGTTCATGCTTACACCTTATTTACTAGGTGATACAATACCTTGATGTATATCTATATATATATATGCAATATTTCCTTTGAAACCATAACAATTAGAGTTCCCATTTTAGGCATGTAACTATATGAATTTATGAATCAAATAATAATGTAGAGCACTCTTCTAGAGTATAAATGCAGCAATAATCTTTATTTCTTCTTCGGTATTCCATGCGATATGACAATCTCAATAATAAGAACTTTGCATCCGCATATATCTTTTTAAATTTTGGGATGAGTGTTGTGAACTGATCTGTGAGATTTCGACAATATCCAATTTCGGGTCTCTTTGTTATTTTGTACATCAGCACGGTTGTTATACCTCAGTAATCTGTCTGAATCCAAGGACTGTCCCTCATACATGGGTATCCTCTTTCTTATTTTCCAATTCTGTTCCTACTTCATTATACTATGTATCGTTTTGTTGTAGTTTTAGTATATTTTCTCTCAAGTAGGTCTCCATAGGTTTTACTAAGAATATCCTTGGCCTTCGGCTGAGTAAATCAACTACTTTGTCCAAGGTTCTCCTCTCATAGGTTATTTCAAATCATACTTATTGAGTATCTCCGACCATATTCCATGTCTTGCATTTAAGTCATTGTGGGTAAGTATATCTTGTAATCCAAAATTGTCAGTCTTCATTTTGAACTTCCTTCCGACTAAATAGTTTCACTAGCATGAATCACTATTGTCATCTGCATATCATGGGTTTCCTAGTTCTCTTTGTGTGGTCGAAGTCTTCGGGAAGTGTAAGTAATCACTCTCCCTTCTTGCATCAATACCTGCCCAATTTCATCTTTCGTTACATCTATACTTACTAGAAAATATTGGTCCATGTCAGGGACTCTTAGTATAGGTGTCGTTGACCGTAGAATCTTGAGTTTAGCACAAGCCCCTTCTCGTTTCTCCGTCAAAATAAAATGTTGGTTTTTATTTTGTAATTTCGTTATGGGTCCTCCCACGTAGGAGAGACCTTCTAGAAATGTCTAAAGTATCTTGTAATTCCCATAACACTTCGTACCTCATGTACGTTAGTGGTGTTGGCTATTCCAAATTGCTTCTATCTTTGCAGGATCTACTGCAATTCCTTCACCCAAAACAATGTGACCTAAGGTAAGGAACCTCCTTCCCTTGTTTCTTATAGAATGAATACTTCCATAAATTTCCATATAAATGGTTCTCTCTTAAGCATTGTAGCATTACTCTTAAGTTTCCCTCTTATTCTTCCGGTGTCCTAGGATAAATCAACATATCATCTGTAAATGCTCATACAAACTATTCTAGGTACTGACGATGCACTCTAATTATAAAATTATAAGTACACTAGGTCTAATCCATCCCAAGTCTAACAATTTATGAAGTTGAATCCGCGACCCTTTTAACTCAGGTACCAACATTTGGTAAGGGTTCTAGCTATAGGTTCTATTCTAGGTTGAGTTCAATAGTGAATTCTTTTTATGCTATGGTGGTAGACCAGGTAGTGCTCTCGGAAATACATCCATGTATTCCGAAAAATAGAGGGTGGTTGAGTACTTCCACTTTACCCCCCTACTAGTTTATAGCTATTATTGAATAAGGTTGAAATCCTTTCCTCATACTTTTCTTCAGTTTCCTGGACAAAGTTTTCCTTAACGAAATATTCCTTTTTCCTTCCCGTCAGTTCTCTCTTGTGACCTTCATCATCGTAAAATATTAACTCCTTACTTTGGAGATACATTACTGTTGAATGTGCCTCTAGCTAATCTATTTCTAAGATGAGATCATAAGTGCCCAACTCTGTAACATAAAATTACACTATAGTAGAGCATACCCCTAAGTCTACTTCACAATCTCCTAAATTGAGATCCACTCCTTGGATACTTCTAGAGGTCATTTCGACGACGTCGAAATCCTCTTGAGAAAAACCATTTGTCATGTTTTCCAACCATGATTTGATGTCGGTTCCTCCGGTGGAACCCCCAAAAATCTTGGAAATATGATCTTCTCCAGCTCACGGTGTGCATTAACTGGTGGGGGATTATGTGATACGGTTGTCGCTTGAGAGTTACCATTCTCGTGATCCAACCTAGAAATCAGTGCTTTTGACATACATTGGAAGTTCCTCATCATAGCAACTAATTTCCCGGAAAGAACAATATCCTTCTCCTCTTTTTGGGGAGGGTACCGTGGGATTCTATGCAGGTGGAAGGTGTACACCTTGCTCTCACCCAACTCCCCCTCTCCCCCCTTCATCCTCAACAATCCATAACTTGATTCTGATTTCCACAGAAGGGTTCATTAACTTTCTTCTTTTCATGATAATGTTTAAACATAAACTTTTATCCTATTCCATTCTTGGTTTTTTCAAAAGTTATATTAAATTTTACTGGTCCGATCAAGGCTTGGCCAGCTCTGATACCAAATGTAGAGACCTCACTTATACGGAAAAGCAAGTAATTTTTTTTTTTCTTTTATGTCTTAAATTTATTTGGTTTTTCTCATCTAAATCGTTCAATAATCTAACCGAGGTAATGTCACTGATTATTATAATCAATTCTTATAATTTCTTTTGACATTCATTGTATATCAAGAATATATGTATGTATCCATTGCTACATGACTGTTCTTGAGGATAAAATTTACATCATTATAATTGCAATAAGGTTCCCTACTTATAATTCCATATAGTAAAATTATAATGTGATTACAGCCATAATTTACTATTCATTCCTTAATTCGTATAATATAACAAATATCATACACATGATCCCAATTGAAATGAATGATATAATTAAGGCAGTTTAGTTTCCACATCCACAACTATATACTAGCTTTTAAAAATATAAAACCATTTTCCTGTACTTATTCCTGTACTTAATAGTGTACCAAATTAAATTGAAATAATGAGAATATTACTTATTTTCATTTATTCAGTAATAAATTAATGTTCAACATTTACAATAATATTATTCAAGGATTTATCTTCAAAACCAATGAAAACATGTAATAACTAAGCCAATCTTACCAAATAACTATTTAAATAAACTAGAATCCACAGTGTCTAGCGGATTCTACTCTTTTCTTGCTCGATCAGCAAGAAGTCCTCCCATTGACCATATTGTAAGTAAGAGTATTCATATTGCACAATCCTCGACATAATAGGAAGCTACAATGTTAGTATTTGTATCATACAATTACTAGTATAATTCATAATGCAGTTCAACAAATGAGAGGTTGTATCATAGTATAGCTTATTGCATGGTTACATAATGACACCTAATATCTCCTAACAACTCTAAGGAATCAAAGGTTTCCTTCATTCGTATAGGAGTGGTTAAGGTAGTTATCACAGAATGTCTTTTATTATAAGATTGGCATCTACTCTATCCTAGTATACAAACCTTAAAGTCCAATTAAAACTATCCTAAGATTAGTAATTGTATATAGTAAACTAAAACATGTGACTATAAGTGTTCATGGACCACCATGTAATATAGAGGAATTAACTAACGTATATCATACCAAATCAGTGTGGAGTTTGGGTATGGTAAAATCGCAACATGAACATTAATATGCAAAGATCAATCCACATCAAATTGTATCATTCTTATTTCACTTCCATAAGTTTAACCAAGCACATATATATTAACTTGTATGCTATGAATGTCTTTTATGCCTCACAATGTAATATTGTAGACATGGACTAAATTTTAATCGGGTCAGAGTGGTTATAGATTTATGTATTATCACATAAGAATTATTAATATATATCTATGTCTGTTTTATGATATTATATGAGTCGTATTGAAATCTAAGTTAATTGTCGGAATATTTATCAAGGGCATACCAAAACTGATCCCTATGACATGTATAATTTATCATCTATGGTCTCAATATAGTAATGCTAAAATGAACTATCATATATATAACTAAATCGGAGTGGATATGATTACGGTATTATCACCCAATATAAATAACTACATCAACAAATTTATTTTAATAGATTATAACAATTGCACTAAATCCAAATTAAGCTATTATAAAATTTAACAAGGCATTTATAAACTAAATTGTATGATATTTGTAAATATATATTTCTAGGTTCCATGTAACGATATGGATAATAACTAACATGTAAATCACCTGGACCAGCGTGAATCTTCCTTACTATAATTTGGTTTAATGTTGGAGTTACACTATAGCATATTAACTGTAGGATCGACTCACTTTTGGAAGTGGAGTTGCACTCAATAGATTTCAGCAAAGCAGGGATATACCTGTCTTCCGATTGAAAGTCATCTGCGGTTAATAGAGTGGGTGCAACTTCGTTTCTGGATTGAGGATTAGATTACGGTTTAGCAAGGATGTGCTAACTTAGGTACTACAGTTTTTATCTATAAGTTATAATCCTTTTCTTTCAACTAATGCAACCTCGATCTACCATAGTCCCTTTACTGATAGTTATATAAACTAGTAAGCATAGAGAATACGTCATTCCTATTTTGATAGATCCGATTTGACAAGGATGTGAAATAGAAGCGTAGGTATTTTCTGCAATTCAACTCTGATATTCAGTTCAGGTCAACAGGTGAGTGGGGTTTTCGAAGCAGAGTATAATATGAATCTCGGTTCTCACTGATTTTTAGCAGAGTTTAGGAGCCATACTAATCCAGATTGAATTTATTCTTCAAGTTACCATAGTTTAGAATCGATGATATTCCAGATTGGAGATCGGACTTATTTTGTGAAATAGGAAGAGTTTAGATCTGAAGCAGAGTGATCTCATTAGCGTATTTGTTTTGAAATCGTTCCTAGTTTGAGCATCCCAGTAAACTAGCTGTAATGATTTTACTTATGTTACCATCTACTATCCGATACCAACTCGTGATATAACTATTAACAATATTGCAATCTAAGTACATCGATATTAGTTTATATACATGTGAGAAATTCATAATTAGTTCATAAAATAAATTGACATTCTATAAATAATTTAAAACGACACTCGAACATGATTCTGATGGTTGTGGGTGAATCCACTCGTCGATAAGTTGAAAAAGGATTCCTCGTCACTGCGATCCAATATCCAAATGCCAATATCCAACTAACCACTCGGTTGACCTCCCTACCAGTTCTGGGAGTAATATTTTTCCTCCCGAACCCCCGAGCAATAGGGTTATAGAGCTCACACACATAAACCAGGGATCCAGAAGTGGGATTCCCCCCCACCAAGATCCATTTTCGAACTCCAATAGAAGCAAATCGATGTCTCTTCACCATTACGGTGACTATCTAACAATAGGGTCCCCCTTTCCCTTTCCTCTTGCCTTCCTTAAATAGTAAAATCCTCTATGACACATGTTGCTTCATGCAAAATGCATATTTTCTTAATTATTTAATTATAATTCCCTCACCCAACCATGTGTCTCTCTCTCATGAGAGTGCACATACATTCCTTAATTTACTGAAGTATATCTCTTGATGCTCAAATATGTATCTCTATTTTTGTGGGTGCAAGTGGAGTTGACTAGATGGTAATGTCTTGTCTATCATTTGCTCCTCAAACAATTATTAACCATTATTTAATTACTAATATTCATTTCATGTGCAAAATAGCCTAAATGCAAACTTACATGTTTAATGCATAATATTCATCAATTGTTTTCATCTTGGATCTAGGTACCACATCGTCAGGTCCATTCATCCATCATTTTCTTTTATAAACAAGGTACCACATCGTTGAGTCCGTTCGTCCATCATTTTATTTTATCAACAAGGTACCACATCGTCGGATCCTTTCGTTAATACTTCTTCGTTTTATCTGATTTGTGGGATCTTCATGTAGGGATTTAGGATTCGTTACCTTCAATCCTCCGTCTATTGGAGACTAATGGAGTTGAGGAGTAAGTTCGTTCTTACTGCGCGCCCCCCAACCTCGTACGTGACCAATTCTGTCTTGGTCCACTTCGCACGACTTCACGCTCCCCTGAGTAAGCGGATAGGTGCTTTTCAACTTGTGCATGGAATCTGTAGGAAGTCGACACCGTCGTCGTTCTTCCGTGTGTGATTTATTTGTACTCTACAGCCCATATATTTCCTTTGTGAGTCAGTTGGTTATGGTAAATTACCTGTTGTTGCACATATTCACAAAGTACCCATCAGTAGTATTGTTCATCATAATTTATCAATATGCATCATGTAAATTAGCTCATAATCATAAGTTTCTTTCATTTCATAAATCTGCTAGTTGGTAAGTAAGGCAAGAATTCATTCATCATTTCAAGTAAAATATCCAATTCTATAAGTATCATTCATTTTGCCATTTTCATTTATCATTTTGTCGTTATGAAAATCATCACGTGTTTCTCAATCGTTCAAACATCTTTAATACTCAATGGATTATTTTATTAAGGATTATTCTATCGATCACTCGACAAGTGCCCTCAAAGTCTATAGTCATTCTAGGAGCATTACACATGTTGATGGAGACTTCTGGATGAAAGGCTGGAGTGAATTGAGGGCTGTGATATGAAAGTATTATTATTTATCAAGATCGGTAACAAGTTTTCTGTGCATTTACTTGCAATTTATTGTATCTTAAATTTTAGGTTACCTTGGGCAGTGTGATGAATGCTTTAAATTTTAGAAGTATTATTTTTATTTTTGAAAGTCTATAAATTCTTTGCGTGAAGGAAACAGAACGCTTTTGGACCATCGAGTTGAGAATCATATAAGATTTTCCAAACTGAAAAGCATAGAAATATTTAATGCAATCAAACTATATTGCATGACTACCATTGAAAGGATACTCGGTATATAATCCCTTGGACTGTTTTGATGGAACCCTCTATGGTTGGATATTCAATCAGAGAAAATCCTGGCTAAAAAAAGAGTGATAGGAAGTCAAATCGAACTAATGGTAAATAAAGTTATATTAATAGCATTTTATCCTTTACTAAGCCACGTCAAACCCAAATTTCATGTTCATTATAGAGTCATCCGCTCAAAATACCATACAAAATGAGCTAGAGTAACATCAATATGGTGGGGAATTTATTTCTTCTTAATATTAAGGACCAACATAACTATATTTACAATGAGATGGTCCCATACTTAGGGTAATTTCAGTTACTACTTCAGCAGTAAACGAACTTGATTCGAGGTACAGGAATTGACTGCAAATGATAATACCTTCACAAAACTTAAGGATTCTATTTTGGAGGAAGTTCAAGCATATTAGAGCTTATAGAAATGTTAATGATTGTGTCATACCCTTTTAAAAGCATGAGTGGTTGTGGATAAAAGTAGAAAAGTATATAACACTATACAATATAATAAAATTATAATTAACATAAGTAAGAAGTTTTAGATACACTAGTGGTATAATGTGATATTAATTTATAAAAAAAAAGTAATTATATTGTGTTATCAAGTATGCTAAATGAATGGAAAAATGTTTCAAGGGAGATGGAATGTAATATGTCTTGGGGAGAAAAAATTTATTTTAATTTCGGGGAGATCAAGAAATTGTTAGGGGAGCTCTGCTAGGGTTCCTGCTCCTCAACCCAGGCACCTGCAACCTTCCACCACCGCTACCATGGAGGCCTCCAATGGAGGTCGCTCCAACCCTTCCTTCAGCCAGATCATTTCCTCCCATACTTGAAATTCCAAGCCTCTCCTCCTTATGGGGACGGAAACACCATCAGCGAAATTGTGATCTCAATCAGGAAAAGGAGGAGAGGTAAGTGTGACCCCTGCAACTGCAGCTCCGAATCCTGTAAACACAAATCAAGAAGATACAGCTAAAAATACGGTGCACACAAAAAATACCAACAAATGCAAGCACAAATTGTTGCAGATTCCCAGGTACGAAGTCACTTCAAACCTTGTCATCCAACAAATCCAATACATGCATGACCATTCAATAATCTGCAAATTTATAGACCTATGGCCAACTGAAAAGAATATCACATGGTGGATCACCAACACCTGGAATCCAAAAGGATAGTGTGAACTCAAATTGGGTTCCAAAGGTTTCTTCACTTTAATCTTCCAGAACCTAGAAGACAAGCACAGAATATTCCAAGGAGGACCGTACTTCCTGCACTCCGTAGGTTTGTACATGAGAAACTTGAAGGAACACTTCATCCCAGAGAAAGAAGACTTTAAGGTGGTACCAATATGGCTAAGGATATATTCTCTACCGCAAGAATACTCAAATCTGGAAACCTTTGCTGGAATAGGAAATACCCTGGGAACCTTTGTTCAAGCCTCGTGTTAGCACTATGTTTTTTGCAAGGCAAAATGCTAAATGTATAATGGAGAAATGTTATAAAAATTGTTAATATGGTGAGAAAGGCCCTAAAAATATCTCTAGTTCCATGGTTATGTGGCCAAATGTGGTAGATAAAAATACCAAAGAAGAAAACCAAAGAAATTCCAAAAGAAGATGTGAAAATTCGACCAAAAATGAGCAAAAAGAAAGCCAAAAACCATAGTCTGAGAGAAAAAATTGCAATTGTTAAAGACCATGCAAGTTTCACCGTTGATTGAGCGTGTGAGGGAGATCAATGGTTATAGTTAGTTGTCGAATGGCCAAAATGCGCGGAGAATAAAAGGTGTGAGTGTTTGTGAAAGGCAATACCACAAGACAGGTGGCGACTAAAGAATGGTCCACAAGCAAAGAAAGTGGTATGTAAAACCTACCGAGGATGATGCGATACCACCAAAACTAAAAAGGTATGTTACTGACCACATGGACTGCTAAGATGAAATGAGGGAGATCCTATAGTTAAAAATTCAAATTCCAAAAGGGCGCAAGTGCAACGAAATAAACGGATGGTCCAAATCATTGCATGGTTGATCGACGGTTCTCGATGATCAACACGTTAGGAAGATGCATGATGGTTAGAAGATATAGGTCGTTGCGGGAAACCATACTACTTAATAGGTGTCAGTACCATATTTTGTAGCAAGGAGGATGAGCGGTAATGAAAACCACTTTAGAGAAATGCGACACCACTTTGTTGATATACGGTGCTAATGGATAAATGGCAGATATCAAAACATAAAAGATGATCCGATGGCAGATAGAGAAGGATGTCAAATCAATTAAAATAACATCAAATATGATGGCTATGATTAATGAACGATAAATCAACGAATGAAAAAGATGGACAGCTGGAAAAGAAGACCGAAGTATAAGGGAAAGAGAGTTATATATATAATAGTCGGCATGAATAGTTGACATTTGTTCTGGAACCTATTGGATTCAGAAGCTTCTGGACGAGTGGAAGATGAAGCAGCCGACAGGACATTCTCAGAGGTTGCTAGTGACAGGTAGGCCCTTTCAACTAGTTTCATCAGTGATATAAACATGTTTAGTGTAAGAAAATGGAAGAAGATTCAAGTTTAAACACGGTTAGTGTTAGGAGTGCACTGGAAGATAGGGATTTCAATATATTTGATACCTAAATTAGGTTTCCTGTCTCCGAAATTAGAAGAAAATTGAAGAATTTACTTACAAAAGGCATAGATGTGCACAGAGTGTTTAATTCATCCTTAATCCTGTTCTGCCTCGACCAAATTATGCCCTTTCCTGAATTTGTATCCTGGTGTGTGTCCAATTATTCCAAACCTCAGCAAGTTATCATGAATGCTCAAAAAACCAAAATTGTTTGTTCTATAAATCCCTCTATTGTGAGCACTTCCTTCGAAATTCCCGCGTCCCAAACTGCTAAGTCTGAAATTTTTTCTGAAGAGTCAATTGTTTCCCTATATCGTCAAATTTCTCTTGAAAGTCGGAAAGCTTTTATGATTACGTGTCTTAAACCTAATCTAGAAATTGAAAACACCCCATACCCCATTGACATTAATTTCTTCAATGACAACAGTCAGTTAGTCCTTTCATTGATAGCCCAATTTTTAGGTCTTGATACTGATATGTTGGTAACTGAGCTACAATTGAGTTTATTGTTCAGAATAAGTTTCGTCTTGCCCGGAGTCGAGTATGAGTTAGTGTCGAGTCTCAAGTTTGAAGAATTTTTAGCAGAGAATATTAATTCACAGTTAACAGGTTTCTCCTACACAAGATATTTCAGGTTTCAAGCACAATTGATGAAAATGGTTATGTTTGGTGTTAAATTTTGAGCATTAATTAACAATACTCTTGGATCTTTACTGATAGAATAACATATACAATATATCAATGCATAACAATCACAATAAGCATCACAAGCATCACAAGAATCAAAAGCATGAGAGACAAGAGACACAGAGTTTCCGTGGGGAAAACCCTAAGGTGAAAAACCCCACAACTTCCTCAGAGATAGAGAGAGAAATGGCTCAACCAAAGTACAACCAAAATACAATGAGATAGTCTCCTAGTAGCAGATGATCCTCCTCCTCACTAGTGCGCCACTTTCTGAGTGAGAGAAGTGTGACTTTCTGAGTGATCCAAATAGAGATCTCCCGATCTCTATTTATACTTAACCTATTTGCCCAGTTACACTATGGGGCCGACTTGTCTCTCTAGATACATCCATAATATAATATATATTCCAGGGCCGACCCCACACATGGTGGTATAATAACCCATCGGCAAGTACACACACTTGCGACACTTTGTCAATCCACATGACGACACTTCCTTATAGAGGAATAACACATCTCTAATAAGGGTACAATAAATATATATGAAATACATAGATGAAATACATTCCGAAGTTACATATACATCAACACTCCCTCTGAACTAGGACGGTATTTCTCGACACAGATCTGTTAGACAAGTCTTCTTCTCGGGATCATCATCATCGATGCATCGTCACCGTCATCGTCACTGCTGCTGCTATCTCAACCAATCTCTGACTCTACTCGTCATAGGAAGTTTTACAAAGCTAGTCCTTTTTCATACTGGATGTAGGCCCACCACCTGTAGGTCTTCGTCATCACTAGCCATACTGTGGAATCCTCGAGACTTATTAAGTGCGTCACAAAACCTTGAAAGAGCATCCCAGGCTGTTACGAGCACACAGCTCTACCTATAGGATCTCCCAGGGCCATATTATATGTGACCTCACCACAAAACCTCGCAAGAGCATCCCAGGTTGTTACGAGCACACAGCTCTACCTATAGGATCTCCCAAGGACATATTATATGTGGTCACCACAAAACCTCGCAAGAGCATCCCAGGCTGTTACGAGCACACAGCTCTACCTATAGGATCTCCCAGGGACAAATCATATGTGGTCATGGCAAAACCTCGCAAGAGCATCCTAGGACTTATTATGAGCACACAGCTCAACCTATCGGATCTCCCAGTGACATATTATATGCCATAGGACAAAACCTCGAAAGAGCATCTGCCAGATATCCCAAGGCCAGATTATATGCCATAGGAAAAACCTCGAAAGACTATCTGCAGATCTCCCAGGGCCAAATTATATGTCCTCCCAGAGAAAAACCTCGAAAGAGCATTTGCCAGATATCCCAGGGGCAAATTATATGCCATAGGCAAAACCTCGAAAGATTATCTGCAAATCTCCCAGGGCCAAATTATATGCTCATCTGCACAACCTGATCCACGGCCATAAAGTATCAACCTGATACTCACCATACATCATCCTGATGTACACATGATCATCCTGATCATCATCACTGCAACATTCTGCTGCATGTCATCTGGAGCAACATCCTGAAGCTCATCATCCATGATCATCCTGATCATACAATGCATCTACCTGATGTATACCAAGTATCTACCTGATACATATCATCATACATGATCCACCTGATCATATAGTGTATCCACCTGATACAAATACAAATACATGATCCACCAGATCATACAATGTATCCACCTGATACATATACAGATACATGGTCCAAGCATCCAACATGATGCATATACAAAATACATACAAATGATCCTACTGGTCATATCCAGCATCCAACATGATGCGTACATACATATAAATGATCCAACTAATCATATCCAGCATCCAACATGATGCATACATACATATAAATGATCCAACTGATCATATCTAGAATCCAACATGATGCGTACATACATATACATATAAATGATCCAACTGATCATATCCAACATCCAACATGATGCATACATACATATAAAAATGATCCAACTGATCATACAAAGCAGAAACCAAAACATCATCCTGATGCTCATCATCCAGCGCTTACATCCACAGCCATGTGAAGGATCTCCTTCCAACATGCTTGGAATGGCTTCAACAAATGTGTCCATCACTTCTTCCTCGAAGTGTCATCAATCTGAAGAACGCCAAGCCTCTCCCTGAAGTACTCGAACTTCACCCTGGCTAGTGGCTTCGTCAGCACATCTGCAATCTACTCATCGTCGCAATGTACAGGAGCTTCACAGCTCCTCTCTACACCATATCCCTGATATAGTTATATTTGATCTCTACGTGTTTCGACCTGTCATGAAACATTGGGTTCTCGGACAGCTTCACACAACTCTGGTTATCACAAAAGATACCAGTAGCATCCAATGGGAGATCAAATAACTCAGACAGTAGCTTCCGTAGCCATACTGCCTCACAACTAGCTAAACAGGCTACAACATACTTTGCCTCAACTATACTCAGTGCTACACAAGACTTCTTCCTGCTAAACCAAGAGATCACACCTGATCCCATACTAAAGTAGCATCCAGATGTGCTCTTCCTATCTGCAGTACTGCTAGCCCAATCTGAATCAACATAACCCTACAGGTTAAAATTTTGATTCACTTCATACTTGAGCCCATAATCCACTGTACCCTTCAGGTACCTTAGAACATGCTTTACAGCAACCAGGTGAACACTCCTTGGATCCGTCAGGAACTGGCTCAATGTGTTCACAGAAAAGAAAATATTTGGTCTCGTGTTCGTCCGGTACATCAAGGACCCAATCATCTGACGATACATAGAGACATCAACCGGCTTAGATGAAGCATCACATAGAAGCTTCAAATTCGATGCCATAGGTGTGGCCATGGCCTTGCAATCCATCATCCCGAATCTCTTCAGGATATCTACTATGTACTTTCCTTGACCAAGGAAGATCCCACCTGCACTCTGCCACACCTCCATACCTAGGAAATAATGCATCATTCCCAAATCTTTCATATCGAACTCGGCAACAAGCTTCCTCTTAGTATCTGCAATCAATCGGTCATCTCCTGTTACAAATAAGTCATCCACATACAGGAGTAGAATCACAGGATTCCCTTCCTCAACCTTGTAGTAAAGGTTGGAATCCGCTTTACTCTTGGTAAAGCCCAAACTAGATAGGAAACTGTCCATCCTACCACACCAGGTTCTGGGAGCTTGTTTCAAGCCATACAAGGCTTTCTTCAATCTGCACACATATGACTCCCTGTCATGTATTTCAAAACCGAGTGGCTGCTCCACATATACTTCCTCTTCAACTACACCATTCAAGAAAGCAGTCTTGACATCCATCTGGTGTATTTTCCATTTCATTGCTGCAGCCAGTGCAAGTACTGTTATGATGGAAGTATACCTGGCTATAGGTGCAAAAGTTTCTTCATAATCTATTCCCTCTTTCTGAGAGAAGCCACAAGCTACAAATCTTGCCTTGTATTTCTCTACACTGCCATCTGCAACATGCTTGATTTTGTAGATCCATTTGGAAGTCACAACAGACTTCTCTTTAGGTCTTGGGACAACATCCCAAACATCATTCTTCATTATTGATTGGTATTCCTCAACCATGGCATCCTTCCATTCTTTCTTTTCCGATGCTTCTTCATAACTGGAAGGCTCTTTGTTCATAATGTAACAGAGTAAAGCAACATAGCTGGTATGTGATCTGGTTCTCTTCTTTGCTCTGTGTTCTTCTTCTGGAATGCCAAATCTTTCTGCATCTTGAATGAGCTCTCTAGCCCATGCAGGTTTCCTCTTGTGAGAGTTATCCTCATGGGGTGGATCTATAGGTTCTTGCGGATCTTCAAACTCACGAACAACTTCTGGAACTGCTTTAGTCATGGTAGTGTCTTGAAATCTAGTTTCCTTAGGTTCTTCATAAACTTCGATAGGTGCCTTCCTTGATTTGATGAATGATGATTTTTCATCAAATGTTACATCCCTGCTGACATCAATCTTCTTGAACCCTAGAAAGTATATTCTGTAAGCCTTCGAGCTTTCACTGTAACCCACAAAGATACCCTTCTTTCCTGAATGATCTAGTTTAGTCATATTTTCCTTTGGGACATGAGTGTATATTGGACAACCAAATATTCTGAGATGGCTGACTTCAGGTTTCTTACCAGAAAAGACCTCTTCTAGTGTCTTGTTGTCCAATATCTTGTGGGGTGTTCTGTTCTGCACATATACAGTTGTTCTAGCTGCTTCTTCCCATAGATGCATAGGTAGATCCTGGTCATGCAGCATTGCCCTTGTTGCTTCCATGATAGTTCTATTCTTCCTTTCTGCAATTCCATTCCGTTGAGGATTATAAGGAGCAGTCAACTCCCTCTCAATCCCTAAATCACTACAAAGCTTCTTGAAGTCACCTAAGGTGAATTCTCCACCATTGTCGGATCTGAATGTTTTGATCTTCTTTTCAGTTTGATTCTCCATCAAGCTTTTGAATTCCTTGAACTTATCAAACACCTCATCTTTGTTCTTCAAGAAGTATACCCAAGTCTTCCTAGAGAAGTCATCAATAAATGAGACATAGTAAACATACCCACTTAAAGAACTGGATGACATAGGACCACATACATCTAAGTGGATGATTTCCAGGATATCTTTTTCCTTGCTTTCACTACTTGGGAAAGCCTTCTTAATATTCTTACCTTTTGCACATCCTTTGCAAACACCTTCATGTTTGGTCTTGATTTCAGGAAGACCCTCTACAGCCTTGCTTGCAATTGGAAGTGCCCTATAGTGCATATGAGAAAGTCTTCTATGCCAAAGTTCACTTGGCTCCATGGATTCATGCACCATGGCATGTTCAGGTTGTCCCTTCAATTTATACAAACCTCCCTCTTGCTCTCCAATCACTACTGCATCATCTATGGTCTTTCCCTTTGGCCACATTAGGACTTGGCCATCCAGAAATGCAACCCTCATACCTTTTGCATCCAAAGCAGAGATGGAGAGTAAGTTCTTCTTGAGAATAGGTACATAAAGGACTTCTTTCATCTTCAATGATTTTCCATAATCTAGTTTGTAGGAGGCTTCACCACTTCCTTTGATTGGGTATTGATAATCATCCCCAAGTTTCACCTTATGGGGTGATTCATGTTTAGATAGATTCACAAAAGATTCCTTAAACCCGGTCATGTGTTTGGAAGCCCCACTATCAATCAACCAATCATTACAACCATGGGAGATACTACCTGTGAGAGAAGAGATTAGAACATACTCTTCTTCACTTGATGAGTCATCGTCACTATCATCACTTTCTGCCCTAGCCTTCTTCTTTGGAGGTTCATCATCCTCGGCAGCATGAGCATGGAACTTTCTTTTGCTGCCCTTCTTCTTCTTGCTGGAGTTGTTGTTATTATCCCTTTTGTTCTTAGGACAATCTGAAGCAAAATGACCCTTCTCATTGCATGTGAAGCATCTTAGATCCTTCTTATTCTTTTGATAGGATCTCTTGTAGTGAGAGTGCTCCTTCTTGGGCTTACTTCTTTTGGTGTGAGCTGCAAGAGCTTGATCTTCAAACCCCATCTTTTCTTCTCGTGCCACAAGCCTTGCTTCTTCTTGTGAGCATTCTTCCCGTAGTCTGTTGAAGGATACCAACTTCTTTCTTGCACAGATTCCTTGAATAAAGGAGTCCCATGACCTAGGTAGTCCATTCAGAGTGGTCATGACAACTTCACCATTCTCCACTATTTCATCTACTGCTTCCAGTTGTTCCTTAATCTGGGAGACCCTAGAAAAATAAGATTGAATGGTTTCTCCATTCTGAAACTTTACTCCTTTCAATTGGTTCCGCAGGGTCATCTTCCGATTTATGTTCTTCCCTTCAAATAGCTTGGTCAAAGAGTCAAACATCTCCTTGGGTGTCTTTAGAGAAGACACATGGGGTATGAGATGGTCTTTAATAGAATCAACAATGATTCTCTTTGCCTTGACCAAGTTCTTCTTATGCAATACCTTGGTCTCTTCATCCTCTGGGATAGGGATGTCTTCTTTTATATATGAGTCCAACTCATTCTCTTCCAGGATTAACCCAATCCTATACTTCCAAGCTCGGAAGTTATCAGCCCCTTCAATCTGATCCTCAATCTTGGTGTGGTGAGACATCTTAAAGAGTACTTCAAATGGAAATAGAAAATATTTAGGTCTTACCACTTGAAATGCTGAAAATTGGATCTGGTCCCAGATTAGGGTTTGTCGAAAAAACCCTAAAAATTCAAAATGTGAATTTCAACTTTCTGAAAGGATAGAAAGATGCGACTTGATGAGCTTATCAACCTGGTCCATTCAGAATTTGAGATAAGCAAAGTTTTACCCTTCATATTTTCCTTTTTGTCCTCCCAGGTTCATTAGGGAGAGCCCTGAATTAGGGTTTGAGTTTCCCGAAGATATACCCAGCCAAAAATCTCGATTCAAAGCTCTGAACTTCGATTTTGGCAAGGAGCTTCTAGCTATGTCTTCCGATTCCAGAAATTCCTATTTTTGTGGAAACCCTAATTTTTAGGGCCAAATCTGAAAATGCTCAAAATTGAATTCTGATTGGACAGATAGATTCTCCTTGATGAGTAGAGTCAATCTACTATGCTGCGTTTCCAAAATCTGTGGAGAGAAACCCAATAAACAAGAAACTCAAGTTTTTGTCACTACAAAATGTCTTCTTCTTAGGTTAGCTCTGATACCATGTTAAATTTTGAGCATTAATTCACAATACTCTTGGATCTTTACTGAGAGAATAAAATATACAGTATATCAATGCATAACAATCACAATAAGCATGACAAGCATCACAAGAATCAAAAGCATGAGAGACAAGAGACACACAGTTTCCGTGGGGAAAACCCTAAGGTGAAAAACCACACAACTTCCTCAGAGATAGAGAGAGCAATGGCTCAACCAAAGTACAACCAAAATACAATGAGATAGTCTCCTAGTAGCAGATGATCCTCCTCCTCACTAGTGCGCTACTTTCGAAGTGAGAGAAGTGTGACTTTCCGAGTGATCCAAATAGAGATCTCCCGATCTCTATTTATACTTAACCTGTTTGCCCAGTTATACTATGGGGCCGACTTGTCTATCTAGATACATCCATAATATAATATATATTATAGGGCCGACCCCACACATGGTGGTCTAATAACCCATCGACAAGTATACACACTTGTGACACTTGTCAATCCACATGAAGACACTTCCTTATAGAGGAATAACACATCTCTAATAAGGGTACAATAAATATATATGAAATACATTCTGAAATTACATATACATCAACATTTGGTAGTCGGGAAGAATTACATTTTTCACAAGAATTCTATGAAGGTACTTTAGAGGATAACATGTTTAATTATATGAATCATATTTTATCTGAGTTGTACAGAATGATTTTTGGAGAAGAATTGCCAAGAGTTTTACACAAAATGAAGTCCATGATGCAGTTGAAAAAGGAGGTAGCAGTAGGAGACTGGTTTTTATTAAAGGATTCTACAGTGATTAGGTTGTATGGTTTTGTGCATGAACTTTACATACTACCTGCCTTTTTAACTTTGAGGATTTTTACTTTAGAATTTCTTAGACAGAAGTTGGTTTTAGAAGATGAACACTTTTTAAAGTTCAAAAAAGGAGCTGATTTAAAGTATCCATGGACAATAGGTCCATTTATTGTGAAAAGCAAGGATGCCCTTTCAGATGTAAAGAGATTGCTGGAGGTTATGGAGTTCAAGAAATATATAGCAATGGAATATGATCCACTTCATATTATTTTTGAAAGAAGGAAACTAAATAACATTAAGACTTTTGAACACAAAGAAGTAGAAGGATCATTAAAGGGAAGAAATTTGTTGCAATATGAACCAAAAGAAGAAACGATGTCAAATTTATAGGTAGAATATCTCATCTTGATAGAATCAGCAATAGAGGCTGATATTATACCGAAAGTTGGAGAAATTGGAGAAAAAAGGAGTTTACAAGAAATAATAGAGGAGCATGATGAAGAAAAAGAAGGAGAAAAGACATTTAAAGTTTAGACTCAGGAATTGGTCGAAACGCAGCAGGAATTGGCTGTTTTGACAAATGATGAAATTGGTGAAAAAGGAGAGATGTCAATCCCAGAAGTACAGATACGAGAATATAATCTTTAGGAAACTAAAGACGGTGAAGACACAAGTAAATTTACATCTAGAGTTGAAATGTATAAACAGTATGGACTAAATAAACAAGCTTCTTCTCAATTTGTTTATAGTTTGTTACCAAAAGCTAGAGACTTATCAAACTCAGATGTCACTTTATTGGCCAGTAGGGACATCAAAGAAAATAGTTTGAACCTGGCAGTATCAACTGAGGACGAATTGACTGAGATGAAAGTTAATTTGAAAAAAATAACAGTGTCAGATAAAATTTAATTGCACAAATAGATAGGAGAAGTGATATATGAAGATTTCTTCCAAGCAGTTTTAAGAGTTGACAAATTGGAAGGTATTATAAGCAAAATGGACAGTCAATTAAAACAAGAAAGACTAGAAAATAAAACCCACCAACAGCAAGTCAAGAAGTTACAATTTGACTTGATCTCAAGTGATGGTGGAGGCAAGGTGAGCAAACAATTGTTGTTAGAAAAAGATAACTTGATTCAAAAGCTACAGAAAAAGATGAAAATTCCAAATACCTAGTTGATTCAATCCCCTGAAGAAACAAAACTAGAACAGGAAAAAGAATCTTTGTCTAAAGAAGTCAGTGATAGTAAAGTAGAGTTATTGAAATTGACTGAAAAGGAGGTCGAGTGGGAAAAGGATAAAGTGAGTTTGAAAAGTCAGATTGATGATTTGAAAGGAAAGCTGATGGTTTTAGCTCAACAGAAACCAAGTACTAATCAGACGAATGAAGATACTAAAACAACTAATATAGTACAATCTATCTCTCAAATCAGTCTTAAGGATGTAGAAATCAAGGAATTGAAAGAGGATAAGCGGAAGCTAGAAGAGCAGAACCAGAAAAAAGATGAGGAAATAAAAGGATTACACAACAAAAATAAAGAATTATTTGATACGAATCAAAGGTTCATTTCCCAAGTGATTGGGAAAGTCCCAATGTAGGGTTGTAAACACATGATATGGGATATTATTATTGAGAAAGCTACTAATCTTAGACCTTATTTGAATTTCATAAAAGCGAAGGAAAAAACAATAAAGGAAGCCTTGAAGAATTGCACTGCAGTGAGATAAAATCTAAACAAAAGACCAAAGGAGACGACTCAGAATGCCATGGATTTCCTGAGAGTTTTGTCAAAAGAAGAATTAAATACAATGGATATCAGAAATAGAATTTTAGTGATTTCTTGGGCAAGAAGAATGTTGGGAAAGTACACTCAAGTAGAAAGCGTCGAAGCTCACTGTGCAGGGATGAATAGAAAAATTACAGATTTTAAAAGAAAGTTTGAAAAAGTTTTCCGAAAAGGATTGCCTTCCTTTTGGAATAAAGATGGTGAATTAATATCCCAGAATGAATACAAAAATTTGCTATTTGCAATAAGGATGAATCATGAAAAATTTCAGAAACTAACTCATGTTCTTATAGGTAAAATTTTATTAGAGAATCTGGCAAAAGATTTCGAAATCATGAGTATAATGAAGAACCTAAGCGAGGAAGTATTTCCTATGTCAAATGAAGAAAGTATAGAGCTAAATGTCTTGGCTAAAGAAATGATATTGTATGAAACTATCACGGCTAACCAATGGAATTATGTGGAAAAGTACGGGAAAATGAAATACACCCAACATCCTTGAAAGACGTTTGTTGAGCAATTTGTTAAGAGATCTAAAGACTTTTGAGAATTTTAAATTTGTAATAATTTTGGATAAATTTTGATTTAAGTGACATTTGGCAGAATTAGTTAAGACTATTCAGTTTTAGTTAAAAGAAGTAGTTAGGTATTGCTTTGAAAAGTTTTGTATAAAAGACAATGAAAGTTATGGTTGAAGGGGTTGGAAACTTTTTTGAGAGACAAGAACTTTGTATCAAGTTGATATATTTTGAATAAAGAAGTCATATAGTAAATGACATATATTTCACAGAATCAGAGATTCTTGTGTTGATCATTATTACAGTCTGTATTTCTCTCTTCTTATATGTGCATGCTTATATTCTTCATTATACTTCCATTATGTTATATCTTCTATGCTCAGATGAACGTTGAAATAAATTCAGATTCATATGTTTATGCCTTGATTTATCACATCTGTGTATTCATTTCTCTCTAAAGTTGATAGTGGATTGATCTAAAATATGGTGCCCATTATTGATGGACTGTCTTTCTTTCTTTCTAAATCACCTGCAAAAAGCTTTGACCGTAATATGACAATTACCTTGCCTCTGTGAAAATATTTATTGTTGTTTATCTATTGGTACAATAATTCCTAAATTTGACTCCATGCCCTATGTTCCTTTTTTACATTTCAACCAAGCATTCATTTAAAAAAAAAAAACTCAGTCATTTTCTCATATATCTTTAGCCATTTTATATATTTTGAGATAGCCCTATCGGGTAGGGAAAAGGCTAATTTCCCTCCTAAACATTGGTTTGAAATAGTTTCGTTGGGGTTTATCCTTCTACAACCAAAGGGTAAAATCTGAGTGATAACACCTCGGATGCCACTTTAGCAGCTCGCTGAACCTCCTATGCTCGCATCTGTATCTATATGGACATCTCAGCGGCCCTCCCTGAAGCAATCTATCTCACCTACCAGGACTCTAAATGGATCCAGCTGATAGAATATGAGCATATTTCTTTCAGATGTAGAAAATGTCATGAGCATGGCCATCTATTCTGTGAATGCCCTATTAATTCTAAACCTCCCGCTCCTCCAGTGCATGGTAGAACTGATGAGGAAGGCTTCACCAACACCACCAACTGCAGAAGACCTGGGAAGAAACCCTCTGTTCCAAGCAATTCTAACAACTCATATTGTCACAATAGATTTTATGTCCTCACCTAACAAAACCATGAATTCCTTGAGCCTCCTGTTCCCACTCCCAACCCACCCCCCTCCACTTTCTAGGAACCCATCTTCAAGGATGTTCTGCATTCATAGATCCAGACTCCCCCTGATGGATTCCCTACGGAACCAGATGACATGGAGATAGGATAAATGGATCTGGAATCCATTCAAGAAGCTTGGTCGAAGAATGACATACACATCATTCCTCAACACCAAATGGATCTTTTTAAAGAAGATTATCATTTCCTTGCCTTGCAGCAACACTTTCCAACCCTGGCGGATGCAGCTGCAACTCCCTCTGCTCACAATCAACTAAGGATGAACATTTTAAAGCGCAAGGAAATATTCAAGGAGAAAAATGCAATCCCGAAGAAAGCAAGAAAACCCAACAAGCAACTAATTCGAGAGTTGGGCGAGCACTTAATAGATTCTGTCCAGAGTGCCACAATCACTACTCACTTCCAACCAATGAATTAATGGAGCTGAAATTCATTAGCTGGAACATAATGGGAATTGGAAGTGATTCCAAAAGAAGAATGCTGAAAAAAAAATCCTCAAAGAAAAACCTACACTCTTAATGCTTCAAGAAATAAAATCTTCGGAGCTCAAACTCCAATCATTTATCCAAAAATGTTGGAAGAAAGCAGAATTAGCAGCAGTAGATGCAAGAGGTGTTGGCGGGGGCATCACCATTGCTTGGGATTTCAATGTCATAAGCATGGATGGTTTCTTCTCCAGCCAACATACTCTTTCTGGTTGGTTCCACATTCTAGGCACCACTCACAAGGGGGTGATCACGAATGTCTATGGCCTGCATTCAATGGAACAAAAAATCCATTTTCTTAACCATATCTCCTGGCTCAACAAGCAATTTCTGAAAAATCACTGGATAATTGGTGGTGATTTCAATATCATCACTTCCATTAATGAGAAAAAAGGAGGTATTCGCTGACTAGACAGAGATATCCCAGCATTTCAAGCTTCCATTTGCGATCATTCTATGGTTGATCTGGAGACAAGTAATGGCATCTACACCTAGAACAATAGAAGAGGTGGAGACAAACAGGTTGCCTCTCGTTTGGACCGTTTTCTCATCTCTAATCCCCTTCTGCAGAATCATCTCAACTTCCCAAGCTCTATCCTACCTATCATTGGCTCTAATCATTGGTCAGTCTACCTCCACCTTGAATGGGATACTCCTGATGCCTGTAGACCATTCAGATTCGAGCAACTCTAGATCACCCATCCAAATCTGAAAGATAATATTAAGGATTGGTGGCACAGCTACGACGGGGTTGAGGGAACCACTATGTTTCGCTTGCAACAAAAGCTAAAATTCATAAAAAAACAACTCAAACATTGGAAAAAAACTGAGTTTGGAAACATTCTGGAGGAGAAAAATATACTGGAAGGAGAACTTGACAGAATCCAAGCCCGTGCCATCCATCATGGATTCACCAATGAGCTCAAGCAGGAAGAAATAGATTTACAGACTCAACTTGATGTCAGAAGTCAGCAAGAGGAAATACTCTAGAAACAAAAATCCAGAATTCATTGGCTTAAAGAAGGAGAGAAAAAAACCAAATTCTTCCACAATGTTATGATTCAATGCAAGGAAACGAACAAAATTACCAAACTGAAAACCAACACCGGAGATACTTTACTCAACAAGGAGGACATTGAGCAAAAATTGGTTCTCTTCTAAGAAAATCTCTTGAATGATACCAGTCCTAACAAATCGCAAACCTCTCAACGGATCCTGCAAAACATCCCCCATCTTATCACGGAGGAGAAAAATATCAACCTCTCCAATCCCATCTCTCATGCAGAAGTGGACGCAACAGTTATGGATATGAATTCAAGCAAAGCCCCGGGACCGGATGGTTTCACTATTGAATTTTTCCAAAATTGCTGGGATATCATCAAAGATAATGTCTGTCAATTGGTAGAAGCCTCTAGAACCTCCGGCTCCATTCTCCCTGCCTTTAATGCCACCTTCCTCACTCTCATCCCCAAAATGAACAAGCCCGTTGACCCTACTAACTTCCTCCCTATCACCCTTTGTAACGTCATCTACAAAATCATAACCAAGGTCATAGCCAATCGCCTTAAACTACTACTGCCCCTCCTCATCTCTTCAGAGCAGTCAGGATATGTCGAGGGTAGAAAAATAATGGATGGCATCATCACTGCACATGAGGTGATTCACACCCTCAAAACCTCCTCTCTACCTAGGATGCTCATCAAGTTGGACCTGTCCAAGGCCTTTGAAAAAACTAACTGGAACTTCCTCAGGGAGACCTTTTTAGCCTTTTGCTTCTCCCGCCCCTAGGTCATTTGGATCATCTCCCTTGTCTCCTCGGCCTTCTTTTCTGTTCTGGTTAATGGTGCTCTATCTCCCACCTTCTCCCCTTCCAGAGGCATCATACAAGGGGACCCTCTATCCCCCTTGTTAGACCAAAATGTCGTCACCCTTGTGCAAGTGTCACAAGTGTTGTAAGTGTTGTCATCCTGACTTAGTGTCGTCACTATGACCGTTGCAAGTATCGTCATTACGACTAAGTGTCATCATCATGAACGTTGTGATAAATGTCATCATCTTAACCATTCAGGGATAAAACACATCCAACTGAGAGATTTTCCTTGCCTAGTTGACCTCTTTGAGTAGCTTGTCACACTTCTCCTTCATCTAGGGTGCAACGTCGCAATTCTTGGTCATCTAGGGTGAGACAGTGTCACAGGTTGTCTTCATACAAAGTGCGACAACCTCTTTTTTTCGCTCGGTGTCCTCTACCAGGGTGCAATGAGGTTGGTTAAAGGCTATTTTGGGGAGTCTCGAGGTCTTTCTAGAAGTTTGTTGAGGTGGAGGCCTATCCCTAGGCTCTAGGTGAGGTGGAATTTCGGCTCCTAACCTTATGGGAAGATCCCTTAACCATCTCCCCCTAATCCTAAACCTACCCTATCTCTTTAGCCCTATATAAACACCCACTCTCTCCATGGGAAAGGGGGAAGGTCTATGGTATCCTTATGCTGATAGAATCCATATTGGTGTTTGGGAAGCTTGTACCATCTTGGAGGCTTGTCTTGGACATGTTGGATGGAGGATTCGACGTTGAGGCTTTGGTTGTAGCTTCATCCTTTCTATGTATTCCCACTTTTTATACAGTTAATATAATCTCTTTCCATAAATTGTTGTCTCATTGATTATGTTTAGAATTTTCTTCCTCGACTGTTAGTTTAGATCAGTTATTGTTTAGATATCTTGTACTACTTGTATTGTTTCCATATTGTCTTGACAGGTCTTGCAGCTGGAGATCTGACGACCGTGAGACTTGGAGCAACAACAAGGGGAAGGATCTGCGATATGAAAGGTATGATATCTAAGTACTTGATCTGTAACTAGATCTAGGAAATGAGTTTTGTATTCTGTACTATTTTTTCTAGATTCACTTGAACTAGGGAGATCCAGCTCGCGTTCGCTTGAGTGGATTGTCCGTTAACAAATCCGGCTACCATACTGGGGAATAGAACAGCAGAATTGATTTTATGTATGTTTGATTTCATCTCTTTTGTCTAAGCCATTTCTATCCTTTTTAATCCTTCCTCCCATCAAATCTCTTTCATTAAAGAGTTTCATATGTGTCCTTCATTCTCCTTTGGGTCATCATTAAGCCTCCTACCCTTTTACCTTGAGGGATCTCACACCTTTACTGCTCAAAATTTGATTGTCGCACCTGGTTTGAGTCTTCCCTGCACCATTGTCTGACCGTCTCACTTTTCCTGAAGCCAAACTGCGACGGTGTCGCACTTTTCCTGCGTACAAACTGCGACAAACCCCCTCTGTCGCACCTTGCCTGTGTATAGGGTGCGATGATCTCTTAAAACATAAAGATAAGTAGGGTTTTTCATTTTCGAGCTTTTGGTCTGATTGCTTGAGGCCTATAGGCTGTGTATTGTGGTGACACGCCCCCTAGGTCCATCATTGCTTGAGTTTGGATGTGTTTTGGTTGATTTTGGGTGCTTGATTAGTTAAGTGTTTTACTTGGTTGTAAGGAGCAATTTCAATCCCCCCTGCCTATTGGGTTGATCTTCCAATCCCTGGTCACATTACCATATCTTTTCAGATCTGTTCAGATCATTAGATCTGATCTCCAAACCCTTCCTCTACTTGATCATTGAGTTTTGATTGCATTTGGTAGATATTGAGTGCCTTTGAGTTGTGTTGGGTGCTTGTCATTTTTCTTTGGGAATTTCTGAATGATTAAAGAGTATTGTAGATATTCTCTCACTTTCTGTATATAGATATGAAAAGCATTTAGTTATCAAATTCCATTTTTGATACATGCATTTGAAAATTGAAAGTGCTTCATTATTTTGTCTTATACATTATTAAGATTAGTTGCATCTTTCATTTTCTCTGTGCTTTTTAGCTGATTATTGCAGAAAGTTAGAGTTATTGCACTCTAGGAAGGAATTCTTCTTTTCGCTACTACTTAAGTATTTTTGGTTTGAAAGAAAGAAAAATCTCTCCTTACCTTAAGTAGTTTTCATTGAAAAGGAAAGGAAAATGTGCATTATCATGTAGTTGAGGATTGCATTATGTTTACATTTATGTACTCACCTCATGCATCCACCTAACCGTACAAGATAAAATTAACACTAGCTTAGGTTAAAATCATTTAGTAACTGTGTGTAAGTTAGAGACATGTTCCGGCGTCGTTAAGCGTGGTAGCTGTTGTTATTTGCTAGCACTGTATTTCGGGGGTATTGTAGTCTTCCATGTACTTATCGGTATATAGAGCTCCTTCACGTACCCACTAGGTACCATAATCCGTACTTGGCGTATATCGAAGGGTGTACCACGTACTCGGTAGTATATCGGAAGGTCTCTTGCCAAACAGTTGTGCATTAGACAACACCACTACGGATTTGAGCTCCCACATACCTTGTGTATATCGAGAGACACCCTTAGGATTCCTGAAACCAACTGAGTTAACCATTTGGACATCTTGAAAAAGCAATGCACCAAGAACATCACTCAGGGAGATTAGCACGCACGTACTGTCTAGGTGATCGGGTATGCAGGCAAGGGTATGGTCCCAATCCTCCTTGTCGCGTCATATTGTTGGACCCTGTAGTATATAGTGGTTTGCAATGCCTTGATAATCCCATGAGGTTCCAGACTTTGAATCCACTCCTATTCACACAGTTTGCTTGTTGCTTTTAGACTTGAGTAGTGTTTGATTTGTGTGGTGCTTTAGAGTCTCTTAGGGAGTTTAGATATGGAATATTCTTCTAGGACTACCAACCAAAGCGCCCCTTTCCAAGGTGTGCCATTTGTTATTCCCCCTTGTGGAACTGTTGGTCCTCCCTTTATGGCTACGTTGAGTCTTCCTAGATTGACGATAGGATTACCAGTATGGTTATTCTCCAGTCTAGTTACACCAAGTGCACCAATTGTGTCGGACCTAGGTCCTTCATCACATGAGCATCAATCTCATGGTGACCCTTCTCCTTCTTCATCGAAAGTTGAATCGGCTTCCGTCTCTTCCTCTTCTCCTACTGAAAAATATGATGTTAGTAAGAAGGCAGTTGAGAAGAAGAAGAAAGGGAAGACTAAGAAGAAGAACACTAAGCAGAAGGTCACAACCCCAACCATTGATCATCATGCTGGGGGCACCGATACACCTGTTCTGAATTCACGTAAACCGAAATTCCCTTGCAAACTTTGTAAAGGGTCCCATTTTCTTAAGAGCTGCCCTGGTATCTCCAAGGTCTTAGAAATGTGGTCGCATTCTGAACAACCCTTTTCATCAGTCTCCGGACATCATACTAATGATACCCCATCAACTAGTGACGTTGTAATTAAGGTTCGGAAGGGTAGAGATACAGACCCTTGCTAGTTATGCAAGGGCATGCACTGTACTTACCTTTGTCCTCATATGGATGAAGCTTCACAATTGTTGGAAGACATGGACACATCCCATAAACGCCTTCCAACGAAGTATTGTAGGTTGTCCCCTAATCCTTCACTGGTTGATAGGGCGCTCAATCCGACCCCACCCTCGGTTGACCCCACTCCTCTAGTTGAGGGTGAAATAGAAACTGCTGATGTTTTTATGGTCAGTTCAGATTATTCCAGGCGAGGGGAAACCATGTCTATTTCCACAGGACCCCCTCCAAGTACTGAGGTTATTTCATTTGATTGGAATAGTCTAACAGAGTCTCGTCTTCCTTCGAGTGTTCCTTTTCAAATATCTGTAGGAGTTTTCAATAAAGAAATCTTTCGTACGATAGTTGATGAGGGAGCTTTTGTTAGTAGTTTATCCTCAACTGCTTGGAAAGCTACAGGTTCCCCTCAGCTTGTGCCAGTAACTGATCAGATTTTGGATTTTAATAGAAGGCCTACCGGACCTGTAGGGATTCTCCCGTAGTTACCTATCACGTTGATAGGTAAAACTGTTTATGTTGATGTCATGGTTGTTCAAGGTCCTTTAGATTTCAATATGCTCCTTGGACATGATTATGTCTATGCTATGAAATCTGTAGTGTCCATGCTCTTTCGAGTGATGTATTTTCCTCATCATGGGAATATTGTGACCATTGATCATCTTTCCTTTGTGACACCCACTCATCATATGACTCCTAGTCATCAGACTTCCCTGAATGTTCTGCATGTTTTAGTGGTTTCTCCCCCCTGGGGATGGGGGGTACGAGCACGGTTTATGTTATGTTTCAAGCTCGTTAAAAAATGAAACCAACCACCCTAGCATAGTTTCCCTTTGGTTTCAAGCTTGCATAAAAATGAAACCAATCCATTAGAGCACAGTTTTATTCTATTTCAAGCTCGTTAAAAAATGAGATAGACCCCTCTAAGCATAGTTTACTTTCCATTTTAGGTTTCAAGCTTGCATAAAAATAAAACCATCCACTCGAGCATAGTTTTATTCCATTTCAAGATCGTTAAAAAATAAGATGGGCCCCCTCAAGCATAGTTATTGTCTATTTCAAGCTTGTGTAAAAATGAAATAGATCTCCCTCTTTTCAGTTCGAATCTCTCGCCAGAATTAGAACTTGAACCTTCATTTCATCTAATTCTCATTTTCCCCCTTGGTGAACATTTTCATATTAGTAGCCAAGTTGGTAGTTGGGTTAGCAAGCAGCATTTTCAAGACGAAATGAAGCTTGGGGGGCATGCCACATGTTGTACCGTCAGCAATCATGTTGAGTGAACACTACCATGTTAAGCCACTAGAAAGCATGTTGGGGGCATTTACCAACCTCTGGGCATCATGTTGGGAAGGAGCTCGTCAATGGACCTTAAACATGAGCATAGTTCCCATTCTATGTCAAGGTCGTTAAAAAATGAAATAGGTTCCCATGAGCATAGTTCCCGTTCTATGTCAAGCTCGTTAAAAAATGAAATAGGTCCGATGAGCAGAATTCTAATCTTGTGTCAAGCTCATTAAAAAATGAAACAACTCATTTTCCATTGAGTCAAGTCTTCCCATTGATTTAGTACCTGAACCTTCTTTCCATCCTCCTAGGGCTATCTTAGGTGAATGAAATGAATCTTGGGGGCATCTCTTCAACATCTGGACGTTATGTTGAAGTCAACTCGATCACCTCTCCACACCAGGCTGGAGTTAAGTCACTTACTTCTAGCAATCATGCTGGGGGCATGTACCAGACTTTGTTTTTCATGGTGGGAAGAGTCCACCAATGGAAATTTTTCGAGCATACTTTCCTTTTTATGTTTCAATCTCATTAAACCATGAAAATTATCCCGAGCATAGTTCATTTTCTATTACAAGCTTGTTAAAAAATGAAGCAGACATCATGAGCATTCTTCCAACCTATCTTCGAGCTCGTTAAAAACAGTAAGATGGCATTTGAGCTTACTTTTCACCTTTTTCGTGCTCTGGTTGAAACATGAAACGTGGTTTGAGCTTACTTTTTACTTTTTCATGCTCTGGTTCAAATATGAAAAAGATTCCGAGTGCTTTTGATACCATTATCGTGCTCATTAAAAATTTGAGTAAAAAGGTGTGTCTAATGAGTATAGGTTTATCACTTTATCCGGCCTCGCTAGACTATTTACGGAAAAGGAACTATGCCGAGTTTACTTTTTTCTTTGTCATACTTGGTCATCAACCATGACGAAGTTGTTCATGGAGTCCTTTTTAAGCTCTTTTCAGACTCCCTAAATAGGAAAATATTGCCAAGCGAACTTGATGCTTTCACTCTTGTAAAAGCATTTGAATGATCGTCTTTCTGGTGATAGTTTACCCCTTTTTCGGACCAGGAAGTACTATTTACGAAAAAGCAAAGGAATACTCCAACCACCATGGCTGAAAGAGTCCCCTCCCACGTTGTTTTACCCTTTTTCGGGCGATGAGGCTAACTTTACGAAAAAGGACTGTAGGAGTCTCCTTTAGTTCTTTTCAGACTCTCTAAACATGAAATGACGCCGAGTTTTCCTTCTCTGGACTTGTTAAATTTTAAACTTTGAAGGGACCATTATCGGACGAACCCTTCCTTTCCCAGGTTCGTGAAACATTTGGGATTGGACTCATCTATGAGATGAGCTATACCGAGCATCTGGTTACCCTCATCAAGCTCATCAAAAACACATGAGGCACTCATCAATCATGATGGGGAAAAAGGGAATATTTTGTGTTACATCTTAATTACGGCAGTACATAGTCACTCCTGAACATGGCACTTGTTTTCATTTGCATTCAATACTTGGGTAATCCATTTGTCTCTGAGTCCTATCAATTCCATGAGTCGCGTTGCTCCTTTGGGTCAGCCAAAGAATGCTTCCACCATCAGTTGCATTGGGGGTTGGTGTTGTTCTCCTCATGTCAATACTACCAAGTCGTGCCATGCCCATGTTCAAGAGACATTTGTTACTCATCATCTGCAGTCAGTATACCTTCGATCATGTTGGTCTACCTTGAGTCAGTCTTGCACATTACTCTACCGTCCGATCTACACCAAACAACTGTTATCAAGTTTCACGTCGATGATGGGGGATTCATCATAACGCTCCTTCAACGGGTTCATCCTCGTCAACTTCAAATCATCATCTGAGGATTGAACTTAGAAACCAACCAAGTTCCTTGGCCCTGCATGCCTTAATGGCAGGTTACCTCGCTTTCAACATGAGTTTACATCATTGAATCTTGATTGAAAGATTTCATCTTGCGTTCGACTTCAACTCACTTATTCATGCTTGATGATATGTACTGTGATACCTTGGGAATCATTGACATTAATGGTGATCTCCCTTGCACTTGTTAATGGTATACATTAATGACCGGTAATCAAGTGGTTTCTACCATGTTCGACTCCAAAACATTGTAATCACATGGATAGATTCGTATCATTGCGGGTTCAGCTTGAAGACCCTGGGGAAGTTCTTGCCTACCCAGGTTGCAATGGAGATTGTTTGAGACACACAGATCCACTTTGTATTGGTCGTGGCTGTGTTGTTAGTTCAGAGTTACACGGATCCACTTTTGTATTGGTCGTGGCTGTGTTATCATCTCATCATGGATCTACGATTGTGTCTAGTAGCCATGATTGTGTTCAGTCGGTCTTTACTATCATGGGTCTGCAATGTATTGGTCGGCAGCTATGTTTTGTGTTGTATGAGGCTTGTGGATCTCAGGTCATTTCTGTAGCAACTCCTTCCAACCAACAAGTCCTTGCCATTTTTCTTATTACAAAGAATTTCACCTGTCTCATTCCATTAGCTTCATGCTTTGGGGGGAAGTCTATTACACCAAAATGTCATCACCCTTGTGCAAGTGTCGCAAGTGTCCCAAGTGTTGCAAGTGTTGTCATCCTAACTTAGTGTCGTCACTATGACCGTTGCAGGTATCGTCATTATGACTAAGTGTCGTAATCATGACCGTTGTGATAAATGTCATCATCTTGACCATTCTGGGCTAAAACACATCCAACTGAGAGATTTTCCCTGCCTAGTTGACCTCTTTGAGTAGGCTGTCGCACTTCTCCTTCATCTAGGGTGTGACGTCGCAGTTCTTGGTCATCTAGGGTGAGATAGTGTCACAGGTTGTCTTCATACAAAGTGCGACGACCTCCTTTTGTCGCTTTGTGTCCTCTACCAGGGTGCGATGAGGTTGGTTAAAGGCTATTTTGGGGAGTCTCGAGGTCTTTCTAGAAGTTTGTTGAGGTGGAGGCCTATCCCTAAGCTCTAGGTGAGGTGGAATTTCATCTCCTAACCTTATGGTATCCTTATGCTGATAGAATCCATATTAGTGTTTGGGAAGCTTGTACCATCTTGGAGGCTTGGCTTGGACATGTTGGATGGAGGATTCGACGTTGAGGCTTTGGTTGTAGCTTCATCCTTTCTCTGTATTCCCACTTTTTATACAGTTAATATAATATCTTTCCATAAACAGTTGTATCATTGATGATGTTTAGAACTTTCTTCCTCAACTGCTAGTTTAGATCAGTTATTGTTTAGATATCTTGTACTGCTTGTATTGTTTCCATATTTTCTTGACAGGTCTTGCAGCTAGAGATATGATGACCGCGAGACTTGGAGCAACAATAAGGGGAAGGATCTGTGATATGAAAGGTATGATATCTAAGTACTCGATGTGTAACTAGATCTATGAAATGAGTTTTGTATTCTGTACTATTTGTTCTAGATTCACTTGAACTAGGGAGATCCGGCTCGCCTCCGCTCGAGTGGATTGTCCGTTAACACCCCTACCTCTTCATCTTGCTCGCGGAAAGCTTGGGCAGAAGCATTAAAGCAGCGGTCTCGGATAATCAGTTACAGGGCATTAAAATCAACAAGCACAACAACACCCATTCGCATATGCAGTTTGTGGCTGACACTATGTTGATGGGGAAAGCCACGGTCATGGAAGCTAAATCCTTTAGGGACATTCTTCATTCCTTCAGTGCAGCCTCAGGTATGACCATTAATAATCCCAAGTCGCAAATCTTCTTCTTTAATACTCATCTACAAACTAAAAACCATATTACCAGATTGTTAGGTTATCCAAAGAGTTCCCTTCCATCCAAATTCCTTGGACCCCCCCTTGTCACCTCTTCCATCAAAAAATCCTCATGGAAGGATTTCCTCACCACCCTTGACCTTAAGATTTCCTCCTAGACCTTCAGAGCCCTCAACTTTCCTAGTCGTCTCATCCTCCTTAATTATGTCCTCTAAGCCATGCCTCTTTATCTTTTCTTGGTCATGGAGGTCCCCAAGTATATTCTCAAAGCCATTCGCAACCTGCAGAGAAATTTCCTTTGGGGGGGCACCACTCAACACAGAAAATGGGATTTAGTGTCCTGGGAAAAGATCTGCAGTCCAAAACTTGAAGGAGGCCTTGGTCTGAGAGACCCTTGCACACTTAATGAAGCTCTTTGCGCTAAACTGCTCTCGAGATGCTGCATTGAAAACTCCACGCCTTGGACGCGCATTTGGATGCAAAAATATGATGATAATATGCAACATCATGAGCTCATTCGGAATGACACTCTCCTGAATGGATCCCTCATTTGGAATTCGGCCTGGGTGCAAAGAGAGCTCATTCGCAAGCACAGCTTTTGGGAGGTTAGGAATGGTAACAGGGATCTCTTCTAAGAGGATGCTTGGAATCAGATGCCTCCCTTACAACATCTCAACAACATAGAAGAGATACGGACTCACTTCGACCAATAAGGAAAGCATATTATTGTTCATTATTGGGAACCCCAAACCAACAATGACACCTGGAGATCCTGGACAACGAAAGAAAACTGGAATCAAAACTTTAACAACGAAGAGGAAAAATCCTTCTGGACTACTCTCAACTCCAGAAGGATTCTTATCTCTAACAATCCCGATAAGCTCAGATGAGGGCATCAGCAAAATGGTTATTTCACCGTCAAAGAAGCTGAGAACCTCACCCACCCTGCACCTCCCCCACCCAAAGACACTATTTGGAAGAATATTTGGGACTCTCATCTCTGGCCGAAATTCAAAACCTTTCTCTAGCTTGTTGCAAGGAAAAAAATCCTTACCTGGGACCAGCTTCTCAAAAAGGTTTTTGAGGGTCCCTCGGTGTGTGTCTTATGCAATCAATAGGAGGAAACCTAGGAGAATCTCCTCAATACCTACAGCTTTGCCTCTATCATCTGGGATTGGGAAGCTACCATCTTCCACAGATCCGACTGTCACAAGGATGACATTCGAGCCACCATTCAGGACTGGCACACTGAGCCTTTTTCTAATCCCATTTTGAACCGCACTTGGCTACTCTTCCCTAGCTTCATCTTATGGAACTTATGGAAAGAGCGAAACAAAAGAATCTTCCAGAATATCTCTCTCCCCATGACTTGCCTTCTCACTCTCATTCACTCCAATCTTCAACAGACCCTGAGGCTGGGAGCTTGGTCTAACTCTGACCACGTTTGTCAGCACCAGGAAAGAATCATCTTGGCGGACTGTAATTTCAATCTCAACTCTTCCCATATCTGATCTTCCTCCCCCTCCCCCGCCATTCGCATTCCCGCCTCTTGGTCCCCGACACTGCATCTCCCCATTAAGCTCAACTTTGATGGAGCCTCTAAGGGAAAACAGGGTGCCACTAAAATTGGAGGGGTCTTAGAGATATAACAGGGAAGCCCAAACACATATTTTCGGAGTGCATCGGGACCACCACCAACAACGTGGTCGAATTGCTTGCTCTCATCACAGGCCTAAAAATTGCTCGTAGAGAAGGTTGGACTGCGCTAACCATTGAAGGAGACTCTCAAATCATCATCAACACTGCTTACAAAATACACTGCAGCACTTCCCTCGCCAAGTTGTCTAAACATTGGCAGCTTGAGTGGATCAAAGAACAACTTCATGAACATATCAATCACTTTCAAGTTCTCAAAATGAGCCATGTTCGCCACACGGCCAACAAACTAGATGATCATCTATCCAATCATGGATATGTCTCCTCGAATTGCATGATTGACTCCCCTAGCTCAATTTTAGGGAGAAAACACTCTCAGAACTCAGCTCACAGACATCGCCTTTCACGATCATGTCCCTCCACCATGGGTGAAGAAGGAAATGACTGCTAGCAACATGCCCTCCCACTCTAACCACAAGGTTGAGCACATGCCTTCCCAACCCACCCATGCGTCCCCGGTGGCCTCATAATTGTCTAAGCAGGTTCCCCTTCTAGCTTTCATCCTCCCGCCAGCTGCTCGACCTCTTCTGCATTTGCTCCATCATGTCTTCTTACTCCTGTCCGGCTCAGTGTTATGGCTTTTATTGCACCCATGAAAATGGAGGAGTGGGGTTGTACCTTAGCCCTCACGGATTTAGCAGGAAGCAATAGGTATGTGGTTTTTGGTCACCAGAGCATTGCAATTCGACTCAAATGCTCTACTGGTGTTAGGCTCTCGACAATTCGACGCAAAGGCTCCACGGGTGTTCATCTCTCTGGTCAGTTTGCAGGTGAAGTGGATATGCCGCCCACCAAGCGAGCATACACTCGTCATGTGTGAAATTTCCCACATAAGATCCAAAGAGATGATGTAAACCTCACTATGAAATAATTTAGGAAGAAGAGAGAAGCAATAGAACATAGATCCAATAGAGGCAGAATAATTACACACATTACATTAATCAGAATAGTAACCGGGTAAATATACAATGCTGAGTATGAGGATTCGAATTCACTAGGTGCTAAGACTGATCCGAGAGGAGCTCTTGGGGCTAGTTTGGCAAGGGCTAGGTGCTGGTGCTGCAAACCCTAATTGCATGCAAACCCTAATTGCATGCAAAACCCTAATTTTGCATGCAGGACTGAAAATGTCAGAAATGTTAGAAGGACTAGGATGGAGTATAGGAATATCCTAACACCCCCCCTTAATCCATCCTGGGCCCTGGTAACTAGGACCAAAGGTCACCCATACAATCAATGAAATGATAAAAAGAATACTGCCTCAATTTTTCTTTTTCCCTTTTTTTTTTTTGTTTTTATATTTTTGAATAACTCAAGGAGCCATTACTCTAAGCAGAAAAGAAGCAAGCTTTCATCAGTGAAAACTTTGCAAAGAGACTTGGTAAGCTAATCCTCTGTAAAGTGCGAATGCAAGTGCTAGAGAATGTGTTGAATGTAGCAAGTCTTTCAGGAACCTTTTCTGTCACTGGAGCGAATGTATCATGATGAGTTTTCCCAAGGAATGGAAGAGTAAACCCCATCATCATGCTGAATCTCTCATGGAGAGGTGGATGGCATAATGCAAGGTTAGCATGCTGCTGAAGTCTAGTAGTTCTGTAAGCAAATACATCATCAACTGTGTTCTTAGTAGTAGCAAGGACTGTGTGAGAACATATTTCTCTTGAATCTGGACTAAGAATAGGTGTTGGTTCTGAATCTTCTTGAACTATGATCTCAACATCAAAATCTTGATCTTCTTCCTCACTAGAATAGGAGTCACTGGAAGAGAAGTCACTGTGATCCTCATCAGAATCTGAAGGGATAGTTGGAGAGAAGGGCATGAAGTGGGAGAACTCATATGCCTTTGAGGCATGATTAGCAATCCCATTCGCTATAACCTTTCCAGTGGAGATTTCTGTAATCTCTACTGTGTCTGGACCAAAAATCACTTGTTTTGGAGATCCTGTATGAGTCATTTGATATACTGATAACAAATTAGCTGTAAGAGAAGGAACAAATAAGACATTTTTGAACTTACCATGCTCCATATGAACTGTACCTAAACCTTTGGCAGAAATCTGAGAGTTGTCTCCCATGTGAATGGTAGGCCCATCTTGGAGATCCAAAGAGGAGAAGGATTCTTCTTGTGCCATCATGTGGTTGGAAGCTCCAGAATCTATGAGGAGAGCTTTTGTCTTTGAAAAACCAGCCATCAATGCATGACAATCATCAGATCCACTTCCAGAATCAGACATCTTTGCTTCTTTTGGAACAACAATTTGGTTTTGTTCAAGAAGCTTGGTTAGAAGATCAATCTTCTTATGCATGCAGGCATGCTCAGGATGGTTTCCTCTCTTGCAGTAGGTACAATTTGGTCTCTTTTGTTTGTCATTCTTGGATCTTGAAGGTTTCTTTCCTTTGCCTTTTTGTCCCCCTTTATCATTCGCTCCACTTGATTCACCAGCCAACAGAGCTAGATCTCTAGAGGTTTTGATGGCACCCATTTGAAACAGTTTGTTTTCTTCTTGAGTGAGAGCCTCAATGAAGTCACTTAAGGTGGGAAACTTCCATCCAGGGATGGACATTCGAACAGAATGAAAGGTAGATACAAAGACAGAAAATTGAGATCCAAGTTTGCTCAATATAGAGAGTATCAATTGCTCATCACTTTTAGTGATGCCACATTGCTTGTAATGCAAAACCAAATTCTGAAATTTGGAGAAGAAATCTTGAATGCTCTCGAAATTGCTAGGTTGAAGGGCAACCAATTCATTCTCAAGAATGTAGCCTCGCAGTTCGTCTTGTTTGCCAAAAAGACTCCTCAATTTTATCCATAAATCATATGGAGATTTCAATCCATCAGTATGAAACAATAGATCATCAGAAATATGAAGGCATATGAATCCAAAGGCTTCATCCATTTTGTTTAGGTGCTTGACTCTCTTTTCAGCTTGATGTGGTATGACATCTTTTTCTTCAACTATTCTAGTAAACCCTCTTGATCGCAAGAGTATTATCATCTTCCTTTTCCATTCGAAATAATTGAAAGGAGTGAGAAGTATAGAAGAAGGATCATTCGAACTGCTCATCTTGATTGCTTGAACAAGTGCAAAATAGAAGCTACTGAATCTGCTGCTGCAACTGCTGGAACTTCAAAATACCTGCAAAAAACTCTCAAGAATGGAGGTAGAATATACTCTCAAGGCTCTGATACCATGTGAAATTGCCCACATAACATCCAAAGAGATGATGTAAACCTCACTATGAAAGAATTTAGGAAGAAGAGAGAAGCAATAGAACATAGATCCAATAGAGGCAGAATAATTACACACATTACATTAATCAGAATAGTAACCGGGTAAATATACAATGCTGAGTATGAGGATTCGAATTCACTAGGTGTAATTCGAATTATCCTTCATGCACAGATCCATAATCAATGGAGAGTCATCAGTGCCAAACTAGGAGTCTATCTCATCATCGGTGAAGTCATCAATGCACAAGTAGTGATCAACCGGGAGTCAAACTGAGTCTAATTGAGTGTGGTTGGTGTAACTGGCACATGGAAGCACTGATATAGTGAAGGAGACTCAGTGGGGGGGCGCTCATGGAGCTAACTGGAGTCAAAACAGTCTATCTAGTCACACTGGAGGTCCAAAAGAGTGATAAGGTCAGTTAGGAGTCAGTTAATCCTTAAATCAAGGAAGAACTGAAGATAACTGAACTAAACTGGACTGGTAGGTGAAGAAGGGCGCCCTTATCATGCAATAACTGAAAGGAGGGCGCACTAAGCTCTAGGAGAGCTAAGACTGATCCGAGAGAAGCTCCTGGGGCTAGTTTGGCAAGGGCTAGGTGCTGGTGCTGCAAACCCTAATTGCATGCAAACCCTAATTGCATGCAAAACCCTAATTGCATGCAAAACCCTAATTTTGCATGCAGGACTGAAAATGTCAGAAATGTTAGAAGGACTAGGATGGAGTATAGGAATATCCTAACATCATGCGGTGAAGCAGGCCAGTCCCTCCTCCGGTTCGTCGATGCGCCTCATGCACGGGGTCATTGGGAAAGCTCACAGATTCAAAAACGAAATCCCATAGAAGGCACAAGCTGAAATCCAGGATGCAGAAGATGATGCCATGGTTTCCCGTGGGTGTCTCACAAACACGAAAATTAGAAGCAAATTTGAGGCCCTAGTACCGGACCCAAGGAATACCAGGGGTTGGGCCACTCTTTACCATAAAACTCTCAACTATCACTAGACTCGAAAAGTAGTGCTTGGAAAGGCCCTTGCTAACAGAGGCGAAGCCCAAAAGGAAATACTTCTCCAGCAGGATGAAATGGTCGATTTCCTGAAGCAGATTCTCTTCAATCAACAACATTTAGCTCATCATTTAGGGACTACTCTTGCTAAGGAACCTACTACCCAGGTTGGACAAATGGGTTTAAACCAGTAGTCATGCTTTTGTCTGTCAGTCACCTTTACTATTTCTGTTTAGTCTTTTTCTTTATACCTCTACTAAACACTCTTGCTTGTTAGTCGATCAGTTAAACTATTTCTCTGAAAAGTCGTGTTTCCTCATAAGGAAGACTTCACTCATCTTTATTTTGGAGTCTGTTTTCTCAGTTAAGAGAGGGCCCAGTACTCTGTTACTATTTATTTTTGTGACGGAAATATAAGAATTCACACTAGCTTACAAAAAAAAGTATACTAAATGAATACATATATTTACAAATTAGTAATAACCAATATAGGGTAAATGATAATGTAAATTATTTAAAACAAGAGTAAGCGTTAAGATATGCACATTATTAAATAAAATAATATATCAAAGAGAATTGAAATAATAAACATAAATTATATAATATCATATAGCGAGGAGTCATCCTTAGAGGTGGCTTGGCTTAGAGTGATGGCAGAGCTTGTGATAATATTACTATTGCACTCAACTAAGCCTTTTTTTAAGGATACAAACAATGTCCATAAATGTAGTGATGTAATGGAGTGTCAATAGATGAGATTTGGACATAAAGAACACTAAAAACTCTCGTTAAAGAATTCCTTCAATAAAGTGCAATCATGGAAATAATGGCTATGCTAGATGAACATGGCAAACTTACAATAGAAGTTAGAATAATAATAATTATATAAAATACCATAATAAAAAGTGATCATTATAAATTAAAAAGTAAATTAATATATATATCTATATATATGTTATTTAAAAAAAATAAAAATAAAAATAAAAGTGAGGAGGTAAAATCAATATATTAATAAACAAAAGAGCGATATAAATCATATATATTTGATTTACGTAGAGTTAATATATATTATGAAGTATATAAAAAAAAGGGGGTTGGATGAAGTAAGAAAATATATTAAATATATGCAATCATGATCACATTGAATGACAATATCCAATGACCACACTATTGTGAAGTTAGTGTATGTTTAAAAATTGCATTAAACATGGTTGATCAAAAGAGCAATATGGAATCAATGATTAATACATAACTAAACAAAGAAAACAAAGAAACACAAGACTATAAATTCATTAAACGTTGGCATCATTGAGAGAAAGACAAGCATAGTGTCGCTAGAATCAAATGTGAGAACTAGTATCCGTATCACATGTGTAGTCATATACGACATGGTGAGTATATGTGATTAATTGTGTTAAGTCAAAGCATGCCCTTCGCATTATAAGAATGGAATAAGGTATAATTTACAATGGAGAAGGATTGTAATGTTGTATCTAGTTGTACACTCTACTTGTGTAGAGGTGGTAGGTCAAGATTCATGGTGTTCATGAGTTGATTGCACTATTGGAAAAATTAGTTAGTATTATAAGGATGAAGAAATCTATGTGTTAAAATTTAAATCATAAATATTTTGCGCATAACATGAGACTCGTGTGTCGAAATTATCCTTTGACAAGTGTTAATTGGTAAGGTGTACTCATTTTATAGACATGGCGCTATCCAAATTATTATATAGCACATCATTCAAGATACTATTGAGATTTGAGTCTAATTAAATATAATAATGAGAAAGTAGTTGGTCATTATTAGAAAGAGATTCAATGAAGCTAAAAATCGATAAATGAGTCATAACAATACATATTGAACCTAAGGAAATGTTATATGGGAGACATGCTCATCCTATGAAAAGAACTACAAAGTATGACATCGTGTTAACTAGTTGGGATAAAATCCACTTGATAAACCTTGATGAAGTTAGATCGATTGTGTATATAAGATATAGTATAAGAACACATCGCTTGTGATAAAATAAGTAGAATTATATAGCATAGACATGTTGATCATGGGACTAGTATAGCTAAGGTATTCCAGTCGGAAGGAATAGAGATATGGTATCGAGATTTTTTTTAAAATTGTGAATGACCATAACTTCGGGACAAAGTTTCTTGAAGGGTGGGTGTATGTAATGCCCCATATTTTGGTAGTCATTAATTAAAAACTCTAATGTGAATTAGCTTAGCAATGCATTTGCGTATTATCTGTTTGACGAAGATAGATTGATTAAGATGATTGTTATGTGGACATGTGGACTCCCTTGAGGTATGTATGGTAAATGGAATTTATTGTTTAATTTATTAATGGCAATGAATGTGTTACTTCATATTGAACACGCAAATTGAATATAGAATATCCATATGTGGTATTTCAATTTAGTTGTTTGCAAAATAACTTACATGATTATATGTAAATGTTGTTTAAGTGATATGGAGTAACACTTGAAAGAGTTGGGTATGTCTATACATGAGTTTCATGTTAATGATGAACTATTCCACATGTTGATTGGCTACGAGATAGGTGGATTCCTATAGTACCAAGGGACACAAGATGTATTGGACATAAGGAAGATAATGATGTTATATCAATTTTTCATGCTATTTAATTATGAATTACAATATTTCTATGACTTGTGGGTGAGTGTGAGTTTTGACAGGAATTTTGACTTGCCCAAAGTGGTTGTTCAATGACAATACCCCTTAGATCAGTGATGGCACAATATGGTTGATGTAGGGTGTTGACCCTAGTACTATCAGGGGGTGGAGGCATTTCCCATCGTTTATCCTCTGAAACCCAGAGTCGTGGGAGGGTTGTGTTGTGCACGCTCACGTGGATGTGGGATGACGACTAGTGGGTTCTTTTTGGGGAAGCTTGGTCGATGTGGTCGATCGACACTTCTGCTTACGGGTTCTATACATTGTCATACGCGTAGTCAAGACTCCATGGTATATTCTAGCAGAGGATGGGATGGTGAGGTCAGGAGCTGGAAGTAGTGGTGATTAGTTGGTTGGAGTACTTATGGGATGGATGGGGCCAATGATGGATTGGATGGTGTTCTTGATTGTTATTAACCATCATGATTATACACTCAATTTCACCATTGTGTTTACCTAATTTTGTTTTATTGCTTATGTATGAATGTTATGAATGATAAATGATGCATTGTTTAATTGTTCTTCTATATGTTGCTTGCAAGCATGTAATAATGGTATATTAGGAGCATTAAAAGTGTTTATTAGTACCCATGCTTAAGACGTGTGCACTGGCCATGCATACGCCAATTCGTGAGTACATTACTCTGATTGGTCGATCGATTAATAAATTAATATGATTATATTAGCTATTAGTAACTTGGTTGATGAATTGTTGAAAGTATTACTTGTATGTTGAAAGTATGAGTTTGTTGACTTGTTTAAAAATGTTTTAAATTTATATAAATTGATTGGATTATTGAATGACATATATAATTATATACATATAATATAACATATGTCATAGTATAATATAGTATATGAAAATATCTTACTTGACTTATGTATAAGAGGATAATATAAATAAATAAATATAGGTAGGATTGCACAAATTTTTAGAAAAGAGTTTCCATAGTTGCATTTAAGATAGAAGCATGACAAGTGAGACTATGCAACCATGTTTATTAATATTTTATTTATTTAAATCAAATTACTATGTTTTTTAGAAAATGAATTTATTGATTGTTGACTATTATTTTATTGGAATTTATTGATGGATGAGGACTTTTGATATAAATAGGAGACTTGAGATTGGGAAGAGGAGGTTCTTTTCTCTTGAAGGATATTTTGGGGATGTTTTTCTAGGATGGAGAATTTTGGATATTTTGGGGGTATGAGAAGTTTGGAAGAGTTGGAAGAGTTTGAGAACTCTTGGAAGAATTGATACATAGCCTACTAGTGCATCATTGTTCTGTTCTATGGGGGTCTCAGGAACAGAGGGTCAGGAAGCCATTTGGACAAAACCATTCGATAGCTTCCTAGGGCTAGGGAGCCAGCAAGGAACCTAGTTTGATGGGAGGTAAAACCGTGGTTCCGCTTTGGGAAATGAAGATGGAAGCAAGTCGAGGAGAAGATGGAAGCTTTCTTCAGTTTGGACTTCATCACCATTCTTATATCAAGGTATTTTTCTTGTTATTTTAAGTTGTTTATATGCTGCTATGGTTACATGATGCTTATGTGTTGCTTCCATGAGTTGAACTTGCATTAAAACTCTTATGAAATTCCAGAATGAAAACAAAATAGATATTAATTAGATTAAAATGCATAATACCTTTATAGGCATTACACATAATAATTTATATAAAGTATATTATTAATATTATCATTTTAATTATATAAATAGAAAAAGTAGGGTTATGTCGCATTACGATGTTTATTTCAACAATGCAACGCAACATAAATTCATTAATATTAAATGTCATCCGTCATTAAGGGTTATGTCGCATTCTGGCATTTATCAATCGTTATGTCACATTGTGATGTTTGTTTATGTCAAATTCGTTGATTGATACATTAATCAAGTGTTATGTCACGTTTTATGTATGTCGAATCTAGACATTAATTACAATATTGATATTGTATTTTAAAATGTTCATATTGTACTTTGAATATTTGATTTTTTTATAATTTAATATATAAATTATAATATTAATCAATTATAATGTTATAATTGTATAAATACAATAATTCAACATTCATATTTTATGAACACTATACTTATATTTATAATTTATTTAACATTTATAAAATTAAAATAAATAACATAATAATTAATATTAAGTATATTATTAATATTATCATTTTAAAATTATATAAATAGAAAAAATCACTACTACATGTTAATATATTTATGTTGATATATTATGAATAATATATTCATGTTTTTTTATAATCTATTTATTATTTATTAAATTTAAATTAATAATATAATAACTTATATAAATTAAATATGGTGTTTTTATAAAACTAAAATGTATATTACAATTTCAAGTATAAAACAAAAATATTTAAAAGTATTATGATTATATTTAAAAAAATATTATTATTTAATCAATTATTAATTTACAATTAATTAATTAATTATTATACTTTTAATTATTATATTTGTTATGTCAGTGTATATAAGCAGCTTTGGACATTAATTACAATATTGATATTATGTTTTAAATGTTCAATGTTGTATTTTAAATATTTGTTTTTTAATAACTTAAGATATAAATTATAATATTAATCAATTATAATGTTAAAATTGTATAAATAAAATAAGTCAATATTAAATATTCATATTTTATGAATACTATACTTATATTTATAATTTATTTAAATAACATAATAATATATATATAATATATTATTAATATTATCATTTTAAAATTATATAAATAAAGAAAATCACTACTACATGTTGATATATTATGAATACATGTTGATATATTATGAATAATATATTTATATGTTTTTATAAACTATAATTTACTATTTATTAAATTAAATTAATAATATAATAACTTGTATAAATTAAATACGGTATTATTTATAAAACTAAAATGTTCAACATATTGTAATTCCAAGTGTAAAACAAAAATGTTTACTAATATTATTAAAAGTATGGACATTAATTACAATATTGATATTGTATTTTAAAATGTTTATGTTGTAGTTTAAATATTTGATTTTTTTATAATTTAAGATTTAAATTATAATATTAATAATGTTAAAATTTTATAATTAGAATAATTCAATGTTATATGTTCATATTTTTTAACATTATTTTTTTTCTCTAGGATATTTATAATTTATTTAATTTTAATTTATTTAACATTTATAAAATTAAAGTAAATAACATAATAATTTATTTAAAATATATTATTAATATTATCATTTTAAAATTATATAAATAGAGAAAATCACTACTACATGTTAATATATGTATGTTGATATATTATTAATAGTGTATTCATATGTTTTAATAATTTATTTATTAAATTTTAATTAATAATATAATAACTTATATAAATTAAAGATGATGTTATTTATAAAACAAAATGTTCAACCTATTGCAAGTATAAAACAAAAATGTTTAACATATAATATTCTTAAAAATATTATCATTATATTTAAAAAATATTATTATTTAATCAATTGTTAATTTATAATTAATTAATTAATTATTATATTTGTTATGTCACTTATGTTAGATTTGAACATTATTAATTACAATATTGATATTGTATTTTAAAATGTTCAGGTTGTATTTTAAATATTTGAATTTTTTTTATAATTTAAGATATAAATGATAATATTAATTAATTATAATGTTAAAATTGTATAAATAGAATAAGACAATGTTACATGTTCATATTTTATGAACACTATACTTATATTTCTAATTTATTTAACATTTATAAAATTAAAGTAAATAACATAACAATTTATATAAAGTATGTTATTAATATTATCATTTTAAAATTATATAAATAGAAAAAATCACTACTACATGTTCATATATTTATGTTCATATATTATGAATAATATATTCATATGTTCTTATAATCTATAAATTACTATTTACTAGCAATTGCCCCAAGAAGGTGTAAAGGAACGTCGAAAGGGAAAATAAAAAGAGAAGTATATGTGATGAAATGAAAAATAGAGTAGTAAAACAAATGTCATTAAGACCTTGTTGTGTGGTTTCTATTCAATGGTCTAAGGGTGGTTCAATTAAAGTTTTATCAAGTATGATGTTAACTCAATTGCAATTTCTTGGCTTGATTTTAAAGTTCTCCTTTCAAATGAACTTAGAGTCTTAATGATTCCCTATTAATTGGTAAGCATGTAGTTGTGATATCTCTATATATGTGTATCTCTCTAAAATATATATCAAAATATTATCTTATTCTAGATCTTAATGCAAATGTAGATATACTTTGAGTTTTGTTGAAATGCATGCATATTGGGGTTGTGACACGGGGGCTTCACTAGAAGACAATATAATATCACGTTCATTCATATTAGGGTATTAAATAATCACGAAAACCAAAAAGTTATATTGCTTATATATTAAGGGGAAAGGGGTTTTTTTAATTTAATGTAACAATACAAAAATACTTGGGGGTCTTTTTTATATGGGCGGGCTGACAAATATACGCCAAATGGAGATGGTGGGATCACGGTCGGATGAGAAATCGGGTTGAGGCAAGGCTCGGGCTTACCATTACGTAGGGAAATCGCGTCTTGAGGCATGCTTGAGGCAAGGAGTTTCGTGGTGAAGAGGGTTTCCAGTCGATCATAGTCAAGAGACAGTGTTCATTGATAGCCAATTGTTACGAATAGCACTCAGCCAGTTGTTACCAATAGCCTTGGGAGGCTCTAAGCCTCCAGGGCCTTTTATAGGCCTTCGATAGGCATTGGGGGCTTGAATACCCAACCACTCGTACCTATTATAGGCCTTGGGAGGTTTAGTCAGCCTCGGGAGGTTTAGTCAGCCTTCTAGATCTTGTTACAGGCCCTGGGGGCTTAGATACATAGCCCACAAGAGGCTTAGTCAGAGATTGGGGAACTGCAACATGCAATCTAAATGTTTTACTATGTGCATTGGTTCTAGTGACAAACAAGAAGTGATCTCCTATCTATTCATTAGACCATTAGATGTTGCAAATCATAATGATATGCGGTTGAGTAATTGCAATGTGCGTGAAATAATGTGCATCCACAATATACATCGAAAGAAGCAAGGTGCATTGTAGAATGCATGTGGGGTCATAAGAGGGGTATCATATCAATATAATGGGTAGAAATATAAAGGGGTATAAAAAATGTTAATGAAAAATTTGATACATACAATATCTAGTGAAAATAGGGGTTTTTTAATTGGTTTGGCATATTGGTAGGGGGTTAAAAAAAATGATTCCGGAAGGTATTTTCCAATATTTAGTGAAATTAGGGGTATTGTTTAATATCCCACGAACGAACGTGCTATGATAGCGGTTTATTGAGTGAATCCCCCGTGGGTTGTGAAACCATATAAAGTGATCACATCACTATTAAAAACTAATTTCTCTAAGGCATGGAAAGGATGTCCACACCATTTTAAAGCAAATGGATTGTTATGCGACCTAAAATTGACAATATATAGAAGGACAAGGCAATGGTCTAAAAGAACCAAGAGAAAGAGTCATATGTAGTAGAGAGTTGTGGGATATATAAGAAATGGGAAATCACTAAAAATTGGTTAAAACAATGAACAATCTAGAGGGAGACACTCTAATGGTTATTGTAGGCATATAAACCATTTTTGGAGAGAGAATCCACCTTGTGGTATTGGTCTACCACATCCTAAACACCCTTAACAATTACATCCACTCGTTGAACAATAACCTTATATCTACCTCATATAATCAAATCATTTAAAGCACTTGCAACAATACATGATTGATCTTACAAAGGTTGAATAAATTTTAATAATGTTTTTAAGAATTTTTCCATGAATTTAATATGTGAAAGTCAACATATGCATATTATCGCTACAACTTGACTATTGATTGAATAAATTTTGTGCACTTCATTCTAAGCTATCAATATGGATTTTTGGGATTTAGTCCATTAAAAAAACTCCAATGAAAAAGAATATATGGTCCTAGCAGAAACCTATCAAAGTGTCTCCATATCCAAGGTGTTTATACCTATACCAAAATTTAGTGGCAAATGAAGGGAAGTGCTAAAAGAGATTATGACGTGAAATTGAGCAAGTTGAGAAGAAAGTTAGATGGTTTATTAGTGTCCACAAGGATAAAGGTAATGGATCCTCTTCTCAATAATCTCTTTTAAGAGAATTATGAAGAATAATATGTCGAGAATATAATAACATAGCAAGAAAGGAGCATACACTATATAAATTTGAAAAGGAGGGCTAAAGAAATCCTAGCCTACATTAGAAAAAAAACATCAACAACGAAAAGTGCAAGAAAAGCAAACCTGATATAAGTTAATTGAGTAAAGATTAATATGCAAATAAGATAACAAAGTAGAAAACATAAGGACAAGTTGCACCTTATGGAAGTGTCCAAGACACTAAAAAAACCCAAAATATATTTCAAGGAGGATATTTTGGTGGGTTTTATTTTTTTTTTCTTTTTTTTCTTTCTGATGATACACATCATGAAAAACCCTTATTGGATGCCTCAATTGGGAGGTTTCCAAAACTGAAACAAGACTATTTTCATAGAGGCCCACAATATTTAGAGAGGTATCCAGCCATGGGACTTGACCCCTTGACCTCTTTATTGCATTTCATAGAATTCAACAACCCAAGCTAACATGTCTAACTATCTTGGTTGGTTTTATCCTGCATAGATTTTAGATATTATTCATAACATCAATTTCTTTTGTTTATCCTTCATCATATTGAAAGCGATACCTTTTCTTAGTTGAACTATCATAAATTCATTTTCAATTATTTCATGAAGGAATACTTGAAAAATTCATTTTCAATTGTTTGATATTCCTCCTAATCTCGCCAATTATTTTTAAAATAAATCTCATCCCAAATTTTGTTGATTGAAGGATAGACAAATACATTAATCTCTAGGTGGCCACATGGAGAATGCTTGAATTTTTGGGCTTCCTGCATAGGTTTTGCAAGCTTATTATAACTGACAAGATTAGGGGGAGGCATAACCACCATCATTGAATGGTGTTTCAATGGAAATGAAATGGATGCCAAGAGCAATTGGTTTCAATACCTTAATCCTTGTAGTATTTTATTTTCATTATCAATGAAAACATGACAATGGTTGATCCATTGGACACTTTGAATATTTGTATTGACCTATTGCTTTATTATATTTTGCAAGCACCTCACTCTCCACTCTCATTTCCAAGTTTGTCAAAGTATAGTGGTGAAGGCCCACCTAAACTAGGGTTTACATGTACCTTAAATTTGAAACATAAGGTGTTTCCTTTATGAAAGTTTGTGTCTTAATATGATGCTTATATAGCTAAGAATTATTCATGTGTTTGACAATGCAATCTAAAAACATCCTTTGGATTTAAATTTTAATGGATTCAATTCAAAAACACACATTCAACATAATATTCATGCCTCAACATCATTTATATTTATTAAAACCAAGCTCAATACAATTGAAATAAAGCAAAATGTAAAACATGTGCTCATGATATATTCCAATGGAGTCCCCCATCCTAATTCATGATCATCTGTTCCACTTTGTTCATGTGTCCCTCCCTACCTTGACAATGGGAGGCAATGGGAGGAGATTTATGTAGTATAATTATTTTCTGGGTTGAATTTGCAATGTGTCAAAGCACATAAAATAGCAATAGAGGCACAAACAAATAAGAAAAAATGTCAAAGCATTATCATTAGATATTCCATATCATACTCATTTATATATTCATCAATGAAATTCATTTGCTATTAGTAACATTTCTTCTTAGGGAGGAAAAACTCTTATCAAGTGAGATCAAGTTTAAAAAATTCAAATTTGCATTCACAAAAGTATTATCCATGATGTATAGTTTTCTTTAAGAAAATTCAGGATTGCAATAGTATGTGATTTGGTACAAAGTTTCTGAATTCTTATACAATTTGGTAAGTCTAGATTATTTTTGATGTACTATGATGTGGTTTCAACATTGATTTCTTACAAGAAATATGAGCACGACAATTCTTTTAATTAATTAAAACATACAATTTTTTTATTAATCAAAACATATTTCTCTCAAATTATTTTGATTTGTTGATTGTGGTTCATAAGATTTTTTTCTTCCAACAACTATTTAGTTTATTTATAAGAGCTTGATATATTAGGTTTTACAATGGTGTTATGAATGATTTAACAAGCCACTAACCTTTCAAATGGTTTAACAAATAAGCCACTAGCGAGGTTTAGCAGAACCCACTAATCCTTTCTAAAATTGTTACAATCCAACAAATCTTGGTTGAAATTGCATTTTTAATTGCAAACATGGATTCAATATACTAAAAAACAAAACCCTTACTCTTTCATTATGCAATTTCAACAACATAACTCTGTAATTTTAACAATTTATGCCAAAACAAATCACCATGAAATGGATTCAACTAATTGCATTAATTGCATTCAATTAATTACATTTTTTCTTTGAATTTCTACTAATTGCATTACTTTTATGCCATAATCAACTGCTTAGTAAACTAGTTAAACTACTACTACTAGTGTTGGGTCTCAATTCTTAAGCTCATAATCTATCTTAGGAAGGTCCAAATCAACCAACTGAATTACCTAAATCAAGGGCATTGTGTGCTTTTTAGGCTTATTGTAGTGGTCCAACTTCTTAATTTATTGCCCCTTTCCTCTTGGAAGAAAGTGAGTACTTGTTGTTCAAGGAAATTTTGTTCTATGAACCATACCCCAACACCAAAGCAAAGATAACAAAGGTTGTGTGCAGTTTTTGGATCTCCCCCACCCAAGCTTCACATCTACAATCTTCGAGCTGGCCAAATTTGTAATTTGTGCCAATTTCTCCATTGTTGGCATGAATGTCAGTCACTTGTGGATTTCTATTGGTTTTTAGTAGCATTGATATTAACTTTATAACCTAAATTATTTATTTTTGTCTATTTATATTATTTTATTTTCTATAATTTTGAAAATATTGCATGTTTTTCTTTTGTGAGATGTATAGACGAATTTCTTTTCCTATTGGACTTTTTCGTCACATATTTTTCTATATTGTACCATATCCATATCCAAAATTGTGCTCATATTTTCTCAGTATGCTTTGGAGTCTGGAATCCGGATGAAATCGATATTTGAGGAAAGATAGCTATGCAGGAGAACAAAGTGACGATCAATTGCCTAGTCTCATTTACATGTGGGATCTCTTGGAAACATGGATCTTTAACATATTATCACTCCATGGATCTCCTTTAAGTTCCATGTATCGAAAGAAGGAACTTTCTTCTCATATGTCTTCAAAGTTATTGCAATTAATATTCTGAAATCACCTAGGAAGGATCCTTATTTATGTGGAAAAATAAGCGATAAATATAGTTTCGGAGGACATCTATAGAAACATGTGCTTTTTATGGTACATTAATCTTGGTGTATATAAAATTAATGTTTGGTATACATTAGACATGTACCGCCCATGAGTTGTTCAAAAGCAACATATGAGACATATTATCAACATTTATTATGTGTTAAAACTTGGGTCACCACTTGTACCTATGTACATCCCATCATATGCAAAAGTAGGCAATTTGAAGAATGAACATCTCATTTAGATACATAGATAGATCGAGAAGTTGGATTATGTTAAATGGAGGGTCTGTTATGGTCCCATTTATGTAGTTGTGTACTAACATTTTATGGGATCTTTGGTGAGCTCATACCATAATCTGGGTTTCATTATGCTTTTAGTAAATGTGTCATAGGGACAATGTGTTCTTAGGTTCATATAATTGGCTTAGTAAATGGTTAGAATTGATGTGTAAGTTTTCATTTGTGATTATTGTGGTTTTTTTTCTTAAAAGGCATTGGCTGCTGGCAATTATTGTTGGTAGTATCCTTAATCTGATTAATATGCTAACCTTGTGTGATACCTACAAATATATATTTTTAGAAGAAACAAGAAATGAAATGAAATTATACAAAAACATACAGAATCACCCCAGCTATACATGTAAGTTTTTCAAGTCCTACAGTCAGTTTTTACATATAATGTAAAAACAATTATCTGTAATGGGACTGTCTTATATACATGATTTTTTTTCTGGTTTTACTTTAGTTTCCATCTGGAGGTGCCAAACTTGCTATAAACATGGTAGTTGAGGATTTTCCGTTGATAACATACATATATAAAAATGACATTCCCATACTTCATAATGACAAAACTTGACACAATCATTACACCAACCAAAATAAACAAAAGGAGATTCATAGAGAGATCAATGGTACATCTGCAGTGGCAGGGTTTCCTTTCTTCACTCTTCATCTTCCTAAGTAGTTAGGTCAAATTGTGAACAGTGAAACATGTCCCAATATCCTTCCAGTCTTCTTTCAAACTCCCTTCGAGTATGTATTTTTAACCCAATTCTTAATATATTTCTTTTTCAATTTATCTGAACACATCCTTATTACTGTCTTCATGGTCCTGTTGTTGATGAAGATCACGCCCAAGTTGGCAATTCAAATTTACGGGTTTTGCATTTCTCTTTATTGGTTGTATTCATATGTTTGATTGGTTTGATTTTGTAAGGCTTGAATGGAGGAATTGAAGCGCTTCTTAGTTACACAACTTGAGTGACCCATTATGCTTTGGAGTTTTTCAACTTTTCTCTCTAGTCAACTCTTCTGCACAGAGAGAACAATTGTCTTCAGTGAAAGATGTCTTACATTCAAAAAGGGACTGAAGTGTAAATAATTAGCTCCCATCATGACATTGGAAATAATTAGGCCTGTAGCAGCTCCTTGGTTCGTCAATTTGTCCGCCTCAATAAGGGAATGTACTTTCTGGGTTGATTTACTTGCTCCAGAATCCTTTCAAATTTATTATTCATAGGATTATTGTCAGATGCTATTACAATTAAAAAAAGAAAAAAAGAATGACACAAATTGCAGGTTTGTCATTCCATTAATGGCTGAGAGTTCCATGGCCTTCATTAATACTCAAATCTCTTGTAGTTTTTTCATAGATGTTCTCTGAACCATTGGTACAAAATTTGAAGTCCCCCATCCCTGGCTTTCGTTTCCTTTAACTGCCCCACTTCCTTTCTCTGTTTTGCAAACAGTTATATTGTTATTTGCATTTGTTTTTGGAGTTGTCTATAAGTGCGACGATTTAGTCCAGACGGCGAAATCGCCAGGTGAAATCTTCCGGTGGCAGTTGACTCCTCGAGAGCAATAGACCCCGTCTCCCGTACAACAATACTATCTCGTCCCTCTGTCGTCTCTCTATCACGTCGTGCAGTTAATGCCTCGATCGTAGCAGATCATGATGGTGAATTTGAATTTCAATATAGCATTCACTTCCCGCTTCATGTGTTGTGTCTCTTCTTCTTCGATTTCCACATGAGGTAGTTGCACCAAGCACCAAGCTGATGTCGAAACCCCGCGAAGAGGCTATCCGCTGAGAGTAAGTTTGTTGCAAGCGAGAATCGGAGAACATGCATTTACACGTAATGAAGGTGACAGTGATTCCGTGGTCTACCCAGAGGCACTTGGCGATCTCGGAAAAAGGGATGAGATGGCCCATTCCAGCGCTAGGAAAAATGGCGACATGAGGCTTTGGGCTGCATTTGGCTTGTTTTTAAAATAATGCATGGCCCAAAATAATGGGTTACCAAAATTGAGAAATACAGGGTTGGAGGAGAGGTGGAGACTAGAGTATCGATATATGCAGGCAAGTAATTCTTGGGTGTAGAAGATTTCTCCACTACCCTGTTACATATATTTTTCCAAAACACATTGATGTATGGCCAGACTTTCTTCTTCGAAGTAACCACCTATAACGAAGTAGAGTTATCTCTCGGCCTGCCTTAGTGTAACAAAGTATACCCAACCAAACGTATGGAGGTCTTCGGAATGACTGCTATGTTGGATTTTAAAGATAGCTGTAGGAAGATCTTAGTTGTCGTTGCTAAGGAGTCGTTCATCCAAGACAAGACAAGGTTATTTCTACTTCTCATATTTCATATTTGATGGATTTTATACTATTGCAACAAATTGATGAATGTGTTATTGAAAAACATTTCATTTGATTAAAAAATATTTTAGATATGTTCATGATTGATAATACTTGCTTCTAAGTAGTTTTTCATGTCTTCTTCATGTGCAATTCCATTTTTTTCCAAGACTCTGCGCTCATCTTTTCACTACCGAAAGTCTTGGTCACTCTCAGTGTAGAGAACTAGAGAAAAACTGGACAAATCAGTGCACATAACTAGAACAAAACTGGACAAATTGTGGTGCGAAGGAGAAGCTTAAACTCTACATACCTCCATCAAGAGGGCGGCTCCGATTATGTTGTTCACCATTGTGAACTGTGACAAAGAAGACGGCTTCGATTCTGCTATTCAGAATTGTGAACTGTGAGAAAACAAATTACAAAAATATGTGTATAATGTTTGTAAATAACTTTATAATATTTAATTAATCATTGTAAATAAATTTTTAATTTTGAATAATTTTCTATAATGTCTGTCTCATTATATCATCCTGTCATGATCATAATATTGTGAATCATGGCTGGTAGTTGAATTGAATGCCGAGATTTAACTGCATGATCATAATACTGTGAATCATGGCTGGTAGTTGAATTGAATGCCGAGATTTGAAGTTAAGGATTTATGGCCAAAGAGAACTTTTAATTACTTAAAAATCCATGATTTTTTAACCATTACCATTATATATTCACATTTATTTGATCTAGTAGCCTTTATAATGATTTTAATAAATAGACAATGTAGGTTGTATTTTGTTTCAAGTTTGTTTGTTTTTTAGATATATTAATTCAGAAGTATTTTAAAATCTGGTGGTTGGTTTGATTGTTGTTCTATAAATTCAATATTATTTTAACGTATGTGTAATATAAACATAAGAATTATTTTACTTTTGATTATAAATACGGTTAATTATTTTAAAGAGAAAATGTTTTACACTTTAAATTGTGTTTATTTTTAATCATTATTATTTATTTAAATTTAATTATTTAAATGCTCAAGAATTTTTTACAATTTTTTTTTTCTTATTCTATTTTAAAGGTGTTTATTTTTAATTATTATTATTTATTTAAATTTAATTATTTAAATGAATTTTTTTTACAATATTTTGATTTTTTCTTATTCTATTTTAAAGGTATTTATAAAATATAATTTATACTTGTATATTATAAAATGAAAGTTTAATGTTAAAATAAAAACTAATTATTTAATTAATGAATGAATTATAGTAAGTGATGTTTAAGAAAAAAAAGTATTTTTGAAAATCTCTAACTTTGTCCATCCCAGTTATTGGTCTATCTACTTATAAGTACAAAATCATTAGCACTATTTACAAAGTTATGAATGATGCATTTGGAACCATATAAGTGTTGTTTATGTAACCTTAAATAAAGTTGGTTGAGCGATGAACATTTGGTGGTGGAACCATGAGCATTTCCTACAAAACCATGGACAATGTTGGTGGAATCATGGTTGATGCTTACAAAACCTACTTAATGAGTAGTTAATAAGCCTTGAACAAAGTTAGGGGAAATGTGAACTTTTAATTGTGGAACCATGATCATTATTTATGAAAACATGAGCATTGATTTATAACCTTGAATAAAGTTGGTGCAATAATACACTTTTGGTCATGGAATCATGAGACGTTTTTACAAAATTGAGACCATTGTTTATGGTGTTTATGAGATCTTAAATAAATTTGGTGGAACTATGAAGTATCGGTAGCATAACCATGAGCTCTAGTTATAGAACTATGAACAATATTGATAACTATGAGGCTAAGTCACCTCACAAGAGGACATGGGACAAGGAGGACACAAATATGAGTATCCAACATAGACACGACGACCCCTAGAATCAAGACACAGAGGACAAGTTATATATATATATATATATATATATATATATATATATTAAAAACATAGACATATAGATCCATTTTTTTTTAGAACTAGAACATTTTACAAATATTCAATAGAAATTAGAATCAATACACATTACACATTCACAAATCACAATGCATATGTCATTAATAGACTTATAGACTCATAAAATTTCTCATTAAGTCATAAAAATCAAAATGTATTACATAGATGTTGGAATGCCACTGGAAAATACAAAAAAGGGGTAGATCAAGATGGAAGAATCTCATATGTGACTGCCAATAGTCCTCCTCTATGCATGAACCAATAAAATCACCATTACTCTCTTCTTCATCCTCCTCCACCTCTCTTCCCATCCCAGGATTTACATCTACTGGTGTGGAGGATGACCCCTCCAAAGGATCACTATCATCAAAAGTAACTGGCTCTAGTACTGGATCATTGAGATTGATGTTGGCTAATTCCAACTCAACACTGTTGTTCAAACCCATATCATCAGGAAACACATCCCACATGTTTGTATTTCCCTTTACCCAGTCCTCCCTTTTCCTGTGAATAAGACGAAGGTTGGTGTGCACATACACCATCATATTTTCCCTTTACTGCTCTTCTTCAAACTATACAAGTTCCCATATGTCTTCCAATTCCTCTCACAACTAGAGGATGAAGTAACTTGAGAGATGATCCTCAAGTCTAACTTCTGTAGAATAGGGAATGTTACCCCATGATTTTCCCACCAATCATAGGTTTTTGTAACCCCCTTGTCTCTTAACGCATCATAGCCTCCAAATCTCCCACTGGAAATAGAAAAATCTACAAATCCCTCCTCCACCTCATCAAGTGATTCTCCATCCTGATATAACCATCTAAATGGTATGTTCCTCCCCTATGAAATCTCTCAATCCATATGAGGAGGGACTCTATGTGAGGGCCCACTATTGAGACATTCATGACTGTAGAACTTGGGATTCAATGAGTGGGCCAAGCAATTCAATGCGTGCAATTCTTATCCCACTTAGTGATAAGAATATCCTATATGGTGGACCATAATTTATGTACTGATGTCTCATACTCAAGGTGTACTTGAGACACTCATTCTCCATAACAATGGTCTTCATGGAATCAATCATGGAAATTATCCCACCCCTCATAAGCATCTACTAGGATGGGATGGTTTGTGTCTGCAAACCGCAACAAAGAAATGATTGGTTCTAGGATATTAATGGTAAGATTTACCCTCTACCACTAACCATCATCTAACAATGTTTCATTTACCTTTTTTGAAGCATTTTCATCTATATTTCTCCACAAATACAAAAAATCTGAAATAACCATGGACCCAAGAGCAGTTTTGATCTCCCTCAACCTCTTAAGCATGATGAATGAGGAAGCAAACCGAGTATCAGAGAAATCTTCGACAATGATATATGTGTGTACTCTTTGTATATTGTTAGGGCATTGGTGTGGTTTTGTACAAAATTATGGATATGGAGAGCATCATCAATAAGATTGCCAATCCATGCCAAATCTGAAGCAATATCTATTTGAGTTCTAAATTCAAAGAATGAACAGTGCAAGGTGTCCAAAAGACCCGTAAGAGTAATAAAAACAAGTATAAATGATTTTACAACTCAAATCTATAAAATGGCCTTTCTCTTAGATGAATCTTGTGCTAAATTCAAATAATGAACAATACAAGGTGTCCAAAATTCCTATGGATATTTAGTTTCAACAATCATGCCAACAGGCTTGCAAATAGGTGCATTATCATTGACAATTTGTACACAAGATTCAACACCTATATCTTTAATGACTTTGATGAACAACCCACCCATATATTGTGCACTCTTGTATTTCCCAAGAGCATCCATCGATTTCAAGAACATCGATCCATTTAGGGAAGACACCATGAAATTAATGAGTGGATGGCGTGTTGCATCCATCCATCCATTAGAAACAATATTGACACCAAATGAGGGCCATGTTGATTTAATTGGCTCTAAAAGTTTTATCCACCCCCTTCCTTTCCTTAACCAATAATGTGGTTCTAAGATTCTCTGAACCAGGAGACACATAACCAGTTGGAGCTCATTCAACTGGACCTTGACACATCTCAATAAACAATGGTGACTATGCAACATTGAATGAAATGAAGTTGAGATAGAAAAAAAAATGCAATGGTACGATCCATCTAATCTCGTGCCTCTTTTTGGAAAATCAAGTAAATTGGACCACTTGGATTTGGCCTCTTTCTTGTTGGTTGAATATCAACCTCAGTCCCATATCTACTAGGTGGAGGCCTAGTGCTAGAGGGTTTCCTCAAGAATGGAAGAGGATCCTCATTTTTTTGTTTCTTACTTGTTGTTGCCACCTTCCCTAAGCTAACACGATCCTCTCTTTCCATCTCCCTTCATCAAGTAACACTCACTGCTTCACATGCAGCAAGCCCATAAGGAAGGCCCAATAAATGGCCCTTAACCCAGTAATAAGTGCTCTTGAACTCACTCTTGCAAAAATTACAAGTCCAAACCACATCCCCCCACACCCTGCTTTTCCCCAAGCCCCGATTTATTTGTCAAATGCTTCCATAAAGGGTATTTCTTCTTTTGGATCTATTGTCTTGCTAATACATGGTTATATACAATTTGAGCTCCACTAGAAACAGATGGAGCACTAGAAAGAGTAGATGAACTTAATATTTGATGAGGAGGAGAAGGGGAGACACCAGCTAGGGTATTTATCCCTTTCCTTTTCCCTTTACTAGCTGCCCTTACTAATTCAAGCATTCATCTTGTTGCTTGATGGTAAACTTCCAATGCTCCCAAAGAAATCCACCCTCAAGTCACTTGCAATCCCTTGGAAAACCTTCAAATGCTCTTCACCTGCAAAAGAAACCACTCTCAAAGCTTGAATCACTTGCAAATGAGAAAGAATGAGGGAGAAAGCATCTTTTATGAAGCAGTGGATATCTTTTTAGTGGAAAACATGTCTTATTTCTAGGACACTTCCTGCGCAGGATGGTACACGGTCCTGACAATGTCAGACACGTATTTTGACCATGTCCAAAAAAAGGACATAGTCAAAACATGTGTCCAACATATGTCCTCATTTTGTTTGTGTCGGATATGATGACACGGGACACTTGGCCCTAAATCAATGTGTCCGGTATATTAGTTATGAGGGTTCATTTCTAGAACCTTAAACAAAGTTATTTGAATCATGAACTTTTGGTGTTGGAATCATGAGCCTTGTTTTATGGAACCATAAAAATTATTTCTGGAACTTTGATCATAGTTGGTAGAAACATAAAGATTTGGTGGTGTAACCATGAGCATTGTCTAGGGAACCATGAATAATGTTGGTGGAACCATGAGCAATTTGTTTATAAAACCTTGAACAACGATGGTGGAACCATAAGCTTTTGGTAGTGGAAGCATGATCATTTATTATCGACCATGAACATTATTTAGGAAACCATGATCATTGTTTACAAAACTTTCAATAAAGTTGATAGAATTATGAACTTGTAAAATCATATTTACTTTATGATAAGTACTTTCAATTCACCATTTGAATAATAGAATGTGATTTCCTTTGCTGTAGTGCAAAAGTCGAATAATATTTACATGAACATTACAAAGAATACTTTATATTGTTCTTCATGTAATTCTCATTTTTCCTTGCCTTATTTGCACACAAAGATGAAACAAGCGCAAAAAAAAACATATTTCAAATGAGGAACTATGTAACATATTGAAGCAAATGGTTGTGTGAGGATAGTGAAATAAAAATAAATTTGGAATATGATCATGAACATAGGGTTAAAAAAAAGGAAGAATATCATAACAAAATGGACATATTGTTGAGATATTGTAACTTCAAAGAATATTATATTTGTACTTTATTATTCCGGAGATGTTTCATTCCTCCGTGAAGATCTTATTGTATATCCGGAGATGTTTATTCCTCCGTCAGAATGTGGTAACTTGGGTTATTAGACTTCCCTAGTGGGGGTCGGCCCTGTATGTGTTATGTGGGTCAAAGGGTTATTAGACCCACCATGTGGGGGTCGGCCCAGTCAATTATAATGGGGTATTTAACCTAATGGTTAAATATGAGCCTACATGTACTTGTGTAAAATACATATCAGAGTAGTGTATAAATAGAGGAGGTGTGTTCCTCATTTGACACACTCACTCACTTGAGGATAGCACACTTGTGGAGGAGAGGTCTGCTATTGTGGAGGAGGAGATCATGTCTCAGGGTTTCATCTTTGTATATTGCTGGTCATCTATATTGAGGAAGCTTTGCTGGGTTTTCTACCCCATGAGGGTTTCCGAGGATAAATCTCTGTCTCTTGTGTTTATGATGTGCTTGTTATTTCTTCAGTGATCCTGTATATGCTATTATTGTGAAATGGAATGTAATGCTGCTATTTTCTATCTTGGCATATTAAATCTTAACATGGTATCAGAGCTAACCTGAAGGAAGACAAGGTATGGCACTTACGACACTTGCTTTACTTACGACATTTTGAAGGTTAGGGTTTTACATAGCAAACACCAGTCATCATGGAAATTTCGCTATAAATCCATTTCTGCGAAGGTTCAGGGTCTGAAAAGTTTACAAGTCGAAGATAACATCCCCAGGTACCTTGTGTCCAAAGGGAACCCTCAGATTCATTGTACTTTATGAGTTATGATCAGTACAAGTTAGGGTTTCTGCCTCTTCTAGATCTCAGTCAAAATCAGGTGACCTTGGAAAAAAGGTCATAACTTGGGCTAGGAAACTCCAAATGAAATTTCGTAAAAAGTGACAAGTAGTAAACAGACTAAACTATCTCAAGAAACATTTTTTAGAGGCCGAAGGTGAACCAGTGACACGTGAAACGCCGTACAAGTTCGCTCTCCTGTTTTATCCCATAAACAGGTCACGTTGCGACACTTGGCATAACTCTCTCTCAGAGAGTCCAATTGAGGTCAGACCTGTCAAGATGGAAAGATAACAGGGATAGCTATCTCAAGAAAAGTTTTCAGAGGCCGAAGTTCAAATAGTGACACGTGGCACTCCGTAAAAGTTCGCTCTCCTGTTTTATCCCATAAACAGGTCACGTTGCGACACTTGGCATAGCTCTCTCTCAGAAAATCCAATTGAGGTCAGACCTGTCAGGATGGAAAGATGACAGGTCAGGCTACTGCATAACAATTTTTCAGACCCTGTGGAGCAAATATTTCAGAGTTATAGCAGAAACAATCAGGTGCATATTTCTGTCAAAACATAATTATTTTTGGAGCACCTTTATTCATGGCTTCCAGAATTTAGGGTTTCGGAGAAAGTTAGAATTTTTGGAATCGGAGTCCACGGCTGAATGCTACTCAGGAAAATCGAAATTTAGAGACCAAGATGAAATTTTTTGGTTGGGTAGAAGACCGGGCTTGATCAAACCCTAGTTCGGGATTTTGATCAGAAAGATGGAAAATTAGGGCTTCGGCAAAAGTTGGAATTTTTGAAGTCTGTAACCACGGCTGGAAGCTCCTCAGAAAAATAAGAGTTTAGAGCCTTGGATCAAACATTTTGATTGGACAGAAGGGTGGGATTCATCAAACCCTAGTTTGGGTTCCTGTCGAGAAGATCCAGAAGTTTCAAAGGTAATTTTGAGGGGTCAAATTTTGGAGATTTCAAAAGTGAAGTATGCTAGTTTGATCAGCTCAGCAAGACACATCCTTCCATCCATTCAGAAGCATGAAAGTCAAAGAATGAATTTTTAGGGTTTTTCTAGCAAGCCCTAATCAAGCTCCAAATCAAGTTTCAGGGGGAGTTGAGGCTAAGGCCTTACATAAGAAGACTAGAAGAAGTCTTGACAGGTATGACTTAAGGAGGTTCAGGTATGTCTTGAAATATGATTCTTGATTAAGTTCATAATGTGTTTGTCTTCATATTATTTATTAGTACAATCTTGATTATTGTTAGAATTGTCTTATCACCCTAGTAACAGTATGAATGCATGTGAATGATCGAAGACATTCATTGATTAGGGCTATATGATTGTACTAATGCATTATGGTGTTGTGTGAGGTTGATGTTGTCTGCTAACAAGATACAGGTACATCACAAAAGACAAATCAAGTTCCATGACCATGACAACATGAAGACAAAGACTCATCCATAATATTTGTTCTACTTACGAGGTATGATTGACTTTGTTATATTATGCTTAACCTATGAGACATGCAGGTTCTAGCTCAGGATCTCTAAATCATTGAAGAGATTGTTTAGGTATGTTGTACATAACTAATCCAGATATGTTTTCTTATGTCAAGTTAGAATCTTACCTTGTGTTAGGATCCCTTATATAAGTATACTTGGTATGATTGGTTATGCTTATTCATAAAGTTAGTAATCAAGGGTTTATGCATATTATGTCTCTTGTCTTGATGGTTTAATTAACCAGAAGAGTACTATGATCAAACAAGAATATGCATGAGTAAAAGAAGACTTCCTTGAAACCCTGAATACTAATGATCATGACTATACATATTCAATATTATTTAGAATTAGAATGTTTGGAGAATATACTAATGAACGTATGTTTGTGTATGAGATCATGAGGATGACACTAGTGCACACTTGAGCATGCACAGTGGTACAGAATGAATACAAGTTCAAAAGACATATAGAAGATCAAGTGGGAGGCAACCACACAAACATAAAAGATAAGTATTTGAGTTGTTATTTGAAATAGTAAATGATATTGCTTGTATGCATATTTGTATTCCTAGAATATATCATGCTGAGTGTAAACATTCATAGAGCATTGAACAGTGTACTACTAATATGCATATGATTGGTAAGTTGGACAAACATTCCGTTGTTGCTTGTCTAGAATGAAACCTCTTTGCTGACATGCTGAGAGATGTGCACACTTTCGATAGTATGTTCTGGTAGAGATGGAAGGCATCTAGATAGCCACTGTATGCATACATGATATGGGAAAGTGTTGTGCCAAAGTATTGGTCAAAATAGTTGCATAACTATGTAAATGATATCTGTATGCATAATAGGTTATCATGTCAATATGATTTGATGATTATGAAGTATTACTAATCACGTACTTAATTTTGATTTGTAGGAAAGATCATGATGAATGATGAACACTGAACAAGCGATGGATGTTAAACAAACAAAAAAAAAAGATTTTCAAATCAAACACACTATAGAAGGCTTGTGGCTAGAAGATTCTCTTAGAAAGAAGAAGAGAATCATGATGAGATGTTTGCTCCAAGTGGCTAGATAAGACCATTCTCTTAATGGTGTAATTAAAGAAGAAGTGTGAATCAGGTTCTGTATGGGTTCCCAGGATCGATAGTAATTGATGAGAATACATGTGAGGATTGCATCATCCTTGAACACAAGTTCTAAAGTGAGCCGTAGACAAGTGTCTCCGAGAAAGAAGAGGGATTGTATCATCCTTGAACACTTGTTCTAAAGAGAGCCATAGATGTATGTCTTCGAAAATAAAGTCCTTGGTGGACATGAGAGGATTGGATCATCCCTGGACTTTAGTCCTAAAGAGAGCCGTAGACGTATGTCTTCGAGAATGAAGTCCTTGGTGGACTTGAGGGGATTGGATCATCCCTGGACTTCAATCCTAAAGAAGAGCCGTAGATGTATGTCTTCGAGAATGAAGTTCTTGGTGAACATGTGAGGGGATTGGATCATCCCTGGACTTCAGTCCGAAAGAAGAGCTGTAGACGTATGTCTTCGAGAATGAAGTTCTTGGTGAACATGTGAGGGGATTGGATCATCCCTGGACTTCAGTCCGAAGGAAGAGCCGTAGACATATGTCTTCGAGAATGAAGTCCTTGGTGGACGGTTGAGGATTAAGTCATCCTTGGACGTAGTCCTAAATGTATGGTTGAGGATTAAGTCATCCTTGGACGTGGTCCTAAATGTACGGTGGAGGATTAAGTCATCCTTGGACGTGGTCCTAAATGTACGGTTGAGGATTAAGTCATCCTTGGACGTGGTCCTAAATGTACGGTTGAGGATTAAGTCATCCTTGGACGTGGTCCTAAATGTACGGTTGAGGATTCAGTCATCCTTGGACGTGGTCCTAAATGTACGGTGGAGGATTAAGTCATCCTTGGACGTGGTCCTAAATGTACGGTGGAGGATTAAGTCATCCTTGGACGTGGTCCTAAATGTACGGTTGAGGATTAAGTCATCCTTGGACGTGGTCCTAAATGTACGGTTGAGGATTGAGTCATCCTTGGACGTGGTCCTAAATGTACGGTTGAGGATTGAGTCATCCTTGGACGTGGTCCTAAATGTATGGTTGAGGATTGAGTCATCCTTGGAAGTGGTCTTAAATGTACGGTTGTGGATTAAATCATCCTTGGACAGTAAATCCAGTAATTCCGAAAGGAAGGATAGTCCTAAATGAATTGAGTGGATTAAATCATCCTTGGACAGTAAATCCAGTAATTCCGAAAGGAAGGATAGTCCTAAATGAATTGAGTGGATTAAATCATCCTTGGACAGTAAATCCAGTAATTCCGAAAGGAAGGATAGTCCTAAATGAATTGAGTGGATTAAATCATCCTTTGACAGTAAATCTAGTAATTCCGAAAGGAAGGATAGTCCTAAATGAATTGAGTGGATTAAATCATCCTTTGACAGTAAATCTAGTAATTCCGAAAGGAAGGATAGTCCTAAATGAATTGAGTGGATTAAATCATCCTTGGACAGTAAATCTAGTAATTCCGAAAGGAAGGATAGTCCTAAATGAATTGAGTGGATTAAATCATCCTTGGACAGTAAATCCAGTAATTCCGAAAGGAAGGATAGTCCTAAATGAATTGAGTGGATTAAATCATCCTTGGACAGTAAATCCAGTAATTCCGAAAGGAAGGATAGTCCTAAATGAATTGAGTGGATTAAATCATCCTTGGACAGTAAATCCAGTAATTCTGAAAGGAAGGATAGTCCTAAATAAATTGAGTGGATTAAATCATCCTTGGATAGTAAATCCAGTAATTCCGAAAGGAAGGATAGTCCTAAATGAATTGAATGGATTAAATCATCCTTGGACAGTAAATCCTATAATTCGAAAGGAAGGATAGTCCTAAATGAGATTGAGTGGACTAATCATCCTGTAAATAGATTGGGATTGCCTCGTCCCTAGACATGGTGAGATGTCTTAAAGTGATAAGGACTAATCATCCTGTAAATAGATTGGGATTGCCTCGTCCCTAGACATGGTGAGATGTCTTAAAGTGATAAGGACTAATCATCCTTTAAATAGATTGGGATTGCCTCGTCCCTAGACATGGTGAGATGTCTTAAAGTGATAAGGAATAATCATCCTGTAAATAGATTGGGATTGCCTCGTCCCTAGACATGGTGAGATGTCTTAAAGTGATAAGGACTAATCATCCTGTAAATAGATTAGGATTGCCTCGTCCCTAGACATGGTGAGATGTCTTAAAGTGATAAGGACTAATCATCCTGTAAATAGATTGGGATTGCCTCGTCCCTAGACATGGTGAGGTGTCTTAAAGTGATAAGGATTGATCATCCTGTAAGTTGATCTGGATTGCATCATCCATAGACATGAGAGTTGTCTTAAACCAAGAGGGATTGATCATCCCGTAAGCAGATAAGGATTGTATCATCCTTGGACCTATGTCCTAAAGTGAGAGGGATTGATCATCCCGTAATTGGATCTTGTGTGTTGCAGGGTATGCTGCTATTGTGTATACTTGTATTGATGAGGATACTTGTATTGATGATATGTATACTTGTATTGATGAGGGTACTTGTATTGATGATGTGTATACTTGTATTGATGAGGATACTTGTATTGATGATGTGTATACTTGTATTGATGAGGATACTTGTATTGATGATGTGTATACTTGTATTGATGAGGATACTTGTATTGATGATGTGTATACTTGTATTGATGAGGATACTTGTATTAATGATATTTATACTTGTATTGATGATGTTGTTGATCGTGATGATCTAGATGACGATGTTGTTGATCGTGATGATCTAAATGACGATGTTGTTGATCGTGATGATCTAGATGACGATGCTGCTGGTCGTGATGATCTAGATGACGATGCTGCTGATCGTGTGATGACGATGCTGATGATCATGTGATGACGATGCTGATGATAGTGTGATGACGATGCTGATGATCGTGTGATGACGTTGCTAATGATCATGTGATGACGATGTTGATGATCGTGTGATGACGATGCTGATGATCGTGTGATGACGATGCTGATGATCATGATGCTAATGACGATGCTGATGATCGTGTGATGACGATCCTGATGATCGTGAGATGATGATGCTGATGATCGTGAGGATCCAGATGTTGATGTTGCTGTAGTTTTTCGAGTGCTGCAGAAGATAAAGACTCAGTACTGAAGATGTTGATGTTCCAGTATTGAAGATGTTCCAGTAACTGCTTGAGTTACTGATGATGTTGAGAAAGCTTCCAATGATTTATAGATGTATCATATATGATGTTGATGACTCCTTGCTCGTGCAGATGCTGTTATAATATCCTTCTCGTTAAGGGGGAGTGTTGAGATATTGTAACTTCAAAGAATATTATATTTGTACTTTATTATTTCGGAGATGTTTCATTCCTCCGTGAAGATCTTATTGTATATCCGGAGATGTTTATTCCTCCGTCAGAATGTGGTAACTTGGGTTATTAGACTTCCCTAGTGGGGGTCGGCCCTATATGTGTTATGTGGGTCAAAGGGTTATTAGACCCACCATGTGGGGGTCGGCCCAGTCAATTATAATGGGGTATTTAACCTAATGGTTAAATATGAGCCTACATGTACTTGTGTAAAATACATATCAGAGTAGTGTATAAATAGAGGAGGTGTGTTCCTCATTTGACACACTCTCTCACTTGAGGATAGCACACTTGTGGAGGAGAGGTCTGCTATTGTGGAGGAGGAGATCATGTCTCAGGGTTTCATCTTTGTATATTGCTGGTCATCTATATTGAGGAAGCTTTGCTGGGTTTTCTACCCCATGAGGGTTTCCCAGGATAAATATCTGTCTCTTGTGTTTATGCTGTGCTTGTTATTTCTTCAGTGATCCTGTATATGTTATTATTGTGAAATGGAATGTAATGCTGCTATTTTCTATCTTGGCATATTAAATCTTAACACATATTATCATGAGGCCTATATGCATAGAAACAACAACTTCAAACAAAAGAAGCTAGATATCTTAAAGCTTGGAATAAAAAAACAATTATATAATAGCTATTGTAAATAAAACAATAGGAATGACATAAATCTCCTCCTATGTTTAGAGTGTGAAATCCATGCTTCAGAGCAAAAATATCGAAGAAAAGAATGTATTGAAGATTGCAACAACTATTAACGAGATGTAGAAATCTCATTATATGATGATAGTATACATTGCAATTGTAATCATAAAGTTGTGATGCATTTTAAATTACATAGGAGATGCTCTTAAATAAATTTACAATTATATGGAAATGAACATAGACAAATTCAAAATGACATCTATGTAATGCATTTTGATTTTGACGATTTAATGAGAAATTTTAAGAGCCTATGAGTCTATCATTGACATATGCATTGTGATTTGTGAATGTGTAATCTATATTGATTCTAATTTCAATAATATTGATTCTAATTTCAATTGAATATCTGTAAATGTTTTAGTTTCTAATTGTTTTTAGATCTCTTTCTCTCTCTCTCTCTCTCTCTCTATATATATATATATATCTTGATTCCAAGGGTTGTGGTGTCATTGTTGGATACTCGTATTTCTTTGTTCTCCATGTCTTTGTCCTCGTGTTAGGTGACTTAGCCTCATAGTTATATCAATATTGTTCATAGTTCTATAAATTGAACTCATGTTTATGCTACCAATACTTCATAGTTCCACCAAATTTGTTTAAGATCTCATAAACACCATAGACAATGCTCTCAATTTTGTAAAAAAGTCTCATGATTCCATGACCAAAAGTATGTTATTGTACTAACTTTATTCAAGGTTCTATAATCAATGCTCATGTTTACATAAATAATGATCATGGTTCCACAATTAAAAGTTCACATTTCCACTAACTTTGTTCAAGGTTTATTAACTACTCATTAAGTAGGTTTTATAAACATCGATCATGATTCCACAAGTATAAGTAGACCAATAGATGAGATGGACAAAGTTAAGAATTTTCAAAAATACTTTTTTTTTCCTTAAACATCACTTAATTAATTAATTATGAATTTAACATTATACTCTCATTTTATAATATAAATAGAAATTATGTTTTATAAATAGTTTGGAAAAAGAAAAAATCAAAATACTTTAAAAAATATTGTAAAAAATTCTCATTTAAATAATTAAATTTCAATAAATAATAATAATTAAAAATAAACACAATTTAAATGTAAAACATTTTCTCTTTAAATAATAATCAAAGTAAAATAAGTTTATATTTAAATTACATACATTAAAATAATTTTTAATTTATAAAAAAAATAATTAAACTAACCAACAAATTTTAAAATCCTTCTCAATTTATATATAGAAAAAAGCCCAACAAACTTGAAACAAAATATAACATCTGAACTTCAAACTACTAGCCACGATTGATTGTATTATTATCATGATGGGATGACATAATGAGACAAACATTATAAAAAATTATTCAAAATAATTAAGCCTTAGGCGTTTTACCATGGAGATTATAACCTCCACGTGGGCTAGATTCCTCGCTCATAGAGCGAATGAAATCTTGCCACGTGGATGGTTATGATTCTGTCAGCTTGGGGAAATTATTCTTGCTTTCTTACTCTATTTTCTTGCTGGATCTCTTGCTGAATACCCTTTAGCAATTGTAATCTACTCGCCTGGAAAGTCCCTGCATTCTTTCTGGGCTTCGAAGTCTAGGTCCAGCAAGAATCCGTTCGGTGTTTTCATGGATACAAAACACACCATCTTCCAACAGCTTCCTGTTAGTAGTGAATGCATTCCCATTACTTGAATATGCAGGTTCAAGATCATTTTCTTGATCAGCCAAAAAGAACTTCAATCCCTGGAGCACGAAGGCGCCAATGCTCACGCTGAGACAAATCCAATTTCTAGCAATTAGTTCGCTGAGCGACTGCTTCCCAGTCGCCGGTCGTTGGTTTCGAGCTCCGATCCATCGCCGAGATCCGACCGCCGAGCTGCGACCTCCAACCCATCACCGAGCTGTGACCTCCGACTCATCACCGAGCTCCGACCTGCGACCGCATAATGCCCCACGTTGCTCACCCAGTTCTCCCGCTGCTCCTTCCTTCTCTCCCTCGCCGGTGATTCCCATCACGCTGAGACAAATCCAATTTCAAGCAATTAGTTGGCTGAGCGACCGGTTCCCAGTCGTCGGTCGCTGGTTTCGAGCTCCAACCCATCGCCGACCACCATGCTCCCAAGCTCCGACCGCCGACTCTTCTGCTATGGCATGATTCAAGATGCTCGTTGACGCTGGTTTCGAGCTCCAACCCATCGCCGACCACCATGCTCCCAAGCTCCGACCGCCGACTCTTCTGCTATGGCATGATTCAAGATGCTCGTTGAACCATATTCTTCTTCCTCTATAGAAAGCGGATATCTCTGTTTCAATAGGAAGGATCTGAAGCTGCGATGGGGTTTCACCTTTTTCTATTCTCTGCTGATCTGAAGCTCGGCCCTCGGTAGTCGGACCTTCACGGTCAGGAACTTGACCAAAGCAGCCTCTGAGTTCGCTGTAGTGCACTACATGAGATGCCCGCGCAACAGCAGAAATGCTTAACCAGATCCATACGAGAACTATCGCATGGATCAGAACGCCTCGAACCAATAATTCCATTCTGCGAACAAAGCCAAATACAAAAAAATTATCGTTGGGAAATATGAAGAACCGTCGATAATTCCATCCTGCAAACAAAGCCAAATACAAAAAAAAATCAGTGGGAGATATGAAGAACCGTCGATAATTCCATTCTGCAAACAAATCCAAATACAAAAAAATAATCGCTGGGAAATATGAAGAACCGCTCGGATGTCTTCATGCTTTTATAGCACTCGACCGTTTAAGCAATTCAAAAGAAATAGAACGAACCCAGAGAACATACGCCAATCAAAATGTGCCAAGCACAACAAATGTTCATAAGCCGCACGAAAGAAAAGGATTTTGCGTGTAAAATTGAAATATTTTGAAATATATTGCAAGAATGGGTTATAATGTTGGCACCGATACTGCTCATATCATACCAGCCAAATACAATTATGTCTATTAATTGTAATAATGTTAAAAAATTGTATTGCATGCCAAATAAAAAAGTTAATATACTTTAATCATTTGGGATTTAAATGTTTTTAACCTAATATAGCTTCCCTACCCATGTGCTCGAGAACCAGAAATTGGCGTCCTTACTATGCTGCTCAGCTCTCTATACATGGTTAGTGACCGGGTTAGCCAGGTGAAAAAAAAATAAAAAAAATAAATGGTAAATAAATCTCACAAGTATAAGGATTCATGGCGATCTTCGGCCTTTCAGTCCATACTCCAAGCTCGGATTAGGTCTGTTGCTTAGGTATTTTAATTTCTATTTTTTTATTTATATTATTGTGTTATTCCAGTATTTTGTGTTTTTTTTTCATTATTTTTTATTATATTAAAATGATGTTTCCTTATAAGTTTTTTTTTAACGTACATGCATGATTATAAAAAAATTTGCACAAGGTTAGAGTAATATATTTTTTTATAGATATCGAAAATAAAAATTAGAATTTATTTTGTACGTGTTTTATTATTATTATTTTTATTGTGTTATTACAATATTGTGTATTTTTTTCATTATTTTTTATTATATTTAAATGATGTTTCTTTTGTGATTGGTTTGTTTTATTTTTTATTATTGATTTAGCAATGTTATTTTGTGAAGTATCATTAATATTGAGATTGATGTTGTATAGTCTCTTATTTCTTTTCCTTGATTTCATGTTATTTTGTGGATGGTCATCAATATCGAAATTGATGTTGTATGGTGTTTTTGTTTTTTTCCTAGATTTTTATGTATGGATTGAGTTTTATTTTAGAATTCAATACAAAAATGATGTAAAATGAGCGGTTGATATACAAGGAAGATCTTCTTAATGCGATTGCAATGGACAGAAAGGCTCTATTTGAATAAATACTTATGTCATGCAAATAATTTAGACTATGCATTAAACGTCTAACTACTTGATTAGCTAAAGTTAATTATAGTTTTTAACATCAGATTCATGAAAAGGATATATAAATGATGGATGATGCAACAAGATTATTGTATGTGTTGGGTAGTGTAATTCTCTTATCGTCAATGAGAATGGTCCAAATAGATTATTGTATAGGGTGGGTAGTGTAATGTTCTCATCCTCATTATAAGAATCCATAGATATCAAAGTTTGACAATCAGCAACATTATTGTATGTGTCAAGTAGTATAAGACTGAGTAGGACATACAAAGGATGGTTGATCCAACAATATTATTATTGTATGTGTTAGGTAGTGTAATGTTGAGGATATATAAAAGATTATTGTTCCAGCAATATTACTATACGGTATTTGTTAGGACCTTGCTCAATGCTTTTGTTAGTGTAACTTTTTTATATGTGTTAGGTTATATATATATATATAGATAGATAGATAGATAGATAGATATAAGTTGTGATAGGTCATAGTGTCAAGATCAAGTTACTTTTTTTAGCTCAATGAGTTAGTTCTAGCGCATTAGGTCATTTTTTCTAGCTCAGTGTTTCTCCCTATTGTGCGCCTGGTGCCACCTATCTATCTCGATGCATAAATCAACCTCTACTTGGTTTGTGGTTCTAGCTGCATGTCATTATTTGTAGTTGCATGCCATTGGGTGTTGTTTAGAGTTGTTGTGAGTCAATGACATTCATGCAATAAATGAAGTCTTGTAGAGGAGCACTCATCAAAGAGGCAATATGAATGTCATTCTGACGAAAAACGAGTGGACATTGGTATCTAGGTTCACATAGGAGGCTTAATGGAGATTTATAAGCATCTCAGAGAGGAGGCTCCAAAGTAATTTTTGTATATGTATTGAGCATTATATTACATTAATTGCCAAAATCCCACATAGTTTTGTTTGTATTTATCCATCAAATGAATATTACAAAGATGAAGTTCATAGAATGTAAGATATTTACCATATGGAGCTTGTAAACGGTGTTAGCTGTGGAATGTTTTATTCCAATGATAAGTTTCAACATTCAAAGCTAACGATGAGAACTCTTTGGATTTACATCTATAAGTTCGGTCAGTTGAAAAGAGTCAGGGTTTGGAGCGGGCTCTCTCCTCGTACTGGTGATTCTTTCCATGGCAGGATCCAACAGGAGGCTAAATATTGGTCGCCATTCATGGCCCTAGGTTGCTCTACTCTCACATGTGGGTGCAACCTAGACACCTCAGGGTGGACGCTGACAGAATCCGGACCAATTTAAAATCTCCTTTCTCTGGTAACAACTACACTCTCAAGGCAGTCCTTGTTCCTCCATAGTTCCTTTGGCTTCCACTTCTTTCTTTTCAGCCAGGAATGTTCGTTGCTAGAAGTAGAAGACTGGCTGACCCAGGGTATTCTTCTTTTAAATAGTTATCTGTACCAACCAACCTTTATTTTTTATTTTTGTAGTCAATTAGATTTATTTTGTAGTTTTAATCCTTTTTATGATACTTGTGATGTGAAGGTGGAATCATTTAGGGAGAGCAATGGAACTGGGTGATCATTAGTGAAGATAGGAATGGTGTTGGTTAACTTCATTTTTGAAAACATTAGCTACTATAAGTGGTTCATAAAATCACTTTATGTACAAGTAATATTATTTATCAAATAAAATTCGCCATGGCACCGTTGTTTCTGTCTACGAGTTCACCATGGCACCGTTTTTTATCCTTATGGTACTCTAGATTTCAACACACTCAACGAATCCACTCGATAAGCGTTTATCAGCTCTTACAATTCGAGCTATAATCACACCATTATCGCCTTCTCCGATGACAGAATGTTGCTCGATTACCAGCAAGATGTAAATACAACACAAGAGTGCATGAGAGAGACAGGAGGCAATACTTATGGGTTCTCCATTAGCATCTCCGATGAGTCCAGCAAAGGGTTCTAGTATATCAGACTGGAGGCTGACGGTAAATTACAGTTTTATTTGTAAACGCTGTCGAGGTTGAAAGTTGAGAGGGATTTCTTCGTCGATTTCTTTAATGATATCTGTCAGATTCCTAACTACTGTGGCCCCTACGGTATCTAAGCAAACCCTTGAGCGAAGTGCAAATGCCCGGCCCCTATGGTATCCGTCGTATACATTTCCTTCGGCAATGTAACAATAATAAAAATAACGTTGTTACCGTACTTACCTTCCTGCTATGCATAGAGGCTTCCTTTTCCTTTCTGCTTTGCATAGAGCCTTCTATCTATGCTAATAGCTCTAGATTGTTATTGCTATCGTAGGATTTAATGCTCAACCATCTGATTGCTCTTTTTAAAATTGAATTTGTCTTCTTGTTTACAGCTTAGTGGTATTCATTTCCTGGCTTTTGCATTAGACTTTATGGGGATGGTTTTCGCTACTGAAAGGCATCATACTTCATAACATTACGAGGTTCACAAAAAATGTATGACAAGTTTATTGGTTGGGTCAGTGCAAGCTAATGAGGGTCACTTTTGGCACATTAGATGCAATAGAAAACTGAAAAAGCAGGCATCCCTCAACTTACTTGGATTTTTTGATTTACTTACGGAAAATATCTTGCATTGAGTAAAAAAGATGAAATGTAGGAAATTGAATCACGTTTCTGAATATATAACTTTTATGTATTGAAAATTTGCATAGCTATGTCAAGTTTCATTTTTCCTAACAGACACTTTTTATTTTTCACGCAAATGATAAGGTATATGTTTTTGTGGGTAGAGCCTTTGAGGGCCTAAATGATGGAATCAAGCTACAAAAATGGGCATGCATGTAGAGAACACATAGCACTTGTGCGTCATTATTTTTCGAAAATTAAATTAGTAATTTTATAATTTTTTTATAATTGTCTAAGTGATCAAACCTCAAAAATAGTACCTCTTTTGTGGGTAGAGCCTTTGAAGGTCTTAATGCAAAAATCTTGAAATGGGTTTTTCATAGAACGTGGAGGTTAGTGTCCTCTTGTGCACCATACAATTTTTTTTTGAAATGATTGAGAATTGAAAAAGTTATGGAAGAAACACTAACAATGTGTTTCACGAGTTAATGAGGTAGGACAGAAAAGAAATTGAAAGAAAATAGGAAAAATTAATATTTCAAAATAAAAGTTACATATTTGGAATCTGCAGAAAAAATGCTATTTGTGTCTAAGATTTCGTCAAAAATGACTGTGTGTAGCATATTGTAACGAGTGGCTAAGCACAAGCTTCTCCAGAAACTGGAAGAAATACCCAATTAGCTTTGGTTTTTCATTAACATAGCACAGGTTTGGAATTACCGAAGCAAACTCCAAAGCATACACATAGGATTATTGTTGACATGTGAGCATGTGACTCGGCCTGTTTAAATTCAAAAATATTGCCGCGCTTTTAGATTTAAATAACGCGTACGCGTTATATAACTAAATAACGCGTGCGCGTTATATCAATACTTAACGCGTACGCGTTATATAACTACATAACACGTACGTGTTATATAGTTACAAAACGCGCTCGCGTTATTCAAATCATAAAATACATGTTTAATACTTGAGAAAGAAGGGGTGTGGAAGTCAAGGGAATTTTTGTTTAATATTTGAGAAGGGGTGGGGAAGGGTCAACGGAATCTATGGTTAATATTTAATAGGGGTGGGAAAGGGTCAAGGGCTTAGAAGGATGTTGGAAGCTTGAGTGGGGAGAGATGAAGGGAATGAGAACATGATGGGCTACAGGGGGTGAAGGGAAGTGGAGCTTGAGAGCACTATTAGGAGTAGAATAGGTTCTGAAGAGGTATAGGGTTAGAAGTTGAAAGTGAGACTTGAGTGACAAGGGGGAATGGATGGAGGCAAGGGGGATGTGAGAGAGAAATAAAGAATACAAGGGGGGGAGAGACATAGAGCGAGGGAGGGAGAGGGACAATGGGGAGGAATGGATTTGGAGGGAGTGAGAGATAGATGGGGATAGAACGAAATAAGAGATAGGAAGGGAGGGATAGAAAGTGTTGGTGGGAGACATGCAGAGAGTGGTGGCGATGGAGAGAGAGGGAGTGATGGAGAGATTGGGATAGGTTGAGGGAAAGATGAGGGAGGGATAGAAGGTGAGAGACAGGCGATGAGAGAGGGAGGGAGAGAAGGTATGGTGAGGGATGGAGGGAGAAAGTTGGAGATAGATATGGATGGAGGGGGGATGGGTTTGAGAATGGAAAGTGACATAATGTGTGTGTATGTGTGTGTGTTTGAGAGAGAGAGAGAGAGAGATTGATGGTTGGGGAGAGAGAGACTAGAAGGAGTTGTGAGCATCATATTCTCCATCAGCATCATATTCTTCATCATCATCATCTTCATGACCATCATCGTCATCATCAACATCTTCATCATCATCACCATCATCATCATCATCATCATATTCCTCATCAAATCAACATCTCCATCATCATTATCATCATCATGATCATCATCTAAACATCACCATCACCATCATCATCAACATCTTCATCATCATCACCATCACCATCATCATCAAAATCTTCATCGTCATCACCATCACCATCACCATCACCATATTCATCATCATTGTCATCTCTAGGTTCCCCATCAACATCAACATCTCCATCATCATCATCTTCTTCATCATCATCATCTTCATCACCATCATCATCATCATCAACATCTTCATCATCATCACCATCATCATCATCATCATCATCTTCCTTGAATCAGATCAACATATCCATCATGTCACCATCATCTTCTTCATCATCATCTAAACATCACCATCACCATCACCATCATCATCATCATCTTCATCATCATTACCATCACCATCATCATCAACATCTTCATTGTCATCACCATCATCATCATCATCATTGGCATTTGTAGGTTCCTCATCAACATCTCCATCATTATCATCTTCTCCATCATCATCATCTTCATCACCATCATCATCAGCATCAACATCTTCATCATCATCACCATAATCATCATCTTCATCGTCATCAGGTCAACATCTCCATCATCATCATCTTCTTCATCATCTTCACCATCATCATCATCATCATCATCTTCATCGCCATCTCCATCATCTCCATCATCTCCATCATCATCACCATCACCATCATCATCATCTTCATGACCATAAACATCTTCATCATCATTGTCATCTCCCCCTTCCTCATCAACATCTCCATCATCATCATCATCATCATCATCATCATCACCATCTGAACATCACCATCACCATCATCGTCAAAATATTCATCATCATCATCATCATCATCATCATCATCATCAGCATCAACATCATCATCAACATCAACATCATCATCAAAATCTTCATCGTCATCACCATCACCATCTTCATCATCATAGGTTCCCCATCAACACATCTCCATCATCGTCATCTTCATCATCATCATCATCTTCATCACCATCATCATCGTCATCTTCTTCATCATCATCATCTTCATCACCATCATCATCGTCATCAACATCTTCATCATCATCACCATCATCATCATCATCATCTTCCTCATCAGATCAACATCTCCATCATGTCACCATCATCTTCATCTTCATCATCATCATCATCATCATCATCATCATTACCAACACCATCATCATCAACATCTTCATCGTCATCACCATCATCATTGGCATCTGTAGGTTCCTCATCAACATCTCCATCATCTTCATCATTGGCATCTGCAGGTTCCTCATCAACATATCCATCATCGTCATTTTCTCCATCATCATCACCATCATCACCATCATGATCTTCTGAACATCATCATGATCATCATCTAAACATCACCATCACCATCATCGTCAACATCTTCATCATCATCGCCATCATCATCATCATCAAAATCTTTATCGTCATCACCGTCACCATCTTCATCATCATTTTCATCTCCAGGTTCCCCATCAACACATCTCCATCATCATCATCTTCTTCATCATCATCATCTTCATCACCTTCATCATCGTCATCAACATCTTCATCATCATCACCATCATCATCATCATGATCTTCCTCATCATATCAACATCTCCATCATGTCACCATCATCTTCATCATCATCATCATCATCATCATTACCAGCACCATCATCATCAACATCTTCATCGTCATCACCATCATCATTGGCATCTGTAGGTTCCTCATCAACATCTCCATCATCATCATCATTGGCATCTGCAGGTTCCTCATCAACATATCCATCATTGTCATTTTCTCCATCATCATCACCATCATCACCATCATGATCTTCTGAACATCATCATGATCATCATCTAAACATCACCATCACCATCATCGTCAACATCTTCATCATCATCGCCATCAGCATCATCATCAAAATCTTCATCGTCATCACCATCACCATCACCATCACCATCACCATCTTCATCATCATTGTCATCTCTAGGTTCCCCATCAACAAAACATCTTCATCATCATCATCTTCTTCATCATCATCATCTTCATCTCCATCATCGTCCTCATCAACATCTTCATCATCATCACCATCATCACCATCATCATCATCATCTTCCTCATCAGATCAACATCTCCATCATGTCACCATCATCTTCATCATCATCATCATCACCATCATCATCAACATCTTCATCACCATCATCATCAACATCTTCATCATCATTACCATCATCTTCATCAACATTATCATCTTTATCATCTTCATCTGCATCATGATCATCTTCATTGTCATCACCCTCCTCCTCCTCATCATCTTTATCATCTTCATCTACATCATGATCATCTTCATTGTCATCACCCTCCTCCTCCTCATCATCTTGTGCACTTATGCACTTAGGGATTAATGTTTAGAAGAGGGTCTAAAGGCCTTTATGGGGGAGGGGCTCTAGGAACAAGGTAAGATAGAGAGGGCAGGGGGGAGGGATAAAGGCGTAGAGGGTTAGTGATTAAGGGAGAAGAAGGGAGAGAGTGCTATAGGGAGGGATAATGACGAAGATAAAGAGAAGGTGGAGAAATGGAGAGTGGGGTGGTAGAGACATGGCTGAAGGGAGAGAAAGAAACATGAAAGAAACATGTAGGGAGAATGAGGGATAGATATTTAGAAAGAGATAGGGGGTATCTAGGGATTATTGGGAGAGAGCTAGGGGGTATTAAACCATACAAAACATTTGTTTTGTATGCAATCATATAAATTATTAGTTTTCTTTGATTTTGTTCGTAGCCCCAGCCGTGCACCTAACCTATTAATTGTGCTTGACTATATCGCGTTCGCATTTTTTCACTACATATCGCGCACGCGTTTTGTATTTATATAATGCGTACGCGTTTTTCAACTCCAGAAATAATGGCCTGTTGCTGTCCGATAGCAACTTCACTCTGTCTGAACGAAAGCAATAATCCCGCGATTTTTCGAACAGCACGAGCCCGCGTCTGAAAATTTTCATATTCTACACCAACTCCATCATTTTTTTTTATGCAGGTGCAGCATTGAGGACATCTTTCATGGTTGCTCACTGTGGTGTTGGGTTATATGGCCATATTTGAAGAAAATAATTAGCAAGCTTGAAGAATCTCCAATTGAAGAACACCAAAGATAAGGCCTTTGAAAGATTCATTTTGCTTATATTTGAGGAGCACACAAGATAAGATATCAAGCTTCAAGACCAACAAGGAAGAACTTCCATTTGCTTATTATTGAAGAGCTTGTAATTGAGGAGCAACAAAAACAAACTATATTGAATTGATCATTGTGGTGATGGGGAATGCACGTAACCGAGTAAACAAATCAACAAGGAAGAAGAGATCTCAAGAAGTCATTGAAGAAGAGAAAGAAAAGAAAAGAATATACATGATGAATCGGAGGCTTTCTTTGGAAACTAATCCAAATCCAATTGTAGAGGATACCATGGTTCATCCTATTAATCCACGACAAGAGGGACCTTCAATTTCCACAATAGTTGTTGAACAAGCACCCCATGGAAGTAATCAAGAAGCAAAACGTAGGTGCTCATTAGGGGATGTTTCAATTCCCACTTCAAGTCAAAGTGATAAGTTACCACCTCAAGATGAAGCTCACGAAGAAACACCCAATTTGCTATCCGGATGTGGTTATACAAGCGATGAAGTCAGAGAGGCGTTGGACATTTTTCCTACTGTTGAAGAAGAGAATGTTATCCACACCATCGATGAGGATGTTGGACTTCCACAAGGGGATGTTGGACTTCCACAGACCATGGATGAGGATGTTGGACTTTCACCATCCAACTACCAAGAAGAGAATGAAGGACACCAAGCTACTACTGAAACGCCAGAGCGTCTTGGTGATGCGCTACATGGTACAATTCCAACCCCCTTACCTCCATTAGCAAGCACACGTCGAAGAACTCCGAAGCGTATACAAGTTGATGAAAGACTTATGAATTCCATTGAAGGTACGCTATCTAAACGTAGTATTGCTTATCAAACTCAACAGATACTTGATAAATATTTTGTTTCTAAATGTGATGGAGATAAATGTAGATTATTTTTATCATTGTTAAAATCTAGGAGCATGAATGTTGTTAGGAAAAAGTTAGGGATAAAGATGATAAAGAATTCTGAACCAAGTTCTCATATAGTTAAAAGCCTAGTAGATGCATTTGGTAAAATTGGTAAGAACACACGTTCAAAGGACCACAATGCTGCTCGTCGTGTGTTGTCACAATCAATTGCAGATAAGAACACCAGGGCCCTTCGTATTCTCAGGCCTACATCCGAACTAGTTAATTTGAATGTAAAAACCCTCCGTAGGTATTCTATTAGAAGAGAACATCTTGACACAACCGATCAGACAGATTTTTGGGCCTTTGTTGGTCGGTTGCCACGTCGTGACATGAAGCTAGTTGATGCAGTAAAGGGACTAGTGCACAGTTTTTGGCATGATCACACAAGGCCTTCTTCAAACCGAAAGGATGTACTAAAACTAAGAAGGGGTTCAAAGGATCGTGAACCACATACTAAGCATCTTCTTGATATAACACAGACAGAGCTTTATGAGAAATTTAAGATTGAGCATAGACAATTGAACTTGGGGCAAAGATCTTTTGAGAAATGTAAGCCATGGTATGTTAGAATAAATACTCTTCGTAACACTTGTTGTTGTAGATACCATGTAGAATATGAATATTACTATGAAACATTTTTGTACAATCGTCGTGTGTTGCATACTAACATTGTGCAGGATTGCTCCATGACAATACCACCGACTTCATCAAGAGAATTCATTCATAGCATCATGTGCAATAGGCCCGAGGGGCAAACATACTATGCAAAATCTTGTTTGGATGGAACATGCTCCAACTGTGCTGGAATGGCATTATTGAGCCAATGTATGCACGAGTATGGAGACAGTGAATTTGGGAAAATGGTTACAGACATGAAAAGTTTCAAATATATCAACTATGAAATAGTCCCAGGGAAAGAAAGCAAAAAAATACAATTGGTGACATCTCAGGTATGCATTTATATCTATAAAATTATGTTGTAACGGTTACATTTCAATCCTTACTTACAACAAAAAACTGACATTGAGATCATTTTGTGTCACCAGGTACAAGTTAGTGACTTCATCAAGGAATTTATTGAAAAGACACATCAATATGTTCAGCATGTCCACGTGGCACGATGGCAGGATGAGAAGTTTAGAATATGCAGAGATACATTTCCCCTTGGTACTATACTTTCAGTTGTTGATTTTGCCGAGAACTACACTCTGCAACCTCAAAATGAGATCCAAAGTCAGTATTATCACTCTGAGCAGGTTTCCTTGATGGTCCATATCACATATAGGCATGGCCCAAATAGCACTGAAGAGCAAAGAGAAATTCTGAAGGAATATCACTTCTACATAAGTGATGATAGGTGCCACGACTTCCACTATGTACATCATTGCTTCATCATGTTCTATGATCACTTGAAGGGAAGGAACATACAGATGGACCGACACTGGATTTGGTCTGATGGGTGTGCTGGTCAGTTCAAAAATGCACGCATATTTCAGTGGTTGTGTTCATTGCATAAAAACTACAAAGTGCCACATATGTGGAACTATTTTGAGACTGGGCATGGTAAAGGAGAGCATGATGGAGCCGGAGCATGTGTCAAAACAGCCCTACGAAGAGAGGAATTGAAAGTATCTACAGAATCTACTATTCTAAATGCTCAATCTATAGTCAGGTGGTGCACGTCAGTAATGGGAGAGGAATCAACTATGCGAGTAGAATCCATAAGAAAGAGACATGTGGAGAGATTTTTTTGGGAGGTGGTAGACATAGATCGTTCACATGCATGGGAATGCAAGACTGTGCCTGGGACTCGTGGCTTTCATTCGGTTCGAAGCTCTGATAACCCAGTATTTGAAATTTGGACCAGAAAACTCGCTTGTTTTTTCCCGCCTTGTTGTGATGGTGACTAGGATGGGTGTGAATCATTGGATTGGGTTGATGGATGGGATCGCATATCACTTCCACTTGATCAGCGTGCAATTGTTGAGTTAACTCCGTTGGAAGAAGACCAATCATCTATTTCTGCAGATTTTGATCATGTCTCAGACCTTGTACAACCCGGTATGATGCATTTCCTTAACATTTTTTGTTTGTTTACGTAGTCTTCAAATGCACATTAATGGCCTTGTATCGCACGAAAAATATTTTGATCATATACCTACAATCATATAATGCAGGGCACATATACGCAGTGGTTGCCTCAAAAGATACTGAATGGGGTGATGAATACTGGTTGGCACGCTATATAGATGGAAAACAAACCCTCATTGTGTCCATGACTGACGATGAAAACAACCACTTTCCAACTGGGTCTATGGTTGTTAAAGGTGAATACTTGACACGGGACAGTAATGGAAGAAAGAAGGGTGGATATGTTTACAGGGATTACAAACCAGGTGCAAGTGTGTATCACTTTACCAACTTAATCATTGGCACAAACCTTCAGGTACGAACAATGCCTAGTCGAAATACATCGAAGGTACGCTACTTCTTACCGGATACAGAGCACGAGAGACTAATGGAGACCATCAGTATAAGAGATGATCCGGAGGGCTTGGTTGTATGATAATAGGTGGGATCTAGCATGATGAGGTACGTTACATACTTTTAATACTATACTATTTATACTATTTGTAATTGAATATTGATATATGCTCAATTTTCACATGTATGTTTCATATGAATATGTCAATTTTGTGTTCTTGATATGCCAAATTTACGTTTACGTTGTTTATAAATATGCCAAAAGTTCTCTTGTATGTCAAGTTTATGAATATGCCATTTTTTACATATGATCAGTAAACCCTAAAATTATATTATGTTCATCATGTTGGTTATTGGCTTCACCCAACAAAATTAATTCAATTCATGCTCACTATATTAAACAATACACTTATATTAAATTTAATTCATGTCTTGTTAAATATTTCATAATGAATTAGCTAGTTGAGAGCACCACCTTAGACCAAGCCATCATCATCAACATATTCATCATCATCACCATCATCATCATCATGGACCTGCAAAACCCTAGTTTCCAAAGTGTCTAGGCAGGTTCGGGTTAGGAACACTAGCCATACCCGCCCGGTGGATGATTTTCCAAAGTTGACCCCCGTGTGCAAAAATTGCACACTCCCACACTGAGCAAAACCCTAGTTTCCAAGATGGACCTGCAAGGTAACACATGGGCCACCGGGTAGGAGGGGAGGGGCACCCCTGGCACTATCCCGGTGTGCTGAATCCAATGGAGTCGACGGTTCGTCGATCCGAGCCACGGTCTTCATTCTATGGCTCGTCCCGTCTCACTACCAGAAGGCCTTCAGGGACACCTGCTGGATACCTACCGGGGGCATAGAACTCCAACCATGCAACAAAACCGGGTTCCGGGGAGACCTGCAGGTGTGTCTAGACAGGTTCGGGCTAGGAACACTAGCCATACTTGCCCGATGGATGATTTTCCAAAGTTGACCCCCGTGTGCAAAAATTGCACACTCCCACACTGAGCAAAACCCTAGTTTCCAAGATGGACCTGCAAGGTGACACATGGGCCACCGGGTAGGAGGGGAGGGGCACCCCTGGCACTATCTCGGTGTGCTGAATCCAACGGAGTCGACGGTTTGTCGATCCGAGCCACGGTCTTCATTCTATGGCTCGTCCCGTCTCACTACCAGAAGGCCTTCAGGGACACCTGCTGGATACCTACCGGGGGCATAGAACTCCAACCATGCAACAAAACTGGGTTCCGGGGAGTCCTGCAGGTGTGTCTAGACAGCTTCGGGCTAGGAACACTAGCCATACTTGCCCGGTGGATGATTTTCCAAAGTTGACCCCTGTGTGCAAAAATTGCACACTCCCACACTGAGCAAAACCCACGGGGGGTTCACTCAGTGAACTTGTTACCTAGCACGATCGTTCGCAAGATATTAAATAATATCCCTAATTTCACTAAATATTGGAAAATGCCTCCTAAAATTGTATTGTTGAATCCCCCTCCCAATATACCTTTCTAATTAAGAAAACCCCTAGTTTCACCAGATATTGTAGGTATCCATTTTTATCAACCCATTTTTAATACCCCCTTTATATAATATTATCAAGTTTTAGCAAACAAGATCCCTAACGCATCTTAGTATAAGCAAACATGATGCTAAATAACATAATAGTATAATGCTCATAATGATCCCACTAAGATTGCAGGGGCGACATTGGATATGGAAAACCCAATGAAATAGTAATGGGGAAGCATGGAAAATTTTACACGGATGATTTACTTTATTTTTATTTATTTATTTTTTGCCCACAGGTGTCAGGTGTGGTGTCTAGCAGCAGGTAGCAAGGTGATCACACTTGTCTTAATGCTAAAACCCAAGTTAAAAACCCTCAAATGGGTGCATATGGGACCAGGTACAGGTCCTGGTTGATTTTGAAGTGCATACCAATACCCCTCATAGCACAGCTGCTTTGCCAAAGGATAGCTATAAGCAGCATCTCAAGAAAGAAAAATAAGGACAGATAGTCAAGAACTGAACAATAATTTGTTGGTTCTAGGCTTGTAATAAATAATGGCAAAGAATTACTACAAGAGAAAGTAAATGACATATGTCCTTAACAAGAAATCACAGATTAATCATTGCATTCAAAATAACTCTACTTACTTTTCCACGCTTCCCATAAAGAACCACATGAAGAAGTTTCACAACATCACCAGCTCTACTCCTTTTGGATAGTTTGTATACCACTGAAAATTCAGACGATTAAATTTATCATCAGGCAATTCTAAGTTAGAATATGTAACTATAACTGAAAAGGATTTAATCTAACATATCAAAAGCACTGATTTTTTTTCCAAGGAAAACTTTGCAGAAAACCAAGGGGATGCTTCCCCACATTTGTAACCTATCAGTGTAGAGTAAGGTGACACCTAATCCAGGGGGTTCATAACAGGCAACTGCTGACATGAAACTAGCCAAATGCCCAAAAACATTGGCAATAACTAATTGAGCTAACAAAGCCATCATATCATATCTAATGAAGAATGTATTGTTTCCATGCTAAACAAATACTAATATCCTTTTCAAGATGCAATTCACACAGATTGATTCAAACTTGGAACTCGCATAAACAAATAGACATTGCTAGTCAAGCTCAAACAAATCTAACACAAGCAAAGCAAACACCAAAACAACAATGAGTCTAGCAAACCAGGATGAGAAGTACTAAAGTGTTTAAGGCAAAACAAAGTACATCACAGCATCCAATTTCAACCATCCTGCAGTAAAGTCATAGAGGCACGAGTATGTATTTCGATAGTGCATGCATACATTAATTTCATAAGGGACTTAAATCCACTTGAAATACTCAATATTACTCTCCGCTCTGACTCTGACACTAATAAATCACCAAATCATGCTTCATCTAGAATAATTATTGTGCCAAAATTTTGGTAATCGCCCCCAATATTAGTAGAAAGATGAGTTAAAACTACTAATAAACAAATTTGATCACGACCACAATTGCAAATGCAGAAATTCCATTCATGCTACTGTACTGTATTTAAAATTAAACTGCTATCGAAAGCCTTCCCACTGACAAATCCAACTTAGAGACAACCTTTACTTGTATTAGATATAAAACTTTGAAACCATCGATCATCTAATCCAATAAGCATTAATCTCCTTTCACTTGCAAGTAAGGAAATCACATCCATGCAAAGATGTCACCAATTTGTAGCTGGATGTCAGTTATTCTAGTGCACTAATATATACATAGTCAAAACCACTGAAACTGGCATCCTTTAGAGCTTCAATCCTAAAAACAGAGTTTTAAGTGGGGCAACTTTACTTAAAATTATTTTCAAAGATAAAAATTCAATTGGAGCACACGATTATACCAAAGAGGGGATGCTATGTTTTCTAGATGCATCACACACTAACAAACATATGTAACAGGTAGGCAGCCACTAGTTGAACGATGGGTCTTTGGCAAATTAAATGGACAAGCGCGTTTCAAGCCAATCAGCAGTGAAATTTCCATTAACAGCATTATTGCCCAGTGCACACAAACAACACTTGGCATATGTATACATCTTCTCTACATATACACATATAGTCTACAAACATGACAAAAACAATACTATGTAATACAAAAAGCAGAAGCAACGGATACTCCGGCATTTGCAACTTGCACAATAGAAAAATAGATCAAAACTTTGCATATTTAAGGAGACGAATTTTAGTTTTAAACTGGTTTCTAATGACAAAAATAACAACACTTTTTGAAGTCGACACTACAAATATTTGGGATGAACAAAGTGCTTTAAAAACTATTATACAGTTTTACCATTTGGGATGTCTTTAGGCGGCGTCCCTCTGGCCTGCAACACACAAAGTGAGTAACAAACAAATTAGAATAAAAAAGAGGTCATCAAATAATTCATTCTGGATAACATGATGAAAAAATGATCTGACCTTTTCAATAGTGAACTCTTTAACAATCAACGAAACGCTCGATAGTCTTCCTTTCCCTCGAGGGCCGATCGAGAGTAGGTGTAGAAAGCTCCTTGATTTTCCTCTTCTTTGACTCCTTCGGAGTTTCCTCCTCTCCTCGTTTGTTCTCTCCCTCATCTTCAAGCGCTTCAGCTTTCTTTGCACCGGTTGAAACACGTCCCCTACCCCGTTTCTTCGGCACCTTCGCTTCCTTCTTCTTTTCGTCCCCCTTTACTTTATCTTCACTGCCATCCCCAGGACTCGTATCTTCGCCATCCCCGTTTTCCTCCCCTTCCTTCACAACAACTTCTTTCAACGCTTCCACATTCATTTCTCCTTCTGGCTCATTAACTTCTTCCAGAGCTATTTCAGTTTCCGTTCCATTGCCATCAAATGGCTTTGATTCCATTACAGCTTCGTCATGCACCTCCGCGGATGCTTCAACTTTCCTGTTAGCAAACGATTCTAGAACAGCAGACTCTGCGCCCAACTCGGCCATCTCCGTTAGGGTTTGAAACTTCTAGCTTCTAATATTAATCTCTTCAGGTACCCGAGTATCAAGGCAGGAGTCTCGAACCTACAACTCCAAGACTCCCTAACTTCAAAATAACGAAAAGCACATGTATATGAACTAAAACCGTGAGTGTTCCAGAACCCTATGTGTCTGTTCGCTCATAAAACCCTACAATAAAAACCCTCTGCTTCCAAGCTCGACCCAGCACCAATGCACACTTCCCATTATCCTCTACTTAAAACTCCCTATGTATACTCAGCCATTGAAGAAAAGAAAACACACATAAAAAACCTTTAAATGGGCTCAGACAAGTTTCAAACCTGAGCCTTTCCCGTCCAAAAGACTATCGATTGAATCCTCTCAGCACCACGATTAAGCCTGTCAAGCAGTCCGGTTCTCTCAATTCAAAGAAAACCCACAATCTCACCTCTCAAACGACACCTGTTCCATGTAGAAACCCTGAGCTCCTTTACCAAGTGAAATTTTCCCCTTTCCCTCCCTCGAGAATGGCCTTTTCTAAAATTATTTTGGATTTCAAGCGCGGATTCCAACACAATTAAATGAGGGCGGGCAGAAGCTTCAGCGTTTGAAATTCGATATACTTAAATCCCTTAACGCTCGTTTGAATGCTAGAGATATTTGGGGCTCATGAATTGCCGCCATTGTGAAAAAACCCCAAATTAATGTACCAATAGTGTTCACGTGATTAAGGAGTGAGATCAATCGCCACGTGGAAGCATTGACGGCGTTGGAACTCACTGCCAACACTACTCTAAAGTGCATACGAGCAACATTTAGATTGTCCTATCCTCCCCCTTAGATTGACGGTTCTCGTGAGGGTCAATAGAGATTGAAGGAAGAAGATCGATCAATCCACAAGGTTTGTAGACAATTCATATGGATTAGCATAAAGTACATACAATAAAATTTAACTATGCGAACCATAACCTATAAGTTGGATGTTAATACAATTTAGTATTTTGAATTGTAGCATATATTTTATGGGTTGAACCCTTATGGAGTAATGACAAGGAACCATATGGAAATCCTTTGGGGTGCTAGTTACCCAAGCACATAGACCCTTTAACAATTTTAAATAAATGATAATGTGAAAACATAATGATGAGGTTAGAAATGCATAGGGAGTACTAAAATATAAATATCCATATTAAGGGTTTCAAAGACAGAGGTTTCTTAATTAAGGTGAGAGCTAAAGTTAACATAATTAAGAGAGCTCGGCTCTATAAATTACATAGGTTACGAGTTCAAGACTCAGGAGCTAGAACAACCAAACTACAAACCCTCAGCCTGTCGGCCACACAGAGCAACCACTACCAGTAACAAAAATCACAATAAACTCATCGATCACAGCAAATGTAGGGTTTAACCACATGCATTGAAACCCTTGCCAAGTCAACGGTGGAGATCACCAGTGGGATTTACGAAATCACAAACCATCTATCACATTAAATGAGCCATCACTACCAAGGGAACCAGCTCGACAACGTTTAAACCTTTGTCAAGTTACAACTCAGCACTTAGTTGATGCACCAAGATGCTTTCCCGTGAACCAAGCTTACTAAGCCATCCACGAGGGAATCCCACTATTCTCGTTAGTTGAAAACATTCAATGCATAGGATACAATCACATCCGCCAACCTGTAAACCATATTAACATTCACATCATACAACGTGGATATAGTTATGGTAAGGTCGTATTATACACCCTTGAAACATTAAGTTAAGGGTTGGTTAGAACTTCACCGAGGTCGCATAAGTATCACCGAGGTTACATAAGTGCACACAACACAGAATAGAATATCTCCAAAGTTCACATAGTATCGTAGGATCATATAGTATTATATGTTTACAAATTATCGATCAAGTTTGTATAATATTGCATTTTGCATAGCATCATATGTTTGTATAGTTCACTAGGGTGGCATATTATCACATGGGGCCACACTATTGCACATAACACACAACATATAATATGTTATGTATATAGTTTATAATTGTTTGATAATGTCCCAAACACCATATAAATAGATAATATAAATAATTAAAGAAGATTGTTTATACATACATGCCATTGTATAGTGAAATATAAGACTTGTTAATAAATCAAATTATCATGACCATGGTAGAAGTATAGATCCAAGGCAAGTTAGCAAGACAGTTATATATAGGATTTCCACAAATTGCCACGGAGGAAGAAGGTAGATAATTACATACAATTCAACATGAATGGAAACCAAAAATAATTCTAGGTACAACACTGTGAAACGATCATTACAGATCTTCTCTGAAAAACTGTTGAATACTTGTCACAACTTTAAACTTTTACCTGTAAACTGTTACAAGTACAAAATCACATGCTTTAGCATGAATGCTAAGTAAGCCTCGGGTTGTCCATAGGACCCCTTTATCAATCAATAAAAGTATATTAGTCAAAGAAAACTGATTCATAAATCATAACATCAATAATAGAAGTTGCAGTAGTATTAATAACATCAAGACATAAACATAATTCTGTTAGTCGCAATTTCTTATACGATAAACCAGCATGGTATTTATTACAACAGGATAACCTTTTATGCTTTGTTCTATTCTGCACATATTAAATAAACATTAATTGTCACGTAGAAAAATTTTAAACTTTTGTGATTTTTCCGGGATGTTACACATTTAACTACATCTCTTAACTTAAAGATGAAAAACAATATAACATCAATTCAAACAAAGCCTAAATAAGCCATTAAATGAGGATTGCTCAAGGACAATAATCCAAAGAGAATTCCATCAATATTATCATTGGTACACTATTATCAAATTTAAGCAAAACTTAGGATCATAAGCAATATCAAATAAAAATGGAAGGTCTTTAAGTTTTAGGTGGATATGAATCGATCTCGTGATTTGGACGTATGAATCCATCCCATGATTTGGAGGTTATTCCTCAACACTCCCAAATAAAATAACCCCCAATATTTATATTACTATGTCAAATTAAAAACCCCCCTTGACCCCTTAATACGGGGAAATATATTTTTGAGGTTTTTAAGAGTATTCAACCCCCCAATATGAATGGACGTGATATGATATTGCCTCACTAGTGAACCCCCCGTGGCAAAACCCTAGTTTACGAAATGAATGCACAATGAAGCCACTGGGCAATGGGGAGACGAGGGAGAGGGCCCCCTAGAGTTAATCGCACGCCAGGAGACCAACGGAGTCGACGGTTCGTCGGTCCGACGTCCGGTTTTCGAGTTATGTCGAGTTGCAAGTCGCATGAAAATGCCGTTCAGGGACACTTGGTGAATTTTCGTCCGGGAGCCAAAAAGCAAACGAAGCAGGAAGATTGCGTGCCATTGGCTCCTGCAGGTGTGTGTGGGCAATGCCGACGTGGGAACACTGCCGGGAGCCATAAATCCATGATAGTAAATTAATTCATGACAAAAAAAACTGAATTATTCCTTTCAATGGATGTGGTTTTCAATTTCCTATGTTGTTAGGTAAATTTGGCACATTCATTGAAAGAAATTGTAGACTTTAATGATGATCACAACAAGTGTGTTTGTTAAAACCTTGTGAAATAGAGCATCAAAAGACCTACATTGTAGGCCATATAATTGTGTTTGTTTACCTTTTGTTTGATGGACCATGCACAATAAGTAATAAAATAATTTTTGAAGTAGGTCATTTCATTTTTCTGATTTTTTCTTTGATGGTGTTGAAAAAGACCATTGTTCTTATTGATGGGATTTCATGTGCTTATGATTCTTTGGATAATATGGACACATACAAGGACACCATTATTAGACTAATTCATTATGAACAATTTAATATGAGTAATCTACATAAATGAATTGAAAAATTAACAAAAATAACAAACAACCCATATACCTTGGAATATAACACAAGAGTGACCATGTTAGGCAATCTTACTTATCTACTTACCTATGGTCATTTAAGTAGACCATTTGGATCATGTCTATTACTAATGATCTCCATTAACTTTTCATGTTCACAATGAGGCTTGAAGTATCATACCTTTGATGGGTGCTTCCTTGGCATTGTTTGTAGTTTGAGGTTTGTATCGAAAACTAAGTTTGTAAAGTGGTATATAGATTCACCTAGTCTAATCTTGAAATACATAACCAACCTTCTTCCATGTTTGGTCATCCAGTGTTAGATATTATCCTTTAATAACCATCAAACTGATTACAAGTTGATCACCATTGTCATCTATTAGTGAGACATGAGGGTTTGGTTCGCCTTTAAGGAACATGCCAACAAATAGTGAGTGCCCTATTCATTATCTTTCAGGGAAACCATTGCATATATGTTCATTTTAAAAAACATCAGTTCCAACGTGTGAGTCCACTAAATAGACAAAATGTAATGTATTCATGCTAGTTGATAAGATTTAATCTCATATTCCCTAAACTTGGTTGTACAAGATTTGAGACATGATCATAATGTGGTGAAATGGTTGATTAGTCCTCATCCAACTAGGATAATTCAATATTTATACCTAGAATAATGGGGAGTGATAGAATTTTCTTATCCATATTTCTACTATAACATTGTTTGAGTTTCAAACTAAATGAAATCCACAAATTCCATGCATTATTCTATGTGATTGATCTACATCAACCACCTCCCAAAAATATCTTTGCACATGTCCTTTCCTTATTGAGTCCTCTTCTCGTCTTCTTGTTCCATCTACAATTATTGAAGAACACCATTCAACAATAGATTTTGTGTAACTAATGAGAGAATTTCTCGTAAACTTCCATTTTTACCTGTAGAATGTAATTTTTATGCACACAACATCTCGATCATGATCCCCTTTCCCACACTCAGTTTCAAAAGTCCTGTAAAGGCAACCTTTACATTTACATTTGCATTAACATGACAACCAAGTCTCAAAAATGAGATTGATGGTGTTTATTCTCATGCAATGTATACAGTTAGGATTACGACAACTGTATAAATCTATGGAATTATAAATGGAGATATTTATCCAAAAGGAAGCCAATGTTGGCCTTGCCAATCTTTTCTTCCCAATGCAAACGAAATATTAGATTCCATTTTGCTATGTTTCCATGTAAAATATATTTGAAAAAAAACATATATTTGGATTATATGGAAATCCTTCTTACCTTTGACATTGTTTGGGATCTGCAGGATGGGAATGAAGTATTTTTTAGGGATTAAGAGGAGTATTCAATTACGCAAACTTATGAATGCCTATTGTGACAACCAATCCATTGATTTCAACTTCATCACATTTCTGTTTGATGGATGATGTTTGCAAGGTGAGCAAGTTTAACCCACCAATGCGAGATTGCATGCAATTACACTGAGCAAAACCCTAGTTTACGAAATGAATGCACAATGAAGCCACTGGGACATGGGGAGACGAGGGAGAGGGCCCCCTAGAGGTAATCGCACGCCAGGAGACCAACGGAGTCGATGGTTCGTCGGTTCGACGTTCGGTTTCCGAGTTATGTCGAGTTGCAAGTCGCATGAAAATGCCATTCACGGACACTTGGTGAATTTCCGTTCGGGAGCCAAAAAGCAAACGGAGCAGGAAGATTGCATGCCATTGGCTCCTGCAAGTGTGTGTGGGCAATGCCGAGGTGGGAACACTGCCAACACTGGCTCGGGGGAGGTTTTTGCAGAGTTGACCCACCAATGCGAGATTGCATGCAATTACACTGAGCAAAACCCTAGTTTATGAAATGAATGCACAATGAAGCCACTGGGCCATGGGGAGACGAGGGAGAGGCCCCCCTATAGGTAATCGCACGCCAGGAGACCAATGGAGTCAACGGTTCGTCGGTCCGACGTCCGGTTTCCGAGTTATGTCGAGTTGCAAGTCGCATGAAAATGCCGTTCAGGGACACTTGGTGAATTTCCGTCCGGGAGCCAAAAAGCAAACGGAGCAGGAAGATTGTGTGCCGTTGACTCCTGCAAGTGTGTGTGGGAAATGCCGACGTGGGAACACTACCAACACTGGCTCGGGGGAGGTTTTTGCAGAGTTGACCCACCAATGCGAGATTGCATGCAATTACACTGAGCAAAACCCTAGTTTACGAAATGAATGCACAATGAAGCCACTGGGAAATGGGGAGACAAGGGAGAGGGCCCCCTAGAGGTAATCGCATGCCAGGAGACCAACGGAGTCGACGGTTCGTCGTTCCGACGTCCGGTTTCTGAGTTATGTCGAGTTGCAAGTCGCATGAAAATGTCGTTCAGGGACACTTGGTGAATTTCCGTCCGGGAGCCAAAAAGCAAACGGAGCAGGAAGATTGCGTGCCGTTGGCTCCCGCAAGTGTGTGTGGGAAATGCCGATGTGGGAACACTGCCAACACTGGCTCGGGGGAGGTTTTTGCAGAGTTTACCCACCAATGCGAGATTGCATGCAATTAAACTGAGCAAAACCCTAGTTTACGAAATGAATGCACAATGAAGCCGCTGGGCCATGGGGAGACGAGGGAGAGGGCCCCTAAAGGTAATCGCACGCTAGGATACCAACGGGGTCGACGGTTCGTCGGTCCGACGTCCGGTTTCCGAGTTATGTCGAGTTGCAAGTCGCATGAAAATGCCGTTCAGGGACACTTGGTGAATTTCCGCCCATTTTATAATTTAAGCCACTTTTAAATATTTGAACTTCCATATTATTTTGGAAAGAGTATAATATTTCAAAACTCCTAAAGAGACAAAAACACATGATCAAAACTCCTAAGGCTGTAATTTAGAGTAGTAATAATGGGGGTGATGGAGTTGAATTTGATCCTATGGAAGATAATGATACTAATATTATTGAGAATAAAGGGATAATAGGTTGATCCATGACACCTTTGTTTGCATGGATGAGGATGCACCTATGTATGAGACCTATGATAATATTCATGATGTACATCTTATTGATAAGGCACACAAAGGCCTATACAAGAGATCAAAGATGAGTCACTTTGTCTACTAATTTGATGTTGATAAAATTGAAGGTATTGAATGACATTTCAAACAATGGTATGACAAAGATCCTAATGTATACACAAGGTTAATATATAAGGTGCCCCATAAGGTTCTTTGTCATATCCCTATAATTCTAGGTTTTTGATGATTGTTTTGGTTAAAAAACATAGCACATTATATGGATTATCATGTACAAAGATAAGTGAAGATGGTATTATATGAGTGGCTACAAATGGTTCTCAATTTACGATCATCAAGGAAATATTACCCATTTTTAAAGAAGAACCTCATAATGTTAGACTTTCATTGGTAGTTGATGGCAATGGGTGTGCATGAGTGAGTTCGTTGAAACCTTGAAAACATTGTATTGCATTTAGTTTGATTAAATTACACGAGCAAGAACTTTGACATAACTTGTAATGATCATCCAAAATCACAAATTTTAATTAGATACCAATTAGTGCATGCATGTAGTGAATTCGTTGAAACCTTTGAATATAATAGTTTGTTCTTTTGACATAGTGCATTCATGAGTAATAGATAATCCACACAAATCAACACATTAGATTGACACAAGTACATGTATCCAAAAGTACATATATATCCAAAAGTGCATGTCTCCAAAAGTACATGTATATCCAAAAGTCTCCAAAAGTGCATGTCTCCAAAAGTACATGTATATCCAAAAGTATCGAAAAGTACATGTATCCAATGAAGTCAATGTACATGTCTCCAAAAGTACATGCACAATAAATTCAATGTACATGTCTCCAAAACTGAATGTATCGAAAAGTACATATATATACAAAAGTATCCAAAAGCACATGTGTCCAAAACTATCAAAACTCAAGCTTTCTCTTGTTCTTTCCCGACGTTGATCCTCTAGGCACATCCCTAGGATCAATGTGCATCCCTGGATCCTGCAAATTAAATATCAATTGTTAAATTCAACTAACTATGTACACTAATACATTATCTCAACAATTATCAACTGGTGCATGGAAAGTGCATGAAACACTTGGTCACTGAAGGACATCTCACCTCAACTGACAAAGGAGATTGCGTTGCTTGTGTAGCAGATGGAGCCGTCGGTTGAACATCCAGGATGGTTGAACCAGGGGGGCTAGGAACTGCTCCTGCTGGTGGTGGCTACAATGAAAAAATGTTGAAATAGTTAGAAATGCATGAATAAACAATAGGTCCAACAATAATAAAATATGTAAAGATAATGTTGAAATAGTTACATACCTGTGTGTGATCAGTCGCCACTGCAGATGCGGCACTAACTGCTGCATCAACCATCGATGCAAGGTTCTCAGTAGACAACTCGGGTTCCTGATGCAGTAAACATGCAATTCAAACATTAACAAAAACGATTTATGCACTGGATTTCAAGTTAAACAACAAATATCATCGAAGGATATACATTACCGTGGTGTGAGTAAGCCCATGGTCGTGGGCAGCTGGAGTCTTTCTAGGAGTAGAACGCCTCACATACACACGACCCTTGTTCACGAATGGCCTAGAGGGAGATGCAAATCCAGGCAATGGGCCAGATGTGTCGGATGGTGCCTACAGTCAGCAAGTGTTCATGTAGTTAGACATGCATGATTCAACAAACAAACATGTATTTAAAAAATGTCATTTTTAATTGTTTACCTGGAGCCCAGACATTTCAGGGGACGGTATGACCATGGGTACTACCTCCACATTACCTTGCCCCTGTGAAGGATCTTCCATCTGCAAGTTTAATAATTGTAAATATTAGACCGTAGATAGCATTAATGAACTAAAATGTAAAGTATGTGGAAATTAACAAATTAACAAGTATTAAAAAACTGAAATTTTAAAATGTTTACCTTGGTGTGAGATACGGCAATAGGTGGTATATAAGATGGGCCTACCGAATGGGTAGCATCATGCCCCCCTGTAGAGTCTGGAACATCCGGCTCTGGAGTGTCACTGCCGGCATAAAGCATCAACTGCAAGTTCACAAACATAATATATTAGCTCAAACTATATATATGTGTACAAAAACGAAAATAAATGAAGAATTTATTACAATTAACCATCAACATACCTCTCTCAAAAACCCACTGAAGGAAACATCTGAGGCAATACCATAGCAGGGACGACCACATGATGTGCACTCGTGAGGATCAGTACTAGGATGGGGAATAGTCGATGGTCCTGCACTAGTGGATGGTCCTGATGGTCCTGCACTAGTGGATGGTCCTGATGGTCCTGCACTAGCTGATGGTCCTGCATGGTGACGAGCTGCTGTATGTACCACACCAGGGACAGATGTCCCTTCCTCACCCATATGTTGAACCATCCTGCCATGGCGAACAACCGCCCGTGCCAAACTCAAAAATGCATCCCGTGTCTACGGAATAATGCGATGTGTTGGTGGGACATCTGGCCCAGGAAACTGCCTGCGAGGTGCAGGGATAGGGCGATCCTGGTCTCGAAGCCTGGCATTGGGTCAGTTTTGGGGCATCCCCCCACCGATCCCCTGAAACTGTAAGATGTCAAAATAGTTAACGTGTTTATGCAACACGAACTCTGCGTACATCTTTCGAAGGAAATATAAGGGAATTTCCCTGTTGTTGTGTGGTGGCATATCAAAAACCATGTACCATCTGTCCATCCAGTTATCAACAAATGGTTGAAACATGCACCACTCAATGGAGATATGCGGCCTGCTTGCATTTGGGATTTCCCTCGTCCGAGGGTCCCTAAACAATGCAAATATAAGCTCTTTGGATATTTTCAACTTTTTTACTGCATTGTAATCTAGTCCATCAGCATATTGTTGTCTTTTTCTTTCTCTGTAAGATGCAATATCATATAGGACATTCGTAGATTGTGAAATGGTGTCCACAGTTGCATCCAAGGTTGATGCAAGTGAACGGCGAATCCTGTCGCCACCACTAAAAGCTGCACTTATGCCCCTCAATTGGGCAAGCTCAATCAATATTTCGGCATTGGTATCCATAGCCGCAACTGCAATAAAGATATTAATACGAAAATCATTAGAAACATATACATGGTATATAATGACGTCTCTTCAAAATTGAACATGTATTAAATCAAACTCACATAAGCAATTTAATGGCATTCACTTACATACATTTAAAACTTAAAATTAAACATTTGACAATTAAAAAGTAAGTTAGTCAGATTGGCAGAGAGGAGGAGGAGGAGGATCAAGGCAGTGATGAGTTTGTTGATTCAGGCATGGAGGAGGAGGATCAAGGCAGTGATGAGTTTGCATCTATGTGTCTCAATGTCTCATTGTGTTTTGTGATTGTGAATGACAAATGTGTTGTGATTTGTGAATGATCTAATTTCTATTGAATATTTCATATTTGTAATTGTAAATGTAATTTCTATTGAATATTTGTAATTGTAAATGTTCAATTTTATTGGATGATCTATATGTCTATATTTTTAAATTTTAATATATTTTAAAAATATATTAATTCTGGGGGTCACCGTGTCCTACGTGTCATAATTCCGCGGGTCACTGTGTCTAGTGGGGACCAGGGATCAAATTTGAAGGGTGGGGTCCCATTTCACTATGAAGGGCTATGAGATATTGAACACTATTGAAGGGCTATGAGAAATTTATTAATATTTATTCTATGTGTATATATGGATGTGTTCATGTTGCATGGATTGGATTCTAGGTTAACCGAGGCCTTTTTAGAGCAAAGAATGGGGTAATTACTATTTGGAAACAAGTTTTTTATCAAATGTAAATTGCGGTGATGGAAGATATTGAGGGTGCCACATGTTGTGGAGAAAGTAGTATTGATTCCTATGACGTAATAGGGAGTTCAAAAAGTCTGGTTTCAAGTATTGTCATGCGTAGCTCGATTGATTTTTCTCGCGCTAGGGTTGTAGCAACTGTTATGGCCATTACTGTTAAAAGGATTGATGGGGTGGAATCCCGTGAAACGATGAGTTCTTTTGTTAAGACGTAGATTCAGTGAAATTTGGTGGGAGTCTCATGTTCATTTTATGCACAAAATTCGATTACTTGATTTTGTTGCATTGTTAACTCTCCTCCTAGTCATAACTACAATCTCTTATATAATTGTGAAGGTTATCAATCCACTCAATATATTAAAGTTGTAGTAGGCCAAAATCATCCACATATTTATTGTACTCACAAATGTTGACATTCCAATTTCTATGTAGAGCGCCCATTAACATTAGATTGTATGGGACATGTTTTTGAGGCATGATGTCATTATCTCATAACAACAAGCTTTTTATCCATAAATATGTCATCTACAAGCCAACGGAATTGTTCCTAATCCTTTATAAAACTTTGTCATAATTATATCAATACCAACATCCCTACCTATTGACTTAGCTTAGAAGATATTACACCTTCGGATAACCAAACCTGATTCCAAGGTTGGTAATCATAAACGTAAAAGCATCATCATAAGGAAATAGCATGTTGTGTTGAGGAAATTCTTTTTTTCCATTTCCTTCTCAGGATAATATTTGGTTGTGGATCATTTAAAATGTATAATTTATTTTAATATTGGGAAGCTAAATTCAAATTCATTAATATATTAATGTGATTTGATTTTTTTATTAATAATAAGTTATTCTTTTCATTTGAAAATGTAATAGTACATCAAAATTTCAATGTTTACTGACGTAGTAAAGTTGAGAGGCTTTATTTTTCAGTGGATATAGCAGACCTGTAAATTCATAGGATGTCAAAAATCTAGTCAGCCTTGAAGTTGAGCTCCTCAAAGAAAACGAATTTCTTTAAATATGTTTATGGTAGGCTGGCATTTCCAGCTTCGCTTCGCAAACTATCCTGGACGACTGGAGGAGATAGGGTAGGTGGAACTTGGAAGTAGCTCAACCACAGTGGAATAGGGGTATAAGAAAAAGCTTGTTTCTATTCATGCAATATTATATATTGATGGTCGGAGCCATGGAAGCATGGAATTCGAGCATTGACTTGATACAACAAAGAAAACAAAAGGTGGAACTCGGGAGCTACAGGATTGACTTGATACAACAAAGAAAACACAGGGTGTGAGGTTGGGAGCTGTAGACGATAGGATTAACTTGATACAACAAAGAAAACATAGGGCTATAGGTAGGGGCCACGGGCAGGAGCAACAACCTGCAACATTACAAGAAGTTTATGGATTGTGGATTTTGTCTGAAATGCCAAATTCGCGGGGGCACATTAACATAATATATTATACATTGAATACTCAATTAACTCACGGAGTCAGCATTCACGAATTGGTATGTGATAACTTGTAACTTGGTAAGCCCGCTAGCAACAACACATATGAGCCACCTACCAGGTTTAATAATTTTGTTGATGCCATGAAATGTGTTAAAAACGTAAGCGCTCGCTACAAACACGAGAACTTCGAAGCGTTCAAGCCATGGGTTGCTCAGTGTAAGCCCGTCCACGTAAGTTGCACAATGATATTATTAGAGGCCCAATGGTCCATGATCCATGGATGATCGAACACGTGGATATTGGAGAGTAACCGAGACCCACTCCCAAGTCACCTAGCTAGTAGCCGCATTCCCAATTTCCCACTAAAAACTGTTGATGGGTGAAATTTGAAGCTACCCTTCTGTTGCAATTTTAAACAGTAGTGGTTAATTTAATTATTGAAGGGCTTACCATGAAATTAAATTTTTTTTGCATGGTAAAATTTGAAGTGGCCTTCTATGACGTGTAAAATGACCTCTGAAGGGCCCTAAAGGCTTCAAATTTGAAGCCTGGTTACAAGGAAGCGGGCTCAGAGCGCGCTTCAGGCCCGCTTTTTACCTCCATGTGCGAACCCTATCCGGCTGCACAAAACCACTGGTAACTCAACACCTGCATCCACCCAATAGATCTCCAACTCAGACTTGTGGACGTGCTTGCTCGACTTTATTGAGTTCAAAGATGCTTCCTGACATAATCCCTTTCGAGGAAGGGTCTGCGGCATGCTTCCCCTCTCCGATATTCCATAATTCCCGTCCTGGCGAACTCATCGGCACATTTTGCCGGCATTGGCCTCTTGATATCTATCGGTAGGAGAGTGTTACATGAGAAGCAGAGGCATCTGAGAAATCAGAAGTGAAGTAATTTGTTGTTGTTTCTTTTCTAACCTTTCTTTCGTCTCCATTTTTAGCAATTTCTCTTCTTTTGCTTTTTAAATTTTCCACTGTTCGTCAGGGGTTCGATTCTCATTCGGATTGTTTTATTCCACAGCAAAAAGGGCTTCCAGGCTGGATGGTATTATGAAAACCAGCTACGGGATGGGGTGTACTGTGTTATCTGTATCAGTTGTTATAAATTCCCTTTCAATCGTTTCAGCATTATATGATAATTGTATGTATTTGGATTTGATGTAAACAGGCATGGTGCAGATGTACCTATCTCTTGAGAATGACTGCAAGTGGGGGCCAAACTGCCAGCAGTCGCCACACCTGATTCCACAGTAGTAGTCGCAGTCTCTCCAATTAGTGCCTCATAAGTTCAGAGTATCATTATCTTTTCACATGATACAAAACATTTTCACATGATACGAAACCTTGCCAGCTAATGAAAAGACATGAGTGCACTCATTTTCATTATATTTAGTGAGTTGTGGCTGGCGGCGGGGACACTCGTGTCCCGTGTTCTCATGTTGGGTGACTTAGATGGATACATTGTAGAAAGGGGGTCCGAGTTCTATTTTGTTCAATTTTAGGTTGGATTACAAATTTTTGAGTTTTTTAAAAACGATTCATTTTAATTATTCATTCATCTTGGTTGAGGGAGATTGAGGGAGATGTGAATTTAATGAAAGATTGGGTTATTCCCAATTTTATCAATATTAAAAAACTAGGTTTTTTTAAACAAAAAAAAATAATAATTTAGGCTAAAAATGATAAAAAAAGAGTATGGGTGAATGAATTACCTGATTGGATGACAATCTACCGGTGAATTTGTCCCCTCCAGCTAAATCGAGCAACACAGATACTTGAGTGGGCCACAAACCGTCCTCGTCTAGGGTCAATTTCGCGTTTCTGATGCGTGGGTGCCGCAGGTGGTCGGCAATCGTCGGGACTGTGTATTTAAATTGTTTTTTAGATTTACATAACGCGTACGTGTTTTGTAACTACATAACGCGTATGCGTTTTGTAGTTATATAACGCGTACGTGTTTTATAGTTATATAACGCGTACGCGTTATTGTTACCTAGCCTACATGTCCAATGACATGTTAGGCTCGGGTCTTACCATGGTAGGTGCTAAACATCATAAACGCGTTATGTTTTACGTATCAGGAACGAGTTTTGAAAAAGTAGCATTGCATCTCAAGTGACCCTCATCTTCTTGCACACACCCTTTATTTAATTCCATAGTGTCATTTTCGGTATGAACTTATCCAAGGTAAGCGCTATGATATTTCCATAATAGCATGTCCGACGTGAGCTTATCCAACTCTTCTTTGTGGTCGTTTTCTCCACGTTTTCTTTATCCAACTCTTCTTAGGGGTCGTTTTCTCCACGCTTTGTCTTGTAGTATGTCAATGTCTCCCTTTGTTGTTGGAAATTAAATTTTAAATCCATATCACTCTTATAAGGATTGTGATTTGTACATTTAGATAAGAATAGAAAACGTTGAGGGAGAGTAGTGATGGAAATGACTAAAATTTTATACCTGGGGTCATCGTACTAATCCAAAATGGAGTGTGAGATTTTGGGAGGTTTTCCTTGGCTCATGTAGATGTTAACATTATCTTGTATTTATTTTTCCTACATTGCATGTTATAGAAATTAATTAAATTAAATTGTAATTAAAGGATTTTACAAGTTTTGCTCAATTATAGTAACAAAGAAGATAAATAAAGTACATTAGGTAGTAATTGAACTATAGTGAGAGAAAGAGCTAGAGTGATAATGAATCGTGACATTGGGTTGTTTAGAAAGTTAATTCACTTATGGTGTTTGCTGAGTTCTTAGAAAGTTAATTCACTTATGGTGTTTGCTGAGCTCTAAGGATGATCTTGTCAGAGGCATTAATGGTGTTTGTGGCTTGAGCTTGGAGGAGGATGACAAAATACGATGAATTCTGAAAATAATTTTCATGGACCTGAGCAATAAAATAGGAAATTCATAGTACAGAAACAACCGAATATAACAAGATTTTAGAATGAAAATGATAGAATTACCACAACAATAAATAATTATAGATAGGGTCAGTGCAAGCTAATGAGGGTCACTTTTGGCACGTTAGATGCAATACAAAACTGAAAAATCAGGCATCCCTCAACTTACTTGGATTTTTTTAAATACTTACGCAAAATATCTTGCATTGAGTAAAAAAGATGAAATGTAGGAAATTGAATCACGTTTCTGAATATATAACTTTTATGTATTGAAAATTTGCATAGCTATGTCAAGTTTCATTTTTCCTAACAGACACTTTTTTATTTTTCACGCAAATGATAAGGTATATGTTTTTGTGGGTGCAGCCTTTGAGGGTCTAAATGATGGAATCAAGCTACAAAAATGGGCATGCATGTAGAGAACATATAGCACTAGTATGTCACTATTTTTCAAAAATTAAATTAGTAATTTTATAATTTTTTTATAATTGTCTAAGTGATCAAACCTCGAAAATAGTACTTTTTTGTGGGTGCAACCTTTGAAGGTCTTAATGCAAAAATCCTGAAATGGGGTTTTGATAGAACGTGGACGTTAGTGTCTACTTGTGCACTGTACAATTTTTTTTTAAATGATCAAGAATTGAAAAAGTTATGGAAGAAACACTAACAGTGTGTTTCACGAGCTAAGGAGGTAGGACACAAAAGAAATTGAAAAAAAAAAACAAAAAATTAATATTTTTATATAAAAGTTACATATTTGGAATCTGCATAAAAAATGCTATTTGTGTTTAAGATTTAATCAAAAATGACTGTGTGTAGCATACTGTAACGAGTGTCTAAGCACAGGCTTCTACAGAAACAGGAAGAAATACCCAATTAGCTTTGGTTTATCATTACCATAGCACAAGTTTGGTAAATTACCAAAGCAAACTCCAAAGCATACACATAAGATTATGGTTGGCATACGAGCAAGTGAGTTGGCTTGGTTTAGGCTCTAACAAACATGAGCGCATTCTATTTAAATTCAAAAAATATTCCCATGCTTTTAGAATTTCATAACGCGAATGCGCTATATA